>LHPF02000004.1:1307500-2670593 GCA_002245815.2 Micractinium conductrix
CCATCCATCCATCCATCCATCCATCCCATCCATCCCATCCATCCATCCATCCATCCATCCATCCATCCATCCATCCATCCATCCATCCATCCATCCATCCATCCATCCATCCATCAACCCATCCATCCATCAATACATCCATCAATACATCAATAGATCAATAGATCAATAGATAAATGGATCAATGAATCAATGAATCAATCACTCGACCCGGCAGGGCTGCCAGGCCCTCTGTGGGGGCTTGGCCTCAATTGAGACGCCGGGGTGGTCGGGGAGGGTGGTGCCGGAGGCAGCAGCAAGGGGACGGGAGGAGTGCCGGCCGGCGGGGGAGCAGGCCAGCGCGACGTCCGGCGCTGGAAGGCATGCTTACTTGCTGCCGGCCGCGCTTGCCGCGTCGGCGCGATGCGGCGCATGTGACGTCGCCCCCCCTGACCCGCTGCCAAGTCCACCTTTGCCACACCCGCAGGCCAAGTGGGAGCAGCACCGCACGCTGCAGCAGACGCTTTGGGAGAGCTGGCGGCAGCGGGAGGCGAGGGAGCGGCGTGCGTGCCTGGAGGCAGACGCGGCAGCCCTGGCGGCAGCCCAAGCGCCGCCTCCCATGCGCCGCCGCCCCGCCGAGTGCGGCAGCGGCGGCGCTAGCTTGGGCCGTGTGTGGCCCGACGGCTCGCGGGGGAGCCTGGAAGACGAGCAGACGCCGCTGGCTGCGGGCGGCGGCGCCTCCATGGCCGCCCTGCTGCTGGGCAACGCCCTGCCAGAGGTGAGGGGGCACGCGCAGGGGAGGCGCCTTCCCCCCTGGACGGACCGGCGTCGCGGTGCTCGTTCGCCCTCCCCGCTGCCACGGTGTGGGCTGCGTCACCTGCAGCGCCCGGGGGGTCACCTGCAGGCCTGCACCGCCCGACCAGCTTGAAGCCCTCCCCTGACTCGAGCGCCGCTCACGCGCCCCAATCCCCCCCGCTCCCACCACCATCACCCGTGCAGTCTTGCACTAGCCACCGCGTCGGCGCCTCAGAAGGGGACGCGTGGCATCTGGACCGCCTGCACAGCATGCCCAGCGCCGCCAGCACCGCCGCAGCGACTGCGGCGCAGCTAACGCGCCACCTCAGCATGCCCAGCACGTGGAACCAGCAGCAGCAGCAGCAGCAGCGCCGGCCGCTGCCGCTCGAGGCAACCCCGCCGCCCGCGCCGCAGCTTCAGCAGCAGCAGCAGCAGCAGTGGCTGGCGGCGGCATGCGCCGGCATGCAGGGGCAGCGTCAGCCTGCGCCTACCGGCAGCGCCAGCGCCGGCCAGCTGGCCAGCGCGCCGGCTCTGGCCTGGCCCGCCGGGGCGACGAGAGCGGTGCCTGCGCAGATGGACGACGACAACTTGTGGCTGGAGGGCCTGTTGGACTGAGCTGCTGCTGAGCCGCCAGGCGCCCCCTGCGCTCTGTGCTGCTCGCTAACTGTGCCCCTGCCCTGCCCCCCCCCCCCCCCCGCCCCACCTACCCGCCGCACACCGTGCAGTGCCCCAACTGGAGCACGGCATCCCCCGCTGCGCTTCCTCCCATGCCCTGCTCTTTCCATCACTTTCAACCCTCCACTGCCACCGATCCCCTTTGTCACTGCCCCCCTGCACATGTCATGCCCTGCTTCGCCCACGAACACCTCTCACCACGCATACGCACTTCCATTCCTCGCGCTGCAACCTCCGCCCCGACTAACTACCACAAGCTCGCACTCCCGCCTCTGCACTCTCATTTACGCACCCCACCCTCCACCCGTCCATCTGCGCACTCCCACCCTCGCCTCACCGCCCTCTTCATCCCTGCATCCCCTTTTCTGCATGTTTACCGCCCCCCCCCGAAGTTACGGGTAGCTGCGAATACTGCCCTGCTCTGCCTACCCGTGTTCCTGTGATCCTGCCTGCGCCACCCCTCGCAAAAGCTTGGCTCCCTGAATGCTGGCATCCTGTTGCTCTGCCCCCTTCATCCCTCGTAACCACGCGTCCCCGGCCGCATGCATGAGGGCGGGGGGAGGGGGCGCAAAAGGGCGCCGGCAGCGTCTCGCGCTGCGCTGCCGTTAGCGGCGGTGGGGGTGATGACTTGTGTTTGGTGTTGGCCCAACCGCAGTTCTGAGTTTTGCACGTCCCTCCCAACTCGCAGCAGCACCGCTCACGCTGGGTATTGCGCCACTGAGCGGCGCCAAGTGCGCGCGGCCCGACCGCTGGAGCCGTCAGGAGTCAGCCCGTGCGATCAAGAGGGCCAGGCACGCCCAGCTGGAGCATCAGCGACGGCCGGGGCTAGCGCGAGCTACCGCCGCTTCCCCCCGGGAACAGCAGCGGAGCTGCTGTGCGCGCACGATAGGTGTGTTGGAACGCTGCGCCGCCCACGACGATCGCGCTGCTCCCCGCTTTGCCCAGCCGCCGCCGCCCTCGCCGCCGCTCGCCACTGCCGGGTACACTGCGCCCCCTCCTGCAGGCAGCCATGCCGGGCTCGGCGGACACATTTGGCGACGACAACCTTCTTGCGGGTAACCCGCGCTACCGGAAGGCGAGGCAGGAGCTGAGCGGTGGAGGGAGTGGCGTTCCCCGGGATGCCGACAGCGCGGCAGCGCGCCGCCCGCTTGTGCTGCACCTGTTGGCCTGCAGGGCGGGGGGGGTCACAGCTGAGAGCACACGCCGTGGCCATGGAGTCGGCGCGGCAAGGCGCTCGCCTGGCTAGGCGCAGCACCCAGCCGGGTTGGACACCCTCCCTCCCTTGTCGCCATGCGGGCTGCGCCAGCGGGCCCCACCGATGGAGCCAAGGTTTGGCCATGGTCGGGCCCGCACCCACACACGACTGTGGCTGCTTGGTGCCTGCAGATTCGTGCGCTCAGCCGCGGCGCCTTTGGAGAGGTGGTGCTCGGCCAAGACATGCAGACCGGCGAGCAGGTGGCGCTCAAGTTCATAGAGCGCGGGGCAGAGGTGGGCCTCTCCCCCCCCCAACCCCCCCCTGCATGCCCCCCCCCTCCCCTACCCAGCGTGCCTGCTGCTGCTGCTGCGGCGCCGGCATCACATCACAGGACCTGCAGCCTGTTGCGCCTGCTGCACCCGGTGGCGGGTGCTGGGGTGGTCGTTGCGGCAGGAAGCAGGCGGCACGCTTGGCCTCATCTGGGCGCCCCAACCGCCGCTCCCTGCCGCTTGCCCCCCCTGCCCCCGCCCGCAGAACATCAACAAGTATGTGGAGAGAGAGGTGGGTGCCCGCCCCGTTGCGCAGCCCCACCGCGGGTCGCCTGCTGTGTGGGCCCAGCAGCCCGCCGCGTGTGCTCCCGCGCCTCCTGGTCCCACCCACCGCATGCCTGGCTCCGATCCCACCCTCTGCTTGTGCCCTGCCGTGTGCTGCTGGTCCAGCCCCTGTCCAGGCAGGCAGGATCTGACCGCCCGCTGCCACCCCGTTGCGCAGATTGTCAACCACATGCGGCTGCGGCACCCCCACATCATCGCGCTGCGGGAGGTGGGCGGGCACGCGGGTGGGGGTGGCGGCCCGAGCGGCAACCGGGGGGTGCGTGGCTGAACACGCGATCGCGTGCGCGGTTGCATGCCTTCCGCACGCGGCAGCTGTCACAGCTGCTTCTGCGCATCGCGCGCGCGTGCGCGCCCCCCCCCGGGCAGGTCTTCCTGACCCCCTCCCACCTGGTGCTGGCCATGGAGTATGCGGCGGGAGGGGACCTCTTCCATTTTGTTGCCGCCCGTCACGGACTCCCCGAGGAGGAGGCCCGCTGGTGCGCCGCCGCTGCCGCCGGTGCTGCCGCCGGTGCTGCTGCCGGTGCCGCCGCTGCTGCTGGTATAGCCGCCGCTTTGCCACCCGCAGCAGCACACCCTCCTCGGCACGCGCGCTCTCTCGCTGGGTGGACATCCCCTGCTCGAGCACCCAGCTGCAAAGCCTGTTAAGCGTACGTAGCTGGCCGCCGCATCCGCAGCACTGGCGCTCCCAGCCGCCGCCGCCTCACCTCTTCCCGCCTTCGTCTGTGCGCCATGCAGGTTCTTCCAGCAGCTGATGATTGCACTGGACTACTGCCACCGCATGGTGCGGGCCGCTGGCGCCGCAAAGCTGCTGCTCGAGCTACTGCAGCTGCCGACATTGCTGCTGCTGCTCCTGCTGCCGCTGCCGTCGCCGCTGCTGTCGCCGCTGCCGCCGCCGCTGCCGCACCGGCTCGCTGGCTGCCGCTGCTGTGCCTCGCGGCTGTTCGGTGCTGCACGCTGCCGGCGGGCGCGTCGCCTGCCAGCGGATGCTGCACACCCTGCCACGTCGTGCCGCCGCCGCCGCCCCCCCCCCCCCCCCCCGCGCCGCCGCCGCCGCAGGGGGTGACCAGCCGAGACATCAAGCTTGAGAACACGCTGCTGGACGGCAGCGATCGGCCGCTGATCAAGGTGCACTCTGGCCTTGGTTTGTCTGCGCTCTGGCCTTGGTTTGTCTGCGCTCTGGCTTCGGTTTGTGTGCGCCTGTGGGCCGGCCGCAGCGCCGCCGGCGGAGCGCCGCCCGTTCTTCTGCATGCTGCGCCGTCCGTTGCACGCGTTCGCTCCGCGCTCCTCCCCTGCCACACCTGCTGGCCCCGCCCACAACGCACCAACACGTGCGAATGCGGCTCGTCCACTTGCTGTCGCCGCCTGATGCCTGACTGCAGTCCCGCTCACCCTCAAACTGCCACCCACTCCGGCCTTTGCGTTATTTTGATTTTGATTGATCCCCACTTTCAATTCCCCCCCTATTTTTTTATAGCTGGCCGATTTCGGGTTCAGCAAGGACGCCAACCAGCACAGCGCGCCCACCAGCCGCGTCGGCACCCCCGCCTACCTGGCCCCCGAAGTTGTGGGCAACCGGCCGGGGCAGGTGTACGACGGCAAGGTGCGCTGTGGGGTCCGCTGCGCTGCGCCGCCGCTGTATGCTGCGCTGTGTGCTGCGCTGTGTGCTGCGCTGTGAGCTGTGCTGCATGCTGCGCTGTGAGCTGCGCTGTGCGCGCCCTGCGTGGAGGCTGCACACATACTAGGGGCAGCGCCCGCGTTCACCGAGCCCACCCGCCCTCCCCCGCCCCTCTGTTGTTGTTGCTTTCGAGCAGAAGGCGGACATATGGTCGTGCGGCGTGCTGCTGTTCATCATGGTAACAGACGCGTACCCATTCAGGTGGGTGGGGTGTGGCCCTGGCGCTCCAGCTGCTTATGTTTCAGGCTGTCTCTCAAAACAAAACAAGCTGCAGCAGGACCAATCACCGCCCCAGCCCTGCCCCACCCCACCTTCACCCACCGCTGCTGTCCCGCCTGCAGGCGGCAGGGCGACGACTTCTTAAAGCCCAACCAGCGGCTGAACGCCATGCTGCAGCGGGTGCTGCGGGCAGACTATGCCTTCCCCCCCACCAAGCAACTCAGGTAGGGTGTGGCTGCCGTTGGGGGCTTGGCGTTCTGGCTGGTACGACCGAGAGCTCTGTGCGGCATGCTGCACAGAGCTCGCGGCCAGGCTGCGTGGCCCGCCGTGCGGCTTCACAGGCATGCAATGAAGTGGCACGCGCTTCCGTGAGCCGCACTCTCGTGCCCACCTTTGCTGCACCCCCACCCCTGCTGCACCGCGTGCCCACCTTTCTGTCCCTTCCTGCCTGGTCTGTTGCGTGCAGCGAGGAAGCGCGGGGCCTGATCAGCCGCATCCTGGTGCCACACCTCACAGTTACTGCGCTGCTCTGCCAGTCATGACGCTCACTTCCTCTCCCTTGCACGTATCTATGCAGCGAGGAAGTGCGGGACCTGATCAGCCGCATACTGGTGTCGGAACCCACGCTGCGGGCGTCGCTGCAGGTGGGCAGGTACTGTACTATACTTTACTGTGTTGCACTTGTTTTTACTCTAAGCAAGAAACACAGGGTGCCGCCTCGCGGCAGCCCTTGCACGTCATGCACGGAGAGGCAGGCTGCGACAATGTGTGCACTTGCACACATGCTTTGCTTTTCGGCACGTGAAACCAACCCATACTCTGTTTCATACTTACGTTTCACACGTGTGTTTCAGTGTGTGTGTTTTCGCGTTGCTCCACCCACCCTTCCGCGCCGCAGGACATCCTGACGCACCCCTGGTTCACAAAGGGGCTCAACCCCGCGGCCCTCAACTTCAACAACACGATTATCGAGGTGGGTGGGGTGGGGCACACGGCGCTCAACATTGAGCTGCAAGACGGGAAGGAAGGCAGCAGTGGGGTGGGGGTGGGTGGGGGTGGGTCGGTGAGCGAGAGGATGGGCTGGCTCTGTGCCTCGCTGCGTACGCAGGCAAGCCTGGCGTGTTGCCGCCTCTGCAGTGAAGCGTGGCAAGCCCGGCTTCCGACAGAAGCCCCACCTGCTGCCCCCCCTCTCGGTTGTGCCTCCGCCCTCGTTGCAGGAGAGCCTGGTCAGCCAGCCTCCAGCAGAGGTGTTGGCAGAAGTGCGGCAGATTGTGCAGCAGGCGGCGAGGGAGGAGGCGCGGGATGCATCGGGGCAGCCAGAGCGCCGTGAGTTACTTTCCATGTCGGAGGGGAGAGGGAGAGGCGGGCGGGTTCCTTGGCCCGCAGGCGAGCATGCGGGTCGGTGTGCTGGGGAGATGTGGCACGTTTCCGGCAGCAGGGCAGGCGCACGGCAGCGGGCGGCCGGCCGACGCGTGCACAAAGGACCCACACCCGACGTCCCCCCCCTGCCTTCTGCCCCCCCCCCCCCCCCCCCCCCATCGTTCCCCGTGTGCCTGTGCAGCCGGCAGCGGCAGCGGCCACACCGCCGGTACCGGCAGCTTCCTTGACGAAATGGTGCGCACAGCGGCGGCAGAGACCAGCAATTTGTGGGGCCTGGACGACTGAGCGGCAGCCTGGCCCAGACCGTTCCAGGCTTGGCGATCGTGCCACTGGCGGCTGCCTCGCGGCGTGCGTCGCCCGGGAGTGGCTGCACCCTGCACAACGCGCTGCTGCTGCCCATCCTGTGGGAAACGCCTGCGCCGCGTGCTGCCCCGTGGCTTCCCTCCCTGCCCCCGTGTGACCAAGTGCGACACCTTTCCATTCACCCCCTCGTGCCGTCCAAGAGCTGGCAGTCGAGGCGTCCCCCCCCCCACACACCACACACCCCACCACATTTCTGTGCCTGCCCGGTGCAGCCCCTTTCCGCCGGCCCTCCGGCAGGCCTCCCCATCTCCATCCTTTGCCGCCCTGCATCTCCCTCCTTATTGCTCGCATCCCTCTTATCCTGCCTGGTTCTGCCGGGCCCCCACACACCTTCAACGTGCCCCTTCCTAATCCTCGTCGCTCAGCACTCCCGCTCCCTGCTACCCCTCCCCCACCCCACCACCGCCTCCCCCTCTGCCTCCCCCGCCTCTTGCCCTCTGCCTCTCGTGTGTGCGGCCAGCGCCCGCTTTTATGTTTTTGCCAATGCGACCCCCCCCCCCGGGCCCCCCCGGGCCCCATCGCAGCATACCCGACGCTCGCCCCGCCGGAGTAATGCTGCTGCTGCGTGCCTCTGCCCCTCCGTCTTGCCGCTGCGCTCATTGCCTCGCACACACCGCGCTGCTGGCTCCTTGCATAACGTGCAACACCCCTACCACAAGCAACACTTCATATATCAGGAGGGCCGAACGCCTGCCGCAAGCACCACCTGCCGCACGCGGGGCTCTGGCCGGGCTGTGGCTGCCATTGGTGGGCATGGCACAAGCCTTGTCCCTCATCCACGTTTGCGTGTTGGCGCGAGGCAGCGGCGGGGTTACAATGGGCCGGACGCCTGACCAGGGAATGGCTGGTGTTGCACCCACTACTGTGGCGAATCAATGCAGGGCGGCTGGGTGGCGGCATGGGAACAAACGTGGCAAGGAATCTAGGTGGGTAGTGCGACCGGTGCGGGTGGGGGCAAGGGGTGTGAAGGGGTGACAGAAAGCGCGCGCAACCCCAGCGTGCCGCGCCCGCAGCAACATGGGGGGGGGGGGGGCACATCTGGGCTCTCCTGCCTTACTGATCAGCAGTCAACCAGCGGTTGTGCTGATAGGCCATGCTTGGCCCCCCTGCCAGTTCATCCATGTGCTGTCTTCGTGGCCCACAAACACCCTGAACACAACCCTGAGGGGTGCAGGGGCAACGAGGAGGGTCGACGGCGGGGAGCGCTGCTCCCGCCAGACCGCCGCCCTGGGGTGTTGGTGGCTGCTGATTGGCACGCCGGCGTGCCTGCCAGGCTTGAGGCATAGAGTTGCCAGCACTGCCTCCATTGCCCCGTCTCAGCCACCTCCCACTCCTAGGGTCCAGGAAGAACGAGCAGACTGGCTGGTTATTGCGGTGGCCTCATGCCGACGGCATGCTGCTCGCTGCTGCCGCCGCAGCACGGGCAGCAGGGCCCTGCAGGGCCTCATGAAAGCAGCCATTTCCGGCCGTCGGCTTGCTTTACAAGCACGCAGCACACGCTTTTGAGCACTATGGCAGCCGCCTGCCTGCCACTGGGCCTCCCCGCCCCGCCCAACCGCCCGCCATGACGCGCGCGCAGCGGCGCCGTGAGGCGCCGACCGCTCAGAACAACGCTGCAAGCATTACCGACTGATCACCACCCTGCGAGGGGCTCGCAAGCAGCCAACTGCCGTTCGGTGAGAGCTGGCCCGCCGTTCCGGTGCTGAGCACCTCTGCCGTGCTGGCATATCGCCGAAAACGCATCTGAAATCGCCGTTCGGCGGCGCGCAGGGATGCCGCCAAGACATGACGCCGGCCACCGCCGCCCCAACCCCCACCGCCGCCGTCCCTCTTCCGAAATGTTCAGGCAGCCAATAGTGGAAGCTCTAGGCCACCGCCCCTTTCTTCTGGTTCACGAGACAGTCAAAAGTAAGCGTGTGGGGCCACGCTTGTGGTTCACTTGCTAGAGGTGGCTGCACTTGTGCGTGGTGTGCCGCCTGCCCGCCGCCAAGTACGGAAGTAGGGAAGTGAAGAGGGGCTCACAAGGGCCCACCTGCACGAGCCCGCTGGGAAACCAGTTGTTCATGGCAGTTATTGTTCTCTGCCTACTTGTGCAGGCCAGGGCCTGAGTCAAAACTGCGCCCACAAGGTTGGCAGCCGCCATGGCGCGCCATCGGTGCGGCGGCCGCGGCTGGCCGCACTCCGAGGAGTGCCAAGGGCCTGCTGCAGCTAAGTCTGAGCACTCTGCTGGGCTCACGTGTTTACCTTTTGCAGAAGATTTCCTTGCACACGTTGCCCTCTGCAAATCCGCACCCCGGCCCCCGCGCACCACCCACGCCGCTTCACCCGTCGTCGCTCGCCGCCACTTCCTTCACCCGCTCACTGCCGCCCCCGTATGCTCGCCTGTTGTCCCCTCACTTGTGTTTGGTCTGCCTCTGGGTTGTCCCACTTTTTCCCTCATCCCTCACGGATGCCGCCCCCGTCCCCTTGCTCTCCTGCCCAGCCCACGCTGCCCTGCCCCCTTCCGCTTGTGAAAGCATCAAGCCGTGCGCTGTCAAGGCAGAATACACAATGACCAGTACTGTGGGCCAGTGCATCCGCTGATCACTGCTGGGAGCAAGCCTGTGCTGATCAGTGAGCAGGCTATGATCAGTACATGTGCTGGTGGGGAGCTGATCAGTAAGAAAGTAGATGCACTGAAATGTTTGGCTTGGGGACCCGAACTTCGGGGGGTGGGCGCGTCGGGGCGCCTCTGCGTCATCCAATTCTGGCCCGGCACCCTCAAACACGACTTTTCAGGGCGGGGCCGGCCGGGACGCGGGCCCACGCGCGCATCGCATGTCTGGCCGGTCAGCGGGGCGCGCCCGGCGCCCCGCTGAGCCGGCACGAACGCTTGCAATTCAAACCGCATGTGTTTCAGACAGGCGCCGCCCAAAACCAAGGGCCGCCGCGGGGCTCGCGAGCCGGGCTCGCGCGCAGGAGGGTCGATCGTTGCATACAGCATGCCTCAGACGAGATGCAGCAAGGCAGAAGACTTTTAAGAAGGACGGGCGGCGCCGAGGCGAAGTGCCAGGTGCCGCCGCCCTGGCGGCAGAGCGGGCGCCACAGCAGGCGTCCGCCATCCCCCACCCCAGCTCAACTCTGCCAAAACAGGCTGCCTGTCTGCGTCACAGATTCAGTGTAGAGTGAGGGGCAATCAGCACTTTGCAGCGCAGCATGCTCAACATGGGGCGGGCGGGGCGCGCCTGACCGGCGCTGCCGGTCACGCGCTGGCGTCGCCGCCGCGAGGCGCGTACTTCTTCTTCTCGCGCTGCACGCTGCTGAGCTGCTGTGCCACGGCAGTGCTGGTGAGGAGCACCCGCTGTTTCACCACCGTCTGGCTAGTGTGCTGGCTGCCCGGGCCCGCTGCGGCGTTCTGGCCGCCAGGCAGCGGCAGGTCTGCCAGCGGCGGGCGCTCGGGTGCTGCGCTGCATGGCGCGGCAGCAGCGGCGGTCGCTGCGGCAGTGCGGCTGGGCTTGACTAGCCGGCCTGGCAGGTGCCGCTCGGCATCCTGTTTGTGGGTACCAGTGAACTCGATAAGAAATAGCTGCTAGACGCAACCAGGTACCCAGGTGGGGGCAGACCTGCTGCACCCAGGTGCCCGGGCAGGCGCGGCGGCAGCGCGGCGGCACGCACCGTACGCTTGTTGCCTCCGGGGCCTCGGGCCTTGCCCTTCTTTGTCATCTCCGCTATGGCTGCCACGACCTTTGCATTTTCATGGCCGTGGCGCCGCAGCCGGCCTTCTTCAGGCGCCGCACCGGCCTGCTGGTCGCTGCCGCCGCCGCCTGCCGGCATGGCTGCTGGTGTTTGCGTGCGGCCGGCTGCCACAGAGCACGCCGCGTGGCGCCCGCCTGGCTCAGAGCTGATAATGCTCTAGCGCAGCTCTGGACGGATGCACAGCAGCGGGGGCGCCCGAACCCGCGAGCTCGGTAGAGGCTCTGACTCGCTGCACGCTGCAGGGCCTTCTCTATCCGTCCAGCTCTATTCAAGAATGCCTCGGGACGGTCAAGCGTTGTCCGAGGCAGCGTGATGCAGGGTGCGAAGAGCGCGCACGCAAATGCTTTCCAGCGAGGCCCAGGGCTGCTTTCAGCACTCCGCCTGCTATCCCGCGGCTCTCTCAAACTCGCAAACAGTACAAGGAACGGATACAAAGGCCTGGCGGGCCGCCAGGCGCCCCCCGCTGCCCGGCCAGACATGCCCATCGCTTGTCTGGGCGGCCAGGCGCCACCCGGGGCGCGAAAAAGCGGTTTAAGGGCACGCTGAAGCGTTTTGTATACTCAGGGAGGGCGGCGGCGCACCCCACCCCTGAAGTTCGGGTCCCCCAGCCAAACATTTAGTAGTGTGTGTGGGGGGGGGGGGCTCCAGAGCACGGCGGCGGTGGGGCGTTGACCAAGGGAGGATGGGGTGCACGCGGGATGGATGAGCAGGGGCAGGCAACGTATGCATGGGGTACAACAGGATGCTGGGGGGGAAGGGTACCAGGTACAGGAAAACTCGCACTGAGGAGGGAAGGGGGGGTACGTGCTGAAGTGACGGGCTCGGGTTTTGAGTTCATTGGCCGGCCCTCTAGGGGCCAGCCGGCGCGCCGCACCGTGCCATGCACTGCACGGCACAGCGGGCGTGGGCGTCTCGGAGGGAGGGGCAGGGGACCTCCACAAGCCCTCAAAGTGGCAGCGCTGGCAGCGGTGGCAGTGCTGGCAGCCACTTGTAGCAGCAATGATCCAGGCACTCCAGCGTCAAGGTGGGGGTGTGACGAGCCGGCTCGGGAGCAGGACTGGTTGTGGCGCTCACGGTTTGGGTTCAGGGACAGCCTCGCACGTGTGATGCGCCGCGTGACCTGCGCTTGGCGCCGCTAGCCGCAAGCACGGCGCGGGCCGCGCCCTCGATTGGTGCGTGGGCGCCGCCGTTGCCGTCCCAGGCCGCTCTCCGAGCTCGCCCGGGCTGGTGGAAGAGGCGGGCTGGCGCCGGGTGTGCTGCAGGCGAGGGCGGGAGGGCGACGTGCTACTGTCGCAGTGTCCGTGCTGGAGATGCGCTCGATGCGGTGACACGGCAAGCAGTCGACTCGAGGAGAAACGCAGCAGGCCCCCTGGTGTCAGCGATGAGCGCCTGCAACCCTCGTACCGCACACTCGGTTGCGGGCCTCCCGTGCCCTCTGAAGGCTGCCCTCTGATAATGCGAAGCTCATGCAAGTCTTTGAAGGCCTGCAGGAGGCCGCACCACAGCCAAGGACCGAGGTTCCCTTTCCCGCGCGTGCCGGTCGCCACACGGCTCATCTGTGCCAGCAAAGTGCCCTCCCTGTGCTTTAGATGATTTGGCACGAGCGGGGGCAGCGCAGATCGAGGCGGCAGAAGTCGGCCGCCGCCGCGCACGCCCGCCGCCGCTCGCGTGCTACCGCTCGTGAGCACGCTCTGCTCCTTGCAGGCAGCCACGCCTGGATCCCCTGGTGTGTGCAGGCAGCACGCCTGGACGTACTGACGCAAGCTTGTGGGGGCAGGCATGCCCCCGAGACTGCTTGTCTTCCGCTCGCCTCCCCCACCGCTCCCCATCTTACCACCCCGTACCCGCAAATATACCTGGCCCCCGCCCTGCTGCCTGCCAGCCTGCTGCCCTGCCATCTGGAACATCACAGCTTTCTACAGCTATTGCATGCGCATATCCCCAGGTGGTATGCCGAGGCTAGGGTACAAGAGGGAGGGGAGGACGTTGCGCATGTGGGATGCGAGGGCCATCCCAGGACTGACGAGGGGGGTTGACGTGCGCACGGGGGCAGAGGAGAGGGGACTCCCCTCTTCGGAAGGAAGGGGGGAGGCAGGGTCGGGAGATGTGGCGACACTGTCGTGCATCGTGGGTCGCACCTTGCTGCATGGCGGGTTGTGCCGCCGCAGCGCCCCGCACGCCCGCCGGCAGGCCTGCCCAGGCCTCATGCAGGTGGGCTGCCGTTGCCGCCGGCGGCGCCGCTGCCGTCCCGCCGCCGCCGCTGGAGCAGCTCGGCACGCAGCGCCCGGCGCTCTTCCTCTGCACAGTGGAGACGAGCAACGTGGTGGTGTCTGGTTTGTCTGGGTGGATGGGGCAGCGTGTGCACACGTGTGGACTGTGCCTGCTCCGTACCACGCCTGCCCCTCTCACCGACCGACGTACTGATGCAGTGAACTGATTACGCCTGCTCAAGCAAATGAATGCGCAGGGCTGATGACGCCCGCAGCAACACAAGATTACGCGGGACCGCCGCTCACCCATCACTGCCCCCCTCTACCATTCCCATCTGCCTCACCCATCTGCCGCATCCGCCCTTCAAGGGACTCCACGCTCGGGGTGCCACGTGGAGAGGCGGCGCCAGCCTGGCTCTGATAGCGCGGCGGCACCGGGACGGCAGCGGGCCGCTGGGCTTGCTGCCCGCGCGCGCCGGCTGCCCCGCCTGCTGCTGCTGCTGCTGCTGCTGCAGCTCCGCCGCCTTCGGCGGCTCCGCCGGCTCCGCCGGCTGCCGCGCCGCCTCCAGCTCACGTGCCGCCTGCTGCCGCGCGCGGTGCTGCGCCACGGCCCTGCGGTTGGTCATGATGCGCGCATAGCGCTTGGGGTTCTCTGCCTGCAGCCCCTCGAGCTCCTGCACGACAGTTGCGCAGAGACGCGCGCGTGAGCGTGACCGCAAAAGCGCCGCACTGCGGCGCTGGCAGGACAGAGCACGATGCAAAGCGGATGCATGGGTCCAGCGCACGCATCGCTGCCCGCACCCCCGCACCTGTGCGGTATAGTGCTGGCCCCAGCGCCGCGACCGCTGCCGCTCTTGCGCGCTGCCTCCGCAATCGGCGTTGCCGCCGCTGCCGCCGCCGCCGCCGCTGCTGCTGCCATTGCTGGTTGCAAGTGCACTTGTGCCTGAGCTGAGCGACGTGTTGGCAGGGATGGTGGGGACGTCAGGCAAGCTCAGCAGGTCAAGCCGGCCGCCGGCCGCCAGCAGTGTGCTGGGCCCCGCAGCCGTCGCTTCACCGCCGGCAGTGGAGATGGGCAGGGCTGCCAGCCCATTCGGCATGGCAGGCAGTGAACGCTGACGCTGCTGCTGGTGCTGGTGCTGCTGCTGCCACTGGTGCAGGTGCAGGTACTGTACTGTACTGTGTTACACCTGTTTGTGTTCTGCGAGAGAACCACAGGGCCCGGCGCAGCTGAGACCGGGGAAGAAGGGAGGAGGTAGGGGAGATGCCGCTGATGAAAAGGGGGGAGAGAGGAGAAACAATTGCAAGTAGGGGGTCGTGCATGGCGGAGGGGGAGGCAAGGTTATGTTGAGCAGTCGGTCAGCAAGACAGGCGAGAGGAACAACAGAGGGCAGCAGTCCCCTACTTGCAAGATGAAAAAGGGGAGAGAAGAGGGTGAGGTGTTGGGAGCGGAGGATCAAACGTGCAGTGAGGGCCGTCATGCAGCACACACGTCGCGATGCTTTGGGTTGCCGCATCCCGTTAGTGCCGTGCTCAGCTGCGTTCGCTCAGGCTGCATCGCGGCGCCGCGCTCTGACGCTGCAGCAGCTGCATTCATGAGGCAGTTCCAGCGCCCTACATCGGTAGGCGGGGCGGCGCGCTCGCTGGGGCCACCCTGCCGCTGCCGACGGTGCCGCTGCCATCGTGGCCGCTACTGAGGCTGCGCCGTCTGGCGCATGTGCCGCGCTCTGCAGCTCTGAGGCCAGCCGCTGGCCACGGCTATCTGCCGGGCGAGGCTTGCCAGGGCAGCGCGACCGAGTGAGCCCGCAATCAATGCATCCCGCTGCACGAGACCCGCCGCTCCCACCTCTGGCCAGGTGCTGCTGCTGCTGCTGCTGTTGCCGCAGCAGCTGCTGCTGCACGAGTGAGTGCTGCAGCGGTGCATGCTGGAAGTCGAGCTGCCCAACTGGAAGAGGCTCGGGGTGCCGCAACAGAAGGCGCCTCTCCTGCTGCTGATGCAGCCACCACAGCATTGCATCCGACCGCGCGTACGCCACGTCCAGCTGCCAAATGACAGTGTCCGGCGCCACTGCTGCTGCTGCTCCTGCTCCTGCTGCCGCCAACGATGGCCGTGCAGGCTGCTGCGCCGCCGGCCCCCATCCTTCCGCAGCAGCCCGGTGGTCTGCCGGCCAGGCGCAATGCGGGGCATGGGGGTGCATCCACAGACTTGGGGATGGCCCCCGCTCCGCTGTGTTGTACGGTGGGCGGTGGCCCCCGCTGGGGTGTATGCGGTGCCGCCGCCGCCGCCGCCGGCAACTGCTGCCAGTCGAGCTGCTGCCAGGCGTCCTGCTGCTGCCATTCCTCAAAGAGGGATGCATCCTCACCCTTGCGTCGCGCCGACCCTATGTGTGGCTCGGCATGACCTTCCATGCCCTCATTTTCCGCCCAGGCAGGAGGAGTGGGCAGCCGCGAGGAGTGGGCAGCGGCCGTAATACAGGCAGTGCGCTCGGCGGTCGCTACGCCCGATGCAAGAACGGTTCAGGGCTGGAGGGAATTGTGGAGGAGGGCAACAGATGAAAGCCACATGTCGCGACGCCATGTACAAGCTAGAGTGGGCTGGCCGTGGCCACCGACGCGCGAGGCGGCGACTGTACGCTCGGCGAGCTCGACCCCTGCTGTGCTGCAGCCGCGGCTGCCCTGCTGTTTTAGCGTTGCAGCTTCGGTGATGTGGGTGGGGGGGGGAAATGTGTGAGAGGGAGCGTGCCTGAGGACCCCCGCTGCCGCCTTGCGCGCCGAAGTGTGTGGAGGTACGCCCCGCTGACGGCGTGCAGTGGCAGGTGCCCCCGCGTGGCTCGGCACGGCTGCACGCCCATGAAATGAACACATGTGTGGAGGAGGTAGGACTGCAGACAAAAGACGCCGCATATGTGTCGGGGGGCGCGTCGGGGGGCGACACGAGGCAGGCAGGCAGCATCTGGAGGGGCTACAGGCTGGGGTGGGGTGGCGTGGACTGGGCTGGCATAAGGCGCACCCGAAGCGGGGCCATGGTGCAGCCTTGCAACCCAACTGACCACCGACGTGCGCTCCATCAGCTGCCCCTCGACCTCCAGCTGGTCCTCTCCAGGTGAGAGCGCCGCGCTGCTGCGCCTCCAACCCCTGGCCGCTGCGCTCGTGCTGCCTGCGCAGGCATTGGCTGCTGGATGGGCGGCTGTTCCAGCCGTCCCATGCTCAGGTGCTGAGAGACTCCTCCAGACTCGCGTAGCTCTGCACCGTATGCCTAGCCCGCAACCCCACCTGTGGCGCTGCAGGGACGCGCAGTTTTTAGCACGCGTCACGCCGGCCCCGGTATACTGCCGCCGCCCGCCTGGCGACGGCGGTGGGGCATGACGCCCAGGCGGCGCGGCGGCGCTCTGCGGCGGATTTTGATCTCTTGTGGCATGAACTTCGCGATGGAAGACACAGGAGGCTTCAACGTGTTGCCGCCCCACACGTCACAAGTTTGGTGCCGCTTGCAGTGCGTGCGGGTGGCTGCCTAAGCGAACCAAGCTGGGGAAATTGCATGCCTCCGCCGACCGTGCCCTTACCGAGCGCTTCGTTATACTTTCAGCCCAGCAAAGGGCTCCTCGGGATTTCCTGCCGCCCCAGCATGATCCAAATCGTCGCAACACATGTTTAGAGAGAAAACATATCAAATAGAGAGCCCGCTGGTCAGCCACCCATAGCCGCCGGTGCCGCCGCCACGTGGGACCGTCCGCCGCGCTGCCGCCGCCCGCTTATAAGTAATTGCCGACGCCTTGGCCATCCGCAGCTCGCTGGTATCCAGTATCGGGCACGTCAGGATCGGAGCGCCATAACGTTTCTTGGCAGGTTGCATGCAGCAGAGTGCAGGCAACAGACGGACGTAACGAGCGTCCGGTGCTGCCGCTCAGCGCAGGGCTTGCTGGCACCAGACTGACCCCACACGGCCTCGTCCACTATTGCAAGAGACGCACGTAAATGACCTTACTTGGCGGCCAGCCTTGAACTCACGAGCAGCCCAGAGATAGGATCACCGACGTCTGACGGCCCACCGATAGTCCCCACAGCCGCAGCACAGCGGCGTGCCGAGGGGGTGGCTGGTCGTTCCTTTCTCCCTCTCCGCTACGCCGCTCTGTCATTCTCGCCATTCTGCGTTCCTCGCTTGATCGCGCTTGGCGATGAAAATGGCGCCAGCCGGAAGCCGCGCCCGCCAAACTCCGGCCTCGTTGTCGTCGCGCTGCCTGATCCTCTTGGCGCTGATCGGGCCATGCGTGGTTTTGGGTGCTTTCGATGACGAGATCTACACCGGTGGGCGGCCCTGCCCATCTTGAGCGTGCTGCGACGGCTGGCCGGCACCGCTGCCGCCCGGCCAGCAGCCGTTGCTGAACTGCAACACGCTTGTGGTGACCTCGATGCCCGGAAGCATTGCCAGCCTTCAGCCGACGCCTTGCCGCCTCCCGCCATCAGCCCTCCACCATCCGCGCCCGCTTGCCTCCCGCCTCAAACCCGCGCTGCCCAACCGCCTCGCCAACCGCCGCCGCTGCCCCCGCCCCACCTCAGGCCGCCGCATGCTGGTCGATGCGGGAGGCCAAGCCGCCGCTGCCGCGCGGCGTGAGGCGCTCGAGAAGTCTGGGGGCCAGGCGGGGCCCTACACAGACTTTGTGATTGTTTGTGAGGTGCGCTGGGGTAGTGAGCGGGCAGAATGCCGGCGCCTGGCAGCGGCGCATGTCCGAGGGAGGAGGGGAGGGGAGCTCAGAGGGTGAGGCTGACACGTAGCTAGGGTGCTGCCGCCACCCGCCCGGCGACCTCACGCCTCCGCACCTGTCCACCCACCCAGTCGTTCACCCGCCCGCCCCCCCCCCCCCCCCCGCCACGGTCGCCTTGCAGGGCTTCCGCGCCCGATGCCCCTCCCTCTTTCTGGCCTCCTGGGGCTTCCAGTGCAGCACCCGCAGCGGCAGCAAGTGCTGCCTGACGGGGGACGGCAGGCACTGCGTGGAGCTGCGCGACTGGCAGCAGCCCGCCCCCGCCGGCTGGCGAGGCATGGACCTCACCGTCGCAGACCCCGCTGGCGTCGGCGCCGCGCTGGGCGCGCCGCCCGCCAACACCACCGTGGCCACGCCCGCCGGCACCACGCCCGCTGGAATTGCCAGCAACGGCAGCGCCGCCAGCGACACCGCCCCTCCCCCCCAGCAGGACGACGAGCAGGGCCCGGCTGGGCCGCCGCCGGCGCCGCTCAAGCGCTCCCCGCAGCCGCCGAGCAAGCGGCCTCCGCCGCCGCGCAAGCGCAGCGCCAGCGGCAGCCCCAAGAGCAGCCAGAGCCCCTCGAGGTGGCAGCGTGCCTCAGCAACCTACTACAACTCGTACCCCGAGTGCTGCTCCAGCAAGCGCGCCGACCAAACCGAGTGCTGGCATTACAGCGGCTGCGAGTGGCAGGCAAGCGGGAGGGGCGCGGGAGGTGGAGGCACTCTGGTGGGGTGCTGACTGCGTCACAGCACGCACACCCTGCGGGAAAGGGCCCGCCAGCGCCGCCCCCGCCAGCGCTTGCTTGCCCGCCCATCTGCCTGCCGACCTGAGCGCCCATCACCACCTCCTCCCCTGCCGCAGGGCCTGTTTGCTGCCTTCAACGACCGCAAATCCAAGTCCTGGGTAGCAGCCAACAACCTGGCGGCGGTCTTCCAAGTGGGGCAGAGCCGAGGGGTGAGCGGTGGCAGTGGCGCATCACTGGTGTGTGCTGGCAGATGGTCCTGGCGGGCGGGCGCAGCGGCAGCGGCAGCGCTGTTGGCGCCAACGTGTAACGCCACTGTTGCAGGCGTGGCCGACACGAGTGCAGCGGTCCTCCAAGCAGCTCAGGGAACCTTGAGCCTCGGTTGTGCATGCTCTCATTAACTTGCGCCTGTGCGTGCCGTCGGCGCCCGCCCAACATGCACCCCACTGCCCCTCTGCCGCCCCCACACCTGCTGGTCCCCCCCGCCCGCCCCGCGCGCGCCCCCCCCCCCCCCCCCCCCCCCCCCCCCCCCACCCCCCACCACCACACACACACACACACACACACACACACACACCACCACCACCACCACCACCACCACCACCACCACCACCACCACCACCACCACCACCACCACCACCACCACCACCACCACCACCACTCACACACAAACCCCAACCCCAACACAGGAGTGGGAGCGTCGGTGGAAGAACGCCAAGCTTCTGATCCGGAACCCGCGCACTGGGAAAACGATGGAGGTGCAGGCAGGTCGAGGCGGGAGAGGGGAGGGCGCACCTGACCGGCCCGCTTGCCTGCCTGCCGAGTGTGCTCAGAAGGGGCGACGGCTGCAGCACCCCCACCCACTCTCCGCACCTCTCATGTGCGCAACAAGCAGCGGACACCTGCAGCCGCAGGCCAGTGCAGCCGCTGCCGCACAGCAGCCGCACGCAAGTCGACGCCGACCCCGCCCTCCCTCCCCTCTTCGACCGCCCTCCCCCTCCCCCTCCCACCCACCCACCACTGAACCCAGGTGGCGGACACCTGCAGCGACTCGGACTGCAGCGGATGCTGCACCAGGAACGCGCGCCGCAGCGGGGGCACCCTCGTGGATTTGGAGTTCCACACCGCGCGCCGCTTCTGGGGCAGCAGCGTGCCCGGCGTCGCCACGCTGGAGTGGCAGAGGGCGTGAGCCTGGCGCCGGCTGGCCGGCTGGCTGGTGCCGCTGCAGCCGGTGCGCGCTGCTGATCGCACACCTTTTTCACCAGTTACACTGTTTGGTCGAAGACTGCGCCAGCGCCGCCAGATACTCGTTGATCCTCGACTTTCATCTGGCTGCGACTGTCCGTACGGCCTGCTACTAAATTGTTCTACTAGCATACCCTCCCCAACCCACCCAAACGCTTAGCACTCCCTTCCAATGCCAACTTACTTCTCATTCGGAAGCTTCCCCCCTCGCTGCCAGCCGCCTCTGCCGGTCCCAACTATCCTGGTACGGGGCAGTGGCTCCTGGCACTACTAGTAGCGGGCAAGTCATGGCCCGCTGGCCCGCCGTGTATAACATGCACGTCAGGGCAGCGCTTGAGTTGCCGTTGCAGTTACAGGTAGCTGGCACGTGGGACTGCCCAAGGGAGACAGCATTTGCAGTGTGTGGGTGTGTGCGACAGTGTAATGCTGGTAACAAGCATCAAAGCAGGGGGGTGGGCGCTGCGTGGCGGCGGGCAGGGGGGCCGAGGCAGGGAGAACCGGGGGCCTTGGCCCCTGTCTGCGTGTTGCCCACAAGGTGGAAAAGCAAGGCCGAGAGGGGGCGCAACGGGGGGGAGAGCGCAATGATAAAAGGGGCCTGGGGTTTGCCGGGTGCGTACGGGGCAGGGTGAGGGGTGAACCGGGGGGGAGTGAGGGTGGTGTGAGGGGTGGGGGGTGGATCAAGGGTGCGGTGAGGGGTGGATCAGGGTGGGGTGGGGGGTGGGCGAGGGCGGGGTGGGGTGAGGGTGGGTGAGGGGGTGGATCAGGGAGGGGTGAGGGGTGGCGACAGGCAGGTAAGCCACGGCGCTCGCTCAAGCACCTATGCGCTCAGTGCAAAAGGGGGGGGCAGCTCTGCTCTGCAAGTCATTCGGGCTTTTTTTAGGGTTTCTAAACCCTTAAAAAAAAAAAAAATGGCACACTAGGCACGTCGGTGATCAGAGGGGTGGCCTGTGCGGCGGCGGTGCGGTGCGGTGGGGTGCGGGGAGGGCGGCGGGACGGTCGAGAGGGACCCCAGGGGCCGTCGCCCTCGCGAAGCGGCGCCCCGCGTCAGCAGCCGCTGGATTGCGGCAGCGCCAGCGGCTGAGGCGCAGCTGCGAGGCGCGCAACGTGCAGGCGGTGGTGCAGCCTCACAGGCGGTACTGCGCCAGCAGGCTACGCGCGTTTGCCAGAGAGTGGAGATCGGCGATGGACATGCCGCACGCACTGACAGACTCGCCGCTGCTGTTGACGGGCAGGCTGGCAATGGGAACGGGGCTGTGGCAGGGTGGGAGGGGGGCGGTGGGGTGGGGTGGTGGGTGTGGGTGTGGGGGGGCAGGTCAGCGGAGGGGGGGAATGCGGGGGGGGCGGGGGCGGCATCGTCGGAGGGAGAGGTGCATGCAGGCGCGCACTGCGGCAAGTCGACAGCGCAGGCAGGACAAGCATGGCGGCAGCGGCGCCGCTGGCATGGGGGGCTCACCCGCTGCTGGCTGGCGAGTAGGTGCTGAGGGGGGCGGCGGGGTAGGGCGAGTAGCGCCCGCCCGCGGCGGCGGCCAGCGCAGCGCGGCGCGCCATGCGTGCCTGCAGCGCTGCACGCACCATCAGCAGCTTCTCTGCAGGCGGGGCAGGCGGGGGCACTTCAGGCGCAGGTGGGGGAGGGGGCAGGGGCAAACGCGGCAGCGCAACGCAGGAGGGCGGCGCACGCTGCCCGATCGCCCCGGCGCCAGCCCTCACCCACCCACCTGCAAGCGCCAGGCGCTGCCCCTCCGTCATGCTGTGGGAGGCCAGCTGTGAGCGCAGCATGCGGGCGGCGGCATCGGGCATCGGCGGCGGCGGTGCCAGCGCGGTCACCTCCACCTGCATGCTCTGCAGCGCCGCCAGGCGCGCCAGCAGCTGCGCGGGGTACGCCTGCCGCTGCTGCACCGGCTGTCGCAGGGGCTGGAAGCCGGAGCGCGAGCTGTGGGTGAAGGCGCGGCGGTGCGGGGCGGCGCCGGCGGGGGGCGCGGCCAGGCCGCGGCCGGCGCTGGCGTGCGGCGTGAAGGGCGCGCAGCCGGCAGAGTCGTGGGGCGTGGACGGGTGCGCGGCGGGCGCGGCGGGCGCCTCGAAAGCGTCGATCGCCGACAGCAGCACTCCCAGCTGGCTAGCCTTGGGGGGCTGCGCCAGCGGCTGCACCAGCGGCGACGCGCGCGCTGCTGCCACGGCGGTGCGCACCGCCGGCGGTGCGGCGGCGGCGCTGGCAAAGGCGGCGGCGCGGAGCGGCGAGTGCTGCTCGACGGGTGCGGTGCTGGAGGGTGCCGCGCTGTCGGGGCGGGACGAGCCCTCGCTGGCGGTGCCGCAGTGGCTGGTCAGGCTGGAGGCGGCTGCCTGCGGGGGGGCGGGCAGGTGGGAGGAGGGTGCGGGTTGGTAGCGGCGGATGGGTGGTTTGAAGGGGTCGCTGTGTGTGAGGACATGCAGCGCCAGCTGGGGAGCGGGACCGGGGGGAGGATCCCGCACACGGCGCCAGCTGTCGAGCCGCCAGCCGCCGCAGCACCCCCGCAGCCCCGCGCGCCGACGCAAGGCGTGAGGCGGCGCTGTCGCGCGGGCCAGGGCCCCGCACGACCCAGCAGGCGGGCGGGTGGCCCGCACGACCCAGCAGGCGGGCGGTGGGGCCGGTCGGCGCACGCGGTACTGCAGTGAAGCAAGAGGCCGCCGCCGCCATTGCGCACCTGCATCAGTATCCGCTCGCTCTTGATGTCGCCGCTGCCGGGAGTCGCGCAGGAGGGTGCTGCGGGCGCGCCCACCGGCGAGCAGGGCACCGAGTCGGAGAAGGTCGGGGTGTTGGGCACGCGCTGCGCCTTGCCTGCCTGCGAAACAGGCGGGACGGGGTGCGCGGGGAGCTGGGGGTCAGGCCGGGGTTGTGCGACGGGCGGCGGCCTTCGGGGCGCTGCGCGCTGCAGCACTTGTGGTGACGCAACCACGACGGCGGGAGCCTGGCCGGAAGCTTGTCCAGGAGCCGCGGCAGCGCGGGCGCCGCGCGCACCTTGAGCAGCGAGCGGTAGGGCCACCGCTGGATGCCAAACTTGCGACAGAGGCGCTTCAGGATGGTCAGGCCTGCGGGGTGGAGAGCAGGGGCAAGAAGCGTGGCAGGTCGGGGGAGGGGGAGCTGGGGTGGCGGGTGCTGCGCGTGCGGGAGTCGTACAGTAGGATTTATAAACGTGTGTGGCCAACGCCGCGCCAGTCCCGAGCCTGCGCCGTCGCGCGGCGGGCGCTCACCTACTCCCAGCTTGACGCAGGCCTTCTCCGTGGGCTGCATATCAGGCGGGGAGAAGGGGTGCAGGGCAGGTTGGGCGGCAGCAGGAGCAGCTGGGGGGCCGGTGCCGGGGCGGAGGCGGTCCTGCCGGCTGCGCCGGCTTCTCAAACAGCTGGGCGGCGGCCAACGACCGACGGCGCCGCGCTCACCAGAGCAAAGCAGGCTTCCACGTCGGCGTAGGTGATGCTAGAAACGAGGATTCCTGAGACGGGAGAGGCGCGAGGAGACGCAATCGACATGGGCGCGCAGCCCGTGACAACCTCTCGGCCCGCAGCGGGCCCCTGCCAAGCGCACCAGCCTTGGTCCTCTTCTTTGTCCGCTGGCGCGGCGAGTTTGCGGCCTGCATGGTGGTCGGTGTTCCCAGCGGCCCTGCGGGGGCTCTGCGGGTGCTCTGAAGGGACAACGGATGTGTGCGTAGAGATGGCCGGGCCTGGAGCGCGCAGAGGTAAGAATGAGGCGACGGGCCGAGCTTTCGGTCATGTTGCGTGCTGCGTCATGGCTCCGCAGCGAGCGAGCGCGGCGCTGCCTGGCCAGGCCGCCTGCGACTTGTAGATGCTTCCTCCAATTGTCGGTAAGCGCGACTACCGAGCGGGTCGAGGTGGGCTCGAGCCTCGTCGCAAACGCCGGGCAGGCTTGTGCCTGCAGATGCCAGCAGCTCAGCAGCAGGTGGGTGGTGAGCAGCACAGTGCCAGCCGATGGCAATGCCTGCACAAGAGGAGATGCCGGCCGTGCAAAGCGGTGCAGCCGCGCTGCGAGCCCTCGCTGCTGCGGTCGGTGCTGCTCCACCAGCCTCATCAGCCTGCCTGGCCTACTCTCTACCATCCTGGCTGCATCAAATGCTTTACAAGGCGCGTCTTGCCGACGCTGAGCGGCCGCCGGAGTGGCAGCGGAGGAGGGGACGGTGCGGAAATGAAACGGGGCGGCGTACTGCGGCCCAAGGGGACGGGGGGGCAAGGGCGGGTAGCGGAGGCGGGAAGGGCTGGGCGAGGGTGCCAGGCGAACATGAAAGACGGCATGGGCTACAGAGTGGCGCTGGGGAGGGGAGCAGGGGAAGGATTACAGCTTATAATGTTGCAAGGAGGGGGCGCGCCTGGGACAGAGCGCCGCGCACGCGAGCCACAGGCCTGCGTGTGCACGGCCCTCCCTGATTTTCGGGATGCATGCCCCGGCCTTCACTTGCCCCAGCTGAACCACCCCTTTTGTTTGAACTCGCTGGTGAAGTCGCCGTACTTGGCGGCCATCTTCTGGGTGATGCTGCACGCGCGCACACAGAAGAGGGAGAATCGGGGTGGGACGGGGGTGGTGGGTGGGTGGGGTTGGGGGGGAGCGGGGGGGGGGGGCGCGCGCGTCAGGCAGGCGAGCCGCCGTCTTCCTAGCATGCTGCCTGGCGACTGCCCGACCCTGCCGCATCAACTACACCCCACATACCCACGCACCCACCCGCCCACCCACGCGCTCTCGCCGGGCTTTGGGGTAACAGGCGGCAGAGCCCCAGGGCTGCACGTGCCCGTCTCGCCGCATACCCTGCCAGCCCAACCCAGCTGAACGCGAATGTGCCGGCCACTCGCGCCCGCGCACCGCCCCCCCCCCCAAGCGCCCACCTCTTGTTCAGCTTGGAAGAGGCGTACGAGGAGGTGCTTGGGCTGGTGTGCGCCATGGAGCCGTTTAACGCCCGCCCGCTCACGCTCTCCTTCAGCTTCTGAAGCTGCAGGGGAGGGGCAGCAGGGAGGGAGGGGCAAGGGCGGGGGCGGGAGGCGTGAGCAGAGCAGCTCTTGCACGCACGGCTGCGTTGCGTGTGCATGCTGCTGGGTCCTGCTCACCCGCCGCCACACCCTCCCATGCACCCGCAGCGCCCTCCCCCACCTGTATCTGTGCGCTGCTGGGCTGCGGGCCGGCCTCCGGGTTGTCCTCAAAGCTTTCAAACTCGCGCTGCTTGCCGCAGTACTTGAGGAGCAGCGTGGCGATCACTCCCACAAACTGTGGCGGCGGGAAGGACGGCGGGGGTTGGAGTGTGAAGGCTCGGCATGCCAGGGAGACACCACACGCGCACAGGGAGGCCACGTCCTGGCACGCAGCCTGCCCTCTGCTTTTCCCCCGCTTCGGCCCCACTTGTGAGGGCTGCTGCCCTGCTGCTCCTGCCACCCACCTGCAGGCAGCAGTCCACTCGGCAGACCCAGCAGCAGCGGACCCCCAGAGGGCCCAGAAGGGGCCGCTGCTGTGCACCCAAGCAGGCGACTAGCCCCACTCATCGGCACCGACCATGCGGCATTCGGGCGGCGCGCCCTCTGCATGCCCACACACGCAGTCCCCCCCCCCACCCCACCCCACTCGCCTGCAGGCAGCAGACCACCAGGAAGTACCAGCGGCCGTTGGAGACCTTGGACTTGAGGGCCTCCTTGCTGCAAGGGCAGGTTGAAGGGGAGAGGGGAGGACGGAGGGGGGAGATGAGAGGGAGAGGGCGAGGGAGGAGGGGGGAAAGGCCTGGAAGCCGGGTTTGGCGGTGGTGGGCAATGGACCGCTGTGGCACCAGCAGGGGCACGGCACCCCCACACGGCGAGGCGCAGGCGCGGATGCGTGCACGTGCGCGACGCGTGCTGCCCTCACTCTGCATTTGTAAACTTGTCTGCGTCTCCGTCTGCGTTCTCCTTAGCCCGAGCGTGCTTCCAAATGTCGTCCACGGCTGCAGAGAGGACGCACGTAGGGCCGGCGCCGAGCAGCTACACTCAGCTGGCGAGCGCACGCTGCATGCCAGCCGCCACACGCACCCCCGGCAACGGCGACGCTGGCGCTGCCATCTCGCCTCAGCACCTGCCAGCGGGTCACCACCGGCACGCAAGCCTCCTCCCACTGCTGCCTGGCGCATGCACAACACACGTCCATGCCTGTTGCCGAGCCACATAAACATCAGTCCATGCCTGCTGCAACTCACTGTGTTCGTAGTTGAAGAAGAGGGAAAGGGTCATGCCCAGCTCGGCTGCACGGCGGGCGGGGTGCGGGTGTTGGGATGCACGAGTGCAGGGAGTGGGTAGTGCGAGTGCAGGGAGCATGCGCTGCCTTGCAGGCTGCCACTCTGCAATGCCAGGCCGAAATCCCTGCACGCCCCACCGAAGCAGAGCCCTGCCCGCCCTCGCCGCACGCCCAGCCACAGCAGGCCCGCGAGTGCAACGCCCAGCATCCTCGTCGAGCCGCCTCCAACCGCACCCAGGGTCAGCAGGACGCCCATGAAGAGGTACAGGGACAGGCAGCAGTTGCCGCGCATCGAGCCCAGCACGCCAAACGGCACCGACACAAGGCCGATGATGCCGACGATCAGCATGCCCCTGCAGGCAGGCGGCGTCGCAGGCGGCGCGACGTGGGTGCTTGGCGGCAGGCAGCAGCGACGGGGGCGGCAGCACCCTGCATCACCCACAGGGGTAGGTGGCACACGAGCCAGGCCGGGGGGGCGATAGGCAGCAGCACCAGCGTGCAACCACCCCACAACCGATGCCAGGGCGCCAGTACTCACAGCGGCAGCGCCGTGGCGGGCG
The DNA here is from genome assembly GCA_002245815.2 of Micractinium conductrix. Classification (NCBI taxonomy): domain Eukaryota; kingdom Viridiplantae; phylum Chlorophyta; class Trebouxiophyceae; order Chlorellales; family Chlorellaceae; genus Micractinium; species Micractinium conductrix. The sequence continues at coordinate 1,333,854 of LHPF02000004.1, forward strand.
GGTTCTCCAGGATGAGCGCGTAGACGATGAACCCCACCGAGGACATCAAGTTGAGCAGCACGAACATGCGCATGGCCCACACGACCGGGGCGCGCTGCCGCGGCGACGCCATGGCGAATCACTACACCGGCGAGCGGCAGCAGGTGGCGGCGGCGGGTGGAGCGGCGGGAGTTGGCGCCAGCGAGCGGCCGATGCGGGCTGGTTCGCCGCCTGCTAGATCACCGGTGAAGTGCTGTCCGGCAGGGAGGTCCGGCGGAGCGGAGCGACGCGGGAGGGCGAGCGCGTCGCGGTCGTGTGGGCGCCCTTGGCCTGGGAAGTGCCGGGGGAGCGCCCGAGGGACCGGCGCGTCAGAATGGAGCCTGGCAGGCAGGTGAACGCGTCCAGCGCGACAGCAGCGCGCCGCGGCCTGGCAGGTAAAATTGGGCTGAAGAGACGCGGCAGGCGGCGCTCTCGCTGCCCTTGATACTACACTGGTTGATACTGTAGAGAGCGCATGTGTGGCCGCTGAGCGCTGCCGTCGACGTTTTCAGGGCGTCTGACAGCGCGCTGCGGCCGCGCTGCATGTGGTTCGCCACGGCGCCGGCGGGAGTGCGGGGGGAAGAACACACCCTCTGCATATATGCGCAGCAGACCTCGCACAGACCAGCGTGTATGCACCAGCAGGCTTTGATTCCTTGGTGTTTCACGGTGCTGCGGCTTTGGATGGCAGTCCGGCGCCTCCGGCGGGCCGGCGCCTGCGGCGACCCTCAACTGGCCGACTGCCACAACGTTGTGACTTGGCCCGGCCAGCTGCTGCCCCTCCTGGCCTGTCACAAGGTCCGTGAGGCACGCTTGCCGGCAGGTGTGATGCGGGCAGGCACACGGAACGGAGAACCGCAGGGCCGCACCCTTCGGCAGCAGCTGCGCCGCCACCACTGATGCTGGCAGAGCGGGGTCAGGGAGAACGGGACTTCAGCCCAAACAAACTCTCTGAAAGCCCTTGCAAACGATGCTATAACGCTAGAATATGTATTCAAACAATAAATAATGCTCAATTTGCTATAGGGCCACCGTTTGAAGAGGTTCAGGAGCGGCAGTTACGCCGCTGCCGTAGGGCCGCCGGCGACAGCTGTAGGCAGTTGGTCCGCCGAACCCACAAATCGCGCGTTTTGCCGGCTCTCATTAGCTGACACACTTCCTACTAGTGTTTGTGCATTGAATTTGATGCGAAATGGAAGCGGGAGGGCCGTTTCTGCAAACTTCAGTATTGGCCCGTCAGGTCCCGTTCTCCCTGACCCAGTTCTGGCACCACCAGGAGTCCCTAGCCAGGTCTAGGAGTCGTCGACCCTCTGATGTTCTGGGCTGGGCAGTTGCAAGGCATCAAATTGCAAGGTATCAGGTACCCATGTGACGGCATGGCGGCAGCTTCTCTTAACACGCCGCAACAGCCACACACCGCGACATGTGGTAGACGGCCGGCCACGGCAGGGGACCTGACTGGAACGGCCATGAGAGAGGCCCTGAGCCGTGAAGCAGACGGGTGGCCCTGCTGAGTTACACATCTGGTGTTGAAGGCGGAGGTTGTGCAGAGGTTGTGCAGGGGCAAGCCAAGGGTGGCGCGTGGGGAGCGCATTCCCTTTGCTGGCGACCCGCTGCCGGCTTGGCGCGGCAAGTGGCCCTTGCCCCCTGGCCTCGCCAAGCGTGTTTCGCGCCCCGTGCACCTCGAAATCCTTTGTTCACCTCCCCGTGCTTGAGGTCTGCGCCGACGGCACGCGGCGTCGGAGGAAGTGGGCCGGCAAAGTTGGCGCATGCCCTTGCGCCCGCTCGCCTCCCCGCGAGCCGAACTCCAGCGTCCCGAGTACTGTTCACACGCGGTACCAAAGCTGCGCGCCCATGGCCAGTCCAGCGCCACCGCCAGAGCCCTGCCGCACGCCGGCGCCGGCGGCCCTGCCTGCCTCCGCGCGTCCTGGCGCGTGCAGGCCGCTTGTGGCAGTGTGCGCCCTGGCTCTGCTGTTCAGCTTCCTGCTGCTCTGCCTGGTGTCGTCGCACGGCGCAGCCCAGCCATGTTCCTCTGGCGGCGCCTCAGGCAAGCGGGCGTTTGGTGAGGGGCGCCCAGGCGCCCGAGGCAGCATCCCCTGATACCGTAGCTGGGTTGCTGCACCAGGCCCTGCACCCTGCAAGCTGCACTTTGCTGCCTGGCACGCCCTCGCACATCCCTCGTGTCCTGCTGTCTTGCAGGCACGCCGTGCACTGGTGCTGTTGGTGTCCCCCAGCTGGAGCGGCGGCAGCGGCAGCAGGCGGCTACCCTGCGGCGCCTCCTGATGCAGAAGCAGCAGCAGCAGCACCACCATGATGCGGCCCAGGGCCGCGCAGCCTCCTTCACCCCCGCGGCTCGAGCCGCCGCCAGGTGAGCTTACGGAGCTGATGCGACACAGAAACACACAACGTGGCTGCTCCGTGGTACCGCTGCCTGCCTGCCTGCCTGCCTGCAGTGTGGGGGCTGCTACTCCCTGCACCCCCTGCTTCCCTGTCGGCTCTGCCTCCGCCATGCCCGCGCCGGGCGCCTTGGCGTGTGCGGCTCCACCCGCGGTGGCTGCCCCAAAGCTTGCTCGCTTCCATCGTCCCATTCCCCTCGTCTGCTGCTAGGGGCGCTGGAGCGTCTCGCCGTGCTCCGCAGTCCCATCGCCCCCCTTCCACACCCACACCCTCGCCCACACCCCATCCCCGTCCCCCACCGACACCGACCCACCCACCCCACCCCGCCCCCATCTCCCCTAGATGTCGCTCCTGCAGGCCACTTCCGTCGCCAGCTGCACGTCCCAAGCACGCACCCCAATCGCGACCTCTGTCTGCTGCCCCTCTGCCAGCCCCACAGGCGGCTCCCGTGGGCGGGCTCCCGCCTGCTCTGGCGCCGAACCCTCCTCCAACTCTTTGGTTCGCTCTCAATCGTTCCTTGCAGGCGGCTGCTGGGCGCGCTTGAGCGGCGCGGACGCCACCTGCGCGTAACGTCGTGCACAGTGGAGAGGCGTGCAGGTGTGGGCAGCTTGGGGGGGCGGGTGTGTGGGGTGGTGGTGGTGGTGGTGGCGTGTGTTGAAGGGGGGGGAGGCAGGCAAGTGCACGGCCGGTTGGGGAGCTGGCTTCCCCGCTCGCCATCATTTTGCAGCGACGGCCACGCGCACGCAGCGCAAGCGCTGCTGCTGCTGCTGCGCTGCGCTGTGCTGCGTCGACTGCCAGCGGACCTTCCTCCCACGGGTCCCTCCCTCCCTTGGTTCTGTGCAGCCGCGGTGACGTCCAAATCTCGAAAGAAATGCTGCTACACCACGACACAAACGATCTCCAAGAGCAGTGGAAAGAAGTTCACGTTCAGCTACATACCCGTGTGCAGGTGCGTTGGGCTGCGCTGCGCTGTGCTGCGCGCACGGAACCGTCGTCGGCGTCGGCCAGCACTCTGCACGCGTGCCTGCCCCCGTCCTGCCCCTCACTCCCCTGCCTCCCGGCGCTGCCATGGCGAACGCTTTGCAGGGCTTATGTGTCGCCGAAACCGCCGCCAGCCCCTCCCAAGTGAGTGCCTTGGGGTGGGCGCCGCTCCGCCCTGCTGCTGCGTTGTGGGGGCTTGCAGCCGGGGGCGCCGCGAGCGCGCGAGGGCAGGGGGAGCGTGGTGTGTGGGCCGTGCGAGCCCCGCACCGAAGCAGCGATTCGCATCTGTGTAACCACAGGAAAGCTGTGGACTCAGATCCGCTGGTGCCAGCAACACTGGACAACGGGGTTGTTCACGGCTGTGGCTCCGCCAGCCAGGTGCATGCAAGACGGGGTGCACGCGGAGACGCGACAGGCATGCGGCAGCTGGTGGAGACGGCGCAGCGCCGCAGGCAGTTGTGCATCACGTATCGGTGTCCCTGCGGTCCCTCCCCCTGTTCTGCAGGCCGCTGCCCCGGCCCCCTTCGCCGGTGCCGCCGCAGCAGCGGCTGGCCCCGGCCCGCCGCACGCTGGGATGACTGGCCAGCGCGCATGCGCAGCGACGCGCGCAGCCCCTTTGCTTTCGCTCTAGTTTGACCCTCTTTTGATCCCATGGTTGTTGCTTTTCAAATAAGGAGGGCAGCCCGCTGCTGCCTCCGACCCTTCGAGACGCTGGCGCCAGCGCTGCAGCAGTTGACTGACCGACGCCCCCTTTTATTGCCCTTGCTGACGTTTGCTGCAATGGCCAGCACCCGCACCCGCACCGCCACCCGTCCACCCCTGTTGAAGTCGCACACCACCCAGCCTGTTCCCTTGCTGACGCTTGCTGCAGTGTCCGGCACCCGCACCCGCGCCGCCACCCCCTCCACCCCTGTTCACCCCTGTTGACGTCGCACACCACCCACCCTGTTCCCGTCTCGCGCGATCTATGCATGCCCCTCCCCCACCCCTTGTGGCCGGCCATCTCCCTGTGTATCCCACCACGTGTTGTCCCTCAATAAACCCCTCACCTGTAACCCCATTTTATTCCCTGTAATACCCCTCGCTTTCGCTCCCTGAGGGCTAATAGCGGCACCCTTGGTGCGACTCGTGTTGACACCGCAAGTGCCGCGCAGAAACAGAAGCACGGCTGTTGGCAGCGCAGATTTGACAGCAGCTGGCGCCCCGGCTGGATGCGGTGCCGCGCTGCTGCTCGCGCATCACTGGCGTTTCCTGAGCACTGAAGCTTGGGGAGGCGGCAAGCCCGAGGGGCGAGGCAGGGCAGCGGCACGACCCTTGAACGTGCCGTGGGGCGTCATTCAGGGCTGCACATTGCTTACTAAATTGCTTTCACAACCATTCCATATATAAGCAAAGGCCAGAGCGGACAGAAAGTCAGGGGGGAATGAACTGATACCACTCAGGGATAATTTCATGACGGCAAATCGATGGCAAATCGGATTGGAGCCATAATGTTGGCGCTCGCGGTCGCTCCGCTGCTACGCCGCGCTGCTGTCGGCCCGCCGCGCCATCACAGCTCCCCGCCGCCGCTGCCGCCCGCTGCCGCGGCAGCCGTCGCGACGCCGCCTGCCTTTTCCGCAGCGGCCTCTTCTGGAAAGAGGGCGGTGATGTACTGCTCGATTTCGGTGCGGATCGCCCGGCTGTCGTGCAGGCCCTCGATGAGACGAGGCGGGATGCCCGAGGCACCGTGCGCTGCGCCGACCTGGCGGGGGGGGGGGGAGGGGGCGCAGGGCGTGAGGCTGCAGCTGCAGCGGCGGCAGCCGAGGAGGAGGAGGCAGCAGCGGCGGCGGCAACGGCAGCAGCCTTTCCTTTCCATTCAAGTGATTTACATTTACATCTGTGCAGAGAGCTGTCTTACACAGGAATCCGCCCACACAGCCTGCATTCGACTACCTGCAAACGCAGCACTCATGATGGCACCCAGCGCGGTGACATCTCTCGCTGCTGAAACTTGGCGTAAGGCAGCGAATAGCACCCCAGCAAGCATCAACTGCACTTGCTGCTGGCTGCCTTCCCCCGCTGCCCCCTGCCCCGCGGCACACTCACAATGGCACCCAGAGCTGAGCCTCGGTGGCAGTTCTCGCCGCCGGCGTTGGTGTTGGCAAGGACCGCGTCCTCGAACGAATCGGCGTGCTTGTAAGCCAGGTACAGCACGCTGCAGCGCAACAACCAGGGGCAAGGGTGGATAGTGGGGTGATGCCAGTGGCGGTGTCGCGTGTGTGCGGTGCCAGCAGACCAGCAACGACGCAGCGCCGCCACATGACTCTGCATGCTTGCCACATGACTCTGCATGCTTGCACACAAGCAAGAGACAGGCTGTGGCGTAGCAACGCTCCTGATAGATCGATTGAATGATTGATTGGTTACTGGAGTACTGCACTTGTTAAATGATTGCAGCAGACGCACCTGGGGAAGGAGTCTGTGATGTAGCAGGCGGAGCCGTACACGCGCTGCACGACCGTGGTGTCGTCATAATCGTACCGCAGCGCCTTGTCTGCAGAGCGTGTCGAGACAGAGGGAGACGCTATAAGGTGTGACGTGATTGCACCGCAGTGCCTTGTCTGCAGTACCGTCGAAACAAAAAACATTTGGAGTCGTACATTCTACTCGATGGAGTTCTCTTGTCGGAGTTGGGCTGCAGCGTTTTGTGTCTACAGATCATCCCTGCCCTCGGCTCGCAGACACGCCCTGCCACCGCCTGCATACGGACGTGCGCCCGCGCGCCGTGCGTTGCTGCCCCCCGCCGCACCCAAGTCGACGCCCACGTCGGCGGCAGCGGCGCGGATGGCCTCCTTTGCCTCACGGCCCTGGGCCAGCTCAAACACCAGCTGGCTGTACACCTGCACACGTAGCAGACGAGACTGACCGATTATTGATTGGCTGGTTGGTTGGTTCAGAAACCAGCTGGCTGTACACCTGGCAAACAAGCAGAAAGACAGAAAAACGGCATCGGGCTGCTGAGAAACTGGCTGTTCAATGGCATGGCATGGTATGGTTGGTCAAAGGTTGATTGACTGAAGGGCTTTGCTTCCAACACCAGCTGGCTGTGCACCTGCACACATGCAGAATGCAGGCGACGAGACTGAACGATTGAATGGCCGATTGATGCAACCACCAGCTGAAACCAGCAGCGAAAGTTCCCGGTGGTCGTGCAGTGTAAGCGCCAGTGTAGGAATGGAAGGGAAAGGCGGCGCTTGCCTTGGCGTACTGCCCCAAAGCGCGCGACTCGTGGGTGAGCGCCAGGAGGCGCACGGCAGCGTCCTGCGCCGCATCCAGCCCCTGCAGGGGGGCCAAGGGAGAGAGGAAACGAAGGAAATGAAGGGGTTAGTGAGGCTGCGGACGCAGCCCCGGCAGCGCTGCAGAACAAACCGGCAAAGGGTCGCCAAAACGGTCTTAGCTTTCCACCCCCACTGGATGCTAGCCTCGATGCGGGCTCTGAACCACAGCATGGCGCAGCATGACACAGCAATCAAACACCTGCCGCAGGCAGCTCAGAATGACGGGCGGCAGAGTGACAAAGCCGCCGATGGACGCGGTGTTGTGGCCCTCCGTGCCTTGGCTGCAAGCGCAGGGGAGGAGATGGCGAGGAGTGAGGCAAAGGGGGCAGGTGAGAAGACATTTGTCGCGCAGCACTACACTGACCTGCACCGCGCTACCCTGTGCCAGGTCCCTCCATACACAAACAAACTTGCCTGCATTTCTCAGGCGGCACGCCGGCGGCCCAGTCGCATGCACCGGTGTCCGCCGTAGCTGCCAACACCTCCTCCCCACCCTGTGCTCCTCCCCGGCCGGCCCCGCTTCAACACAAGCCGCACCATGCCCCTAAAAATCCCGTGATACAGCAGTGTAGAGATGGATGGCTTGCCTGCACTTCTCTGGCGGCACGCCCGCGGCCCAGTTGCGGAAGAAGTCGCGGTGGTACGACTCTGCATTTGCACAAAAGGGAGAAAAAACGAACGATAAGTGCAAGGTGGGGAAGAAAAAACGAACGACAATTGCACATCCAGGAGGGAAGGCAGCTTTGTGTGGCTGCCGCTGCAGGTGCAGAGGGACGGAGGGCGAGCAAGAGGGACGGAGAGAGGGGGGAGGCGCAAGGCGGGCCATTTGAAAGCACTCTGCAGCAAATGCAGAAGCAGGCAGAGGGAGCGAGGGGGGGAGCAGGCTGGGATGCGGGTGGCAACGTGGCGCAGCAGGGCATGTGCCAGCAGCCTCTCAGACGTGGGCCAGCCCCTTTCTGACGGCTGTGTGACAAGTTCATGTGGTTAGACAGACGCAAAGGAAGGCCTGCAGGCCCTGCCATGTGCAGCCGCCCCTGACGGCCCACCTGCTCCAAGTGTCGCCCGCCTGCGCAAGTGTCACCCACCTGCGTAAGTGTCGTTGTGGCTGCCGGGGGTCGTCATGAACTTGACGTAACTGTATGCAGGGGGCAGCAGAAAAGCAGTCCAAACAGAGAGGTAAAAGCAGAGGGGGCCGGAGAGCAGTTGGGAGACAGCGGGGGCGGCAGCAGCGGCGGCAGGGGCGGTGGCACAGCGGCATACTTTAAGCATACACTTGAATGCGATCGATTGATTAACTGTTTGATTGATTGAACGATACACTGATTGAATTAATTGTTTGATTGATGCGCGGACGGACTGATGTGTAGACTCACTCTTCCAGGAAGGCCTCTGCAGACCAGGCGCAGCGCTGCGCGATGCCCCGCGTCGCCACACGCGCGCACAGCGCGTTCAGGGTGTTCTCCCCTGCCGCCATGCCCTCGTGGTAGTGCACCCCCTGCGCAGACAGGAGGATGGACGGGTGGGCGGGAAGGGCCAGGTGGCACTGTGGGCGAGCGTGTGGGGGAGGGCCTCAGGTCGACGAGGGTGCCCTCCCATGCTGCCGTGCCTTTGTGGCGGTGCCCCCTTGCATCGAGGAGGGGAGGGGGATGTGCAAGGGAGCGGGTTGACGGTTGGAATGGGGGGTAGGGGAGGAATGAGGGGTGAAAGGGTGGACGTGTCGCGGAGAGCGGTCGCCACGGCAGTACTCTCCGTGCTTCGCACGACATGAGCGCTGGCCACTCACCGGCTTGCCCCAGCGGTCATGTTTGCCATGGTTGATAATGTCGCCTACGATGCGCCCAGACTGGCCGCCGCGGCCGTGGCCGCCGGTGCTGCTGACGCTCATGATGGAGCCTGCACGCGCCCGTGGAGGAGGGGAGGGGGACGCTTGCGCACGCGGTGAACCCTTCGTCGGCAGGAAACAGGCTGGGAGGCGCAGGCTGCCCGCACGCTCGTGGTGCAGCCTGGCGGCAGGAAGCGGCGGTGCCGAGGAGCGTGAGGACACGTGTACCAAGCACACATGTGCGTGCGAGCGGTGTGATGAACCCACGGCTGCTGCCGTCCCACGCGCCAGCGTGCCCTGGCTACCTGGGTGCACCTTCTTGGGTGCTTCGTAGCCGGTGATGCGACCAAAGTCCTGCTGCAGCCGTCTGATGTCGTAGTACCTGGAGACAGGTGGAGGCAGGGGAGGAGGGACGGCGTGAGGCGTCGAGGAGGGACGCTCCGGCGAGTCTCCGGAGGCCCCGGGTGTCAACCGCTGCCCCAGGAGGGAGCGCCCCGCAGCTCCGCCACCCTCCTCACCAGTGCACAGGCATGCTCAGGGCGTCCGCGATGTACACGCCTGCAGGGTGGGGGAGGGAAGCGAATGGGTGACTGCAAGCGGAGGTGGGTGGGTGATAGCAAGCGGAGGTGGGTGGGTGACAGCGGAGGCAGCCCTGCCGCCGTGCCGCCGCTGCCGCCGCCACTGCTTGCGCGACCGGCTGCGCCAGTCGCGCGGGCTCCGCCGCCGCTCAGAGGCTTTGTGGCATTGCTCCGCTCGCGTTCGGACACCGCTCACCCCACAGAGCGCCCCGCACTCTGTCCAGCGCGGCGGGGCTGACGACAGGAAGCGGCGCCATCTCTGTAGGAGAGCTAAAGGTCACAGGGATGGAAAGGTGCGCACATGAAGGACGGCAAATGCGAGCGGGCCACGATGTGAAAGGGTGTGCTGCTCTGCTGGCGTGGCCGCCGCCGCCGCCGCCATCACTGCAACCTCTCCCCAGCCGGGGCTCCCTTTTGAACCCTGGTAACCCCGCTCTGTAAATTTGAGCACGCCCGACCTCCTTCCGCGCCTTACCGGTCGCCATGCAGGGCCATACCGAGAGTGTGGCGGGGATTTTCATGCCCCGCCGCATTGTGGCGCGCCTGCTGCCCATGGCTGCAGGAGCCGGCCCCAGGGCTGGCGCCCCCAATGCCCACGACCGTCTCCGGCATGACTGCGTAAGCCCGGGGTGTCTGCAGCTTGCTCTGGCTGTTGCTGTTTGCTGTGGCTGATGGGCGGGGCGGTACGTGCTTGACCAGAGACCACACTTCACGGCCGTTCCCGCCCTTCACTTCGCGGCCCATCCCCTGCTGACCTGGTCAAAAAATGCACTGCCTGGCCTGACCGCCCGCATGCGCACACACCCTGCTGCCTGCGCCTGTTTCCATGTGCCTGTTACTACCAGTTGTCGAAGAAAATAAATAAAACATTCAAGGTCCAAACCACTCGCATGCCATGGCCCAGACGCTTCCACCCCACGGCACGGCCCTCGCTCCATGCAGCCCTGAGCGGCCCCTGCCGGTTACAGCCCAGCCCCTCCCAGCTCGCGAACCCTCCCAGCTTACAGCCCCTGTGCCGTCCCATCCCCGCCCATGCCATCAGGGCGAGGAGGGGGCGACGCCAGCAGGCCTCCCCCCAGCCGAGCACCCTTCGCTGTGCTGCGCGTGCTGCGCTGCGCTGCGCTGCGCTGTGCTGCGCTGCGCTGCGGCGGGCAGTTTTCATCCTGCTTGCATGCAGTCTGCTTGCAAGCACAGCCAGCCCCGGTGGCCCCCACTTCCGCTTTGTTTGCCGCGCGTGAAGAAGACATGTCCTGAACCTTGTGGCCCCGCTCCCGGGTGAGCCAGCTGGCAGCTGCGCTGCCGCCGAGGCACGCATGTGCAATGCTAAAATAGCGGGCTGCTCACGCCCGCTGTTCGTCCCTGCTGGCGCTGCGCTGGCGCCTGCTGTGGTGCCCCGCTGCGGCCCTGGGTGTGCACAGGCGTGCACGGGAGGCTTCACTGGACGCTTACATGCTTGGGGATGTGACGGAGTCTGATGGGTTCAGACAGTGGAGGGGAATAGTCAGGGCAGGGCAGGGCCGACGCTTTTATAGGGGAGTATCTAGGAGAATCGTGATCGGCGATTGTGTGGATTCAGTGGATTGTGGGAGGGCTATGTGCATCAGCGCTAGGTGTGGTCCGGGGAGGGTAGAAGGGGAAGGTGGGGACGGGAGTTGTGCGGCGTCAAATTTGTATGCATAGCACATGCGTGCCGCCGTCCTCCCCACCTCCCTTGTTCCACCCACGCAGAGCTCACTCGCCTGCGCTGCAGCTGCCACATCCCAAGCGGAGGTCACAGCGCAGAGCAGGCGCTGCCATGTCGACGGACGGGGAAGGGTTCGCTGGAAAGGAGGCGGGCGGCGGCGGCGGACAGGGAGGCCTTGGAGGCGCCGGGGCGGGCGTGCTGGGCGCTGGCGGCATGGCAGGCGGCGCCACCGGCAGCCTGGCGACTTCTGTGGGCGGTGGCGGTGGCGGCGGCGGCATCAGCGTCGGGCTGGCACCATCGTATGCTGCCGCCGGCGAGGGGGACGAAAGCGTGGGGCTCAGCGATGCGGGTAGGCACTGGCTTTTGCTGACGTTGGGGGGCGTCACTGACCTGCTACGTAGTACACAGCATGCTGATCTGCTGATGTGCAGCCGGCGCCGGGTAAAATCACTGCTCCAGCAGGCAGCATTCACCAAGCATCGCATGCACATGCGGAAATACTGGGACGCCCCTCTGCCACCCTGCAGACATAAACGCCCGCAACAAGGGCACTGGCGCGGCAGAGCCAGCCGCTGCGAAGCCGATGAGCGAGGTCGGCGCTGGTTCGGGCGTGCCGGCGGGAAGCCAGGAGGTGCCTGCTGCAGGTTGGGCGGGGCAGGGTGGCAAGGGCCGACACTGGGGTCAACTGTGTAAGGGCCTGCTGCACAACTGCAGGGGGACGACGCATCTGCAGCACACGTTTGTGCTGCTTCAGCGCTGTCGAATGAGTAAATCAGTAGCCGGTCAGCAGGGGATGCTTGGGACAAACCCTCGCCCAGCCACCTCTGCCTGGCTCGCCTGCCTCCCCTGGTGTAGGTTTCGGCGCCGGCGCCGGCGGCCGGCCGCTGGCAGGCGGCGCCGCCGGCGGGGCGGGCGCGGATCTGGGGGCTGCGGGGCAGGATGCAGGTGAACGAGCGCTGTGGCTCCTGCGGTCGCGGGTTTGGCCTGCAGGCCCTTGGGCAGTTTGCAGCCTCGGCGTGAAGGTGACAAGGTGCCCCGCCGTCTCCCAACCGCCGCCAAGTGCAGCTCCTGCCGGCGCCTCGCTTTCCCCCATGCATCCTTCCCCCCGCAGGCACTGGCATCTGACCGAGGTTCGAGGGGAGGGAGCCACTATTGCGGATTTGTCTGTGTGTGGCTGGGCAGGCGACAGCTGGCCAAAGAGCGGCCTGGCATGCACCCCAAATAGACTGGCCTGCCGCGCCGCCCCTGGGCTCTAGAGCTGGCGCCGAGGCCGTGCCAGCCCTCGGGCGGCAATGCACAGCCAGGCCTAAACAGAGGCGCCTCGATTGAAGCCAATGACCCCCCTGCATGTGGTTATGGCACTTCTCTGAATGTTACACTACAGTAGGAACGAACACTACAAAGTGAAAGATACACTAATGCTGCAGTCGCCAGTGTGGACGTCGAGCCAGCAGCTGTGCAGGACCCGTTCAGCAGTGCGTTCAGGGATGGCGCGCCGGCTTGGCGCGAACGATCAGCGCCGCAGACCGGCGCCAAGGAAGTGGAGCGCGGCAGGATAACAGCAGCATGCTGAGGTGGGTGGGGAGAGGTGGCGGGCAGGGGTGGGGAGAGGAGGTGAGAAGGGAAGGGACTGCAGGAGCCTGGGGGGCAGGCTGCAACGATCACTGAACAGGGTGGAGGAGGGGCGACGAAGGGGAGAGGTCGGGCAGCGAGCAGGGGGTGGGAGCGCATGCATGCGCCGACAAACGGCGGCTCTGGCTGAAGCACGCTCGAGCACTAGGAGGATGAGCGGACAGGGATGGGAGGTGAAACACGATCGTGGCAAAGAAAGGATGGCGAGGCAGCGGCTTGGGCGTGGGGTGCCTGCTGAGGGGCCGGGTTGGGCGGATCTCAAGGGCGGCACACCCAGTCGCCGGGCGTGGCCCCGTTTGCTGGGATTGTTTCAAAGGGCTGTGCACCAGGCTTGACGACAGCCTGGCTACAGATGAGGGGCTGCAGAGGGGCGGCAACGCCTTGCCATGGGGGGTGGGCTGGGCTGGGCAGAGTGGTGGGAAAGACGCGGGGATGGAGGCTAGGCAGAGGGTTGGGGAGGGCATGGGGCCTCCCCAGGGATAGAGGCTAGGCAGAGGGGCGGCGGGTGTTGGGTGTGATGGGTGGGGCGCAGGGTGAGGGTTGGCATGAGGGGTGGGGGCCACCAGGGAAGGAGGGGGGAGACGAATAGACAGGCGGGCGCTGCCTGGGGGAGGGCGGGCAGGCAAGGATCGAAGCATGCAACAGTTACGCTTGTGTGCAGGGTGGCGCGTCAGCTGGACGAACTAGGGATCAAATCAGGGAAAGAGCGAGGGAGAAAGAGGGCGCTAGTGGTGCTTGAAAACCAGAGGTTTGGGAACAAGGGCAGCGGTGCTGAGAGGGGTGGGAGGGGGAGGAGGGAAGCGGGACGGGCGGGGGCTAGGCTGTGCTAAGGGAGGGCTGGAGGAATCAGGCCCCATGGTGGAGGTAGCGAGTAGAGACGGTGAACACGAACGAAGGACCGCCTGCGAAGGCAGCGGCAGGGGCTTGGGGGCAGAGGGCAGGAGGCGGGGCTGAAGCGGGAGCACAGGACCGCGTGGCAGGGTGGTCAGGGGAGCAGGAGGGCAGGAGGGAGCAATGCAAAGCGTTGTCCTTTTGTTTGTTTGTGCTGGAGCGAAAGCAAGGCTTGTGCGCTTCCGGGGAGGCCCCCGACCCGAGCTGCACCCGGTGCGCCGGCTACGATGGCACGCAGCGGGAGGGCTGGGCTGCGCTGGGCGGGGTGCGGACCGGCGGCAGCGGCGCCAGAGGGCTGCTGCGACGGGCCTGCGCCTGCGGGCTGCAGCGTCGCGCACAACGATCGCGGCAGCGAGCAGGTGTTGAACCGCTGCAGCATCGTGCACAGAGGTGTCGAGACAAGGAGAGCACGCCCAACGGGGTGGGTGCGAGCCCCCCTCCCCCATCCCCGCTCCTCAGTCGTCCTCATCGTCCTCCTCTGCCAGCGAGGCACGGCGGCGCTTGCGCCCGCCGCCGCCGCCGGCAGAGGCAGCGCCGGCAGAGGCAGCGCCGGCCCGGCTCTGCGCCTGGAAGGAGGGGAAGGGAAGGGAAGGAGAGCGCAGGTGGGTCGCAGGGAGGACGGTGGTTCCAGGGCGGAGGCAAAGGAGCGAGGAAGGGACGCAAGCGGGCGGCAGGGAGGGCGGGCTTACATCGGGGCAGGTGTTGGCGCTGTGCCACAGTCACGAGCCCTCTATCACTCTCTATAAGCCCTCTATAAGCCCTTTATAAGCCCACTATAGTTCATAATCGGGGGCGACTGCCTTGCCTTGAGATGTGCCGCCACTTCCTCGATCGCCAGGGCGTGCAGCGCGGCCACGTCGTAACGCTCCTTGGGGAAGTTGGTGCGCGCCGCTGCGCCCTGCACACGGCGGTTTGGCAGCCAGGGCACAGGAGAGGACGGTCAGTGAGTTGATCGACGGTGGGGCGGGCGCGCAGTGGGGGTGTCAGTGGGTGGCCAGCAGCACACGAGGGGATGCTCCTCGCATCAAGCAGGGGCGCAGCTGGCAGGCACCGAAGGGCGGGGGCCGGGCGGGCAGCGGCACTCGAGGTGAAGCTGGTACAAGCGGTACCAGCGGTGCATGTGGAGCCACACGCGCACCAGCAGGCAGAGGGCGCCCTGGTCGTAAGCAGCAGCCGCCGCATCCTCGGATTCGTGCATGCCAAGGTACCAGCGGTGCCGCTTGTGCGTCACCTGCGGGGGGGGGGCAGCACAGCAGGCGGAGCGGAGGGGCGGATGTGGATGTGGGAGCGGGAACTCAGGGGTGAAGATCGGAGACCGGCAGGTTGACGCAAGGTACCAGCGGTGGCGACTGTGGGTCGCCCACCCGTCACAGGGGGCACAAACGGGTGTGGAGACAGGCGCGGGGCAAGCCTGGGCAGCAGCAGGGGGTTGCGGGCCCAGCGGGGAGCAGCGCAGCGCAGGAGCCCCATCGCAGGAGCCCCAACTTTGTGCAGCACGGCGCCACAGGCAACGACGCGCACCTGCGCCTGCCAGCGGGTGGCGCCGCACTGGCAGACCCCCTGGAATCTGGAGGACTTGGCCAGCGGGGAGGGGTGCAGCACGGCGGCGGCCGCCGCGCCCGCCGCTGCGGCGGCGTCACGAAGGGACGCGCCGCCCCGGCGCGCCTGGCGCAGCGCAGCCGCCGCAGCGAGGCCGGGATCCCTCGCCTCCTCCTGCCCCTCCTCCTCGCTTACTGCTGCGGCGGTGGCAGCTGCTGCTGCGCTGCCTGCACCGCAAATATGCCCGCTGGCACCGAATGCAGTCCAGAAGGTGGCAGCGCCAGAGTACGAGGCTGGCACAGCGGCCGCAGCTGCTGCGCTGCGGCTGGCGAGCGCCGACGCAGCAGCGGCGGTGGCAGAAGTGGGGTCGGCAGCGGCAGCAGCAGCAGCAGGAGCTGGTTGCTGCGGCACCTTGAGCAGACACTTGGCAGCATCTGCAGGCAACGGGTGGGCGCAAGAGTTAACGTGTTGCATACTGAAGTTGCAGAGTCGGGCACCAAAGCGTCGGGAGCGGCAAGGGGAGGGAACAGGGCCGGCCCCTCCTCCCTCACTACCTGCCCCCCCCCCCCCCCCCCCCCTCCCGGGCACCCCCCACCTCGAATGTGAATGAGCACCTCCTGTAGCGAGGCCTCCTGAAGCGCTGCCTCCTCCGGCGGGTCGTCAGGCAGGTTGAGGGGCAGCACCGCCAGCTGGCGGCGCTTGGCAGTGGGGCCTGGTGACTCGTGCTGCGCGCCGGCGCCGGCGTCGCCGGGGTCGCCGCCGGCTGCGTCGCCGCCCCTGCGCCGCTTGCCACCGCTGGCTGCCAGCTGGCGGCGGGCCTCGGCGTTGCGCCAGGACGCGGCGCGGTCGTAGGCGCGTGCAGCCGCGTCCTCTTGGCGATAAAAGCCCAGGCTGCACAGACGGATAAGGGAGGGACAGCGACTCGGAGAAGTGGGGCATGGTGTGGCAGGCACAGGAGGGGAGGCGGGGCAGGCTGGCGGGCGCCCCCTTCCTGACAGCGATGCACGCCCAGGCTACAGGCTGGGCAAAGGGGCACGCGTGGGGGGGTACGGACGGCGGCCGGTGGAGGGTGGTCCGTAAGCAGCCGCTGCCTTGCCTCAGCTGCGCAGCTGGGCTGCACACATTGCCCTCGCGCAACCCTCGCACGCCATCAGCTCACCGCTCGCGCTTGCCGCCGATCGAAATGGCTGCTTCCCACATGCAGCGCCGCTTGCACCAAGACACGCCCCTGCGGGGCGGGGGCAGGGCGTGCGAGGGCGGGCTTGGGGCCAGGGCATGCCAGCTGGAAGGGGGCAAAAGGCAGGCAGGTGGGCGGGCGGGCGGGCGGGCGGGCGGGCGGGCAGGCAGGCAGGCAGGCAGGCAGGCAGGCAGGCAGGCAGGCAGGCAGGCAGGCAGGCAGGCAGGCAGGCAGGCAGGCAGGCAGGCAGGCAGGCAGGCAGGCAGGCAGGCAATGCGCTTGGTCTGTGGGGCCAACACTTCTCATGCACCCACCGGTAGGTAGAGGTCTTTTGAATGTGGGGAGGCTCGTGCGCCGTGAGCATGTCGCCGCCGCCTGCCAGAGGCGCACGCATTGCAGGGGCCGTAATGAGCGGCGGCCGCCTGCCGGCAGCAGCAGCAGCGCCCGCGGCAGCGGTGGGGCGCTGGCGGGCGCCGCGGGGCGGCGCCGCATCGGGCGTGGGCTCGTCTGTCAGGCTTCCCAGGCTGCCGCCGCTGCTGCTGTACCCACTGTCAGCTGGCATGCCGCCTGCCGTGCGCAGCGAGAAGGGAGACGCCTGGCTTGGATGGGACACATACCGTGCCGCAAGGTGCACAGATGAGCCGACGCGCGGCAGCGCCGGCTGGCCGCTGCCCGGCGCCGCCGGCAGCAGCTGCGGCGGGCCGGCGGGGCCGCCGCCTGTGAATGCTAGCGGGCCTGCAGGGGCGGATGTGAGCAGAGGGTGCAGGGCACGGGGAGTTGGAAGCTGGGGGTGTGCAGTGCAGCGGGTGTGCAGTGCAGCGGGTGTGCAGTGCAGCGGGTGTGCAGTGCAGCGGGTGTGCAGTGCAGCCATCGTCAAGCAGGCCGCGAGGCGGGGACCCAGCTGGCGCGAGCGTGGTGCTGTGTCCCACCCGCAGCCACACACAGGGCCGACAGGGGCGGGGTCTCCGGGCATGACAGCGGGGCGGTCGAAACGCGCGCAAGCACACCCGCACTGACCGGTGCGCAGCGCAGGCGGCGGCGGGGTGCTGCGCGGCCCCAGCAGATCCTCCGCCAGGAGGGCCCAGTCCATGCTGCCTGCAAAGGGAGACAAGGAGAGGGGCACGAGACCGAAGATCGCAAGGAGGTTTAGGCAGGGATGGGCGCACGAAATGCATCGCTCGGGGAGCAGGACGGGCAGGAAGTGAACAGGAACACTGCAGGCCTCCCTTCTCCGGCCATGGCCCGCCCAAGCTTCCCAGCGCGCTGTGCCTCCCCAGCAGCGCTGCGCACAGTGGCCCCACCCCCTCGCACACCCCACATACCCCACCACCACCACCGCCCCACCCGCACCTGGCAGCGTCTCGTAGCCAGGGCCTCCCGTCCCGTCGATGCCGCCCTCGCCGGTGCGCAGGAGACGCGCAGCCACCTCCACCGCCGCCTGGCCGACCGGGGTGGCTGCGCGCAGCGCCGCCGCCGTCGCCAGCAGTGGCGGTGCCACGGCAGAGCCTACCGCAGTGAGCACTGCTGAGGAGGCTTGAGTGCCTAGTGTCCCGCTGCTGGCTGTGTCGGTGGGGAGCGCTTTGTGGCCGCAGCAGCGGCAGTAGGTGGGGGGGCTGCAGCTGGGGCAGCCGCCGCCGCCGGCCTCAGCGACCGGCACAAAGATACCTGGGGCCGGAGCGGCTGGCGGCGGGCGGTGCCAGCTGCCCAGCGGCGGCGCTCCGGGGTGCAGCAGGCAGCTGCAGGTGGGCGGCCCTGTCGCAGCAGAGGCGCCGGATGCGTAGGGCAGCAAGCCGTCGGGCTGGTAGCCGCCGGGCACAGCCGCCGCGTGGGCTGGCGGCGGGTGGGCCAGCGGCGGCGGCGCAGCTCCCCAGCCCCAGCGCTCGGGAGGGGTCTGCCAGCGACTAAAGGGCTGCAGTTGGGGCGCGCCAAAGCAGCCTGCAGCTGAGGTGTGGGTTGCGGCAGGGGACTGAGTCAAGAGGGGAGACAGGGGCAATAAGAAGGGCGGGGGGCACGTGAGTGATTGACGCAGTTGTCAAATTTTACGTGGTACTGCCTGCTAGTTGGGCTCACCTCCACCCAGCGCACCCTGCGGCAGCAGCCCCGGCGGCAACTCTCCGGTGGTTACGGTGTTGCCGCAGCTCCATAAGGCTGTGAGAAGGTGAGCAGGCGAGGGGGAGGGTGTGGCAGCCTGTCTGTGCAGCAAGGCGCGCGCCGGCGGCGGCGCCGGCGGCGGGCGGTGGCGGCGGAGCACCCCACTTCATCGGCGACTGCCGCCCTGCTCGGCGCCTCTGACCGTCCGCTGTACCTTGGGCGACGTCCAGGGCGGGCGACGCGGCGTGCATCCGGGCGCTAGGTTATCGACTTCGCCCGGGAGACGTGCGCCTCGCAGGCGGGGCGCGCAACGGATGCGCGGGGCGCTGTAGGGCGCGGGGGCAGCTGTGCGGGACCTGTAACAGCTCAGGAGGGGAGCAGGCAGGTAGCGGTGCCGCTGGTCCTGCTGGTGAAGTCAGGCCTGTTTTACTGTTCTGGCGCCTGCCAGTGGTGCACGAAGGTAAGGGCGTTGGGAGCAAGCGCATTATGTGGCGGACGGGGGGCGGAGGGTTGATCGAGGCGGCAGGACCGGCGCGCGCAAACCCGGCGCTGACTGGCCGGCGGCACCGCCCAGCAAACCTGCCTTTCTGGCAGGAAACCTCAGCCCGCCCGACGCCCAACCCCACCAACCGACAATCTGCAGCCGCCTCAAGCAGGGCGCGGCTTAAAACCCAAGCGATGAGGTGCGTCTTGACACCGGCAATCGGCCGCCGCCACCGCCGCCGCCAGGCGATCCTCACAACGCTCGCAGCCGACTGGGCCGCTCCCAACCTCAACCCCGCATCCCATCCTCAACCTCAGGGCGATGTGCCCGCACGAGGCTGCCGGCGCTGGCTGGCACAGGTGCTGGGCGGGCGCTTGCCGACGCCGGGGCTCGCAGCGCACCCTCCCCGCCGTGCCTCTCATCTGCCGTCAGCCAGTCAGTCAATCGGCCTGCTTACAGTCAAGCAGGAAGCGGCAGCGGAGCAATGGAGGCGGGCTGGGAGTGGCGGGAAAGAAGGTAGGAGAGGTTTTCTTGTTAGGACGCAGTCAGACGGGGGCATGCAGACGGAGACAGAGGCGGGGAGGGCGGGCGGGCGGGGGACGGTGGGACGATAGCAGTGCCGGCGTGGGCAGGAGACTCGTATGGGAGAGAAAGGGGGGGGGGAGTGCAAGGCGAGCAATGGCAGAGACAGATAGAGGGGAGACGGGCGGCGGAGGGAGATGGTCCGGGGGCGGGGCACAAGCCAGCAGCGCAACCTCTTCAATCAATGCGTGAGGCGGTGTGCGACAGGCAGCTCAGCGGGGGTCCTCCGGCCGCGCGGGGGGTACAGCAGGACGGGGCAGTGCAAAGGCGGGGTAGCGTGGGGGAAAAAGGGGTTCGGAAGAACAAGGGAGTATGCAGTGCTGCTGGGCTGGGCGCGGCGGGCCCTGCTGCTTATGTATCGCAGCGGCGTGGACAGGGGGGGCATGGAGGGGGCATGTGGGTGAGGAGGGCGGGGGTGCAGCAAACAGGAGGCCACCCACCGCCACTGCCTGTTTTTTCATGCCACTGCGGTGGCGCCTCCACCCGTCAGCCCATCGCCGGCACGTGCCGACAGGGCTGCCACGGCTGGCGCAACCCTCACATCTGCTGCTGCCGCTGTGCCCTCTGCTGCTGCTGCTGCCGCCGCGGCCTGCTCTGCCGCCGCGGCCTGCTGCTGCAGCTGCACCGCTGTGGCATCTACGGCCCCCGCCGCCGCCGCCGCGCCATCCATGCCGCCCCCTCCGCCGCCGCCGCTCGCCGCCGCCGCCGCCTCCTCGGTGCCCAGAACAAGCTCCCAAGGCTGCGGCGGCGGCACCTGCGGCAGCGCGCTGCTGGTGAACAGCCGCCCATGGTACATGGTGCACTGACGCCCCGCAAACTTGACTGGAGCCCATCTGAGGGGGGAGAACAAGGGCAGGGGGCGGGCCGGCGGGGAGGCGAGTGAAGGAGGGCAGGGGTGAGTAGGTGCCTGGGCTGGGCCTTGAGAGCGAGCGCCTCAACATCCCCCTTGCTGCCCCCACTTCGGACTGTTCCCATGCCACCTCCCATCACCTCCCGCTTGCTGCATGCAGCCACACACCACTGCTCCGCTCACCCTGCACGAGTCCAGGTGCCGCCGCGCTGCGACGCGTCGTATTGCCAAATGCCGCGGTGGCGGGTCAGGAGGCCCGACCGCTCCGCAGCCCCCACAGCCAGCAGCAGGTGCGGCGCCGCCACCTGCGTGCACTGCACGTCGTCCGCCAGGGGCTGCGGGAGGAGCCTGTAGGGGTTGAGAAGGGAGGCGACGCAGGCAAGGGAAGGTTGTGAGGGATTACAGCACGACCGAGGGGCCTCGGCCTCACTTGGAGGTCTGTAGGGCAGGGCTGCCCATGCAGGGTGTCGCAGCGCGGGCGGCAGTGGCAGCGCGGCAGTGCAGCGGCTGCTGTTTCAAATGCTCACGCGGTGGTGGACGGAGGGCGCTAGCACGCGCACCAACACAAGGGGAGGCCCGTCAAGCAAGCATAGCTGGCGCCAGCGTGCACAACGCCTCCATTACGCACAGGCCCCAAACGCACCCGCGCTGCTCCCAGCCTCCGCTGACGGTGTAAGACCACAGCTGCACCGCATGGCCTGCGCCGCCGGCCGCCAGCAGCGGCACCCCGCTGGCGTAGCAGCCAGCCTCGCCGCTGCGCAGGGTGGCTTCACTGACGGTGCTGCCGTCGGACCAGACATAGATGCCTGGCTCTCCCGCCTCATCGCGGCTAAGGGCTGCAGCAGCAGGGGGGGGGCGGGGGCGGGGCGGGGGCGGGTGGGCACGCTGCTCGCACGCTGCTCGCACGGGCGCAGTTGAGCATCGCTGCTGCGCAGCCACCGAAAACACGAACGAGAGCCACTGCAGGCAGGCACTCAGGCATCCAGGCATGAATTCACGCAGGCAGGCAGGCAGGCAGTCCAATTCCCCTTGTCACCACCCCTCGCCGCACCTGCAGCAGTGAGGCGGCGCCCCACTAGCTCTGCTGGCAGCTGCAGCTCCTCCTGCCATTCCGGCGCGCTGCTGCCATCTGCGTGGGCGGCGGGGTGGTGGTGGTGGGCGGGGTGGTGGTGGTGGGTGGTGTGGTGGTGTGTGTGTGTGCGGGGGGGGGGGGGGGGGGGGGGGTGAAAACACTGCAGCAGCACAGCGCAGACACCGTCGACAAACCCTGCCGAGCGCTCGACCTCTCCATCAACCACAGAACCTCCCAGCGCGACAAACGACCCTGGCGAGGCCCACCTGCGTTCAGGCCGATGCTCCAGTGGTGGCGCGCCGGCTCCGCCATGCGTGCCGCTCGGTCGGGCGTGGCCCAGCCACCAAACACGTGCAGCCGCGCGCCCACCACCACCGTGGTGCTCCCAAACCGGCCCTCGGGCAGGGGGGGCAGCTCGCGGAAGCGGTGCCGCCCGGTGTTGAGGGACAGCACCGCGGTGGAGGCCAGCGGGCAGGCGGTGGCGGCGCCGTCGCCGGCGGCGCGCAGCGTCACGCCGCCGCGCGCGCCGTCGGTGTTGATGGCGCGAGGCGCGCGCTGCGCCGCCAGCTCAGCGGGCGAAGCGTACCCGCCGGCAAGGAACAGCACAGACTCCCTCTTCTTGGGTTTGTTGAGGAGGGAGGCCACGGCCCAGCGCGCCACGGGTGCCCCCTCCGGGATCTGCAGGAGGCGCAAAGGGGGGGGGGGCGCCGCCGGGTGTTGCTCAGACGACCGTCGCCTCCACAAAGAGTGCAGCGACGCAGCATGCGGCATGGCGCGACCGACACTTGCTCTACGCCCATGCGTGCATGTGAGGGTTAAGCCGCGTCAGCCGCCGTCTGTGGAGGCGTCGGCATCCCACGCAGGCGGCACCCCCACCTGCTTCCCGTCTCGCCCGCGCCCCGCTCTTCCCCCTGCCAACCCCCCGCGCGCACCTGCGTGATGTTGTGCCGCACCCAGCTCTTTTCGCGGAAGTCATACACGCGGAAGGCTGCCGGCTGCAGCTGCGGCAGCTCCAGCAGGCGCGCCAGCGGGGCGCTGCCGTCGTCCTCCACCGCCGCTTCAAGCTGCTGCTCCTCTGCTGCTTCGAGCTGCTGCTGCTGCTGCTGGTCGGGGGGTGGCAGCTGGGCGTAGCCGTCTGCAGAGAAATTGAAACGCAGATGGCCACGGCGCTGAGGGCGGCGCTTGCAAGCAAAAGGATGTGTTGGCACAAGGAGAGGGGATGTGCATTGCTGGCAGTGGTAGATGTGCCAGCAACCTCCAGAAGCGGCACGCCGGCCACAGGCTGTCCGGCAGCGGCTGGCTGGCGACACCATGCCAGCTCCTCCTGCGGCCGCAGTCTCCTGCTTGCAATCTCCCACCCTCCTGGTTGCGACGCAAGCTGGGGGACAACCCGCTCGCGCGTTTGCAAAAACATGCGCACGCAAACGCGACCGCCCCGCCGCTCACCCAGCAGCCACCAAAGATCGTACAGCTGCACTCCCACGGCGCCCTCTCCCACGTCGTGCTTGCTGCGGTGGCCGTCGACGCGCGGCGCCGCCAGATCTAGCGCCACCACGCCGGGCGGGCCTTCACGCAGGCTGCGCCGCCCAGCGGCGCGCACGCCGAGCAGCCACGAGCGCAGGCCGGCGAGCGCGCCGTGCCGCCCGCCGCCTTTGCTCCAGTCGACCACTGCTTCGTCCATGCCCGCGCGGTGCTGTGCCACGTGCAGGTGGTAGCTGGACCAGCCGGTGAAGGCGGCCACGAGCAGCGCGGCCGCCAGCAGGCGCGTGAGGGCCGAGCGGCGGCGGCGGCGGGCTGCTGCCGCGGCACGCACGGGGCCATGGTGCCTGCAGGAGGGGCGGTCGAGGCGCTCAGACAAGGAGGGACGAAGCGCGGAAGCGGGAAGGCAGCCTGGAGGGACACGGGCATCTAATGTGGACCGGGCGCAGGGTCCCGCGTCTCGGGCGGTGCGCACAATCAGCGTCTACACAATGATGAGCGCCATGGACGCGGGCCAGCAGCAGCGAGAGCCATGCCCGCCCATCCCGAGATTTACCTGCGCTGAGGCGTGGAGGGGGCAGAGGATGCCTCCAACATGCCGTCCAGGCCGCTATGTGTGCGGTAAACCACGGAGCCGCCCGTGAGAGACGAAGTTCTCGCCAAGGCGACGCTCACGCTCGGCGGGAGAACCATGGCTGCCCCAAGGACATGCCAAAACGGGAGCTGTGGAATGGGAGGGCAACGAGCTTGCAATTTAGCGGCGGAGGAGAAATGGCTTTGCACTTTGATCAGCCGTGGCCGGTACATGGCCCGCCCCTGCCATTTCGCATTTACCTATGCATCGCGCCCTGACCTCAAGAAGAGCGCTGGGTACGGGCGGGGGGCCAGAGCGCGCTAGCAGCAAGGGGCTGCGCAGGGGGGGGCTTGCAGTGGGCTCTGAGCCTCTGGAAAAAGTGGTCTGGGGGTGGGACTGGTGGTCGCTCACGGGAGAAGCGCAGGGGAGGGGCCAAGCTGGATGTAGCAGCCGTGCAGGAGCATGAGGTGGCGGCGCCAGTACGCCACGCCGCGCTTCCCCCCCGTGCTGCTCCCCCTCCCCGAGCTCTGCCCTACCATCCGCACACACCGGCCCACCACCTTTGTCGCGTAAGCTTTCTTACAGGGGCCCTTGTGCGGTGTGAGCAAACAGTGTGTGAGGCGCGCAGGTCACAGAGGGCAGCAGGGGACAGTGGCCGCCGCGCCGGCGGGTAGCCCATCGGGGCGACGCTTGCGCTACGGGTCGGCAAGGGTGCCGGCACAGGTGGGTGGGAGCTCAAGCGGTACACGCGGAAATGGCTCAGCAAGCAACAGCAGTGCGGGAATTGGGGTGGGGGTGGGCAGGCTGGGTGCCCACAGGGAGCCAGCACGCTGCCGCGCTGCCAAGAGGCAGCAAGGGGAGGACAGCTGCGCAGCCGAGCGGGCGCCAGACACATGGGGGCGGTGGGGAGGCTGGGGGGCGACCTAGCATGCAGGGCACACGGCGGGAGCGTTGGTGCAGAAGGCGCGGGAGGAGGAGGCGGTCGGGCGCGGCTGGGGTGGCGCGTCGCAGCGAGGAGAGCGGGGGGGAATGAATTGAGTGGAAGTGAGCAGGGGTCTGAGTGGGGCTACTATACAGCCGCAGGCGGAGGAAAGGGGGGTGCGCGGGCACGGAGGGCACCGCCGCCGCAGGGGGAGTGCAGGCGGCGGCGCCGGCGGGCAGCGGGGCGGCGAACAGTGGCTGGGTGTGCGGGGCAAAGCAGGCGGGTAAGCAAGCACTAGGTGGAGAGCGGTGCAGGCACGAAAAATAGTCGCTAGACGGGGCAAGTACGGCACGCTAGGACGATACACACGCACAAGATGGAAAAAAGTGGGTGGGGAAACACGGTGGCGGTAATACGCGGAGGTGTCCGCGGGACGACGAATATGTGGGTAAGCGAGAGGCGGGGTGGAGGAACACGGGGCTGGGGATCAGGCTGTGGAGCCATGCCGCCGGCGGGCCGCCCGAAATGCTTGGGCAGCCAGGTGGGGTGGGCAACAAAGAGGGTCAGTGCAACGCGGTGGGGGGATGGGATCAAACAGGCTGGGTGGATGGGCACGGTAGGCGGTGGATGGTAAGGGCGGGCACGGGGCGGGGGCGCCAGGGGGGGCGTGGAGGGGGGTGCCAGCAGAGCGCGGGCCCTGCTGCATCGCAGCGCCGCCGCAGCGGCGACAGGCAGCACGCGCGCTGCCGCCGGGCGGTCGGGGCGTGCGCAGCGGGCATGAGCCCTGGGCTGCTCAGGTGCTGCCGCAGCTGGACTGCCCGGGGCTGCCGCCCCAGTTTTGGTTCCAGTTGCGCTGCAGGAAGGAGTAGGAAAAGCGGTGGCTGCCCACGCTGCTGCTGCGCGCCTCCTGCCCCGCCTCCACCAGCTGCCCGCCAATCTCGCGGCAGGCCGCCTCCACGCGCGCCCTGCAGGCACCAGGGAAGAGTGGGGCGGGGCGACGGTGGGTGGGCCTGCATGCGCATGTCCACTTGGTGCCGGTGCTGTGCTGTCCTGCTCTGCTGCCGTTGCGCTTCCACGATGCACACCGCAGCGGCGGCGCCGGCGGCCAGCAGCACGAGCGGCAGCCAGCAGCCAACAAGCATCAGCAGCGACACTGCTGGCAGGCACATCAGCAGCAGCGACGGCAGCCAGGGCAGCCAGCGGCGGCAGCAGCCGCGGCAGCACCAGCAGCGAGCAGCAGCGGCGACGCACTTGTCGGGCGGGCCCCCGTTAGCGTCCATTACGTAAAAGGTGTGCCCGCTCGACTTGGAGGTGGCGTAGGTGCGGACTTTGGCGCGCGTGACGCTCAGCCCCGTCTGCGGGTGTGCAACAGATGGAAGACGGGGCAGGTGGGGGGGTGAGGTGCTGGCAGGCGCAGGCGCGACGCGAGGCCTGCAGACGGGGCCCCCACAGCAGCAGGGAGGGGAGCCGTGCAGGGGCTGCGCCTGCAGCGGCCCTGCTGAACCCGCCGACGCCGCATGCACGCCAAAACGTGCTTCTCCGGCACGTCAACGCTGCAGCCAAGCCCGCACGCCAGAGCCGCCGCGCATGTCACAATGCGTTGCACGGCGCACCTGGTGCAGCACGCGCGTGAGCGCTGCCAGGCAGCCAAAGCGGTCGAGCGAGTGCACGTGCACCTTGAGGCCCTTGGGGAAGCGGCGCTGCGGGGGGCAGGTGGTGGTGGTGGTGGTGGGGTGGGGCGCAAAGGGAATGGTTGGAGGGCAGGGCGCAGCAAGGCAGAGGGGGGAGCAGGGGAGGTTGGGCCTTCACGCCCTCGCAAGCAGGGGTGGTGCAGCGGCCACGGGGCGCAGAGCCAGGTCGCCCGCATGCGCTGCAATCAGAGGACCTCCAGGCAGCAGCTGTGGAACACACCAGCTGTTTCAGGGCGGGGCGGTAGGCTGCGCAAGGCACCGAGTGGCACCCACCTGAATGCTGGAGATCAGCATCGCCTGCAGCAGCTCTGCCTGGCCGCGGTCGAACCCAGAGTCTCCGGTGCGTGGCCTGCACGAGGGGGCAGGCGAGCAGCACACTTAGTCGGGGGCACGCTGAAGGCAGGCAGGCAGGCATGGGTGATGCCAGTGCATGAAGGGGCTGCCGTCCGCCGCCGCCGCTCGCGGGCAGGTGGAGACGCACCGGACGTAGAACTCCTGCTGCGCTGTGCCTTCGCTCTCCATGCTGTCAATGGTCGCGTGGTAGATGTCGTACGACAGGTCAGCCAGGGTGCACACTGCAGCAGGGTGGGCGGGGACGGAGGCAGGAGGGAAGGGTGAGCGAAGGGCAGGCGGAAGTCTCTAGGTGGCAGGCAGGGGCAGCCCTGAAGAGCGCCGGCGACCCGCTGCTTGCCTGTATGCTGCCCCACAGCCCACCCACCCACCTGCATCAAACAGCAGCTTGGCGCGGTCGCGGCACTTGATCGCAATGATCCAGTAGTCGCAGTCGGAGCTGCGGTGCAGGCAGGGGAGGCACAGGCGGGTTGGTAGAGCCGGGGGAGGGCAGGGCCGACTGGCCATTTCCTCGCCGAGGCAGCACCTGGGAACCGGCCACGCTGGCTCTGGTGCGCCTAAGCCCTCCCTTCAAACCGCCCCGGCTCAAACAGCCGCTGCACCCACCTGTAGTCTATGTCGACGAACGGCCTGTCGTGCTTGGGGGAGCGGTAGGCGACGGCGGCTGCCGGGGGCAGCCCCCCCAGCGCCGCGCCGCCGCCCAGCTTGGCTGCAAGCCCGCCTGCTGCGGCTGCTGCGGCGGCCGCGGCCTCTATGGACAGGGCAGAGTCGGAGGGCCCGCTGCCGTCGCTGCCCATGCTGGCCTGGCTGGGGGGGCGCTCGTCGAGCGGCGGCGGCGGCAGGATGCACGAGTCGGAGGGGTCGCCCAGGGGCCCCTCCTCGTCAACGGTGCGCAGCCGCAGCCCTTGCGCCCACTGCGGGTGGAGGTGCGGGGCAGAGGCAGGGGGGGGTCGCGCGAGCGCGCCGGCAGGGCGGGCCGGCAGGGCCGGCAGGGCGGCGGCGGCGGCCCTCAAGCGGCCCGCCGGCGCACCATGGACGGCCACGTTCCTGCCACAACACACCCTCCTAAACACCAAGCATCCCTGCGCACCACCCACCCGCCACCCACCCACCCACCTAACTTCCTCCTGCAGCACCAGCGGCACTCTACAGGAGGCGCCTGCACCACCAAGTACGCTAGGCTGCTTGACGACCCACGACATGCTCCCCCCCCCCACCCACCCGCCACCCACCTGGTTGATTTCCTCCTGCAGCATAAGCTGGTGCAGGCGGCGGTCGTGGTGGATCTCGCCGCGCACCTGCAGAGGGGGTGGGTGGCACAGGGGTCACGCCTCGCTCAACTGATCACTCAACCAACTATTCATCCGTTCACTCATGATTCGCTCATGCGTTCACCAGTTGAGGGATCCGCTCGTGCAGTCAGCCAAGGGGCACGTGGCAGCCAGGGCGGCCGTGAGCTAGCGGCGTTGAAACAACCTGGTGGCTGGCCTCACGCAACCCCGCCCTGCTGTCCCCAGCGCCTGCCCGCCCACCTTGCGTATGTTGACAATCACGCCGCCAGAGGTGAACATCCCCATGCCGCTGCTGGGGCTGCCCATGCTGCTGCCGGGGCTGCCCACCGTGATGGCCGCCGCCGCCGCCGCAGCGGAGCCGGGGCTGCCGGCGGCGGCGGCGGCCGCCAGCGCGCGGAGCCCGCCGCTGCTGTTGGACAGCGGGCGCCGCGTCATGATGCCCAGCACCAGCTGGCGCAGCCGCTGCAGCTTGATGCCGTCCACCACAGGCATGCCCTTCTCCGTGACAGACAGCACAAAGGCGACGCGGCCGCGGTAGGTCCACACCTGGAGGGTGGGTGGGTGGGTGGGTGGGGGCGGCGGGCAGTGGGAGGGATGCGTGCAAAGGGGCAGCCGGCAGCCGGGCAGCGCTTCGCTGCCGCGCACGCCGCTGCACGCCGTCCACACCCCTGCTGCCGCCTGAACCGCAGCTTTCCGGCAAAAAGGTGCCCCGGCGTCGAGCGAGCCCTGGCTCACCGCTGCGGAGCGGACGTTGCAGCCGTTATGCGTGAGCAGGTGGGTGACCTCTGCCAGCAGGCCCGCCCGGTCGGGCCCCGCCAGCTCAAATACCGTCGTCTCCACTCTGTTCATGTCGTCGGTGTCGTCTGCAGAAGAAGCACACAAGAAGGAGCGCAGTCAGCGAGACAGGGTTCGGCGGACGGGACCTTGAGCGAGGGACACGCAGGTGGGGGGTGACGTCGACATGACCTGCACGCAGGCCGCGGGCGACAGCAGCGACGCAACCCGCAGCAGCAGCAGCAGCAGCAGCAGCGACGTCCGCTGCGCCACCCAGCAGCGGCAGCAGCAACCCCAGCGGGCAGCTCCCGACCCGCACCTCCATTCAGTACCAGGTCCTCCTGCTGCTGCATGTATACGTTGAGCATCTGCGGCGCGGCGTGGGGCGGCGACACGCAGGCAGAGAGGTCGGCAAGCTGGCCAAAAAGCGTGCATGCGGGGTGTCGGTGCGTGCGGCAGCAGCGCAACAGGGGCCCCGCGCGTCCCCCCCGCCCCGCCCATGGCAGCACCCACCTGCTTGATGCTCTGCAGCTTCTTGGGGTTGCGCACCTTCTCCCCATTGGCCTCGCTGAGGTGGAACACTGCAGCAGGGGCAGGGCAAGGGGCCAGGGCAGGGCGCGGTGAGGATGTACTGTACGTGCGCCGACAGGGGGGCCACCAGACGTATGCAAGGCGGGCGGCGGCACGCGGCGGGCGGCGGCGCGGCGAGGTGGGTGCTCACCGTCCACGAACCAGCCGCCGTCCGAGGATACCCGCGCGCTGGAGATGCGCAGGTCCAGCTCGGTAAAGTGTTGCACAATCTGCAGAGCGGGACCGGGCGCCAGGTGGCGGGTGTCGGCTGCGGGTGCTGCCGAGCACGACAGACCCTTTGGGATGCATGGTGGGATGTAGGGCACTGGTGATGCCGGCAACTGCTGCCCAGGGCTGCCTCCAAGCATGCAGGACGGTTTCTGTTTCGGCACGAACGCATGATGCAGTCCTGCAGCGGCCGGCGACGGCTGCGGCGGCGGCGCCGGCACGCACGTAGATGAGGGAGCCCGGGCGGTTGGCAGAGTCGATGGTGACCACCGTCCACTTCTCGTGCGCGTGGTTGTCGATTTCTATGCTGGGCGGGT
Organism: Micractinium conductrix; assembly: GCA_002245815.2. Taxonomy (NCBI): domain Eukaryota; kingdom Viridiplantae; phylum Chlorophyta; class Trebouxiophyceae; order Chlorellales; family Chlorellaceae; genus Micractinium; species Micractinium conductrix. The sequence continues at coordinate 1,363,167 of LHPF02000004.1, forward strand.
GCACCCGCAGCTCCAGCGTCAGGTTGTCCAGCAGCGAGCCGTCCTCGTCCACCGCCGACTGCAGCTGGTTGCGCGCCTCCTTCTCCTGCCACTCCGACAGCGCCAGCGTGGCGGAGGAGGGGCTCCTGCCCACCCGGCGGAACGTGAGGGACATGCTTGCACGGTCTGCGAGCAGGTTTGGGGCGGCGCGAGGGTAAACCGCGGGTGCTGCCGCGGGGAAGGGGCTGCCAGCGGCGGCGGCGGCGACTGCGGCGACCAGACTGGGCAGCTGACCGACTGCGTGCCGCTCCCCAGGGCTGCGCAGATGCATCCGGAGCGGGTGGCGGGGGCCAGGCAGGCTCCGGCAGCGCCCCCCCAAGCCCTTGAGCGCGCCGGCGCACATTAGATGAACGAAGTGGTTGAGTCAGAGTCCAGAGCACTCTTCGTGCGCGTGATAATCGGCGTTTAAGAGGCAGGTGGCGCAACGGCTACGCGAGGGGGCAGAGCCTGGCGGCTCTTCACAGGCGCTAGCAGGCAGCCATGGCCTGTGGGGGGCGCACGGAGCGACGCCGTGAAGGCCGGGGAAGCGAAGCGGGGGAAGGCGCAGGCAGCGCACTTGAGGGACATGCGGCCGCTTGGCTGCCCTCGTGTTTAGCTCAATATCGCTCTCAGGGCCGCCGCTCACGCTCGTTGCTCGCCCTGCCGATATTCAACGACCAGTAGGAGCCAATACCAAGCGCGCAGGGGCCGCAAGCAAGGGGGCAGTGACTCGGGGGCCGGCACCCGCACCGCACCGCTTGTGGCCGCGGTTGGGCGCTCGCTGCGAGGCCGCCGGGCTCTCCTGGCGCAGAGGCCACACCATGTGGAATCCGAAAATCACATGGGAAGCCAGCCACAGCATCAGGGGAGCCGGGCAGGTGCAAGCTGGCGCCGCACGCATGCACAATCCTTGCGGTGCCGCCGCCTCATGCGGGCGCCGCATCCAGCCGCGCGGCGCGCCGCTGGGCACACCGCACAGAGCCCACCAGCATGCGCTGCGCCTTCTCCTCTATCAACTGGAACATGGCGGGCCTGAGCGGGAGACGACCGGGCAGGAACAGGCTTGAGAGGCACCCTCGCAACACCCCCGTAGGGAGCTCAGCCAGGAGGGTGTTCTTGGCGCAAAACATGCAAGGACGCTTGGCGGGCAGGCATGCAAGGGCGGCGCAACAGGGCGCTTGCTGTAGCGGCAGGCTGGATGAAAAGCTAGTACATCAGCATGCTCGCTGCAGCGGGGGCAGGCATGCAAGGGCGGCGCAGCGGGGCACTCGCCACAGCCGCGGGCAGGCATGCAAGGGCGGCGCAGCAGGGCACTCACTGCAGCGGGAGGTCCAGCTCTTGCGCGATCTCTGGCTGCGGGAAGGTGAGCTGACCGTCTGGTCCCTGCTGCGCGAGGTACTGCCCCGGCTTTGCCTCCCAGGGGCGGAACCTGGAGGGTGGGGGGCCAGCAGAGGAGGAGAGGATGGGGAGGAGGAGAAGTGCGCAGGTCCATGCCGAGCTGCCGCAGATGCGGGGTGGATGCATGGCTGCCAGGCGCTGCGCAGGGGGCGCCGCAGCGCAGCAGCTGCCGCGGGGAAACACCACGGCGGGCGGGCGCATGTGCGGCGTCGCTGCAAACGCGTGCCGCACGCACGCACCCCCCAGCCGAGCCCTCACCTGAAGCCGTTTGCAACAAACAGCATGCCGTGCCCGACGTCCTTCTTGCCGAAATCGTCGAGGGGCTCGGGGCCCAGGAACATGCCAAAGACGGCGCCTGTGTGTGTGTGTGTGGGGTGGTGTGTGGTGTGTGGTGGTGTGTGGTGTGTGGTGTGTGTGTGTGTGTGGGTGTGTGTGTGTGTGGTGTGTGGTGTGTGTGTGTGGTGTGTGTGTGTGTGTGTGTGGTGTGTGTGTGGTGTGTGGTGTGTGTGTGTGTGTGTGTGTGGTGTGGGTGGTGTGTGTGGTGTGTGTGTGGTGTGTGGTGTGTGTGTGTGTGTGTGTGTGTGTGTGTGTGGTGGTGTGTGTGTGTGTGTGTGGTGTGTGTGTGTGTGTGTGTGTGTGTGTGTGTGTGTGTGTGTGTGTGTGTGTGTGTGTGTGTGTGTGTGTGTGTGTGTGTGTGTGTGTGTGTGTGTGTGTGTGTGTGTGTGTGTGTGTGTGTGTGTGTGTGTGTGTGTGTGTGTGTGTGTGTGTGTGTGTGTGTGTGTGTGTGTGTGTGTGTGTGTGTGTGTGTGTGTGTGTGTGTGTGTGTGTGTGTGTGTGTGTGTGTGTGTGTGTGTGTGTGTGTGTGTGTGTGTGTGTGTGTGTGTGTGTGTGTGTGTGTGTGTGTGTGTGTGTGTGTGTGTGTGTGTGTGTGTGTGTGTGTGTGTGTGTGTGTGTGTGTGTGTGTGTGTGTGTGTGTGTGTGTGTGTGTGTGTGTGTGTGTGTGTGTGTGTGTGTGTGTGTGTGTGTGTGTGTGTGTGTGTGTGTGTGTGTGTGTGTGTGTGTGTGTGTGTGTGTGTGTGTGTGTGTGTGTGTGTGTGTGTGTGTGTGTGTGTGTGTGTGTGTGTGTGTGTGTGTGTGTGTGTGTGTGTGTGTGTGTGTGTGTGTGTGTGTGTGTGTGTGTGTGTGTGTGTGTGTGTGTGTGTGTGTGTGTGTGTGTGTGTGTGTGTGTGTGTGTGTGTGTGTGTGTGTGTGTGTGTGTGTGTGTGTGTGTGTGTGTGTGTGTGTGTGTGTGTGTGTGTGTGTGTGTGTGTGTGTGTGTGTGTGTCTGTTGTGGGAGGGTGGTCGAGGGAGGGTTGTCTACAAGTGTCGGGAGGGGGGAGAACGCCGGAGGACAGCGCGAGCAGGATGAAGCAGAAAAGAGGCCGCGGCGGGCGCGCGGCCGAGCTTTGTGTCGAAAACCACGGGGTTGTCGACGCATTCGCCCTGGTGGGGCCCACCTGTGAGCAGCTTGGAGCGGTTGTTGACGCCCACCCGGCACGTCCCCCGGTCCTTGAGGCGGCCGGGGGTGATGGCTGCGCAGGGGGGAGAGCACAGAAGCAGGTTTCGAACAGCACTACAGCGGATAAGAGGTAGGCCTGGAGGAGGATGCCGGTGCTCGAGGCGGCCGGGGGCGATGGCTGCGCAGGGAGGAGAGCATAGAGGCACGGTGGCAGGTGCAGGGCAACGAAAAGGTCCAGAGGTTGGCCCCACGCCCTGGGAGGCTCTGCAAGGGGCCTCTGCCTCACAGGTAAAGGTGAGTTGACTGTGACGTCCACTTAGGACCATCACAGGTCTCACGGGACTGGGCACTCGCAGCAGGGCCCTCCCACCTCCCACCGCCGGGCACCCCCCTGGAAACACTCTGCAGAGTTCCCCCACGCTGCAGCGCCGCCCTACCGACTTTCCACCGCCACCCCACCTCTGGAAGACCCCGTCCCACGGTTCGATCGTGCAGCAGGGCCGCCCCATGACCCCGGCAGGTCGGGGCCGCTGGTGCAGCGCGCGGCCCCCACCCACCTTCCACCGCCAGGACATCTGCAGAGGCCCCCGCCCACCCACCTTCCACCGCCAGGACATCTGCAGAGGCCACCCACCTTCCACCTTCCACCCACCTTCCACCTTCCACCCACCTTCCACCGCCAGATCCCCCACAGGGGTGGTGCTGAAGATGAGGTGCGTCCCCTTCTCCACCTCACCCTTGCTCGGGTCCACAAAGCCGCTGTCCGCGAGCCGCTGGTCTGCAGAAGGGTGGGTGGGTGGGTGGGGTGGGTGGGGGGGGGGGGTGGGGTGGGGGTGGGGTGGGGGGCCGCGCGCGGGGGCATTGGACGCGCAAGGGTGGTGACACCGGGCAGGACGGCGCTTGGGGGCTCACTGGCGCACAGCAAGGGAGTGGGCTGCGGAGCCGCACGCACGCGCAACGCCCCCAAGCAACCAACCACACGCTATAGCCCAAACGTGCATGTACGCGGGGTGGGGGGTGGGGGGTGGGGGGGAACCCGCTGGGCTGCTGGAGGGGGACCGGCATAGGGCACGCCCTGCCAAGTGCAAAGGTGCGGAACCAGGGGCTCACTCACCGTCGAACAGCGACACGAAGTTGATGAGCGCCGCCTTGTCCTCGGCCTGAAGCTCCGGCTCGCCAGAGAGGCTCTTCATCGTGCTTTCCAGCTTGACTGCGGGGGGGGGGGGGGGGGGGGGGGCGCCATGAGAGGCATTGCAAAGGCAGGCAGAGAGGAGGATCCAGAGGGGAAGCGGTGGAGACGCGTGCACGGCACCCCCTCTCCCGAGGCGCGTCGCCACCGCCAGCAGCACGCCGCCAGCTGCTCGACACCTGCTGCCTGCCTGCTCCGCCCCACCTGCAAACTGCTGCCGCGTGGCCGCCAGCGGCAGCGCCCGCGTGGTGAGCACCATCAGCGTCAGCTCCATCTGCACGCGATGCGAGGCAGGAAGGGTGGGGAACTGTGGGAAGTGACGGCACCGCCAACTCCCTCCCGCCACCGCGGTCAGTACCCACCCCCGCTTTTCACAACCACATTGCAATTTACAGCAGAGAAGAGCAGGGGGCGTACCTGGTGCGCACGCTGCAGCACCTCGAGGTAAAAGTTTTCGCCTGCCAGCACCTCCTGGGGGTCCCGCCCCGCCCACTGCTTGCCCAGCGCTGCCTCAGCCTGGTTGGGGCGCGCGTCTGCAGGGAGTGATGGTAGGGGTGGTGGGACAGAGGCAGCGATGAGAGCAAGCAAGCGCGGGAGGTCAGGGAGGCGGAGGAGGCGAGGGCACAGGGAGGCGAGGGCACCAGGGCGGGCGGCAGCACAAGGGGTGGTGCGGGGTGGTGCGGCAGGGCACGGCAGGTGGGTTGGGGTGGTGCAGGCTGGCGGGCGCTGCACAGCAGGAGCGCACAACACGTCAGGGCGGCTGCCTCCGCGCATTTGTGTCGACCTGTTTTTCTGTCACCGGAAACGAAGCAAAGGAGGGGCGACCCACTCACAAATGGCCCAGGCCACGTCGCGGTGCGGGCCCAGCACGCGACCCACCAACGGCCGCGGCGTGGTCAGCACGCCGCGACCAAAGCGGTCCTGGCAGGGGGCGGGCGGGCTCACGAGCAGGGGCGTCAGCCTGGCAAAACTGATGAACTGAATCATGTGGGTTGGCAGGCAGGCAGGCAGGCAGGCAGGCAGGCAGGCAGGCAGCCCATACTGCAGCGCCCTTGCCGGGCGACCTCAGGGGGGGGCAGTGCCGGCAGCAGAAGTGCTGGCAGCGCAAGCCCAGCTGCTGCCGCGCCGCCCCCAACCACACCCCTTACCAGCTCCAGCTGCGCCTCCTCCCGCTGCCGCAGCTGCATCTTCAGCGCGCCTTGCCGGATGGTGTGGCCGGGGGTGAGCTCCTGCGCGACCCACCGCGGCACAGAGCTGCGGCGCGCCGGGGGTGCAGGCAGTAGGTGAGCGCGCCCGGGCGCGGCGTGGCGCAGCGGTGCGGCAAGTAGCCTATGTGGCGGTGCTGCGGTGCAGCAGGAGGGACAGCAGGCGGCGCTGCAAGACAAGCATGCGCAGGCTTCCAAGTGTGGCCAAGGGGGGCCCGCGCTCACCGCACGGTCTCATCGTACGCGCCGCTCTCGTACCGCCGCCGCTGCTCCTTCACGCGCCGCCGCAGCTTGGCGAGAGAAGTGGGCTTGCCGTCGACCTGCAGCGCAGAAAGCGGAGGGGAGGCGGGTGGACACGCAGGCAAGGAAGGAGGCTCCTCCTTGTCGCTTGCACGCGCCGCGACGGCCGGCAGTGCGGCCTAGGGATGCGCGTGGATGTGCGTGGGGTGCCCAGGTCGCCCAGGCCAAGCTCGCCCCCCTGCAGGTGCGCTCCTGCTGCAGCGCCACATACGACGGGTAACGTAATGGAGCCAACAATGCCGGGCTGGCAGCATGCGTACCTTCACGCGCAGGCGGCGCGCCAGAGCTTCCTCGGCCTCCGCTCGCAGCGACTCGCGCTGCTCTGGCGTGAGCGCCGCAACTGCCGCTTCAATCTCCGCACGCGCTGCCGCGCGCGCCTCGTCGTCCGCTGCCGACATGGCTGCTGCTGCTTCAGCTGCTCCAGCTGCTGCTGCTGCTCCTGCTGCTCCAGCTGCTGGGGGAGGGGAGCCGCCGCCGCTACCGCCGCTGCTTGTGTTTAATGTGTTGCCGGGCGCGGGCGCGCTGGCTTTCGATGTCGCAGTTATAGCCGCCGGCACACAATGTGAGTGTTTGGAGCCTCGGAGCGCGGCGGAGGAGAGGAGGGGGCGGGGGTGAGGGCTCGGCAGGCGCTCGACCGGGTGCGGGCCTCTCAGCCTCTGTGAAATCGGTGTGCAAATGTATGAGCGCTTGGCAGTGGGCGGGATGAGCCTCTCTGCCGTGCATGCGGCTAGCCCCCGGGCATTGCTGCCCCAAAAGCCCTTCTCCGTGCCTCCCCGCTCCCTTTTGTTTCTGCCTTCCACAGCAGAAGCAAGATGCGCGCCAAGGTGAGCGGCAGGCACTGCTGGGGGTGCCCAGGGGGAGGTGCAGGGGAAGGGACTGTGGCATGGCCGGGCGGCGTCAGCTGCAGCACACCCGCGGCCGATGCCGGGGCTCGTTGAGGACACCGGCGGTCCGGCGAGGCTGGCGTGCGCGCCCCGGCCATCATGCAGCTCATGCCCCGCCGTGATTGCGGGCTCGGCACAGTTCAATGGCCGTGTAGACAGCCCCGGCGCTGTGCACGGCACAGCGGGCAGGCAGCCGAGCGCCGGGGCCCTCCAGTGGTGACCATCACCGCCGTACGGCGGCGCGGCGTCTCGGGAGGTTCCGAGCGGCGCAGCCTCAGCGCTGGCTCGCTCGCCAGGAGCCCGTTTCATGCAGCCATCAGGCTGCGGGCGGCATGCCAGCAACGTCCGCCAGCCCCGCCAGCACCACCGCCATTCGGTGACGCGTCCCCCGTTCTCCCCCCGCCTTCCCCGTCGCAGTGGAGGAAGAAGCGCATGCGGCGTCTCAAGGTGAGAGCTGCAGCAGCGTGGTGCAAGGGTTTGGGCTGCATGCAGCATGCTGTGGCTGTTGCACTGGCCATGCACGAGCCATTGCAGGAGCACAGCAAACACCTCCCAAGCCCTCATGGCTGGGCCTGTGCAAGCCGTCTCACCCGCCTCTCCACCCCGCCCTGCCTTTCTCTCCTGCAGCGCAAGCGGCGGAGGCAGAGGGCCAAGTAGTTGGCCCGCCTGGCCCCACTGCACGGCGCGGCCCCGCAGCTAGTCGAGGCGCGGGGCATGTGAGCGGCGGCGACGCGGCCGCCCCGGCGGCGGCGCTCGCTCCGCCCCACGCGCCGGCGCGAAGCACCGATGTGCGATGATGCCGTAGAAAGTTTGGGACCTCGAGTGTAACGCTCCCGGCCGCCAGCACTTGAGCTTGAGCAGAGAGTTGAGCAGGTGGCAGGAATTGTCAAGAGATGGATGCGTCTGCCTGCCGGTCGGCAGCGTGTTGCAGGCAGCATTTTCACCGCGCCACCGAGCGAAAAGTTTGCTTCAAAAGCAGCGCTGGCATGCGCAGCAACCTCCAAGGGCAAGTGCATGCGCGGCCAGACGATTGAACGCACAGCTGGGATGTGGGCGGCGGGATGCGTGGCGGAGGGGTGAGGGAACAATTGGCACCTCCGCCGTTTGATGTCGCCCAACCGTCTTCGGAGAGCTGCTCCTGCACCACTGATCATCTTGCGTGAAGTACAGCACCCTTCCCAGAAAGTGCATGCCCTTGCAAGCACTGCGGGCAGCCTTGCGGCTGCGTTGCCAGCACAGCGGAAGGCACAAGAGGCACACTAGCAACGGTGCGCACCCCGCCGCGCCTGGAAACGCGCTCTGCCCGCCTGCCGCGCTGATTGGAGGGGCCGGTCGGCACCGTTCGACGATGGGAGGGTCCAGGCGGGGCAACGAAGGCTGATGTGAATGAGGGGCGCGAAGGAACCTCTCCATGCGAGCACGAGGGGCGCGGCCGTTTGCCCGGGGGCTTCCGATCACGCGCCTGTGCAGTTCCCCTCACTCCCCTCCCTCCCCACACCTCTCCCACATCCGAGGCGAGGCGCGCAGGCGCAGACGGCAGCGCAATGCGGGTCCTCGAGGTCTTCCGCCCTCTGGCGAAGTTTATTCCCGAGGTCGAAGAGCCCAGTGGAGGGAAGAGGGTGCAATTCAAGTGAGCGAGTTTCGGGCGGTCTGGGGCGCGCTCGGCGCGGCGCGGGGTGAGAAGGCGCTCGAAACCGCTCCCCCGCGCCTCGATCAGCCGTGCGTCAGCCTCCCGGCGTGGCCTGCCCCTTGCGGCGCCGGCCCGGCGCCTGGGAACGCCCCATCAAAAGGAGCTGCGCGATCTCGGCCTGCAAGCGCCGGCCGCGGCCCAGCACACCACTGGCTGGGTTCAGGGCAGGCCCTGGACGGCGGCGATGGGGCAGCGCCTCAGCTGCGACAGCCGTCCACCACCTGCCCGCTCGGTGGCGGACGCCGGGCGCGCCGTCACCGGTCTTTTAGCCGCGCAGGGCAGCGCCGCCAGCGCGGCACCGCTGTATGCGCGTCGGCCATCCATGTGACGCATCACCTGCAGCAGCGTTGGACCCTTGTGCCGCGCCGCACGGCCCACGGTGCTCCAGCACCCGCCTATCTGCCCGCTCGGTCCGCCGGCCCTTTTGTAACGACGTGCGCCCGCTTGCTGCCCCGCAGGGACCGCCTGCTGTACACTCTGGTCTGCCTGGCCATCTTCCTGGTGTGCTCCCAGCTGCCCCTGTATGGGGTGAAGACCACTACCGGCGCGGACCCGCTCTACTGGGCACGCGTCATCATGGCCTCTTCCCGCGGCACCGTGAGTGGGTGCTCGCCCGGCGCCGCGTTGCTTGCTGTCCCTTGTGTTGTGCCTGGTGGCGGTGGTCCAACGCGGCGTGCGCAGCGGGCAGAGTAGCGAGCGAGCACGCAGCAGCGAGCAAGCTGCAATGCGGCGACGCGCAAGCAGCCGCGCGTTGAAGCGGCGCGCACCGCAGCTTTTTGCGTCACTTGTTCACTCACCAAGCAGCCACAGATCATTGCAGCGTTGCGTCTGGCAGCTGCCGCCGAAGCGCAGCAATCATGACGCTGCCGGGCTTGCCACCATCCGCCGCCACCGCCGCCCTCCCTGCACACCCTTCACACCCGCCCGCCCGCCCGCCCGCCCCTCTGCCCGCAGGTGATGGAGCTGGGCATTGGCCCCACTGTCACTGCCGGCCTCATCGTGCAGCTGCTCGTGGGCTCCAAGATCCTTGACGTGGACACCAATGTCAAGGCGGACCGCGACCTCATGTGCGTGCAGCAGACGTGCTGGCGTGCCTGCTTGCTTGCGGGGGCTGTGCACGTGCTTTGCGTGGCTGCCTGCCTGCACTCCTTGCGTGTGGGGGCTCCCTCGCGTGTGCATGTGGGTGGACAGACGGGCCTGCGTGCCCGTTGCTGGCTTGCTCTGCCTGTCGAGCAGCCACGCTCTGCATCCCGTCACGTCGCTCCGCCGCTCACCACCCCGCCTGCCTGCCCCGCGCCCTCCTGCTCTGCGTGCAGGAAGACCGCCGAGCACGTGATGGGCCTGCTGATCACCGTGGGCCAGGCCATCGTGTATGTGATGACCGGCATGTACGGCGACCCTGCGGAGGTCGGCGCCGTCAATGGCGTGCTCATTGTGCTGCAGGTGCGCCCAGGGCCGGGGGGGCGGGGGGGGCACCGGAGGGGCTGGCGTGAGCGGCGCGGCTGGGTGGCTGCCCGTCGGCTGTTCATCGCCGGCGTGCAGCTGCTGCTGGTGGCAGCGCTCAGCTGCCTGCACAGCCACCGGCTGAAACCTTCGCTTCCCCTCCCCTCCCCCCCGCAGCTGTTCATCGCCGGCGTGCTGGTGCTGCTGCTGGACGAGATGCTGAACCACGGGTGGGGCCTGGGCTCCGCCATCTCCCTCTTCATCGCCACCAACATCTGCGAGAGCATCGTGTGGAAGGCCTTCAGGTGCGGCAGGGCAGAGGCCTTGGGCGGGTTGGTGGGGATGCCACCCAGAGGGTGCCTCCCTGCGTGCATGACAGCCCTGCATGGCGGCCCTCGCCGGCGTGCATGCATCTTGCTGTCGCGACGAGGGCTGCCCTGCTTGCTCCCCCCGTCCTCGCAACCGGGGTGCAACATACCCAGCCTCACGCACGCTCCCTGCTCTCCTCCCCCTTTCCCCCTCGCAGCCCCTACACCCTGAACGTGGGCCGCGGCCCCGAGTTTGAGGGCGCCGTCATCGCGCTGGTCCACTTCATGCTCTCCCGCACAGACAAGACCAAGGCGCTCAAGGTGGGCGCCCGGAGGGGCCTGCTGCTGGGGGGTGCCTGGGTGTGCGGGGGCCAACTGCTTGTCATCGCATGCATGGCTGCGCGGCTGCACCTGCCTGCAGCTGTGCTGCAGCTGTGCTGCGCTGCTGCTCCGACAGCCGGCGGTGCCTGTTGCCTTCCCCCTGGCGGTCACCTCACCTGCCGCTCTCGGGCTGCCCTTTCCATTCCCTTTGTGAGCAGGACGCGTTCTACCGCCAGGGCCTGCCCAACATCATGCAGCTGCTGGCCACCATCGCCATCTTCCTCATGGTCGTCTACTTCCAGGTGGGTGGGGTGGGCAGGCACCCCTGCTGCTTCCTGGTCGCCACCAGCAGCAGCAGGAGCAGCGGCGACGGAAAGAGAGGCATCGCTGCGACAGCGGCAGCAGCAGCGGCCGCACCACCGGCACCAGCCCTCTGCACGTGATGGCAACAGCTCACGCCGCGCGTCCCTTTACGTCTTGTTTGTAAATATTCGTCACTTGCATCTGTGTACTTGCTTGACTTACCTGTATTTTGCACACACTGGATGCAGGGCTTTCGCGTGGAGCTGCCCATCCGGTCGAAGCGCGCCCGCGGCGCGTACGGCGCGCAGACCTACCCGATCAAGCTCTTCTACACCTCCAACATGCCCATCATCCTGCAGGCAAGGGGGCGCCGGGGCAGGGCTGTTTGTGTGTATGTGTGGGTTGATGGGGGGGTGGGGGGGGGGGGCCTGGGTCGTTGCCCGGGTAGCCTGCACCCTGGCCGACAGGCGCGGTGCTGTTCACTGCAAGCAGCCACGAAACCCCCTTGCACCCTGCGGACTTTGAACGACTGATGTGGGCTCCTCTCCCCGCTGTTGTTGTTTGCCTTTGCAGTCTGCGCTGGTGTCCAACCTTTACTTCATCTCCCAGCTGCTCTTCCGCCGCTACGGAGGCAACATCCTGGTGCAGCTGCTGGGCCGCTGGCAGGTGGGCGTGCAGGATGCTCTCCCCGGGGCTGGCAGCTGGGCGCAGGAGCAGGAGGGCGCCGCCGTTGGGGGGCGCCGCCCCGCCGCCGTCGGCGCTGCGGTGCAGCATGCTTGCTCGCCTGCGTTGTTTCACACCCCTCCGCCCGTCCGTCTCCTCGCACACACTTCTGTGGCTGACGCGTTCATGTGTCCCTAAACTCTGACTGACGCTGATCACCAATCAACCTCCAATTCGATTTGTTTCTCTGCGCAGGCCGACGAGTTCAACGGCCAGATGAACCCCGTGGGCGGGCTCGTCTACTACATCTCGCCCCCCGAGTCGCTGGCCGCCGCCGCCGCCAACCCCGTGCACACCCTCTTCTACGTGACCTTCATGCTGGGCAGTGAGTGGGGCTTTAGGGGATGCAGGAGGAGGGCGCAGAGGGAATCGCCGGCCTGGAGGAGAGCGGCGGAGGGAAGCATGTCGACCCCCGCATGTGTGCACGCCACGCCCAACCCCGCTCATGTGTGGCCTCCGTTCCCTTGCGCCCCCTCATCTCCTTCCCCCCTCTCCAGTCTGCGCCGTGTTCTCCATCACCTGGATCGAGGTGTCTGGGCAGAGCGCCAACGACGTGGCCAAGCAGCTGAAAGAACAGCAGTACTTCCTGGCGGTGAGCTGAATTGAATGCCTGGGCTGCGTGTGCTGGTGTTTGGCCGCTGGTACTGCTGGTGCTGCTGGGCAGAGGCCTAGGGACACGATCAGCAGTTGAGGGGCGGGAGCGGGGGCGTGCCGCATGCCAGCGTGTGCCCCTCCTGCCTGCCCCGCGAGCGCGCGCCTTGTGTGACGCCTCCCTCCCTCTTCCTTGACGCCTGCCTCGTACCGCAGGGCCACCCCGACACAGCGTCCAGCCTCGCGTAATGCCTCCCCACTCCTGCTTGACACCCTCCCCCTTCTTGACGCCCCCCCCCCCCCTGCCTCGTACCGCAGGGCCACCGCGACACCGTGTCCAGCCTGAAGAAGGAGCTCAACCGCTACATCCCCACCGCCGCCGCGTTTGGCGGCATGTGCATCGGCGCGCTCACCATCGTGGCCGACTTCCTGGGCGCCATTGGCTCCGGTGGGTGGGGCAGGCATGGCTGTGGTGGTGGTGGTGGGCGCAGCAAGTGGTGGTCCCTTATGGCGGACGCGGCGCTGCTGCGGCGCGCTTGCCTGCGCTCACCCTCGCGCCCTCCCTTCCCTTCTGGCCCCCCTTCCCTGCAGGCACCGGCATCCTTCTGGCCGTCACCATCATCTACCAGGTGCGGGGAGGGCAGGGGCTCCCTGTGACACGCGCTGCGTTCTTCAGAAACATGCACTGTCAGCACTCAGGAGGGGAGCTGTGTGGCCCTCGGGTCAGGGTGAGCACCATCCACTGACACTGCGCGCCGCAGCCCAGCGTGTGCGCTGTGCCCGTGGATCGCCCTGCCCTGACCCTGCCTCTCACTGCCTCCCTCTTCTCTTGATTGTACTGCAGTACTGGGAGATGTACAACAAGGAGAAGGCGCAGATGGGCGGCGGGGGCCTGTTCTGAGCGCCACCGCCCGCCGCCCGCGCCTCTGCGGGCGGCACCCGTCGCTGCCGGCTTGACGCCACCGCACGCCCCGTCGCAGCGCTCACTCCAGTGGGGCGCTGTTTTGGAGCTGGGCGGTCGCACCTCACGGTCGGCAGCCGGGCCACGGAGCAGCAAAGGAAATAGGCACGCAGCGGCTGCGCAGCGGGCACCGCTCTTTGGAGCCGGCCTGCACGCCGCCGCTCCATGCCTGCCGCCCTGCCATCGCCGCTCCTCCCGCCGCCCTTTGGCGGGAGCGATGTGGCGTGCGGGGCGTGGGAGGCTCGGACCCAGAGGATTCTTGTTTGCCCCGCGGGTGGGGAGGTTGCGACGGGCTGCGGCGTGGCGTGCCTGCCATGCCCTGCCCCGCGCGGCCCGCCCTCGCCAGGGGCCACCTAGCAGCACACCACTACCACCTTGCTTCTGTCTGGCCGTCTATCGCACCTTTTTTTGTCAGCCTTTTTTCCCCTCCCTCTCTCCTCTGCGAGCCCTTCAACGAGACCAGCCAAGCCACTGAGCCGGCCAGCGCCTGCCTTACACAACACTTCCGTCCCGCTCTCGCTTCGCCTTGGCAGCGCCCGCGCGTGTCCTGGCGCTGCTTCCCTTTCCACCCGCTCAACCCTTTGCTATGCCGGCACTGGACTGACTTGCTCCCCCCTGCGGCTGCCTGCCACCGCGTCGCGGTGTAAGCAGCAGCAGCAACACATCAGGCAGGAGAGAACTGGGAGTTGGGGCAGGTGCTTGCCGGCAGCACAGCGGGAGGTGGTCAACAGCACAAGGCGGGTGGGAGACCGACGCTCTCGCCGCGGGGGCGAGTGAGAGCCGGGAATGATCACATTGTGCGAAGCGCGGGAGCCTAGGCGTGCCACCGGGGGTCGAAAGTGGCACGGCGCGCGCAGCGTCCCCCAACCAGGAGGGATGAGCAGGCAGCATCGCGCAGCGGCAGCGTGGGGGTGCCGGCAGCAGCGCGCGGCGCCGGCAGCAGCGCACGGCGGCGACACAGCAAGCAGAACAAGTGGCAACTCTGTTCAAATCTGAATCCCTGGGGCTGCACCCTGCATCACGCATGGCATTGCTGCAGTGGGCAGGTGCGGCGGGGCAGTGAGATGTCGATGCGAGGCGGTGCGACGCCGGCGCTCAGGGCGCGCTGCGCTGGCAGCGGCACCGCCGCATGAAAGCCCTAGCCACAGGTTCAGTTGTTCCATGAAGGGGGTCACCCCCTCAGCGAGGCAACTGAGGGCTCGTGGTGAAGCAGCGGCAGTCGGCCTGCGGAGCCCTCGGAAGGTACAACTCACCAGGTGATGGGCTGGCCACACAGTGCAGCGGTGCTGGGCTGGCCACACAGTGCAGCGTGTGGCTGGGGTTCCGCACCACATGCGCACCCAACTGCTGGTGGTTGGAACCGAACCGGCTACCGGCGTGACGCCAGCTCAGGACCGCGGTGCTGCCTGTCACGAGCCAAAATGAACCCTCCGCGTCAGCCTCAATCACTTGCTTCTTCGTTTTCTGCCCGCTGCTGGCAGTAGAGTGCAGGCTAGCACGGCGCCGCCCCTCCTTCACCTGGCCCCCCCCCAACTGACCCCAGCTGACAACCTGCCAGGAGCAGCACGGATGCGCAGCCCCGCGGGCATTGCAGCCTGCCTGATGCTGCTGGCCTGCGCCGCGAGGTGAGAGCCTGCATCCGGGCTGGGCGGGAGTGCGCAAGGGGGGAAGTGTTCAGAGTGCCCGGGGGTGTGGCTGCAGCTGGCGGCGGCAGCTAGCTGCCGGCGACTGCCTGGGGCGCCGGCGCCACCCGCACCACAATCCAGCGCTCGCTGAGTAGCGCCGCTCGGTCTTTCTTCTCTACGTGCCTACAGCGCCGGGGCTTTACACAGCGGGCGCCAAAGGCAGGTTGGCGGATATGGAGGCGGCAGACTCTCGAGCTCGCGCTGCGCCGCCGTTCTTTGCCCAGCCGGGACGATATGCAAGACGCTGGTGAGTGCTGCTGCCGCATGATGGAAGTGCCGCTCCCGACCGCACCTGTGGTGGTTGGTCTGGCGGCAAAATGTGTGGCGGGCGGCGGCGGCGCTGGCAGCGCTGCACGGTCCTGCTGCTGCCTGCAACAGGAAGCTGACGTGGGAGCCTTGCCTATCAGGCCTGTGGTCGAGCTCTAGCGCTGCATGCCGCGGCCCTGAGGCTGAGGCTGGTGCCCCAGAGGCTGGGAGGCAGTGGGAAGGTTGAGCATGCGCATGGGAAAATGCGTCCGGCGGTGGCCATGCGCTTTTCTGCCCCAGCCGCCAGCTCAACCTGCTCACTGCACCAGTCCCGCAACACCCCCTGTGCACGCCTGCTGCAGGGCGCCCGTGGCCCCGTCTGCCTGACCTTGTGCGGCGGCTACCACGGCCGCTTCTCCCAGCAGATCTGCCAGTTGCACCAGTGCTGCGTCGCAGACAAGGTGAGCACCTCCAGATGAACGCCAGCCGGTGTTGCTGCAGAACGCGGAAATTCAGAAATCGGGCACCACCTTTTCAAGGTGTTGACCAGTATTGCGCTTACCAATCGATGACCCCTTCCCCTCTTGCTCGTTGTGCGCAGTTCGGAAGGCACAAGTGCGTGGCAAAGGGACGGAGGCGCAGATGCCTTCGCCTCCTCAACGCATCCAGTCCGTCTCCCTCCCCGCTGCCACCGTCCGTGCGGGGTCCCCCTCCCCGCCGCCTCCTCGCACCCTGTTCCCGGCACCTCCCTCCGCATCCCCGCCGTCTCCCATGCAGGAGGTTCTTCCCCCCTTACCGCCCTTTTCCAGCACCTCGCCACCCCCTGCTTCCCCTTCTCCGCCTCCCCCCTCCCCCTCACCGCCCCCTCCTTCCCCTTCTCCGCCTCCCCCAAGCCCGTCGCCGCCTCCCCCCCGGCCCTTCATCCCCAGGTGGGTTACACGAGTCGCGCACACACTCGGTGCCGCTGCAGCATGATGGTGCTGGCACATCAGGGGAGGGTGGCCACCCTCCGACATGGCCCCGCGCTCCAACTAAGTCGTCCTCGTCCTCCCCCCTCCCCGCACACCGCTGCAGGGGCATCCGCATGCGTGCCTACTCTCCCTACGTCGTCACCGTAGTGCCCGACATCAACCTGCCAGCCAACTACTCTGAGAGCTACCTCGGCGCCCCTGTGGCCGACAAGGTCCTCCCCTACGTCAACTGCGAGCGCGACCCTGCTGTCGCGTCGCAATGCCAGGGCGCCGACCTCCCCTGCGACGGCACCTGCTTCAACAGCCCCAACTTTTTCGCGACCCAAAATTTCGCTGCCCAGGCAAGCCAGCCTTTCTCTTTCCTTTCTGGTCCACCCACCCATCATCTGCCAGCGTGCCTGCTGCTGCAAGGCGGACAGCCGACAGGGACCACCCGACATGACATGCTGGCGTTGTCCTGCTTGTGCTTGCCGCTCCGCAGGCATGCCTCCCGCCCGCTCACTGCTGCCCGCGCCCCCTCGCATGCCCCCCGCATGCCCGCACCGCAGCGCGCGCGCGCGCGCGCGCGCGCGCCCCCCCCCCCCCCCCCCGGCAGTTCACAGGCCAGGTGTTGGCGCCCGCGTGTGTTCTACCTGTGTTCCCGCTTTTTTATCCCACCCACCCACCCACCCACCCACCCACCCACCCACCCCTTCCTGCAGTTCACGGGGCAGGTCTTGGCGCCCGTGGCAGGTGACTACACGTTCATCCTCATCAGCGACGACGGCTCCCGCCTCTTCATCGACAGCCAGCTCGTGATCGAAAACGACGGTGGGTGGGTGGGTGGGTGGGTGGGTGGGTGGCACAGCGGCTGTCGCAGTCCCCCCCCCCCCCCCCCCAAAAAAAAACCATGCGAGGCCCTGTGTTCCTTTCTTATAAAACAGAAGGGTGTAGGGGCAAGACAGTGGAGGGGCAAGCAAGGCTGGGGCTCGCCCAGCCAGGCCTCAGTTCCACGGTTTGCCACTTTCCGCTCCCGAGTCCCTGTCACCAACCCCTCTTGCTTGCCTTTGCATTGTGCAGGGCCCAAGGGCACCCTCTTTGAAGCCCCCGGCACCGTGACCCTCACCGCCGGCTGGCACCCCATCACCCTACTGTACGCTCAAGGACCGGACCACTACAGCGTGCAGCTGCTGTGGAGCAGCGCTGCCATCCCCAAGCAGACCGTCCCCGAGAACAACCTCACCCCTCTGTGCTGCGACCCCCTGCCCTTCCCTTGAGGCCGCCGCTGCCCCGTCACGGTGCCCCGTCATGGTGCCCCTTCGCGGCGCCACGGTGGCGCTTGCTCATCCCACGCCACCCCACGCATCCCCACCCTTCCAGCGCCCAACCTGAGCGCTAGCGCTAGCTACCTCCCACCGGTGGGGTACCCCGTGCATCCCCCGTCTTGCCCCGCTGCCACACCCGAACGCCACACCGCACACACCTAACCGCCCCCCATGCATGCACCCTTCATGACGTACTCGAGTCGACCTGCCCGCCCTGCCTCCGTATACTGCGTCCTCTCGCTTATGCGTATCAGCACGTACGTACGTACTCCCGGCTTTTACCAACATACCGACTTTTGTGCCTGCTCCACGCCTAATGCAAGGCGCATCGGTCGGTTCTCGGGAGCGAAGCATAGACGCGAGAAACTATGGTTGATGGGTCGGTCCATGGGTGTGGAGGATCCGATCGGGGAGCAGCTTAAGGCAGCGGCACGGTCAGCCAGCATGCACGGGCGGCTGGGGGAGGGCAGCCGCCAGGTCTCTGCTGCGCGACACCGCTGGCAGGGTGGGTGTACGTCCTTGAGCGCGCGTGCGTCTGGCCGGCAGCACAGCCTGGCTCAGCCTTGGCTCAGCTTTTGGTTTAGTTACAGATACAGAAAAACTCTGTTCATTCGTTCTGGACGCTGCCTGTGTAGAAGTGCCCCACTGCGGCAGCGATGAGCGGCCCAGTCCCGCTCACAGCCGACGCCACGGTTGCGTCTTGCATCACCAGAGTGATGCACCTGAGTGGCGGGGTGCAGGGTTGGTGGCAAGCAGTGGGCCCATGGGGTGCTAAACAGGCAGGGGCAGCCCGACGAAAGCCTGCGGCTCTAGAGCTGGCGCTGTTGCTGGCAGCAGGGCACCAGGCTCAGAGTGGAGCCAGGCCAGGCCAGGACTGCTCAACTCACGTGGGCAGGCCAATCCCGTTGGCAGCAGCCACCAGCTTGCTGTACCAGCTGCAAAACAGACGAGGGGCGTGCAAGATGCGTGGGCACGACACAGATTTGAGGGGTAGGCAGAGGAGTGAGGCGAAAGGCGAGAGGGAGGACAAGGTTGCAGCCAGCAAAGCACCGGTGTCTTGAGCGCTGCCCACAGCTGCTGACGGTACCTGTCTGGGTGGCAACCACACGGTGCAAGCAGCTGCTGGACGCCGTTCCAAACGCTGCCCCTTACCCGCCCCCTGCTGCCCAACCTGTCCAGGAATGCGCCAGTCTCTTGTGGATTGCCCACAGATGCCGAGGCGAAGGTGGGGTCTGGGGGGCCGGAAGAGGTGCGCCGCATGTCGAGCTCGGATAGGTATACATACTGTGCAGGGGAGAGGGTAGGGGCTTTACGATTCAACGTGCAGAGCAGCGGCAGCGGCAGCGGTTCTGACAGCGGCAGAAGCAGCGGCGGACCGGCCGGGGAGGGCCGCATGTGCCGGCAGCATGGTCAACATTGGGTGCGCTAGCGAAGCGCTGTGAGGTGAGAGGGCGGGGCAGGGAGGCTGTACAGGTTCCAGCGCCACTGGCACAGGGTGCAGCAGCAGCAGCAGCAGCGGCAGCGTAGGCCAGGTAGCGGATGACCCAGCGAGCCAGCTGCCAGCCACCGACCTGTGACCCAGTCAAACGCGTACTGTGCGCCGGAAATGTTGGATTCCAGGGCCCAGGGCAGGCACGAAGCGGCTTCGTCGGCAAGCAGGGCCGCTGCTGCCGCCTGCCCCACAGCGGCGTCGCTACCGTTCACCGCCCGCAACAGCTCTTCTGCGCCGGTGTCAGCCAGGGCGCGGTCGCACAGCAAGCGGGTGAAGGTCTCTGCCGGGCCGGCGTCGGGCGCGGCAGTGCCGTTTGCGTCTGCGCTGGCAGGGAGGCGGATGGGCGGGCATGGGGCCAAGCAGATGGTGAGACGCGCAGCCAGCCGGGAGCCTCGCCCACAGCACATCCGCCAGCACGCAGGGATTGACAGCGTCGGCAGCCCAGCGACGGCCGCCCCACGATGCTTGCCAGGCTGCGGACCGATGCAGCGCAGTAGCCAGCGCCCCAAGCTTGCTTGCTCACCCCCACACTGTGGCAGACGCAGACAACGAACTAGCGTCATGTACAACACAGACAGCCCAGGTGGTCACCCGACAACGGACCTGCCCGCGTGGCGTTGGGCGCATTGAACACCCATTGGTCATTTGTTGTGTTGTACACAGGGCAGGTGACTATCTGCCCGCGTGGTGCCCGCTGCATCCATGCCAGCCACAAGCGCCAGGACTGAGAGCTCACGGCCGTCGCTGCGGCGGGGCAGGAAGGGGGAGCACAGCATGGCACAGCACGTCATCACAGGAGCGTCGCGTAGCGCAGCGTAGCATCGCGCAGCATGTCCGGCGCAGGAGCGGACGAACAGCAGCACTGGCAGCGGCGGCAGCGGCGGCAGCGGCAGCGGCGGCGGCAGCAACGGCGGCAGCAGTAGCTGCGCAGCCGCGCGGTGGCGGCGGCGGCAGCAGGCACGCAAGCCTTAGGAGCTTACCGGGCTCTGCAGCGGGCTCGGCGCTTGGCTCGGCGGCGGGAACAGCCGGGAACGGTGGGATGGTGAGCATGCTGTCCTCCGACCCTGGTTCGGGCCCCGGGAGGAGCTCTGTGCGCGCGCCGGTGGGCCGTACCGTGGATTTCTGTGGGGGGGTTGTGTCGGTCGGGACAAACACCCCTAGTTCTGTGGGCCGCTTGGCTGTCTCCGGCGGCGCAGGCACCGTTGCCTGCAGCAGCGCGCGCGCGGCGGCGGCGGCGCCGGCCGGCGCCACATTTGCCTCTGCGCTGGCCGACACCCGCCTTGGCTCGCCGGCCAGGGCACGGCTGGCCTGCAGGGCGGCAGAGAGGCGCGTGGCAGAGGCCAGGCCAGGCGGAAAAGGTTACCAGGAGCCAGCTCACGATGTAGCCCACCGAAGAGGACTCAAACAGCATGAAGCGTGCCACGCAGGCTCTTGTCTAAAAACGAGGCAGGAGCAGCGCACCTGCGGGGCGCAGACCGCCGGCGCCGCCACTGCCAGCAGGCAGAGGGCCGCCAGGCTCCGCACCATGCTCGCTGCCAGCCACGACTGACCCGAACTGACTTAGGGACGAGAGAGGCCAAAGGCAGTGCGAAGGGCGCGTGCAGGGAGGCGGCACAGAGGGCGACGCTGTGTCGTGCTGCCGACATGCCCGCTCACCTCCCGCCCCTGGCCATCACCCTGCCTACTCTCCATTCCTACAACTGTGTGTACAGGAACATGATATGTATCACGACATAGATGTGCCATGGCAACGATCTCAAAAAAGGAAACCGAGCAGCTGCCTCGTTTCTCGCGTATGGTCCCAACAGGAAGGGCCGCTGCACTCAGAAAAGCCTGCCGCACTCACGCCGCGACGCTGCCCGCACCGCTGTCGCTCGCGCCACCGCCGCCTCCGCGGCCGCCCCCGGCACCGCCGCCGCCGATCACACCAGCGCCGCCGCCGCTGCGCGCCACTGCCAGCGCCGCACACTCCTGTTTGTGGCCCCGCTTCCAGTCGGCGACTTGGCAGGCCTTTGAACAGAATGCAACAGACCTGCAGTTGCAGAGCGCAGGTGCATCACATTTCGGCACACCAAGCAACCTCATGCATACAGCACCAATGCCGCAAACGCACGCACGCAGCAGCAGCAGCAGCAGCAGCAGCAGCAGCAGCAGCAGCAGCAGCAGCAGCAGCAGCAGCAGCAGCAGCAGCAGCAGCAGCAGCAGCAGCAGCAGCAGCAGCAGCAGCAGCAGCAGCAGCAGCAGCAGCAGCAGCAGCAGCAGCAGCAGCAGCTCAGCCAACTGTGCATGCATTGCCCCACTTCAGCCTGCCTGGGACCCCTGTCGTGCCCTGCCGCCCGGCAACCACTGACCTGCAGGCAGAGCACTTGCTGAGGTGGGGCGCGGGCAGGCCGCAGTGGTCGCACCGGGGGACGGTGAAGCCGGGCGCCGAGGGGCCAGTCTGGGCGAAGCCTGCAGGGAAGGAGCGGTTGTGGGAGTGCTTGCGAGGGCTGTTGAGAACGCACGTGGGTGAGGCAACAGCTGCAGCAGCTGCAGCAAGCAGGCATCCATAAAAGCACATCTTCATCTGCGCCCCCCCCCCCCCCACCACACACACACACACACACCCCACACACCACCACCCATCACCACGCCCACCCACACACCCACCCACTCCTCCTCCGCCCGAGCAATCGTCGCGACCCGCTGCGCGCCGCGCTGCACCCCCGCCAGCAGCATCAGCTGGGAGCACAGGTGGCGCGCCACCGTTGCGCCCTCCTTCCACGCGCGCCCCGCCTCTGCCAGCGCCAGCGCCGCCTGCATCACCTCGATCACCCTCACGCCGCGAGGGGACCCAGAGTCGCCCATCCACTGCGCGCTGCCGGCTGCCACCTCAGCACCCACCAGCGCCAGGCTGGCGGCCTCCAGGTCGCTGTGCAGGGGTGTGGCAGATGCTGGAGGGCAATTGCAGTGCAAAAACGCTCAACAAACCAGCACACACGAGCAGCAGTAAAGAGTCACGTTTGTGCCAGCCAGCAGGCACCAACGCACGGCGGCACACCAACCGACCTGAGGGTCCCGCTACTCAGCGCCAGCTGCACTCCGAGGAGGAAGCGGCGGGGGGTGGGGCCCTGCGCCACGGACGCCAGGGGAGGAGAGACAGTCCGGTTGGCCAACAGGGTAAAGGAGCTTGAGAGAGGGGCATTATGGGGCAACGTGTGGTGATGTGGAAAGGCCCGTCTGTCTTGCACTGGCTGGCGGTTCATCACCGGAAGTTGCACAGCCCGCTCCAGTCCCTGCCCCACACCTGCGCTCCAGGGCTCCTGCCTACCTGCCTGCGGCTCTCCCTGCATAATCAGCAGCGCCCCCGCGCCCAGCCACATAATCCATCAACCTTACGACCAGGGAAGATGAGCTCACACCGAAACGCAGTAAAGCTCACTCCCAGGGGTTTTACCTGCGGCTCCCCCCGCATCACCAGCGGAGTGGCCAGGTCCAGCCACAGCAGCAGCGCCCAGCGGCGCACGTCCGCCAGCGTGGCGCGTGCCACGTCACCCCCCTGCTGCTCCGCCAGGTGGGCCAGCACGTCTGCCAGCGCTTGGGCGCACAGGGTGACCGGCGCCACCTCGTCCGCCTCCGCCGAGTCTCCCGCCTCCGCTGTGTCTGCCTGCTGCCGACCGATGGCGGCGGCGGCGGCGCCGCCGCTGTCTGCACCGCTGCCGCCAGCCTGCGGAGCATGCAGCGGTGTGTCCACGGCAGGCACCCATTCACGGCTGGTCAGCAGGCGGCGCGCGTGCTGCGCCTCGGGCGTCGCGCCGCCCTCGGACAGCGGCGTGAGGCCGCAGCCCGGCCAGAAGGCTTCCAGCGCCGCGTCCGCCAGCGCCAGAGGGCTGACCTCTGTAAAGTCGCCGCGGGCCTGTTGCACAAAAGGCGCAGGGGGGGTGCACATCGATACAGCAACGATGTTTGGAGCATGTTTGGAGCATCTCAAGCGGTCAGCTGTTCCTTTCAACTTGCACCTTGTCAACTCACGTCGGCCACCTCAACATCTGCTACCAGACGTATTGCCCCAAACTAAGACCCTCCCACCCTTTGGATTGTGCAAAGGGTGAAGGCCGCCGCCAGCTGCTTCAGGGCTTCTACAGGAGGGATGCGGGCGCTGCCTGCGGGCGTGGCGGGCAAACAGGAGCAGCACAGAAGCAGCAGCAGCAGCAGCAGCAGCAGCAGCAGAAGCAGCAGCAGCAGCAGCAGCAGCAGCAGGTCAGGCAAAGAGGAGAGGTGTCAGCGGGCGTTGGGCAATGGCCACATGAGCAGCAGAGCGCGGAGCTGGCATGCAACGCAGCGAGTGGCAGAACTGTACGCGCCAACGAGGTTGCAAGAGACATAAGGATGAATCGAAGAGTGAATGCAGCCAGCGCACCGTGGCGAGGCCTCCCACACTTTGCCCTGTTGTCATGCGAGACGAACATGAAGGGCTGCAGCACAAACACCGAACAGGGAAGGAGGAGGAGGCAAGGTAAAGGGCAGGGTGGTTGAGCAGCAGGCAGGCGATCAGCAGCAGCTGCAGCCTGCCCCTTTAGAGCAAAATCCAAGGGGATGACAGGTGGCGGCCTGAGCATACCAACAGGTTGAACCAACGGGCAGCAGCGGTAACTGGCGCGCAGCACTTTATAACTTGTGCGCCGACGCGCAGCTTGTGCGCCGACGCGCAGCTTTATTAGCTTTACAACCAAAGCTTTAAAACCAAGATGCAGCTTTATGACATTTCTCTAAAGTTAGAACATAAACCAATATTATTACTTTATTAAAGCTTTAGAGATGGGCTGACCCCACTTTAGACCCAGCCCTAGCTGAAGCTGCACGCTGTGCCTACAGGCAGGGATACGCGAACCTTGCTGAAGAGCCACATGAAAGTGGGCAGTTGGGCATCATAACTGGAATGATATCCGCGGCAGCGCCACCGCAGCTGCCTGCCCCGGTGCCGCCCCACGGAACCCTCCTCGAGCACCACACCTTGTGTGTAGCCGCTGGCTCCTGCTACATTGTGCAGCTGCCGCTGGCCAGCATCTTGTGTATGTGGTTGGTCGACTGTTTGTGTGAATGCCGAGAAGCCCACAGGAGAGTAAGTATGCAGATAACAGTACAGAGAGCAGAGGATACGCAGACCAGCGCACGTGCCTCCCGACAGCGGCCCACACGCAGGAGGGGCACTGCGCCTTCAGATGTCCTCTCGCATCACATCATCTGCCCCCACCGCCGCCTGCGCCAGCGCCGGCTGCGTCATCGCATGGAGGATGCCCTCCACGCGGGCCCGGGTGGGGTCGTTGGCCGCGGCAGCCGCGGCGGCGGCGGCGCTCGCGCCGCCCGCGCGCTTCTGTCGCTTGCCCGCACGCACCGCTGCCTGCTCATCATACGCTTCTCCAAACGCCTCCCTCACAGACCTGCAGGGCAGGGTGTGCGCACATTCTGACGAGTGCTGGTGAAGAGCGAGCCGCCGCGGCAGCAGCAGCTGCACGCCGCAGCCTGCCTGCTCAGCCACGCCGCAGCCAAAGCACCGCTCTGGCCCGCCACCGCAGGCGAGCCATCTCCCTCCTGCCCAAGCACACACACACACACCTGCGCCACCCACCATGACCCTCCTACCGACGCACACACACCTTCCTGCCCCACCCGCCCGGCCTTCCTGCCAATACAAACACCCTTGTCCCTCCTACTCACGTCACACACCCTCCTGGCCCGCAGCCCACCTGCCGCTGGTCGCGATGCGAGCCTTGCGCTGCTGCGCCGCCTGCCAGTTGAGCGACGAGGCAAAGAGCTGCTGCGCAAAGCCTGCGCCGGCGCCGGCGGTGCCGCCGCCTGCAGCCTCCCAAGCAGCCTGCTCCCATTCCACTGCGGCCGTGAAACAGGGGCGGGGTGGGGGGAGGGGGTGGCAGGCAGTGAGCAGGTGCGAACCGAAGTGATCCATATCCCCAGCGTGGTGCTCGATGCTACTGCCAACCCGCCGACCTATGCCCTGCTCTGGCCCATCCTGCCACGCAGGTCTCTGCTCACCTTTTGGCGTGGGCTCTCCTCCCTCTGCTGCCGCCGGCTGCTCGCCGCCTGCGGTGCCCGCTGCCGGCGCAGGCGCCTCCGCCGCGCCCGCCGCCGCCTGCTGCTGCTGCTCTGGCGGCGGGATGTCCCCCCAGGGCTGCTCAAAAAAGGGATTCCCTGCAGCAGCAGCAGCAGCCTGCCCTGGCTCTGCTGCAGGTGCTGCCTCGGCCGCCGGCGCAGCGGCGCCGCCGCGCTCTGCCTCTTCGCCTTCCGGCCTGGGCAGCTTGGCTGCCAGCAGCTGGTTGGTGTCCGCGGCCAGGCGCGCCTGCAGGCGCACCACCGCGGTCTCTGCCTGCTGCCGCTGCTCCGTGAGCTGCATCTGCCGCTTTTGAGGATCTTGCTCGTGGCCTGCACAGGGGGGGGGGCAGAGAGCGTGGGCCTTGGGAGCATGCGAAGCAAGAAGAAGGGCGGGGCATGCAGCCGGGGCAAGGCGCCTGCAACGTCGTGCGAGCCAGCACGTGTGCCGCCACCCTCGGCCTCCACGCACACCCTCTTCTCCTCCCTGTGCAGGCCACACCTCCGCCGCTGGCCACCAGCCCCCACCTGGGTAGACGGGCGTCGCCTTGTACGTGTGCTGGTCGGGGAGCGCCGGCAGCCACGCCGGGATGTGCGGCGGAGGCGCCTCGCCACGCTCGCCAAACGTGGGCGCCGCACGGGGCTTCTTGCGCAGCGGGAAGGCAGAGATGGTGGCTTCGAAGGGCACCTCCTGCAGGCACACGCGGTGGAAAGGGAGGGCAGCAAACTAGGGACTTGGATATGCGGGTGCAAGCAGCGGGGGGAGCACAGAGCTGCTGCTGCTGCGGTGCGGCTTCCAACCGAACCGCCCGCCGCTGCCGCCGGCCGACCGCCCTACTCACCGGCGCATGCTTCACAAAGTCGCGCAGCTGCGCCACAGTGGCACCCATATCATTGAGGGCCAGCGTCTGCAGAGCGGGGGCACGGTGAGGTTAGGCAAACTCCCCCACGCTGCTGGGGCGTAAGGCAGCAGTACGATGAACCCGCATCCCCCCCAGACAGCCCAGCACGCACGCACCACGTACGCCCACAACGCTGCATTGACAGCCCAGCGTGCACCCACCACTCCCCCCACCCCATACACACATAGCCCAGCACGCACGCACCACGTCCACAGGGTTGGTGTCGCTGCGCCCTGCCAGCTCAGCATAGTGGTGCGACCCGGCACCCGCCTCGCCGATGTAACGCAGCAGCAGGTCTGCCAGGTGGGGTGGGTGTGGTGGGTGGGTGTGGGTGTGGGGATGGGGGTGGGGAATGGAACAGGACTTGTTTGAGAAGGCCGGGAGCGACACTGTGAGACAAACTACGCAGCCAGTGCCTGCTGTGGCTGCTTGCCAGCAGAGTCGGGGTGGACCATCGCGGGCACACGACCGCCGCACCCGACAGAATGTCGATGCTGCTCTGGTGCACCACGTTAAACCCTGCAGAGTAGGCCAGCTGCATAGCCGCCACGCGCGCCGCCTCGCGGGCATAGCGATCGGCCATTGCTGTTGCTGACTGTTGCTTGCCTGGACATGAGAGGAGGGAGGCCCGTGAGCGGCGGCGGCGACAAGCGGCGGCGGACAGGCGGCAGGGAGCAGCGGGAGCGCCAGCGGGCCAGCAGCGCTCGTGACGCCGCTGCGATGCCCATGCGCTATCTCACCAGCAGCGCAGAGGCCCGTACCAAGGCTGCAGAACCAGCGCAAGTGCGCCTGCGGCGAGCTGCTTGAGCTGACGCGGTTGCGCCGCTTTGTGGGCCACAACAACACTGCGATACAGCCGATGGCGGGTGCGAGGGGCCAGGCGGTGCGATCGCTTCGTGTTGGGGAGTGGGCGCGGCGCTCGAGCCCCCTGAGCGGTTCTTCTGCTCTGTCAACGACTGCAACGGCACCACGGGTCCGCAATGTGAGTGCAGCGAGGCCAGGCGAGCACTGGTCACTCTGCCACCCGACCTTCTTCCCACGCATTTCACTCCCGGTGCGTATGTCGCCCTCCGGCATTCCCCCAAATCCTTCTCACGTCAGCCAGCAGCCATGCCCAGCGGCAAGAGCCGCAAGACCGGCACCGCCAGCCGCAAGACCAAAATTGCCAAGCAGGCGGCACGGAGCAAGTTCCGGGCGCGGCATATCGACCAGGCAGGTCCACCCGAGTGTGTTGAATTGAGCGGCAGCCTGCATAGAGGCTGCGCCGCCGCTGCCCATGCATGTTGTCGCTCGCACAGGCGCCTGAGCGCCGTTTCCCACTTCCCCGAAGGTTTGGGAGGATGTGCGCAAGGCGGAGGGCGTGCACGACGGCAAAATGGGGCCTCTAGGCACCTCTGACAAGTGAGTGGCGGCGGCGGCGGCGGCAGCGGCGACGGGCTCCGCTTGCAGCACCTGTTCAGTGCAGCAGCTGCGGGCCCTTGCTGCAGTGCCTCGCGGCCGCTGACTCCGACTGTCGCGGCCTCCCAACGTCCAAGCAGGGTGGAGCTTGACGAGGACCTGCCGGCACACGGCCAGCACTTTTGCATCGCCTGCTCGCGCTACTTCATCTCCACGACGGCACTGGAGACCCATCAGAAGACCAAGCCGCACCGGCGGTGAGGGGGCCAAGGTGCAGGGAGGGAGCGCGGGCGCAGGAGGGAGCGCAGCTGAGACAAATTGTGCGAGGGGGCTCGCACAAAGCGCTGGGTGGCCTCTGCCCTTGCATGCCTGCTGCCTGCCCACGCATGCCCCGCGTCCCTGCCCCGCTGCTCCCCTTGCAGGCGAGTGAAGGAGCTGATGGGCGCACGGCCGCACAACCAGACTGATGCAGAGTGGGCAGCAGGCATGGGAGCGTCGGACAACGGGCAGCGGCCTGGCGGCGGCGGCGGCGAGGCAGGCATGGAGCTGTAGCCTAGCGCGAGCGAGCCATGGCGCGAGCCTGCTGCGCTGACCGTGCTTCCCTTTCTGTACCATACTGACCGCCTGGCCAGCCAGGCAGCCAGTTGCCACCGCGGCACGTGTTTCCGACGGCTGCTGTGCCAGCTGCTGTGCCGCCCTGGGGCCCTGTACACTTTTGACGCACTCACACATCCTTGTTTTGTACTTGCATGACACCCCACCACTATTTGAAACACACGCGCTGTTCAAAACAGGGCAGACGGCGCATGCCGTACGCTGCCGTGCGCCGTGCTGGCCGCCAGCTCTGGCACGGCTGCGGCTGCGCTGCGCCGCACGTGCTGCCGGCTGGCCCACGCGCCCGACACCGTCAGACAGCAACGGCCCACTGGCGGCGGCCCACTGCTGGCGGCGGCCCACTGCTGGTGAGGAGGTCCAGTCGATAGCTCTCGCGACAGGCTGGCGCCCTGCGTGCGGCGCAGGGAAGAGCAGAGGCTTGTCGTCAGAGTTGCTGGGAAACCCTGCCCACGCTTAAGCCCGCCACACTCGTGCCTGGCCTCCTGTGGCCTGCCCCGGTGCTGGCAGGATTTTTCTGTCCGGTTTGCCTGGTTTAGCCGCGGGGGCTGAGGACACCCCAGCGTTGGTGGAAGCATGCATATCACGTTACCGTGATGATTCCAGCCCGCACCAGGGTGTGCCAAACCATGGTGTTCGGCTGCGCCTCGCCGCTGCACCCCTTATGCCGTGTATGTGCACCTTCCTTAAGCACGTCAGAAAGCTTCCTGGAGGCTTCCCCCTGCAAGGAGGGGGGTTTGGGAACTCGTTGCCGCCGCCGCCGCCGCCGCCGCCGCCGCACCTGGCGGCAGAGCGGGCGCAGCGGCGTCCACATGTCGAATCTGCCGGGCTGTTCACCCACGCTCGCGCTCGCTGACACATTGACTGCTCGTGCCGTGACACGGCGCAAGGGCTGCCATGCCTTTCAGGCCGCTCCGCTGCTTTTGAGGCTGTCGGCAGGCGTCTCTCCGCCGCACGCACGCCCCGGTGAGCTCGGCAGCAGACCAGCCGGGGATGCGGGTGAGCGGTGCACTAGAGCAGCTGCTGTTCCCTGCGAGGGGCCCAACCTCGCGGCCCGCGGCGCCTCCCCCTCGACCTTCAAGTCTACGGGCTGGCCGCGGCAACGGCTCAACGCCGCACCGCGCCAACCCGCACACCTCGAGAGCTCCGCCGCTCGACGCCGCCGCCTTTCACGCCCGTCCTTCTGCAGGCGTGCGACTCCCTTTCGCATGTCGTCGCCAATGACGCTGACCCTCGAATCGCTGGTGGATATGTTTCCCTCCTTTGGGCTCACCTTCATCCGAGACGTCGGCGTGCAGGTGGGTGCTGGGATGGCGCCGCCGCAGCCTGCGCGTCGCACGAGCGAACATCAAGCTGTGAAGGGAGCCATCTTCTTGTCGACTCCCCTGTTCTGTCCTGCAGTTCGACAACAACCCCGAACTGACGCTGGAAGCGTTGCTGGGGATGCAGACGGAGGTCGCAAGCAGCGGCGCGCCGCCTGCGTCGCCGCCTCCCAAAGCGCTGCACAATCGAGCGGTGCGCGCAGGGGAGGGCCAAGAGAGGGGCACTGCTGTATGCATTGTGCACATGCTGTCTGCAGACGCGCCTTGCGTCCGTCACGTCCCTCCCCACCTGCTGCTCACATGTGGCGCCCGCCTGCACCCTTTTCAACCTCCCGCACCTCCGGCCTGCCTCCTCCCTGCCCCCTGCCTCCCCTCAGCAGGCCATGCACTCGGTGCTCTTCCCGGCAGAGCGCGGCACCAAGTTTTCTGGCACAACCGAGCCGCCTTGTCGACACCTGCAACAACATCCCCCCAACTTATTACCGCCCTACTTGTCACCCAACTCCGCCACGGCCGGTCGACCGACCGAGGCTCCCGTGGCCACAGAGTCCCAGGTATGCACGGCGTGTGCCGCCCGCTGGGCAGGGGTTGTGCGGACGCGTTGCAAGGAGCCGTGGCGCGTCCATGGAGGCTGCTGGATGCAGCTCCGTGTAGCAGCCGTGCGGCATCTGCAGAGTGCCGCCCGCCTGCAGCAGCGTGCCTGCGTCCCCGACTGTTTGGAGGTCTCGCCCCCGCCCTGCTGGCAGGGCTCTGTGGCCCTTGCAGACATCATCCCTGGTTTGATAACGCTAGACACGGGGCAGCACCCACCCACCACCGCGTCGCCCGCCAAGCAGGCGACGCCCGCGCCGCGCCCGCGGCGCCCCACCGTCGGCGCCAGCCGCGGCTGGTGGCCGTCTTGGCCTGTGGCCCCCACCCTTGGCGTCAACCAGCTGCCGCTGGGCCACGCCACCACCTGCGACGTTGCCGCGCCCAGCCCGCCGCCGCGGTGCACGCACGGCGGCGCCAACACCTCTGCGTGGTTGCTCACGCCGCTGAGCCAGTCGTCCGCCCCCGAGTCGGTCTCTGCCGACCAGTGGAGCGCCGCTGACAACCTGCTGGATGAGTCTAAGTACCGCACGCCTCCGCGCACCATGCCCACGCCCGCCGCCCCCACTGGCGGCGGCGCCGCAGACGGCGCGCTCACCGGCACGCCACCCGTCACCCCTTTTCCTTTGCTCGATGCCTCGGCGCACCAAGGTGCGCGAGGGCAGCGGTGCCGGGCAGCGCCGTGGGCGTCCAACCTGCTGCTGCATCGCACCTGCCTGCCAGCCGAGCGTGCGCTCGTTGGGCCCACGCTTCCTCCTTCGTGCCCTCACGCTGCGCTCACTCTCACGCTGCCCTCCCTGCCTTCTGTGCAGCCAACGGCGCTTTCGACGCCGCCCCTGGCTCCCCCGGCTCTGAGGACGAGATGCTTGCAGCGCTGATGCCGCACCTGGCGCACTGCCTGGCCACCCCCTCAGCCTCCGGTGCATCCACCCCAGGCGGCGGCGAGCCGCGGGCGCCCCAGCGCGCCCCCGCGCCGTCGCCCCTCTCTTTCCCAGCGCTGCCGGCGGGCGACAGCGCGCTGCTCGACGCCGTGCCGCTGCGCTCCGCGTCGCGGCAGTCGCAGCGCTCGGAGGGCGGCTGCGACGCTGCTGAGCTGGTGGCGGCGGTGGAGTTCCACCTGCAGATGTTTCCAAACCTGAAGCGCGAGGTGCGTGGCGGGTTCGCGCTGCCTTGATCTCCACCTGATTGCTGGGCTGGGCCCTGGCCTGGCCTGGCCTGCAGCGAGGGAGGCAGCAGCCGGGATCGCCCTGAGCTGCCCTTCTGCTTGCCCGTCTGCCCGTCTTTATGCTGCTCTTTCTCTTGATCCGAACGCCTGCCCACCCTCCTGCCCTCCGCCCCTCCCTCCCCTACGCAACAACAGGTGGTCGGCGACGTGCTGCAGCGGCACAGCGACGCGCCGCAGGCGGGGCTGGACACCCTCATCATGCTGTCTGCTTGCGTGGAGGACGCGGCAGGCGAGGGAGGCGGCGCCGGCGCCCAGGTGCCGGACGCGGCGGGCTGGGAGTCGGTCAGCAGCGGCAGCGGCAGCGACGACGAGGGCGGCGGCGGCGGCCCTGGGCACAGCTGGGAGGGCGGCCTGACGGCGGTCGAGCTGGCGGGCTTTGAGGAGGGTGTGTTTCCTGACGCGCGGCTGCTGCGGGGCGCGCCCGGGGCTGCGGTGGTGCCCGAGGCAGCAGACGTGCTGCCGGCGGAAGAGAAGCGCGAGCTGCTGAAGGCAGAGTTTGGCGGCATTGCAGCGGCAGAGGTGGAGGCCGCGCTGGCGGCCTGCGACGGCAGCCTGTTTGCCGCCGCGGAGCTGCTGCGCCTGTTTGTGGAGGAGGACGCGGCGCAGCGGCAGCAGCGGCAGCAGCAGCGTCGACTGGACGGCGGCGCGCACGGCGCGGCGGCGGCGGCTGCAAATGTCCCCGCCGCCGCCGCGCATGCGTCGCCCGAGCCCGGCACCAGCTGCCTGCCGCAGCACGCGCGGCCCAAGGTGCAGCACCTGGCGCGCCGCTTCCCCGACGTGTCTCCAGAGTCGCTTGAGGTGCGGGGAGGCAGGCAGGGGCTGTCGGAAGCACCTTATACCGCCTTGTCAGGAGCCCGCCTGTGTGAACCTGCCTGCCTGCCTGCCTGCCTGCCCCCTGCCTGGCTCCTGCCTGGCCCCTGCTTTCTGCTTGCCCCTGCCTGCCTGCTTGTTCAAACGCCGCCTCCCATTCTTCTCTGCACTCGATTGCTACCAACAGGTGGCGCTGGCCTCTGCCGGCGTTGACCTGCCCACCGCGCGGCGCACGCTGCGCGAGGCAGGCTACACAGAGGTGGCTGTGGAGCCCTCGCCTGCACCCCGCGAGCTGCAGCCGCTGCCCGCCTCTCTGGCGCTGCCGATGCCAGTGCCCATGCCGCCGCCGCGCACCGGCACAGGCGGCAGCGGCAGCGCTGGCCGAGACAGCGCCAGCGCGAGCGCTGCCTCTTCTCCGCCCCCCAGCATGCCGCTCAGCGTGCCCAGCGCGTCGCCCAGCGCACCCCTGGCGCGGCTCTCCCTGGCGGAGGCCACCCATGTGCGCAACCAGGCCATCTGGGAGGTGAGGGGCAGCTGGGGTTGGGAGGCGACGGCAGGGGATAGCAGGCAAGGGGGTGGGGGAGATGTCCAGTACAGGGCGGCAGCTGTACACCCATGCGGCGTGCATGCATGCATGCAACCATGCCCTGCCCATTCACTGCGCCACCTGCTTCCCCCTGCCCTGACCTGCCGCGTGTTTGCTGCAGCAAGAGCGCGCGCAGGCGCAGCGGCTGGAGCAGGCGTACCGGCGCTGCTTTGCGCTGGCGGCAGACGCGCACAACCGGGGGGATCATCAGGCCGCAGCAGAGTACAGCTTGAAGGCGGGTGCAGGGATGGGGCGGATGGGACAGACGTTGTGCAATTGGCATGCAGTTCCGAGTGCAGCACTGCCAGCCTGCTGCTCAGCGGCTGCACGTGGCCTTGTGGCCCTGTCCGCGCGCCCTGCCTGCCCCGTAATAAGCCATCTCCCACCCCCAACCTCTGCCCTCTTGTGTGCAGGGCCGTGAGTACCGCGAGCAGTTCCATGAGGAGCAGGGCAAAGCCTCCCGCCGCATCTCCAAGCGCGTGTGAGTGGTGTGGCATGGGTGGGAACAGTGTGGAAGCGCCCACATTTGGCAGTGCTTGCGTGTGGCCTTAGCACGTATCAGCAGTTCTCGACTCCTCCCTTGGCACGGCCCGACGCATCCCTCCCCCCTCCCCGCCTGCCCCTCTCGCGTGCAGCAATGCCACCAACGGCATGCCGCGCATCAGCGTCGACCTGCACGGCCAGACGGTAGAGTCTGCTCTGGCCACCGTCGAGTCTGGCATCCGCAGCCTGCCAGAGGTGCGCTTGACGGCGGGGCAGGGGCATGCTCAGTTAGCTTTAGCAGGCTCTGTTGTCGTGGCGGTGGCAGAGGCGATTGCATGTGGCGTCATTGCACGTGCCCCCATCAGGCTGTTCGTATTCGTCATCGACCTGTGAATATGTGCAGGCACTGGCAGCGGCACAGCACTGGCAGCGGCGCCATGCTGCCCGTCCTGCCTCCCCCCTTCTGACCCCAACCCAACCCAACCCGCCCAACCCAACCCAACCCAACCGCCACCCATCCCCTGTCCTTCGTGCCTGCAGTCCATCCCTGGCGGCGTGGTGGTGCGGTACATCACCGGGAAGGGGCGGCACTCTGCCGGCGGCGCCGCACGCATCCGCCCCGAGGTGCAGCGCCTGCTGGCGGAGCACGGCATCCCGTTTGTGGAGGGCCCTGGGGGAGGCTGGGTGGAGGCCACGCTAGTGCCTGCCAACGACGAGCACTGACCGGGCGACGGCGGGGGAGCTGGCTGCACGGCGCTGTGCCCGCCGGCGTGTTGGCTGCACGGGCGCGCTGCTGGCAGGAGACGAGGCCACGAATTTCTCCTTGTCCCTCCTCGTCCCTACTCCCCCCCTCCTCCGTCTACTCTTCTCTTTCACTTGCACGAGCAGCAGAAACATGTAAAGTGTACAGGGGGAGGCGCACAGGGGGCAAGGCAGGACTGGAGCAGCACGGCAGCAGCCATCTCGGCATTGAGCATCGAAAACAGTGGGGGCAATTCGGGGGACCAAAGGCAAGGCACGGCAAGCAAAATATTCTCAACGCGGCGGGGACAAGGTAGGGCAGACACCAAACACACAGCAGCGGCACACAGGGGGAGGCGACTCGCTCCCTTCACTCCTGGCCAGCAGCGGCCGGCGCCTCGGAGGCGGCGGCCACGGCAGCCGCGGGCGCCTCCTCTCCGGCGGGCGCGGCGGCAGGGGGGCCGTCAGGCACAAAGTCGAGACGGTAGGCAGCCAGGTGTTTGTCGCCGAAGATGACTTCGCCGCCCACAGGCAGTGCCACCTGTTTGGGGGGTCGAAGGCGCGGGCAGTTAGGGGGAGAGCGTGTCAAGTGGGCAGTGGGAAGTCGGGCAGCCTGCTGCATGACCCAGCCAGGTCTCTGCACGCAGCTGACAGCACGCAGGGCGCAGCACAGCGCGGCGCAGCGCAGCGCAGCACCCACCGCCTTCATTGGCTCGAGCTCCTCGCCGTCCAGCGAGGTGCCGTTGGTGCTGCCAAGGTCGGTGACCTGTCGTGGAGAACAAAGTGAGGGCAGTTACGCGACTTCAGCAGACCCGTCTGCAGCGGCGCAACCTGATTGTCCGCAAGCAGCAGCGGCAGCGGCAACGGCACAACCCACCGCCCCGGGCCCGCCCCGACTCACCTGCACGCTGCCAGCAGCAGGGGCCTCCGTGTCCGCCACCCGCAGCATTGCATGCCGGGTGGACACAGTGGGAATGGCGATGATGATGTCGGCAGGATCGGCACGACCCAGCTGCACAGGAGAGCAATGGAGCGGAAGGGGGGCAGCAGGCTGGTGAAGGACGGGGTCGACGCGGCGGCGGCGCGTGCCTTGAGCGCGACGGCAGCCCCGCTGTTTCTCGCTGGGGGCAGAACAGGGGTAGCAGACCTTGAGAGATGCACGGCGCGGCAGGTGGAAACAACCCAATCGGCAACAGCAGTGTGGGGCGTGTGCGGCGCAGCCCAGTTCGCTGCCGGTCGTTCCCTCAATGGCATCCATCATCCGGCGGCGGGGATCCCGGCCAGCATACCTTCCCAGCAAAGATCCCCCTTCCAGGCGGGGGAGAGGGATGCGGGTGCTGCCGCGCCGGGCACGCTGCCACCGCCGCACCTCGAACAGACCCTCCTTGAGCTCGATGGCCCCAGGCATCGCCACCTCCTCCCCAATATGCTCCGTCTTGCCAGTGCCCACAGGTGTGAGCACCAGCTTCGCTGAGCACACCAGGCGGCTTCCCCGGCTGCTGCGGGGCGCGGGCGCTGCAGAGGGGCAGGTCGGTGGGCGGAACGCAGGACGAGCAGGCAAGTGAGGCACCTGAAAGTGGCCGTCTGCAAGGCGGCACAGCCTCAGCGGCGGCGCCGGCAGGTGGCGGCGGCGGCGGCAACCCCCCAAGCGCTCCCCGAGTTTGTGCGACGCTTAGAGCATGACATGCCCGAACTCCATTCACCGCGGCGCTGCAGGCCGCTCGCCAGGCGGGGTTGCGAAAGCGCGGCGGCAAACATCGTGTGGGGAGACCTGCAGGGTAGCACGTTGCTAAAAAGATTGCTATACCCTCTAACGAGAGTCGAAGGAACCCGCTGCACCAGCCCTCGAGTGCCTCGCAGCACCGCCGACGCCGGTTTGAGTGCTCGAGAGTTCTTCAGAACCCCTCGCGCCTTCCCAGCAGCACCTTGGGGTCCACGGCAGGCAACGGCAACGAAACTTGAGCGGCAGAGTCTCTGCAAGCGTCGTTAGAGCCGGATCTGGTGCCACCGCCCCGCCACCCGGCCGCCGCGTGGGCGCACTTGCATTCGCTTAGAGCATGCGCCAAACAGGCTGCTCTTTGGGCGCTAGGTCTGGGCGCTTCCCTACCGTGTGCCTGCCTGCATATGTGTTCTGCAAGGCTTGTGTAACATCAAGTGTGTGTTCCTCCGGACAGCAACTTGTGGAAGGGCGCCCAGAGCAGGGACAAGACGTTTCCGGTGCACTCTCAGCTGCTGCTTGCTCGAAGTCGTGCGAGCACCGCCGCCGCCGTCGGCCGGTGCTGCGGATCCGTGGCCAAGCACTCCTCTATCAAGCCCACAACCTCCTGCAGAAAGGGGAGCGAGGAAAGGGCTGTTGACGGCGACAGTGCAGGCAGGGCGGTGCAAGCGGTGGAGCGGGGGTGCTGCTGCAACTACAGATCAAGGCGCACGTGCGGGCACAAATCGAGGGACACGCGGCAGGCGCCAGCCCCGCCGGCTGGCAAGCCAGCACAAGACCGGCATTAGCTGAGCGGAGGCGCAGGGGCAGGTTCAAGCGCACGCACCTGCGGGCATTCTTGGGGTGCACAAGGCAGGCGCCAGCCGTCACGCTGAATCACGGGCAGCTGGGTGAGCAGCGCGACCAGGAGCACGCCAAAGCTGCATGGAGAAAGAGAAGCAACACATGCGAGCTGTTCACGGGCGCACTCCTGGGCTGCGCTGTGCGAGAGTTGCAGGGTGCCAGGCAAGCATGTGCAGCCGTGGCTAACAGTCCAAACGCGTTGTGAAAGGCAGCTGCAAGGCAGCTGCAAGCCAGCATACCTGTAGATGTCTGCAGCGAGGGTGCAGCACGCCCCCAGCAGCTGCTCTGGTGCGGCGTAGGCTTCGTTGTAGCCCAATGGTGGGCGTGCGCCACAGCCCACCACTTGAGCAACCCCAAGATCCGAGATGCTGGCCCGCCAATCGGCAGACAGCATCACGTTGCTGCGGTGGCAAGGTAGAAACGCAGCCGCTGGCGAATAGCTTGCAGCAGCACACAACAACATGCAGCACGCAGCACAAATGCTAGCACCGCCGAACAGAACGGTCCAGCTGCGGCCGCATGCTGCGCAGCATAGCACCAGGAGCACCAACGACGGCAGCGGCACGATGGTGGCAGCGGCAACAGGAGGCAGTCATGCGCACCACAAGGCCGCTGTCCACTCACGCTGGCTTCAGGTCGCTGTGCAGGATGCCCAGCTGTGTGTGCAGGTAGTCTAGTGCCTCTGCAATGTCCAACGCCACCTGGCAGCCCCTGCAGGCACATATGCAGGCACGTGGATTGACCAAACGCGGCAGTTCAACCAGCAGCGAGCACATGGCAACGTCGTAGCTTGGCTGTGCAGCACACTGCATAATATGCAACAGCCACAGGGTCACTTCATGCTCAACAACAGTGCCTGAGTCGCACCGTTCCGCCCAGCGCAGCTGCTGCCTGCTGCTTGGGCCCTGTAGTGCCTGCATCAGGCTGCCCCCATGCATCAGCTGCATAGTCAGCAGTAGCAGTGGGCCCTGCATGCGGGAAGAGTTGGCAGTGTACGGAATGTGCACATGTGTCAGCGCGGGAATGCAATGTCTAGGCATGCGAGCGTAGAATGAGCGGTGCTCCGCGCTTCCTCAGCAGTGGCCCTCTCTCTCTTGATGGAGCACTGCCACCGACTGCCCAGCCCGCCTTACCTCTATCGTCACGCCCAGCAGGGGCACAATGCGAGGATGCTGGCACTGTCGGTGGATCGCGACCTCCTGCTCACACCAGGTAATGACGCACATAAAGTGGGTGAGCCGCATACGAGGGGCGATGACAGGGGTGGCGGAGTTGGGGCATGGGCAGGCAACCAGGGGTGGGCTGGCGCAGTCTGACATCCCACACAGGCCTACCTGCCACACCATTTCGGCACCTATTCCTGGCTCCAGCTCAAACACCTGCAGGCAATGGCAGGGGGCTGTATGCAACCTTGAGGCAACATACACACAAGCACAAGCTGGGGCATGCAGAAAGCGAGTGCCATGTTCTGCATGCCCTCCGCCACACCCCATGCCGGCTGCCAATACTGTCCCACCCCATGCTGCCGGCTGCCGGCTGCCTCGTGCAAGCTTTGCCTTCCACACTGCACCAAGGAGCGACGCCTGCGTGCCTTGACTGCAACATGCTGCCGCCCGGGATCCAGTGTTGCCCGGAAAACAACGGCGAATGTGCCCACTCCAAGCTCCACCAACGCATCATGCCTGTCCACCAGAAACTGGGGGAAAAAAGGCCCGAGTGGTGCCAATGAGCGTGCCAGTGTCGCAAGCACACAGCAAGAAGGGCTTCAAAACTGGCCGCATGCATGAAATCAAACAGCAGTGACACAGTACATACAGGAGCATTACTACGACAAGGTATGTCGAGCAAGGCTGGGTGGCTGACTGCTGCGTGCTTACAACAGAGGCAAGCGCAAAGCAGGCGTTCATGCAACCATGCCTGTTGGCTTGTAAAACAATATGCAGAGACAAATTCCGCTTGCGCACCTCGAGGGAGCTGGCTGGCACACGCAGTGACTCGGTGGGTAGCCGCCACTGCGAGCGGCGCGCTGCAGCATTCGCAACTTCCCTGCTTTGTTGCAGCCGGGACGTGAGCTCTATCGATGGCAGTGGTTGACCAGAGCCAGGATGGCAAGCGGCAAATCCTGCTGCGCTGCTGGGCTGGGACAGGCTGTCGGCTGCGTCGCTGGGCTGGGGCAGGCTGTCGGCAGCGTGCTGCACCGCCCCATGCCCCAGCTCATGCACTAGCCCGCCGTGCTTTAGAGGAATGGCAGGCTGCAGTTGTGACCAATGGCGGCGCTCAACAGCGATGTCAGGCGACCGCGCTGCGTGCGGCGCACCATGCTGGCTGGTGGCACCGCGCATGATGCTGACCCGCCGCCCTCTGCAGCGCTGCGCCTGCTGCGTGCGCCGTCGCTACACCCCTGCTCTTGCTGCAGCAGCGCTTGCTGCTCCAAGGCTTGGCGGATAAGCTGGCGCTGCCGCCGACGCAGCAGCAGCCTGCTCGCAAAGCCGATGGCCGCCAAGCAGCACAGCGTGGCCAGGCCGACAGCAGCGGCTCTTTGCTTCTGCTGTTGCTGTACTGCTGGCAAGTGCCGGTTGAGTGGCGTGCCGTTGCTGACCACCAGGTGTGGCATCTGGCCAGCCTTGCAAGGCACCGTTGGGTCGAGTTGCGTCACCGCGACAAACCTGCAGCGGCACATGCGCAAGAACAGCCAGTTGGCATTGCCGGGTGGACAACACGGCTATGGCGGCACGTG
Source organism: Micractinium conductrix (assembly GCA_002245815.2). NCBI lineage: Eukaryota > Viridiplantae > Chlorophyta > Trebouxiophyceae > Chlorellales > Chlorellaceae > Micractinium > Micractinium conductrix. The sequence continues at coordinate 1,401,745 of LHPF02000004.1, forward strand.
CTGCAACCCTGACTGGCTGAATACGCCAGCTAGAGCGAACGAAATCAGAAGGTCAGTTGAAGGTTTGTCTGGGCTCAAGGACCTTTAGGGCCAACACGTGCAGGTGTTGCAGCGCACCTGGTCAGGGCAGGCCACACGCCGGGCTGCAGCCATGCCGGGGGCAGCACCGCGCCAAGCGGTTCGCCCAGCCACAGAAAGTGAAGCTCTCGCAGCCAGCGCAGCTGCGCCAGCGCCGCCAGCTCAGCATGGGTTTGCCCCGCTGGAGTGCCGGGCTCCATGTCGATGGGCGCTGCGCGCTCCCCCTTGCAGTCTTGCCACCGGTTGCTGATGCCGGGGCAGGGTTGGAACAGAAGCCTGCAGCGCACAGAATGATAGTGGTGGTAAGGTCACGACCCATCAGGCACGGCACCATGCATGTGCAGCTCGCTCGGCACCACGTCATGCACAGTCAGAGCATTGTCGGCGTTCATTTTTTTCAATTTACCTCCTCAAGCAGGCAAGGCCCTCCCTTTTCCCGCGTGCTCTCACAGTGCGGCAATCCGGCGGTGCTCGTCGCAGGTCACACACTGCCAGCCATCGCAGTGGTGCGAGGTGTTGCCAAGCTGCCAGCCCTGGCGTGCGTGCCATCACCTCTGGAAAGCCCTGTCGCCCGGCCCAGCGCAGCACCGCTCCACGATCGCGGGTCCCCCAGCTTGCGAGCAGCTGTGTCCTCTGACCTCCAAGCCCACGCTAGCTGGCATGACTCGCAACAGATACAGTGCCAAACACTTGATCACCTGGCCCAGCACCCACACTTGTGCCCGTCGCCACCAGCATTCGCACGGTACCAGTCCGCCGCTGCGCTGCCGCACGAGCGTGCTGCCGCCGCCGGCACCGTGCAGCGGCAGTACTTCCAAGCTCCGTTCAGCATGGCTGACAGGCTTTTTCGGTTGCGCTGGATCCCACTCCTCCAGGTGCCACTCCCTATCAATCACAAGTCGCTGCCTACAGGGTGCAGTCACACATTGTGCAGCAGCAGGCTGCGGCGCACACACAGTGTAGCCATCAGATTTCAACAATTAGGGCGTTAAACCTCAGGCAGCGCCACCGTCGTCGCCACCGTGCCGCCTGGGGTCGGTGGCTCGCTCCAGCTGGCTGTGGGAGTAGAGCACCTGCTTGCCGCGTGCGCCGACCAGCGCCTCTGCCGCAGCGCCCCTCCCCGCCACAAGCTTGCGCAGCTCAGCCAGTGGGGCCAGCTCACGCTGCGCCTCCCACCGCATCCCCGCCAGCTGCGCCGGCGGGACGTAGGTGGCGGCGCCGTCAAAAAGTCGCGCGCTGACCAGCTGCGGCGGCAGCCCGCCGGCGCTGAGCTGCGCCGCCAGCTGGCCGTCGGCGTGCAAGGCGCCGCCGCGGGCCAGTGACGCTGCCAGCCGCAGGGGGTCGGCAGGGCCAGCTGCAGCGCCAACCTGCGGCTGCGCAGCCCAAGCATAGGCTGCATCGACCAGCAGAGGCCCGTCACTGCCGCTGCCCTTGGTGCCGCCGCCGCCGCCGCTGCCATACGCTGCCGCCAGCAGGCCGTTGGCTTCTCGCTCCGACAGCAGGACCGCCGCCGCGGCAGGCTTGGCGCCGCTGCCGCCGCCGTCGGCGGCGCCGCACGCAGGCAGCAGCAGCAGCTCTCCCACGGGGCGCAGGAAGTCGTTGAACGGGGCGTCCGTGGGGAGGCTCACCGTGGCGGCGTAGTTCAGGGTGCAGTACACGCGAGGGCTCCACGCCAGCGCAGCCAGCGAGCCGGGATGCAGCAGGATCTCTGCCGCCCTGCGCAGCGGCACCAGCTGCAGGCCTGCGCAGCTCTCCAGGTCGGCAAGGCAGCGCGCGCGCAGCGCGGCGGCGTGGTCCCAATCCGGCTCGTCAACAGGCTCCAACCGGGGCAGCTCCCTCTCCACCTCCTCCTCCTCCTCCTCCTCCTCCCGCTCCAGCTCCCGCTCGCACTCCTCGCCCAGCCCGCCCTGCGCACACGGGGGGGGGGGGGGGGGGGGGGCGAGGGGGCTCTGGTTCACAAAGTGTTATGTGTGTTGCTTTGATGTGTTGCCTGGCCAGCTGGATTCAGCACCCACAAACCCGGGTCGTCCCAACCCTGCATCAGATGTGCCCAACTAGTGAGGTGGTTGTGCATGGAGGGCACCCACCCCCACCCTTACCTGCGCCACCACTTGGTGTCCCTCGCCGTGCTGCTCGCTGGCAGCCACCACCTGCTCCATCAGGTCCCGCAGGTCGGCCGACAGGTCATCTTTGGCGCGCCCCGCCTGGCCCTTCGTGCTCAGCGCGGCCACCACCTCTGGCACGGCGCACAGCATGCGGTGGCCGCCGTACCTGCGGACAGGGTGGTGCAAGCAGCGCAGGTTATGGTGGCGGGTTGAGTGCGCTGCAGAGATGGCTGAGCTGCGCAGGAGCCAGTTGTGTTGAATGCTGGTGTTCCTGATCAAGCCCCCAAAAACTACATAAGCTGGCCTCCGCAGTCGCAGGCAGGCTGCCTCGTCACAATTTGAATTAATGGCAGCCGATCATCAACAAACAGGACCACTCACATCGTGTCCAAATCCAGAACCTCCGGTTGCAGCGCGTGCTCCGGCGCCCGCGTCGCGGCGAACAGCAGCCCCTGCGCTGCCCACTCCTGCACGCCCTTCTGCGTCGCCGCAACTGCGCTCAGAGGGAAGGAAGAGGGCAGGAGGGCAGAGGGGGGATGGGGCCAGACCTTGGGCACGCCTCGCACGACCACCCTGCCACTTGGCGCCCACTCCCTCGCCCCCAATGGCCTACGCAGACGCTCATAAGCACACCCCACCACACCCCTCCACAAGCCCACCTGTGTTGATCATCACCCAGGCCAGCACGTGGCGGGAGGTGAGCGCACCCTCTTGCTGGGCCGCTCCGTGGGGCAGCCCCGCCACGTGGACGATTTTGGCGGTCACATCCGGCGTGCCCACAGTGCGCAGCGTCTGGCCCTTGCCTGCGGGGTGGTGGTGGTGGTGGGTGGTGGGTGTGGGTGTGGGTGTGGGTGTGGGTGTGGGTGTGGGTGGGTGGTGGGTGTGGGCGTGGGTGGGTGGTGGGGTGGTGGGGTGGGGGGTGGGGGGTAGGGGTGGGGGGTGGGGGGGGGCAGGGAGAGGATGACGGCAACGCTCCACACGCCAAGGGGGTGATTGACCAGGCTGAGGGAACTTGTTTGGCACCCCGTCGCAGTGCATGAGATAGTACACGAGCTCTCGTGCCGCAGCATGCTGGGTCTCAGGGTGCCCTGCTCTGCCCATGGGCCCAGCCCGTTGACACGCAAGCCGCCGGCTGGCTCCACAGCAGCGCTCACCCAGCTTGCGCAGGCGGCCCGCAGCCTGCATCAGCTTGTCTTTGGCGGTGGTCGGCCCCAGGGTGAGCAGGCCCTGGGCGCTGGGGCGCAGCTGCGGATCGGAGCAGACAAGGAAGGTAAGGTTGGGGTTGGCTGGGTGCGCAGGTCGCGGTGGGGTAGTGTACATGTTGGCGGTTAGGGGGGTGGGGGGGCAGGGCATGGCCTAGGCACTGCCGCAACATCTTCCCCTGCCCTCCCCTTCCCCTCCCAGCGCCATCCCCCTTGCCTGCAGGTCGGACCCGCGGCAGCGCGCTTCGTCGTACAGCACCAGGGTCTGGTGTTCCCGGATGGGGGAGCGCTTGCGCGGCAGGCGGCGGCCCTGCAGGTCGGTGACGCACCAGGCGCGGTCCCTGGGGGGCGGCCCCAAGGGGGGGGGGAGAGGAAGGCAGGTGCGTCAGCGCTGTCAACTCGATGGTGGCAGACTGCCGAGGTGTAGGACACCATGACTTCGGCAGCAGCAGCAGCAGCAGCAGCAGCAGCAGCAGCAGCAGCAGCAGCAGCAGCAGCAGCAGCAAGGCAGCAAGGCAGCAAGGCAGCAGCAGCAAGGCAGCAGCAGCAGCAGCAAGGCAGCGTGCGCCACCCCACCCATCTGACACTCCACTGGCCGGTACAACGGGCACCCACCCCTCGTCGTAGTAGCACACGCCTCGGAAGTGCTTGCTGCCCAGCGCGCCCAGCAGCGGCAGCGCAAACTCAGCGGCCTGCCGCGTGCTGGCCCCCGCCAGCAGGGCGCCGCAGTCGATGACGGCGGCCACGCGCTGCGCCACAGCAAAGCGGAGCAGCGCCTGCCACGTGGCCTCGTCCTGCCACGGCAGGAAGGAGGGGCGGGAAGGCAGAGGGTTGTGAAGCTGTGTGCGGACAGGCGCTGCGAGACCACCAGCTGCAGGCAGGGACTGCAGCGGCTGTGTTGTTGTTGCATATGCCACACGCATGCTGATGGATGCAGCACAACCCCACGTCCTTTCGCAGCTCACCTTCCCAGGGTGCAGGGTGTCGTACTGGGGGTTATCCAGCAGTACCGCCAGCATGCGGCCGTTGGTGCCGTGCAGCCCAGGCTCTACGTCAAGGTGCTGCCTGACGTGCAGCGGCAGCAGGCGGTGGTTGTCATTCGTGCCTGCTTGTGTGTGCAGGGGTTCGGAGGGACCTTGATGAAGGGGCAGCACTGCACACAGAGTTGATCACACAGAGGCAGCCCCGGCACATGACGCCCACTCTCCCAGCACAGCGGCGATCCCAGCAGGAGCGCAAGCCGAGCGGCACAGCGAGGACCGCAGCACTGTTTTGCCCGCGGCAGTATGCGGTGCTCACCGCTGAAGCCGACCACGCTGCCCGAGGGGCTGTGCGCCAGGTCCCAAGCCGTTGCCACCAGGCGATGAGGGAACTGCTTGGTTTCTTGCGGAAGCACACAGGAGCTGCACGATGCATGGGTGGGTGGAAGGCCGCTCGGGGCACCTGCTGTCCCTCCCTGCCATAAGCTCACAAATTGTATATAATAGCGCAAGGTGCCGAATTTTATTATTTGTATATAATAGCGGATTTGTATATAATAGCGGATTTGTATTATAATAGCGGATTTGTATATAATAGCGGTATATAATAGCGAATTTTATTATTTGTATATAATATTTGTATATAATAGCGGAAGGTGTGTGGCCACGCTGGCCTACTCACTTCAAGTAGAAATCCACTGCTGCCATGTTGTGGGAAAACAGCGCATGGGCCGCCTCCATCTGCGGAAAGGTGGGCACGTGGTGGGGTGGGGTGTGGGTTTAGCCTGCACCAGTTTCCCCCACCTCAACCTCACGCTGTTGGTTGCCCTGAGATTCTGTCCCCTGCGGAACTCCACCTCTCCTGCTCTTGCCTGCGTGCTGTTGGTCGGGTCCAGCTTCCGGGCGGCATCCAGCGGCTCCAGCTGGCCTGCAATGGTGGGTCCATTACATGCATAGTTGTCTGAGCCAAGACTCGGAGGCGGTAGGTAAGGACGGAGGAGCTTGCTTGTAATGACGGCACCGGCGGCTGTAGCCCAGCGCCAACCTTGTTTGCAGGCCTGAAGCTAAGAGGACGCCCAGCAAAACCCACCCCCCTGCAGCTGCCCAAGTGGCCTCGTACCCGGCTCGGCCTCGGCTCGCGCCAGCTCCAGCCACTCCGAATAGTGCGCACTCTGCGCATTGGCACCCAGCTTCAGCAGATGCGTCAGCGCCGCCAGCAGCTCGTCGGGGTTGAGGCCCCGGTGGTAGTACGCAAGCGTCGTGAGCGTCTGTGCCACGTCTGGTTGAGCAAACACAGAGCGCTCCGAGGGAACGTTCATTGCCCGGAAGGGCACCGCCTGGGGGGTGCGCGGCGCTCAGCCGTCGGCAGGCTTCTCACTGCGACGCGCGGCGGGCGGGAGGGGTGTAGGCAGGGAGGGAGGGAGGTTGGGTCGCTGAGCGCAGGCATCACTTGCGGTGCTGGCAACCACGGAGCTGCACCGTACCGCCACACGATCACATTACGGCCCTTTATATTAGATAGATTACAGCAAGCTCTCACTCGTTCACTCCAAAGTCCACTCGGTGGCGCATCGTCAGGCAAAGCTGCAACACACCGCAGGCCTGATCAGTGGGAGGAGGCCACCATACGAGTCAGCGTTGTCTTGATGCCAGTCGGCGCGCATGCCGCGGCGCATCGCGCCACAGTCACAGTCAACTCTCCCACACGCCCCCTCGTTTCTCACTAGCAGGCCACGCAGCGCCAGCACGTCGGCGCGCTGCTCGTCTGTCAGGCGCGGCTGCGCCTTGGCCAGCGCAGCGCTGGCATTGATCGCTGAATCAACCATGCAGCTTAGCAGGAGGTCCTGCAGGTTTCCAGCGGGGCACTGGGTGAGACGGCGGGCAGCACAACCAGGCCATAGGCAAAGCAGGTGCACCGAGGGCAGGGATTAGCTGCCAGCCAGCTCTTGCGACATGCACACAGAAGGCAAGCTGGTAGCCAGCAGAGGAAGAAGGCAAGATAGTGGCAGCAGCCTGGCGACATGCACGCAGGCACCTGTGACACCACACCTGCTGGGGGTGCTCGTGCAGCCAGCGCATGGCATAGGGCAGCGCTGCCAGCAGCGCCTGCGCCAGCTGGCCCCGCAGCGTGCCCGCCGCTGCCTCCAGCGCCGCCCCCGGCAGCAGGCGGGCGCCACGGAAGGCCCCAGAGTGGGCACCATCAGGCCCGGCCCCCACTGCCACCCCTTCTTTGGCCAGAGTGGCAGCAATGGCGCTGCCGGCGCGGCGGCGCTCCCGAGACAGGATGCGCAGCAGCGCTTGGCAGGCACGGGCGCGCGCCTGCTGGGCTGGCAGCTCAGCGTGGGCGCCCCAGGCGTAAATGAGCTGGAACCTGCACGCGCAGCACAAGGATGGGGGCGTTTGAAAGGCGGAGGAGGCTCGGCGCGTCGCGCAAGGCAGCTTGGTGGCACAGGTGGCACAGCTGAGCGCATGTTGTCCACGCTCTTAGAGCGACTAGACTAGTGTCCCCGCATAGTACCCCGGCTCCACTCCGGCACCCACCGATGCGTCAGCAGCTCGTCGCTTTCGTCAAGCAAGTCGACATAAGGCAGGGCGTCCAGCGCAGCCATGCCCTCGCACAGCTCCTGCAGGCACCGGGCATGTAGGCTCACAAAGCAGAGATGCATTGTCAGGCAGGATTGCAAGGGGTCGGAGACTACCCCCCGCAGCCAGTGCCGCGGCGCTGGCTGCACCATCCGCACATTCCCAGCCACCCCTTCGCGCCCTTGTCTCTCCCCATTACGATGATTCCAGGCCGCACCTTGCGCCCCTGCTGCCACAACTCCTGGCGTTTGAGGCGCGCCGACATGCGATGCTCGGGGGTTGTCAGCAGAACGCCACGGGACTGCAGACGTGGCAAGAGGGGCGTCATTGTGTGCGACACGGGGGGCAAGATGCAGAGGTGAAAGCACAAAGATAACTGCTGGCACACCGCCTTCAAGCAACAAGAAAGCTATTCAGGCACAGCGTCCCTCCTGCCCCTACCCCCTGCCCCACGCCCGCCGGCGCGCCTGTCTTGCCTTTTGGCAGTACGCCAGTGCTGACCGCATCGTGCGCAGCAGCTCGGGCGTCACGCGCACGTCGCGGCTGAAGGCTGCAGCATGCAGCAGCGGGGGGCAGCCAGGGGGGAACGTCTTGCACAGGCCGCACCTCCGGCGCGGATGATGGCACCGCAAACGCAAGCGGCCTGGGGACCACAACTGCAGGCGTAGCCAGCAAAAAGAGCCCGCAAGGCAGCCGCACGTACGCTGCACGAACAGGCGCACGCCCAGCGCGCTGGCGCACAGTGTGGCGTGCATGTGCTCGTAAGCTTCCTCCAGCAGCGGGCGCAGCAGGTTAAGACGCACCTAAGGTAATGATAATGAGAGGGGAGGCGGCAGCGGATGGTAGTTGTGTGACGGCTGAGGGGGCATGTCGTCGGGACGGCAAGTTGGCAGGAGGGCTCAAGCGACTGGCAGAGGAACACTCGTGAGCAGCAGCAGGAGCACGCGCGAAGTGCAGCAAGAGAGCGGCTCCCCCGCCCTCACCAGGTTGCGCCCGTCTGCAAAATGCAGGATGAGCATCGGCAGGATGACGCGCGTCTTGCCCTCGCCCTGCGGTGAGAGAGGTGGGGGGTGAATTGAGCATGCTGGTTGGCAGAGCAAGAGGCGGGAAACCATGGCTGGAACGCGCCGCCCGCATCACCCATTTCCCTGACCCTGTACACGAATAAGGTCTGCACTGCACTGCACCCAACGCACCATGTTGAACTGCACGATTGCGCGGGGGGTGTGCATCAGGATTCGGGCCACCGAGTACTGACGCGGCCGGATCTGCAGGCACGCGACTGAACCCAGCAGCGTCAGCAAGCATACATACGTATGCATGTGTGTGCGTCGTCGGGAGGTTATTTACGTATGTTGGCACGATGCGCCTGCCTGCCTGCCTGCCTGCTGCACCAACCTGCAGAAATCTAACGTCTGCGCAAGTCCCGCGGGCCCGCCCCCAAGCCAGCAGCAGCACGTGCCTGCAGGCCCTGCTCCGCCTCAAACACCAGCCAGCGGGGGTGCTTGTGCACGTCCCACTCCCGGTGCACCAGCAGCTCCTGTGCAGGCAGGGAGGGAGGCAGCGCAACCAGGCTTTGAACGCACAAATCAGGTACGACCGTCGGACGGCACATTCAGGTGGCGAGGCCAGCCGGGCTAGCCGTCAGCGTCACCCTGGCCAGCACGCAGCCGTCCCTTTGTGCCCGCCCCCATGCCTTTCGGCAGTACCTGGATGAGCTGGGGCACGGCAGCAGGGTCGGCTGCCAGCGCCGCCAGCCGGGCCAGCCTGTCCTCCAGCACGCACAGCTGCAGCCAGGTGCGGGCACCCTGCTGCAGACGCTCCCCAGACTCGGCAGAGAGGAAGGGGTTGAGCTGCAGGGCGGCCAGTGGACCGCCAGGCAGCGCCAGGGCCACCAGGTCTCGGGGGCCGTGCTGCGGCGCCGCGGCGGCGGCCCGCTGCATGCGGAAGGCGGCGCCGGCGCGGACGCGCGTGCTGTCCACCGAGGGGGGCACCGCACCCAGCCAGCCGTGCAGGTACTCCTGTGCCTGGTGGCGCTGCGCCGCGACGACCCCCTGCAACCGTGGGTGGAGGTGAACATTCGAGAGGAGTGTGTCCATCAAGCGACGGTTGCCCTTGTGCACACTGGCGCAACAGCACGGGCAGCCTGGCAGCAGCAACGCAGGCAGTGTATACTGGCTCCAAAACTCGCTGCAGCAATGCGCAGGCAGCTTGATGCACCTGCATATCGACGATGCTGTCGGCTGTGGTGCAGGACACCGCTGCAGGCTCGGGATGGCTGTGGTGCGTGCGCCAGCTGTCGGCCAGCTCTTCGTGCATAGCACTCGCCAGCGGGGTGGGCGCAGCCCTGCTCCTGCTGCCGCTGCCACCGCCGGCGCTGGGGGCGTCGCCGCTCCCGCCACCGCCGCCGCTGGGGGCAAGCGGGAAGTGCGGCACGTGTGGCTTGGCAGCCGGCTTCGCCACCAGAGCCAGCAGCTCCGCTTCGTGCCGCGGCACCGCATCCGCCTCGACCGGGCAAGCCGGCGCCTGCACCGCCTTGTACAGGCCCAGGCGGCGCCAGCCTGGCGGCGCTTCTGCGGCGCTGCGCGCCCCACCGGCGCGCAACTCTTCCCCAGGCTGGAGGAGCAGGCGGGGGTTGGTGCTTCCCAGGCTCCGCCGCTCCTGTTCATACGCTGTGGCCCACTCTGCGTTCAGCGGCCGCGCCAGGCAGTGCTGCGGCGGCGCGGCGGGCGGCAGGAAGTGCAGCGCGTTGAGCTGGGCGGAGCTGCTGTGCAGCTCGTAGGCCACCAGGCGCAACGCGGCCGCCATGTGGCCTGCGGCAAGAGGCGGAGGGTGCGTGCGCAGTCAGGCGGGGTGAGCGGGCACGTGCGCATTGCTGATGCCCTGCCGCTGCGACGCCAGCTGCACTGCAAGGCAGGGCGCTGCACCTGGCACATGCACAGTCTCCTGGCTGCCAGCTCTATATGGAGCACGCCTCAGTCACACGGCAGCATGCATGGGTGCAATTAATCAAGGCAGCTAGGCTCCCTTGTCGATGCCGCAATGCAAGCGCACCTCCCAGGCGTGCCCCGTTGTCCAAGGTCTCCACCTCAGCCTCCTCCAGCGGGCGAACTCCCCAGCACTGCCGCAGTAGCGCCGCTGCCAGCTGCGCACCAGTCATGTGGCTGCATTGCAGTTGGGGGTGACACGAACGAGGGAAGGCGTTAGGGTCCTCCCGCCCTTCATCTCCCGCACCCACGCTTACACACCCACATGCTCTGCCTCACGCTACTCCCATCTGAACGCCATGTCCCTTGCAATGCTACTGGTGGCAGCACTGTCTTAGTCACTTCTACAACCAAAAATCAAGCAGCGCCTCCAGACGCCACTGACAAGCCCGGCCCACACCTGCTTGGCTCTGGCAGCAGCGAGCCGGCGGCGGCGCACAGCGCAGCCAGGTGGAGGCGCACAGCGCAGCCAGGTGGAGGCGGGCGCGATTGGAGGTGGCGCAGAGGTGGAGAAAGCGGGGGTGCACCTCATACTTGTGTGCCTGCGGCACAGTGGGGCGCAGAGGGGGGCAGATAAGTGGAATAGAGAGAGTTTGACTGATGGAGCCTCAACGTCGACACCTGGAATGAGAAGGCAGACAGGGGGGTGGCGGCAGCGGCAGCAGCAGCAGCAGCAGCAATGGCGGCAAGCGGCACCTCACACAGCTGCCGTGCATGCACGCGTCCTGTGCTTCCCACCAACCTGCAGATCGTCGTTGCTCTCGTTGCTGTGCACCACCGTCACCGCTTCTGCGCCGCGCTGCACCCGCCCAGCCGGCATCAGCACCAGCGTGCGGCGCACAGCTGCCAGCTGGGCGCCGCTGCCTGCAGCCGGCTCAAGAATCAAGCACTGAATGTAATCAGGCAGGGTGTAGACCGGGCCGCCGCCGTCACCGTCGCCATCGCTGGCTGCGTCGCCGCCCTGCTGCTCAAACAGCTGCTGCACAGCTGCCAGGCAGTACCCAGCATAGTCTCGCGAGTGCACTTGGCCGCCCCGCAGCTCAAACTCCAGCCCGAAGCGAGGCAGCTCAACGAGCATGGCAAAGGGCGGATCAGCTGCTTTGCCGCCTGCCTCGCCGCCTGCCTTGCTGCCTGCCTTGCCCCCTGCCGTGCTGCCAGTGCCGCCGCCCGCTGTGCCGTCTGCGGTGTCGCCGTCCGCGCCGCCAGGCTGGCGGTGGATGTAGGTGTGGACGAAGCAGCGCTGCTCAAACTTGGAGACGATGGCGGTGAGTTGAGAGTCGTGCAGCACCAGCTGGTGAGTAAGCTGGGAGCGGTGCGCCGCCAGCAGGGCGGCGCTGTCGTCGCGGGTGGGCAGGTGCGGCGGCACGCGATGGCACATAAACTCCACCTGCGCCGCCGCTGTTGAGGGCTGCCCCGCCTCCCACTGCAGCAGGAAGGCGGCGTCGCGGTCGCGGAAGTGCAGCGGGCGCAGCTCGATGACACGTGCCTCCCTGCATGCAGGACAAGAGGGACGGCAAGGGGAAGGCGAGAGGGAGTTGAAGGGCAGGGCAGACTGGCAGGGGAGTCGAGCGCCGGAAACGCAGCAGGCACACCCCAAGACACGTGCCTCGCTGCGAAGGAGGGGCAGTTGTGAAACGGAAGTCGAGAGCAATGCTGGCTACCTGCCCAGCTAGGCTAGCCGTTGCAAGCTGTGCCTTTGCAGTCCTTTCACCCCAATCTCTGCATTTAGTCGAGCCCCACGTGCATGCCCCCAACACTCGCCGGTCCAGCCAGTGAGAGTGCAGGTGGCGCAGGCGCTGCGGCAGGTCTGCGCCCCAGGCTCCTCCTTTCAAGTCGTCTCCAGCATCCAGCAGCTCCAGGCGCCGCTCAGCAGGCTCCCGTGCAGCAGCGGTAGCCTTGCCTGCCACAGCGGCATGCTTGCCCTTGCCGCCCTGCGCTCCCCACACCTCCTCCACCAGCAGTTGCGTGCCGCCCTGGCCCCTCAGGGAAAATTCGTAAAAGCGGCCGCGCGTGGGGGCGAGGGTGCGACGCACGCCAGCAGCGGTGGTGGTGACTTCAACCCCCCACTCGCCAAAGCTGCAGGGAGGGGAGAAGAGGCGATGGCGGAGGGGGTGGGAGAGGAGGAGGAGGGAGGGGCGTGTGTGTGTGGTGGTGGTTGGGGGGAGGGCGAGAGGAAAGAGGGCGCGGCGGCGATGGTTGAAAGTCTCTGCACTGTCGCCCCCTCATGTCGCCACGGCCATAATGAGCAGCAGACGCGCCATTGGGCATGCCCGTCCGGAATGTACTGCAGGCGCCACGTGGCACCTGGTGACGTGGCAGACACGCTGGCTGCAATGTCGTGGCCAAGTAGGTGGGCGTGGCACCTTTCAAACATGAATTCCGTTCATTGGTTAGGAAATTATCGCGTCCCTCCTGCCCCCTCCACCCTCACTTTATCGACTCAACCCCCTCCCCCTCCTCCCCACCTGCGCTTGTATAGCCGGTGCTCGAGAATCTCCTTGGGCAGCTGCAAGCAGGGCGGGCCGGGTAGGGGGGCACGGGGGAATGTGGGCGGACTGTCGGCCACAGGTGGGTGTCGGCCAGCAGAGCTTGCAGCGAGTCCAGCATCAAGCCTGCGGCAGCGCTGCCCCCTGCCCCTGCTTCCCTGCTTCCCTGCCCCTGCCCCTGCCCCCCTTGCACCCCTGCCACGCACGCACCCGCCCGGGCGGCGCCCCGTCCTCCAGGACCGTCCCATCCAAGCAGTTGATCGAGTACAGGTGCCCGTCGCTGCCCTCGGCACGAAATGAGGCATAAGACTGATCATCATCAACAAACTGCAGCTGCACCCAGTCCAGGTCAGCGGGTGCGCGCGCGATCACGCTGCGCAGCGCGGCGGTAAGGACGGAGGGCTGCTTCGAGGCAGCTGCCAGCAGCGTGTCGACACGCCGCGCCAGCGACCAGCGGCACAGCACCTGCGGGGATGGAACAGGCAGGGGCACCACAGGCAGGGGGATGATTCAGTGAGACGGGCCAGGGATGCAGGCAGAGGGAGAGCAAGAAGCCTGGCAGAGGCTGCAATGCACCCTGCATGCTGCACACCCTGCCTGATCCGGACGCCCGGCCCGCACTGGCCTGCATGTCCGACAGCTGCTTCTGCAGGTCTGTGCCAGGGCCGTAGATAGTTCCGTGGTGCACCTGCATTGATCGATCAGGTCAGCAGGAGGTGCAACGTGAAACGACGGCGGGGAGGAAGGGTGGAACACATTGGGGCAGCTGAGTTGTGCAAGAAGTGCGGGAGCTGCACCGATTTAGCCGGAACGGGTCCGCACCTGCGCAGCCAACTCCAGCACCGCCTGCGCGTCAGCCACCTCCATTGGCCCGCTGCCGCTCGCCAGGCACAGCAGCGCCGTGGCGTGCAGCAGGCACTGCTTGGCACGCAGCGGGCGCGCAGCGTCGGGCGGCGCCTCCTGTGCATCCCTCTCGAGCTCGTCTGCCCAGCGTGAGGCGGCAGAAGCAAAGCGGCGCGCCACAGCACGCAGCGGCGGGTGCCAGGCAGAGAAGTAGGCGGCAAGCTCGCCCAACAGGGCCACCGCGCTGTGCTCACGCTGCGCTCCCTCAAGCTCAGCAGCCAGTGACGACAGCTCAGCGTGCAGCGTGGCCAGCACGCCGCTCTCGCCCTCGCCCTGCAGCAGCATCAGGGGAAATAACAGCAAGAGGGGCAACAGCAGAAGCAGCAGGGGGCAGTCACAAATCACGGCGACGGCCAGGAACGCCAGCAGCACCAGCAGCAGCGGCAGAGGCAGGGGCAGGGAGCAACACCCCTCGTCCGGCACCCTCCGTTTCCCACCTGCCAATCGCTGCGCCACAGGCGCTGCGGCGGGCTCGCGTTGGTGAGCTCCCCCACGTGATAAACCGCCTGCCGCACCAGCGTCTGCACGGGGGGCGTGCCCAGCGGCAGGCCTCCCTCCCGTTCGTGCAGGGCCGCGCACAGCCGCCGGCCCTGCGGTGGGCGCAGGAGGAGCGCGACAAGACTCAGTTGGCACTCTCAGTGGACCCAGTTGGCACTCCAGATGGCTCGTCCCAGCGCACACCAGCACAGGCACACAACCCACAGCACACTCCTGCCCTGGTGCCCGGCGGCCTCCCACCTGCAGCAGGGGGTAGGCACGCAGCACCCCAAACTCCAGAAACGCGGGCTTGGACAGCCACTGCGGCCGCTCGTCCTGCCGCGCTATCGCCTGGTTGCCGCGGCAGGGAGGCACGCTGTCGTACAGCGGCAGCGCCCACTGCAGCGCCTCGTCTGCCGCCGGCAGGCGCTCGGTGTGCCAGTCAACCGTCAGGTTGGCTGGCACAGCCGCCCAGGGGTTCATGCAGTCCCCTGTCAGGCAGCCGTCGGCGCCGGCGTTGCCGCTGCCGTACCAGGTCATGCGCAGCGGCAGATTGTCGGGGTGCCAGACGCCATGCGTGTCAGAAGAGTAGTTGTCCACGGTGCTCAACCGCACCTGAGCATGGGAAGGCGGCAGACAAGAGCGTGAGCTTGAGGGCGCTCGCAGGTCGGACAACGCAGCGAGGGGGGCGGCGTGGCAGACAGCGTAGTCCAGCATGCCACAGGCCGGCATGCGCTGCAAGCAGCGCACTTTTGCTGCAGGCAGCGGCATGGGCGCACGCCTGCCCCGCGGCAGCATCAAGCCGCAGCGCACCTGGTCAGGCCGTTTGATCTCGCCGTCAGACGACAGGAACACGAGGGCGTCGCCTGGGTCGCCGTCGCTGCCCGGTTCGACGAGGCCTGGCACGTACGCGGGTTCGGTGTTGTAGTGGGTGATCAGGTCCGTTTTGGGAGTCTGCCCCCCGACTGCCTCCAGCACCTCGGCAGTCTGCGGCAGCAGCACGTGCTGAGCCAAGAAGGTGAGCCGCTCCAGGTGCCTGCAGAAACACGGGAGGGGAGCAGCCATCGGAGGGGGGGAAGCGGCGACTGTTGCGGCGCTGCTGTGGGTATGGCAGGCTGCCAGTCCACAGCAGGTGCACAGCAGCGGTGCGCAGTACTGTCAGGAGATGTGCAGCAGTAGCAGTAGCAGCAGCAGCGGCACCAGCAGAACACACCTGAACAGCGGCGGCATGTGCGCAAAGAACAGCCAGGGTGCCGCGGCAGCCTCCTGCTGTGGCAACCGCTGGATGAGGGGCGCTGGCGGCTCAAGGGTTTTCATGATGCTGGCTTCGGTGCTGCAGACAGCGCTGGCCGCGGCCCCAAGTGCGTTGCACGCATCCGACCACGCCTGGCTTACCAACCGCCATTCAACGGGACACCTATAGCGCGTCAAAGAATAGCGATCCTTTTCGATATCCGTTCGCCGCTCCTCCTTCTCTGCTGCCGCCACTTGGCGCTGCTGCTGCGCCAGCTGCTTCCTAAGCTGCGCCACGCGCTGCTTCTTCGTCTGCACCGCCGCCCAGTGCGCCGCCTTGCGCTGCTCCGCGGCTACCTGTTCCTTGCGCCACAGCGCTCGAAGTGCTGAGTCCTGCTGCACGTACCGCCGGGCCATGTCAAAGCTGGCGCTGCCCCCGTCTGCAAGCGTAAACACCGCCTTGCCGGGCCGCGTGTGTCGCCGCACGTAGGCTGCCACCCCCTGCAGCGCATCCTCTGCCGCTCGGTCACTGAGCACCAGGTGGCGCAGCTGCTTCCAGTCCACGCCCACGCTGTACTGGAGCAGCAGCGGGTGCGCGCGCACTGCGGCTGCGTGCAAAGAGCACAGCGCCGCCCAGCAGACGAGTGTGCAGCGGGAGCGCAGCTCCGCCTGCTGGCGCGCGCCCGCGGCAGGGGTGCCCTGAAACGCGGCCAAGACTGCAGGAGGGGCGGTGAGAGGGGGAGGCGCACACCGGCAGTCAGCAGAGGTGTGTTACGTTGCTGCTCGCAGTCGGGCGCTCGCATGACAGCCCCCCACAGCATGCATGCCCCACGGCATGCATCCCACCGCCAAACCTCAACTCTACACCCCGGCAGCCACCTGTGCGGTACTCGTTGATCACCTCCTCCAGAGCCGCCACCTCAGCGTGGGGCAGCGCCGCCTCTTCGTCGA
Organism: Micractinium conductrix; assembly: GCA_002245815.2. Lineage (NCBI taxonomy): Eukaryota > Viridiplantae > Chlorophyta > Trebouxiophyceae > Chlorellales > Chlorellaceae > Micractinium > Micractinium conductrix. The sequence continues at coordinate 1,417,730 of LHPF02000004.1, forward strand.
AGCCAGCGACAGCGCGCCCAAACAGCTCCCGCTCCACCATGCTGAGCGCGTGCTGCGCCGCCACGTCGCCGCTGGCGCCATGCAGCGCCGCAGACTGCAGCACCGCCAGCAGGTCGGCAAAGGCGTGCCGCTGGCGCTGCGCCGCGGTGCGCATCGGCGGCAGGGGCAGAGACCCCAGGTTACGCCCCTCACGCTTCTTTGCCTCCTCCAGGCCGCCGCCGTTGGCCTGCAGGGGCGGCAGCGCCGGCACCACGCCGCGCGGCAGGCGGTGCGGCCCAGGGCCGCCCTCCAGGGCGGGCAGCGTGGCAGCGTCGGCCGCCTTGGACGCGCGTTCGCCGCGCGCGGCCTCCAGCTGCCGCCGAGCCCGCTGGCAGGCCGCCTCAAAGTGTGCCACATCGTGGCCCTTGAGCGCCAGCTGTGCAGCGTGGCCCGCCACCGACTGCAGCATCAGCATGGCTGCATTGAGGAACGTGGACGTGGCGCGGGCGGGCGTCGCCAGCGCCGCCTGCCGTTGCAGCAGCCACAGGTGCAGGTGCGCCTCGGCCAGTTCGAACAGCTGGGGGGAGGGCTGGTGCACGCGGCAGGCCTGCACGTACGCCAATGCAGCCTGAGAAGAGAGGAGGGATGAGGGGGGCAAGGCGAGGCGGTGGGTGAGCTGTCGGCGGGTTCAGCGAGCTCCACCCAGCGCGTGGCGTGAGAGTGTTGAAGAAGGTGGGCGGAGCCTTCCACCATCTGTCGCAGCGTGCACATGCCCGCACTTCCCGCACTGCTCGCACTGCGCACCCGAAACGCCTCGCGCACGAGCTGCCACGCCGTGTCTCTCGGCTTGCCGCCGGTGTGCAGCCCCACGTCGGTCATGCCGCCCTGCGGCACCTCTTCTGGCACCTGCCGCGCCGAACCGCCTGCCTCGCCCACCTCCTCCTCTGCTGCCGCCTGCTTCACTGCCTGCAGCACCGCCGCGCGGACCAGTGCCGGCGTCTTTTGGTTGCCTTGCCTTCCCTCCACAGCCGAGCGTTTGTCGCCCATGCGCTTGGCGATCTTCGCCATCACCCCGTAAAGGCAGGCCCGGCATTTGTCCAGGCTGGCGGCCGCCACCTGGCCGCAGGAGATCACCGAAGCGCGGCCGCACGTGGCAGTGTGCTCGATGCTGCCGCTGTCGGTGCTGCAGGGCGGGTAGAGGGAGCAGGGAAGGAGCAATTTGAAGGCGGCGCACATGAGCAGGGAGGGGCGTCAGGCAGACAGGTGCGGCAATGGGAAGCAAGCGGTGCAGTGTTGCCGCGGCGGGCGAGTGCAGGGCTGCGGCACGCAACGTATGCCGTCAGCCCTGAGTGGTCTCAAGCCAACAGCTAGTGTGCAGGTGCTGCTGCCTGCCTGTGTGTTCGGAAGCTCCACTCGTCAAGGCCCACCACCAGCAGGGCAAGCCTGCCGGGTTCTGGCTGCAGGTCTTCTGGTTCGTCGGCCGCCACCGCCAGCAGCGCAGCGCCGTACCCGCCAAACCACGTGGTGCTGCCCTCCAGAACCGCTGCTGCTGCTGTCATAGCACACAGGTCGGCTGCCGACAGACCGGGCCAAAGCTCCTGCTCGTCGCCGGCAAGGTGCGCCACCAGGCCGGCCAGCAGGCGGCGGAACCCGGCGATGGAGCCATCGTCCTGCAGCGCGCTGCAGCGGTGGTGGAAGCTGTACATGCTGGAGAGCAGGTTCTCGGCCTCGCACCAGGCCCCGGTCTCAGCCATGGCGCCCCGCAAGGCCGGGCAAGCGAGGCAACGCTGGCCTACAGTTGCTCGCTGCTGGAGCTGGCTGCGCAGCACCTCAGATCATGCTGTGGCGATCTGGAGTCCGGAGAGAAGAGCACAAGAGCAAATGAGATAAGGCCGGCGAGTTGGCAGTGTTGGCTGTGTTGGCTGTGTTGGCTGCTGAGGTGGCGGCCCGCCCGCGGCAGGCCAGCCACCAGCGGCCTCAGCTCCTTGACCAGGTCTTACCTCATCACGTATCAGATCAGACACGATGCTCTCACCTCAATCTACATGCTCTTCTTTCCGCCGGGAGGCCTGCTAGAGGGCCGCAAGCAGGGAGCGGCAGCGGCGCAAGTGAGGGCGATCGCACGCCAGTCCAGCATGCTGTGTACCTGCATGCAGTGCCTCCATGTCGGCTCCCTCTTGCGGGCAGACTGTTGAGCGGGAGCTGCCGACCGGGCCGCAGCAGCGCGGTCCTACGGCAGCGCTGCGGCAGACCGGTACCGTGCCAATGCTGGCAGAAACGGGCACAAGTGTGGGTGCTGGGCCAGGTGTCGCTGCGTGCAAGCGTTTGGTACTGTATTTGTTGTGAACCACGCCAGCTTGCCTCATCATGCAGGTCAGAGGGACACAGCTGCTCCAGAAGTCGGGCCACCGCGGTCGTGGAGCGGTGCTGCGCTGGGCCAGGGTGCATCTCTCTCTCTCTCTCTCTCTCTAAGTCTCTAAGGCAGCGCCGCTTCACTCCTGCGCTGTATTCGTACCTCTGGGGGCTCGGGGGTGCTTGGCGTGAACACAGGCGGGTGTCCCGACCGCACGAGAGCGACTGCGGCTGCGGACGGTCTTTTACCTCCGCCATGCGCCTTCCCATTACTCTACCTCTTTTCCTGGGATGAGACAGCTTGGCATCAGCGCTGCCGTGCCTGTGTCACCTTGCTGTGCTTTTGGTTGTCTGCAGCCCTTCCCACAACCCTCCCATACCGCCTCCCATGGTGCTGCAGGGACCTGCGCAAGAATGCGCTGACTGGCACACTGCCGCCGCAGCTGTTTCGCAGCCTGCCCAACCTGGCGCAGCTGCGGGTAGGCGGGGGTGCTGCGCTGGGGGTGCTGTGCTTGGGATGCCGTCTGGGGCGGGGGGAAGCGCTGCGATAACCACAACGCCTGGCGTTGCTGCCTGCCTGCCTGCCCAACGTGCATGATGCTTTGCCTGTCCCGGCCTCCACTGCAGCTTGCCCACAACCGCATCAGTGGCATGTTGCCTGACGAGTGGGCAGGGTCGCAGGTGAGCTGGCGGCACCCGTGGCAGCTGCCTGCCAACCTACCGCAGCACCGGCGTGCGCGACAGCACTGGCACCTGAGTCGGGCTGCAGCCTGGGTGTGGTCGGCGCCCATGCCGCTGCACAGCTCTCCCCATGCGGGACCTCCCTGGCACAGGACGTCCCATCTCGCTAGCCTCTCATACCACTCTCGACTGCTGCTGCGCTGCCATCGCCTGCAGGTCCGCGGCCTGATTCTCACGGGCAATAGCCTCTGGGGCCCTGCCTTCCCACAATCGTGGCTGGACCGCGGCATGCCCTCACTCGAGTTTGTGTACCTCGGATGTAACGTGAAGCTCTGGGGCGCCCTGCCTGCCGACCTGCCCTGGCCCGGGCTCTCCGTGCTGTGAGTGGCGGAGGCTGCCTGCAGTGCAGTGCAGCCTGGGGTGGGTGGGTGGCTGTGGGGGGAGAAAGGGGCCTTTGTGTGTGCTGATACCACTCTCCCCGCCCACCCCGGCCACCGCTCTTTGCAGGGCGCTGGAGGGCACACGCGGGCCGTGCACCATCCCGGCTGCCTGGCGCATATCTTCTACCATCACACCGCTGTGGCCAAACACGTGAGTTGCGCTGGGGCATCCCAGCTGCGTGCCAGCTGCAGTCTTCACTTTTTGTTTTTTGCACAGCGGCTGTGCCATGCGCATCGCCCGGCCGGTGCCCGCCAATGTTTCGATGCATCAGCGCATCAGTATATCTGTACATACTGGCCGCTCCCGCAGGTCCATCGCCCAGCAAACAGCAACCGACGTAGCAGTGCACGATGGCTGCGGCGCCAGCAGCAGTCCGTGCTTTCATCTCTACTTGTGTTCCCCACCAGAGATGTCCATCGTCCAGCCCAACACTCCGTCCGCATTGCAGCAGCAGCAGCAGCGGCGACGCAGCGCCGCTCTTTTCAGCTCAGTCGCGGTGCTTCCGCTGTGCGGCCTTGCAGCCGTTGCTTTTGGTGCCAGGCTGCTGCTGCGCCGGCGGCGCCAGCTCGTTTCCGGGGCGCTGGAGCAGCAGGCGCTGCATCTGCAGCACTTGCAGGATCACGACCGGTGCGCGATTAGCGGCGGCAGCACCGCTGGCAAAAGATTGACGAGTGGGGCGCGGGCCAGCTTGGTGCGGCGCACGCGGCGCGACCACGTGGCGGCGCTGCTGAGCGCCGTCATTGGGAGCAAATCGCACGGCGTGCAGCTGGTCGCTTGGGAGGCAGTGGGGGTGGCGCATGAGCTGGGGCAGGGAGCGCTGCTGCAGAGCGCAGGCGACAGCACCTCCGGGCGCATTGGCCGAGCACCGCACGCCGCTAGCCAACCAGGCTCTGTTTGGCCACCGCCATCGATGGAGCTCACGTCCCGGCTGCAGCAGAGCAGGGATGCTGATGCTGCTGATGCTGCAGCGCTGCACTGGCGGTGGAGCCTGCCCACCGAGTCCCTGCGCATGCCTTCCGGCTCCCTTGAGGTGCGCCTTTGCCTTACCTGTCATGGTCGACTACCCGGCAGCAGGGTGCAGCTGGCACGGCGCTGCGCATGCAGGTACAGGACCGCCTGGTGCATGCCAGTTGGCCAACTGTCGTCGCCCTGCTGCTTCTAACCCCATCGCATCTACGCTGCGCCTTGCCCACAATGGTTGATGTGCATACCAACTTGTTGCTAACTACCGCGTGGCTGTGCGCATCCTGTTCACTGGCCCACCTCCCTCGACCAGTTGTTGCTCACCCACCTGCCTCCGCATGCGTTGGTTGATGTACATGAGCATTGCTCACCCGCCTGCCTCTGCAGTTTTTGGTGGATGCTCGCCCACCAGATCATCTTTCCCTCATTCTGTATTGCAGTTTTTGATTGATGCGCATGGGGAGGTGGTGGAGCTGGGGGAGGGCACCTTTGCTCTGGTGCTGCTGGCAAGGCTGGTCCCTGGGCGGCAGAACGTCGCAGTCAAGGCGCGTGCCGGGTGGCCGAGCAAGAAACCTGATTTGAGGTGACGGGGTGTTTTGGTGGTGCCCAACAATGGCAGCCGTGCGCGCCACCCCGCTGTGCCAGCTGCCATGGTTGCCAACCTGGCGGTGTGTTGTGCATTGCGCGAGTTCATGCATCCAACACTTTGCCATGTGCAGGCGTTTGAGCTGGAGTTTGGAGTAGATGATGCCATGGTGTGGCAGGTAAAAGATAATGACAAGCCGCGCGTGCATACCGTCCCTGCCCGGCCCACAGCAGCCCGCGTGGGAATATCTGGCCACCCTCTCTGCCATGCTCTCTGCCATGCCCAGCTCTGCCGCCCCTTCATCCTCCTCTGCCGCCCTGCCTGCCCTGCTTACCTCTCTCTGACAGGAGATAGCCATCATGCGGCGGTGTCAACACCCCCGCATCGTTCCCCTGCTGGGAGTGGCTATAGAGGTGGGCGGGCGGTGCTGGGCTGCAGCACGGAGCAACGTAACCTGCGAGCCCGGAGACGGTGGCTGCCAGTTCTTGAGAACATGTCTACTGGTCTCCTCTGCATGTTGGCAACTCTTTCGCTGCTCGCCCTGCTTTGCGCTCTGCCTGCAGGGCTCGCTGCTGCTGGTTGCAATGGAATGGATGCGTGGTGGCAGCTTGCTGCAGGCGCTTCAGCCTCCGGGCGACAAGCGGTTGCGCTGGGCAGAGCGGTGCGTCGTCTGTGTCTGCTATGCTGTTCCCTATGTTGTCGAACCCCCGTCGATTTGCCTCCACTCACTTAAATGCACCAATGTCAAAAAAGAAACCTGGTTCCCTTGTGAATGTGTGCCTGCAGGGGTTGCCAGGTGGCGTTGGACGTTGCAGAGGCACTAGACTTCCTGCACACACAGCTAGGCATCCTGCACAGCGACCTGAAGCCAGCGTGAGTGCCCAGCAGGCCCTCCTTTGCCACGCCTCTCTGCCTACAGTATGTGCGCCGCTGCTGCCTCTGCCCTGCCGCTTGCGCGTGCCTGCTATACTTGCAATTGCCTTGGTGGATGGTTCCCCCAGCGCACCTACAAACACGCTCACTCTCCCCATCGACGGTGCTTTCACGCCTGCCCTGCTGCAGCAACGTGCTGCTGTCTGCGGATGGGCGGGCCAGCATCTCTGATTTGGGTGTGGCGCAAGTGGCGGGCAGCAGTGCCCGCACGGCAGTGGGCTATAACAGAGCCTACGCCGCACCAGAGCAGCTGGTGGGAGTGCGCTGCACCCTCGCTGCAGACATATACAGGTAACAAGTGGAAACCTCAGTAAGAAGTGATCAAGCTGTTTTTTTCAATCAATCACTCAATTTTTATGTTTCTCGGCGGGGAAACAGCCCACGTACGCGTAGCGGCATGTGATCGGTGCTGCGGAGTTTGCCGCCTCACCCACCCGCTGACCCTTCTGCTTCCATGCAGCTTTGGCGTGCTCCTGGTCGCGCTGCTCACCCAACTGCCCGTAGTTCAGCGTGGCGGCTGGCGCCTGCCTAGTGCACCCCAAGAGTGCCCGCAGGTGCGCAGGCAGAGGCACACGCAGCGTCACTCAGCTGCGCTGGTCTTGTGCTGGCTTGCCAACCGGCGGCAGCTGGAGCTTGCCTTGTGCCCCCGCTGTTCTGCATTTTACATACACCTGTTTGTATTATGAGGGAAACGACTGGGGCTCGCATGCCCCCTTCATGCCACTGTGGCTGCCCCCACCCTGCCCACTATCCCCCTGCCAGGCACGGCCGCTCAACCTCCCCTCTCTGCCCCCTGCAGGAGGCTGTGGACCTGATAGAGGAGTGCGTGTCCACGGATCCGCAGCAGCGGCCGCTGGCGGCGGCGGTGCTCGCCCGGCTGCGTTCATGTGCTGGCGAGTGATGGGCAGCTGGCAAGGAGGCAGCCAACGATGTGGGTACTGACGCATGAACAGCCGGGTCGGCCATTACAGCAAGCTTGTCGGCTTGTTGGGAAGCAGCGAGCGAGAGAATGGATGACAGCAAGCAAGGCAGATGAAGCAACAGAAGGGAAGAGAACTGCAGCACACACGATGAGCAGGCGCGGCTGCAGGGAGACCCGCGCAGCTACTTGCGCCGCGCTTCTGTGGCCGCGGCCGCCGCAGGCGCTGCAGGCTCCCGCCCTTCCAGCAGGCCTCGCTGCGCGTAGAAAAGCAGGTACGCTTGGCAGTTGCGCACCGCCTCTTCGTCGGCTGCGTGAGGAAGCGGAGGCTCAATAATGGCAGCTGAGCGAGACGAGGCAGCAGGACGAGGCAGCAAGACGAGGCAGCAGGTTCGCATGGCAGCAGACACGCATGGCAGTGGCGCTCCCTGCGCTTGTGCTCCTTGGCGCATCCCAAAGGCGCACGGTCTGGCTGGCTGCATGCACTGCTTGGGGGCAAGGTTCTGGCGGCCTGAACAGGTCAGGTCTCCCCTTTCCCACACCCATGCCCACCTGCTGTAACCCATGCGTCATCGCAAAGGTACCACCGCCCATCGGCTGCCTTGACGTACGCTATGTAGTGACCTCCCTGCGCACAGCACACCGAGGGGTGTTAGGGGGCGTCGAGCATGCACGGGTGACGGCACCAACTGTGAAAGCAGCTGGCAAATGGCCATAGGCGCCAGCTTTGCCGCCTCAAACAGATGCCTCCCGTTGCCTCCCACTCGACGCTTGCCTGGAAGCTGCCCTTGTGGCAGACCACAGCGTACAAATCATACAGGCAGGCCGCCGGGTCGGGGGTCGCACCCACAGCTGCTGCTGCTGCCCCTGCTGCTGCCGCTGCCGGCTCGCCGCTGCCCGCAGCGGATGACAGCGGCTGCGCTGGCGACGGCAGGCCGCCGCTGCCACGCCACCCGCCCAGCCCGGGCGACAGCGGCTGCGTCGGCGACGGCAGGCCGCCGCTGCCACGCCGTCCGCCCAGCCCGCCGCTGCGGGTGCGCTTTGGCATGGCGCCATCCTCGCCGGGCTGCTGCTGCTGCTGTGCTGTGTGGCCATGGCCGTCAGCAGCACCGGCAGCGCGTGGGTTCATCGGCGGCAGGCGGAAGCGGCGGCGCAGCACTGCGGAAGCCAGGTAGGGCCGCATGTCTAAATCTCTGCAAATCGAAGCAGACGTGAGGAACGAGGAAGTGATGGGATGAGGGGTTTTGCAGGCAAACATGTGTGGTGCAGGAAGCTGATGCGGTACAGCCAGCAGCAGCACGGCGAAGTCGTGCAGTGCAGGCGCTGGAGGCAGGCTGCGCCCCGCCAAGCCCACCGCCCGCTGCTGATGCCTACCGCAGCGGGAACGAGAGGTATGTGTCTAGCTTCTTTGCAACCGCCCGCAGGCCGCCTGCAACCACAGAGGGGCAGCGAATGGAGAAGGACAGACATATGAGTCATTCATGGGCAGTACGTGGTGGAGTGATACCGGCACGTCCCCTCACGTTGCAGCAGCCGTCGACCTCCCCATTCCAACCGCCCCGACCCCCAGCCACTGCTCGCCTGCGTGCTCGAAGCGCTTGGCGTGGAAGACCAGCAGCGGCGGCAGGTGGCGCAGGCTGAGCTGCTTCACGGCGTGCCGCCCGCTGGCACAGCTGCAGCGGGGTGGGTGGGTGGGTGGGTGGGGGTGGGGGTGTGACGGGGGGCGGGAAGCGGGGGAGGAAGGGGAACAGCTGGCAAGCCACAACCGTGCGCTCACATTTGCAGGCCCACCTCCCCCCGCGCCCAGCTGCCCTGCCTGCGACCAGCATCAGCGCCCCGCCGCATCCCCCACAAATGCGACTATACAGGGACACTCCCCCACAAACAGGGACACTCTCCCCCCAAACACCCACCTTTCGCAGGCCCACTTCTCCCCGGTCCCCAGCTGCTCAGCGTGCGTGAAGCGGCTGAGGCAGCCCAGCAGGCTGGCGCCAGGCCAGCGGTAGTACCCCGCCAGCTCTGGAGGCAGCGCCGCCACCGCCGCCGCCGCCGCCGCCGTCGTGTCCTGCGTGCCTGGCAGGTTGGTGGCCGCCGCTAATGAATCCTGCACCGCCGTCGCCGCCGCTGTTGACAGCCCAGAGGCATCCGGCAGAGAGAAATCCACGAGCTCTGCCGCCGGGTCGGGGGACCCGCTGTCGTGCTGCTGCTGCTGCTGCTGCTGCTGCGCATGCTGCGCGTGCTGTGCTGCACCGCCGCCGCGCTTGCGGGACAGCGGCGAGGCTGCCGCGCCGGGCGTAGTGGCGCGCGCGGGGCGGCTGCCAGGCGGGATGGGCGGCCGCCCTGCGATGCCACCAGGTCGGATGGGTGCCAGCACGTTACCATCCTGCTGCTGCTGGTGCTGGAGCGGCGGCGGCGCCCCTTGCTGCTGCTGCTGCTGCTTGCTACTGCCCCACAGGGAAGCCACCGAGCCAACCACCCCAGAGGCTGCGCGCTGCAGCATCTCTGGCAGCGCGCCCATCAGCTGCTGCCGTGGCGACGACAGCGTGTCCTGTTGCAGGAGGGTGGCCAGAGCGGCCGTGGGTGGTGGCAAACAGAGCAGCGCAGCGAACCGCGCAGTACAGGCGCAATGTGCGACGAGAGCTGCCCTACTGGTATGTGAGCGACGCATTCACCCCTCTCTCCACGCCTCTGTGCCCGTCACCACCCACCATCGCGTCGTCATCCACCGTCAACGCGCCGCCGCCCATGTGCACCCCGCTCGCCGCCTCCAGCCCGCCCTGCCCCATCGCCAAAAAGAGGCCGCCACCAGAAGCGCCCAAGCTCACTGCGGGTGGCATGGGAGTGCGGAGCAACAGCAGATGGACGCGGGCAGCTGGCAGTGCAGCACACTTGCGCTAGCAGCCACACAGGGCCATGCCCCAACTGCGGGGTGCTGCCCAGCTGCTCCCATGCACGCATGCTCAATTGCCACCCCTGACCACTTCTGCCCCACATGCCCCAGAGCAGCACTCACTCGAGTCGGAGGCACAGACATCTATCAACTCCGCCTCGCTGCTGAGGTCGTCCTGCCCCTGCTGCCGCAACGCCAACTGGCTCGCCTGCTGCTGCTGCTGCTGCTGGCGCGGCTGGCCGAAGCCCGACGCGTCGCTGCCGCAGCCGTCGGCGCCAAACGCCCCTGCTGCAGCAACCTCTGCTGCTTTGCGTGCCAGCGCGAGCTCGTGGGACCGCTTGGCAGCCCCTACCAGCTTTGTGACTTTGCTGGCGCTGGCGCTCGCCGCCGCCGCCGCCGCCGCCTTGCCGGCTCCCTTCTTGTGGCTGCCGCCTGCCGCGGCTTTGTGGGAGCGGGGGGGCGCTGGCGCGCTGCCGCCGCCGCCATTGGCTGCTGCAGCGGCAGCGGCGGCGGTGGCCTGGGATCCTCCCGTGGGGCGTGCCAGGATGGTGGGGGCAATGAGCTGCACGGCAGGGCATCAGGGGGAGGCGAGGGCATCAGCAGGGAGTCGGGTGATGCAGAGAGACGTCGGCGCGCGCAGGCAGAGCAAGCGTCCACCCAGCGACACGCTGGCCTATGCTGCCTGCTTCCCTGTCTGCACGCTCCCTTGGCTTCCCTGCCCCCCGCGCTTCCTTCTGGTGCTGCCCACCTGCTGCGGCGGCGGTATGTCCAGCGACAGATGGCTGAACTGCTCATGCGAGGTGCTGACGTGGCCGCACGCTGCGCAGATGACGTCGGAGCGCAGCGCGCCGCCAAACACCGAGCGCGTGATGCAGTCTGGGGTGGGCAACAGGGGAGAGGGGCAGGAAGCAGTGACTGGTGGGTGGGCAGCCGCTGCCGCGAGCGCATGCGGCATGGCACTACTGCACTGTACGCCCGCCCCAGTCGGTGTCCCTCCGCTCCCCTCCGCACTCCTCCGCTCTCGCCGACACCACTCGTGGCGCCCACTCGAGCGCATGCACACAGCAAGCGCACGCGCCGGGCACAGCGCATGCATGCCAGAGGGCGTTCCCGCACCTGGCCCGGCCGTGGCTGACATCATTTCCAGTATGAAGCAGAAGAACTCGTGGGCATCCTGCTGCTGGTACCCCGCCATGTGGCCACCTGCAGCAAGGCGAGAGACAGGCGGGTGATGAGAGAACGGCGACAGGACGAGGTGTGTGGAAAGAATGCGTGCACCCTGCTGCTGCATGCCCGCGACGTGGCCACCTGTAAGGAGGAGAACAAGAGGCGCAGGCACGCCTCACGACATGCGCGATGGGCGCGGAGCGCGCGGCAGATGCTCAATGTCGCCTCTTGCCCCCTCTTGACCTCAACCCACTCACACGCAGAACGAACCCACATGCACACACAACGCGCCTGCCAGCATCCACCAGGTGTAGAGGAACTGTGCGGGCGAAAAGCCGGCACGGCGGCCGCTGTAGGCAGCGCTGAACACGGCATCCTGCAGAGGTGCGGGCGAGGTGCCGGGGCAAAGGCCGGTTGAGGGCGGGACTGATGGGTGCGGTGGAGCAGCGCCGCGCAGGGCATGCGTCCGTTCATGCAAAGGAGCCACGCTGTGCTGCCACGCTGTGCTGCCGCGCTGCGCTGCCCACTTGCCAGCTCGCAGTTCACGCAAAACCCTCCATCCGCTGTGATGCTGCAGCGGGCGCGCGAGTGGCGGTTGAGCAGGTAGTGGGTGCGCAGCAGAGGCGCGTGCAGCAGCGCCTGCACAAGTTGGGAAGACGGGGCACGGAGGTGGCTGCTCAAAAGGGTGGCGCAGAGAAAAGCGGGTTCTGCGGTGCAGTAGGACTGTTCTGTGCATCTGCAGCGCAAAGCAGACACGACGACCCTTCGGCCCGCCCCGCCTCTCCCCTCCCTTCAACCGTCGACGGCAACGCGCTGCCCCTACGACGGGCAGGACAACACCAGCACAGCCCCTCTCCCAGCACCCACCTGCAGCACGGAATTCATAAAGCAGGTGTTCCCCAGGTTGTTGAGGCCGCGCAGCCCAGCGGGGAAACCATCGGGCGCCAGCGGCGCAAATGCCTCGGCCACCACGCGCGCCGCCTCCGCGTCGCCGCCATCGGCAGCGCCCGTGCCGCCACCGCACGTGCCGCCGTGCCTAGGCGGCGCGTAGTCGTCGGCACCGGTGACGACGCGGCCGCCGGCGCTGGCGATGGCACCGCTCTTGACGGCTGCCAGCGCCGTCTGCAGCGCCAGGTCGAAGGCTGGTTCAAAGACGTAGTCGGCGCAGGCGGGGCAGAACAGCTCGGCAAGCCGCAGGTCCAGGAGCGGCGCAGCGCCTGCAGCAAGGGTGCGGGCGGGCGGGGTCTCCAGACAGGCGCGTGGGCGTGCCGGACAGCGGTGAAGGCAGCAGCAGCCCCACTCCGCCAAGGGCGCCGCTTCCCCCAACCCGCACGTCAAGCCACACCTGTGCAGGGCGGGTGCTGGCGTGGCCCAGCTGCTGCGTGCTCGACCGCCGAGGCACAGACGCAGCCGCAGGCAAGGCAAAGCAAGCCTTCGCCCAGGGGCAGCGCCGGGTGGCCTGCGGCCTGCGGGTCGCAGAGAGTGGCGGCGGCGGCGGCGGCAGTGGGCGGCGGCAGCGGGGGTATTGCAGCCTGCGCATCGTGGCGCGGCTCATACCCGCCCCTGATTCCTCAGCAGCCATGCAAAGCGGATCGGCAGCGCAGAGACAGCCCGCCTTAGCAACTTGCCTGCCGAGCGGCGCAGTGGTGCAGCAGAGAGGCCTGCAGCTGCGTGTGTCGCTCGCTCATAGCGCCCACATGCCTACACGATCCTGCCGGCGCGCCCATGTCCTCCCCGTTCAGGGCTTCGCCATAAGTGCCGAGGCTGCTCGCCAAGCGATCCGAGTCAATTTGGGCGAATCCTCAGGCCAATCACGACGTGGGTGAAGCGGGAAGGGAAGGTGAAGACCATGCCGGAATGGCGCCGGAGCGCTTCACGCCCAAGCTCCCCCTGTGTGCCCCTCTCTCCCTGCATTGCTTTCCAGCATTCCCGTGTCTCGTAACGGGTGTCTGGACGTCGACGGGGGCCCTGCAGGCCCACTCCGTCGGCTCTTAACGCGCGCTTCTTCGGCCCCGCCCGCTCATTGGGGGCGCCGGGTGCCGGCCGGCGGCCCGCCTCATGGAGGTCAGTGTGGCCGGCGTCCAAGGCGGGAAGGCGCCGGGGCGAGCTGGGGCTGCCCGGCTCTGACCGCGCCCGTCCCGCCGCTGCCGCCGACTGCCGCCGACTGCCATCAAGTTCACTCGCCGACCGCCCCGCTTCCATCCCAACCCCCCCAACCCCCAAAACAAACACTTGAAGGCGTATGAGAACCTGGGCCGGATTGGGGAGGTGCGCGCAGAGGGTACTGGGGCACCGGCTGCCGCCGCCGCCGCACAGCTGTCGGTGGTGCCCGCTCGTGCGCCGGCCGTGGGCGTGCGCGAGGCGAGCACCCACCCGCCTGTCATGCTCCCGTTTGCAGGGCACGTTTGGCACGGTGCTCAAGGCGCGCAACCGTGAGACGGGAGACGTCGTGGCCATCAAGAAGTTCAAGTCGCGTATCGACGGCCAGACCGAGGACGCGGCGGCGGTGCGCAAGACGGCACTGCGCGAGGTCACGCTGCTGCAGCGCCTGCGTCACCAGAACATCGTCACGCTGCTGGACGTGTTCCGCCAGGGCGGAAAACTCTACCTCTGCTTCGAGTACCTGGAGAAGACTGGTGCGGCATGCAGAGCGGCTTTGTGGGTGCTGGCGGGCGGGGCCCAGGGTCCACGCCACAGCCTGTGCCGCGCTGCCAAGTTGCCCGCCCGCGGGCCGCGCACCCCCTCCCTCACCAGCTGTGCTGCCGCACCCTGCTGTGCAGTGCTGGAGGATTTGGAGCGTAGCCCCGCGGGGCTGCCAGAGGGTGCTGTGAAGCGCATCATGTGGCAGCTGCTGCAGGCGGTGGAGTACATGCACGGCGAGCGCTGGGAGGGACGGCAGGCACCGTGGCTTTGGGGGGCAGCAGCAAACATGCGCGGCTCATGTGTGCAGCCATGCAGGCGCGCACGCCCACCTCCTCTCCACCCGCACCCTGCACGCCCTGGACAGCTGCCTGGCACAAATCATACGCTCCAGACCTCACGTCGGCGCTCCGCTCTGCACCCCCCCTTATGCCTCTGTGCAGGCAAGCGGGTCATCCACCGTGACATCAAGCCGGAGAACATCCTGCTAAACTCCGCGGGCATCCTCAAGCTATGGTGCGGCTCGCGGAGCGGCAGCGGGCTGTGCACTGCACTGCTCAAGGGGAGCAAGCGCGCGTGTGGCTTGCCCACCAGCATGTGCTCCACGCAGCTCCCCCCCGCCTCCTCCTGCCCGCAGCGACTTTGGCTTCGCGCGCGTGATGCATGCCGGCGACAGCGGCACCGGCGCTGCAGACGGAGGGATGCGCTACAGCGAGTATGTGGCCACCCGGTGGTACCGCTCGCCGGAGCTGCTGCTGGGTGCTGGCCAGTACTCGGGGCCAGAGGTGGACGTCTGGGCCGTCGGTGAGTGCCGAAGGCAGCCTACCAGGCAGCAAGCCAGGGGGGAGGGCAGCCGCGTTTCCAGCTCCGATAAGCAGCAGCTTGCATGGGTTACAGAGCTGTGCGGCCCCTCCTTTGACACCTGCTGTCCTCCCTGGCCGCAGGTTGCCTGCTGGCGGAGCTGGTGACGCGACTCCCGCTGTTCCCCGGGGAGAGCGACCAGGACCAGCTGTTCCTCATCCTCAAGTGCTTTGGCCACCTCAGCGAGCAGCAGATGGAGTGGCTGCGCCGCCACCCTGTGTGAGTCACTCCATCTGCGCTGCACCCGTGGCGCAGCACAGGGCTGCCACACCAGCGGGCAGCAGCAGCCAAGTGCCAGGATGCTGACAGCGCAGCTGGGTGCCAGCGCACAAGTCACCCCTGCCCTTGGTCCGCCCTCCTGCTCTGGTCCTGCAGGTACAGCCGCATCGCGCTGCCGCGGACCGGCGACGTGGAGCCCCTGCGCCGACGCTTCCCGCACTTTTCGCCGCAGCTGATGGAGATGCTAGAGGCGTGCCTGCAGGTGAGGGATGCGGTGGGGTGCACATATCACGCAGCGGCAGGAGCAGAGGCAGCAAGTTGTGGAAAACCATCGCTTGGCCCTCCAACGCCCACTTGCTTCGTCTCCTTGCAGCCCGACCCGTCGCTGCGGCCCACCGCCACCCAGCTGCTGGCCATGCCCTATTTTGCCGACCCCGCCTCCTGGCTCAGCTCAGAGTTCATCAAGGCGCAGGTCGGTGAGGGGGGATGCGACAGGCTGGGCGAGGATGGAGCACGGATGCTGCGTTCACGCTTGCTGCCTGCCACGTAGTGCCTGTGCATGAATGCCTCCCTGTCGACGACCCTCTTGTGTGGTCCCGCCTTCACAGGATCGCGCTCGCGGCGAGCTGGAGCAGCGCATCCTCCTCATGCACAAGCGGCGCAAGCTGCACGAGCAGGGGGGCAGCAGCAGCAGCGGGCACAGCGGCGAGGCGGACGCCGGCTCGCGCCTGTCGCGCATCCCGGCCCACCGCCCCACCACTCAACAGCAGCTGCACACCGGGCAGCAGGCGCACCTGGGCGAGGGGCGCAGCCCTGCAGGCAGCCACACGTTGCCACCTGCAGCGCCGGCGCCGCACTGGCATGGCGTGCATGCGCCGCACCACCGCATGACGCCACCGCCAGGGGTGCTGGTCGAGTCGCTGTCCGCTGCGGACCTGTCGACAGTCTCGCTGCTGGCGCTGGCGCCAACTGCTGCGCCACCGGCCGGCGGCACGCGCCAGGGCTGGCGGCACACGCAGCAGGCCAACACCAGCAGCATGGAGCTTGACGGCTTCGACCGCCGCTCTTCCGCAGCGGGCGAGCTGCTTCGTGTGGTGGGCACAAGCGGCAACGGGCTGGGCCTAACGCCGCGCAGCACCCTGGCACCTCGCCAGCAGCAGCAGCAGCAGCAGCAGCAGCAGCAGCAGCAGCAGCAGCAGCAGCAGCAGCAGCAGCAGCAGAGGGCAGCAGCAGGACACGTCGCTGATGGCAACGGGCAGGAGCAGGCGCAGCACAGCGAGGGGCTTCCGCCGCTCAAGCATAAGCCTCTGCTGCGCCACGCCGCCACCATCAACGTCAGGGCAGGACCCACGTCTGGGGAGCACCTCGGGCCTGAGCTGGCAGCAGCGGCAGCAGCGGCCACCCTGGCTGGCAGCAGGCAGCAGGCAGGGACGGCGCCACACCAGCAGGGGTCCTCGCTGCCGCAGGCAGGCGGCAGCAAGCGGCGGTCGGTGGTGGTGGAGCTAGAGGAGCGGTCCCGGCAGGCTGCTCTGGGCCCCGAGGACTCCCTCAGCTACGGGCCCTCCAAATTTGGATCGCCTGGCGCCGGTGGCAGCAAGCACGCAGCGCAGGAGCGTGCGGGCGCGGAGGCAGCAGCAGCAGGGGGGCCGGGAGCCTGGCAGCAGCTGCACAGCAGCCCCTCGCAGTCGCGGCTCCCTGGCGTGGAGCGCCGCCAGCAGGTGGTTGCTGCGTCGCCGCAGCAGCAGCGCGGTGTCGCCAGCTACGAAGCACACGGCCAGCCGCCGACGACTGCCTCGCCCACATTAGCCAGGGGCAAGGTCAGCTTGCCGGGCGGCGGCGCTGGCTTGCCACCGGGCTTAGCTGCGGAGAGCAGCACGCGTCGGCTGGGTGGCAGGTCGTCCCCCGCAGCAGCACAACCGTTGCCGGTACAGCAGCAGCAGCAGCGCATGCCGCATGGGGGCCGCCTGCCCTGCACGCCACCGCGCAGCCCAGAGTTGCCCACGTCAACATCTCCAGCAGTTGCTGGGCTTAGGGTGGCGGCCACCGCAGCAGCACGCAGCCCGCCACGCTCCCCCTCCGGGCTGGGCCTTGAGGCCAGCCCCAGCATGCGGCACTACCATGCCGGCACAGAGGCCAGCGCGCGGCGGCAGCGCGAGGCGGCCGCGGCCGGTGCTGCCGCTGCACGGGGCGGCGGGGGCGGTGCTGCCTGGTCTCCGCAGCGCCAGGCTGCGCAGCGCGTTGAGCCGGCTGTCATGACGTCACCACTTGCGCCAGCAGCAGCAGGTAGGCGGGGTGCTCGTGGTGCTCCAGCGTGGTTTGTCGTTGCAGCACTCCGCCTGCTGACATCGTCCTCTGTTGGTGCCCAGTGTACCCAGTCCTTCCAATCCTGTGCTGCAGGCCTGGGACCCACTGTGGCGGCAGCTGCCATGCCTGCACACAGCCGAAAGCCAGCGGCAGTGCACCACCGTGCAGCGGCAGCGCAGCCGGCAGCCATGGCGTCGCCACGACGAGCGGCAAAGCCTGGGACTGTGCGCGCGGCGCCAGCAGCTGGAGGCAGCCGGCAGCCTGCGCATGGTTCCCACCTGCGGCGCTGACGCTGTCGCTACGATTTGACTTTGACCCTGACCGCCCCCTCGACTGGACTGATCACTGTGCTATGACGATACCCCGTCTGCTTGCTGTGTTAAAACGCCAGAGTCACGCTACCATAATCATGGCAGGTGTGCTATGTTTGGAAGCAGGGAAGGGGGGAGGGGGGGCGCGCGGCGCGGCGCAGGGGGGAGGGGAGAGCAGGGGAAAAACGGCATGTGTGTTGTGTGTTTGTGTGTGTGTGGAGGGGGGGAGGCTGCTGCTGCTGACGGGGGACAAACATCGATGGGAGCGCTGCTCAGCTGGTGAACTTGCCCAGGCCCGCCTCGACCAGACGCCGGTTCTCAGCCGCCTTGGAGTCGCGGCGGTCGACGCCCTGCGGTGATGAGTCCAGGGGCGGGGGAACGAACCCGGTCAGCCAGCACGCACGTACAGCTGCACATGTCATGTGACGTCAGCTGCAGATGTCGTATGGAAACACTGCCAGCGCTGTGCAGGGGAAATGCGCCGCTCACACGCGCAAGCGCGTCCGCTCCAGCTCCCACCTGCGCCACCTCAGCCTCGCGCTTGATGGTCAGCAGCTGCGCCACCTTGCGCTTCAGTGCCTTGTAGTCGCTGGGCTTCCACTCCTGCAGCAGCGGGGACGCAGCAGGAGGTCGAGTGAGAGCGTGGTCGCCGGAGCAGGAGGGGTGTGCAGCAGCGCGACGAGAAACGGTGCACACGGCACAGTGACGGAAAACATTTGTGAGGAACGCATTGGGGGCTCAGAACTTCTTAGAGGGTGTTTTGAGTCGTTCCTCATGGCCTTGCGGCTCGGAGGATTGACAGATTCAAGTGGTCTCATCCCAGCCCGGGCGGTGGCACGGCGGCAGCGACGTGGCGGCAACGTGCATACGGCGCGTGCAAGCCTGCCTGCATCTGCGTCTCCCAACAACCATGGCTGCCCCCTGCAGCGAAAGTGCAAACCGTGCAAGCACAACCAGCGCCGCCGGCACCAGCCGACGCAGCACCCAGCCGGTCGTCGGGACCATTTGCCAATGCCCGGCCAATGCGCCCGCTAGCGCACCTCGCGCTTTGCAAACTTGATGCGCATTGAGAACATCTCCCGCTTGCAGTCCTGCACCGCCGCGTCAATCTGCTCAGCGCTCATGGCCCTGCAGCAGGCAAGGGCGAAAGGTGAGCGGCCCAGGTGAGCAGCGCGCGGGCTGCTGCGGGCTGCGGCGGCGTAAGTCCGCGGCGCCTCTGGAGGCGTCGTCGTCGCGCGGTTGTGGGCCCAGTCTGCTGCATTGCTGCTTCCGGTGCGTTGTGAAGCGTCGAGAGGCCTGCTGCTCGCCCACAGCGGCGGAAGACGAGCATGCGGGGCGGCCAGGGCTGCTACGGCCGCACGCGGCCACCCATCGGGTCCGCGGCATCTCCACAAGACAATACGTGGCGCTGCGCTCCCTCCCCGCGCACCGGTACTCGGCCGCGCGAGTGGGCTTGGCCGCCACGACCTGCAGCCGCGCCGCTGGCCGCGCCGGGAGGCGAGCTGCTGCTGCGAAAGGCCGCTGGGCCACGGCCGCCTTGCTGCTGAGCGCCTGCATGTTGGCTGTGCGGCTGGGTTGTGCTGGGCGGGCTATAGGCGCTCCAAGTGGTGCTACAAGTGGGTCCGGCTCCAGCAAACGCGCGGCAGGTGGCGCATTGTGGCCTCGTTGAGCGCGAGAGCGGATGACGGGGCCAGCTCGGCATGCCCCAGCCGCTGCGCTGTTAGGCTGTGGCGCCTGTCGCTCTGCCAATCGTCGCCTGCGATCGTCCCGCAGCTATCGGCACCCCGCAAGTCGCCTTGCATGTGCAGCGCCTGAGCGAGAGGAGCCAACTCTCTTCCCGCAGCGCCTCGGCAAGCCCGGCGCGCCCCCGTCGCCCCATCTAGTTGCTCCTCGCCGTCCAGCATATGCTGGCGGGCGCTATGGCGCCGGGAGCGCTCGCACCACCCAGAGCCGGCGCGTGGCTGGCCTGCCGGGCGCCCCTGGCGGCGCCCCGCGCGCCCCAGAGGCGCATTGCAGCAACACATGGCGTCTGGGCGTGCGGCAGCAACGGCAGCGGCAGTGCGGCACTGGCGGCGGCGTTGCCGCTGGCGGCACGGTCCGGCTGGCCGCTGCGGCGACGCGTGGCGTGCGATCGCCCCTGCACAGCGCATGCCAGCAGCAGCAGCGGCAACAGCGGGGGCGCCACCCCCGAGCAGCAGCCGTGCAGCAGCAGCGGCGGCAGCCCACCGCCGCTGCCACGAAGCGGCCTGCCGACGGCGGTAGGCGCCGCCTGGCTCTGCGTCTCGGCCGTCGTGCTGCTGGCGGCGCGGCCTGCGGCAGCAGCTGTGCCTCCTGGCGGCGGCCCTGAGCCGTATGCAGCAGCAGCAACTGCGGCAGCAGCAGCAGACACGCCGTCGACGTCTTACCACGCGGCGGCGGCGGCGCAGCAGCAGCAGCGGGGGTGGAGCGACACCGGCATCCTCCTTGCCGCCAAGCCCGCTACAATAAAGGCACAGGAGGGCAAGGTGCGTAGGTAGGGGCGCTGCGGAGTGCGTGCCAGCGCAGCTGAAAAGGCAGGGGGTTGCGCCCGCGCCCGTCCCCTTGCTCGCGCCGCCGTGGCTGCACGCTGTTTTGCTGTCCTCTGCAGGCGCCTCTGCGCGCGTCGTAGCCCACATGGTTGCTGTCTGCCGGCGGGCGAATTCTTGCACGCACCGCGCGGTGGTGTAGTGCAGGGCTTTGCCTGTTGCCGCTGTCAATGCTCTCCTTCTCTCCCCCCCTCTGTATCGACCACCCACGTCCTTCCCAACCACTCACACGCATCGTAACCTCCCTCCCATGCGCCTGCTTCCCTGCAGGTGACCTACGCCACCCCCCAGGAGATTGCGGAGCAGGGGAACTCCGCGGTGCGCCAAATACTGGAGCAGCACACAAACGGAAAGGCGCTGCGCGCTTTTGACCGCGCGACGAGTGAGTTGCAGCTGCAGCTGCAGCTGCTTGCGTGTCTGCATGTGTCTGCTGCATTGGGCAGCTGTACGCTGGGTGCAAGCAGCACGGAGACGGAAAGGCGCCGCGGTTGGCGATGGGCACCTGTCAACGGCGATCCTCCGTGGCTTGACGAAGGGCGAGCGCTCGAGTGGTTTGCCTGAGCAGCACGTGCGGGCAAGTGCGTGTGCGTGGCATGCCTGAGCAGCACTCCCTCTCGCGCCACCCGGTGCCTCAATGCTTGACGCTGCCTCCCCTGCAGAGCCTTCTAAGGGAGGGCACAAGGGGAGGGACCCCTACGTCTGTCCTGGTGGTGCCTGCCTCCTCACTGCCTCGCTGCCCGCCTGCCCACCCGCCTCACCCGCATTGCCCACCCGCCGCTCCGCCACAGAGCCTTCCAAGGGCGGCCGCAAAGTCAAGGACCCCACCTCCAGCCTGGTGGAGGACATCTCCCAGATACCCTCTGCCAAGGAGTTTGAGAAGGCGGGCAATTACGGCATCGTCACCGCCTGGTGCGCGTTTGCTCGGTTGCTGCTGTCGCGTCAGCTTGTGCTGCAGTGGGCAGGGGCGAGGAGGGGCATTGCGCTGCTTCTGTCTCGCGGCTTGTGCCGCAGCAGATTCCCAACGCAACGCAAAGAGCTTCGAAAAGGTGTCGTGCTGTCCCCCGTTCGCCGGGGAGGAGGGAGGGGCGTCTGTGCCTGCGTGCAATTACCTGCACCCGGTTGTAGGAACCCTTTTCCAGCCCTGGCACTGCGCTACTGCTGCTCCATGACTCCAAACAGCCTTTGTGCGTCTCAATCCGCCCTCGCTTCCGGCTCCCCCTTGGCTTGCGTGCAGGCGCCCCGAGAAGCTGCGCGAGATGACCTACACCCAGTTTTGGAACCTGGTGCGCGAGCGCAAGGTGGACTCTGTGCGGTTTGCCGACGACCGGCGCAGCGTGCGCATCGTAACCAAGGCGTCCGCGCCCGGCGGCGCGCGCACAGGCAAGCCAGGGGGGCCACGGGGGTGCGGAACCACGCGGGCTGCAGGAGCTGTGCGGCTGTGTGACGGGTGCAGCGCAGCGAGCAGAGGCGGGGCTGGCGGGGCTGGCCGTGCAGCTGGCCCGTGGCCTCCCTCCCCCGCCGGTCGCGATCAGCATTTCGGCATGCCCTTGCCCTGCCGCTGCCTGCCGTTTCACACCGATCTTCTCACCACCCCTGCCTCCGCCGCTGCCTGCGGGTCCCTTCCGTTCTTCTCACCACCCCTGCCTCCGCCCCTGCCTGCCGGGTCCCTTCCGATCTTCTCACCACCCCTGCCTCCGCCCCTGCCTGCCGGTACACACCGTTCTTCTCACCACCCCTGCCTCCTGCCCCTCGTCCTCCCCGCTGCAGAGAAGGTTGGGCTGCCCTTTGACCCCGACCTCTTTGACCACCTGGTCGAGCACGGGTAAGCAGCCTGGTTCCCTGCACTCTCTGGGTGTCCTGCCTGGTGCCGCCCTGTTTTGGGATGCTTGCTTGCCAGGGGCGCGCGTGCACTGCAGCAGCGCCAACAGGCAGCCGTCCGCTCGCGCGAAACACCCCTCTGTCGCCGTCCCCGCTGCCCGCAGGGTGTTTATCGAGGACGCAAACGTGAACCCGGCGCTGCCCATGCTGCACGCCCTGGCGCGCCTGGTCTTCCCCATCGCCTTCTCCTTCCTCCTCATCAAGTTTGCCTTCCGGTACGTACACTTGTGTTGCATTGGTTAGGGTAGTAGTACAGCTGTCGTAATGTGAGGTGGAGTCGAGCGTGCATTCGCTGCTGCTCGACCCCTCACAACCCGCCGTCCCTCCCCTCCTCCCCCTCCTCCCCCTGTGTGTGCAGCCTGGGCCGCAAGCAGAAGCGCGACAAGATTTTCGGTGGGGCCAAGCTTGAGATGATCAAGCCCAAGGACGCGAGCGTGACGTTCAAGGACATTGCAGGCATCGACCAGGTGGGTGGGCGCGGGGGCGCGCCGGGCTGTGCATGCGAGCGTGCGCATGCAGGCGTGTGCGTGCGTGGCCGCCCCCGTCTGCTTGCCGGCATTGACCAGGTCGGGTGGGGGCTGTGCAGGCTGCGGGTTGGTGCGTGCGTGTGCCAGGGGTGCGCTGCTGCGCTGGACCTCCATGCTCCACCTCTGCCCGCCACTGCCTGTGTGCTGCTACTGCAAGCCACCTGTGTTCTGCGGGTCAAGGCGGAGTTCTGGAGATGTTGCATTCCCCAACCCGCTTGCCGCTCACCCTGTCTCCCCGTGGCTCACCTCGACCGCTTGCGTCACCTCCCCGGCAGGTCAAGGCCGAAATCATGGAGATTGTTGCCTTCCTGCGCAACCCCGCCAAGTTCCTGTCGCTTGGCGCGCGCTCCCCCGCCGGCGTGCTGCTGGTCGGTCCCCCCGGTAAGCTTGCAGCGGGCGTGAGAGGATGGGCAGGCTGGGTGGGTGGTTGGTGGCGATGCGGACACACGCTCTGTCTCGCAGCTGGTTGGCCCCCCTGCTGGTTGCCCCAGGTTGGGGCTGGGGCAGAGTTTCAGTTCCCGGGCTGCTCTTGGCAGTGTGCGGAACGCACGAACGCCTCGCCTGTCGTGGTCACCATGCCTGCCGCTTCCGCCCCTTCCGCGCTGCCCAACAGGCACCGGCAAGACGCTGCTGGCCAAGGCGATTGCTGGCGAGGCGGGCGTGCCCTTCTTCTCCATTGGTGGGTGGCAGCTGGCAGTGTCTCTGGCGGTTGTCACCCGCTCAGCGCCCGCCCTGGCGGCGCAACCCCGCCGGCGCCCTGCACAGCACAGCACGTGAACCAACCTCGTGCTTCTCCCTGCCTTGCCCCCTGCAGCCGGCACCGAGTTCATGGAAATGTTTGTGGGAGTGGGCGCCAGCCGTGTGCGCGACATGTTCCAGCAAGCCCGCAAGAACGTGAGGAGCTGCTGTCGCCGCCGCTGCAGCTGCCGCCGCTGCCGCCGCCGCTGCCGCCACCGTCGTCGCTGCCGCCGCCGCTGCCACTGCCGCCGCTGCTGCCGCCGCCGCTGCTGCCGCTGCCGCCGCGCCAAGCACCGACAACAGCGGCGGCAGCAGCGGCGGCTGCTGTTGCTGCTGCTTGCCCCTGCTGCCATGGCTCCTGCTGCTGCCTCCGCTAGGCGCCGACAGCAGGCCACTTGTGCAGCCGTCGCTGCCGCCGCCGCCGCCGCCAGCGCCCTTGCCCTGCTGACTATTCCGCTTGTCGGTTCCGTTCAACTCCACAGGCCCCCTGCATTCTCTTCATCGACGAGTTCGATGGGATCGGCAAGGCGCGGTCGTACGGCGGCGGCGGCAACGACGAAAGCGTGCACACCATCAACCAGCTCCTCACGGGTGGGCATGACTGTGGCTCGACGGCTTGGTGTGTGCACCGGACCGCTGGCTGTGTGCTGCTGGCCGCGTCCGTGCAGCTCCCGCCAACCCCGCCCCCACCTTTGCTTCTGCAGAGATGGACGGTTTTGAGGACAACACCGGCATTGTTGTGATTGCTGCCACCAACCGCCCTTCGGCGCTGGACCAGGCGCTCACCCGCCCCGGCCGCTTCGACCGCATCGTCCACCTGCCGCTGCCAAACGTCGAGGTGCGCAGGAGGGGGAGCAGCAGTGGCAGCAGCCACGCAGGAGGGGGAGCAGCAGCGGCAGCAGCCACGCCTCCCCATCCCTCCCCTCCCCACTTGCTGGCGCATGCGCCATGCCGCCCTTGCGTCCACAACCGATCCGACCCCTGAACCGTCTCGCCCCCCTGCCCGACCCCTGCAGGGCCGCGTCGGCATTCTCAAGGTGCACGCCCGGGACAAGAAGGTCGACCCCAACCTTGGTGAGCGCCACCGCCTTTGGTTTGTGTTGCAGCCGGGCAGGTGCCGTGACGATGAAGGGGTGCCGGTGCCGGCGGATGGTCGCGCTCGGCAGGCGGGCAGGGGGATGCATTCTGTATTTGGGAAACCTCCAGGCGGTGCATGGCCACTGCTGTGCCCACATCTTTGACAGGCAGGCCCCTCTTGCGGGCCTTGCACCCTCCGTCTGCGCTCCGACTCACGTTCACCTGCCCTCGTGCGTCGTGAGCGTCGTTGCGCTATGAATGCAAACTATGGCATTTGCGGCCCCCTGGCACAGCCCCCCCCCCCGGTCACAGGCTTCCCCAAGATTGCCATCACAACAAATGTACACATGTTACTGTGGCAAGACTGTTATTTACAGTTCCTTACAACGAGTTGTTTTGAGCCTCTGTTGCAGACTTCCCCAAGATTGCGCGCGCGACGGCAGGCTTCACCGGCGCCGAGCTGATGAACCTCATGAACCAGAGCGGTGCGTGTGGCTGGCTCTTTTGTATGTTTTATTGCAGTTGTCATCTCGAAACAGATGGAGAAGGTCTAGATCTGAACCTCTTGAACCAGAGCGGTGCGAGCTGCTGCTGCTGCCCCCCTTGGCGCATCATCAGCGGACATGTTGGTGCTGCTTGCCGGTGCTGCCGCTGCCGCTGCAGCTGCCATCCGGCATAACTGGCGAGCAAGCGCTGTCTGATCCAGCAAGCGCGCACGGCAGCTGCAGATCGGGCCGGGGGTGAGTGAGTGGAGTGTGAAGGAGGCACCAGCCTGCGCGGCGCCGACAAACCTAATCTTGTGCTTCCCGCCCCTGCAGCCATCGTGGCGGTGCGGCAGCAGCAGGCCTGCATCTCCGAGTCTGAGGTGTTCGAAGCACTGGAAAAGATCCACCGTGACAAGGTAAGCGCTCTTGCCCGCTTCCTTCCCTGCCCATGGATCCCCGTCGTGCCAGCTGCCTGCCGGGCAGGCTGGCTGCCGCTCCTCTGGCAGCGGCGGCAGCAGCATTGGCATCAGCACGGCGCATGCTCACAATCAGCAGGCTCACCATAACCAACCCAACACCTGTTTACTTGCGTTCCTGCAGCTGGGCCGCGGCGGCTCTGCTGCCACCAACTATGAGAGCGACATTGTGCCGCCCACCATGCGCAAGACCATTGCCAGTGCGTCGGAAACCGGAAACCGGCCGGGAGGGATGCTGCCTGCTGCCCGCCTGGCGCTGCATGCTGCCATCCGACTGCTGCATGCTGCCGCATCGGGGTGCTTGTCCCGTGCTGCTACTCCCAGCCTGCCGTGTGTGTGCAGGGCAGGGCGCTCTGCCTCACTTGCCACGAGTCTCCGCGCACCCTCGACGCTCCCACCGTCCCTTTGCCTGCCTGCAGTCTACGAGGCGGCACGCGCCCTTGTGGGTTACATCACCCCTCATTTCGACGAGATCCAGCGCGTGTCGGTCTGCCCCGGCGGCGTGGCCACAGGTTACACCTACTTCCTGCCGCTGGTGCGTGCGGGGTGCTTCCTATGCTTCTGCTGTTGCTGCTGCATCACCCGATGCTGCTGCTTCTGCTGCCGCTGCCGCTGCTGCTGCTGCCGCCGCTGCTTCGAATGTGTCGACGCAGACGGCCTGTCGCTGGCGCCGCTGCCGCTGCTTGAGACGCCGCTGCTGCCATGCTGCATGCTGCTGTTGCTGCTGCTGTTCTGTCGCTGCCCAGCCGAAAGCTCGACCGGCCTGGTTCAAACGCGCTCTCATGCGCGCTCTCATGCGCAGGAGGAGACGCTGGAGAGCCGCATCATCACCAAGGGTTACATGGAGGCCAAGATGGTGAGTTTAGTGCACACCTTGTGTGCAATTAAACTTGTGTTTTTCCGTTGTGATGCACGCGTGTGCAGCGTGCGCATGCTTGCACTGCGTGCATGTGTGGTGTGGCGTGCCCCCCTGCCGCCCCCCTCTTCTCCTCCGGGAGGGGGGGCCCTCTGCTCGACCAACCCGTCCTGACACTCCACCGCTTGCACCAGGTGGTGGCGATGGCGGGGCGCTGCGCGGTGCCAGCCGCTGCCGTCCTCGCTCACTCACTGATACCAAATCCCGCACTCGTTCTCCGCGTGCACCAGGTGGTGGCGATGGCGGGACGCTGCGCGGAGCGCCTGGTGCTGGGGGAGGCCAACGTGTCGACAGCTGGCGCAGCAGACCTGGAGGGGGCAAACCACATCGCCCGCGAGATGGTCTTCCGCTGCGGCTTCAGGTTGGTAGTGCTGCTGCAGCCGCGGTTGCCGGGCGTCTGCCCGTGCCGCGTGCGCAGCCACTCACTCCAGCGCTGTCGCCGTGCGCCCAGCAACTCAGCCCCTGTGCTCCACCAACTTCTCTGCAGCAAGCGGCTGGGCCCGGTGTCCCTGATGGACAACGAGGAGACGTACCTGGGCAACCAGGGGTGAGTTGGGTAGACTTGCTGTAAGTTCGTGGTCGATCGATACGTTGGAAGTTAGTTCAAGAAGTCATTCCCTCCTGTGCGGGTTGCTTAATGGTTGGGTCGACAGGGTGGTGAGGGGTATGAGCAGGGCAGAGCCTTGCAATGCACCACCGGGGCGAGCAAGGCTTGGGCCCAAGCACGCGCGCAGCGTGCATGGGTTGGGAGGCTGGCGTGCGGGGGGCGGCAGCGCTGCAGGTCGCTGCCGCCCCTGCTGCAGGTGCCTCCCCTCGGCATGCCCACCTGCCCTGCCCTTGCCTTCCTGTCGTCTGCCTGCAGCCGCACCATTGCTGACTTGTCAACCGAGCTCGCCATGATTGCTTATGAGGAGGTGGAGGAGGTGAGGAGGGCGTGTCAGTCTATTGTGTTGTTGGATCACAACACAACACGTGTAACGCAGCAGCGGCAGCAGCAGCGCCTCAGCTGCAGCAGCAGCAGTGGCGAATGCGTGCGCTGCGCACACGCGCGCGTGTCATCCGGACGTGAACCGCTGCTGCATGCGCGCCACGGCCTGGCCACCAACTACGCCGCCCTGGCTGCCCTGGCCTCCCTTTCCGTTGTTACCAACCCTCGCGTTTCCGACGCTGCCTCCCTTGCCTGCAGTTGGTGGAGGCCGCCGAAGCGAAGGCGTACTACGGGCTGGCCACCAACTATGCCGCCCTGGCCGCGCTGGCCAACACGCTGATGGAGCGGGAGAGCCTGACTGGCGACGAGCTGAGGGGTCTGCTGGAGCAGCACGGTAGGGAGGGGGGTGAGGGTGGGCTGGTGGGTGGGTTGAGGGCCCTGCTGGAGGAGCCTCTGTGCCGAGGAGGGTGGGTGGCTGGGTGGGTGGCTGGCTGGCTGGGTTGACAGCTCGCTCTCGTTCATTCGGCAGCGCTGCGACAGCATCGAGTTCCTGCAACGCGGGAACCTGCCAAATACAATCGCTGTGAAGCTGTGATTTGTACGTCTTCCCTTGACCCTGCAGGCGTGAAGAAGTTCGCGGGGCCAGAGGTGGAGGGCTTTGGGTGGACCGTTGACGGCGGCCTGGACTGGCCGGGCAAGCCGGTGAGCACGCAGCCCGGCACGCAGCTCACTTTGTGTTGCCCTCCCCCGCTCGCATGCCCGTGTTTCCCCACCCGAAAAAAGGGACCTTCCCGTGTGCCCGCAGCCTGCACCACAGCCGGTCGCACAGGCCGCACATGCCAACGCAGTGCTGCTCCAAGCAGCTCGCCGCGCGTTTTTGAGCAACGCCTGCGCCCTCGTCGCCTGCCCCTTCGCCCCACCTCTCATTTTTTCCCGCGCCCTGCCATCCACCATGCCACCCGCCATCCACCAGACGACCCGCGACCCCCATTGAACCGCTGGCCGCCAGCACCAAGGAGGTGTCGGAGCAGCACCTCCACCCCACTTCGCCCGCCCCACCTCTTCGTGCCCCTGGCCCCCGCCCCCCGCCACCCCCCACAAACCGCAGGCCGCCAGCACCAAGGAGGTGTCGGAGCAGCTGGAGGCGTACCTGGAGAAGCAGCGCAGCCGCGAGCTGGCGACGGTGGGTGGCGCCAACGGCGCCGCCGGCAACGGGGGCGGCCCGGGCGCGCCGCCCGCCTGGTGGGCCCCCAACAGCCCCTACGAGGTCCGCACTGATATCGCCGACCTGCTGGACGAGTCCAAGTGATGCGGGCACCGCCGCCGAATGGGGCGCTGCGCCGCGGCCCGGCCAGTTTGAACGACGCCGGCGCCGGTGGCCTGCAGCAGCACGCGGCATGGGGCAGCCTTCACGTCTCCCGAGCGCGGCGTTAGTTCCTGCGGTGGCACGCTGCGGAACGCCGGCAGGCATGCGGCACGTGCGCCTGCGCTGCTCCGCCCCTCCCCGCCCTTCCGAGTCCCTTCCCTCTCTCTGCCCCTGCGCTCCCGCTGCCGTTCATCCGCTGTTCTCCTCTCCAACTGCTCCTATCACTCGCCCGGCCTCTGTGCCCTCAGTCGCACACTTCTCATGTCGCAGCTCACCCTCCTGGCCACCCACCGGTGCCCGCGCGGCCGTGCTCATGTGCTGGGTGCTGGGCCGGCTGGCCTAGAATATAATCACGTTGTCCCATCACCTCATGAGTAGCCGCCATCTGCTTGGAGACGCGTAGCGAGACACCGGCCAGCACGTCCGGCCAGCACGTGATTGTCAATCCCAAGTGGGCGACCTCCATGATTCCACTCTTCCGTCATCAGGTCATATGCCTATCCCACGCACACACCATATCTCGCCTTTCCCATTTATTTCAGACGCACGCATCTCATTTTAGTTAGGGATCAAGCCGTGCGCAGAGGTGCTCAACAGACACAGCTCCCGCCCGGTCGCGCTGGACTCCCGGTCGGCGCTGCAGGCTGGCAGAGCGCTCAGCGCTCGAACGTTGTAGACGAGGAGCGGCGCTGGCCAGTCACAAGTGCCTCCACTCGCGCGGGCGCCCTTGAGCGTCCGCTCTTTGTCGCGCCGTTGGCAGCCGCTCTGCCGCTGCTGCTGTAAAAGCGGCCGAGAACCGAGCGAGCGGTCGAGCGCGTGAGTGCACCGCTGAGCTGCCGCCCACTGCCGCCACCAGTCCGCCGCCGGTCGTCGCTGGAGCTGCGCCTGCACTTGCGGGCTTCCAGGAGCCAGCCATGGCGGTCCGACCATGAAGGTCGGAGGCCGGCGATGCCGCAATCGAAGCACAGCGGCGCTGGCTCTGCTGGCGGCCTGGCTGCTGCTGCCCGTGGCGGCACCGGCGCCGGCGCCAGTGCCAGCCACCAATGCTGCCCTGGATGAAGGTGCGAGGGTGGGCAGTGGGAGTTGACTGCACTTAACTGAGCCTTGAGGTTGTTGATACTTGTGCTGAAGATTGTGGAGGTAGGCCTGCAGACGTCGACTGGGTGACGACTTGTGATCAACGGGCCCACGTTTGCAGCCGTGCTCGTGAGGCGACCAAGGTTGCTTCCCGAGCACGGCTGCAACTGTGAATACGGCGAGCGACCCTGCGGTGTGGCCCCCTTCCCCATGCTGCAGTCGCCGTCATGAGCGGCCTGCGCTCTGTGCTGCAGCGCAGCTTCCCAGACCTGATGGCACGCTCGGCTGGCTGGCAGCCCGGCAACGCTTCGCATCACTGCGACTGGGAGTTTGTCCTTTGCGATGAGCGCCCGCACGGCGGCCGTGTCGTCAAGTTGTGAGTGGTTTTGGTCCAAAGTGCCTCGCCTGCTGCACATTCCGCAAATTTGCTGCTCCAGTTCAAGGCATGCGATTGAAGGCCTTGCCACCTTGGTTCCCCCGCTGCGCTGCAGGTACCTCGTCCAACCCTGCCCCGGAATCAGCAATCGTTATCCCGACTGCAACTGGGAGGTAGCAGAGGCGCCGGGCCTCGAAGATGCCAGCAGCACAGCTGGCTACGTGCAGTTGGCGCTCGCGGAATTGTCACGCCTGCGCTGGCTGCAGGAGCTGCAAATAATGTGGCCGGGCGAGCCACTTGGCGTGGTGCTGCCCGCGAAATGGCTGCAGCCCGGCGTGTGGCCTGCCCTGATCAGGTGCGCTGCAACAGTGCGTGTTGTCAACAGGTGCGCCCCGCCGGCTTGTTCCACCTCCGCTGCTTGCTGCATGCAAGTCGGCTGGTGCTGGTGCCGAACAACACTGTCTCACTCCTCCCTTCTGTGCAGACTCGCTCTGGTGCTGCCAACGCGCCTTAGCGCGCTGCCGCTGCCCGACATCCCGCCCGGGGTCTGGCCTGCACTCAAGTACCTGTCGCTGCATTTGTGGTATTTACACAGCACGCTGCCACGCAGCTGGGGCACCGTGCCACACGTGCTGCCGGCGCTGCGA
Source organism: Micractinium conductrix (assembly GCA_002245815.2). Lineage (NCBI taxonomy): Eukaryota > Viridiplantae > Chlorophyta > Trebouxiophyceae > Chlorellales > Chlorellaceae > Micractinium > Micractinium conductrix. The sequence goes on from LHPF02000004.1 coordinate 1,448,031, forward strand.
TACCTGTCGCTGCAGTTGAAAGTCCAGGGCGGCTTGCCACCAGAGTGGGCACGTGGCTTCCGGCACATGCGCAGCCTCCAAATTGTAGACACGGAGAGCGGGCCGGCCAAGGCAGGAAGGGCTGGCAGTGGCGTCGCAGGCGCTGCCATCACGCTCCCACCCGAGTGGGCAGCCGGCTTCAAGCAGCTGGAGTCCGTCAGCATTGCTGGAATGGGACTCACAGGGCCCATTCCGCCAGCCTGGCTGCAGCCGGGCAGCTTTCCCGCGCTGGTTGAACTGTGAGTTCCGTAGTTGGCAAACCTGCGGGGGTGATGCGCTTGCATTGCCACGCAAGCCAGTGCGCTGCCTTGTTGTGCTGCATCAGCCCCGTTTAATGTTGTCTGGCCATGCTGCATGGCTGTTAGAGATGTGTCGGCAAGCAAACTGCCAGTGCAGCGGTTCGTTTGCTTGCGTAGTCTGCTGCTCGTCTTGACGTGTAGCATCTCCCTTGCTGTGCATGCTATGCTGCAGGAACCTTGAGGGGAATGCGCTGACAGGCACCCTGCCGCCGCTGTTGTTTGAGCGCCTACCTTGCCTGACGCACATCAAGGTGAGGGGCCATGCTGTGCAAGTGCATGTCATATTATACAATCAAGGGAGGCTGTTGTGCAATCACCAAGGAGGTATGACCAACTGCATGGTTGCTTGCTCGTAGGCAGTTGACCAGGCTCGCTGCCACCCTTCCTGCCTTTGCTGCAGCTCTCCCATAACCGGTTCACGGGCACCTTGCCAGACGAGTGGGCTGGGTCTTGGGTGAGCCAGCACTTATGGCAGCATGCTGACAGCGGCCATGACGTGCGGGCGCACCGCGTGCAAGCCAGCGTCCATTGCGGCCCGCCCTACTCTCAAGGCACCCTCTCACAGCAACCCCGCTGGCTGGCCTTTGCAGGCCGCCTCTCTAGCACTCAGCGACAATAAGTTGTCTGGCGCTGCCTTTCGACCCTCATGGATAGAGCGCGGCATGCCCTCTCTGGAGTATCTGCATCTTAGCAATAATACTGAACTCACAGGCACTCTGCCCGCTGAGCTGCCTTGGCCCGTCCTTTCCAGCATGTGAGTGCGTAGCAGGCACAGGTCCCAGGCATGGTGCCTAGGTTGCGTGCAGGTGTCTGCCCCATATGCTGCTCATTGTGCCCCTCACTTGCCCTCAAAGCGCTTCTCCCTTTGGTTACAGGGCGCTTGATGGCACGGACATCACTGGTCGCATCCCAACCGGGTGGTGCACGTCTGCTGCAGCCCAAACGCTGGCGAGCTTGTGAGTGACCGTCCTTGCCATGCTCAGTATTGGGTATCTCGCGCATTTGCAATCTAGCAGGCGTAGTATGTCGGGGTCGCAGCAAGCGCTGGCGAAGTCGTGTTGTCCGCCCTGCAATGCCAACTAGCTGTTCTTGCGCATGTGCCGCTGCAGGTCTCTCGCTGGAACGCAAGCCGACCCAACGGTGCCTTGCATTTCTGAGCAGATGCCACACCTATTCTTGGGCGACGGCACACCACTCAACCGGCGCTTGCCAGCAGTACCGCAGCAGCAGCAGAAGCAAAGAGCTGTTGTTGTTAGCCTGGCTACCCTGTGCTGCTTGGCGGCCGTCGGCGTTGTGAGCAGGCTGCTGCTGCGTCGGCGCCGGCGCCAGCTTATCCGCCAAGCCTTGGATCAGCAAGCGCTGCTGCAGCAAGAGCAGGGGCGTAGTGGCAGCGCACGCAGCGGTGGCAGCGCGGCAGAGGGCGGGTCAGCATCATGCGCGGTGCCACCAGCCAGCATGGTGCGCCGCACGCAGCGCGGTCGCCTAACATCGCTGTTGAGCGCCGCCATTGGTCACAACCGCAGCCTGCAGATGATCCCTCTAGAGCACGGCGGGCTAGTGCACGAGCTGGGGCATGGGGCTGTGCAGCACGCAGCCGACAGCCTGCCCCAGCCCAGCGACACAGCAGGACGTGCCGCTCGCAAACCAGGCTCTGGTCAGCCACCGCCATCGGTAGAGCTCACGTCCTGGCTGCAGCAGAGCAGGGATGCTGCTATTGCAGCAGCGCATGGCTGGCAGTGGGGCCTACCCACAGAGTCACTGCGTGTGCCTGCCAGCTCCCTCGAGGTGCGTGCAGCTGGTTATCTATGGCTATTGTGTCACAAGCCTACAGGCACGACTGCATGTTGTGCACAACTGCCTGCGTATCTGCCATTGCATCTGTTGCAAGCCGCAGTGCTGGCCAGATGTTGCCGTGGTTGACGCATGCGACCTGCTTGTGAAGCCTCCACCTTTCCTGCTGTGCGCATGCAAACACTGGCGTTCTTTTTTGCAACTCTCGCCGTTTATATGGCACCCTCGCACCCTCTGCAGTTTTTGGTGGACAGGCATGATGCGTTGGTGGAGCTTGGAGTGGGCACATTCGCCGTTGTTTTCCTGGCAACACTGGACCCCGGGCGGCAGCATGTTGCAGTCAAGGCACGCAGGCGTCGCTCCTTGGTGCAGTGTGGAAGGCAAAGCTTGCACGGGGCAGGGCAGCCAGCAGCATGGGGTGGGACAGTATTGGTAGCCGGCATGGGGTGTGACGGAGGACATGCTGAACAGGACACTCTCTTTCTGCATGCCGCAGCTTGCGCTTATGTGTGTGTTGCCACAAGGTTGCATACAGCCCCCTGCCATTGCCTGCAGGTGTTTGAGCTGGAGCCAGGAATAGGTGCCGAAATGGTGTGGCAGGTAGGCCTGTGTGGGATGTCAGACTGCGCCAGCCCACCCCTGGTTGCCTGCCCATGCCCCAACTCCACCACCCCTGTCATCGCCCCTCGTATGCGGCTCACCCACTTTGTGTGCGTCATTACCTGGTGTGAGCAGGAGGTCGCGATCCACCGACCGTGCCAGCATCCTCGTATTGTGCCCCTGCTGGGCGTGACGATAGAGGTAAGGCGGGCTGGGCAGGCGGTGGCAGTGCTCCATCAAGAGAGAGAGGGCCACTGCTGAGGAAGCGCGGAGCACCGCTCAATCTTGGGCTCTGGGTCTTGCCCCCGACGTCAATCTACGCTTGCATGCCTAGACAGTGCATTCCCGCGCTGACACATGTGCACATTCCGTACATTGCCAACTCTTCCCGCATGCAGGGCCCGCTGCTAATGCTGGCTATGCAGCTGATGCATGGGGGCAGCCTGAAGCAGGCACTACAGGGCCCAAGCGGCAGGCAGCAGCTGCGCTGGGCGGAACGGTGCGACTCAGGCACTGTTGTTGAGCATGAAGTGACCCCGTGGCTGTTGCTTATTATGCAGTGTGCTGCACAGCCAAGCTACGACATTGCCATGTGCTCGCTGCTGGTTGAACTCCCGCGTTTGGCCAATCCACATGCCTGCATATGTGCCTGCAGGGGCCGCCAGGTGGCATTGGACGTTGCAGAGGCACTAGACTACCTGCACACACAGCTGGGCATCCTGCACAGCGACCTCAAACCAGCGTGAGTGGACAGCGGCCGCTGCCGTGCATGACTGCTTGCCTACCTCGTGCTGCCGCTGCCGCCATCCTGCCACCGCCGTCGTTAGTGCTCGTGCTGCTACGTTGCACGGCATGCTGTTGCTGCTGGATGTTTGCGTTATGTTGTTCGTGTGTGTTGCCGCAGGCCGGTTGCCAACTGTTGCGTTTCTACCTTGCACCGCAGCAACGTGCTGCTGTCTGCCGATTGGCGGGCCAGCATCTCGGATCTAGGGCTGGCGCAAGTGGTGGGCGGCGGCGCACGTGTGCCAGTGGGCTACAACGAAGCATACGCTGCACCAGAGCAGCTGGTGGGGGTGCGCTGCACCCTCGCTGCAGACATCTACAGGTATGCTGGTTTGTAGTTGTTTTTCTCTAGCGTTGAAGGTGGTAGGAGGGCTTCAATCCTAACCAGCTCCCCCAACTTATGCCCGTGGGCGTTTCTTTCTTTTAACTGGAAGCAAGGGATGCACACGCTTGCCTGGTGCCCTGCACTTGTGCACAGCGCAGCCTACAAGTGTGTTCTGTGCGCCACGATCACGCATCTGCCACCCATTCTCCCTCCTTCCGTGCAGCTTTGGCATGCTCCTGGTCGCGCTGCTAACTCAGCAATCCGTGATCCAGCGTGGCGGCTGGCGCCTGCCTTGTGCACCCCAAGAATGCCCACAGGTGCGTTAGCTAGCCGCAGGGCAGAGGCACTGCAGCATCACTCAGCTATGCGGGTCTTGGTGGGCCAACAGGAGGCAGCTGGCGCTTGCCTCGTGCCCCCGACGTGCGTGTACGCCTTCATGCCACTGTTGCTGCACCTCCGCTGTCTTGGTCCACTACCCTGCCGGGCGCTGCTCCCCCTCCCCTCTCTGCCCCCTGCAGGAGGTTGTGGGCTTGATAGAGGAGTGCTTGGCCACGGAGCCGCAGCAGCGGCCGACGGCGGCGGCGGTGCTCGCCCGGCTGCGTTCATGTGCTGGCGAGTGATGGGCAGCTGGGTGCTGCACCGTCTGGCCCTGCATGTAATCACGTGCCGTCCCTTCCCCACGTCAGCAGCTGCCAGCTGATGGAGAGGAAAGGGTATTGGTCTACAACCTGTCGCTGCAGTTGAAAGTTCTGGGCGGCTTGCCACCAGAGTGGGCACGTGGCTTCCGGCGCCTGCGCAGCCTCCAAGTAGGAGACACGGAGAGCGGCCCGGCCAAGGCAGGCAGGGCTGGCAGCGGCGTTGCGGGTGCTGCCATCGCCCTCCCAGCCGAGTGGGCAGCCGGCTTCAAGCAACAACAGCAGCTGGAGTCCGTCAACATTGCTAAAATGGGACTCGCAGGGCCCATTCCACCAGCCTGGCTGCAGCCGGGCTGCTTTCCCGCGCTGGTGCACCTGTGAGTGCCCTTGGTAGCAAGATGGGGTTGATGTGCATGCCTTGCCTTGCATGCCTGTGTGCTGTTGCTATGCTGTATCAGCTCTTGCAGTATTGCCTGGCCACGCTGCAAGGTCTCTGGAAGGAATGTGGCAACTCGCACACCGGCCGCGTTACCCTGCGGGCGCAACACACGCATGCAAGCAAGGGTTTCAAAACAAGGGACTGGCAGCGATGCCTGGGACGCGTGCCACGTGCGCCGCTGGGTGAACCCGACGTGCTGCTGGGGGGGCCTGGCGGGCTCAAGCTGACAACACCTCCTGCAGCCGCTGCTGCTGCTTGGGTTTGAGGCCTGCTACAAAGCCTGCGAAAACCTCCGCAGGCAGTGCGGCCTGCAGGCAGGAAGGGTGTGTGGGGTGGTGCATGTGGGACGTGTGGGTTGGGGGCGTGCGGGGGCACCAGAGCAGGCACTTTCAAATGAGGCCTTCTGCTACGCCACGACACTGGTCCCGCCCGCCGCAGCCCAACCCTGCAAGCATACACGAGCTGCTGTTTCCGCAGCATGCTGGCGCACCCGCTCTGCTGCAGCAGCGGCGCCGTCTCCGTTGCCAGCAAACCCAGGTCCCTGCTTGAGGGCCCTCAGCAAAACAAAAGCCCGGACTCCCACCTGCATCTGCTTCAGCAGCGCGGCCATCTGCTTTGCCACATCCTCCTCCACAAGCTTGTCTCCTTTGGCCAGGACCTGCACACATGAGATGCATAGCGAGCATGATGTGGTGTTCTTCCCAATCAACCAACCATCCATAAATGATGCACGAGCCGCGCGACACCATGCCGTGGTGCGCCTGCTGCCCTCTCAAGCCAACAATCGGTGCACACAGCTGCTGCTGTTCCCGCCGGCAGCCGCGGCTGTCGCCGTTGCTGGCTGCTGTTATCGCCGCCGCCGCCGCCCTGAATGCTGCTGCCGCCATCGCCGCTGTACCAGCGTTCATTGAAACCCCTGCATGCCTTGACAAACACCTCCACAGTCTTGGTACGGCATTGTACAATAGAAAACTGTACATCAACACCCCTGCTTGCCTTGACAAACACCTCCACAATCTTAGGCAGGTTGGCGTTGTTGTCCCCCAGAACGCTGCAAGCACACGGGGCGTTAGCGGGCAGGCGTGTGAGCATTGCGTTGGCAGTGACGGGCAGCGAGCCTGCACATCGTGCTGCACAGGCCATCCCAGCTGCTTGCTCTCAGTTGAAGCGTCGTGTAGAGCAGGGCAGGGTGCCTGCAGAGCATCACGCCGCCTCCAACTTGCAGGGTTTCGGGGCCTGCATCCCGTCCCATCACAGCTCCGTCCCGTCCCATCACAGCTCCGCGGGAGGGCCACTGCATCGTACGCCACTACAGCGCAGCGCAGAGCAGCACCCCCATGCACCGAGGGTCGCTGCATCCCACCGCAGCGGGAGCACAGCGCAGCGCGGCACCCACTCACCGAGGGTCGCTGCGTTGGATGAAGCCCAGCAGCTGCTTGTGCACCGCCTTTGCCTCGATAAGGTCGCCCTGCAGAAGAGGGGCGCAGCAATGGCAGCAGCAGTCGCATTTCAGGCGAGAGGGGCGCAAGGAGAGGTGCGGGGTCGGCGCCACATCTTGCACCACATCCCCGAGTCGTGCGTCGATTGCTGGCCCTGCTGTGCCGTCGTGTCTTCCTGTTTTCTCCAACATCAGGTCAACAGCGTTGGGCTGGTCAAATCTCACGCAGAATGGTGCAGCCAGAACCGAAGTGTGAAGCCCCCCGTCCCTTCCGCCCGCGTCAGCCCGGCCCCCCTTGCCTTCAGCGGCAGCTGCGCCACGTACAGCGAGCCGGCCGCTGCGTCGATCGCCGCCGGCTGGTGCTCCAAAACCTTGCCCAGGGCTGCACCAGGGAGGACAAGGAGCGGGGGGGGGGGGGGGGGGGGGCGGGGGGGGGGGGCGGCGCTACGGATCAAGGGAGGCCAACGTGGAGGGGATCAGGGTCACCACATGGAGAGGAAAGGGGGCACGCCTGGCCACGGTTGAGAGGCGGGCCACTTCGAGCAAACACGAGGGTCGTCCCCCACCGGTGCAAGGCAGGCTGTGGCGGGCGGGCCTGTGTGATGCCCGGCCCCAAGCCCACCCAACACGGCGGTGTCGACGCGTCACGTGTCCGTAAGAGTCCCATCGCAGCGAGCTTGCTTCTGCTGCCTGCTCCGTCCCTCCTTCCCGTATGTGTGGATTGCACACCAATCTGACGCTGTTGCTTCCAGCGCCCCCCCGCCCCCCCCCCCCCACACACACACACACCCACCCACCCACCTGACACTGCGTTGTCAAAGCACAGCTCGTTGTCGTCTGACCGGGCATCAGGCGAGTTGACCAGAGACAGAATGGCGGCCACGGCAGCAGAGGCGTGCGGCGCAAAGCCCTCGCCGCTGCGCAAGGCGGGGGAGGGGGAGACGAGGGGGGGTAAGGTGAGGGGGAGGCGGTCAACGACAGGACTGCAGGCGCGGCGGCAGAGGCATGCGCCGCAGCCGTCGCCGCCGCACAAGGAAGGCTCGCAAAGTGCAGGGAGGGTAAACGGTGGTGAACCAATGCTGCTGCTAGGATACTGGGAGGACTGTGCAGGCCAGCGTGGTTGGCTGCCGTGTGGTTGGCTGCCATCTCCCATGCGTGCTGCCACCCAGGTGCCCACCCACACGCCAGCAGCCCCGGCACTCACCGATGCTGCGCCGCGCAGCCCAGCCCATACACCGAGCACTGCCGCACGTTGACGTCGCGGTCGGCGCAGCCGCTCAGCAGCAGCGGCAGCACCTGCGGGGCACACGTGAGGACCAAGAAAATTCACCTAAAATTCCTACTTTACTAGAATTAGGTTGACATGCCTCGACTGCGCAGGAACCCGCTGCCGAGCTGGGGCTGCCGAGCAGGGGCTGCCGTGCATGGGCTGCGGAATCCTGTTTCACAGGGCCCACAGCTGGCAGCAGGCTCCATGGCAGGGCCCGTGCCGAAGCGTGCACACACGTTTCCTCGCCGCCTCTGCCGCCCTGCAACAACAACCGGTTGAGCCTGCCTCGGCCTGCTCTCACCGAGGGGCGCACACCTGGCTCCCTGTGGACTCCACATGTGAAGCCTGCTGAATCACTGGCTGACATCTAAGGAGCGACTGGTCGAGTGAACTGCTCTCACCAAGGGGGCATACTTGGCGGCTCCGGCGGGCGAGTGCTCCAGCACGTCATCCATCACACAGATTGCCACGCGCCGCTCCTCTGCGGTACCGCGCACAGCAGGGGGGGTGCACAAGGTTTGCAGTTGGAGTGATGGGGTTCATGCGGCATGTACCTCGGGGGAAGCGCCTTCGGCGATGCCCAGCTGGCGCCGTCGGTCCCCGCAGCTGCACTGCCGCCGCTGGCCCCCGCCTTCCGTCCTGCTGTTTTGGTTATGCCTGCCGGGCGACGGACTCCCCAGGGAAGCGGCCCGGCACGCGTGCCACATACACCTTGCCCACATCAGCCTGCCTGCCCACCCAACCCAGCGACTGCACGCCGGCCCTGGTCCCTGGTCCCTCCCTGGCCGCACCAGGAAAGCGGCCCTTCTCCAGCAGGCGGCTGACGTGCGGCATGAGGCCCTCGACCAGCGGCAGCGCAGAGTCCTGTCGAACAGAGGAGCGGTTGCGTGGGGAGGCTCCGTTGACAAGGTGGGCCTGCACCCTGCACTGCAGCTGCGCCGCCAGCCAATGAGCAGGCGGCGCTCCTGCCCAGGCCACCCAGGCCGCTCAGGCCACAGGTTGCCGGCAAGCCGGCCGCAAAGCATCGCTGCCAACCCGCGCTGCCAACCCGCGCTGTGTCACGCACCCCGTAGAGCCGCAGCACGGTGGTCAGGCAGCTGCCCAGGGCATCGAGCAGCTCGGATTCTGCAGGGCGCAGGCAAGGAAGAGGGATGGAGGATGCATCAGGGCATGCAGAAGGAAGAGCGAGGTGCCTTGCCTCGCCACAGTGTGGGGCGATGCGGTCAGCTGCACGGCACGCGCACGGCGCAGCAGCAGTGCCGCAAGTAACGCACCCGACTCGTGCTCCTGCTCAATCTGCTCCTGCTCTTCGGCATCGAAATCTTCCGACTGCATGCGCTGCATGCGCTCCGTCCGCCGCTCCTCGTACTCCTGGGGAAGGGTGGCAGGGGGCTCGTCACGGGGGCGCCGGGGGAACACAGCAGGCGCAGCGCTGGCAGCGTCTCATGCAGCAAAGCCAGCCACGCACCTCGAACACGCCGGCAAACTTGGCGCAGAGCGGCGCAAGCTGCTCCAGCGTCAGCATCTTAGGGCCGTCCACAATGTCGACAATCTCGTCGACTGCGGCGGGAGATGGACGGGCATACGACGTGCATCAGACGCGAGCGCAGCGCCAGCGGGGCCGGGCAGCACGGGGCGCGTGGCACCACGCTGGGCACCGCTTCTTGCCTCCCCATTCTGCCTCCCTCCCTGCCTCCTGCCCCCTCCCTGCCTCCACCAACGAGCGTGAAATCCCCCCCCCCCCCACCCCTTCCCCTCGCTCACCGGCCTCCAGCAGCGTAACCAGGATCTCCATGTCCGGCTCCTGCACACGAGGGGAAGGAAAGGGCAACAGCATTCAGGATCAGACAGAGCCCAGCACGCGGCCGGGCTTGGGCAGCAGGCAGGCATTTGATGAAGGCAGCCGGGCTTGGGCAGGGTGCCGTTGGCCACGGTGTTGGTGATGCCGCAGGCGGATTAGGCAAGCCAAACGTGCAAGCCGCAGCACCTCGGGGAATGGCCTCAACATGGAGGTGCTGCAGCACAGGCGGCAGAGGGTAGGCGCGCAGGCAGCAAAGCACAGGGAGGTCGGTAGCGCCGACATGCGAAAGCTCACCTTGGGGATTGCCTCGACCAGGGGCACCCACACAAAGGCCAGCATGTTGCGCACGTATGCCTCGTCGGGTCCCAGCCCCTTTTGCGCCGCCAGGCTGGCAGACCGCAGCACCTCGGGCAGGGCCTGAGCAGGGGCGAACAGCATGGCGGTGTGTAAACGCGCAGTCCGTTCGAGTCGCAACCAGACTGCATCACTATAAGCAATCACCATAACAGCAGCGACCGGTAAGTGCGCTACTTGCGCTGCTGGTACACGCCACGCATGCATCTGGCTGTGCCACACACACACACACAACAAAAGATAAACACCTGTGCTGCCGACGCACGCACGTCCTCGTTGAAGTAAAACTTGAGCAGCGGGACCATGATCTGGGTGACCTGCAATACCACAGGGTTTCATGCGATACCAGGATGGTGTGTGGGGTTGGGGGTTTGTGCCGGGAGATAACGCTGCCGCAGCACTGCCGTGCTACAACCGGCTTGACAGACTCCCAAAAGCAGTGGCAATTGCCCACCTGCTCCACATAAGGGTAGAAGCCTTCCCGCAGCTCGTCGGCGTAGCAGCAAATCATGTTGCAGGCTGCACAGGAGGGAGAAGGCTGGCACTGTAAGTCCCGGGCAGGCCGGCAGGCAGATGCATAGCAGCAAATCATGTTGCAGGCTGCACGCGTGGAAGGGGCGGCACAGGCCTGGAGCAGAGGTTGGGTGGGGCAGGCGGGCACGGGTGGTGAGGCGTGCAAGCAACAAAGAGGGGCTGCCACGCTCACCAGTGGCCTTCTCATCGAGCACCGAGGTGTGCAGGCTGACGCGCTTGCCGCCCACAATGAAGGTCTCGGTCTCCCCTTCATCTTCGTCGTCGTCGTCATCGTCGTCGCGCACTATCACATCAGGCTTGAGCTGCGCAGCCGCCAGCAGCGGCGGCATGACCAGCTGCGGCAAAACGGCAGGGACGAAGGGTCGGTGTGGTGTAGGCTTAAGCGGCGCCGCCGCCAGCAGCGGCGGCACCAAACGCCAGCTGCTACAGGCAAGAGCGAGATGCCGAGGGGGCAGCTGTCAGTGCAGCCTGCAGTTACCTTTTGTTGGGACGCAGCACGTACGGCAGATGTGTACAGGCAATAATACAATACAATGCACATGTAACACAGGCTTGCAGGCGGCAGCAGGCAAGCGGGCACGGTTCTGCTCAGAATAGCGACGTTGTAAGCTGTGTTCGTTCAGCGGGCCGAAGCCCTCGCACAAGAGGTGTCAGAAGTGTTCAGCTGGAATCATCCCAGCAGGCGTGCACAGAGCAATGCACAGCTTTGCAGCGCGGCAAGCAACAGCATGCAGGTCCCTCGTAACGCTTCCTTCTTGTGCCCGCCGACAGCCCGGGGACGTGCAACTGCACATGCGCGCCTGATCCACCGACCAACCAGCCGATCATGCAACTGATCAATCAATCAATAAACTATACCACCGACCTGCAGGTAGGGCAGGAAGTCCTGACCCAGGGTCTTGCAGATGCGAGCTCCCGCCTGGAGCATGTAGGACGACAGCGGGTCGTCGCTGTCCAGCCCCGCCGCCTGCACCTGCTGCATGTACTGCATCACGCCCTGCGCATCAGGTCTGCAGCACACCGTTTCAGGGGGGGAAAGGGGAGGAGGGTCGTCAGGAAAACACGGCACGCCGGCCTGCACCTGCTGCATGTGCTGCATCACACCTTGGGCGTCGGGCCTGCTTGTAAAGGTTGGGTGGGAGGGAAGAGGCGAGGGAGGGAAGAAGCGAGGACATGCATTGACACGCAGCCACCTGGCCTGCCTGCTGTGATACAGCGCAGCCTGCCCAGCACTGCGCCCTGCCAGGCCCGTGCGTGTCCGCCTGCCCCCCACCCAGCGCAGCTCACCCAAAGCGCTCCTTTCCGACGGCCAGGCCCACAAGCGACACGCACTCCAGCGCCTTTGCGCGCAGCAGCTGCTGCTCCTTGCCTGCACGGACGCAGCCGGGGAGAGGAGCAGCGGGCGCGGAGCACAGCGTGAGTGCGGGCGGGGTGAGCCGACTGCACACGTGGGCTGCTGTGCGCCAACTGGCAGCATGCGGCGGGCCGAGGAACGGCCTGGTGCAGCACCAGCACGCGCACGCGAGCGCAGGCGGTGCCGGCACGCTGGCGGGGCTCACCAGAGGCGTGGGTGAGGATGGAGGTCATGAGGGGCATGCAGCTGTCGTAATACTTGATGAAATACTCCTGCAACGGAACAGGCGATGGAATGGTAATGGAAACGTGATGATTGAATGTAATGCAATGTTGATGGAAACGTCCCGCAATGTAACAAACAGCGATGGCAGGAAACTCGCGCGCCTGCAGCTGTCAACCCCTCGCACCTCTGCTGTGTCGGCCACCGCCGCAATGGCCGTCAGCGCCCCCTCCTGCACGTTGCGCCGCCCGCGCTGCAGCAGCGCCAGCAGCTTGCCGATCAGGGCGTCCAAGTAAGGGGCCATGGTGTCCTGGTCGGTGCCCTCTGCAGCACCAGGGAAAATAGAGTGTGCTTGAGAGTGCTCGGGGGGGGGATTGAGCCGCGTGCACACCGGTAACCCATGTGTGGTGCCATGAAACACAGCTGGCTAAGGTGGCACAGCACTCTGAAACACAGCACTCTGGCTAAGGTGGCACAGGCATGCACCTGCACCTGCACTTCAGCCCAGTTGCTGGCGCCCCGCACCCAGCTGTGGCTTGGTCAAACCCACGCACCCGCAAAGTTGACCACAGCGGCGCACGCGTGCGCCTGCACCCGCGGGTTTTGGAAGTCGTCCATCAGGCCCATGACAGCTGGCAGCACCTTGGCGTGCTGCTCCTCCTGCAGCTCGGGTCCCAGGTCGGTGCAGAGCTGGCCCAGCGCCTGGCAGGAGGCCCAGCGGACCTTGGGGTGGGGGTCGGTGGTGCCCTGTGTGTGTGTTTGGGGGTGGGGGGCAAGGGTTGTTTCAAGGGAATGGGCAGGGGAAGGGCGGCGGCGGAAGGGCAGGAGGCCCAGCGAACTTGGGGTGCGGGTCGGTGGTGTCCTGAAGGGGTACCACGACGGCAGCAGGTTTGTAAAGCAAGCAAGCAAACAACAGCAGCTGCAACCCGCGACAAAGTTGGGAAGCGGTGTGCGGGGAGGACCGGCGGCCAGGCGGCAGCGGCTGCAACCCAACTCGAACGCATGCAAAACCATGGGCCCAGGTAGATGTATGCCCACAGCCGTTGATGCACACGCGTCACGTGCAACCCCGCCCCGCTGGTCTGCCCCCCAACCACGCACCTGCAGGCACAGCGCGGTCAGCGCGTCGGTCTGCTTCACAAAGACCTTCACGCAGCCCTCGGCAATCTGCGTACGCGGGAGACATGATGGGAGGCAACAAAGATGATCGGCAGCGAGTTTGAAAGGACACAGTAGTCGTGCTGTCGGGGGTTGTGCTGACCAACCCCTTTGCGGGCACGCCACGCACCCCTCAGCCCTCGGCAACCTGCGCAATGGCGCAAGTTGTGAAGAGCCCAGACAAGGGCAGGCCGGGGCGACGTTGCAAACTTTGCTGACTGGGCATGTTCACTGGCAGGCACCAGCGCCCCCTCTGGCGCCCCACACACTCGCCACTGTTGCCCCTCGCAACTGCCATCGCACACCTGCGCAATGGTGATCAGCGCCGCATGCCGCTTCTTCCAATCCCCGTCCGCCATCAGCACCGGCAGCAGCGTGCCTGCAGTCACGTTTCCGGGGAGCGCAAGGCTGTGAGCGCCGCTCTGCGCAGCAGGCGGGAGGATGGAAGGAACAGGGCAACAGGCAGGGCCAGCGCACGCTTGCAGCCGTCAAACAGCCCGCCCGACCAGCAGCGCGCTCACCGGCAGCCGCGGCAACCGTGTTAGCTCCCAGGCTGAGGGCGATGCGGTCCAAGCACTCCTGCCCAAAGTCAAACAGCTCGCCCTCGCCTGCAATGCCATGAACGTGAACAGTGGACTGATCGGGTTTTGGGTTTGGAGGGTTCACGATCCCTTCTGCCAGCAGCAGCGGCGGCCGGCAGCAGCAGCAGTGGTGCAATGGCAGCAGCGGCAGCGCCGGCAGCGCAGCGCCGGCGGCGACACCCCCGTCAACATGCAGCAGCAGTTGTAGCAGCAGGCAGCAGGCAGCAGACACCAGCAGCAGCAGCAGCAGCCGTAGCCCCGGCAGCCGGCAGCGCACCCTCGTGCTCGAGCTTCTCATCTTCGGCGGCGTGCCACTGGGGGTCGTCCTCAACATCCAAAAGGAAGCCGACCATGCAGTTGAAGAGGCGATCAGCAAACTGCGGCATGTGGGATGGGGGCAGTTGGATCAGGCAGTTGAAGAGGCGATCAGCAAACTGCAGGCATGTGGAGAGGCAATGGATGGGGGCAGGCTAGACCAGGCAGCTGGAGAGCCGATCAGCACACCGGGGGCATGCGGAGCGGCATCGGAGGGCAGCTAGACGAGGGAAGGCGCACGAAGAGGCAGCATGCGCTCCCTGCCGCACAGATCCTGGCTGCGGGCAGCAATCCACCAATGAACACGCAGCGCGCACCTGCGGCAGCTTGCGCGTCATGCCCGGCCCCTATTTGCGCGCTTCGCACGCCGTGAGCGGAGCGCAACGGCACACGAGAAAGCAACGGCGCGCACCTGCGGCAGCTTGCTGCATCATGCCCGGCCCCTATTTGCGCGCCTTGCACACCATGAGCAGCACGCAACGGCACACGAGAAAGCAACGGCGCGCACCTGCGGCAGCTTGCTGCATCATGCCCGGCCCCTATTTGCGCGCCTTGCACACCATGAGCAGCACGCAACGGCACACGAGAAAGCAACGAAGCGCACCTGCGGCAGCTTGCGCATCATGCCCGGCGCCTTCTCGCGCGCCTCACACAGCGTGACCAAAAACTCTGCCGCCAGCGTGCGCACGCCCTCATCCAGAGAATCTGTCTCGGCAATCTGCAGGCAGCCGAGCAGGCGAGGGTTTGAAGGCAGTCCGTGGGAGGAAGCCACAAGGAAGTCGGCAGCCAGAGTGCACACAGGGAAAGCGTGACAACGGCAGCGACAGACGCCACAGACGGAGCGCGTCGCGGCAGCTTCACCAGCGTGCCCCGCCTGCCCCGCTGCCCATCTGCAGCTGCCAATGGTGTAGTGGTGACAACCCGGAGTGGTGACAACCGTTCTGCCATGCTGCCCACCTGCAGCATGGCGCCCACCACCTCGAGCAGCTGCTTGCGCAAAAAGCGGGGGTGAGCCTCCGCGATTTCGATGAACATCTCAATCGCTTCCTGCAATGATCAAGCGTTACAAAGAGGAGAGGTGTAAGACAGCAGCGCAATAAGTAGAGGCAACCGCTGAGTGGGCTGCAGCGATAAGCATCTCAACTGCCTCCAAGCAAATCAAGCCAGACCAGACAAGGCCAGCGCCAGGCGGCCCCGCCCCTGCCCCCGCCCCCCGCCGCTCTCCTGCACCCTGTCTCCTCGCCCTTGTGAGCGCGCGCCCCACGCAGGCGCCCCACTACAACCACATCAACGACAGGTTCTCCAATCAATCAAAATATGAGTGCACAATTCAGTAAGGGTCTGTTGGTGTCACAGCTTGCCTGCGCCGCTGTCTCGTCGCCCTCGTTGAGCGCGCGGCCCACGCAGGCCAGCAGCGCGGGCAGCGTGGCCTGGAATTTGTCCCTGTCCTCGGCACTCTCCAGCTCAGAGATGAAAACGCAGGTGGCCTTGAGGGCCGCCAGGCGCACGTCGCTCTCGGCGTGGCCCAGGCATTGCTGCACACCGGGCGGAGCGGAGCGGAGCGAGGGAGCATCAGTGCCCGCCATACGGGGCAGCGTCCAGCTGCTGCTGCAGCTGCGATGTGCAGGCCTGAAGGCACGCGCGGCCTCGTCTGCCAACAGCCTCGGCTGAAACAACCCCCACCCCACTGACCTGCAGCACGCCGTTGAGAGTGCCCATATACTGAGTGAGCACAGCCATCACGTAACGCGCCAGGCTGGCAAAGATGAGCAGCGCAGACTCCATCAGGCGGGGCTGGCCTGCAGGGAGAGCAGGGGGCACAGCAAACGGCGACAGTCTCAGGCACAAGGCAAAGCCGAGCCAGGCAAGGCTGAACAAAGGAGCAGCGGCGACTCCATCGAGCAGGGCGGCGTGTGGCAGCAAGTTCCCTGGGAGAATGCTGCCGCTCCTCAAGCAAACGCCAAGCAAACGCCGTAAGAAGATGGGCCAACGATGGGCGATCGACGGGTTGGCCCAACGCACACGCTGCTGCTGCTGCTGCTTGAAGCGCGACCATGCCTTTGCCCTCCCCGTGCATGCGCCGCACCTGACTGCACGCACTGAAACATGAAGGGCAGCAGCTCCGGCCACCCCTGGTCCTCAATAATGCCTGCCGCCAGCTCGCTCACGCAGTCGCACACCTGCGGGCATTGAGGGGAAACATGAATGCACAGCGTGAGAAGCGCAGGCAGGCTGGCAACGTGAGGCAGCAGGGCCGCCAGGTCGCTCACGCAGTCGCAGGCCTGCAAGCATACCACGGAGGATAAGAAGCATAACGCAAGGGTGCGACGAAGGCAGGTGCATGCTACGGGCGGGTGCAACGCTTGTTGCCAGCTAGCTCACCCATCCGATTGACCCACGGCGCAGCCCCTTGGCCTGCAGTCACCCCGCTCCATCACCCTCTGCCGTCGCCTGTCGAGCTTCAAATTGAGCGACGGGGCAAGTCGAACTCACCTTCTTGGTGACCGCGCGCATCTGCTCCTCGCGGATGCATGCCAGCATTTCGTTCTTCACCAGCGCTTTGACCGGGTCGGTCATGCCGGGCCAGATGGAGGCGTCGTCGCGCGTCAGCACCTGGCACAGGCGGCGGCGCAGCGCAGCAGGCGGGTGCGTTGATGTGGGTGCATCGATGTAAGCAGTTGGTGGATGGATGGAGTGCGCTGCAGGGGCGCTGGGCGGCCCATGCCGGGCCAGATGGGGGCATCATCGTCGCGCGTCAGCACATGAGGAATGCATGCATGCGCAGGATGCGCTGTTTGGAGCAGCAGCAGCAGCAGCAGCAGCAGCAGCAGCGGCGGCAGCAGCACAGCGGCAGCTCAGACCGCTTGCTGCCTGCGACGCAATCCAATCTGCACAACTGCGCACTGTTCGATCTGGCATCCGAGCCCACTGTTCCGCCCCTTGCTCACCTTGCGTAGCAGCACGGCGCAGAGGCCGCGCGCCTCCAGCGAGGGCGACTGCCGCAGCGAGCGCACGAGCTGCTGCGCGCACGCGTCGGGCGCCTGCTTTTTGAGCTCGGCAAAAACGGCTTCGGCCTGTCGAGGAGGAACAGGGCGAGCAGGTGATGCAGAGCTTCGATGCGAGGGGCTGGCATGACAGAAAGAGGAGGGGCCTGCTGAAACGAGCCGGGCAAAAGGCGTCGGTTGGCAGCAGCCCACGCCCGGCAGCGTGCGCCAGCAGCGAGCGGCACGCAGTGTGGGTGCTGTGCAGACGCCTACTGCCTGGCACATGGTCCAGCATTCCGCCACGATGGCCCAGTCGCCAGCCGGGCCGTTGCAAACAGGCAAGCGACGGCCGCCGGCCGCACGCGTGCCGCCGTTTGCCGGCGGTGCCATCACCTGCGGCACCGGCATGCGCGTCCCTGCCGCCGCCCCGGCCCACCTGCGAGCGCTGCTCGTTCTGCGAGCTCATGAGCATCGCGCACAGCTGCTCAAAGGCAGCGGCATCGCCGCCGACCAGTGCACTGACGTCCGCCATTGCTGCGGGGCTCCTGAATCGCTGCGCTGCTCAGGACCGATGCAGGCCAGCTGCAAGCGGGGCTCCTAGCCGGCCAAAAGCCTGCGCCGCCGCTGTCCCGCAGCTGCTCGAGCCGGTTTCAATACTGAGGGACGTCTGCACGCGCCCTGGACGA
Organism: Micractinium conductrix; assembly: GCA_002245815.2. Classification (NCBI taxonomy): domain Eukaryota; kingdom Viridiplantae; phylum Chlorophyta; class Trebouxiophyceae; order Chlorellales; family Chlorellaceae; genus Micractinium; species Micractinium conductrix. The sequence continues at coordinate 1,465,639 of LHPF02000004.1, forward strand.
GGCTGAGATGTGATGATGCTAGCGTGATAGGCAGGCAGCTGCAGCGTCAGCTATACGTGCCAGCGGCCGCCATGTCATTCGGACGCCAGCCTGTTGAGGCATTTCTGGCCCTCTGATCGCTGCCGCACCTTGCTTACAACGCAAGGTAACTGTCCGTCATCGCAACGCCTCTGAGCAGTTGCTCCGCTCGCTCGGAGCATGGGGCACGGCGCAGAGACCTCTTCTGCCCGCTGCGAGCCTGGAACCGACTCCCGGACTAATCCGGAGGCGCAGGCAGGCGCTGCTGCACCTCCAGACGGGCAGCCACAGGCAGCGGCGCCGGTGCTGACTGACCTCGCGGCGGCTGCACTGGCGGCGACGCACGGCGCAGCGGCGCCGCCAGTCCTCTGCCATGCCGTGCCTCACATCCCGCAACGCTACAACTGGTGCGTCAACGTGTCCAGAGGCAGCTGGTCTTGCCAGGCCTGGGCAGCCATGCTTCATTTCATTCGTTGCCAGTGTTGCGGTGTTGCGATGCGCCCACTGGCCCCCGCTCTCCCGGGGCCGGCACCTGCAGGGACTGCGGGCTGGCGTGTGTGCTGATGGTGCTGCGAGCGCTGGGGCTGCGGCAGTACCATATGGGGACGCTGCTGGAGGTGAGAGTAGCAGCAGAAGTTGCTGTGGCGGGGGGAGTGTACGGGGGGATGCCTGCCTGCCGGGCGGCCTCGCCCGCCTCCAGCACCCCTGCCACCGCCCTGCGCGCGCCCGTCCCCCCGCCCTGCAGCTGTGCCCCACCCGCAGCATCTGGACGATCGACCTGGCGCACCTGCTGGCCGCCTGCGGGGCACAAGTGCAGCTGCTGACGGTCACTCTAGGAGCAAATCAAGAGTACAGTAGGGAGCGCTTCTATGCTGAGACGATGCAGGACGACAGCACGCGGGTGGAGCAGCTGTTTGAGGTCTGTACCATGTTTGTGTGGGCAGGCCGGGCTGGTTGGCGCCGCTGGCTGGCGATGCTGGCGCAACGCAGGATGGCAGCGCAGGGCGGCAGCGCAAGGGTGGGAAGGCTGTTCCGGGTGCTTGCCATGCTCCATCACCGCCTGCCAGCCGCTGAGTAGAGCGCCGTCGCCTGGACGCCATCTACAGAGCCCGCTCGATCAACGACAATTAAAACTGCAGGGATCGTTTCAATAAATGTTGCGATGCGACGATCAAAGCGGTTGTGCTCCTCCTGTTGCAATCCCCCCCTCCCCCCCCTTGCAGACCGCCTCGACAGCAGGCATCGCGGTGGCCCAGCGATCGGTGCCGCTGAGCGCGCTGCGGTCGCTGCTGCTGAGCGGGCGCTACCTGCTGGTGGTGCTCGTGGACAAGGCGACGCTGTGCAGCGTGACAGCAGCCACACGCAGCAGCGGCGGGCTGGGCAGCGGATGGAGCCCTGCCGGGCTGCGGCGCAGCGGCAGGCTGGCCGACGATCCAGGCGCCGGCGGTGACGGCGCTGCAGCAGGCGGAGCAGCAGGCGGAGCAGCAGGCGGAGCAGCAGGCCAGGGCGGGCATCCAGGCGCAGGCAGCGGCAGCACGATGCCAGACGGGCAAACAGGCCACTCTGGCAGCCCCGGTGCTGGTGGTGGATTAGAGGAGGGCAGGGGCAACGCGGCTGTAGGCGGCGGGGCCGCGCTGGCGAGAGGTGCAGCAGCAGCAGCAGCAGCAGCAGCAGCAGCAGCAGCAGCAGCAGCGCGGCCTCAGGCACCAGCAGGGCAGCTGGAGGCAGCGGCGGAAGCAACAGCAGAAGCAGGGCGCTCGGCGGTCGCAGCGGCAGCAGCGGCACGCTCTGGCGAGACGCCGGGGTCACCTTCTGTCGGCTGCGCGGCGGTGGCGGCGGAAGCGGGCGGGTATTTGGGGCACTACATCGTGCTTTGCGGCTTTGATGCACGCAGTGACGAGTTTGAGATGAGAGACCCAGCTAGCGACAGGTGGGTGGGCTCGCGGGCGTCCCAACTGCTGCTGTCCACCCAACGGGAACGCGTGGGGTGCACGCTGTGCTACAGCAGCGACCGCAGCAGCTTTGTTCGCGGCGCGCTCCTGCACGTGTGCTGCGTGCAATGCGGTGCACGCTGGCTTGCCCTGGCTCCGTGCTGCTGCCTGCTTCTGGCCGCCCAACATGCCTCGCTACGTGCTGCCTGGCTGACGCAGGCCGCGGCTGTGGGTGCCCGCTGCACGGCTCGAGGCCGCTCGAAAGGTGCGTGCCTGCTTTCGACACGACTGCTGTCATGTGCAGGCGCGACCGCCGCTGCCTGGCGGCATGCGCTGTGAGTGCTTGCTGCCGCGGCCAGGGCCACTGCGGGCGGGGTGCCGACGAGCCGATGCGCGCTGCCTCCTTGCGTGCACTGCAGCCATCCAATTTCGCCCTCCTGCCACCTGCCACCTTCCTCAGTGGTTAGCACTCAATAAATCTGAATATTCAGAACGTGACCAAAACGTGTGTCCGACCAGTGTTTCGACCAAGGGCGCTGTCTCCTTGCTTTGTGGGGGACGCCCCTGCTAACTCGGTCCCCGCCCCCTTCGGGCCCCACCCCTGGCAGGTGTTTGGCACAGATGAGGACCTCCTCGTTGTGTCCACCAACACCGCCAGCGCCAGCGCCAGCGGGCCAGGAGCGCACGCACCGGACCAGCCCGCGCAGCAGCACGGGCCGGCGCAGCAGCAGCAGCGGCAGCGGAAGGAGGCTGCTACTGCGGCCCCGCCGGCGGCGGCTGGGGCAGCCGGCGGCGCGAGTGACGCCTGCCATGGCGCCCCGCCCAGCGGACACAGCAGCGGAGGCCTTGGCTGACTTGAGAGCGCTGGCCTGCATGAGGCCTTATCTGCTGGCTGCTGACGCGGCCTCGGCTGGCATGTTTTGCTGCTGCTCTTTGTTGTCTGACCATTAACAAATCCAGGCCTCCTCTTGTATTCCCCTCGCCGTTCCGCGCGCTGTGATTTCATTCCCTCGTGCTGCGTCAGCAGCGCACCTGTTGGTGTATGCGCCTGCAAGCTCCACCGCGCTGCTTTGCCTGTGCCTGTGCTGTATAGATCACGCATGCTCGTACTCAGGCTGGTCTTAGGGGGGAGAGGCTGGTGTGCCTGTCGAATGCAGCAGCATGTGGATGTCGTCGCCCAGACTCTGAATCTCGGATGTCAGCAAAAGCGACGGCCAGCTCAGCCTCTCGCTCATGTATGACGGTCCGCTCACGGGCCCTCCTTCACTGTCCTGCGCCTCCCGCGCCCCCCAGCACTTGCCTTGCAAGCTCACAACGAGGCCAGGGGCTCCTGCAATGGGCTCCTTTTTGGCGCACTCTGTCGAGAACGCTGTCGAGGACTGGGGTGAGCCGTGAGCACCGACCAAGCGCGCCAGCGCGACGCGCAGGCTGCACAGCGCGCACCGGAAACCGACACCAGCCGCTGTTGCTCGCCATGCCCTGCAAACTCGCTCCTGCTGGACATGGAGGCCCCCGGGGACATGGAGGACATGATGCTGATGAGCGGCAGCCTCGAGAGCTGCAGCGACCTCTTCCTCTTCCCCGCAGCTCTCAGGCGAGCTAAGCAAGGTGCGCTGCGAAGCTGACGGCCCCATTTCACAATCTAGGGGACGATGGGCTTGCACGGAGCGCATATTACCTCACAACCCCCCTTTGTTCCCCTTCCCTTCGTTCACGGTTATGCAGGCAACCTCCTGCCTCCTCTCCTCCCCCGCCCCGCCATCTTTCGCTGCTGCGACGCCTGATGATATCGATGGGTACGGAGGGGAGGCAGACCTCAAAAGCTGTTGAGAGTGCGGTGGCGTTGCCACGACCGCACCATGTACGGACCGCACCATGTACAGCCGGCGTAGGTGCCGTACGTGGTGCACCAATTCCTCCATGGTGCACCAATTCCTCTGACACGCCTTGCCTTGCCTTGCGTGCACGCGACCGCTTGCACGCAGGCTGGTGCCCTGCCTGCCGGGGCAGGGCATAGATGCGCTGGTGCCCACCGGGCCCTTCGGCGCCGCGGACGCGTCGCCGTCCGACATCGCCGCACCGCCTTTGCTGGCCCCCACAGCTGCGCTGCAGCCCTGCGCTGCCGCGCCGCTGCCGCTGGGCCTGCACGGCCTGCGCCTGCAGCTGGACCTGGGAGCGTGATCGCGGCCTGGGGCGCTGCCGGCGGCGCGGCCGCGCCGCACCTGTTCCGCTTGCGCGGCGCGGCGCTGTCCGCCGCCGCCGCCACCATCCCCCCCGCCGCCGTGCTGCACTCCACCGTGTCCGTGGGCGTGCGGCAGCGGGAAGGGCAGCAGCATGTCAGCTTCGTGCCAGAGCAGCCTCTGGCCTCCCAGCCCCACCCTGAGCGACTGGTGCCAGCCCCCGTGCCAGCGCCACGGGCAGCCGGCCAGCCGGCGCCGCGCAAGCGCCGCCCCGTCGTCCCCGGCCTGCGCAAGCTGTCGAGCGACAAGCGGCCCCGCATCAAGGTGCGCTGGGGGCAACGACAAGGTGTAGGGCATGGTGTGGGGTGGTGGGGGGGGGGGGGGGGGGGGGGGGCAGGAGACCCTGTGGGTCGGCGGAGCGCCAGCCCGCCGCATCCGTGCCTCTGGTGCCGGGAATGCACCACCCCATCCCACCTTGCCCCCACCCCACCCACCCTTCCTGTCCGCAGGGCCGCTTTGTGACGCGCTGTGAGTACGACACTGCGTACGAAGCAGCGCTTGCTGCCTGCTCCTCCAAGGATCGCATCGTGCCTGCTGCGTGAGGCCCTGCTGCTGCCGATAGCGAGCGCCCGGCGGGCGGCTGCCCACCCCACCACTCAAGCGGCACGTGCCTGCGGCGCCCCGTGTTCCCGAATGCCTAAGCCAGCCAGCCCAGTATTTGTTGGCGGCACGCATATGCGCTTGCACCCACCTTGCCACTCCACTCCGCTTAACCACCCCATCATTGCAACACCCCGGCCATGCACACTCCCTTCATGCCGCCCACACCACTCCCACAACCCTTCGCCTTGCCATCGCCCCATTCCTGCAACCCCACGCCCTTTGCAGCCCTTCCGTTTGTATGATTTGATCGCCTTATGCGCTGCCCTGTAGGCGCCCGCCCCCCCCCCCCTCCCCCGGGTCCTCCCCCCCCACGCCCGCCAACCGCACCCCATTGCTGGCCCAGCCCCTTCCCCAGCGGGCGTTTTCCAGACCACACCCCCACACCACACCCACTTCTTTGCCGCACCGAATCCCCTTTGTCAGTTTTCCGCACGTGCCGCGGCGGCGTGCCACGCGCCGCATGCTGTGCACGCCGCCGCAGCTGCGCTCGTCATAGACGAATCTTTTGAAAACCCTGCCCCTTCTTGGCCTCGCCCAATTTGAAACAAACTGGCACACCGCTTCCCCTTTGGGTCTGGCCACGCTGCTTGCCCCCCGTTGCCGTCCCTTCGCTTTTGTGCTGCTGCCCCCCTCATTTTGTGCGTCGACCCCCCCGCCGACCGTCCCCTTTTTTTGCCGTGCCGGCTGCGCCCCACCCCTGAGACGGCGGAGCGGGTGCAGCCGAGTAAGTTTTTTGAGCCGATTGATTGATATTTACACCGACGCCCCAGAGGAGGCCGCCGAACCCCCCTTTCCAATGTCCCCCCTTTCCGAACCAACTTTCCCCGTCCAAAACCCCGCCTGATCGACCCCGTCCTGCTTTGCCATGCCCTGCCGCCGGTCGCCCCTCTTTCTGTCGGCGGCGCCCTCGACGTTTTTTCGTTTTCTAGCGACTGTCAGAGCTTCTAGTTAAACCGACCCCTGACATTCCCTCAACCCTCCCTTACTTTTTCCGCCTGAAGTTGCATGCTCTGAAAGTGCAACCCCGCCAGAAGTGGGCCAACATGAGAACCTGGGCGGGGCTGCCTCGCTGCACCACCAGACTGCTCAGAAGCCTGGCCAACCGCCTGCCAGCGATGTGTGCCTGCCAGCGATGCGCGTGCAAGCGCGCGCCACACCCTGCGCTGTGGCTGCGGCGCACCGTTGAGCGTGCAGCACCACCGTGTTTAACCGGGCGCACTGCCACTGCAGGTCCACTGCAGCACTGCTGCTAGCATCAAGATCTAGTTGAGTTGATTGTCTTTCTCGTGTCTGTGCATCAAAATGTCGAGATGCAGGGGCAGTCAGCGCCCACACAGCAGCCAGCACGTGGAGCGGCGGCGGCGGGTTTCGCAGGTTCACTTCCATGCGGGATCCTTCGGCTGTTCTATGGGCGAGCTGCTGCTTGTCCTCCGCATGTACTGTACCACTTTGCGCCCGGCTGTGGCAACGTGCCGGCTGTGAGAGAGGCAAGGGACGCGGTCTTCGTCGGCCGCGCACTGGACCCGTTCGTGTGACTTGCAGCGTCTTTCGCATCACCGACGAGAAGCGCTGGCGTCGCCGCTCGCGTGTGTTCAGGTGCCCGCTCGGCGGGGTCTCCAGCGCCTCGCTCGTCCCTTCTCGCCTCTTTTCGACGCCTCGTCCAACCAAGGAACGCCATGCGCGAAGTGGGCAGTTCTCACTCCTGCCTTTGTTTCGGCCAGTCGCCGCCGCCGCAGGTGCTGGGTCCCCCTCTTTGATCAGACGCGCTCTGGCCGCCGCGCAAGCCCAGGCACAACGAGATGGGTGCTGAGGCAGCGGGGGAATGCAGGCTGTTGGCGGGGCCGGCGGCCCTGGCCGCCCAGCTCCTCCTCGCGGTCCTGGCCTTTGCAAGCCTGGCCTACAAGCGGTGCGCCCCGGGTGCTGTGCAACACTGCTACAGTAGAGGACTGGGCAGCACTGTGTTCGACGGGGTGCAGCAAGCCAGCGGCTGTGGGTGGGTGCGCCGTGCGACTGTTCTGCTTTTGCTGACGAGCAGAAATGGCAGGTCGCCCGTGAAATGGTTGCCTGCAACGTGTGCAAACGTGGCAACGCGCTCGCTGCAGCGGTGTAGGAATGGCGAGAAGTGGGCTCACAGTCGCCGACCCTCTGCACCCTCCACCCAATGCGCGCAGGCGAGTGGAACGCCCGCAGCGCCCGCTCAACATCTGGGGGCTTGACGTTTCCAAGCAGGCAGCGTCCATGCTGGCCGCGCACGTGTGCGGTGGGTTGGGCTCAGCAGCAGGGGAGGCGCGACAGGGGATGCAACGGAGCAGGCTGTTTGCGCACGCAGGCGGCGCACGACACCCAGCGGCTCGCGCGTCTGGCTACGCCGGCGCATTCCCTCCTTACTGACCGTCCTCCCTGGGCGGTCTGCGCCTGCCCCGACCATCTCCCGCGCAGGCATGCTGATAGCGATGGTGGCACATAGCAGCGTGAACGCCGAGGGCACCAGCGAGTGCAGCTGGTACTTCTGGGCCTTCACCTTTGGTGGGTGCTGGGGAGGGTGCTTGGGGGGTGCTGAAAAGGGTGCTTGGGGGGTGCTGGGGAGGGTGCTTGGGGGGTGCAGGGGAGGGCACCCTGGAGGTTGCGTGTCGAGTGCTGGAGAGTGGTGCGCGTAGGCCCGCTGCGAAGGGCGGTGTCTGCCGCCAGGCGCCTGCGCCTCATGCTCAGCCCCCGCCCGCCCACATCCCCCACACCCACAGACACCACGATCGGGCTGGCGCTCACCATCGGCCTGCACAAGGCAGCGCTGCGAGGCGCGCTGTGGTGGGGCGAGCGCACGGCGCGCCGCCAGGGCGACGCGGCACGCGCTCTGGCAGAGGACGGCAGCGAAGGGGGAGGCAGCGAGGGCGCTGCCAGCGCTGCTGGGGGCCCCTGGTGGAAGGTGCTGCTCGATTGCGGCAGCTACGGTGAGGGGCCAGCACTATTAAGGGGAGGGACGAGGGTTTGGCGGGGAGGGCACGTGCCGCTTTCTCTGCCCGCCGCTGCACCCTCCAGCTGGCCTGCCTGCACCGCCCCACACCCGCCGCCTGCATGCCGCTCCGCTACCCGGAACTCGCCCTTTCCCACCTCCCTGCAGGCGACCCTCCCTCCTACCGTCGCTGGGGCATCCAGCTGGCAGAGTGGGTGACCTGCGTGATCGCGGCGCGCGCGCTGTGCGGCGGGCTGGTCGTGCTGCTGGGCCCCGTGCTGGCGCACGGCGCAAAGGCAAGTTCCAGCAGCGCGCGCGCACTTGCCTGCAAACCGCACACTGCCGCCGGCCTGGCCGTAGTGGCCCTACTATCGCTCTCCTTGCCCTGCCGTGCTGAATCCCGCACCTTTGCTCTCCCCCCTCTCTGCAGGGCCTGGATAGCCTGTTTGCGGGGCACCCCACTGGGCTGCTCTTCTTCGTCATGATTTGCTGCCCGCTGCTCATGAACGTTTGCCAGGTGGGTGGGTGGGTGCGTGGCTGGCTGGTGCCTGAACCGCTGGCTCGGACGCACGGACAAGTTGTGGTGGTGCGTTGTCAGCCGCGGGACGGCGGGCTGCCACGGCGAGAGGCCTTGGTGTGCGCAGGCCCCGCCGCCCCGCCCCGCCGCTGCCACCCTGCCACCCACACCCCACCCTCTTTCCCCCTGCTGGCACCGCAGGTGCTGGTGCAAGACCTGGTCCTGAAGTTTGCCAAAGGCCGCGGCGCCGGCACCAGCGCAGGTCAGCCCCAAAAGGAAGGGCTGGAGCTGGAGGGCGCGGTGGCCGAGCGCCAGGTGTCCCTGCTGGCGGCGGCGCAGCAGCGCAGCGACGCGCTGGTGTGACCGCCGCGCGCTGGCGCTGGTCCTGTCCCCTTTGGCCCCCTCTGCACGTGCAGTCCTACTTCGCTCCCTCTCTGCTCGGCTGAGCCTGCCCCCGATCCCCCTGCCCCTGATTGACCCGCTCCCAGCCTCACATCCTCGCCACCTGCTCCCAGCCTCACATCCTCGCTGATGATCTCCTCTGTGATACCCCCTCCTCCTCCAAACCTGCCTTGTCTCACTTGAACTCCCCTTCGATTGTACTCTTCCCTCTGAACCCCCTGCTCTATGTATTCTTCCTCTATGCATGCCACCCATGTGCCTCGCCCCTCGGCCGCGAGGTCGTGTGCCACAGCAGCTGCTCCTTCAGCTGCTTCCCCCGCTACGGTACATCCCGTTGGCTGCTCTCTGACTCCTCTCCCCAAGCTCGTAACTATTTGCCACGTACTGTAAGCGCCCTACTGAGAGCATCGGACAGCAAACCACAGCTTCCAATGCTGTCGGCGCCGCATCACCGCACAGTCATGACAAGCATCACCGCACAGTCATGACAAGTAATTCACTTCCGACCTGCGCAGTTGCCTCCCGCCGCCAGTTAGCTTAACTTTGGGGACGCCGCTGGATTTCGAGCACAAGCTTGTGTGCAACCCTGCCCCGCGAACTCTACACTCTCAGCCTCGTTGTTGAAGAAGCGGCATGACCCCCTCCCGAGCCAGGGATGGCTGCCACAAGCTGCCACAAGTCCTCTTGTGGCAGGGCTTGTGGCAGGGCTTTGTGGCAGCATACCTTTAGCGTTTATAGCTTCGGGAATGGGCTCTCTGGCGCCTCCACGGGTCTCCCCCGACCTCCTGCAACCGGTTGCAGCCGGGCCGGAGGCCGCTTTGTCCCGCTTCCCCGGCCGGCTCAGCGGGACCTCCTTTCGCACTTCTGGGTGCTGCAAAGCGATCAAGGATGCAGGCGGGGCCTCCGGAAAGCCAGCGGGGCCGACTGACGGGAAACCCCCACCTGCCGCCTGCTGGCGACGGACGGCTCGGGGCTCGTGCCCCTGCAGCACTCTGTGCAGGGCAAGCTTGTGAAGGTGGCCCAGGTAGGGACATCCACAAGGCCTCAGGGCGTGCCCATGGAGCTGCAGGCTGGCTGGCAGGGCCTGGCGTGAGCAGGGCGGGCACTCGAGCGCCGGGGGCGGCGGCGGCGGCATGACCAGGGGGCGCCTGCCGATGCGGTGCTGCCAGCTGTGCCTGGCCTGCTTGTGCAGTGGCCCACCCACCCACCCTCACTGAGGAGGGGTGTAGGGTGGTGGGGGGACAGGCAGCGCTGCAAGCGCATTGCTACGCAGGCCGCAGGAGGGGCGCCGCTGCAGGGGGGTCCGGCAGGCAGCGGTGCGGCCAGGAATGCCTGCCGGTGTGATGCTGTGGGCTGTGCCAGGGGTGCCTCTGCAGTGCCCCACCCACCCAGCCTCACTGAGGGACACTGCAGGAGGGTTGTGGGACAGGCAGCGCTGCAAGCGCATTGCTACGCAGGCCGCAGGAGGGGCGCCGCTGCAGGGGGGTCCGGCAGGCAGCGGTGGCGGCCGGGGGGCGCCTGCCGGTGTGATGCTGTGGGCTGTGCCAGGGGTGCCTCTGCAGTGCCCCACCCACCCAGCCTCACTGAGGGACACTGCAGGAGGGTTATGGGACAGGCAGCGCTGCAAGCGCATTGCTACGCAGGCCGCAGGAGGGGCGCCGCTGCAGGGGGGTCCGGCAGGCAGCGGTGGCGGCCAGGGGGTGCGGCCTGGTATGCGCCAGAGCAGCGCAGCGCCGCCGCCAGCGCGGTGCCGCGCCATGACGCCCAGCGGCTACCATGCCGCACGGCCAATGTCGGCCTCCAGCATCCACTGCAGGCCTGGCAGTGGATTATGAAGATGTTCGGCGGCTGCTGGAACATCAGGGCGCTGCCTCAGGGGCTCGCCGAGCACATTGCGGCGGTGCCGCCGGGCAGCAGCGGCGTCGACCGCGGCGGCTACTTCGAGTTTGCAGCACCGCCGCTCGAGATCGCTGTGCAGCTGCCGCACTCCTTTGAGCTTGGCAGCGACAAAGTGCTCACCGTGCAGAGCACAGAGGACCTGGTGCAGCGCGGCAAGGCGCAGCAGCTGAGCTGCGGCAGCGGCGCTAGCGCCCAAACTTTTCAAGCCTTCGATGTCTGCCGCGCAGCCGTGCTGCTGCACAAGGGCTGGCCGCCGCAGCTTGTGCCCGTGCTGGACAAGAGCAAGCGTGGCGAGGCAGCAGGCAGCGGCGCAGCAGCAGCAGCAGCAGGAGGCAGCCCTGCGATGGCGGCGCCGTCTGGCAGCGGCGCGCTGCCACCGCGCAACCAGCTCATCCCCTGTGCCAACCAGTTCAAGCACTGGCCGGTGAGCAGTGTGGGATGCCTTCCCAGGGGTGGGAGACGCAGGGCCTGCGACAGGTCGCAAAGCGGCGCACCCATGTGTTGCGTGCTGGGTCGACCCCTGCACCGGTCGACCCCCTGGCCTGCCTGCTGCAGGAGGCGCAGCGGCGCCACTTTGAACTTGTTACCTGGTCCACAGAGTGTCTCTAGAGACGCGAGGCCGCGCCGGAAAAGCTGCTGAGAGCGAGGGGATGGTCGGGTCCGCGCAAGCCAAGCCCCCTGGTCTCGCCCGCTGCAGTAGAGCGTTGTTACACCGCAATTGAAACGCAACACATGACGCACGCGGCGTGCCTGCCCGGCACGTGCCTGCCCTGCCTGCCTGCCCGCCCTTGGGCTGTCGGGATGCTCCCTGTGTTCACCATGCTGCCGCCATCTCCCTCTGCCCTGCTGCAGTCGGGGTCGAGTGAGCCGGAGCTCAAGGGCTTTGAGTGGGCCTGGCTGCCCACCTGTGGGCACGCCCACCCGCTGGGCGGGCGCTGCAATGTCCCGTGCATCATCGGCAAGCTGCGCGGCGACTCCAGCAAGCTGGTGGTGCGCTTCCCGCCTGGCCGCCGCTGCTTCCACCTGAAGGGCAGCAAGACAGGGAAGCAGGGCGGCCTGATGCGCAGCGTAGTGCTGTTTGCGGCGCAGACGACGCTGCTGCGCTACAGCAACAAGAGCCTGGCCGGCGAGGCGGCGGCGCGAGAGCTGGTGTCCGGGGCGGCGCTGCTGAGCAGCAACGGCATGGTTGGCACCACCAACCGCAACACGCAGGCGGCTCGCAGCCGGGCTCTGCACGCAGCCCTGCTCACTCGGAGGGGTCGGCCGGCGGCATGGCGTGGTCGCCAGCACAAGCGCCGCTGCAGAGCCTGCCCGCAGCCACTGCACACGAGCGGGGCGCGGCGCAGTGAGCGCTGCGCTGCAGCACTCGCACAGCATCTCACACCCTCCCGGGCTCAGCCTGCAGCACAACTCAACCCTCAGCACAACTCAATGGTCCGAAAACTATCCTCACAATCTTCACACATCCATCCTCACACACCCTTCTCGCAAGACAGCGCCGTGCCCTGCCCCACCCTGTCCTACCCTCGACCCACGCTCAACCCTCCTTGCACCCTTCCCCGCCTCCTCGCACACGGCTCACCCCGCCCGGCCCTGTCACCCCTCCTCCTGCCTGCTCATGCACCCCTCCCAGGCCTTTCTCCCTGCCTGCCAGCTGTGGAGCCGTAGCGTAACACATGCACATGCAGGGGACGAGGCAGTTGCAGGGAGGTGCGCTGGCATGGCAGCGCGCGGGGGCAAGGTGTCGGGCAGGGTCCTGAGCAGGGGAGGGGTGGGCAGACGGGGCAGCAGTGCGGGCATGACGACAAAGGGGACAGGCAGGACTGGACGGGGCGATGCAGCTGACACGCCTGCTCAGTCGGCGGCTCGCAGGCCGTTGCGCTCCAGCCAGCTGCGCAGCCAGGCGGCAGCCTCGGGGTCAGCGGCCTGCGCTGCGGCAAGCGGCACTGGCCCGCCGCCGCCGCGGATGCGAGCAAAGCCGAGGCTGGCCTCGGAGACGTGGCGGCCCTGTGCAAGGTTGGCCGCACAGGCGGGGCTGCATGCAAAGACCCCCATCTTGCCGCCACGTATGACCTGGCCGGTGCTGGCGCGGCGCCGCACAAACACTTCTCCATTGGTGATTGCTGTGACGAGGCAGGCCTGGCCACGAGCGAGCGTGGTGGTGCAGCCAGCAACGCTGCAGCGCCGCATGCCCCAAAGTTGGTGGTGGCGACGCGTGCCTGCCAGCCTGCAGGGAGGGAGGAGGCACGGGGCGGAGCAAGGCGAACTCAGACCTGGTGAGGGCATCAGCAACGCCGCTGCAGAATGTGCTGCAGGCATGGAAGCGGCCGGGCGCAGCACGGCCGCCACTCGCCCCACAGCTGGCAGCGCAGCTGGCAGGCCAATGCGGGAGCGGCTGTGTCTCCCCCTCAATCCCTCGGCACTTGCCTGGCTGCGCCTCCACCGCATGGACAGCGTTTGCGTCCGAGTGGGTCTGCGAGTACACGCCGCCGCTGATGTGCTTGACCTTGTCGCTCCCGCTCTGCGCCGCCGGGCCCACTCGCGAGCTGCAGGGTACACGTCTGGAGCAGCAGGCGGCGGCGCCGCAGCTTGCGCACGTGGCGCGTCTGGCGCTGCAGCGCCCTCGCCGGGGGCCGGACGGCGGCGAGCCAGCGCCGCTCCCTGCTGCGGTGTGGGCAGCTGCGTCGGAGCGCCGTGCGGCGCCGCCACCTGCGCTGTGCGGGCGCCGCGGTTTGGGGGCCGCGCTGCTGCTGGCGGGTTCTGCTGGCCCTCCAGCAACGCGGCCGCGGCTAGGAAAGGCTGCTGTGCGTTGGCAGGTGCGCCGCCAGGCGGCGCGGCCGGCAGCCCCGGGCGTGGTGGAGTGACAAGGTCGATCACACCGGGGCTCATATCAGGGCTCTGCAGGTCTATCACCTCGTCCTCCATTGTTGCGAGGCCGTGTGACTGCAGCAGAGCAGTGCACAAGGGGGGCAGGGCAGGGGTGCGCAGCGGCGAGGCGGCGGGCGGGCGGCAGACGGGGAGAAGCTGTATTGGTGCTGTCGGCGGGCTGCGGGGCGCGCATGGTACGCTCCGCAGTCCTGCCCAAGCGCATCACAGCCCGCCGCAGGTCAGTCAGTCATCACAGTCGCGCCACCCCGATGCGCACCTCCGGGACTCCCCCGTGCCGCTGGAGGTCCGTGGGGGTGTTACAGGATAGATCGGAATGAATTGGCACACGGCCAAATGCGCCAGCCTGTCGACCCTCCCGGGAGGGGTCATGTGTTCAAGAACAGCCCGCTTTCCCCCGCTGGTACCTCTTCCTGCACATTTACCGCCCTTTGATGCTTATGCAGCGCACTTGCAAGGCGGGCGGTGTGCTGCGCGGCAAAACTTGCCCTCTTGCCCCCCCAGTGCCCACCAGACTGCCCGAGAGTGTCCCGGCATGCGAAGCTGCAGGTGAGGCCCTGCAGTGCTTGAACCACCAGAAGGCAGCGGCTGAGCGCGGCCCTAGACCGTTGGTGGCCAAGTTACGCCGGCGCGGTGCCGGCGCGCCACCGCCTCACGTTCGCCAGTTTGCTACACTGATGCGCCAGCCCTGCCCCTCGCAGGCTTCTGCGCAGCAGATGCACGCCGGCAGGTCAGCAGCACCTCCGACAGCACCGCCTTGGTGGGCGGCACGCAGGGCGGGGATGAGGTGGAGCAGCGGCGCCGCGGCGAGCCCCGGGCCGCAGCCAACGGAACTGCCACAGGACCACCCACGCTGCCGTCGCCGCCGCCCACAGGCAACAGTTGCGTGCTGCGTCAGCCCTCTGCACCCGTGGACCCCCCGGCTTGTAGCGGCCCCTGATCACGTTTTCGCTCTTCCCACATCCTTCAAGGTCATCTCACATCCTTGTGGAACCCTCCCGCGCCCCGCTCCCGCCCCCAGTTTAAAATGGCCAGGGGGTCGACCGGTGCAGGGGTCGACCCAGCACGCAACACATGCTGTCTCACACGACAGAGCCTTCGCCCTGCTTTGTCGCCGCAATCGCTCTCGCACCGGCCATCGCTATTTTTGTATCGACTTGTTGTCGACTTGTTGTCGGCCAGGGGCGCCTCTCCTTCACAGCAGCCGACAGCACTGTTGCCGCTCTTTCCCGCGCGCCTGTCGCCCGTCTGCAGCGCTCGGATGTGCCGGGCGTGAGATCTGTATTCCGCAGGCAGGCCAGAAGCAGCCAGCAGCCCACTTCGGGCGGGCCCCCGCCTGCTATGTCGTTCTTCGTGCCCACCAAGTTTGTCTGGCGTTTCGGGGGCAACCAGGTGAGCCGTGAGCGGCGCGGCAGGTGCGCTTGGCAGCTCACAGACGGCGCGCGGCACGGTCACCTCCCTTCGGCCTCTCCCTCGGCTGCAGGTCCACCTTTGTGGCTCGTTCACGAGATGGGTGGAGACTGTGCCTATGACGGCGGTCGACGGCCAGCTCGGCACCTTCACTGTTGTGGTGCACCTGCCGCCAGGGTGAGCCTGTGCGGCGGCGGCACGGGCGAGCAGGTGCCGCATCGTCGCGCTGCTGCTGCTGCACTGAACATTGCCAGCTTCCGCAGTGGTGTGCCGGCCGGCAATGCGCTGCGTGGATGCCGCAACGTGGCTGCCCAGAGCGTGCCGTCGCCTTGCTCGCCGCCGCCGCGCCAGTCTGCACGCCGCCGCTGCACTGCCTGCACCGACCGCCATCCCCTGTCTCCGCACCTGCCTCCACCTTCTCCGCAGCTACCACCAGTACAAGTTCATCGTGGATGGGGAGTGGCGGCACGATGAGAGCCAGCCGTTCATGCCCGACCCCCTCGGCAACGTGAACAACTGGCTGTTTGTGCGCAAGCCGGAGGGGCAGGCGACGCCGGGCAACGGGTGGGTGCTGCTGCTGTGCTGCCATGCCGGTGTGTTGAGGTGCTTGCTGTGGAAGGGCCGCCGTCAGGCAGGTGCGGCAGGCACGTGGAGGCTGCAGTCGAGGGGGCTGCCTGCCGTTGGGCACTCGGGAGCTGGCGTGCCTCTGCCCGCGGCCGACAGCGTGTGGAAGTTTGCCTCGCAAGCGCCGGTGCGCCACGCTGCGCACACCCAGCCAGCATGTCACTGCTGCGGCTGCCCACACCCCACCTGCAGGCCTGCCGGTGGGGGCCTGCACCAGAGCCTGCAGCAGCAGGCGCAGCAGCAGCAGCAGGCGGCGCAGCAGCAGGCGGCGCAGCAGCAGCACGTGCAGCAGTCGCAGCACCAGCAGGCGGCGCAGCTGCAGGGGGCGCAGCAGCACGCGGCAGCGGCGCAACACTCGCGAGGGCCAGGCGGCACGGCGCCCTCATCCCGTGCGCAGTCAGGTGCACAGGCTGGGCGCGTGTGGCGGCAGAGGGCGTCTGGGCAAGGTTGCAGGAGCGTTCAGCAGCAGTTGTGTGGGTTTGCAGGCAGCAGGCTGTTGCGACGGGCAGCAGGTTGGTCTCACCTGTGGCCCCTGCTGCCCTGCCCTGCCCCCCTGCTGCAGTGGCGGACATGGAGGTTGCCACCGGCGAGGGCGGCGCGGCAGCGGGCGGCGTCATTGCGCCGATCGCAGTGCAGGCGGATGAGCCGGCGCACACCAAGCGGAAGATTGCTGAGTTCCTCAACCACCATTCAGGTGTGGCCCCCGTTCACGCTCGGGTCCTCTCCTTCGTGGGTGTGTCGGCAGCTGCCCGCGGCTGCGTGCTGTGGGCGCCTGCGTTGCTTTCAGGAGCGCAAACAGCATGCCGCGAACAGCTAGCCTCGGGAGCTGACGTCTGTGGCCCGCCTCTGCTCGTGCCGGGTGACGCTTGCCTCTGCTTTCTGTCGGCGCCCTTGGTGCTGCCCCTCCTCTGCCCGCATCCTCACCTGCCCTCCCCCCTTGTGCACCGTCCGCCGCCTGCAGCGTACGAGCTCATCCCCGAGAGCGGCAAGGTGGTGCTGCTGGACGCGGACCTGCCCATGCGCCAGGCCTTCCACGCGTTGCACGAGCAGGGTGCGCTGCAGAGCGGGGGGGGGGGGGGGGGGGGGCGGTTGCAGGGCAGGGCAGAGTTGAGCGGCGCGGCTGCTGTGCGTCACCCCCTGCGTGCGCTGCCTCGCCTCCTCGCCCTCCGGCCTGCTCACCTGCGCTGCCGCTCCGTCGGCCCCCTCCTGCCCCTTCACCTGCCCCCCCTGCGCCGTCGCCCCCCTCCTCTGCCTCCTCACCTGCTGCTTGCACCAACTCCCCCCTCCCGCGCCCAGGCATTGCCTCTGCGCCACTGTGGGACGGCGAGCAGGGCCGCGTGATGGGCATGCTGTCGGCCTCAGACTTCATCCACATGCTGCAGGTGACGCTGCGCTGCGCTGCGCGCTGCTCTGCATGTGCTGTGCGTGCTGCGCCGAGACGCTGCCGTGCTACGCCGCGTTGTGCAAGGCATGCGATGCCTGCGCTGTGCCGTGTTGCCATGCACGCGCTTCGCGGCTGTGGCACACCAGGGGGGTGGGGGTGGGGCGCGCGTGCTGCTGCTGCTGCAGGCGAGCTTGTCGCACACGGCGGCTGGCGCGTGGCAGCGCTGCTGAGCGCCCTGCGCTGCCGTCACCCCTCGGCCGCGCCCTCGTGTGCCTTGCCTTGCTCCCCTGCAGCGCCTGCGCTCGGTTGTCAGCAGCGGCGTGAACCCCATGAGCGAAGCAGAAATGGACCAGCACACGATTCGGTGGGGGGGGAGGGGTGCTGGGGGGGGAGGGGGCCGGCGTGGGGCAGCCAGCGTGGAGGCTGCAGGGCAGGAGCAGGGGAGGGCAGCAACGTGCAGTGGGGGGCACCAGTGAAGCGGAAGATGGGTCGAAGGGGGGGAGGGGGGGGTCATCCCAGAGGGTCCTCCCCCATCCTCAGCAGGGTCGTCGCCTCCCCTGCCTGCCGCTCACTGCCTGCACCTCGTTCCCTCGTGCCTGTTCCGCCCTCCCTTGCCCTGTGCTTGCAGCTCGCTGCGGGAGGAGTTGGAGGCAGAGGGGGTGCAGCCGCCGCGGCCGCTGGTGGCAGTCCACCCAAACGACAGCCTGTCCGCTGTGGTGCGCACGCTGTTTGAGCGCGGCTGCAGCATGGCGCCGGTACTGGCGACAAACAGCAAGGGTGGTGGGTGGGGGGGGGTGGGGGGGTGGGGGATGCACGGGCAAGCCGCGGCGGGTGCTGCAGGCGCGCGGCACGCAGTGCGGTGCGATGCGGGGTGATGCGGGCGCAGGGTGCCGGCAGGCAGGAGGCTGCCGCTGCCGCTGCCGCTGCTGCTGCTGCTGCTGCTGCTGCTGCTGCTGCTGCTTGGCACTGTGCCTGCACGTGTGCCCGCACTCCAGCTCACGCCTGCCTCTGCGCCACTGCCCTCCCTCCACCCCGGCAGGCCCAGTGGGCGTGCGCTCGGCTGCCTCCCTGCCGCCGCTGTCGCCGTCGGCGGTGCCGCCCTCGCCCACCGCCTCGATGGCGGCCTCCGAGTGCCCCGAGGGCGACGTGCTGCACACTGCCACCATATCCGGCGTGCTCGCCTGCCTCATGCGGCACTTCAGGGCCAGCCTGGCCAGCCTGCCGCTGCTGGCGCAGCCGCTGAGCCAGCTGCCCATCGGCACGTGGGCCCCCACCAGCAGCCTGGCGGCGGGCGCCCAGGAGGAGGACGGCGCGCAGCAGGTGGGGGGCTGGGAGGCGTGTGGTGCCTACATGGCTGCACGTCCACTCTCCTCGCGCCCCCCGTCCCCCGTCACACCACCACACTCCGTAGCCTATCCCGTGCTCCGCGCCGCCCCCATCGTGCCCGCTGCACCGCCCTGCACGCCCACCCCCCACCCCGGCCCCGTCCTCCCCCTGCAGGACGGCAACGCGCGGCGGCGGCGGCGGCGCGAGCGCCGCATCGCCAAGATTGCGTGCGTGCGGCCAGAGACGCCCCTCACGCAGGTGAGCTTGGGAGGGCGCGTGACCAGCCACTCCCAGCCGCCACGCTGCACTGGACACTGCGGGTTCGTGCATGCGCTCCCACCGCTGCCGGCAGAGGGCGGCGTGCGGGCGGCCCCCGCTGCGCAGCGCCTTGCACCGCAAGCCCCGCCCGCTGTGTAGTCCGCCCGAAGTGCGCGCCCCATGCCCCCCCCCCCCACACACACACACCTCTATCACCCTCCTCTGCCCCCCTCCCTCCCGCAGGCGCTGGGGCTGCTGCTGGAGGCGGGCGTGTCCTCCCTGCCAGTGGTGGACGCAGGGGGGGCGCTGCTGGACATCTACGCCCGCGCGGACATCACCACGCTGGCCAAGGTGCGCCGCAAACCTGCAAAGCTGCTTGTGGTGTGCCTGTTCAACGGTCACAAAGGTGGGCCAGGCGTCACGGCGCTGGCCAAGGCGTGCCGAGGGGCCCGCCGGCCGGCCTGCAGTGGAGCCGCTGCCTGCTGCGCGTGGCGCTGCCCCTTTGGAGGGCTGCTGTGCCTCTCGAGGGAGTTTTCCAAGAGAGAGAGAGTTTGGGGGGCTGCGTGCTGCACCGCTTTCCCTCCCGGGTCTGCCTCACATGCACCTGCAGCCACACCCACCCGTTGTCTTCCCCACCCACCCACCCGCCGCGCACCTACCCACCCACCCACCCACCCTGCCTGCTCACCTGCCTGCCTCTTGTCGCAGGGCAACGCGTACGCGCGGCTGCAATTCGAGGACGTGACGGTCGGGCAGGCGCTGTCGCTGGGGGGGCCGCCGCTGCCGCCGCCGCAGGCCGCCGCCGCGGCGGCGGCGGGGCCGCCGCAGTGGGGCGGCTCGCCCCGCGGCTCCGCTGCCAGCCTGGAGGCCGCCGCCTCGGGGGCCGCGTCCTCCCCCAAGCACCTCCACTTGTGCACGCCGCACGACGCGCTGAGGTGCGCTATGGTGCTGCTGCTGCGTGTGTGTCTTGAGCACGTGCGCGCTGCAAGCAGGCCAGCTCCGCGCCTGCATCATCAGCACGGCTCCGCCTCGCCACGGTCCCGCCCCCCCCCCCCCTCTACAGCTGCTCGGGGCCACCGTCGGTCACGTGTCGCGCCGGCGGCAGCCAGCTGCCTCGACGTGCTTGCCACTACGTCTCCCGTACCCCACCCCCACCCACCGCCACGCGCGCCTCCCCACGCTGCAGGACCGTGGTTGAGCGGCTGTCGGTGCCGGGGGTGCGGCGGCTGGTGGTGGTGGACAGCGACACTCGGCGGGTCGAGGGCATCATTTCCCTGTCGGACGTGGCGTCTTACCTCCTCCTGTGATCCCGCTTGCACTCTGCGCCGCCGATGAGCGCCGCTCGCCCCCAGGCTCCCCCCGCCCTGCGATGCGCGGCGGCACCGCCCCCCCCTGCTGCCGGCCCGGGCCGCCATCGTCCTGCACCCGGGCGCCTGGGCCCGCGCGTCCGCGCCGCTGCGCCTCTCCGCATTCTTCCCCTCCATGCGCGGCCCTCCCCCTGCCCCCCCCTCCCCTCGCACTGCTCCATGCAGCTCGCTCACTCAGGCACGCGTGCCGCAGCCGCTGCGCCTGCCGCGCGCCCGGCAGGCTGCGGCCGCGCTCGGGCGCCCTGGGCGGCCACCCATGCATACCGTGTACTGCGCCACCGCCCCCTCCTGCTGGCACAGCCGCCGTCTCCCTCCCTGGAGCACCCTCTGTCTGCAGGCGGCAGTTGTAAACACTGTCCCACCCGGCCTGACAGCGCCTGCAGCAGCGAGCAACAGCACAGGCGCTGCGCTGGCCCAACGAAAGCTTGTGAAGCGGTGGCGCTGGGGTGCGGGAACCGAGGCTTTCTGCGTCGACAGCTGTTGACCGCTGGTCGCTCGACAGGCACATGTTGCGTGCTGGGTCGACCCCTGCACCGGTCGACCCCCTGGCCTGCCTGCTGCAGGAGGCGCAGCGGCGCCACTTTGAACTTGTTACCTGGTCCACAGAGTGTCTCTAGAGACGCGAGGCCGCGCCGGAAAAGCTGCTGAGAGCGAGGGGATGGTCGGGTCCGCGCAAGCCAAGCCCCCTGGTCTCGCCCGCTGCAGTAGAGCGTTGTTACACCGCAATTGAAACGCAAGGCAGGCCGGAGAAGTGTGCAAAGCAAAGCGAGAATGTGGGACAGAGGGCAGGCTGTCGGGCAAGGAAAGCGTGAGCGGCGGCAGGAGCAGCGCGCATCACAGCGCAGCTGCTGCCCAACTTACCTGCGTTAAATGGCTGCCTGCTGCACCAGAGCTGACAGGAGGGGTCCAGGCTGTTGCAGGGCGAAGCTGGGTTGGCTGGAGACAGGTGGACTGCAGCCCACGGGCAGCGCCGCCGGTGCTTCACGTGCGGCGGCGTTTGCCGCCTGCCGTCACCAGCAGCTCTGCATTCACCGCCGCAGTGAGCGTGACCAGCGGCGCCTCAGAGGAATCCGCGTCAGCAGCAAAGTTGAGCTCGGCTGCAGACTCGGCGGGGGCCGGGCGCAGCACCTCGCCGCCGCCGTAGGTGCCCTTGAGGAGGCCGGTGTTGCACCGCAGGTGGTACTTGCCGGTCTGCTCTGCCACACCCACCACGCGGCACGTCAGCCGCTTGCGCTGAATGGTGCTGGTGCCGACCTTGCCCATGCTGGCAGGCTTCAGCAGCACGGCATCGCCGATGTCGAACTCAGCGCCGCCCTTGCCGCCCTGGCTGCGGATGCGCTGGCGGTTGCGCACGTGCAGTGCCAGCACCTGCTCCTGGTGAGCGCCGTGGTGGGCGGTGAGGATGGCTGTCGATGTAGGGGGAGGAGGAGAAGAGCAGCAATTGACATGCAGGGTGGAGATGGTGGGCGTGCGCACTGCACCACAGCCGGCCTGCCCAACTCTGTTTATGTCTACCCCAGCTCAAACAGCCCAGTCAGACTCACCCGCTGCCTCTGCATCAGCGCTGGTGCCAGCTCCATCGCTGCTGTCGTCCACCTTATCCAGCTCATCTGCAGCATGGAGGTACGAGCGCTCATGTGGGAGCAGCCACTGCTTCATGCGCCCCCATTTGCAGGCAGGCCCCCAACGAATGGTTTGCCCGCCGCTCCCAACATCACTCCCACACTCACCAGCAGCGTCGCACTCTGCTGCAATGGCTGCCAGCTGATCCAGCAGGCTCGTCGCTGCCCGCCGCTTGCCTGATGGGCTGCGCATGGCTGTAGCACGCTGCGGCAGCGCACGAGTGGGCACCTCGCCCGCCTCGTCCAGCAGCTCATCTGCCACCAGCTGGCTCAGCCGGCCGCCTGCATTAGTGCGGGTACTGCGCCGCCCCAGGGGAGAAGCGGTGGCAGCAATTTGCAGCGTTGCCTCGTCCAGCGCTGCATCGTCGCTTGCCTCGTCTTCGCTATCCGAGGGCAGCACCAGTTCTGACAGCGTGCGGCGGCGCTTGGGCTGCGCTGCGCTGCCTTTGCGCGTGGCAGGGGCTGGCGGGGTGTCGGCATCGTTCGCCTCAGCCGAGGAGGTGAAGCCCAGCAGGCGGACAATGTCATCCAGCAGTGGCAAGTTCATGTTGGAGGGCAGCGTGCCGAACAGCGCCTTGGTGGGGGCCATGCCGCCGAGCGCGCTGGTGGGCGAGTTGTTGACCATCTGCATCACTGTCAGGACGTGGAACGCCCAGCTGCAGAGTGCAGGGGATGGGTGTGGGTGGGTGGGGTGTGGGTGTGGGTGGGGTGGCGTGGGGGCGGGGGGGGGGGGGGGGGGGGGCAGCGCTGAACCACAGCACAGCACAGCAGCACTGGACAGGAGCGGCAGGAACACGACAGCAGCGTGCAAGCAGCACTGGACAGGAGGGGTAGCAGCACGAGCTGCAATGCACGCAGGCACAACAACACTGGACAGGTGGGGCAGCAGCAGAAGCTGCAGCGTGGAAACAGGAACCACAGCACAGCAGCACTGGACAGGAGGGGCAGCAGGGGCAGCAGCACGAGCTTTCTGTACTCACTCGAACAGCGGGCAAGCCATCAGCAGCGCACGAATCTGACGAGGGACGGGTAGGGGATGTGCACACAGCGGTCAGAGAGAGAGAGCTGTGGGCTGGACCTGCAGCACTGCCGCTGCATCAGCCATACCGCTGCCACACACGACCACCTCCGACCACCTCAACGCCACCAGCAGCAACAACAACAGCAGCAGCACACCAGATTCCTCTTCGCACATTGCCCGGCTCCTACCTTGTTCTTGAGCTCGCGGTTCTTACGCTCCACGCAACCGTTGGTTTCAGGATGGCCGGGCATGCTCTTGGCGTGCCGCACGTTGAACAGCTCGCACAGCTCTTTGACCTCCTTGCCGCAGAACTCCAGGCCGTTGTCGGTCTGTAGCTTGGCAGGCACCTGCGTTCGCATGAATTGAAAGTAGAGCTGCAAGGGAACGACAGGGGTGCGTGGGGGTGGGGGTGGGGTGGGGCAGAGTGAAAGAGAGCGCAAGACGAGGCATGAAGCAAGCGAAGCGGCTGGTCGCTGGTCGGCAGCGCTGGCCGGTAGCGATGCCAATTAGCGTTGGCACCAATCAATGACAGCAAGTGCTTGCAGCAAAAACTGGCAGCAAGCGCTGGGAGGAAGCGCTGGCAGCAAGTGTTGGCAGCTCACATGCCGTGCCACGCCAATGGTCGTCTTGGAGGCCAGCGGGTAAAGCCAGCAATAGCGGCTGAAGACGTCGATCACCACCAGCACGTAGCGGTAGCGCTCGTCACGCCCTGCTCCTAGGTCGATCAAATCGGCCTGTGGGTGGGAGCATGCAGGTATAGAAGAGGTGGTTGGGTGTGACAGTGGTGGGCAGCACATCCCTGCAGCTTCATCGCAGCTTCACACCAGCTTCACAGCAGTTTCCAGGCGCTGCAACCCTGCAGCTGAACTGACCGCCAGGTGCATCAGGGTCATGATGGCCACAATGGGGTGCACGACGCGCTTCTCAGCAGGCTTCTTGGCGGCCATGTCGGCACGCACGGGGCACTCGGTGCACCACGCCTTGGCGGTCTCCACGGTGAACCCTTCAGCACCGTGGACCAGGCGCGGCTGGCCGCCTGGTGCAGGCATCAGCTGGGTGGGCACGGCGTGGTGCAGCTGCGCAGCAGCGGGTGGAAAGGGAGCACAGAGGTGTAGAGTGCGGGGAGCGGAGGCAGCCGGTGGCGGCCGCGACAGGCTGTACAATCGGCTGCCTCGCACAGGCGCAATGCTGCAGTCTGCACCACCACCATTGAGCACGCACGTGGTGGAACAGGCGGGCAGGGGAGTTCCAGCCCTGGCCCTGGATGCCGTGATGCTTGGCGAAGAAGGCGGGCACCTCCTCGGCGGCCACCACCAACACCTTGCGCGACACTGCGATGCCCAGCTCGTCGTTGCGGGACACCGAGCGCAGCAGGACTTCTTTGCCGTCAATTGTCTTGTCCAGATGGAACTGACGCAGCAACCTGTTGCTCAGCTCCTTGGGCTGCAATCGTGGGCAGCGCACAGCGGGGGATGTGTCCGTTAATGATGGGCACGGCATCAACAGTTCTGCCATGCCTGCTGCCCTCCTGCTGCCCTCGTGCTACCCTGCCCCGCTTCATCCAGCAACTCCAGCCCTGCTTACAGATACAGTATGCTCACCTCCCCATCCCAACGCGGCAGGACCAGCTCAGCATCCTCCTGGTCCCCTCCCGCGCCCCGCCGCCGCCGCCCGCTGGCGGCAGGTGCCTGCGTTACCGTCAGGCCCTGCTGTGCCCGTTTGCGGCGCATGATATAATCGATTTGAGCAAGCGGAAACACATTGTGCTGGCGGCTGTTGCTCCAGTTGTCTTCCAGCTGCTGCTTGACTGCAGCTGCAGCAGCCATTTTAAACTGGGGGCGGGAGCGGGGCGCGGGAGGGTTCCACAAGGATGTGAGATGACCTTGAAGGATGTGGGAAGAGCGAAAACGTGATCAGGGGCCGCTACAAGCCGGGGGGTCCACGGGTGCAGAGGGCTGACGCAGCACGCAACACATGCAGTCTGGTGTCGGGGCTTCCTCCTTTTAGGCTCGCGATGGGCTCGCACAGCACGGAATCCCCCAGTGAAAGGGTCGATGCATGTTTTGACAGCGGCGATGCGCCAGCTTACAGAGGAGGGGCGGCGACGGCGGCGGTGGCGGCGCTGTGCCCGCACCTGGTCGAAGCAGCAGCGGCCCTCCTGCTGCCAATGCCACGCCCATGGTGCTCACCAGCAAGAAAGCGCAGCTGGCAGCAGCAGGCATGCATCAGCATGCATACGTGCTGAGATGGCCATGATGGTAAAGAAACAGTGCTAGAGAGGGATCCAGCAGCAGACGGTACAGTAGCGAGGGGCGCAGCATGTGCAGCCACACCACACGACCAACGAGCAAGTACAGGCAAGTCCTTGCCTTCCAGCACTCGCACCAAGAGTGCAGCGTCGGCGGCGCGCGGTGTGCCTCGCCGGCGCGCTGGCGCACAGCCCTCCAACCACCCGCACCACTCGCTCGTGTGCTCCATCGCACCATGCGTGCGACGGCGGTTCACAGCGGAAGCTGCCAGGCTGAACAACAAGTAGCAGAGCAGAGCAGGCAGTGCTAATGAAATAGGGGAGGGTTCATTCACGTGACTTGCACACAAGTTTTGTCGGGTGTCAGGCCTGGGCTGCCTGGTGGGAGACGCGGCGCCCCCGGCTTTGCGGTCACCCTATCGCTTCCCCGTGCCGGGGCGGCTTGCTAGGCCGGCTCGGAAGACGGCGGGCGCTGTTGCGGCCTGCAACTGCGCCACTCGGTACCAGCGGCCGGCAGGGGGAGTGACTACGACGCTGCATGGGGAGGCAGGCGCGGGGGGGAGGCAGGTGAGGGCTGCTTCGCGTCATGCTGCGGCCCGCCGCCTGCCCGCTCCTGCCCCTGGATCGCGTTGGATTGCCCATCCTCCCCCTATGCTGCTGCTGGCGGCTACATGCACCCACCCACCCACACCTGTTGGTTGCATCTTCCAGCGTCACTCTGCCGGAGGAGGCGTCCTCTTTTCGTATGCTCCACGCCAACACATTCAAGCGCCGCACGCCACCCACGGTGACGTTCTGCAGCAGGAATTGGAAGGAGGCCTCTGCTTGGTGGCACGCACAGCACGAGGGGAGGAGGCTTGCTCTGCTCCCCACTCCCAGCCTGCTGCCCTGCTGCCCCCCCACCCAGGCTATCTTCCGGCACCGTGTGCGGGGCGCCCACGGTGTAAGCACTGGCAGCAGCACTCACGTTCCACCGCGATTTGAAAGCCGCGTAGGCTTGGGGGGTGAGGGTGAGGTGGACGCGCGGCGAAAAGGCGGCGGCCACGCGGCGCGGCAGCGTCGCCACCACACCGCTTGGCCCTGCATCGCAGGAGGGGCAGCGGCAGGAATGCGGTGGGCGTTGAGCGCATGCCGAGCAGCAGCGGCTGCGCAGGCCTGCGCCCACCCACTCCCACAGCACCCTCGTCACGCCACCCGCGCGCCACCTGCCTGCAAATTGCCGTCGGGCAACCGCCGTCGCGGCGGTCGTGCGCGGGAAGGGCCCCCCCCAAGCGGGGTTAAACCAGGCGCCGGGGAAGCACACCTGGCCTGCACATGCAGCGGATAGGGAGGAGGATAAGAGGGGGGTGCGGAGACAGATGGAGAGAAACCCGTTGACAAAAGGGGTTGGAGAGGGGGCCACACCGGGCCTGCACACGAGCAGGGAAGAAAGAGGAAGGCGGGAGAGAGGGGAGCCGGGAGCGACGGGTGTGGGGTTCTCGCCTCGCCGGGCATCGTGGGACGCGAGAAAGGCAGCGGACAGCAGCCAGCAGCCAGCACCGCCCCCGCCCCTGGCCTCACTCCCGCTCTCCCCTCGCCTTCAGGGAGCGCCGTCGCTGCGACAGGCAGGCAGGCAACATGCAGAGCCACCGTAGGGCGCGGGCAAGGCGCAACCAGCCAGCCACAGCCACTCACAGCCCCGCCAGCTCACCCCAAAAGAAGCCCTTGGCCGAGAGGGTCAGCGCCGACAGCCCCGGGGTCAGGTCGATGCGCGTGGTCAGACCCTGCAAGCGGCAGGGGAGGGCGGCGCGGGCGGGCGGCGGCGTCAGGCCCCAGCAACGGCGCGCCAACAGCGGGCAGCAGGAAAAAACAGCCCTGGGTCTGGAGCTGGGCCAGCATGTGCACGGCCGGCGTGAAGGCGGAAGGGATGCCGCAGCATGGGTGGTACGCGTGAGCAGCCAAGCACCTCACACTGCACTGCTGCCTCCCCCCCCCCAACACACGCACCACCACCCCCTCTCATTTCAAGTGCTTTACATCTGTCTAACCACAAGAAACCTGTCGACACGGATGTCCCCCACCCCCACCCCCACCCCCACCACACACCACCCACCCACCCACCCACCCACCCAGCACGCACCAGATCGGAGGCCCGCAGGTCCGCCCAAACCACGCTGCTGCCCCTCCCTCAGTGTGCGGGATACAAATATGTAACTGCTCATGCTGTTGAACGCACCAAATCGGAGGCCTGCAGGTCTGCAAAGTGCCGAGCCGGCCAGGCGAGCGGGTCGTCGGGCGGCGTGCCAGCCGGCGGCACCAGCGCCGCCGAGCCGTCCAGGGTGTAGCGCCCCCAGCTGCGGGGCAGGGTGGGTTGGGTGGATCGACCGGGAGGCGGGTGTTGGGGGGGGGGGGTGAGGTGGACCAAGGCGGAGGCAAGGGTTTGAGAGGGAGCCCCAACAGGGGGGCTGGGGGGGGGGGGCGCCAGCAGAGCTGCAATTGAACCGTCGAGGAGGGTGCATTGCGTGCAGCGCTGGCAGGCGCGGGAACGCAGGGGGTGAGCCGCCAGCAGGGGTGACGTGGAGCAAGGGGCAGCAAGCTAGGCGCGGAGGGGCACGCGGCAGGTGGCACACCAGGGCCGGGCGTGCGCTGCGCTGTGCTGTATGAGAGGCGAGTGCTTGGCTGCCTGCCTGCCTGCCTGCTCACTTGACTGCGCCCCGCCAGCCCGCCAGCTTGGCACCAGTGACCTCAAACAGCGTCGTCCAATCGGTGGCGTTGCGTGCGAGCGCCTGCAGGCGGAGGGCAGCAGACCGGGAGAGGCAGTGAGTGAGGCAAAGCCTGCATGAGCGAGGCTCGATCAAGACATTAGTGGATGCAGTGAGGGCAAGGCCTGCACGAGAGGGGCGCTGCGCGCCGCTGGCCCGGTGTGGTGCGTCGCAGCAAGCAGGAGCTCCCTCGAGAGGGGGTGGCATGCTGTGGCATGCTGTGGACATGCTGCGCTGCAGTGTTGTCCCAGCTCACGCACGCGCGCCCGTGGCAACAGCGCCGGCCTGCGTGGCGAGCAGGCGGGCGCGGGGCTGCCGCGCAGCGCAGCAGGCGCGCCGTCGCGGGGCCCGCCAGCAGACGGGCAGCCCGCCACGTGGCTGCCACCCCGGCCGTCCCCGCCCATCACCACACATGCTCACCTGCTGCGTTGCTGTGTTGTACGCCCGGCCAGCAAAGGCCCAAGCAGGCATCCAGGCGGGCAGGAACTCGTTGTTGGGGTTCTGCCGCACCCACTTGTTCGCTCCCACGCTGCCCCTGCTGCGGTCGACGGCGGCGGCCAGCGCCGCCAGGGGGGCTGCAGCGGCGGGGGCAGCAGAGGAGGGGGCCAGGGGGTTGACGTGTTGGAAGGCGCGTGTGGAGGCATCACTTGGCAGCCCCACCCCCAGTGCTCGCTGCCTGAGCACGTGCCCCCCCCCCCCCCCCCGTCCTCGTCCTCCCGTCGTGCGCACCTGCTTTCACCAGCTTTGCGGCGGCTGCTTCTTCCCGCAGGACGTACAGCGTGTCCGACAGCAGCCCGGGCAGCGGGCGCAGCCACAGGGGGTCCCACCCCACCTGCGAGTTGCACCACGTGTCGGCCTGCGCAGAAACAAAAGCAAGAAGGGAAGGGCGTGCCCATGGGCGTGGGTTGAGGGAGCCGGGAGGGGTCGAGAGCCGAAGCCTCTCCGCTTGCGAGTACTGCACCACGTGTCGGCCTGCAGTCCGGATTCGGCTCCGGGACGGGCGTGCAGGGAGAGCGGTGGGGCATGGCATGCAGCGCACAACAAGGAAGCCCACAGTCTGTTAGGAGGGCGGAGCTATGTGCAGCACGGGCTGCGCCCGCCGCTGCGGCCCCCCAACTGCCCCCCGCCCCCCCCCGCATGCACCACGTCGGCGGGCCTCGCGGCAGCGGGCACAGAGTCCCTGACGAGCTGGCTGTGCCAGAATGACTGCGGCAGCAGCTTGGCGACGCGGGCGGCGGTACCGCCGGAGGGGCCCCGGGCAAAGCACGTGAGCTCGTGCAGGCGGGCCACCCACAGGTGCCACCCCGCCTCGGCCAGCGTCGCGGGCGGCGGCGACGCGCGCGGCGGCGGCGGCCTGCGAGGCAGACGCAGGGTAGCGGCGGCGGGTCGCTCAGGGCTGGCCGATTGAGAGGGGCAAGCAGGCAGGCAGGCGGGCGGGAGGAGCGGAGCAGGTTGCGACGGCGGCGCCGTGCCTGAAATGGTACAGCGAGCTGCCCCTGGCTCTGCAGCAGCTGTACGGCATGGGGACACGGCTCCTCTAGCCCCAGCCTGCTGCGGCTGCGCCATGGCACAGAGCACTCTGCACTGCAAGCTTGCCTGGCCTGCAGCAGCTCGCGGCGGTCGGCTGTGCCAGCCACGGTTGCCGCCGCCGGGTCTGCCGCCACTGCCGCCGCGGGTCCTGCAGCGGGATGAGGAGGAATGCGCTTTGCCAAGCTGCTAGTGCGCCATACCTGCCTCACGCTTTGCAAGCGCGCAGGGCGCAGGAAGGGCGGGAAGGGCGGGCCGCGGGGCTCCCCCCGCTTGTTGCCCCCGGGAGCTTGCCTGCAGCGATCAGCAGCCAGCAGACACTCAACAGACATCTACAGCTGGAGTGAGGCAGCCGGCAAGTCTGCGCGAACGGCATCTCGCCGGCGGGAGGGTAAAGCGAAGCAGAAGTGAGACTGTCAAGCAAATGCCTGCTGCAAGACCGGCCCGCGGCCACGAGCTGAGGCGGGCCTCCCACGCAGGCGGCGGCCAGCTGCCACAGAGCTGCCGCCGCCACACCCCACGGGAAGGAAGCCCCCTGCAACCGTGCGCCTCAGACAGCCCTGATTTTCCACTGACACCTGTCAACCCTAGCGAGCCTACCCACCCGTGACGGTGATCAAACACACCAGGCGAGAGCTGTGCACATTGGGGGGTGGGGGTGCCTCGCAGCCGCGCCCTGCCGTAGCCAGCGTGCACGCAGCCGTAGCCAGCGTGCACGCATGCGTCCAGGGCAGCGGGCCGGTAGAGCAGCACACCCACCCCACCGTGATGGCGCTGCTGCTGGTCAGCACTGCGGCAGCGGCGGCGGCAGCTTCCCCCGCATGTTAACGTTGGCGCAAGGTGTGCCACCCTCTCAAGCTCTGCCCTGCAGGCCCTGCTACCCTCCCACCTCGTTCCCCCATAATTTATAATAACAAGGGCTGCCATCAGTGACGCTCGTAGCCTGCTGGCCGTGTCGGTCAGCGCCGTGGTTGTGGCGCCCTCGGCGGAGGGCGGCCTGGCCTGCGGCGCACGCACCGACAGGCGCCACATGCCTGATACAATCACTCCAAACCAGCAATCTTTGCGCAGTCCCGCAATCAGGCACAGGTTTGTGCTGAAACGACGTGTAACCCGCCCTCAGTCGGTCAATCAGGCACAGCAGCGCGAGCGTGCCGTCGCTGTTGCGTGCGCATCGCATTCCTCATGTTCGATTTAGTTTCCACATGTTTGGCAAGCATTCAATGATGTGCCGCAATCCAAAAGCCTGGGACTGCGAGGGGTTCACGGCGGCAGGCTGTGTCGTCGTCGCCGGCGGCGGCGGCGGCGGCGGCGGCGGCGACGGCGAGAAGGGGCGACCAGAGCCGAGGCTTCGGCCGCTTCATCTGCCCTATCGGTGCACGAGCACGGAGTTCGTGCTTTCTGGGCCCAGCGAATCCCCCAGAGTGCGGAATTGGTCCAAGTGGGCAAATGCCAGCTCACGTCGGAGCCCCACACAAGCGCCTGCCCGCTATCGGCGGCCATCGCGCACCGGTCTGATCCAGCCCTGTTTCGGCCCCTCCAACTTTGCGCGCCATCCCTCGGCTTCCCACTCGCAGCGCGCGTCCGGGCGTCTCTTGAGGTGTGCCATCGCTCCTGTCAGACTGCCCAGTTGCATCAGACGACCGGCGCCGCCCCGACAAGCCCGATCATCGCGAGCCTCTGTGCCCAGCGCTCGGAAGGCCGCCCCTGCCGCTCGCGCTCTCCTCACTGCTTCTGCACAAACCATCCGTGCATGATGCAGGTTGCAGAGCAGCAAAGGAGGGAAGTATGGACGTGGACAGGCCTCGCGGCGGCGCCCGCAAGCAGAAGGCACGTCGCTGGCTACCTGCTGCTTGGGATGGTCGCGGGACAGCTCCTAGGAGCGCACCTGTGCCGTGGGAGCAGCGCAACAGCTGCCGCCGCGGCTCGCCGCTCCGCCGCCGCGCTGCTGCTCACTGGCGTCTCTGTCGACGGCTTGCTTGCCTGCAGGGACGCGGCTTCCGCGAGCCCATGGAGCTGGAGGACCGGCTGCAGGGCGGCCAGTTCGAGGCGCTGCCGGCGGACAAGGGCGGCAGCGGGCCTGGCCCCGCCAAATGTGAGCAGCACCGGCGGCGGCACTGGGGGACGGTCTCGCGGCGGTGGCGCAGCACTGCCGCGTGGCGGTAGCTCTGCGCAGCGGTCTGCGCGTGCAGGCTGCACAGGCCGGCTGCCTGTCTGTCGCCCGGCGGCGCTTGTGCTTTGCTTTGCGCTTTGCACGCTTTGTCTGCTGACGCGTCCCCCCTGCTCCCGCTGCACGCGTGCCCTGCAGCCGTGGAGGGCTGGGTGGTGCTGGTGACGGGCGTGCACGAGGAGGCGCAGGAGGAGGATGTGCATGATGCCTTTGCGGGTGAGCTCCGCACGCGGCGGGAGGGCTGGGAGGGAGGGAGGCTGGATGCGGCTGGGATGATCAGCGACGAGCAGCTCAACCAGCACCAGCCGGGCACAGGCGGCGGGGCAGGGGGTTGCTGTCGCTGTGCGCAGCGGCGGTCGCTGCCCGAGGTGCCCATGCTGCCCCTGCGTCCACCCTTGAGACAGACCCAGCCGCAGCACCACGTAACAGAGTCTTCGCGCATCGTCGCCCCCTGAAAATGTCGGCGACGTCGAGAACATGCACGCTTCTCTTTTGATTTGATGGCGTTTCGCTTCCAACCCAATTGCTGATGCGTGTTCCACATGCCTCTCCCCCCTCAAGCAGAGTTTGGCGACGTCAAGAACATTTACATGAATCTTGACCGCCGCACCGGCTTCGTCAAGGGGTGAGCACAGCGCAGCACGCAGTGCGCAACGCCGGGGCCAGCCGCGGCCAGCCGCGGTCCCTGCCGCTGAGCCATGCCGCGCTCGCCAGCCGGCTCCCCGCCTGCCTGCCTCCTGTGTGCGTCCTCTCGGCCACGCCTGCCCGCCGTCTGCCCAACCCGCACTCCCACTCACCCCCTCCCCACCTGCAGCTACGCCCTCGTCGAGTACGGCAGCAAGGCGGAGGCGCAGGCGGCGATCGACGACATGAACGGCAAGGAGCTGCTGACGCAGGTGGGCCGCAGTGCGACCTGTCGCGCAGTGCAAGTTCCCTCTTGCTCGCGAAGAAGGCAGATCTTGTCCTATCGGCCATTGAAACTGTTGCCATTTTCAGCCGCTGCTGCCGCTCTCCGCTGCCTTTCCTCCTCCTGCCTGCTGCCGCTTACCCCCCACCCACCCGCCCACCACCCCCACCCCTTCTCTGAACTGCAGGCGGTGCAGGTCAACTGGTCCTTTAGCAGCGGCCCGCTGCGGCGCGCGCGGCGGTGAGCCGACACGCGGGGTGCAGCCGCTGTGCAGCAGCAGCTGCAGCGCGAGCGGCAGCAGCAGCCGCGGCCGCAGCCCCTACGTCGGCGCTCGCTCCTTTGTTTCCCTCCTTTGCTGACCTTCCTTCCTTCCTTTCTTTCCCCTCTACTTGGCTTCCTCCCCTCTGCACATCCCTCCACCACCCTGACTCTGTGACACACCCCATGCACGCCATGCTTTTTGACGCTGGCTGACACGAGAGAGGCAACGGGGGGAGAGGGTCGGCCCTCGCACACTGCCTAGCCGCACCTGCCGGCGTGGCGCGCCCAGCAGTGTCGGCTCGGCAGCGGGCCTTGGCGCCACCGCCATCGCACCTGGGGGCACCTCGTATCGCAGCGTGCATGTCACGCTCAAGCTGAACCGTCGGCATGGTGCTGGCGCTGCACCAGCCTTGCTCCTGCCCGCTGCTGCTGCTGCCGCGGCCCTGAGGTTGCTACGTGACGCAGCGCGCGTTACATCCGCACCAGCCAAGCTTGTTCAGCTGGCGGCTGCGGCGCCGGTCGGGGGGGGGGGGGGGGGGCTCTGGTGATCTGGTGAGGCGAGCGAGGCAGAGGGCAATGGCAGGAGGAGGGCATCGGTGGACGAATCTGGGTACGAAAGGCAGCGGCAGCGGCGAGGGCAACCGGGCATGGCGCGCCCCCTTGCCGAAGGGAGCGGGAGGGGGGGGGAGGGGTGTCGGAGCGCGCAGGCTCCGCGGTTTCAGATCAGTGCGCAGCGCTCGGCTGGATGCCAAGGGCGCTGTGGATGGCCCCGGGTGCGGCTGCAACCGACAGCAGCTGAGCCTGATTGTGATGACCTGGACAGCCAAATCAGTTCTTGATGCCCAGCGCGCTGTTGATGGCTGCCAGCTCGGCGTTGGCCAGGTCGATGAGCTGCTGCGCGCCGTCGCCCGCGTGCGGGTCAGCCTGCACTCCGTCCATGCCCACGCGGCTGTGGTCGATGGCGCTGCCCTGCAGGGGGTGGGAAGGTGGGGTGGCAGGAGGGTGGTAGGTGGGTGGGGTGGGAGGCGGCACGGCAGACATGGCGTGCATGGGAGGGCCGGGCGGTGGGGGCGGAGGCGCGCAGGGGCGCACAGCAGTGGGGCTCCGCAGGGGCCGTCAAGCCATCACGGCACACGGTCACGGGGGTGCCCCTTCCCCTTCCCCTTTGACCGGTGCCTCGACGTCTGCCAACGAACAGCAGCAGCACAGCTCCCCTTCCAACAAGCAGCAGCACTACGACGCACCTCCTCGTCGGAAGTGGTGGCAAAGGAGCCGCCGCCGCCGCCCAGTAGCTGGTCGACCAGGGCGTCGGCGGTGGCGCCGCCGACGCCAGCGCCGCTGCAGAGCAGGGGGGGGCGACAGAGGGAGGGTGCGGCGGTGGGTGGGTGGGTGAGAGGATTTGTGCATGGGGAGGGATCGATCAGGGCGTCAGAGGTGGTACCACAAACGTCGGTGCCGCTTCAGAAGCAGGGAGGTCTCCGGCGGTGGGCGGCGCATCCCTCCCCGGCATCCCCTCGGCACCCGCGCTCACGTGGGGGTCTCTCCGATGGCGGGCGGCGGGCCGGCGGCTGCGCCAGCGGGGGGCGGGTAGGAGGGGGCCAGCTCGTAGCCCTGCAGGTGGGTGGCAGCAGGGACAACACTTGTCAGCTGGGTACGGGTGGTGGTGGTGGTGTGGGTTGGGGGGGCGGGGGGGATGGGGGGTTGGGGGGCTTAGGGTTTAGGGGGGATGGGGGGTTGGGGGGGCCGGGGGCGGGACGATGGCGAGGGCGCTCGCAAACATGCGAGGCAGCGTGCCTCCGCTCGTTCGGATTGTATGCAAGCAGTGCCCTCTGTAGTCCCCTCTGCGGTACCCCCTTGCCTGGATGTAGATGTCGCAGAGGGTGATGTTGCCGGCGCTGGCCAGCGTCACGTACTTGCCCTGGCCGGAGCACTCCACCGACAGCTGCTTCTTCTTCTCGAGGCTAAGGTTCTGCAGAGCAGGCAGGCAGCATGGCGTAGGCGGGGTGAGCAGAGGAGGATGAGGACGGAGGGGGCACCCCACCGCTTCTCCTTCTCCTCCTCCAGGCTCAGGTTCTGGCAGGGAAGCGCGTCGATGGGCAGGGTGACATGTGGATGGCGGCAGCGGAGGGCGACGAAGGCCCAGGTTCTGGCAGCAACGCCCCCCCCCCACACACACACAAAGCAGAGAGAAGCAGCACGAGAGCCAGGCGAGGGGCAGCCACACCACGGACAGAGGGGCAACTGACCATGGCGCAGGCAGGGTTGGTCATGCCGTTGTCAGATGAGGAGTCGCCCACGAAGATGAAGCCGTCCCAGATGTCCTCCCCCACCGTCAGCTGGATGCTGGTGATGGACATGGCGGCCTGGAGGACACGAGGCACGCAGGGAGGACAGCGGAGCAGGGGCGATTAGGCGAGAGCACAGGGGACCCCGACGACGCAAGAGGGCGGCGCACGAGCGCTGGCTGGCGCTGCCATCGGTGGACCTGCCGCCTTGCAGTTGAGCTCCTCAAGCCTCCCATCTCAAACAGCAGCACGACAGCACCGCCAGGGCAGGCCGACGCTCACCGGCAGCACGACTGTGAAGTAGTTGCCGCGGGCGTCGGTGGCGGAGGCGCACGTGTCGCACAGGCCGTCCACGGCGCGCAGCGCCTACGACAGGGGCAGGTAAGTAGGGTTTGCGGGTGGAAGTGAGAGATGGTGCATGCAGGGAGTGAGGGCGGGTGGCAAGTTGAGGTGAAGCACGCCGGGGGGCGACCCCGGCGCGCTGCGGGGCTGCCCGCAGTCGCGCTGCGCCCTGCTGCGCCCCTCCCCGGCTTGCCTGGGTGTACAGGGCAGAGTTGTCCTGGGTGCCAGACATGCCCAGGCCGGAGAAGTCCTGCAAGGGGTGGCCTGCGCAGGGGGGCAGTACAGGGCAGGACAGAAGCGAGCGCTTATGTTAGGGTTTTAGGTGGGTGGCCGAGCGGAGTGCAGGGCTGCGCGTGGGGGCCTGGGGCCACCCGCAGCACCGGCCTGCTGGGCACGCTTGCTTTCCCCCTGTTGTGCACCCATGTTGCAGGACTGCTGCGCACGCTGTGCCCGCTCACCGCAGTTTGCAGCGGCGGGGTCCACCCAAGGGCTCTGCACAGCTTCGGCGCCGGTGTCCTGCTCAGGCGAACGCTGCGCCTGGGCTGCGCAGCAGGAAAGCGAGGGGGGGGGGCAGCCCGGCGGCGAGCGTGGCGGTGAGGGTGAGGCCGAAGCATGGCCCAGGGGCTGCTGCACCCAACCCCCGGCGCTGCAGTAGCCAGCCAGCCGGCGAGGAGGTGGTGGGCGGGCGGTGCCACGGCCGGGCAAGGCGATGCCGCACAACCAACTGCTGCGCACTCTTCTCTCTCTCTCTGCTGGAGCGGGGCAGCACAAGGAAGGACCCTCCCGGGGGGTGGGTGGGTGGGTGGGAGGGCCGCTCACCAGGGCACTCAAAGGCCTTGTTGGCGTCGTTCCACACCTTGGGGATGGTGCAGGCGCCGGTGGTGGGGTCGGCGCACCAGCCGGCCTGCGCGGGTAGTGGGGGTGCATGTGAGGGCGTGGGACACACATTGGTGGGGGAGAATTGGGGAAGATGCGGGCAGGGAACAGGGCCAAGCACGTCCCAGTGCACGCGCTGCAGGAGCAGATGCGCCCCCCCCCCCCCCCCCCCCCCCCCCGCGTGTGGTGCACGTGCACCCCCTGGCTTGCCTGGGTGGGCACATACTCGGCGATGCAGGTGCA
The DNA here is from genome assembly GCA_002245815.2 of Micractinium conductrix. NCBI lineage: Eukaryota > Viridiplantae > Chlorophyta > Trebouxiophyceae > Chlorellales > Chlorellaceae > Micractinium > Micractinium conductrix. The sequence continues at coordinate 1,501,697 of LHPF02000004.1, forward strand.
CGAGCAGGTGGTGTCGGTGAAGTTGCCTGCAAGGCAGGGGGTGGAGCCGGCGGGGACTGAGGTGCGCAGCGCGGCTGTGGCTCGGGTCAGCCCGCGGGCAACAACTGAGCGGCGGCGGCAAGCAAGCCAGCAGCGGGCGGGCGCGCACCGTTGACGCAGGCCACCGACTCGCAGAAGGATCCCGAGGCGAACCACATGTCGGTGGGTGCCTCGCAGCCCCACTTCTCGCGGAGCTTGCGGTACTTGGTGGCGTCCACAGGCTTCTTCACCCAGTCGATGAGCTGCACGGCGGGCAGGAGACGGGGGGGCATGCAGTGCGTTGGTTGGTGGCGGGCACGGGCTTCTTTGCCCAGTCGATGAGCTGCAGAGGGCAAGCATGAGGGAACATGCGCTTGGGCGGCCGCAGCGAGCGCCGTCGGGGAGCACGCGCGCACAGGTGCAGGTGTGAGCCCCGGTCGCAGGCGCCGTCACAGCCCTGCGCCCACCTCGCTCATGGTGACGAACCAGGTGTTCTCGTGGCCCAGCGCGTAGTTGATGAACTCCTTCATCTCGGCTGCAGGCAGGGAAAGGGTCGAGCAGAAAATAGTGAAGGTTCAGCAGCAGCAGCAGCAGCAGCTGGCACATGGCTGACCAGCCACGCGGCGAGGGTGCACACCGCAACCACACGTATTGCGACCGCGAAAAAAAAGGGCAAAGGCTGCGCTCGGCCAGGCAGCCCAGCTCACCGGCGCGTGTGGGGTCCATGAGCCAGGCGGCGTGGATGTACACGCCCACGGGGGCCTTGTTGCTGCACGGGGGTGGGTGGGGATGGGGGTGGGTGGGTGGGGTGGGGGGGTAGGTGGTGGGTGGTGGGTGGACCGTCATTTGGAGCATCACCAACAGGGAAGGCGGCGAACCCACCAGCTCTGTGTGCACACCCATGCCGACCGCCGGCGACGGCTGCGCCAAGCGACCCCGTGCGTGGACAGCTGCAGCGAGCGGCCCATCTGCGGCGCACGTATGTGCTGCTGCACCGCTGTGTGAAACGAGGAATGAACGTGGGAGTCCCAGGCAAGCAACCAGCACGCACCCGTTGTAAGAGCGGTCGAACTCGCGCTTGTACGCCTCGGCAATGTTGCCCTGGACAGAGAGGGGAGCAGGGCGGCAGCGTGGGTGGGTTGGGGCGGATCGGAAGCAGCGCGGGCTTGGGCACCCAGCGGTGCATGCTGCCGCTGGCACAGCAGGCCCATGCAGGAGTGGTGGACGGCGGAGCAAGCAGCGGCGGCGGCGGCGCACCTGCGGGTCCATGTTTGTGAGCACCACGCCGGCGTCGTTCTGGACGTCCCACATGGGGACCTCCCACAGGCCGGGCAGGGTCTCGTTGACGGAGCAGGGGCCTGGAAGTGTGAGGAAACAGACAGGCATGCTTCAATCAGTCGTCGAACATGCGGTTGGTGAAGAAAGGAGGGGCAGGCAGGTTCTCCCACAAGCCGGGCGGGGGCTTGTCGACGGAGCAGGGGCCTGCGGTGGGGAGATGGAGTGGGGCAAGGAGCGGGCGTGGGCAGCTGGCAGCGGCGGCATTGGGTGGGGCAGGAGGCGCACGCCTGAGAACGCAGGCATGCGACAGAAGGACACGCGAACGTGTGCACGCCCCGCTGCACGCACCAGTGCCCAGGTCGCAGCGCTGGGGGAGGCCGTTGTCCACTGCGGGCACACGGAGCAGGAGACCAGAGCACACGGGTCGGCAGACAGTGCTAGCGTGTGTGGGGAAGCAAGCGTGTGTGGGGAAGCAACGCCTGTGCTGCCCATGCTCTGCGCTCTCTGCACGCTGGGGCATGTGCCCTGGTCGCGGGCGGCGCCGGCGCCGGCCGGGCCACCCTCTGCACGCCTCCCTGGCGTGCCGGCTGCAAGCCCTCCAGTAGTACCTGGCGCTCACAGGCGTAGGGGGCAACCCCCCTAGCGACACCTCTGCTCAGCACACCACACCACACCACGTCGAGCCCAGACGCCGTCTGAGACGCCGGAACGAAGCTGCCCCCAGCCCTGCGCACTCACTGGTGTAGGGCCACAGGCGGTTGCTCTCGTCGGGTGAGGTGGCAGTGGGGAAGGGCTCGGGGATGGAGGAGTCGTAGGTGAAGCCTGCAATGGATTTCAAAGATTCGCCCTGAGTTGATAGCTGAGTTGAACGCTGGGTGAAGTGGTTGCAATGCAACCAGCCGCGCGCCGCCATGTTGCGGCGGCGCATGGGAGTGTACCCTACGTGACGGCAAATGACCGCCCCAGCCCCCCCACGCTGCTGCTGCCTCACCGTTCTCCTGCAGGATCTTGCGCTGCTCGGGGGTGTGCATGAGGAAGGGAGCGCGGAAGCCCTGCAGGCGGCGGCGGGGGAGGGGGGAGGAGCCCGGAGCAGGCCAGCAGCAGCTCAGCAGTTGTGTGTGTGGCTGCACGCCACCCCAGGCAGGATCAGGTGCCTGCCTGTCGGGCGAGCAGCGCAGACCACAGAGGGACGTGCCACCAGAGAGGCGCAGCCGGTGCAGCGGGCAGGCGGGCCCCTGCGCCTGGCCCCCCCCTCGACGGCGGCGCCCACAGCCGGAGGCAGGTCGATCAAAGCAGCGCCCGCCCCCCCGCCCCCCCACCCGGATCTTCTCCAGCGGGACGTGCGCGGTCTGGTTGAGCCACAGCTTCATGCCCACGATCTGGAGCAGGTCTGCACGGGGTTGCGAGGGCGGGGCGGCAGCAAGGGGGAAGTCGCACGCCGTGCAATCAGCCAAGCTGTCGAACCCAAGCAAAGGCTGCACCCCTGCAGGTCTGCACCAGGTGTTGCGAGGCGGCGGCCGGCGGCGGAACGGTTTCACAGCACGCCGCGAGGCAAGGAGCCGCACTCAACACTTTTGTGGGTCTGAAGAGCGGTGGGGCTTGGGCACGCAGGCAAGCAGGCCCCCCCCCCCCCCACACACACACACACCACCACCCACACACGAGTTGGCGATGTGGTGCAGCGTGCGGGTGGCGACGCCTCTCCAGGACTGTGCGACAGTCCACGCAGCAGGCAGCACGCACAAGCGGGGGCCCAACTCTAACCCTAAACCGAAGTAACTCTAAAGGCCACCCACCGGGGTCGGCGACGTGGTGCAGCGTGTGGGAGGCAATTTCGTGGTTTGCCATGTACACCTCCTGCACAGCGTGGGTGGGTGGGTGGGCCAAAAGCAGGGACGTGTTTATAGCTATGGTGTTGTGGTGACTCGAAACGAGTCGTTTTTCGAGTTGGGACAATCGTAGCGAATTGGAACGATTGAGCCAGGTGTTCCTGCTGCGCGCCGCCGCCGCGGGTCGGCTGAATGCTACGGAACGCGCCGCTGCCACTGCTCGCTGCTGCTGTGCGCTGCCAAATGCTGCCGCTGAACACAACTCTGCTAAGCCTGCTGCCGCTGCCCCTCACCTGCACCAGGTGGTAGTCTGTGTAGTTCTGGCTCACAAACCAGCTGCAGGCAGGCAGGAAGAAGAGGGTTGAAGGAGGGAAGGCTGCGCATGCACAGCGACTGTGCAAACCAGCTGCGGGCGGGCAGGCAGGGCAGGGCAGGGCAGGCAAATAGGAGCGGAAGGAAGGAGCTCACGTGGCGGGGATGGCGCAGCCCTGGGGGTTGTAAGCAGACTTGGTGATGTCCATGATGACGGGCTTGGTGGTGACGGTGATGGCGTCGTCATTCGTCTGCAACAGAGACCAGGGTGGGCGGGTGGGTGGATTTGGGGCGGCGGCAGGGCTGGACAGGCTGCTGCTAACGACGCGCAAGCGACCCTCGCCCAGGGGTGGCCCCCTCCCCCCGTCGTGCCCCCGCGCCGCAAAACGCTGCCCCGCCGCCAGCACCCACCAGCACGACGAATTGAGGGACCTCGCCGGGGGTGAGGCCGCCGGGGATGCCGTACGACGCGCACTTGCACTTGGGCGGCAGGCAGGTGGCCGGGCAGTTGTAGCCGGGGACCTGCGGGAGCGGGAGCGGCGCGCGGGAGGGGCGCTGCAGCGTTCGGACGGCGGGAGGTGCGCGGGCGCACTTCGCCACGCCCGAGGCTCTGCCGCCGCCGCCTGGCGGGCCGGCAGGCAGTGCTGCTGCCACGCGCTGCGTACAACACGGCCCGTTTCAGCTTGCAGGCAGCTCCTGTAACCACCAACACCGCCCCGCGCGGCGGACCTGCACCGGCTCCTGCGCCGACACCAGGCAGGCGGCGGCGAGCAGCGCCAGGGCCGCGACGGCGGCGCGCATGGCTGCTGCTGATTACTCCCTGCGGTGCACAGAGACGCTGGGGGGCGCTGTGAGCGAGCGCGACGCGGCGCTGCCAACCACCCCAACCACCAAGTGCGCTCAGCCGCAGTCGGTCGCAGCCCCTGAGCGCTCTCTCAGGAGAACCCATCTGTGCACTGAGGCGCTGGCGGGCCCCGATGTGCCACGCGCCTGCGAACTGGGGGCGGCAGAGGTGGGTCGGCTGGTGTGCTGCAGCCGGTCTTGGACTCTCGCTCAGGCTTCGGCGATGCGAAATGCTGGCGTTCAACGAGCAGCGTGGACAGAACGCGACATTGAGAGAGCGGCGAGCGGGGTGGAAAGCTGCAGGGGTTCCAAAGTTCGTTGAGCAGCCCACATCGCCACCAGCCGGCCCGACGCGTAGTGTTCGCTCCAATCGTTGCATTTGCTGCAGCCCGGCGCAGCCTTCCTGCCCTCTCAGCAGGTGCCTGCACAGCCCCGAACGCTGCCGGCCTCTTCGCGGCGAACCGTGCTCAAGGTGAGCTCTAGACGTCTCGACGGGGTGCTGAGCAGCGCTAACAGCTCGCCGCAAGGCTTGAGCGTTGTGGGCGCGCCACCAACCACCGCGCGCCATGTGCGCTCGCACTTTAGCTGTGCTTGCCACCCGCCATCCTAAACCGGCTTGCATGGCATGAGGACTCGTGGCACAGGCATGCGGATGGCGGCGTGTACGCCCTTGCCCCCCGCCGCCAGCTGCCGGCGCCTTCAACCGCCGCCGCCGCCGGTGCCGCACGCGGGCGTCGGCCACTTGCAGCCGGCACTCATGCGGCATCCGCCCTCCACACAACTTTGCAGACCATCATGGTGTCCCGCACCGCTTTGGCGGCGCTGGTGCTGCTGCTGGGCGCTGCAGCCGCGCATGGCGCGGTGACAGACTACAGTAAGCGCTTGCATGCAGCTGGGCGGGGCCGAGGGGATCGATGCGTGGTGACTCAGCCAGGGAGGGCGGCAGCAGCGGGCAGGCAGCTGACTTGCGTGAACGCAGCCGCTGGCACTCACGCGCCGGTTTCGCAGCACAGACGCCTGCCGCTGCAGGCGGGCGAGCTGGCGGGCGCGCCCGACGCGTCGCAATGCAGCGGCGCCGCAGCGGCCGTGCAGCCCAGCTGCTCACGTGCGCTCGCTGCACTCCCCCTGGGTCCCCCCTGCGCCTCCTGCAGGCTGCCCCTCGTCCTGCAAGAACACCCTGGGCTGCGTATGCGCCTCCACCCAGCCGCCGGGAGGCATCGCTAACGGTGACGTGCCGCAGGCGAGCCATGGGGGGGGGGTGAAGCGTGGCCGGTTGCCATTCACCGCACCTGCGCCTTGTGGCTGCACGCTTCCGCCATTGCACCTGCCAGCCTGTGTGGCAGAGGGGTCTGGCGCGTGCGCAGCAGCTCTCTCTCACCTCTTTGCGTGGCGCTGACACCCTGCTGGCCCCCCTCCTTCCTCCCCTCGTGCAGTTCATTGTGCTGACCAACGACGACGCCATCACCGTCATCTCCCAGGTTGGCGCTGTACGCTGGGCTGTGGGGTTCGTTCTGCACGGAGCGCCGCGCTGGCTGGGGGCTGTGCTGTGGGAGGGGGGGGGGGGGGGGGGGGGCGCGGCGCGGCGGCGCGGGGGGGCCGAGAGCGCGCATTCCGACTCGAGCGAGCGCTCGCTGTTGGAGACCGCTGCATGTATGTGTAGCCACGCCAGCCAACCGACCCGGCAACCTTGGCTGCTCCCGCATGTGTGCAGCCCATGATTTTGAACATCACCGAGCGTCACTCCAACAAGAACGGCTGCAAGATGCCCGCCACGTGAGCGCATGCTGCCCCGCACCTGAGCCAGCCCTGCCGTTGCTGCATCGCAAAGCTTAAATATCATCTTGTTACATCAGAACCCTAACCCAAACGTTCGTGGGCGCGTACTACCCCCCTTTGGCGGTACTGGCACTGCAGGTGGTTTGTGTCTGTGGACTACACCGACCCCAACCTGGTCAAGCAGGTGTTTGTGCGCGGCCACGGTGAGCCTCCTGCGCGCCTGCTGCCGCTGCGCCTGCTGCTGACGGCATGCCTGCTGCTGCCGCTGCTGCCATGCTGCTGCTGCCGCTGGGCAGTAACGAGCCTTCTGCCGCCGGTATTGTGCCACTGCTCGTTCCATGCACCCGACCGCTGCACTGCCCTGAACCGCTGCCCTCCCAACCCCTGCAGAGATCGCCACCCACACCGTCAACCACTTGGCCAACCCCAACGTGACCCAGATCGTGGGTGCCAAGAAGTGGCTGGCCGAGGTGAGCGCTGCTGCGCCCACGCCTTCCTCCCTCCGTCTCCCCCAACCGGAAGGGCCCCTCCCTTACGGCGCCCGCAAGCCTCACCCGCACGGTTGACTGCTGCAGCGGAGGGGAATAGCCCGTGGGATTCCCGGCAACGGCTGGGCGTGGGGCCGTCGAAGGTCAGGGCGAACGAGCGTCGGTGCCAGCCCCCCCAACCCCCTCGTCCCCACCACGGCCTCCGACCCCGCCATCCCTTCGTCCGTTTGTTCCTGTGCTCGCAGACCGCCGGCATCCCCGCCGACAAGATCCAGGGCTTCCGCGCCCCCTTCCTGGTGTTCTCCCCCGAGCAGCGCGACATCCTCGCCGAGAACGGTGGGCACCGGTGGGCGTGGCGCGGCGCGGCGCTGGGTGCGGCCCGCCTGCCTTGCCCGCCCGCTTGCCCTGCCGGCGTGAAGGCCCCGTCCGCGCCAGACCTCCACCCCCTCCGCGCAGCCCCACAAGCTGCCTGCCGCTCCCCGGCATCCCCAAAGACCGCCCGCACCCCGCCAGCCCTACATCAAACGATACCCCCCCCCCCCCCTGCGCAGGCTTTGGTTGGGACTCGTCCATCAGCGAGCAGTACCCCTCCACCATCTCCCCCTCCGCCGCCGAGCGCGTGTGGCCCTACACAATGGACTACGGCATCCCCCAGAACTGCGCCGTCAGGTGGGTGGGCGTGCAACCGTCTTGTGGGCCGCCAGGTGAGCGCCTGCCTTGGCCCATAGACTGTCGGTGGTTCAGTGACGCGGCATCCCCGCCTGCACACCAAGCGCGTGCGCCCCTCCCCCGCCCCGCCTTTCCCTGCAGCACCGGCAATTGCTCCACCTCTGAGCGCCACCCCGGCCTGTGGGAGTTCCGTGAGTGACTGGTGGGGGAGGGAAGGGGGCGCCGTGCATGCTGTGGGGGTGCTGCACACGCTGCGGGAGTTTATTGAGTGCAAGAAGAGAGGGAAGGCGACGTGCGGTGCATGGGGCGGCACGGGCTGCAGGCGGCGGCGTGCAAGCAGCGGCAGGAGCACGCTTGCTGCGCACGCGGCAACTGAAAGAACCTCCCACGCTGGACAAGCCCCCTCCCTCCCCTCCTCCCCACCGCCCCCGTTTGCTTGCAGCTATGTGGAACGTCCAGGACGCTACCGGCACCGTGGTTGCCAGCATGGACCCCCAGGTGTGTGTGTGTGTGTGTGGAAGGGGGGGGGGGGGGGGGGGGGGCTCGGCTGGCACACGGCAAGCCCTGGCTTATGTCGGGGCCATCACTGTGTGTGACGTGCAACCTGGCTGGACTCGCCTGGCATGCCCCACCCCGTGGATACACCTGCCGGCACACAAACCGAGCCAAGCGACGCTTGTGAACTGCACGCGCCGCAGCGTTATCGATGCAATGCTGACCACTCGAACTCCCAAACGAATAATCACGTGCAGGGCGACCCGTATGAGCTGTACAAGCTGCAGTTTGACCAGCGGTACAGCGGCAACCGCGCGCCCCTGGGCATCTACCTCCACGCCGCCTGGCTCATTGCGGACCCCAGGTGACGGCTGTCAAAGGGTGTGGCTGGGCCAGGTACGCTTCTCTTGGCACTCTGGTTTTACTCTGCGAAACTCAGAGAAGGGTTTAGGATTCGCCGACCGCCCGAACCAGCTCCTCGAGCACTCGTCGCTGCAGGCGTCTGCCAACCAAGACGCCGGCCAACCAAGCCCTTGCTTCCCTCCCTCCTCACCCCTTTCCTGCTCCTGCTCCTCCCCTGCTCCATTCCCCCACCCCCGCAGCCGCGCCGACCGCCTCAACGAGTTCCTTGCGTACGCCGTGCAGCAGCCCAACACCTTCCTGGTCACCGTCTCCCAGGTGCGTGGGCGCCTGCGTGGTCAGTTGCGTGTGCTGTGCTGCGCGTGCTGCTATTGCTAGGGGACGCCAGGGCCGGGCTGCGCACGCTGTCTGTGTGTGGTGCGGGTGGGGGGTTGGGGCTGCAGCGAAGGGGGCTGCTGCTGCTGCTGCAGTCACTGAACATCCCACCCGTCTCCCCTGCTTGCTCATGATGTGCACTAGGTGCTCGACCGGATGAAGAACCCTGTGCTTGCGCTGCACAAGCGTGGGCCTCGTGCCAGTCATTCCTTCACGGGCCTCCTGGCCATGAACGGCTTCCCAACATCTACCCCGCGCCGATGTGCTCGCCCCTCTCCTGCCTGCAGGTGCTGGACTGGATGAAGAACCCTGTGCCTGCCTCCCAGTACTCCCCCACCTGCCCCAGCGCCGAGGAGCTGCTGTGAGTGTGGTGTGCCCCACGCTGCGAGTGCTTGTTTCGAGGGGCAGCCCCAGAGAGCACTGTCGCATCAGCATTGGTTGTCGTAAACCAACCAACAGCGCAGCACCTCGCCTGCCTGCCTGCCTCTGCCTGTACGGACTCGTGTTTGAGCAGCCTGCACAGGCAAGCGCTGCCCAGCATCCCCGCCTGAGCGCCCGCCGCGCCAACCTCTCCCTTGCCTCGCAGCCGCCTGCTGCCCCAGGGCACCGCGCTGTGCGTCATGCCTAACGAGGGCTGCGATTACGTGAGTTCCCGCTTTCTGTTTTTCTAGACAACTACTTTCTACTTTTTTTGTTGTGCATGATGCCCAACGACACCTGCGATTACGGAAATGACAGGGCTGGCGTTGCGTGTACGCTGCCTAGGGCTTTTAATCTGGGCTGCGTCTGGGCTGGCTCGGGCCGACTACTGATCAACCTGTTGAGTGAAGTTCACAAACAAAAGCTGCTTTGGTGGCACCTCACGCTGTGGACGCTGTTTCGCCCCCCTCCCCCTCGGACAGGGCACCTTTGATTCTTCCGAGTGCAAGTGCATGTGCCAGAACGAGGAGATCAACGCGGCGGGCTACTGCCGCGACGCCGCCGGCCGCTGCACCGTGCAGAAGGTGGGTGGGGCGCTGGGCTCGGGTTGTGGCGATGTGGGCCGCTGCACCGTGCAGGAGGTGGGTGGGCGGGGGTGGCTTGGCTGGGGAAGCAAATAAACTTGTTGATCCAACCTCACCACAGGATTATGACTTCGTGGGCAAGACCTACTTCTGCCCCAGCGCCGCCGCCGCCCCCGCCCCCGCCGGCAGCACCCCCGCCGCCGGCGGCGCCGACGCCGGCCAGACCCCCGCCGTTGACACCGCCGCCCAGCCCCTCACCGTCGAGATGGACGTGACTGGTGGGCAACAGTTGCTGTGTTAGTTGGGTGGTCACTTCAGGTTTCGGTTGGGTGGCTGCCCAGCCCCCGACTGTGGAGATGGGTGTCACCGGTGGGCGGGGCAGGATGGGGGGCTTGCAGGGAGGCGGTGCTGCGGTGTGCAGCGCACAGATGCATGCGCCGCAGATCTGATCTGCTAGAGCCACCCCACCCCACCCCACCCCACTCAGCACCCCTCCCAGCAACTTCACGGCCGCCAAGGCCGACGCTGTGCATGCCCAGCTGCCGCTCCCCACTTGTTTGTGTCATCAAACCACCCGATTCGTGAACCCCCCCCATCCACACACACCACACACACACACCACAGGCACCACCCCTGCCGATTTCACCGCCACCAAGGCTGACGCGGTGTGCGCCCAGCTGCTGCGCCTCACCGGCGACTCCGAGGCGACTTGCACCGTCGTTCACGCCGTCTCCGTGACCGGCCGCCGCCTGCTGCAGGCACGTGCTGCTGCTGAGGCGCTGCTGAGAGTTTGCGTGGTTCAAGAATGCCCGTGCATGTGCGGAGCAGCATGTTCTGATGGCCCCTATACTTCAGTCTGTTTCGAAACCCACACGTGTATATCCCCCCCCCCCCCGCGCAGGACAAGGTGCACGTGACTGTCGAGATCGAGACCAAGAACGCCGACGCCACCGTCAAGGCCCTCCAGGCAAGCCTGGCGAGGCTGCCGCTGCCGCCGTGTCCATGCTGCCGCCGCGGTCCAGCTGCCGACTCCGCTGTGCACGGATGTTAAAAAATAACGATCCTTCTTATCGATTATCTGATTTTGCCCCATGCAGACCGACACCATCTACACCCTGCTGACCCCCACCGGCATCACTGTGGTCCCCGGCACCGTCAAGGCCGCCCTGGGCGCCCCCGTGGTCCCCACCGTGAGTGCACCACGTGTGAATGATTGTGCCAGGCCACTGGATGTGTGCAGCGGCAGCAGCAGCGGCGTGGGCCCGCCGTGAGTGCACAGTGTGTGATCGACATGCCATGTTGGCGGCGAACGTGCACCGATGACATGATTTGTGAAGACACCTTCCGAAGGTGCCTTTCGATTGAACCAGTCATCAAGTAAACATGATACTGCTCCTCCTTACAACCTGCAGCCCGCCACCGACGCCGGCGCAGCGCCCGCCGGCGAGGTGAGCGAGCCAGACATCCGCCCGCCCGCCGGTACCACCGACGCCACCAGCAGCGACGGCAGCTCCAACATCGGCCTCATCGTCGGCGCTGTGTGCGGCGCGGTCGCTCTGGTGGCCGTCGGCGTCATCGCCTTCGTGGTGAGCTGGGACTGGGGGAAGATAGATGAGCGAGCGTTGGGATTGGGGTAACATGAAGACGCCTGGCGCGCGCCTGCGCTGTGCCGACAGCCACACGCGCCCACCACGTGCAACCCCATTGCCTGCCTGCTTGCCACGCTCGCTCTGCACGGCCGCCCATTTGCTGCGACGCGCTGGCCCCTTTCCTCCCCGTCTGCCTCTCCCGCACAGATGGTCCGCCGCCGCCGCGCCCGCGCCGCCACCGAGCTGCACGGCTCCATGCGCACCAGCAGCTACAACCCCACCTTCCGGGCGCCCGCCGCCGGCGTCACCGCCACTGGTGGGTGGATTGAGGGTTGGTCTGGCGCCCTCTGGATGCATGCGGCGAGCTGGCTGGATGGGGGAGGCCGCAGCAGCTCGAAGCGGCTCGTTCAGAAACGCTGGTACCCACGCGACGCAGCGCCGCACGGTGCTGCCCTGGCTCGGCGGCTCCAATCGGCATGCACTGCTGCCTCCCTCCCTTGTGCCTGTGTGCAGTCACCACCGGCAGCGAGTGGGTCCCCCACCCGCCGCGACCCCACCCACCGCTCCCTCTGTGCTGCCCCCTCCGCGCTGACCACCCTTTCCACCTCCCCCCTTCCCACCCTGGCGTGCAGTCACCACCAGCCGCTCCCCCACCAAGAAGCAGCTGCAGCAGATGGAGGCCGCTGTCTCCGAGAGTCCCCTGCGGGACTCCATGGTCGGCATGCCCCGCCAGCAGCAGCAGTAGGAGCACACCCCGCTGCTCGGTAGCCCGCACCAGCGAGCAGCAGCGGGCGGCCAGAGTCTTGGGAGCGAGGCTGCCCCCGGGCTGCCTGCCACCCTCCCGAAGGTGGCGCCCCTCAAAAGAGGAGCCTGCTCTCTCGTTCCCGGCTGCCCAAATACACGTTCTGCTCTTCGTTGTACGTTCCATCGAGCCACCCACCCACCCTACTCGACCCTTACTCCAGCTTCAGTCACCCCTGGGCTTCAAACCATGGCCCCAGCCCGGCCAGCCCTCCACAGCAGCTTGCCTGTGCGTCCCTCATGCCGCACGCCCCTTCGTAACCATCACTCCACTCTGCTGTCGCCCCACCCACGCACTCACTCGATCACTCACAAACCAAAGTGCGCGGCCTCGACCGGCGCACCCCTCGTGCACACCACCCACTGCCGCACCCTGCCCACTCCCACAGCTGCACAAGCTGGCCTACCACCCCCTCGAACGTGTAACTTGAGTGCAACCGGCCTCGCCGGGGACGAGTCACAGGCAGCTGCTGCGACAGAGCAGTCGGATGTCACACGTGCTGCAGCGTCGTCATTGCTCCGCGTCACAGCCTCGGCAGCAGCAGAGCATTAGGCGTGCAGCTGCATTAGGCATATGGCGTGCAGCTGCATTATGCATATGGCGTGCAGCAGAGCGTTAGGCGTGTAGCGCGCTGGGGGCCAGCATGTGGTCCCACTCCTCGGCCTGGGTGTCCATCGCCAGCAGCACGTACACCCAGTGAGCCACCAGGTCGCTCTCGCCGCGCCGCTGGTGCGCCTGCGCGAGGGGAGGGGCGTGGGCAGGAAGGGGCGTTGGTGTGCCAGCGAGGAGCGGCGCGTTGGGAGCACATTCGAACCAGGCTTCCCGACACGCTGGGGTGACTGCACACAGGAACCCAAATAGGGCGGCAGGCAGGGGCGGAGTGCAGACACAGGACATTGGTTGTACGGTTTCCCAGCCAGCCAGCCCCTCCGAGCATGCACACACCCACATCCACACACCTGGATGACGGTGCGGATCATGTGCTGCCACGCCACCAGCGGCGCCCGCCTGTGCCAGTCCACCGCCTGCCAGGGACAGAAGCAACAGAGCAGGTCCGGGCAGGCGGTCAGAGGCCAGGCATGGCAGCAACAACCGGTCGGTGCGGCCGCGTGCCCGGTGGCGTGCTCCTCTTCCCCAGGCAAGAGCGGCGCGGGCAGGGTGCACCCCTCGGCCGCCCCTCGGTCCCAGAGCCACCTCCCTCCCCCCTGCCAGCTCACCAGCTGCAGCTGGGGGTGGCGCTGCCGCAGCTCTGCAGCGTCCATCAGCCGCCCCGTGCTGGCGTCCAGGGCGTGCGCCCACTGCTCCTGCTGCCCGCCAGCTGCTGCTGCCGCCGCCGAGTCGCCGCCGCCCAGCAGCAGCACCCAGGGCCCAGCGGTGGGAGGCGCCGCCCCCGCGCGGCCAGCGTACCGCTGAGCCACCTCGGGGCGCAGCTGATCCAGGGGCAGCCCCCCCGCTGCAGCTCCCCCGGCGGGCCCTTCTGCCACCGCCGCCGCTATGACTTCACCAGGCTCCGCAGGCACCGGCAGCAGCGGCAGGCCCAGCCGGCGGCCCGCCCCCGCCGCCGCCGCCGCCAGCGTCAGCGGCGCCAGCTTGCGGCGGTGCAGCGCGCCGCTCGGCGGCAGCAGCAGCGGCTCCAGCCCTTCGTACACCCATTCAAAGGGCTCGAAGCGGAAGCGGTGCTGGCGGTACAGCACGCCCGCCAGCGCCTCCGCCTGCGCGAGCTGCGCCTCGCCGCTGCTGCCGCCGCCGCTGGGCCGGTCGACGCCGCCGCTGCTACTGCTGGTAGCGCCGGGAGACAAAGGGAAGAGGCGCGGGTGCTGCCGGCGCACCACAGCCGCGAGTTGGTCCAAGGTGACGGGCGCCTGGCCATCGTCGCAGCCGCTGCTGCTACTGCTGCCCCCGCTGCCGGCCTCCTGCTCAAGAAAGGACAGGGGGTCCGCCAGCTCCTGCGCCTGCCGTGACAGCAGCGCCAGCCCCTCTTCTACGGCAGCGGCAGCCGCAAACGGGAGGCCAGGAGGCATGCCGTCGCCGTCGCCGTCGCCGCTGCTGGTGGCGGCGGAGATGCTGCTGCTGCTGCCTCCGCTGCTGCTGTGGCGGCGGTGTGTGCCCCAGCCGCCGCCGTAGCGCTCCACCAGGCCGGCCCACTCTGCAAGGCCCTGCAGGAGAGAGGAGCAGACCACATGGTTTAGGCGCACCAGCATCCAAATGATCAGGAGCGCCGTCATCAACCTAAATGAGAAGAACAGCCTGCACCGCGAAGCAGATGCACCAGCAGCATGCGAGAGCTGCGGCGCGGGCAGCACGCGGGCGGGCGGGCAGCAGAAGCGGCCACTGCGTCGCAGGCCGTCCGCCCTGCCCTCCCCCGCACCTCCCGCGTGTGTGCCTCCGCCTGAAGCAGTGTGTCCAGCTGGCGGTTCAGCTGGGTGAGCAGCCATACGCCCTCTGCATGCGCCAGATGGGGGGCGGCCACAGCAGCGGCGGTAGTGGGTGGAGGTGGGCGACGGGCACCTGTGACATGCGACAGCAAGCACGGCGGCAGGCACCCAAGCAGCCCGCGTGCACATGTGCCCTCTCTGCTGGACGTGGGCACAGGCATACGCTGCCACAAACGCACCTGCCAAGCCGGCGCCAGGAACGGGTGGCGCCTCCACCGCCGCTCGAAGCGTGGCGCCCCACTGCAGGTCGGCGGCGACCAGCGGGCTGCCCGCGACGCCCAACAGAGGCAGCCGCTCGGCCTGGAAGCGCCGCCCAATCCGCAGCAGCTCGGAATACAGCCGTTGCTCTGGGCGGGGCATGTGTGGGCCGAAGTGAGGCGAGCGAGCGCGGTGGGGGAAGTCGGGGGGAGGGGCAGGAGGCCCAGCGGCCCTTTGCCGAGATTGAGATGAGACCCAGAAGCAGTAATTGAGGCGCAGAATGCGAAAGCGTGGTCCCTGTTGCCACTGCGCCCGGAAGACAGAGCACTTTGCCTCGCTGGCCGCATGGGCCGGCGCCTGGAGCCGCCGCTGGTGCCCGTGCAACCCTCTTTCAAGCCTGGTGGTCGACTGATTGTAGCAGCCGCAACCATGGCTGACCAGGTGCGCTGCAGGCGGAGGGCGGGAGGCGGCGATGGGGGCGCGCGGCGCAGAGGGCGCCAGGCCGCCGGCCGCCGCGCCCAGCAGCCCCTGACACCCTGCCACATGCCCTCCATGTCGCGCCGCTGCAGACGGAGCGCGCGTTCCAGCGGCAGCTGTCTGTGCAGCGCGGGTGAGGAGATGCAGGCGCCCTGGGCCGGCGAGAGCGTCAGCAGGGGGACCTGGCGCCTCAGGGCCGGCGCCCGCTCGCCATGCAGGCCCCCACAGGCGCCGCCCCCGGCGCGGCATGCGAGCTCCGTGGACGACCGGCGGCCCTGGGCAGCAGCTTGGACGCACGCCGGGGCGGCTCTGGACTGGCAGCTGGGGCGGGGGCGGCGATGGCTGCCCTCCTGGGGCGGCTCGCCGCCTGTGCCGCCTCCGACTGCCGTGCGCCTGCGCCGTCTCCCCCTGCCTGCAGCTACAACAAGATCGTCAAGAAGATTGTCGGCAAGGGCGGCCAGCGGTGGTACAAGAATGTGGGCCTGGGCTTCCGCACCCCCAAGGAGGCCATTGAGGGTGAGCAGCAGCAGCAGCAGCAGTAGCAGCAAACACGACGATGCGTGGGGAAGGGCCGACAAGCAGAGCGGCGAGCAGGGGAGCAGAGGGTAGCTCGCTGTGCTGGGCCAGCGTGTCTGCGGCAGGAACGCGAGACGCAGCATGCGCAGGCTGCTCAACCCGCGCTCGGCGAGGCTCGAGGGTGCACGAGGTGCAGAGGCAGCGGCGACGGCGGCAACGGCGCGTGCGGCGGCGGCGGCGCTCCGGCAGGCAGGCAGGCAGGCCTGACAGCGCAGTGAAATGGTCAGCGCTGGCAGCGGTGCATGGAAGCTGTCGCATCAGCTGCAGCCTGGCAGCTGAGCGCACGCGGCGGGCACGTTGCAGCCCGGAGCGGCGTTGCGGAGGCGACGTGCCTCGTCCCACTGCTGCGGCACCGCCGGCAGCTGTTCGGCCTGCAGCAAGCTGGCTGCAGTCGGGGGACGTCCGGCAGGGTGTGCAGAGCGCAGCGCACATCCAGCTAGCTGCCGCCAGTGGGGGATGCTCGGCGCCGTGGCAGGGCGGCGGCAGCGCCTCAAAACATGGCCCTGCACCGCCATGCATGCCCCAGCTCACGCATTCACTCGTCACTCTCTCGTCGATTCTTTCGCTCATTTGCTCATTAATTGGATTCATTATCTAATCGTGTCTCTGCCTGCCCTGTGTTCCCCTGCCCGCAGGCAACTACATTGACCACAAGTGCCCCTTCACCGGCAACGTGGCCATCCGCGGCCGCATCCTGTCCGGCAAGGTGCGCCGGACCGATAGCGTCGTTGATCGACACGCAAGAATCTGAGACAATCGCTTTGTGTTCGGATTGGGGGCGACTGCATGGCAGCCGCAGACAGCAGAGCACGGCCAGGGGCATGGGTGCCTGGCGTGGGGCCTGGCGTGGGGAGCGCCCGGGCAGGCAATGCTAGCAAGAGCGCTCGGTGTGCGCTGTTCAGGCAGGGACGGCACACGCAAGACAGGAGCTCTGTGGGGAAGGCAAGCAGCGGCAATGGTGGTCGCTACGATGCTGCAGCAGCGGCAGCGGCAGCAGCAGCAGCGGAAGCAGCAGATGGTGGCAGCTGGCAGACGGTGGCATCAGACAGCAGACGGTGGTGGCTGGCAGCTGGCGCAGACTGACGTGGTGGCGGAGCTGGCGGCAGGCCTCACGACTGTCAGCAGCAGGCAGCGGCACGGCTGCGTGCCGCCTGGAGCGGCGCTTGTTGCCACAACAGCAGCAGCACCAGCAGCGTCGCAGCCTACAAGCAGCGGCGGCTGGCAGGCACAGGGCGGGCCTCCCAGCCCCTGCAGCCTGCCACCGCCTCCTGCAGGCAAAGGGCGCCAGTTGACAGCCTGGCGTCTCGGCGCCACCCCCGCACCTCAGCACCGCCAATGTCTCAGTCCCGCCTGTACTGCCCCCACCGTACTGCCCTGCCCGCAGGTGAAGAGCACCAAGATGAACCGCACGATTGTGGTGCGCCGCGACTACCTCCACTTCATCAAGAAGTACCAAGTGGGCGGGAGCAGGGGGCGGGGGCAGGCGGGGGGCGGGTTGTGCCGGGCGGCTCGAGTTTTGAGCAGCTGCGGCCGCGGCGGCGGCGGCCAGCCGGAGAGGGTGGCTGGAGCACCGGCGGCGGCGCCAGCCGGTTGCGATCACCCACCGTCAGAGTTGCCGCCGTCCCGGTCTCACTCTCCCCTCGCCCCCCGCCCCGCCCCTGCCCCCCCCCCCCTGCAGCGTTACGAGAAGCGCCACACCAACATCTCTGCCCACCTCTCCCCCTGCTTCCGCTGCAACGAGGGCGACAACGTCGTCATCGGCCAGTGCCGGTGGGTGCTCGCCGCCGCCGCCGGGCTGCTGCAGGTCTCCCGCGCTTGCCCGGAGGGCGTCCGACGGGAGTTAAGGGCGGCCCGAAGGGCTGCGGTGTGCTGCCAGGTGGCGGGCGGCGGGCGCCGCTTCTCACCCCCCGACCGATCCCGTGCGCTCCCCGCCCTCCCCCTGCAGCCCGCTGTCCAAGACCGTGCGCTTCAACGTGCTGCGCGTGGTCCCCGCGGGCTCCGGAGCCAAGAAGGGCTTCAGCGGCTTCTGACGCGGCAGAGGCGCAGGCCGGCGCGCGCCGCGGCGGGCAGCGGCGCCGGCACCAGCGGCAGCCAGGCGTGGAGCCGCCACGTCGCGCGCAGGGCGCGCGCGGCGTGTAACCCACGCACCCCAGACGAGAGAGGGCACGGGTGGGAATGGCGAGAAGGGGCAGCGACGAGGGAGAGGCGCCGTGCGAGGAGGGAGGGGAGAGGCGTCGGGCAGGGAGGGGAGCGGGCGATTGGTGGCGCCGGCACGCACGACACACCCGACGGCAGCTATAGTTGGAGCAGCGGTAGCCGCCAGCCCAACCCTAGGAATCCTTGGATCGACAGCCTCGAGGTGCACATTGCGAAGGCAAGGCTGCCGGCTCGAGACACCCTTGCGTCGTCGGGGCGCGGCGCGCACTGCCCCGTGCCGCATGATCCAGCCGTCATAGCATTCCGCCTCGGCGGTCGCCTCACAATCTCCGCCGCACTTCCCGTGCCAAGGCCAGCCTCCAACCGCCCAGCCTCACGCCTCGAGGCCCCAGCGCCCAGCCGGCGATTCACGAGCCTCCGCGCTTAGTTCCGCCACTCCTCTGCGCGGCAATCCACGATTTGCCCTACGTGTCGGGCGAGCCTCCGCAATGCAGCCGTGGCAGCAGCCGGGCGCGGCGCCGGGGGGCGGCGGGCCGCCGGGCGGGCCGCCGCGGCCGCCGCCGCCCGTTGGACTCGGGCTCTTCCTCGCCAGCCCGCCCCCCATGGCCCTCCTGGACACCCCTCAGACAATGGTGCGTGTGGGGAGGGCGTGAAGGATCTCGTTCCAGGGCTGCGTGCCTCCATCGGACCGACATGCCGCAAGGCGGTTTCCGAGGGGAAGCTGGGAGCGGTCAGCGCAGGCTTTACTAATCATTTTTCAACCCCTTCCTATTTTCCGCCGTGCAGAAGCCTCTGCCCTCGCCCGATCAGGCGTTGCTCGATTTCCGACTCCCCGATGCGGCCTCACGCCCATCGGCATTCGGCGCCCCTCGTAGCGGCGGCCCGCAAGGCGGCGCGCAAGGCAGCGCCACGCCGCTGCCCCTGCAGTTGCCCTCTCCGCTGTCCCTGCCCTTCCCGCTCTTCCTGGCCTCTCTGCAGCGCCCGCCCGCGCAGCCCGCCGGCGCAGCACAGCAGCAGCAGCAGCAGCAGCAGCAGGGGGCGTCGGCGCAGGCGCAGGCAGCGCACCGGGTGCCGCAGTGGCAGCCGGTCGCGCCGCCGCGCGGCGACGGTGCCCCGCCACCGCCCGGTCTGGGCATGCCTCCCCCAGAGCTTGCCAGCAACGGCTTGCAGCCGGTGTTGCGCGCGCTACAGATGCTCAGCGCTAGCGGGCAGGGCCCTCTGGCAGTGCATGCGCAGGCGCCATCGCCGCCTCCCGCGGCGCAGCCGCAGCTGCAGCGCCAGTTGTCTGAGCTGCCGTCAGAGGCGCTGCCCTCCCAGCTGCCACCCATGCACATGCTGTTTGCCACGACGGCAGCGCAGCAGCCGTTACAGCCTTCGGAGCAGGGGCCTGTGCACGTGCAGGCCGAGCATGTGCGACAGGTGCCCGCAGTGGCTCCGACCCAGCCACAGCAGCAGCAGCAGCAGCAACAGCCGCCGGAGCAGCGGCTGCCTGTGCCGCTGCCCGCTGCAACGCCCGCGCCACCGCCGGCGCCAGAACCAATGTCGCAGCCCACGCCGCCACCGCCGGCAGCGCCGCCGCCGGCGGCGCAGCACACCCCGGCACCAGCAGAGCAGCCGGCACGTCAGCCCACGCCAGCGCCAGCGCAGCTGCCAGCGCAGCAGCGGCACGGCAGGGAGCTGCGCCAGTCGGGCAAGTCAGGCGGCAAGAGCAGGGGCAGCAGCAGGTCGGCTGCCGAAGCTGGCCAGGCCGACGCCGGCGGCAAGGGCGGCCGCAAGCCTGCAGCAGGCGACAGCAAGGCCAAGCCTGATGGCAAGGCCAAGGCAGGCGAAAGCGAAGCAGGTGACGGCAAGGCAGGGGGCAGCATGGCAGGCGACAGCAAGGCAGGCGGCGGCAAGGCAGGCAAGCGCAAATCAGGCAAGCGCAAGGCAGAGAGCACGCCAGAGGCGAGCAGCTCTGCACCAGCAAGCGCCGCCACAGCGACCGTCGGCAAGCGCGCTCGAAGGGGGAGGCAGGCCGGCGGCACCGCGCCTCGCAGCCTCTCACCCCCGCGCTTTGCGGCCTCCAACGCCGCCGCTGCCGCTGCCACTGCCGGCGCTGCCGCACCTGTGCCCACAGCTGCAGCGCTCACCACCGAGTGCACCACGCCGTTGGCAGCGTCCGTGGCCGCGGCACCTGCCACCGCGTGCGCCCCAGTCGGTTTGCTTGCGGCCGCAGCCGCAGCCGCCGCAGCGAGGCCCGCACCCCCACCGGCGAACGTCTCGCCTCTGTATGATGCGGGACGCAGCGGCAGCGCCTTCAGCGCCGTGTTTGGAGGCTCGCTGCAGTTTGACTCGCCAGGTGACTAGCTAGCTATTGGTGCGATCCGTCGCATCAGATGCGCAGCCGGCACTTCTGGGGGGCTGCACTGGCATGTGCCCCGGCAGCTTGCAATCGTTGCGCCCTGCTCTTTGCCTCCACGCCACCTGCCCGTTGCGCGCGTCCCGTCCCACCCTCCTCCCATTTCTGTTCTGCTCCCTCTTCCTGTGCAGCCCTGGAGGGCATCCGCCTGCCGCCCTCCCCGCCGCCCGTGCCCAAGCAGCGCACCCCGCGCGGCCTGGCGCTGCCGGCCTGGGCGCAGCGCCGCCGCCGCATCAAGCACGCGGACGACGAGGTGGGCGTGCGCTTGCCCGTCTCCCTGCCCACCTGACTTGACGTCGTGGGGACCAGCTGCCCAACGTAGCGGGGGGGTACACGCAGCTCCACAATCCTCCACCTTCTGCTCCTTCTGCTGTGTCGCGCACGCCTGCATGAACCTGCGTGGCCCCCTCCTTCCAGCCGGCTGCAGCTGCCTCCTGGATTTCCATCCCCCTGATTCCAAGCAACTGGTTGACTGGTTGACTGGCTGACTGATTGACTGATTGACTGGTTGATTCTCTGTGCCCCACGCAGCAGGAGGACGAAGAGCTGTCTGGCGCAGAGGAGGTCGTCCGCGGCGGCGGCGGCGCGGGAGCCGCCGAAGGCTCCGCCGGCGGCAGCGCGGCGGGGCAGCAGGCCGAGTATGCGCCATTTGCCGTGGCGGTGAGGTCCTCGCCCTTTCCTTTCAAGTGCTTTACATCCGTCTAACCACAGCAAACTATCGACACAGATGTTTGTTTAGCACGCAGCGCCCACACTGCCTGCCTGCCTGCCTGCCTGCCTGCCTGCCTGCCTGCCTGCCTGCCTGCCTGTTTCCTTCCCTCGCTGCCCATCCCCTCGCGCTCCCCCCTCCCCGACTCACCCTTCTCCCGCCCTGCCCTGCCCTCTCCCACCCTCCCCTTCCCCACGGCAGGCCCCCGCCACCGTCGACTCCTCCAAGCCCTTCTCCATGCGGTCGATGAAGTTCAAAGGTACGGAGCTTCGATTAAATTCGATTAAATGCGTGCTGCTGAGTGGGTGAGGCGTGGTTTTAGTACAGTCAACTGAGGCCAAGCCTTGCTGGCACGCGGTCCGTCATCATGCCCAGTGCGACCTGCCAGGTCGCAGTGCGACTGATTTCGTGCGAGCGATTGATTGATGGATTGAGTTTGTCATGGCCGCTTATGATTGATGAATGAATTCGTTGATTGCACGCGGTGCTTTTTCCCTCATGTTCGTCCCCCCACCCCACCCCACGCTCTCCCCACCCCACCCCGCCCCACCCCACCGCCCTCTTGCAGGCGTGTACCGCATGCCCAATGGGCGGTGGCGCGCGCAGATCACGTACCGCAACAAGGTCATCCAAGTGGGCATGTTTGACGGGGAGGAGGAGGTGAGGCCTCGTGCAGGGGGTCCCCCTAACAACCCGACCCCCCGCCCGTTCAATGGGTGTTCCCACCACTGCCACTCGGGTTCGTTGAATTGCGGCATGGACCCCCCAGTAGTGATGGGCACGGTCGAGAGGAGGCGAGGACAGGTTGCGGCGGGGCGGCGGCGGGGGGGGTGGGGGGGGGGGGGGTGACGATCAGAAAAGGGTGCGTCAGCACAGGGCGCCTGCGGGGGCGTGCGGGGCCCGGGGGCAGGCACGGCGACGCCGCGCCGCCCCTCACCTGCCACCCTTCTCCCACTGGCCTCCTGCTGATCAGCAGGTCATGACCTGCGTCACGGCCCCTCCCCCTCCCCCTCCCCCTCCCCCTCCCCCTCCCCCCACCCCCACCCCCCACCTCCCCCCATGCAGGCTGCGCGTGGGTGGGACCGTGCCGCGGTGCAGTACCGAGGTGGGTGTCCAGGCGGGAAGCACCACCCGGGGGGACCAGGAGACAGCCACCGCCAGAGAGGCGGAGCGGAGCAGCATGGCACCAGTGCAATCAAGCAAGGGGCCCTTACCGTCCAACTGCCCACTCGCCCTTTCCGCCCCCCGCCCGCCCCCCGCCCGCCCGCCCGCCCGCCCGCCCGCTTGCAGGCGCGGGCACCAAGATCAACATTCCGGTTTCAGCGGCTGTGCAGGCAGAGTGGCTCAAGGAGAAGCCTGTGGGTGAGCGCTGAGGGGGGCTCTGGGGTGCATGCCGGCACGGCGGATGTGGGCAGGCGGCCGCCGTGCGCCGAGGGGAGGGGGGTGTTCGAATATAAGGGGGACCGAAGGGGGGAGGGGGGGGACGCTTGGGGAGTGCTCACGAGTTTTGAAGGCGCTGGAGGGGCTCAGACAGGAGGGGCTCAGGCAGGCAGGGAAGGAATCCGTTAGATGGCTCGCCTCAAAACGGCAGCGCAGCCCTGCTCGAGCTGCCCCCCCCCCCCCCCCTTCCTCTCATCCCCCCGTCTCGCCCCCACCCCTCCGCCTGCAGGCTGGTCCCTGTTTTTTGATGAGCACGACAAACCGCGCCCCACACCCCTGGCGGGCGCCGCTCTGCAGGTAGGGGGAGAGTCCTGCTGGGAGTCATGGGGGAGGGGGGGGGGGGGGGCAGCCCTGCTTTCTGATCGGGGCAGGAGGGGTGGGCCGGGCAGTGCCCTTTGGAGCAGCAAGCGCTGTGCCGTCTCCTTCGATGCCAACGCCGTGCCAAATAGTGCAACCGTTGCTTGTAACCCTCCACCGTTGCTGTGTAACCCCGCCTGCTGCCGGCCCTCTGCAGGCGCATGTGTTGGGCAAGGGCGGCGCCGCCGCCGGCAAAGAGAAGCCCGGCGGCCAGGGCCAGGGCGGGGGCGGCGCTGCTGCTGCGGCGCCGGCGGCGCCACCAGATCGCAGCAAGCAGGCAGAGGGCGCAAAAGGCGGCGGCAAGGCCGGCAAAGCGTCGCCTGGCACCTCCCCAACCGCCGCTGCGGCAAAGGCCTCGCCAGGCAAGTGCAAGGCGCCTGCTGCCGCCGCTGCCGCCGCTCAGGAGCCACTCTCTGCCAAACGCAGCAAGATGTCAGCCAGCACTGCCGCCGCCGCCGCAGTGCTGCCAATGGCTGCTGCCGCCACCCCGCCCGCCCCGCCCCTTACCTTTGGCGCTCAGCCGGCCGCGCCGGCGCAACGCGCTGCCGCGCCCCCCGCCTTCAGCCGCCGCGCGGCCTGCTGCCCATCCCCCTGCCACGTGCCACCGGCGCAACGCCGGCCCCCGCCCCCACGCCGGCGCCGGCGCCGGCGCCGGCAGCCGCGCTGGGCGTGCCGCTGCCGTTCCTATTTCCGGGGATGCAGCTGCCCTTCAACATCATCGCTGCCCGCCCTACAGCCCTGGTGAGGATGGGGGGGTTTGTGCGGCGGAGCACCCGCAGGGCACCCCTGCCTGCACACAAGGCCCCTGCCTGCCTGCCTGCCTGCCTGCCCGCCCGCCCCTGCTGTGTCTCCCTGCTGCAACCTCACCCCTGCCCGCTCCCCCCCGCCCCGCTGTGTCTCTGCCAGGTTGTAACATCTCAGCGCATGTTGCCCGGCAGCGCCGCCACACGCCCCAGGCAGCACCTGGCCGTGGCGCCGCCCGCCCAGCTGCAGCCGCCGCAGCAGGCGCCGCTGCCGCCGCCGCCGGTGCGCCCTATGCCGGTGTGCGCCCTGCCGCCGGGCGGCCTGCCGGCGGCGGCCGGTCTGCTGCCTGTGCCAGCGGCGCCCGCTGCCCGGGCGCAGCCCAAGAGCAAGCAATCCAAGCGTCAGCAGGAGGCTGCACTTGCCGCGCTGACGGCTGCACTGTCGCCAGGGTTGCCTGCTGGCTCGCGGCAGCAGCAGCAGCAGCAGCAGCAGCAGCGCGGCAGGCGGCACGCCGGCCGCGGCCGCGGCGCCGCGGGCGACAGCAGCGGCAGCCAGCACCCGCGGCGCAGCCTGGCGGACAGCCTGATTGCTGCCGCAGAGGCCGCAGAGGCGGCAGAGGCGGCAGGGGCGGTGGCGGCGCTCAGCCCAGGCCTGCTCGGCCTGCCGCGTGTGCTCACTCGTGCGCTGGTGGCCACCGACCACCTGCACCCTGCAGGCGCCGCGGCGGCAGTGCAGCTCACGCCCACAGGCGGCGCCGCCGGCACGCCGCTGTCCCCCGGCAGCGGCCGGCCGGCGCACCGCCGGCGCAAGGGTCCGGTGAACCCCTCCCCAGGCGGCGTGCTGCCCCCCGCAAGGGATGAGTGGGGCAAGGAGGCCGATCCGCTGCGACGCTCCGCTCTGGGGCGCCGCGTGGCAGTCAGCGACACGGAATGGGAGGCAGACGAGGAAGACGACGAGGCATGCTTAGCGAACGAGCGGCGGCGCCAGCGGGCGGCGCGCCGCACGGGCGGCGCGCCGCCCTCGGCCCCGGCGCCGCCGCTGGCGATGCAGCTGCGCGGCGCTGCCAAGCGCCAGCGCAACAGCGAGTGAGCGAGGCAGCTGAGAGCGAGGCAGCGAGTCTGAAGACGCAGCGAGCAGCACGTACCGCCCGCGACGGCCATTGGACACATGCGAGTGCTCAGCAGCCCTGTCTTTCCCCCACCACACTGTGCACACACCAACACACCAGCCCACCCAAGTGTTCTCTCACCCAGGGCTGCGTTTTTTCCTCCACGCACCACGCACCACCAACACAAAGAATCTCAAACCAAATAAACGTCCTGAAACATGAAGCGACACAATTGGCGCCGCCACGGTGCACACTCCAATGTTTGTTAGCTCCCCAGCCAGCCCGCCACCCCTGCCCCCCTGCATTGCTTTGCCAGGCGCTGCGCCCTGCCGCCCCCTTTTTGATTGCCCAGCCATGTGGGTGCCCCTGTCCCAGCCACGACAGTTAATTTGTTCCCGTGTGTTGGGGTTTTCTGCCAGTTCCTTTAAGCTGAGCAGAGGCGTATGTAAGTAAGCAGCAACCAGGCAGCGGTGGAGGAGTGCAGGGGCAGCGGAAGCGTCTCGCAGCGCAAACCCGGCCAGTGTGCCTCCCACGTCGCGGCTGCCGAGGGAAGAGCGCGTTGCACCTGCGAGCCGTGCCGCACAACCCGCACACACGGACGGTTGGGTTGGCTTACAATGCTGGGAACGACAAGGCTCAGCAAAAAAAGAGGGAGGAAAAAGGTAAACGAGGCCCGTCTGGGCAGGCCAGGGGCCCGCAGGGAAGCGGAGGGCCCCTGCCATGCCACGCAGTCCGAGAGAGAGTCAGTCAAAGAGTGCTGCATTGCTGCTGCGGAGGGCGGGCGCAGGCACGCCTGCTGCGGAGGGCGGCCGCGGCGTGAGCCAAGGAAGGGAGAAACGGTTGCGCAGACAGACGAACGAGGGATACGAAAGGGCCACGCGACGGCGGCGGGGAGCAGCGGGGAAGGCAGAACAGGGAGGGGGAGGGGGGGGCTAGCAGCCTAACAACTAGGAGAGGGAACAACGCCACGCACGGGGCCGGCCAATGCGGCGGGGTCCCTTTCAGCGCGGCGGCCTGCACTCGGGCATACTAAACTGGGGTGGGGGCGGCAGCGCGCCAGGGAGCAATGCGCGAAGCTCGCAATGGCGCGCCACTGCTGTGCCTGGTGGGGGCGCTGCCGTGCCGGCCACTCACTGGCCACCAAATGTGGGGCTCTCTGGCCGCCGCCGCCGCACTGGCGAGGGGCTGGCGTCGCTGCGGGGGGTGTAGCTGTCGTCGGACAGGTGCTCTGCAGCAGGGGAGGGGGGGTAGGAGAAGCGGTGGGGGAAGGGTGAGCAACCCTGCCGGCAGCCGCGCGCAGCGCCAGGCCGTGCGCACCAGTCCTGCACCCTGCGTCTGTCCCTCTGCCCTGTGTTACCACTCGTCCCTACCAAGCAGGCACGCACCCGACTGCGGCAGTCCGCCCACGTGCATCTGTCCCGCCACGTAGCGCGACGACCCCGGCTGGATGGCAATCTCCACCTCGCTGCCGGTGGGGTCCGAGGAGTAGAAGGACTTGACGCTGCCCAGCTGGCCGGGCACCGCCACCACGTTGCCGCTGGGCGAGCGCTGCAGGCAGGAAGCAGGGCGGCAGCGGTTGGCGGTGGTCAGTCTCCCATTCCTCTGATCGCTGTCCTGACGCTCGCATGGGACAGCGGGGGGTGAGGGGAGGCTGCAGCAGCACAAGACGGCACCCACGCCCGCTCAAAGACTTCCCATGGCAGTACTCACCTGCAGGCCTGCGGGGGGGTCCTTGCGCTCGCGGCCGGTCCAGCGGCGCACCCAGTAGGCGACGATGAACACGATTGAGCCGCCCACCTGCGTGGATGGCGGGGGAGGGGATGCGAGAGTGCAGGGTGGGTGAGGGAGGGTGCGGGATCGGGCGGGCAGGCAACACTGGCATGCATGGTGGCGGCCCGGCAGGCGGCAGCAGCAGGGGACTGGCGACGGCGGCTCTCCGCGCTGCAACGGGGCCCCATGCCACGCCCATACGGCACCGCAGCAGGCCCGGCAGCGCCCCGCTCGCCACCCACCCACCCACCTGGAAGACGATGATGAAGCAGAGCAGGATGAACATGATCTGCAGGAAGTAGGTGTAGCCGTAGTGCATGGTGCACACCACGTGCGCGTCGTAGCCGTTGGTGGTGTTGCTGGGCATGGGCAGCCACAGGCGCGAGTACTCCTGCGGGCAGCGGCAGGGGAGGCAGCGGGGGACGGCGGTGACGCAAAGGGGGCGGCGACGCACAGCAGCAGCGCACCGCTGCGATGACAGGATCACCTTGCACTGCCATGCGGCTGCCACGCGGCTGACGGCCCCCCTGGTGCCGCCCACCCAACCCCTCCTGCAGTGGGACAGCAGGCGGAAGCGGCGGAAAGCGGCAGCGGGCGGGCGGGCGGTGCTTCACTCACCTCGAGGGTGGCCGACGAGTTGATGCCCATGGCCTGGTGCAGCCAGTCTGAGAACTTGGGCATGGACTGGTCGATGTTGGAGAAGAGCTCGGTGGCGTTGGCGTACACGGTGCAGGAGGAGCCGCGGGGGCAGTTGGACTGCACGCGAGGCAGGCAGGCAGGCAGGCAGGCAGGGGTGGGTGGGCGGTGAGCCTGGGGAGCGCACGCGCACAGCTGGCGCACGGCCACGCGTGTCGCACATGCAAGCTGGCGCACAGCACACGCAAGCTCCCCCCCCACACAACCGTGTGGCTTGTTGTGGAGCCCCTCGGCGACGCATTGCATGTAGTGCACACCTGCGCGTCGCCTGTGACCAGCATGGGGTAGTTCTCCGGGAAGCCCTCCAGGCCGTGGAAGGGGTAGAGCGCCTCGCCGCGCTGCAGGATCGTCACCGCGGTCTGCGGGGGGGGGGGGGGGGGGGCGCGGCGTTGAGTGAAGGAGGGGGGCGTTGGCAGCTGCGCACCGCATGGCTGCACGTTGCGGAAGCCAGCCAGCAGGCACAGCCCAGACGCGGCCGTGCTGCTCATGCTGCCCAGGAGCAACACGCTGTACGGGGTGCAGCACAAGAGCCCGGCTGGCGTGCTCAATGATCCACACCTGCATGAGATCCGCCATCACCAGCGCCTTGTCTCCCTCCACCGCCTGCGACTTGACCGCGTTCACGGCCATCTGTGCCTCGGTCAACGCGCAGCTGCGGGGAAAGGGACGATGAGGGAAGCGAAGGGGTGGCGTCAAGCCTCCCGAAGAAGGCTGAGGAGAAGCACGCCGAGAGACAGTGCAGCCGCAGCGAGTACTTTGCGACCCTCCCAATGCACGTTGTACTGGCAGCGCTGCACCACCCAACCCCGGTTGCTCACGTTTCCCAGGAGGTGTTGGAGAAGATGGATGCGGCCGCCACAAAGATGACGTTGGTGGACACCCAGGCGATGAGCAGGTACGACGAGAAGGCCTGGCAGAAGGGGGGGGGGGCCGGCGACGGCGGTAGGGTGAATGTGCGTGGGGATGACATACCAGCATCAGCACCAGCGGCAACAGTGCACACGCACGCTCTGCT
Source organism: Micractinium conductrix (assembly GCA_002245815.2). NCBI lineage: Eukaryota > Viridiplantae > Chlorophyta > Trebouxiophyceae > Chlorellales > Chlorellaceae > Micractinium > Micractinium conductrix. The sequence continues at coordinate 1,529,615 of LHPF02000004.1, forward strand.
TTGCTGCGTCAGCCATGCAAGTGCCCCACCTCGTGCACGGACCCTCCCGACCCAGCCATAAACACCCGCCCCACCCAGCAGCATGCGCCCGTTGCCACCGCCCGCCGACCCGCCCGCGCCCGCCTGTCCGCCCCACCCACCCGCATCTTCTGCTCCTTCTTCTGGTTGTAGGCGGCCACCTTCTTGGCGTCGGTCAGGTGGTCCTGCACCTTGGACATGGCCTCCCAGAAGGCCTTGCTGGTCTTGGAGGGGCGGACCTGCAGGGAGAATGGCACACGCGCATGTTGAGCATGTTGCATCGACAAAATGTCGACGGCAGAACACGGGGAGCAGAGCGTGCGGTGGGGGGAGTGCAGTGCTTGCACAAGCACGTGCGTACACGTGCCTCTCCGGCCCCAGCAGAGCCTGCCCCACAGCCCCGCTGCCGCCAGCGCTGCCGCACACGCCGCACCTGGTAGGCCAGCGCCTTCGAGGCCATCTTCTTTGCGTCATGGTCTGCGTGCTTGGTGTCCAGGTTCTTGGTGCCCCAGGAGATGTCGTCGGCATTGCAGAAGGCATACATCTGTGGCGCACACACAAGGAAGCGCAGGGGAGGGGTTGAGGCGGGCGCTGGGGCTGGGCAGCGAGCCAGCGAGCGTTTTGCCCGTCGAGTCGCCCTGACATGGAGCACAGCAGACTCTCCCACGCCGCTGCTCTGCCCCGCCCCGCCTCCCCACAGCTGCAGACTGTCCCCGCAGCCCCTGCCTGCCTGCGCCCGCCTGCCCACCTGCAGCATGTTGAAGAACACCGGCTGCATGACCCAGTACTGGAAGCCGGCGCCCAGGATGGACAGCACCTCGCCGTGCAGCAGCGCGGTCAGCAGGATGCCGCCGATGGCAGACATGAGGAAGGCAACCACCTGAGCGGGGGGAGGTGGGGACGGGGGGGCGGGTCCGTGAGGGGCACCAGCGCAGCGATACAGGCAGCCCATGAGGGCAGCAGGTAGGGCATGCACCGGCTGTCGTCGCACGCACGCACAACTGAGCCCCCACAGCCAAACATGCAGCGGGCGCGTACCAGGCCCAGTCGGTCTGAAGAGATTCCAATGAAGGAGTAATCGGTGTTGGTGACCAGGAAGCTGCAGGGAGGGGGCAGGGTGGGAGCGGAGGTGAGGGCCATGGGTCGGCGTGCATGTGCGGCGCAGGCGCAGCAAGCATGCCTCCACTGCCACTCTCCTCCTGCTGCCATCCTGCCAGCGCTGCATCAACTGCAACACAACGCGACCCTGCTCCTGCCCCGCCGCCGCCACGGCCGCGCAGCAGCAGCAGCAGCAGCGCCAGCAGCGATGCGCACCTGATGGAGACGCCGGTGAAGACGAGCATGTAGAGGCAGAAGTAGATGGCACAGAAGGAGTGTACCTTTTCCACCGCCTCGGGCTTGTTCTTCAGGTTGATGATGAGCTGCGCAAGCGGGGCGAGGGAGGTGGCGTGGCTGACAACAGTTGCCAGCGGCGGGTCGATGGAAGCGCGCATATCAGCAGGAGGCTGCCCCCCCCGCTGCCGGCGCCGCAGCCAAGCCAAGCCGCCGCCGTGCCCCTGCCTGCCGCGCCCGCGCAGCGCAAGCTGGGCTGCCGCCCCGGCGCACCTGCACGATGATCAAGAAGAGGTAGAGCATCTGCACCACGTTGCCAATCTGCACCAGCCAGCCGGCGCCAGCGAAGGCCACCTTGAGCAGCATGTAGAGCAGCACGTAGAAGATACCGATGCCAAACCTGCAGTGGGGGTGAAGGGCGGCAGGAGTGGGTGCGCGCAAATGAGGGGAGAGAGGCGGCAGCGGTACCTGCCAAGTCGAGTTGGGTCACAGCGGCAGGGCGCAGCGCCCGTCTCTCTCGAACGCCCGTCTCTCTCCAGCCTACCACAACCGCAAACACAGCGCACGCACCATGTGCCCACAATCATGTTGACGATGAGGTACATGAACTCAGCGGTCAGGACGAGCTGCAGGCAGGGGGAGCGTGGGCGCAGCGTGGGGCCAGGTAAGGCACCGAGGGGCAGCCGAACGTGGGAGGATGACGCGCACGTGCCGCTGCAGTGCCGGGCAATGGGCAGCCGCGCGCCCCTGTGCCTGCCGGTCTGCTGCCCACTCGGCTGCGCCCGCCCGCCCACCTTGCGCAACACGGTGTGCCGCGACTCCGTCCAGATGCGGCCCATGTTGCCCAGCGCGTAGAGCATGGCGAAGAAGGTGCCGTTGAGCCAGCGGCGGCGCTGCTTCATCAGGCCGGTCAACTTGGTCACGGCGTCTGCCTCCGCCACCGCCTCCTTGATGTACTCCAGCCGGTAGGCGGCGCCCTGGGGTGTGGGAGACAGGGTGGACGGTGCAGGGTGGCTCAGGGCAGGCACAAGGCAGGGAACGGTGCGTGTGGAGAAGCGCTGCGCGAGGGCGAGCATGCAGGCAGCGGCGGCGCGTCTGTGGGCCCTGCCCTGCCTGCACGCCGCAGAAGCAGGCCCCCAGGCCCCTCGTCAACCCCCCCCCCCTGCTGCGGCGCCGCCTCACCTTCTTGGCCACCACCTCAATACAGAGGATGCGATCCTCAGCCAGGAACATGTTGGCCTCGAAGGCGTTCAGCTCCGCCTGGCTGTACAGGCCGTAGAAGTACTTCCGCAGGGGCTCGCCCTGCACGGTGGAACAGCGGTCGGGCAAGGAGGGGTGAGCAGGCTGCAGGCGGCTCGGCGCAGGGCCGTGCAGGCGTGCGCAGGCGCCGCCCACCACCTGCACCCGGCTGCTGCAGGCCAGGCTGCCTCGCCCACGCTGCGCGTCCTCCGGCGCACCTCCACGGCGGCCCAGCGGAACGCGCAGAAGGCACCGGGCAGCACGGTGAGGAAGCCGCAGATGGACTCAATGGGCTTCTGCAGCAGGTGCGACACCTGCAGCGGGGAGGGCAAAGGGGGTGGCAGGGCGGCAAGGGGGGGCGATGTGGAGGCGGAGAGGAGGGGCGTGCATCACAGATGCTCCCTGCTGCCTGGCGTGTGTGCAGAGGTTAAAAAGCCCGCCTCCCTTGGTCCGCCCCACCCACCTTCCACTCGCAGAACTGCACGGCGGTGAGGAAGGTGCGGTAGGGGCGCTGCACCGTGAGCTCGCCGGTCAGCGCGCCCACGCTGGGGTACCGTAGGAAGTGGGTGGCCACGTTTTTGAGCGCGCTGGGCAGCGGCTTGGTGCCTGCAGAGGGCACGGGAGGAGGTGGGCAGGGTTCAGCAGGACAGACAGCGCAGTAAGCTCAGCCGGGCAAGCACTGCAGAGGGAGGGGGGGGGGCAGCAGGTGAGCTCCCTCCGCTGGAGCTCGTGGTCCAGCGCCGGTGCATGCTGCCAAGCGTGCCCCGCACGCAGCCCCAACACCCCCCCCCCGCAACCCAAGGGACGGGGGTGCCCACCTGCGTCAAACAGCACGCAGTACTCTGGCTGCAGCAGGTAGCAGAAGGCGTCAAAGTACCAGCAGTGCGAGTCCAGCTTGCCCTTGTTCTTGCCCTTGGTGGCAAACATGATCTGCAGCGGCGGGTAGTTGTCCAGGCCAGCGTACTTCTTGAAGCTGCAGCAGGGCGGGGCAGGCCGGGCAGACGGGCAGGCAAATCAGTGGGTGCGGGCCAGGCAGGAGGGGCGGACGCTCGTTGGAACGCGACAGCGCTGCCGCCAAGCAGGCTGGGCTGGCGGTGCGCGCATGCGATGCTGCCCGTGCCTGCCTCGCCCCGCCCCAACGGTCAGCTGACGCACGCACCGCGCGGTGTACTCGAAGAGGTGCAGCGTGGTGGGCGCGCCCAGCACCGTCTTCTGCAGCACCACCGGCGAGAAGAAGCCGTGCACGGTGGAGGCCGCCAGCACGCCCTCGTTGGCGTTGCCGATGCCATCCTGCAGGTGTGCAGGCGAGGCGCACAGCACGTGTGGTCAGGTCTGGCTCCCACACTGAACACTCCAGGGCCTGCTCAGGCCTTGCCGATCAGGGCTGACACACAGGCACAGGCGCCGGGGCAGGGCAGGGCTGCGCCACGCACCTGCACGATGCACACCGCCACCTCGGTCCAGTCCACGCCTTTCCGCCCGTCCTTGGCCACAAACTGGTCGTACATCACCTCCAGGTTCTGCAGGGCCACAAGCAGAAGGGTGGGCGGGCGCCGCAGTCAGCAGGCAGGCGGGCGGGCCGGCAAGCGGAGCGTCCCGATGCTGCGGTGCACGCGGCGGCACAGCGGCCGTCCTCCCAAAACTCCCTCTCCAGCTGCACCACGCACGTCGCAGATGCCGACCAGCGTCTTGCGCAGCTCGTCGTAGTCCTCGTTGTAGAGGGTGACCACAATGAACAGCTTGATCTTGCGGTCCATGCGCTGCAGGCGCAGTGTGTAGCCGTCCACGCCAAAGTCGCGCGCGTCCTGGGAAGCAGGGGAGGGTGGGGTGGGGTGGTGGGAGGGGCGGTGAGGCGAGGCAGACCAGCGCGGCTCGCCGCAACGCCCTGCAGCCGTGTGCAGCACCTTCCGTCCCCTAGAAAAAAGCCCAAGCCCCCCACACCCCCCCACCTCTGTCACCACCGGCGTGTAGCGGCAGTGCGTGAACTCCATGGGGTCTGTGACCTGCACGTCGTCCCACTCGTCGCGGTACACCTCGTTGGGCACGGGGTAGTACACCTGTGGAGGTTTGGGCGGGCAGGGTGTCGGCGGGAGAGGCAGGGGAGGCGCACAGGAATCGGCATGCCAAGGCGTGGCACTGGCGTGAGGGTGGCTGCGTCAGCACAGCGGCGCAGGGCATGTGACGCAGACAGGTGCGGGCGTCACTACGCGCTGGGAGGTGGTGGGCAGTGCTGGCGCTGAAACGCGTGGGCAGGCATGTGCAGGGCGCGGGCTGATCACTGCACCGTTTGCGCGCTCGCTCTCTTCTCCAGGAGCGCAGCTGGACACATCCTGCACCTTGCACTTGCCGTTGTCCAGCGATTGCGCGCATCTGCATCACTCAACCGCCCTCGGCACGCAACACCTACCCGCCCGCCCGTCGCCCACCACCCACCTGCGTGTCCGCGCGCAGCAGCTTGAAGTCGTTGTAGTACTCACGCACGTTGCGCTGCAGGCTGCCCGCCACCTGGTGCTGCCCGGTCATGTACTTTTCGTAGGTCGACGGCATCCAGTCTGCGTCCGACCCCAGCTCGCTCTTCAGCCCCTGCAGCCGGTTGTCCAGCTCCGTGTAGTAGTCGTCGATGGGCTTCTCCACCGTGATGTCATCGTTGATCACGAAGATCTCCTGCGGGGGCAACAAAGGGCAGGTGGATGGGTGCTGGCCACAGGGGGCCTGGCGCTCGCCGCCGCCGTCAACCGCCTGCCGTCGCCGCCGCTGCCGCTGCCCGCTGCCGCGCCGGCACACCCTGTCCGCGGTCCCGGCGCCCTCGCCGCGGCTCCCACCTCCATCTCGACGTCTGAAGCAGGGGACCAGGGCGGGAGGCGTGTCAGAGGAGCCGCGGAGGAGATGCAAGGGAGGAGCCGGAGATGCAACAGCCGCCCCTTGTCGCTCGGTTTCAGGCCCGCCCGCGGCGTGCAGACGGCCGACAAGCGATCGCTGCCGTCTGGCCAGGGGCAGAGGCGCCCTCCTGCCAACGCGCCTCAGCCCCAGCTCGGCGCCACCGCGCGCTCCCCTCTTACCCTTCAGCGTCTCCACATACTCGCTGCCCTTCAGTTCTCCACCTGGTGCCGCCATGGCGCCCAAGCGCGCCGCCCGGCGAGTGGGCGGTTGCGGCTGCTTTGCGGCTGTGTGCTCTGCCGCCGCCCTCGCAGCATCCACAGTTCACACCAGCAGCGAAACGTGGGCGCAATGGGGGCGCGGGGCTGGAAGCCTGGGGTGTCCTGCGCTGCGGCGCGCAGCATGGGCCGACGACACGGCGCGCCGACACTTGCCCCTCATGTGCCCAACTGTGCGGTTCTCACACTTCCTCCCGACCGCTACCATTCATCTTTGCCACCCTGGACGCTCCGGATGGCGCGGCCGCCAGAGCCTGGGGGCGGCGCACTGGCGGACAGACGACGATGACGCCGCCGGCGTACTGGCGGCTGCACGGCGGCAGAGCGGGTGCGCAGCGAGAGGAAACCAAGGCGCAAATGCCCCTGCGCAAATGCCCCTTCACACCGGGGCCACAGCAGCGCGCTGCACTCCAGGCGCTGCAACATTGCGTGCTGCCCCATCCCCACCGCGCAGCGTGCATCAGCACGAGCATGGGAGGCCCGGCACGCGTCGAATAGGCGTCCAGACCGCAGCCCCAGGCTGCTCTCTGCAGGCTGGCGGCAGCGCACCGTGCCACATCCGCGACAGGTTGCAGGTCCACGTGCTGCCAGTGCAGCCGGGGCAGCATGTACGCACTGCTGCGGAGCAGACGGAGAATGGAGCGACTTGCAAGAGGAGCTACGAGCCCTGAGTTCCTCGGTGCTTGGCAGCACCTGCAGGTCACACATCAGGGGCTGCCTGCATCAAGTAGAATGTCACAGTGGTGCTGGCTGCAGAGGCAGCCTGGCTGCGCAACCGCTGAGCCTCAACTGCACGGCCTATCGTCGCCTGTAGTTGCATGGCATGCCGCAGGACAAGGCGGATGCTGCAGAAGCTGTACCATCTGATGCAGGGACGCACTATCATTTGAATAGCCGTGAGCAAGAGAAGGAAGGTGTACAGCAAGGGCGCGCTGCACTGCAAGGCACAACCTGCGCCGCCGCGGGCCCGCCGCCGCGGCGCGCCGTGGGCATCACGCTGTCGCCGCCACAGCAGGCGTGCCGCGTTGCCGTGTGCCCTGGTTCATCACTTCAGGCGCCGCCCCAGGCGATAGGCCACCCTCACGACTTGCAAGTGCAGCTAGACGCGCGTCGAGTTAAAGCTCGGCCGCCTCGCAGCTCAAAGCATCTGCTTGCCGACAGGTGAGGCCTGCCGCCGCCTGCCGCGCCTCACAGCCTCCCAGAAGCACACGTAAAGTTTAAGTCCTCCCCTTGCGCCCCACGCCTTGCAGGCTCCCCCCACGCCGACCGTTCGAGCCGCCATGGTGCCGCGCGCCCTCCTGGCCGCGCTCTGCCTCGCGGTTGCCGTGCAGGCCATGCCCACCGAAAAGATTGCAGCGGGTGCGACGCGCCTCCATCGGCACGCGGGGCCCAACCGCCTCCCAGCGCCGCCGCCGACAACCGTACGTCCCGTAGGCCCACACCCCTCTCTGCCGCCCCTCCCATGCCCCGTTGCTTCGCAGAATATGGCTTCTGCCCCAAGTACACGGTGCAGACCGGTGACACCCTGTTCGACATTGGCAAGAAGCTGGGCGTTGAGACTGGTGCGTCGCTTTCGGATGGTCGCTCGCCGCCGTTCAGCAGGCAGGAGCGGAGCTGCGCTGCCCGCGCCGGCTGCCGACACGCACGGCTGCCGACACGTTGAACGTTGCGACAGGATGCCCAGCTGTGTCGTGTGCTGCTCTGCCGGCCCGTGCTGCACCGTGACCTTGCCTCACCGCCCGCTCACCCCCTCCCCACTGCGTGCCCCCTGTGCGCAGCCGACCTGACCGCCGCCACCGAGGCGTGCAAGCTCAACATCGACCTGCTGCAGATTGGCCAGGCCATCTGCCTGCCCGGCTACAACGTCACCATCTGCGACGACGTTGTGCGCACCGGTGAGGCACACAAGGCCCCTGGAGGCGGCTGCCAGATAATGTTGGAGGGCTGTTGGCCACGATGCGCGGCGCCGGCCTTGGCAGTTGCTGCCGGCGGTGCACACGAGGTGCCTGCGGGCGGCCCGCGGTGGTGTGGCTCACCCCCCAGGAGTCCTGGGGTGCACACTCCCCTCGGGTGGGCAGGCCCGGGCAGCCGCGCGCACTGGCCCACCACCGCCACCATCACCCTCCCTTGGGCCATGGGGACCCTGGCCAGCTGTACCGCCCGATATGCACCCACGCGCTCCACAACCCCGCAGCCTTCCGCTCCATGCCCTTGACAACGGCGACCCCCCCACCCCAACCCTGTCCCCTCGTGTCTCCTGCCGCTGCCGTCCCCTTTGCTGACCCGTCCTCCGCTGCCCGCCCCCCGCCTGCCCCCCCCTGTGTGTGCCGCAGACCCCGACCGGCCGTACTGCCAGGTGTACATTGTGAAGGAGGGGGACACCACCGCCAAGGTGGCGGCCAAGTTCGGCCTGAAGGAGGACGAGTTCGTCAAGCTCAACTCTGGTGGGTGACCCCCCTCCTCTTTTTTTATTTCTCTGAATGGGTGGGCACTGTAGAGGACTGGATGGGTGGGCACTGCAGAGGACAGCGTGGCGGCCAGAACTACTGCTTTGAATTGAACTTATGGGGGGTGGAGAAGCTTGCCCTCATCTGACAAGCGGGGTGGCTGCTGCTGCTGCATGTTTATTGCTGCTGCTGCTGTTGCCAGGACGAGCTGCTGCGCCGCCGCTGCCCTCTCCTGCCGGTCTGTCCCTCCCTGCTATTGCCGTGCGCACGCCGCGCTGCCACCAGCCTCCCGACCTGGCCTCCCTCTGCCTGCCTCGCCTGTTTCCTTTTGTTGTGCAGACTACCTCAACGACGGCTACACCCTGCCCGTGGCAGGCCAGTACGTGCGCCTCCCCGGCTGGTGAGCGGTGCCGCTGCACTGCGTGCAGGGGCCCGCCGTCGGCCCTCGCCGCGACGCTTGGGTTGCAGCCAGGGCAGTGCTTGTTTGCTTGCTTGTTTTTTTTCGATGTGTACGGCTCCCCGGCGGGCCAGCGCTGCTGCTGTGCACGCCCTGGGCTGTGGACCGTCCGGCCGCATCAGAGAGCTCACCTCCTGGCCCATTGCTTGCAACCCTAGCCCCAAACCTCCGGACGGCACCGCCTGCCCGCCTGCAGGAACCAGGCCAAGTGCCGCGACTTCAACGACAACGACCTGCCCAACTGCCAGGTGGGCATGGTACTGCGCTGCTCGGTGCCATAGAACCGGCATGCAACCGGCAGCCGGGCAAGCTGGGGCGGCCTTGGAAGGAGGGATGGGAAGGTTGAGATGTGCGCGGAGGGCGTCGCAGGGCGCGTTGGCAGGCCTGCCCCTCCCTCGTGCTGCTGCATCTCTCCCCCGCCGACGTCGCCCGCTCTCCCCTGCCCGGCTGCCGCAGGTGTACACCGTTGTTGCTGGCGACTCCGCTCGTGACATCGCCCAGAAGTACAAGGTATGGCAGAGAGCAAACGCACGCGTCAGCTGCCGCGGCTGCGCTTCCTCCGCGGCGTGCCGCCGCCGCCGCCGCTGCAGCACCCGCCTCTGCGCTGCTGCGTCAGCAGCCCACCCCATAGTCGACGCCTGACCGACCCGCACCTCACCAATGGTACGGTGCACGCCCTTGCACTGGTACTGCAGGTTGATCTTGACGCCATGCTGGAGCTCAACGGCCTCAACTACACCGACGCGCTGCCCCTCAACTTCAAGCTCAAGGTGGGTGCCGCAACCAATCAGTGCCCCGCACACAGCAGCTCAGCGCTGTGCGCGCACCCATGCAGTGCTGCACATGCATGCGTTGGTTCACTCAACAGCGCTGCGGCAGCATGAATGTGGCTCTGCCAAATGCCGATTTTGCGACGCAACGAGTTTTGCCGTCGTCGGAACCACCCCACTGCGCAGCTGCCCGAGTGGAACGCATCCTGCCCCGCCGACGGCATCCCCGCTGTGCTGCCTGCCGACACTGTCGAGTGAGTGCAGCTCCCACCCCCACCCAACCCCCACCCCACGCTGAAGCCAGTCGGTTGTCTGGTGCTGCTGGCGCCGCCGCCGCGCCCGCGAGCTGCGCTGCGTGGTACCACTCCAGAGGCCAGCATGCTGTGCTGCAACGGCACGCCCCGCCCCTCCGTTTCGCCTCGTCCCTCACCCAGGTTCCCTCCACACTGCCACCCCCCTGCTGCAGCTGCCGCGTGACTACCCTGGGCACCGGCCAGACCCTGGCCAGCCTGGCTGAGAAGGTGGGCTCGGCGCCAGGGCGCTTGGTTTGCATGCTTTGCACCCCGGTGCTCTGCCGGCTTGTCGCAGCCTCCTGCCGCCCCGCCATCGACACCAAACAGGCTGCAACTACTTCGAACCGCCTCTACGCATCTTGCTAACGCAAACCAGTGCACTCGCCCTTCTTGCATTGGCGCCGACACACACCTGCTCACTTTGTGCCTGCCCCCTCCTGCCGCAGTACATGACCTCCCTGAACGCCCTGCTGGCGGTCAACCCCGCGCTGACCAACGCCACCCTCCTGCAGTGAGTGCCGCCGCGCGCTGTGCGCGGCGCGGCGTAAGCGGTTGGGGGGCAGTCGCCGCTGCTGCTGCCGCGCTGTGCTGGCGCCCCTTCCCCCCTCTCCCTGCTCTGCCCTGCCCTGCATGCTCCGCTGGCTTGCCCACCCGTCCATCGTCCCTCCCACTGCCGCAGGCCCGGCACCTTTGTGCTGGTGCCCCCCTTCCCCGCCGAGTGCCTGGCAAAGGCCAACCTGGTGGACGTGCCCGGCACCACCACGCTGCCCGCAAACTTTGATTACAACGGGTGAGCACACGCTGTAACAGCGGCACCGGCCCTCCCTCCCCCAGGGGCCTCGAACAGAGGCAGTGGCTTGAAAGGGGGGCGACGATGCGTGTGCCACACTTTCACCCGGCAAACAGTCGCCCGCGGCTCCTCGCACGCTCCCCACACGGCCCACCCCACCTCCCCTCCCACCCAACGACAGGTACCAGGGCGGCAGCAAGACCCCCTCGCCCGCTGTGTCCGCCCCCGTGGCCGCCCCCGCGCCAGAGGCCGCTCCCACCCCGGTGGCTGCCCCTTCTCCCGAGCCTACGCCGTCCCCACAGACCGCGCCGCTGGCCCCAGAGCCCGTGCCGGCGCCGGGCTCTGCCGCCGCCCCCGCCGCCGCCGCCGCCAGCCTGGCCGTCGCGGCGGTGGCGCTGCTGGCGGGCGCGCTGGCGCTGTGAGCAGCCGCAGCCAGCTAGGCGGGGCAGCTGTCGCGGGGGTGCTGCGCCCGTCCGCTGCAGGCTCTGCCAGCGGCATGTGCCCCTTTGCCCTGCGTGCCCCCCTCCCCCCTGAATCACTGCTTGCTGGGTGCCGGGTGTGGTGCGGGCCCCTCCCACCACCACCCCCTCCCCGCTCGCGTCTGTACTCCCCAATGTTCGCACCTCGGCAACCCCTGACCGTCTGCCGGCGGCGCGCCACCCGCCGCTGCCGCCCGCTGCTTCCCGAGCGAGCGAGATTCCCCGTTCCTTCCCCCCTCTCCCCTTTGCTCCGACCCTGCATTTGCACTCTGTGACCGACTGAATTGCAGCCAGGTGTTGCCAGGGGAGACGAGCATGCTGTGTGGGTGTGCTGGTCCTGTGTATTGTAGCGACAAGGTGTAGGAGGAGCGGCACCAACGCTCGCAAATGCCGCCCGAAAGTGCCGCCCGGGGAGGCGATGGCCGATGGTTTGGTTTGCCTCCTTAATGTGCAGGCACTTGCCCGTTCATGGCAGTGGGTGCTGTTGGGAGGTGCATGAGCAAGCATGTGGTTTCATAAAGGGCTGGAGGTGGCAGGGCGAGCGGGGTTTTCTGAGGCGGTAGTTGGGGCCCGGCGACACCGCACGCATCTGCCGCCAACCTGGCACCATGCACAGCGCGTTCCTCTGCCCCCTCCATCAGGCGCGTCCCGCCTTGGGCTTTCACCAATCTGAGGCAGAGCTTGCGCGGAGTGCAGGCCGGTGGAGCCCAGGTGAGGCGCGGGCCACCTGCCTGTTGTTCTGCGCGTTCGCTTGCTGGGCGCCTCAGGCAGCCGCCGCCCCGCTCCAGTGCTCTGATTGCGCTCGAGGTATCCCCGCCGTGTCCCCGCTGCCCTGCAGAGTGGCAGCAGACTTCAAACGCGGCAACAACCATGCAGCAGCGCGCAGCGGCCCTCCTGGCGGCCCTGCTGCTCGGCCTGAGCGCCAGCAGCGTGCTCGGTCTGAGTGAGTGGGCGAGGGGGGCTTGTGGAGGGAGGGGCGGCACTGCCTGTCGGCCCCCGCTCAGAACAGAAGATCCACCGCGTCTCCCCGGGGCCAGTGCCCGCGGCCAGTGCCCCCGGCCCAGTGCCTGCCCAGCCAATCGGCAGACGGCATGGGGCGAAGTGTGGCCGGGGTATCGCTCTGGCTTGTAAGCCGCGGCGCTGCAAGTGCGGCCTGCCGCCGCCCGCCCGTCACCGGAGACGCCCCTCGCCCTCGTTCCCTGCCTCGCAGCCGTGTGCCAGACCTACGTGGTGCAGGTTGGCGACACCGTCAGCACCATTGCCGACAAGTTCAACCTGACGCCTCGTGAGTGGGCGCCCGTGGCAGATCCGCGAACAACGGCAGCAGGCATGCGGCGGCGGCGGCGGTCGGTCCCCTCGGGTTGGACGTCTCCCTCTGCCGCGGAGAGCGTGGTGGCGTGCCTGCCCCCTCGACAGATTTGTTGTTCTCTTCGTTTTGTGCCTGTCGCAGAGAATCTTGAGGATGCGCTGACGACGTGCGTGCGCGGCTACGAGCCCGGCAGCACCTTCCTGCAGGTAAAGCGTCGCAAGGGGCCGTGGGTGCCGTGGGTGGGGAGGGGCCAGGCAGGCAGGCACGCGCCTGGGACCGCTCGCTGCGTCTCATGGTCATGCCTGCGCCCGCACGGCTGGCTGCCCCGGCGCGGCGCCGCCGCTGGCTGCCCTTCACTCCCCCTGACATGTCCGTGTGCCCTCCGCTCCCCGCCCTCCCTCCCTGCAGCCCAGCCAGCGCATTTGCCTGCCCGGCTGGAAGCAAGAGTGCCAGTTTGTGGCGGATGCCGGTGAGACGAGCATGTGCACAGCGACCCACTTGCTGTTATCAGCTACAGCTCAATTTGTGCATACTGCCTCACCGGGGCTGCGGCGCAGGCAGGCAGGCAGACCCCCCCCCCCAAAGGGGAAGGACTGACGGACAGCCCGACGGCCACAGCCCGACGCCGCGTGCCGTCGCTCGCGACTGGCCCTCCGCATGCCCGTCTTCCCCTCCTTGTAACGCCGGCAGCAACGCGGCCTGCAAGCACCGCGCCGTGCACACATCTTCATCTGCTCGTGCATGGCAGGACTCATTTGACAGCGCTGCCGCCCCGCCCCGCCCCCCCCCCCCCCCGTTAACCACAGGCGGCAACCCCGCGTGCAAGTACTACACCGTGCAGACGGGCGACACCATGGACGCCATTGGCTCCTTCTTTGAGATCCCGCGCTCCGACATCGAGGTGAGAAGGCGCCACCGGCGGCGTCCGTGGCACCTGGGTGGGCAGCTGGGTGGCAGCTGGCAGCATCCCGCGCCATCCGCGCTCGAAGCGAGAGCTTGGCTGTGGCCACTGGCCGGGGGGGCTTGGCCGGGCAGGCCTCTGCCGTCTGGCCTGCAGCAGCATGGAGACTGCTCTGCCAGGCGCCCGTTTGTGCGCACCCATCCACCCACCCACCCACTGCCTCCCACCCCCCCCAACACACCCTCAACACACCCGCAGGCCGTCAACCCCGGCCTTACCCCCTCCTCCCTCGCCGTCAACTCGTTCGTCAAGCTCCCCGACTGGGGCAGCGACTGCCCTGAGCCCGGCAACGCCGGCTCCTGCCGCATCTACGTCGCCACCAATGGAGACACGCTGTCCCTGATCGCCACCGCCTTCTCCGCCAACCTGGTCGACCTGCAGGTGGGTGCTTGAGGGGAGGGGGGAGGGAGAGGGGGGAGCCTCTAGGCAGCCTCGGCAGGGCAGGCATGGCCGGCGCGTCCGCCAGCTGCTGAAGACCGGCCTGGATGGCGCCGTCGCGCTGAACCCCCTGCTGCTGCTTCTTGTTGCTGCTTCTTGCTGCTTCGTGTTGCTTCTTGTTCCTGCCTCCCTTCCCACCGTTTTCTTGCCCCTCTCACCCTCACCCCACCCCTGTGCAGACCCTGAACGGCGGCCTGGACGGCGCCACCAGCCTGCAGCCGGGCCAGCGCATCAAGCTGCCGCCCTACCCCGACACCTGCGCCGCGGGTGGGCGAGGCAGGGGGCAATGGGGCGCGTACCTCCTCCTCTGCAGGCGTCGTTGTGCAGAAGCCCTGCAATTGCACATAATCAGGCCTCCCTCGCTGACCCCACGCCCTCTATCCTCTGTCCTGCAGGCGTGGTTGTGGCAAAGCCCTCCAACTGCAAGGCCTACGTTGTGGTTGAGGGAGACACGTTGTCCATGGTCGCCAGCATGGTGAGCTGGCATTACTCGCTGCCGGCAGTGCTGGAGATCGCCGCTGCCGCTGCCGCCTTCCCTGCTGCGGCTGCTGCATGCGAGCCCGCAGCAGCAGCGCGCAGCAGGCAGCGCCCGCTCGAGCGCTGCTGCTGGTTCTGGTGCTCTCGTTCGTGCTGTCGCCGTGAAGTGATTGCTGCTTGCTGATTGCTGCTGCCCCCACCCCGCCTGCCCCGCAGTCGACACTTCTACCAAGAGCCTGCCCTTCTCCACACCCTTGCCCTGAGCGCCGCTGCTGAGCCGCTGCTGTATGCCGTTCCGCCCCGCCCACCTGCCCCCCGCAGTTCAACACCCGTACCGAGGACCTGGTTCTGTCCAACCCCGAGCTCGCTGCCTCCACCGTCCTGGTCCCAGGCTCCCAGGTCATCCTGCCCCCTGCGTGAGTCTCGCTTGCCGCTCTCCGCACGTGTGTGTCGTTGCGTTGCATGGCACGCGTGTGTGTTATGTGCGCCCTGCGTCAATACCCATTCACGTCATCCTTTCAGTCAATCAATCATTTCGTATCCTGCCCCTCTCTTTGCGCAGCGACTCCACCAACTGCGTCAACCCTGAGATTGTGTCTGGCGTGCCCCCTCCCCCCACCCCCCCCACGTGAGCTTTGAAGGTGGTCGGTCCTGCCATGGTGCCGCTGGGCGCCCGCCAGTGTGCTGCACAACAGCTGGTTGCGCAGACGGTGCCGTGTGTGCTCGCCAGGGCAGCCGTACCTGCGCCAGCCCCCCCCCTGCCCACCACCTCCACCCCCCTCGCACGCCGTGGCCCGCGCCTGCGCCCGCGCCCCACGGCCCGCCCCCCTGCCGCCTCACGCATGCCTTCCCCCTCCCCCCCACCCCCTGCTGCAGCCCCCTCCGGCGCCCCCCACCCCTCCCTCCCCCCTCCCGCCGAGAAGCCCCCCGTGGTGAAGCCCCCTCCCGTCGAGCCTGTGGAGGCCCCCACCGGCGCCCCAGCTCCCGACGCCCCTGTGCTGCCCCCCGCCGAGGGCCCCGCTCCCGAGCCCGCCGCCGAGCCCAGCCCTGGTGAGTGGAGGAGGGCCACAGTCCGCCCGTCGCAGCGGCGCGCTGCCTGCGCTGCATGCAGAGACCGGCGCATGTGTGTAGCCTGTCCCATGCCTACGCACACTGGTGCTGCAACACCCCTTAACCCCATCCCCCCACTCCGACTTGCAGCCAAGTCCGAGACGCCTGCGCCCGCGCCCGCGCCCGCCGCCGGCGCCGCGGCCCTGGGCTCCGGTGCTGTGGTCGCGCTGCTGGCCCTGCTGGGCGCTGCCGCGCTGTTCTGAGCGCCGGCTGGGTGCCCCCCTGGCCCTGCGTGACGCCCTGCATGCACGCGCCCATAGTGCGCGTGAATGATAACGGCAGGGTTATCCCTGCCGGCGGCGCGCGCCCCGGCGCCGCCCCGGCCGCAGCCTGCTGAGCCCAGCTCGGCTGCTGCCGCCAGCACTTGACTCTTGGGAGGCGGCCGCCTGCCGCCGCCCTCGCGCATTCTTCGCCGCCGCCGCCAAGCGGTGAGCGCCCTACATCTCGTTTCCTCCCCCCCCTCGTCCCCCTCACCTTCCCCCGATCGCAGACTTTCCCTCGACCCCGCCGTCGTGTGTGTGTTGCTCTTCGCCCCCCTGCATCTCCTCTTAGCTGCCTCCGCCGGCGTGTGGTAGCACCCCGCACCACGTGTGCAGCAGCCTGCGCTGCTGCCGCCACGTGTGTGGCGTGCGCTGCCTGGGGCTCTGTTGGGCCGGCATGAAACGCATGCCTGCCTGTCAGCGCTGCACCCGTGCGATTGCACGCCAGCCGCCCCTTTCGGCGATCTCTCTCCCCTTCCTGAATAAGCTTCACTGTTGACACGTCTGCATCCGTGAGGCGCCTGGGAGGGCAAGGGGCATGGGCAGGGCAGGGGTTTTGTCAACCGCTGCGCTCGGTGGA
This sequence comes from Micractinium conductrix, assembly GCA_002245815.2. Taxonomy (NCBI): domain Eukaryota; kingdom Viridiplantae; phylum Chlorophyta; class Trebouxiophyceae; order Chlorellales; family Chlorellaceae; genus Micractinium; species Micractinium conductrix. The sequence goes on from LHPF02000004.1 coordinate 1,545,730, forward strand.
CGGAGGCAGCAGCGAGCCCTGCTTGGGTGGCTTCAGATCGGGAAGCAAGCAGCCTGTCCATGCTGTGAAGCCCAGCTGTTGCAACGTGTTGCTACGCACGGGTTGAATGTGTGGCTGCAACAACTCGGAGCGGCACTGCAGCGGCGGCATGGCAGCGCAAAACCACGGGCTGCAGCGCGGTGCGGCTCTTACCCCCGTCTTTCCACTCCTTCACTAGATCTTGAGCACTGGAGCCGTTGCGACCCCGCCGCTTGGACTGCAAGGGCTCGACTTTGCTCCAACCACCGCCGCGTTGGTTTCGTGCGCCCTAGGTACCGCTGCAGCTACACGGTGAGCGTCTTCCGAAACGCACCCCCGCCGCCCCGCTGGGAAGGTGCGCCTCCTCGCCGCCGCCGCCGCTCGCCGGCACGTGTCCCGCCTGTGGCGGCGGCGGCTGTTTTCCAAACCGACGGCCATGGCCGTCTGCATGCCGGCCACCAGTCATGCTGTGGAACTACAAAGGACGGTGCCCACCCCCTTCAGTCTGCCGGTTGTGGCTCGGCAGACTTGAGCCGACTCCGGCGCATCTCTTTCAGGCTGTTCAGTGCAGGGCGTGGTCACCAGCCTTGGACTTGGCGGCTTGCTCGCTCAGTTTACAGGAGGTCCCAAGCATCACTTCCCTGTCGTCTCCCCTCCTGGCGCAGCAAACCGACCTGCCGCGCAGCAGCCGACCGCTGCGCCCGTCCTTCAACCACCCACTCCCCCACCCCAGTCCTCTCTCCCACGTATCCTGATCTCCGCTCCCCTTGCCCAACTTCACAGGCGGGGATACTAGGGGGAGCAGCCATGGCGGAGTTTCAGAAGATGCAGGTGGGTCTCTTTGGCATCGAAGCATAGCGGCCTGCATTCAGCACGCCCTTTGCTGTGCGGCCTCATCGTGCACGCGCCGCCGCCGCCGCCCTGTGCAGCAGGATGCAGTTGGGTGCTCTGCGCGAGGGGCAGGGCAAACCTGCTCCCAGTTTCTCACGTGCACGAGGGTTGGCTGAACCCACTTGTTCCAAATTCTGCGTCCAATGCGGGGGGGGGGGGGTGCAGGCGGACCCCAACTTCGCCCTGGAGGTGGCGCTGGGCCCGCCCTGCCCAGAGTTGGTCCCGCAGCAGCCTGAAGCTGGCCTGAAGCTGGCAGGTGGGCGGGGGCGGGGCGCCGGCGCCACAGGCACAGCCACAGTCGTGTCCAGTACGGGGGGGCTGGTTAGGGCACCGCGGGCCGCAGCTCAACTCTGCCCTGTTCCACCCCGCACCGCATGGCTGCCAGGCCTCCACACCAAGGAGCCGCGCCAGTTTGTGTTCAAGTCGGCGCATCTCAGCGCAGAGGACTTTCGCATCTTTTCCAAGGAGGGCCGGCTGCTGTGAGTGAACCGTGCGCTGTGCGCTGTGTGGTGCCGAGCGCGGAGGGGGTTTGCGTCTTCTCGAACCAGGGCCAGCTGCTGTGAGTGAGCTGCCGGTCATGCTGTGTGTGCTGTGCTGCGTGCTGTGCTGTGCTGCGCCCCGCCGAGTGCGCAGACTTTCACATATCCGTTTGAGGAGGGCCAGCTGCTGTGAACGAACTGCGTGCTGCGCTTCGTGCTGTGCGCTGCGCTGCGCCGTGCACGTGCGGCATGCGGTGCCGGCCTCGCCAGCGCTCGGCCCCCCACAAGCAAACAAAAAGAGGTTCCCCCGCGGCCTCCCTTTCGGCACCGCTGCAGGTGCGTGTCGCACCACATGGGCAAGAACCCGTACGACTCGCTCGACCCGCTGGGCCTCTCCAACCAGCTGCAGGTAGGGACAGTGAGCAGCACTCGCACGCATCGGTGTGCATGCCGCCCTTGAACCGGCCCCCCTGCCCTCTCCGCCTCCTTCTCCTGCCGCCGCCGTCGCTGCCGCCGCCGCGGCTGCCGCAGCTGCTGCTGCTGCTTCTCCTCCTCCTGCTGCTGCTGCTGCTGCTGCTGCTGCTGCTGCTGCTGACGGCCCCTGCGCGGCAGGCGGCGTCGCCCGCCGGCGCCGGCAGCAGTGTCGGCGACCGCCGAGGCGGCTGCTGCATCATGCATGATGCAGACCTGCGGCGTGCATTGCCAGCTTGCCAGGCGGGGGTGACTGGGCCTCACCTGCATGCCCCCTCCCCGCTCACCAATCATTTTTCTGTGTTATTTGCAGCGCGACGAGTGGAAAAGCCTCACCTGGTGCACCGGTGCGCCCCCGCCGGGCGGCTGGCCCACAGTTCCTGGGGAGCTGCCTGCTGTCTGCCGCTGCCCCTCGGGCGGAGCCGCCTGCTGCTGCTGCTGCTGCCGCAGCCGGCCTGCCGCCGCAGCCGTTGTCGCCAGCGCCAGCGCCGCAACCGGCTACTGCTGCCGGCTACTGCTGCCGCTGCTGCTGCCGCCGCCGGCCTGCCGCCGCGGCCGTTGTTGCCGTTGTCAGGCTGCCGGCTGCTGCTGCTGCTACTGCTGCCGACCTCTCTTTCTTCCGGTATCTCCTTGCGCCGCAGGGTACCACGGCATGCCCAGCTTCAAAATCCGCCCCAAGCTGCTGTCCCGCCACGGCCGGCAGCACGTGGTCGACGCCAACGGCGGAAAGGTATTCTTCTCGGTGGGCAACAAGAGCCGGCTGTCCACGCAGAGCCTGAGGCACAACATGGAGGTGTGGGGGGGGGGGGCGCCGTGCTGTGCCGTGGTGTGCCTCCTCATCTCCCTGGGTGGAGGCGATTGAGTGATGCGTGGACCTGCGTGCGTGCGCGTGCTTGCATGCGTGCACGCCTGCGTGCCTGCTGCGCCACAACCGTGGTGGCATGGCGCGCTGACCGACCGACTGCGTCGCTGATGGAGTGTCTGCAGGCGTGCGAGGGCGAGGGCGAGACGGAGGTGTATGCTCTGGAGACTGACCTGGCGGGCCGCACGCTGCAGTTCAAGGTGGGACATCGTTGCTGAGCGGGCGCAACAGGCAGCGGCAACAGCGGCGGCGGCGGCGGCAGTAGCCATGGTGTCAGCAGCGGCAGCAGTAACTGCTGCCTGCGCTGGCTTTCCTGCGCGTGCAGAACGCCAAGGGCGAGCTGGTGGCAATCGCGCAAAAGTCGACAAAAGCGCTGATTTTGAACGCGACGCTGGGCGCGGGCAGGTGCGCCTGGCAGCACGCGCTTTGCAGCACTTGCAGCTGAACCAGGCGAGGTGTTGTGGCCGCATGGCGTGGCCGCACGGTGTGCTTGGATTGGCTTTCTGTCGTCAAGGGGGGAGGGAGGGCAGCAGGCATTCGGTTTGTGGGGAGCGTGCGCTTGCGGCTCTCACAACTTGAACCCGTGCCCGTTAAGACGCTCTTCCGTTCTACTATCCATCTGCGCAGCGAGATGGTGCTTGATGTGGCGGCGGGCGTGGACTGGACTGCCATCGTTGCCTGCATGATGGCGGTGCAGCAGGTGGGTGTGCTGCTGCTGCCGCCGCCGCTGCCGCCGACGCCGACGCCGACGCCGACGATTGCTGCGTGATGGCGGTGCAGCAGGTGGGCAGCGGTGTGGCCCCCATGCACCCATCCACAATACTGCAGCCAGGCACGCCACAGGCCCTGCAGGCTGCGCAGGCTGCCGCTGATGCCACTACCGACCGCCTCGTTTTGCGTGCATTTGCAGTCAAACTAACGCAACCATGTGACTGTGCAGGTTGGCGCCCATGTGGCCAAGGACGCCTTCTCCAACTACGTCGCCATGCCGCTGGCCAACCAGGCGCAGGACCAGGTGCTGCAGGCAACCGGCCTGCAAGGGGTGGCCAACCAGGCAAGTGGAGGTGTGCTGCTGCTGCCGATGATGGTGTTGGGCGTGCAAGGGTACTGCCGCATCTGTTGTCCGGGCTGCTGCCGACCCCGACCCCGCCGCAGCCGCCACCGACCTGCTGCTACCGCTGCGTTGCCGCTGCTGCCGCGGCCGCTGCTGTTGCACTGCTGGCAGGGGTGCTGCCAAACTGCCACAGCGCTGCCTTGCTGGACCACCCGTCCTGTGCCTGCAGTTGGGAGGCCTGACCAACCAGGGCATTCACGCCGCTAACAAGATGAAGCAGGCGAGCCGCCTCTTTGACCAGGTGCGCACCAAAGGTTCAAAGGCTCAGATCAAAAGTTGCTGGTGCAAGGCAGCCCCGCCCACCTGATTTTTTGCAAACATGCGGGCGGGCAAGTGATCTCCCTCCATATGAGTGCCGCGGAAGGGGGCAGAGGAACCTGCTTCCCTCCCCGCAGCGCCCACAGCCCTGGCTCGGTGGGGCGCTGTGCCGACGGCGGCGGCGGCGGCGTGGGGCGGGAGACCGGACGGAGGCTTTGTGGCTGGCCCTGCTCACGTGCATGCAGTTTTTCAAGAAGTGATGGCGGTGCGACTGCCCTGTTTGTTCTCATGCCCCTAACGTGGGTAAGGAAGCAAGCGGCAGCTGATGACACTCGTGACCACAACGGCAACCAACGCCACCGGCAGATGACACACAGCTCGTGACTGAGCCGCAACCCGTGACCGCAACGACCGCTGCACCCGGAATGCCGTGGGCTGCTTCCCACCCTGTACTTGCATTGCTCAATTGTGACGCGCCAGCCACTGCCTGCTGAAGTGCTGCTGTTGCGGCCGGCGCCCATGGGGGGGCGAGCATGAGCCACAATGCGGCGCAAACCCCATCTGTCCACGTATAATGTTGACGACTGCTGGATATATACGCAACTGCCACGCAACCTTGTAAAGTACATCAGTTCTATTGTCATCACATTACAAGTCAGCCTTGAAAGCAAGGTCAGGTCGTACAAGAATAGGGGGGCAGGTGTGAAGCAAGTCAGGGAGCAGCTGCGGCTTGGGGCGAGAGGGGGCAAGGGGTGAGCTAGGCTGCACTAGAAAGCTAGGAGAAGAAGAGCTAAACAAGGGCGAGGTTACGGACCGGTCACGCCATGAGGCCGGCACGGGTGCGGGGCGTGACGGTGTTGCGCGGGCTGCTGCTCATGCCCTGGTCCTCCTTGAGGCGGCCGGCGGCGGTCTTGACGCTCAGGCCCGAGGTGGTGGTGACCTGGGCGGTGGCGCCAGGCAGGTAGGTGGAGCGCAGGCCGCCAGAGCCGCCCGTGGCGGCAGCGGCTGCGGCGCGGCGCCGGCGCATCCAGAACAGCAGGCCACCCAGAGCCAGGGTGCCGCCGACGCCACCCACGACTCCGCCTGCGAGAAAAAGGAGGCAGGGGGTGGGGGTGAGCACGCGGGCCGGAGGGGGAGTCACGCCAACACAGCACCGCCGTTGCCAGGCGGCAGTATCCCCCCACACCTTGGCACCTCCCCTTGCCCTGAACTCACCCACGATGGCTCCCACGTTGCTCTTCTTCGCGGCGGCGGTGGTGGTAGCGGGGGCGGGGGCGGGAGCAGGGGAGACGGTGCCGGCGGTGGTGGCGGGAACGGGAGCGGCGGCGGCAGGGAAGGTGGAGACGGCGAGGGAGTTGGGAGAAATGTACAGGCCGAGCTGGGAGAGCGCCGAGGCCAGGGAGACAGACGCAATCAGGCTCTGGAGCTTGGCCGCAGTGGCGGCGGGGTCCGTTGAGCCGACTGTGATGGTCAGGTAGGTGGCGTCCCCGGCCGCCTGCAGGCGGCGCGTGGGCGCTGCGGCCGCCCGCACGGAGATCCACCCGACTGGCACGTTCAGCAGGGTGGCCAGGGTGGCGCTCATCTGAGCGGACTTAGGTTCAAAGGCGGAGGGGTTGATGCCTGCAAAAGGTGGGAGAGGGTGGTGGGCATTCAAAGCATGCGTGGGAAGCGAGGATAGGCAGGCAGCACCGCCGGCAAGCAGCAACTTGCTTGAAACAGCTCACAACCTGCTTCCCCCCTTCCCCAGCCCACCTGTCAGCGTGAGCGTGGCGCGCACGCCAGTGGAGGGAGCAGGCGTGGTGGTGGCGGGAGAAGGAGACGGGGAGGAGACGACGGGGGAAGGAGAGGGGGCAGGCGACGCGGCAGGAGATGGAGAGGCGACGACGGGTGCAGGAGAGGGAGAAGGGCTCGGGGTGGTGGAGGGGCTCGGGGTGGTGGAGGGGGTGGGGGCCGAGATGGGGCCGGCAGGCGTCGCAGCTGCGCTCGACTTGGGGCTGCACCCAGGAGGGGCAAGGGGGGTGCAAGGAGAGTGAACAGAAGAAGTGCATGGGCTGGCGGTACGACGGCATTGACCTGCCCAACCCCCGATATCCTCAGCGTGCCCCCTGCCCTCCTTGCCAGGTCCCTCCCACCCCCCTCACTCGAGGAGGATGCCATTGATGCATTCACCCGGGTAGGGCGCAATCTGCGGAAGGTGGGGCAGACAGAACGGCGGCGGGGGACGGTGGGCAAAGGGGCGAGAGAAGAGGCGGCGCGGTGCTGCGTGTGCGACTCCTCACTTCTCAGCCCTCGATCCCCCCCCCCCTCTTCACATCCCCTTTGCCCACCCACCTTGACAATTTTGCCAGGCTGCAGCAGCGCCGGGTTGGACAACTCAGGATTGACGGCAATCAGGGAGGCGGTGGTGGTCTGGAAGAGCAGGGCGATGCTGGCCAGGGAGTCGCCGGACTTGACCCGGTACGCGCTGCAGGCGGGGAGGAGGAGGCACGGGAGGAGGGGATGGGCGGTGGTGGGGCAGGCCGCCAGGAAAAGGGCACAGGAGAGCAAGCAGGCGGGTGGAAGCTGGCCCAGCACCTCCCCCCACATCACCCACCGGCAGGAGAAGACGCCGGTGGTGGGCGGGGAGGCATACACACCTGGGGGGAGGGGGAAGGCGGGGGGTGGGAGGGGATCAGAGCGAGGTGTGCAGACAGCTAGGCCGCCACTGTCCTGCACTCCACTTGAAGCTTGTGTACCCACCGTTGCCGCAGGCGGCGGTGAAGGGTGGGATGCGCAGCCGCTGGCCCGACTGCAGCAGCGTGTTTGACGCCAAGCCCGGGTTCACAGCGATCAGATCACTGACAGACACCCTAAAGATGGAGGCGATCCCAAAGACGAAGTCCCCGGTTTGCACTGCAGACAAGGAGAGCAGGAAATGATGAGCGGGTAGGAGGTGTGGGGTGTGGCGTGAGGGCGTGCAGCGTGCGCCCGGTGTGTGTCTCAGAGCCAAACAAAGGTCCCAAAAAACAGCCAGCTGCCACCCGTTCCACACCCACCCGCGTAGACGCGGCAGGAGGCGGCGTCCGAGTCGGGGTCGGGGCAGGAGGCGTCATTCCAGGGGGGGAGGCGGATGAACTTGCCCACCTGGAGCACGCCGCTGATGATGTCGGCGTTCAGGGTTTGCAGGTCCTGCGCAGGTGGGGGGCAGCCGGGAAGCGAGGGTTTGTTACGGGAGGGTGGGGCAATTTGTGAGCGGGGAAATAGCACCAGCAGCACCCACCGTGCCCCTCCCCAACTTCCCAGCACCCACCTGCGCGTAAACGCCAAAGGTGGAGGCGATGCTGGCGATGGTGTCGCCCTGCTGGATCTGATATACCTTGCAGTTGGTCACATCACCTGCAGGAGGGGGTGGGGCAATCCTCGGGTGTGTGGGGGAAGCACGGCAGGGAGGGCCAGGGAGGAGGCGTCCCTGGCAGTGCAGGCAAGGATGCGCGCACAGCAGCAGGCACGTGCTGGACGCGCTCCGGCGCCCTCCTCACGTACTGCCCCCAGACCCGCCCCGGCTGGCGCTGCACCCACCCGAGTCGGAGACGTAGTCGCAGGCGGGCACCCAGTTGGGCAGGCAGATGCGCTGGCCGATCTGGAGGTTGCCGGTGTAGCCCACGCACTGCAAAGGGAAGGGTGGACGGGTGCACGGGCGGGTAGCAGGGGGGTGAGCGAGGTGTGCAAGGGGTCCTGCACGGCGTGGACGGCGGCAGGTGCAGGCCGCGAGTCTGCGAGAACGCACTCTCCCTGCACACCTGCTGCAGCGCGGCGGTCAGGTCCTCGGGCTGCACCCCATAGGTTTTGGAGATGCTATATATGGAGTCTCCGGACTGCACCAGGTGGGTCTGGCAGATGACTGCAGAGGCAGGGAGGTGCGGCAGGCGCCGGCGGCGTCAAAATGCGTGTTGGGTGCTGGGTGGGTGCGGCGCGGTCCAGCACACGTGCAGGCCTGCGCGTGCACGCTGCTCCGCAGCCCAGCCTTGCGGTACCCACTCCCCCTCCTCACTGTCGTCGACGGCCCAGGCAGTGCTGGCGCCTAGAAGGACGGCCAGCAGGAGAGCGGCGGCACGCATCCGGCGGGGCGGCGGCGGCCGAGGCGGTCGCAGCGATGGAGCTGGGCGGGCTGCGGCATCCAGGGCGGGGGCAGGGGAGGGTACGCGGGCGTTGCATGCCGCAGGAGCGATGGAGACTGAAAACGGGCTGAAAACGTGTGCAGGTCGCGTTCGCCAACTCGCACCGGCCCCGCGCCTTCAAGCGGCCCGCCGCGCCCACCGCCCCGTCACAGCAGGGCCGGGGCGGCAGGCGGTCGCGGGCAGCGGAGCCGCGCAACTGGCCTCACCTGCCGACTGCCGATTGCGCGCTCGCCTGCTCTGTATGGCAAGGTGGGCAACTGGATGACCTGCGGCGAGGTAGACCAGTCGAGGGGCGGAATGATGAGGCCAGCGCCCCATCACGCGCCTTTCTGCGCCAGGCGCCGCCCGCTCAGCACGCTGCGCCAGCACGCCGCTTGCCGCCACTTTCCCTTGCACTGCAAGCTGCAGCACCCACCTGCCCGGAATGGGGAGCTCGGAGCGCTGGTGAAGTGTCAGGCTGCACGCCGCGAGCTGTTGGAGCAGCACCGGGCTGGTGACCACGCGACGGGCCTGCGGCTGGAAGGAAAGGGTGGTTTGACGCTCAGCCCCACAGTGCCTGTGAGGCACCGCTGGGTTCAATTTGAGTGCCAGAACGCACGGAGAGCTCAAGTGGGTGAGCCGACTGGCAGACGCAACCCCAGTGGTACCCGACACGATGATGTGGTCGGAGCGGCGGGCCCAAAGAGTGCACCGCTCCCACACTTCCCTGCCAGCGAGTCCCTACAGCCCGCCGTCCAGGCAAGGCCGCGTGCCAGCAGTCCCCATACTGCTGCACCTGGCCTCCATGGCCGGCCCCGCACCTGCACAGCCTCCCGCGCCACGCACGCCAGCCACGATCGCCGCCGCGCCGCCGTCGTCGCACGCCTCAGCCGCTGCGGCCGGCCTCAGGCAGAGTGATTTGCCGGAACGTGAGGCTGATGCGCTCGCCCAGCTGCGCGCCCGCGCGCCGCGGCACGCTGTGCATCCACCCCTCCTGCACCCCCGGCCCCATGACCAGCAGCGCGCCGCCGCCCAGCCAAAAGCGCAGCTTGTGCGCGGGGTCGGCGTTGCTGCGCAGCAGGAACTCGCGCGGGTCGCCCAGCGACACGGAGGCTGCGTGAGGAGCAGGGGGGGGGGTGGGCGGGTGGGTGCGGCCATCATGGGCAGGCAAGCGTGGAAGAGGCGCAGGCACGCTGTTGCGCGCTCTGCGTTCTGCCCGCTGCCACCTCCGCTAGCCGCCTGCAGCCCTCTCCACTGCCCTCACAAATGGCACGCATGCATCTAAGCAGGCGCTCGCTGTGCAGGCGCCAGGGCGCCACCTGCTCCCATCCCTGCTACCGCCCTTCCTTCCCCCTGGTTGATTGCAGCCCCAAGCGGAGCACCTACCGATCGTGGGTGCTCGCCCGAACAAGCGCTCGTTATCGCTATGCCACGCAATGGCGTCAGCGCCAGACCGGTAGAGGTTCAGCAGGCTGCAGCAGGAGGGAGGGAGGGAGGGAGGGATGGGGGAGGGCGGGCGGGGTGGGCGGGGAGGTGGAGGGCCAGTGCGGCAGCGCGGTTCGAAACAGAGACGCGGCCTCAGCAGTGGTGCCTGCGCAGAAAAAGCGACCACCGCATGCGCAGGCAGCGCGCTGCCTTGCAGCCTGCAACAACACGCAACACAAGGGCGGTGCAGCGCGCACCAGCAGTTGAAGGTCGCGCCGGCGACGGCCTCCACGCGTGCTTTGAGCGCTGCGATCGCAGGGTGCCAGGGGGCCGGCGCCAGCGTGGCCCCCGAGTAGGTGTAACTCAAGTGAGGGCCGTCGGCTTGGTACGCAATCAGGCGGGGCTGCAGGGAAGGGCGGGCCAGGGAGGCCAGAGGGCAGTCAGGTGGCGGCACGGGCTGCCACCGTTCTGGTAGGCAATGCGGCTGCGAGAGGGGCAGGCCAGGCAGGAGGTGGTGCGCTGCTGCATGCCATGCGACAGCTGCCGCCAGCCGTTGCAACGTTGCCGCGTTCCCGCCTGCTCAAACAGCCCTCAATCTCACAGCCCTTGCTGCCTCGCCCCCCCCCACGCCAGACCCACCTGCGCCACCTCGCGCCCCATGACGCGCACATTGCGCTGCTCCCACGGCAGCTCGGCGCGCAGCCTCTGAAACAGCTCCGCTGCCTCCTCGGCAGGCAGCAGGTCTGTTCGGTAGTCCAGCCGTGCGCCGCCCGGCAGCTCAAGCGGTCCAGGCTCCGGCTCGCGGTACACTGGGCTGCCGCCGCCTTTGTTGCCGCCGCCGCCGGGCCGCCGCTTGGCCGGCGGCGGCGCGCCCTCGGGCCGCCGCGAGCGCTTGCTGCCGCCGCCGCCACCGCCGGCGGACGCCCGCCTGGAGCCGCTGCTGCTGGGCTTGCTGCTCATACTCATCTGCTGTGCCAGGAGCACCGCTGTTTGCCGTATGGTTGCCCGCCAGGCGGCGCCAACAGCCAGCAGCATACAGGGGAGCGCTAGAGGTTGTGGTGCGTTCTTCAGATATGCGGGGCGCGTGGGTGATGCTGCACAGCGCTGCAGAGCAATGCAGGGTGCGCCTAGGAATTGGCAGCACATGTCGGGCTTGGGCTGTCGAGATGCGAGGGCGGCGGCGGCCTGCGCTTGTTCTGCGATCTCACAATTATTCTGGCAGCTTGCCTGAATCTATAGCAGCGATATTCTGGCACACCGAGGCATGTCCACTCGCTCACCAAGCCTGCCTGCCCGCTCCGCCCACTGCTGGCGCCCATCGGCATACCCATGCCGCCAGCAGGCACCGGCCGGCAGCCGCGGCACGGCAGCGCGGCCAGTGGCGGCGGCGGCGGCGGCGGCGAGCGGTGGCGGGCTCGTCGACCCCACCGCCGCCGGCCCTCGCCGCGTGGTGGTCGCCCCCAAGCTAGACCCCCGGCTGCTGGAGGATGTGCGCAAGGCGCAGGCCGTCGGCCCGCGGGTGAGGAGGGGCCGCTGCAGGAGAGAAGAACAGGGATGCGGGGGTAGTTAAGCGGCGCACAGCAGTCGTGTTGACCGCCCCGCCCCGCCCTCTGCTCTTCCCCAGGGCCTGATGCTGGTGGGCATGGATGAAGCCGACTGCGCCGCGGTTGCCGACTGGTTCCGCAGCATGGAGCCGGGGTTTGTCGTGTCGCCGTGCCCCGCCGCGCTGCTGACGGCGCCCGGCGCCACGCTGCGCCAGGCGGTGGAGGGCAGCGGCGGCAGCGGCGGCAGCGGTGGCGCCACAGCCGACGCAGCCGCGCTGCCGGCGAGGGAGTGGAAGGCGCCGCCGGGCGACGCGCCGCCCGTTGCTTTCTTCAGCGGCATGAGCGGGGAGGAGCAGGTGGCTGTGATGGAGGGCTGGGCGGAGAACACCGGCGTGGAGGCGCCGGCGTTTGCCGCAGGTGCGCGCATGGGGGGAGCGGGCAGCAGCCGTGCGCCTGCCAGCGTCCCTCGCTTGGGCAGCCTGCCACGTGTCACGCCTGCCTGCACACACACACTGGCTTGGTGTGATTCAAGTATTTAGTTAACGGCGCCGCGCCAGCACAAAGAGGGGATGTCTTCACTTTTCTTCGAGCATCCCAACACCTCGCTGCTTTGCAGTGACGCCCACCATCCTCGACAAGCCCCTCTCGCGGCTGCTTGCTGACATAGTGCGCGCACAGGCGCAGCAGGCGCCGCCTGGTTATGATGCCGAGGCGGCGGCGGCGGCGGCGGCGGGTGGCGGCGGTGCAGCAGCGGTGGGTGGCGGCGGCGAGGCTGGCAGCGGCGGCGAGCCCGGCGCAGCAGGCGGCGAGCAGGTGTTGCGCAACAAGCTGCAGGTGGGCCCTGCTCTGATGTTGGCCTGCTCTTGTTGGGCCCTGCTGCGTTGACGGGCCTTGCAGGCCTGGGGCATACGGGCCCGGAGAAGGCAGTTGCGCACAGAATGCATCTGCACCGTCGCGCTGCGCTGGTCAGTACTCGTGCCTGCGCTGTCCCTGCTGTCGCTGCTTCCCTGCACGCACGCAGCGCCTGTTTCACTGGCCATCCCCCACACACGCACGCTGTACGCCCACGCATGCATGCAGGATTACGTCATGCTTAACGCGGGGGGCCAGACGACGCAGGCCGCCCCCATGAGCCTGGACGCCCTCAAGGAGCAGGCGCGTGCCTGCCGGTCGGCGTGCCTGCTGCCGTGCCTTGCATGTCGTGCGTGTTCACGAACCCCGCACGCCAGCACCCCCTGCGACGCCCGTGGTGCACCGCCCCATCCTTCCTGCTGGTCCCGAGGACCAGCAGAACCTGCGGCAGGAACATGGGCTGCTGCGGGGGTGGCGGGCGCCGCCCGCACGGCTGCCACCGTTCACCCGCCCTCCTCCTGCTCTCCCGCCTGTTCTCGCCTGTTCCCCCCCCACACACACACACACCCCACACCACCACACCACACCCCACCACACCACACCCCACCACACCACACCCCACCACACCCACCCACCCACCCCACCACACCCCCACACACACGCACACCACACACACTGCCCCGCCCTCCCGCAGATCCATCAAAAGGTGCGGCAGAAGAAGGCTGCCGCAGCGGCAGAGGAGCGCGCCGCCCGCAAGGCCGCCACCGCCGACGACACAGACCGCCTGCGGCAGGCGCTGCGCAGCGGCAAGCAGGGCGGCAAGAAGCAGGGCAAGCAGCAGCGGCCCGGCGGCGGCGGCGGCGGCAAGGGCTTTGGGGGCTGAGGCTTGTCCCGACCTTGCACATGTGCCCCCTGCTCTCCTGCTTGCTGGCCAGCCACCTGCAGTTCCTTTGGCCCCGGGGCACCGCGATCTTGCTGGGCGTGGTGCCTACACGCCTTCCTTTTCCTGCATTGCTCGCCTCGTGACCGTGCATGCCGATAACATGTATCTGCGGGAGCTCATTAGGAGAAGCAGGAGGGACGCAGCGGGCAAGGTTGCATGTGCCGCCGCCACGTCACCGCCACAACCCTCCGCATGGAGCGTCCGCCAGCAGTCCGTCCGACTGCCTGAACCTCCCCCAGAGATTTGCAGCACCATCACATCACACATCCGGAACCTCTCTACCCCTGCGAGCCTGCCAGCACGCCTGCCGCCCTTCCTTGGGCCGCCTTGGCTCGCTAAACCCGCTCTGCCTGCGCCCCACGCGCACTGGATAGCCTTACTCGAGGAAAACGTGGGTTTCGGAGGCAGCCAGAAGCGAGGACCGTGCACGGGAGGGTCGCCAGCGGGGGTGGGCGCCGCCAGCGGTGCCGACAGTCGAACGTGGGCGGCGCTTGAACGTACCCGCCCACCTTCCCCTCACCTGTGGCTTGCAACCACATTCTCTCCTCTGAACACCTGCCTCATCCAAACACCACTCACGTTGCAGCATACTCAAACACACAGCACACCCACAGCCAAGATGCGCCCGCCCGCGCTGCTGGTGGCCCTGGCGCTGCTGGCCCTCTCGGTCGGCGCCCACGCCCGCCTGCTGCAGGAGGAGCCGCCGCAGCAGCAGCAGTGTCGACCTGGCAAGGACAAGTGGGATTACTACTCCTGCTACGCTGCCAGTGAGATAGGGAGCAGGGACGAACAAGAGGGGCCGGGACGCCGCCAGGGGGGGCAGAGTGAACGTTGAGTGAAAGACAGGATTGGTACCGGTGCTGCACGCTTGGTGCCTGCCCCTGTTCTCAGGCAGAACTTTGACGGCCGGGAGATGCCGCCCCCCTCCCTTGGCACTGCTGCAGCCGGGACGGAGCCGCCCCCGTCGGTCAGGGCAGCCGGCGGGCCTCCGGAATGTACGCCGGCGGCACCATGCTGTGTGCTGCGCTGTGCCGCGCCTGCTGCGACCGCCCGCGCTGTGCTGCCCACGCGTGCTGCACCAGGCCTCGCTGCGTCGCATCGCCCATTCTGCCGATCCGTCTCCGTGCCTCCCCCCTGCCTCCCCCCCCTGCAGCGCCCCCGTGCCTCACCACCCAGTGGGGCGGCGACCCGCAGGTCCCTGCCCACCCCTCCGCAGCCAACTGCACCAAAATCAAGGATAAAGATGATTACAACCCTTTCGTCCCAAAGGAGTCCGCCGGCGGCCGCGACGTCATCCCTCCGGTGGGTGGACTGCTACTGCTGCTGCCACCGCCGCGGCCGCTGCCGCTGTTGCTGCCGCCGGGGGCGTTGGCGATTCGACTGATCGACGAGATCCTGCTGCCACGTGCGGCTGGCAGCGCGAGGCGCTGTGTGTGGAGCCCTACCAACTGCGCCTTTTGACGGCAGGTCCGCCATTTGTTCGTCGTCCATAATATCATTCAATCAATCAATTCGATGGCACAGCAGCAGCACGAATGCGTGCGGCAGACTGCCCGTCGACGGCTGCCCCTCTGCCCCTCTGCAGCTCGTCCAGTCTGCACAAGGCGCGTCCGTGTCTGGCGGCCGCACGCTGGGCTACAGGACGGGCGGCGCTCAAGACGTGCAAAACTTCAGGGTCAGCTGCACAAGCGCATCTGCTGCTGCCGCTGCTGCTGCTGCATCTGGCTGCTGCTGCTGCTGCTGCTGCTGCTGCTGCTGCTGCTGCTGCTGCTGCTGCTGCTGCTGCTGCTGCTGCTGTGCCGCTGGCGCCGTTCCCGCTGCTGCTGCTGCTCATGTGTGCCGCCCCTGTGGCCCCTCGACGTTCGACCACCCACCACTTCCCCGTCCGTCGACCCATCCGCCCGCCCACCCTCCCGTCCGTCTGCCCACCCGCCCGTCCATTTGCAGGAGAACATCAAGCAGGGCTACCTGCCGCTGCCCACCGACATCACCTTTGAGGGGCTGGTCAAAGACGTGGGTGCACAGTGGCAGCCGACAGGGTTTGCGTCGCCTGCCTGCTGACGTCCAGCATTGTGTTGGTGCCGTACCGCATGCCCCAGCACAGCCCTGCCACTCGGCACCACCCACGAGGCGGTGGTCATTTGAGTGGGTGGCGTGGCGTGCTCGGCCGCACTTTTGGGTGTGCATCCAGGAAGGGGTCACCCTCGGCGAATGGTGCATCACGCCTCTGCGAGGCGCATCAGCATTGCATGCGCCCGGCAGCTCTCCCTGCTCTGCCAGCAGTCGCCTCGCGTGCCCACCACGGCGCCCCCAACCCACACCTGCACCCCCCTCCGTCCCGCACCCGACCACCCGTCCGCCCCTCTCTCCAGTACTTCTTTGATACCTCAAAGTGAGCACAGGGGAGTGATTCAGGGCACCGCGTGTTGTTTGTTTCCGCACGCAGGCTGCGTGTCGCATGCATGCTCGACCTGTTGAAAGGGACGCTCGGCTTGGGCGGGCCAGCAGGCCGCGGGTGACCGTGCGGGTGTCTGCATGCAGCGACGGTCGTGCCCTCTCTCTCCCGCGTTGCGACCCTCTTCCCCTGCCCTCCCCTGCCCTGCCCTGCCCTGCCCTGCCTCCCTACCCCCACCGCAGCCCAAACGCCACCAAGCCCTGCACCGAGCTCTTCTGCCCGGCCTATTTACTGGGAGTCAGCCCAGACCCGCTGGTCACCTGTGAGGCTCGACTGCCGAGCAGGAGGATGTGATCAACGTGCTGTGCTGTGCTGTGCTGTGCTGTGCTGTGCTGCGCTGCGCTGCGCTGTGCTCGTCTTGCCGGCTGCGCTCGAGCGACCTTGTGCCCGGCTGCTTCCGGGGGGCCGCTCCAGCCCACATGTTTCGTGAACGGATGCCTTGCCGGTGTGCTGTTCACTCTCGTGAGCTCGCTGATAGCCAGAACCCATCCTGCCCGTGTTCATGCTGCAGCCGCCAAGGGCGGCGGTACCGCCGAACCTGAGGTGTACCTCGCCGTGGGCCTGGACTCAGGTGGGACCACCCACGTGGGCGGGCCTGGGCTCAAGCACCCGGGCCCAGGGTGCGAACCGCTCTCTACCGCCATCGTGTGCGCTGCCCAAGCTCTGCGTGATCAGCGACTGGGCATGCAGGCGGTGATTGCGACGCTGCCAGCCCCCTTGCGCCGCACGAGCAAGCCTGCAGGCATCAAGGAGAGCGAGTTTCGGCGCAAGCGGCTGCAGCTGGTTGTGGTGCTTGACGTCAGCGGCAGCATGGGTGAGCCAGGCGCTGGGCCGGCGCCCAGCTGGTTGTGGTGCTTGACGTCAGCGGCAGCATGGGTGAGCCAGGCGCTGGGTCGGCACCCAGTGTCCACCCCAAAGAGCAAGGGCAACCTGCTTGTCGTGTGTGCTGTACATACATCAGTCCTAAGAGCACGATTCGACACTGCCGCCTTGCCAGTCCTCCCTCTCTGCAGGCTCGCCATTCGATCAATACTATTACGACGCCCTCGGGCAGCAGAAGAACTTGACTGCCGCCGGTGAGGTGCCGCTGTCGCCGCGGGTGCAGCCGGTGCTGTCGCCGCCGCTGCCGCTGCCACCGCTGCTGCCGCTGCCGAGTGCCACGAACGTCTGCACCCCTGCCCCTGCATGCCACGCTGTGCTCAACCCCCCCCTGCTGTGGTCACGTCCGTCCTGCTTCACAATGAGTACAGAGATGAACGTCACCAAGATGGACGTCGCGAAGGAGGTGCTGAAGGTGGGGTGGCGCATCGGGGGCGGGGGTGGGGCCCGGTGCCTGCACGGTCGTGCGTGCCCAGGGCACTCGTTTTTGGCCGACATCAGGCAGATGGTGCACCATCAGCCTTTTGAAGCGCTCCACCGCTGGTGCGTGCTGGTTGAGCCCTGAACCCAGGCTCCAGGCTCCCTATCTCGCTGATGCAGGGGATTGTCGGGCAGCTTGCCCCTGACGACATATTTTCCGTCGTCCTGTTCAGCGACGACGCGTGCGCGCCCAAGCGCATGGGGCCCCTCCGCTGTGCAGACGTGGACACCCTCTTCAAACAGGAAAGCGTGTGTGTGTGTGTGGTGGCTGGGGGGGGGGGGGGGGGGGGGGACTTCCCAGTGCGTGGCAGTGTGTGGTGGTGCATGGTGAATCACCATCAGACGCATCCCTGCAAGCGTGCCGGCCGGCGCCCCTTCCGCTGCTGTGGCTTGCCGCTGGTGCGGGTAGAGAGTGAGCGATTGTTCACGCTCTCGCTGTGCGCGACGCGTGAATCGACCACGGCAAACGTCGACCATTGCTCACGCTCTCGCTGTGCGCATGCAGGTCGACAGCGATATCCCCTCCAGCGGCACCAGCGGCACCGCCCTCTCCGCCGGGCTCGACCTCGGTGAGAGGGGGCCCACGAACGGGAGCGTGGCAGCAGGGTGGGCAGGTCTAAACCGAGATGTCACGCACAGTTCTAAAGCACTGGTTCCCTTCTGCTGCGTGCTGCGGTAGGGGCGGTGGTCCAGGCACAGAGCGGCGGGGGAGAACTTGTGCGCAGCTGCAGAGAACAGCAGTTACAGCAGGCTGCAGCATACGACAGTCACAGCTGATGACAAGACTGTCCAACAAGCCACGAGGCTGCGTGGCTGCGACCCCCGCTGCTGGTGTCAGCTGCTGCCGCCAACTGTTGGCGCTGCGACTGCCGCTGCAGCTCACGCCGGGTGTCATGACATCCACCTCGCCTATACCCTGCATGGCCGCAAGTGCTGCACATAACCGCGCCTATGCGACCCGCTGCAGCCATGCAAGAGCTGGCCGCCTGCTCGCAGTGCCAGCGTGGCAACCCCGACGATGTGGAGACACGCATCATGCTCATCTCGGACGAGCAGGCGAGGGATGATTGTCGATTCAACGTCTGCTTTGCAGCCTGTGTGCCAGCCGTTTTGCCATCAGCCTGCCCAGGCCCGCTGCTGCATCTGCCCATCCGCCTGCCCGCCTGCCAGCGCACCCGCCTGTCTCGAGTGCCAGCATCGAATGGCGTTCCGTCTGTGAATCCCTCACCCCACCCCACGCCCTCCTGCAGCCTAACATTGGGGACTACACAACGGAGGGCCTGGGAGCACGCCTAAAGAAGATGGTCAACAACGGCACATACATCACAATCATTGGTCAGCTGCCGCCGCTGCCTCTGCCGCTGCTGCTGCTGCTGCTGCTGCTGCTGCTCTTGCCCCCGCTGCTGCCGCCGTCACTGCCGTGCTGCGTGTGCTACAGCACGTTGCTGCGGCTGGCCTTGACAGCAGCACTGGTGGCACCCCGTACCTGCTGCAGGTGTGGGGCTGGACTTTAACACAGAGCTGGTGGAGGCAATCAGCAAGGTGGTTGGGGTGCGGGGGTGAGGGAGAGCGCGGATGGTGCAAGCGGCGACGGCGGGCGTGGCGAGCGGTCCACATAATCCACCGCTGCAGATTGATGCCGCCGCCGCCGCTGCTGCTGCTGCTGCCGCTGCCGACCGCTGCCATGCTCCCACGGCTTATGTCGGCACTCTCCACAGGTCCGGGGCACGCTGTACTTCAGCGTGCACTCCCCCGGCGAGTTCAAGAAGCGCCTGGTGCAGGACTTCGACTATGCCGTCACGTAAGCAGGGTGCTGCGTGCCGCCCCGGCCCCCGCTCTGCCCTCCGCTGCTCCATGGCCACTGCTGCCGCCTCCGCCGGCCGCTGCTACCACGGCTGTGTCTATCTCTGCCGCCGCCACTGCTGTCGCTGCCGCCTTCGAAAGACTGCTCAGCCCCGGCGTTTGCAAGGCCCCCCCGCCCTGCGCATGCCTGTCAGCCCCCCTGGCGTTCGACCTGATACTGGCTGTTGAAGCGTTCATAAGTGCTGCTCATCTCCCTGGGTGCCCCCTTCCCCACCCCCGCCGCCCCCGTGCCCCCTTTCTGCCTGTGCAGCCCCCTGGTGTTCGACCTGTCGCTGGCCGTCGACTCTGCCAGCCTGGCGACAGGTGGCGACACCGGCGGGTGGAAGATACTGCACGTGTACGGCAGCCCCATGCCCAACGACACCGCCCTCTCCAGCGACGGCACCGTCATGAAGGTGGGGCGCGGGCGCGCTGCTGTACACGTAGGCCCTGCTGCCCGCCGGCCCAAGTAGTCACCGGCCCGCCCACCCACACAGCTGGGCCCGTCCGCCGGCACACGCACCCACCACCATCCTGCAGCACACCTCAACCCTGCTCCTCTCCTGCCCCTGCCCCTCCCTTGCCCGCCCACAGATCCAGACCCTGTTCCCCTCCCCCAAGACCGACCAAGGCGTCAAAGGCGGGGTGGTGCTGCTCCGCATGCGCCCCCCCACCGCCGGCGCAGCCAGCCGGCCGCTGGCGCTGACCGTCGCCTACAGCGACCGCACCGGCAAGAGCTTCAGGTGCGGTGCCGGCAGGGAGGCAGACAGCAGCGCGTTATGTGCCCCAGTTCTTGCAGCCGTTCAAGGGGAGGGTGCTGCTGCTGCCACCCCCTCCCCTTCGTGCTGCCGGCCTGCACACTTCTACGCTTCACCTTCACTTGCTCGTGCCCGCCTCCCGCAGCACCCAGCGCGCAGTGGAGCTCCCTGCGGGCCTTGCCGCCGCCGCGGCTGGTGGCGGCGGCGCGGGTTTCCTCACTTACTACCAGTCAAGCGGCGTACGGAAGGCGCGTGCCTGCTAGTTCGCGCCCATGGCCACCACTCGCCCTGCCTTGCTTCCTGCATTGTGGTGTTCTCTGCCTGCCTGCCACACAACGGGGGCCCGCGGCTTGCGTGTTTCCCCGCCCTGCCCGCTCCCCTCCCTGCTGCTGCAGGCTGTGCTGCTGGCCCGATACGCAGACATGCTTCAGGGCTGGTGAGCGGGTCGCAACTTCCACCAGTTGGCAGCTTGGCGTGGGGGCATGGCGCCCAGCTGAGCAGCAGGTCCCACTGGCAGTAGGCGTGGAGCAGTGCTGCATGCCGCACGCCCCCTGCACGTCTGGCTCTGCGTTCCAATAGCGCGGGCACAGGCTGCCTGCACCGCCGATCTCCCTGGACTCAGCAGGCGTGCAACCCGACACCGGGCGCACCCACACCTTGCGCCAACCCCTCGCAGGCTGGTGGACGAGTGGGCCGCCATCGACAAAAGCAAGACGGTGCTCGTTAACGCCACCCTGTGTGCCGCCTTCCCATCCGAGTTCTGCCCGGCGGGTGGGTGGCGGGTGGGTGGGTAGCGGGTGGGTGGGTGGGTGGGTGGGTGGGTGGTGTGTGTGTGTGGGGTGGTGGTGGTGGTGGTGGGTGGGTGGGTGGGTGTGTGGGGGGGGGGGGGCGCCCGTCGGCGCATGCCCCCTGTCTGTTGCATGCTTCGCCTCCTGCTTGATGAGTGCGGACTAGTCGCCTCCCTCCATCGGTGTGATCGCTTCCACCGTCGCGCGCCTCTCTGTCACAATGGTTGCAGTCCAGGCGGCGTCCGCTTACAAAGTGGAAAAGGCCAGCAACGGCACCTGCTCCCTGGGGCGCTGGCTGCCGCCCGGCGCCTGCGCGCTGCCGGTGCGCGTGTCAGACGTTGCTGCTGGCTGGTTGGTTTGTTGACGAGTGCGGGTGCTCGTGGTTCACACAGCGTGCGCGACAGCTGCCCTCACACTCACGTCTGGTGGCCCTCACACTCACGTCGTGCGCAGAAGCGCACGCGCGTGCATGCGCACAGCCGCGGGCCTGCCGGCGGCAGTGGTGGCATGCGCGAGAGGCCAACAGCCGCGTTGCTTGCTTGCGCCCGCCGACCCACCCACCCGCCCACCGCCGCGACGCCACAGGTGCCCGTCCCCGTGATGATCCAGCTGGGGCAGTGGGAGCGCCAGTCCAAGAACCTGACGGTGAACGCAGACGCCCGGCAGGCCTTCCCAGGTGGGTGGGCGGGTGCCGGTGCTGCACCGAGCAGTGCTCGCCGCTGCCCCGGGTGGTTTCAGTTCGGGGTTGAGCCGGGGTTGCAGGCTGGGAGACTTGCCAGCGGGAGGCGCCCGTGCACAGCGGGAATCGACGGTCGGTTGCACGCAGAGGCAGCCGGGCTGTAGGTGTGGCCTGGGCGGCGCGGCAGCTGCAGGCCACAGCAGTGGGTGGGGTGGCTGCGCCGGGCCATGCCGCCGCCTGCCCCGCTCGCCCACTCACACCTGCCCGCCGCTGCCTGGTCCACCACCACCACCCCTCCAGCCTTCCTGCCCTACCTGGAAAGCGAGACGAAGGCAGTCGGCGACACCACGCTGAAGCAGGAGGCAGATCTGCTGCGCAAGCTGGTGGCGGTGTGACCCCGGCGGCTGGCGGCGGCTGGTGGCCTCGCAGCCGGCAGCTGGTGGCGGGGTATCCGCCATGCTGCGCAGCGCAGCGCTAGCAACGGCGGCGGCGGCAGTGGCGGCAGCGGCAGCGGTAGCAGCAGCACACGGCCTTGTGAATAGCAACATCACAGTCAGCACATGGGTAGCAGCACTAACAGGCATCAGAGGAAGCCAGCAGCAGGAAGCGAGCGAGGGGGGGGGTCACCCGGCATACAGGCATGCGCCTCCCGGCTGCCCCAGCTGGGCAGCACCATCGCACAGGCCCAAATGTTGATTTTTCGTCAGCAGCAGGCAGACTTGCGCAGCCCCATTGCACATGTTTCACATTGACAGCGTAACTGGCAGAGCGTAAATGCAGAGACTGTACACGTCAAGTGCCGGGTCGTTTCATGCAGGCGGGGAGTGCCAGGCGGGGCAACCAACATGCAGCGCCTGCGCCGCTGCAACGGCTGCGGCATGGTGCGCTACTGCACCGAGGCGTGCAGCAAGGCACACTGGCGGGAGCACCGCGCCGAATGCCGCCGATTGCAGAAGGAGGCGGCGGCGGACGAGGCGGCAGCAGCTGAGGTGGCCAACAAAGAGCAGCTCTAATGTGCCTGATCCCTCAATGATGAAGGCGTCCCCCTGCCAATGCTCCGTCTGTGGATTGCAACAACGTGCCCAAAGCAGGAGAGAGGAGGAGCAAGGCAAGGAGGAGGCGACAGGGGCAGGTGGTGCGCCAGGGCACAGGCACAGGCAGGGGCAGCGAGGCAGGGATGCGTGCGGGGGTGGCACGGCGGATTAGGATGTAAGGTACAGAGGGGGAGGAAGCTCCTCGAGACGCTCCTCAAGGGTAGCTAGCCAAGGGGGAACAGGTATGGAGCAATTCAGGGCAGACAGTGACTGGCAATGAAAGAGGCGCAAAAAGCAACAGCAGAATATGACGCAAGCTGCACTGCTGGTAGCGTCTCGACGCGACGGCCGTGACAGCGGTGCGCAGCAGCGGCGATGGGGCACACCGGACGGAGCCAGGAGCGTGCCTCACAGCTCCTTGCCACCCTTTGCGTCTGCTGCCAAAGGCAGCGCAGGGCCTGCGGGCTGCGCCGCCGCTACCGCTGCTGCCTGCAGACGCTCGCGCGCGCCTTTGCCGTGTGTAGGATGCCTCACAAAAAGCTTCAGGGCTCCCTTCACAATCTTCGCAAACTGCAGCATGGGCCACAGGGTGGGCAGGAGCGCATCTCGGGAGGGGGGCCAGCGTGCCTAGCCGCATCGCACGCCTTCACTGCGCCACATGCAGACAGCTCCACAGCCTCCCACCCGGGCAACCTCCCTGCCAATGCGCCGTCAACAGAGATGCCTCGCCGCTCACCCATAACACGTTCAACGCAAACAGCGCCGGCGGCACGCTGTAAATGAGCGCGCGCGAGAGCGGCGAGATCTGCGTCGGGACGGGGCAGCGGGGCAGGGTGCGAGCATGGGCGGCGCGGACAGAAAAGAAGAGTCACAGAATCGACCTGAGCGCCGCTGAGAAGCGCAGCTGGCAAGGCTTTGCCGCAGCACCGCGCGAGGCTCCTCCCCACCGCGGCGACAAGCAGCCAGAGCCTGACAATCCCAACGCATCCCCGCCCTTGGGCACCCTGCAGCGGAGACGTTTGGGCGCTGCTGCGGCACGGCGCACCTGCTGGTCCGGCCACCACCACCACTCACCAAATGGAACTCCCCCATGTGCTGCACGACGTGCTCGAAAAACTTGAGGAAGAGCAGGATGCGGGCGACGAGCCAGCTGCAGGCAACCAGGGCGCAGGGGGCATGAGCGGCGGCCGCTCAGCTGCTTGCAGCCGGCGTCAGCGACCCCACGTGCGGCCTGCGGCAGCACGGCAACACGCACGCGGAGCCTGCCGGCGCGCGTCCCCCCTCATCCCCTTGCAACGTGCCTGAGCACCAGGGCCAGCCCATTGGCGGCATAGACCGGGTGCTCCCGCCACCCCGCCTTGTCCAAAATGTGTCGCAGGTTGACGAAAGGGGTGGTTGCTTCGGTGGCCAGCAAAGCCAGCGTGTACGCGTGCGCGTGGCCCTGCGACAGAAGGGGGGGACGCGCGTCGAGAAAGCACAATGAGCAGGTTCACAGCGCGCGGGTGGGTGGGTGGGTGGGGGTGAGGGTGGGGGGTGGGGGTTGGGGGGTGGCGGGGGGGCATTGGGTGCTAGCAGGGCAAGGGTGCATGCATGCCGTGGCCCTGGAGCAGGTAAGCGGGAACCAGCGAGCTGGCAGAAAGCGTGAAAGCCCACAGAAACACACAACCACAACCACAACCACAACCACACGTATCCGCGCACAGGCAAGCACCGCGGCACACCTGAACCGCAGCGGCCGCCACCGAGGCGAGGGCCGCGACGTGGTGCAGCTGTAGGGGCGAGAGCAGGCAGGCGGGCAGGGGGAGGGGACCTACGTCAGTGCCTGCTGACGTCGAAGCAGGGCAGGCAGGGGAACCAACCCACTGTGCATGCGCAGAGGCGGTTCGGTGCGACGACAGAGCGGCTCGAGCTGCGCCTGCGCTCTTGGCTGCTCCTGCTTTTGCGCAGCAGCAGCGGCCAGGGCACCAGCGGCAGCAGCGGCGGCAGCAGAGGGTTGTCTTGACATGTATGCAGCGACAGCAGCAAGGCCAGAGCCGTGGCATGGGCGATCACCCCCATCTCAGTCCAGCCCTCCGGCAGGGTAATGCAGCGCCAGCAGCCAGGATTGCGATGCCAGCACCAAGGCAACAGAGAAATCCCACCCCTCCATTCTCACCCCCATCTCCACCCCCCCAAACGCGGGGTAGTGCAGCACCAGCTGCACCAGGTCCGTTGCAAAGTAGCCCAGGCTGAAGCCCAGCGCGGCATCAGAGGCGGGGGAGGTGCGCAGGATGAAGGGGGCGTCGCCGGTCTGGGGGAGGACAAGCGGAAAAGCATCAAACTGTTGTTGTTGTTGTTGTTGTTGTTTGCATTCTGAGAGTTTGGGCTGCGGCAAGAAGGCATCGGGCTGCAACTGGGAACTCCTGGCACACGGGGCGGGGACGCGCAGCGTGGCGTGCTGCAAGGCCCTCCGCGGCAGGCCGCACACCGCGCTGTGCCAGGCGGCCGCGACGGAAGCCACAGCGCGGGCCCGTCCTCCCCGCCGCAACCTGCCCCGCCCCGCCGCCCGCCCCCCGCCGCGCGCGCCTCACATGGTCTGCCGAGAAGACCGGAGACAAGAGGAAGAGATACACAGCTGCTGCCGTGATCACCAGGGCGTGCAGCGTGGAGGGGAGCCTGCGAGGAGGAATGGGGAAGGCAGGCGATGGCGTGGCGGTGTGGTCCGCATGGAGACGCATAAACAGCTGGTGCAGCAGGTGAAAACAGCTTGCGCTGCTGCTGCTGCTGCTGCTGCTGGTGCTGATTGTGCGCGCGGATGCAGCGTGGAGGGCAGGCTGCACGCCGGGGACGGGTGCAGCGCGACGAGTTGGGCAAATCCAGTGCGGCGCCACCCCCATCGTGCAAACCCGTTGTTCCGGCACGCTGCTGGTCAACCTGTTATCAGTGCCTCTGCAGCCCTCAGCTGCACAGCAACGTCTGATGCGCCTCATAATAAGGTAGTCCACGTGGGGTGCGCCGTGCCTCCCACCATCTCCCTGGTACGGAACCCATCCCGCACCTGCCATCCCACTCTAGCTTTTCCGCCGGCGGCAGCTTGCGGTAGCCTGCCAACAGCGGCGACAGCCGCTGCGCCAGCCTCCAGCTGGCCACGTAGGCGGCGTAGCCGACGGCCGCTGCATACAAGCATATGGCAGGGGAGGAAGGGAGCAGAGGTGGCAGCGGGGGCAGGTGGCGGCGGCGCGCGGGCTGGCGCGGGAGCGGTGTCAGCGCCGGCGGCAGGTGTTGCGCTGCGCTGGTTGAGCTCCCTACCGCTTCTTGCGGTCTACTCACCGGCCTCCACAACGAGGTATCGCTCGGCAGTTCTCATGGCGCCGCGACGAGACAAAGTTTGTCGAGCGGGCCGGCTGGCCCGCCGCCGGCGGGAACGATGTTGGGTTCGAGGCTTCAGTATAAACTGGGCTCCACGCAAGCGCCAGAATTAGGTGAGGCTCGCGGAAGTGCGCCACCTGGCGATTCATGCGCCGGCGTTCACGATGCGCGCTTCTCTTGCAAAGAAAGACAGAAGAGCGTCGCCTGAGCTCGGTTCCTGAGCGGCAGCGGGACCCGCCCACCTCTTTTTCTCCGCCGCCATCATGTCGCAGTCCGCTAAGCCTTTAGGCCTGGACAGTGACCCATTGGGGTTTCTTGTAGCCGTGAGTGGGCCAGCGGAGCGGCAGGATGCATGCATGCGGAATTGGCGGGGCGACCGACTAGCGGCGGCGGCGGCGGCGGCGGCACCTAGCGGCACCCAGTCACGCTTGCCTCCTCCCTCGCCACCCCCATCCGCAGCCGCAGGACGGCGCAGCCTTCCTGGCGCAGCACTGGGAGCGGGGACCCGTCGTGGTGAAGGCCACGCCCGAGCGCCGCGCGTTCTTCGAGGGCCTGGCTTCCTTTGGGGCGCTGGCACGCCTTGCACGCTGCGCCGACGAGGAGGGGGAGCCGCTGGAGTTTGGGGTGGACGTGAACGCGGCGCGCTACGTGGACGGCAAGCGGGAGACGCCAAACGGCGAGGTGGGTTGGGGGCAGGGCGGCGCGGCGGGGCGTGGTGGTGGTGGGAGCTGTCGTGGAGCCCGGCAGCCGGGCAGCGGCTTGCGTGCTGCAGCGCTGTAGAGTGCATGAATGAGCCGGGCAACCTCAACATCACTCCACCCTCCGTGCCCCATCACCCTGCGCTGCACGCAGGTGGCTGACTGTGCCACCCTGGACCGCCTTTACCACAACGAGGGGTGCACCATGCAGGTGGGTGAAGGGTGAGGTTGGTGCTGCTGCTGCTGCTGCTGCTGCTGCCGCTGCCGCCGCCCTCGCTGCTGCTGCCGCTGCCGCCGCCCTCGCTGCTGCCGCCGCCCTCGCTGCTGCCGCCCTCGCTGGATGTCGCTTCCGCTGCCCCCCCCCCCTCACCCCCCCCCCCCCTTTCCCCCCGCTTTTCCAGTTCCACCAGCCCCAGCGGTTTTCCGACGACTTCTGGCGGCTGCTGGCGGCGCTGGAGCGCCAGCTGGGCTGCCTGGTGGGCGCCAACACCTACCTCACGCCTCCCGGCACCCAGGGTGCGCATGAAAAGGGGGTGCCAGGTTTTGAAGGGTGTCCTGGATGAACTGCAGCAGGGGGGGCGGCTTTGGCGGGGCTGGGGGAAGGCGTGTAGATCCAAGCGCCAGCCGAGCTGTGAGGGCTGCTGTCTGATGGGGTGAGCAAGAGGCAGCGGCAGCGGCACCGCGTACCTGATCCCCCTGCCCCTCATGCGCCTTGCCCCCACGCCCCCTCCCTCCCTTACCACAGGCCTGGCCCCCCACTGGGACGACGTGGAAATCTTCGTGGTGCAGACCCAGGGCAGCAAGTGAGGCCCGCGGGAGGGGGCGGCGCAGCACGACGGCGGGGGCACCGGCAGCGGCGGCGCTGCCGCAGCGGCCCTGTGGCAGGTGCTGGCACGGGCATTCCCTGCGACAGGAAGGCAGGCAGGGGCGGCCCGCTCATCATCCAGCTACCTGCCCCCCCCCCCCCCCCACCTAAACACCCACCCACCCACCCTTGGCTGCAGGCGGTGGAGGCTGCACGTGCCCCCGCCGGCGCCAGCTGGCTCGCCAGCCGGCGGCCGCGCGCAGCTGCTGTCTGCGTGCCGCCTGGCCAACGCCGTCAGCGGGGACCTTGAGAAGGGGGAGCTGGGAGCAGCGGTGCAGGACTTCACACTTGAGGTGGGTGCAGCGCCCTCATCTCTCACCGGACTATAAAGAAAGGAACCTCTGTTCTGCTGGCCCGTTGGCTCGCACATAGGCGCCAAAACGGGAGCGCTTGCCGGCGGAGCGGTGCGAGGGTGGGGGGTGCGCCCCCAAGGTTGATTGAACGCAGCGCATGCCCACCCACCCACCCGGCTTGTGTGCAGGTTGGAGATGTGCTGTACATGCCTCGCGGCACCATCCACCAGGCGTGCGCGCAGGACCAGGGCAGTGCGCACCTCACCATCTCCACCTACCAGCGCTGGAGCGCAGCAGGTGTGGCGCTGGGGGTTGGGGGCTGGGGGTTGGGGCTCGGGGTGGGGTTGCCGCGCCATGCCTTTCCTCCCTGCCCCCAACACCGACCTGATCAGGAAGCTGCTCCTACCAGGCGTAAACCTTCACACTGGCCTGGTGTGCATGCATGCTGCCCCCGCAGACCTGCTGCAACACACCGTGCCGGAGGCCCCGGCCTCTTACGCCGGAAGCCTCCCTTTACCCCACCCACCCACCCACCCCACCCGCCCCACCCACCCCACCCCCCACGCTACCCCCACCACCCGCAGACCTGCTGCAATACACCGTGTCTGTGGCCCTGGCCAACCACACGCTGCAGCCGCTGCTGCCGGCACCGCTCAAGGCCGGCCTGCCGCACCGCTGGCTGGCAGACGCGGCGCTCGGCGCGGGCGGCGCCGCCACGCTGGCGGCTGCGGCGGGCGGCTTCAGGGAGTGGGACGCCGGCGCCGCTGCTGCGGCTGCTGCTGGCAAGGGCAGCAGCAA
This sequence comes from Micractinium conductrix, assembly GCA_002245815.2. Lineage (NCBI taxonomy): Eukaryota > Viridiplantae > Chlorophyta > Trebouxiophyceae > Chlorellales > Chlorellaceae > Micractinium > Micractinium conductrix. The sequence goes on from LHPF02000004.1 coordinate 1,573,640, forward strand.
GGCCGCGAAGCCTGGCGGCAAGGCGGGCGGCGGCGGCGCCACGGCGGGGCTGGCGAAGCAGCTGGCGTCTGCCTGCCGCAGGTGGGTAGAATCTACATCTGATGTAGGACCATGTCGGGGCAGGGCAGAAAGCGTTGCAAAGGGGCACTGCGAGGCACGGGGGGCCGCTGAAGATGCCTTGCAATGCTCCACCTGCAGCCTCACCGCCCACCCACCCACCCATGTGCCCACCCGCCCTGCCGCCCACGCGCCCCTGCCGCAGCCTGGCCGAGTGCCTGGAGGGAGAGGGGGAGCTGGCGCCTCGGCTGCTGCAGACCGCGGCCGACACCATGGCTGAGGACTTCATGCGCAGCAGGTGGGTGGGCTCGGACTCCTGCAGGTACTGCTGGCTGCCTGCCCTCCCATGCCGCAATCTGCCGCCGCACCCGGCCATGCGTGCCGCACCGCATCCCTGCTTCCATCCACCCTGTGTGCGTCAGTCAAACCCTCGGCATTCCCACCGCTGCTCGCCTGTCCCTCCTGCCGCCTGCTCTGTGTGCTGACGCCGGTCGCCGCCCCACACGGCGCGGCTGCCGCCGGGCTTCCCCCCCTACTGTTGGCCCCCCGCTCCTGCTGAGCGTTGCAACCTCGCCCCGTCTATCTATCTGCAGGCTGCCGCCGCACCCGACGCAGCTGCCGCCGCGGGGGCCCGCCCCCACGCTGCAGGACAGCGTGCAGTGCGTGGGTGCGGGCCTCTTCCGCCTCGTGCCCTTCCACCCCAGTGAGAGCTTGGGTGGGCAGGGTGGACCGACGGCAGCCGACCCCTGCCTGCCTGCTCCTGCCTGCCAGCTTGCATGCCTCCTGCAAGGCTGCATGCATGCATGCATACTTGGGCCCACTGCCCGCCTGCTTGCGCTGCACCGCCTCGCCTGGCTGCCCTGCTGCGCCGATGCTCGAATGCCCGTCGCCATCTTCCTCCTCCCCTGCAGAGCAGGGCGGCGGGTGCGCCCCTGACTGCGACGAAGATCACGAGCACGGCCATGGCCACGCTGAGCACGAGCACGGCCATGCTTGCGACGACGAGGACAGCGATGAAGAGCACGAGGAGGGCCATGGGCATGGGCACGAGGGCGGCGGCGGCGGCGCCGCCGCCTTTGGCGCCCCGCCCGCCTGCGTGCGCCTGGTCAGCTGCCTGCACAACGAGCGAATGGCTCACATGATGAGCGGGGGCGGCGAGGAGGAGGGGCAGAGCGGCAGCGACGACGACAGCGGCAGCGACGGGGAGAGCGACGGTGCGTGGGCGGGGGCGGGGTGTTGGCACGGGGCGCGGGGCATGGGGGGGTGATGCATTACGCGCCTGGCTGCGCTGTGCCTGCACATCTGTCTGCCTGCCCCCTGCCTGCTCCCTGCGTGCCTGTCGCCTGCCTGCACATCTCATGGGGGGGATCTCACAGGGATGCGTCCGCGCCTGCTCTGCTCCCCGCAGAGGACGCTGCAGCACTGGCAGCGGCGGCGGGCGTCGCGGCGGCGCCGGCGCGCAAGCGCAAGCATCCCGCGGCCGACGACGGCAGCGGCAGCAGCAGTGAAGGGGAGGATGGGGAAGACGATGGAGAAGAGGAGGGCAACGATGAGGAGGGCAGCGAGGAGGAGGGAGACGAGGGGACACCCGAGGACCTGGTCTTCCCTGCCGAGTTTGCGCCGGCCCTGGTGCAGCTGCTGGACAGCGCGGCTGACGCGCCCGGCGGCGGCGGCGCGCCGCTGCCGGTGGCGACCATCGCGCTGCCGGATCCAGAGCTGCAGCTGCAGGTGGGCGGGCAAGTTGTTGCGCTGTGCGCTGCGTTCTGCGCTGTGCCGTTGTGGCGCAACCTGCCGTGTTGCACTGTGCCGCGCCGCGCTGTCGGCGGCGGCCATCAAGCTTCCTAGTCGGCGGTGCTCTGACGTTACAGCTTGAAAGCAGCTGCAGAGGGGTGTGCTCTGGTGTGCTCTCGCTAGTGCTGCTGTCGTCCCGCTGAGCAGTCCCCTCTCGACTTGGTGCCCCAGGTGGCCGCTGTGCTGTGGGACGCTGGCGTGCTGCGCACAGTCAAGGCTACAGCGCCTGCCAAGGTCCCCAAGGCCAAGCCTGCCAAGGCCTCAAAGGAGTCTGGCAAGACCAGCAAGGGTGAAGCGGCGGCGGCGGTGGCAAAGGGCGACACGGCGGCGCGGCGCGGCGCGGCGGCAAGCAGCAGGCGGGCGGCGGCGGTCGGGCGGCGAAAAAGTCCAAGAAGTGAGGGGGGCCTGAGCAGCGTTGCATCAGACGCATTGCTTCTACGGGACCCTGCACCTGCCACACTGAACACTGTTCGTGCTGCAACAGCCTGTCTGCCACTCTGCCACCCCTTGCCTTGTCTTGCCCGATGGAGTGGCAACAATTTGAAGATGCGAGTGCACCAGCAGGCACAGACACCACGAGGGTTGGTGGAGATGAGCAGGCAGGCAATATACAGAAATCAGGGGCTTTGCAGGCATGGGGGTGTGCGTTGTGTAAAAGGGCAGGCATCAGGGCTGCGCTCCGTTGGCTGCCTCAGGCGCCGTCGTCTCCGCTGCTGCCGCCCCTGGTGACGCCGCCTCTACTGCTGCCGTCCCTGCTGTCGCCCCCTCTGCTGCTGGCGCATCGTCCATCTCAGCGCCAGCTGCCGCCTCCTTCTGCAGGCGGCGGCACTCGGCACGGTGCGCCCGCCAGTGCGCCTTGCTGCATTCCCCGCTGCAGTAGCGCACCGTGCCGCAGCCGCCGCAGCGGCGCAGGTGCTGCGTGTTGGGGCAGCCCTCGGCGGCGCACGCGCGGGGCAGGGCTGCGGGCTGTGCAGGCGGCGGGGTTGGTGCAGCCGCCTAGGGTGAGGTCAGGCCAGCCAATGCGTCTGCCAACGTCTGCATGGCCCAACGTGCCTCCTGCGGCAGGTTTGTGTTGCTGCTGGCGCAGCGCAGCGCCTGCTGCACGTCTGTAGTGCTGCCGGCAGCGGCGATGCGCGAGGGCACGCCGCTGCTGTAGTTGGCCAGCCCGGCAAGCGCAGGGGCTGCCAGCTGTTGATGTCGCGCATCGCTGCTGCTGCACAGGCGAGTGAGCGCCTCGACACCGCCAGCTGTCAGCAAAGACAGCACAGCGTGCTCGTCGTAAAACATCTTGATCAGCAGCGCGGCGGAAAATAACTGCACATTGGCGCCCGTGCTGCACAGCAGCCGCACGATGTCAGGGGCTTTGGAAGGGAGCAGACCTTTCAGCTGCCTGACTTGGCTGCTGTCGTGCGCAGACTGGAGGAGGATGCCAAGGGCGAAGGCTGCACTGCCCGCTGCCATGTCATCTGCGCTCGACAGCTGCTGCAGCAGTGGCGCAATGCCGCCGGATGCTGCCACTGCGGCTGCATGCTCTTCGCCGCGGTCTGCATAGCAGCCCAGCATGAGCGCCGCCTGCTGCTGCACGCCGCTGCTGCTGTGCTGCAGCAGGCGCACTGCGGAAAGCATGCCGATTGTGAGGTCTTGCAGTGCCGAGCTGCTGATGTTGGCATCTGCTGCCAGGATGGTTAGCGTTGCTAACGCCGCGGTCAGGAGCGCATCGCTGCTGCCGTTCCGGCTCAGGCACTGCACCAGCACAGGAACCGCGCAGGCAGCACACACAGCGGCCCGCGCCTCGGGGTTGCGCGCTGCCAGGCCGTGCAGCGCATTGGCTGCCTGCAGCTGCTGCACGCGGCCGCCACTGCGCAGCCTCTGCACCAGGGTTGGAGGTTGGAAGCTCGGCAAGGTCCATGCCTGCAGGGGAGGGCAAAGCGTAGGGAATCAACAGTCGAGGAAGGGGCGTGGAGGCATGCAAGTGCAACAATCACAGAGCCGCGGTGGCAGGGAGCGCTGCTTTTGGGCATGATTGGGCGCCGAGTTCCGTGGTTGGCAACCAGGATAGCGATTAAACGACGGAAGTTCCTGTGGGCGGCGGCAGGAGCCGACGGCGGGGTCGCAGCGGCAGGAGCCCACCCCACACCGCAGACTGCCTCAAGGGCGCACCTGCGCTTGGGCCGTGCTTACAGGGCCGTGAGGGGTGCCGGGGCGAAGGAGAGGGCTGGAGCCAGGCGCACTGGCGGGCAGGAAGCCCAGTGAGCGACCCAGCCTGCTTGAAGCGAGGAGTGGGCTGCACCTGCGTGATGGTGACGCAGAAGCTTGGCTGACTGCCTCCAAGAGAACGAGCACACGAGGCAGGGCGATCCACCGGCAGCGTCAGCGGCGTGCCACTTGCCAGTGCTGGCAGCACTAGTGGCGGCCCTGCTGGCGGCATCGACTCACCTCCTCCTGCCACTGTCACAAGCTCCTGCGTGCTTGAGTAAACAACGTACCCTCCCAGACCGACCGACCACCCTTAGACGGGCCTCAGCCTGGTTTTGGTACTGCTGGCGCCCTCCCCAGATCTGCAATCCCCAAACTGAAACACCGGCGTTCGGTGTGCTACGGCAGCCTGTCGCTCTTGCCTTGCCTCGAAATGGTGTGGCGAGTCGATGAGACTAGGACAGGAAGGAGACAGGTGGGTGATCAGATGTGACAAGCACAGGCAGTAAGGAAATACGGGGGGGGGGCGGGGGCGGCGGGGCGGGGCGGGGCGTTGGGCCGGACGGGCACGGGGGAATGCCATGCAGAAGGGCAGGCTTCAGGGCTGCGCTTCGTTGCTGCCTCAGCTGCTGCCGGCCGCCGCCTCCGCCTCTGCTGCCGCTGCTGCCTCCGGCTCAGCTGCTGCCGCCTTGTCCGCCACCGCCTCCTTCTGCAGGCGGCGGCACTCGGCACGGTGCGCCCTCCAGTGCGCCGTGCTGCACGCCTCGCTGCAGTAGCGCACCGTGCCGCAGCCGCCGCAGCGGTGCAGGTGCTGCGTGTTGGGGCAGCCCTCGGCGGCGCACGCGCGGGCGGGGCAGGGCTGCGGGCTGCGCAGGCGGCGGGGATGGTGCAGCTACCGAGGGCGAGGGCAGGCCAGCCAAGGCGTCTCCCAACGCCTGCATGGACCAACGTGCCTCCTGCGGCATGTTTGTGGTGCTGCTGGCGCAGCGCAGCGCCTGCTGCACAGCTGCGGTGGCGCCCGCAGCGGCAATGAGCGAGGGGACGCTGCTGCTGTAGTTGGCCAGCCCGGCAAGGGCTTGGGCGGCCAGTTTTTGACACGATGCGCTGCTGCTGCTGCACAGGCTCACGAGCGCCTCGACGCCGCCAACTGCCAGCAGGGAAGGCACAGCGCGCTCGTCGTACGCCACAAGCAGCGCCGCTGGGGCGGCAAGGAGCTGTACGTCACAGCGGTTGCTGCGCAGCAGTCGCGCAATGTCAGCAGCTTTTGCAGGAAGCAGTGCCTGCACTCGCCTGGCAAGGCTGCGCTTGACGGGCCGCGAGATTGCTTGGCAGACGAGGAGGCTTTGGGCGGGCAGGAGCTCACAGCGAACCAGCCTCGTAAGGCAAGCTGGACGTGTGGAGGCGGGCCTTGTGGAGGCGACACACGCGGTGCACGCCTGGTGGACTGCGAGGAAACCAGCTGGCAGGGCTGGGGCGATGCGCGGGCGGCGGCAGCTGCAGCATCCCCGTCCACTCACCTCCTCCGCCGCCATGCTCTTGTGGACGGACGGGCGCGGCCATGCGCCAGCGGCGGCAGGAGCCAGCGGGGGGTCGCAGCCGCAGAGCTGGCCACCCTCTCTGCATGCCCTCGGGGCGCGCACCTGCGCTCCGTCTGCGCTTCACGGGTCGTGAGGGGTGCTGGAGTGGGGAGGAAGGCTGGCAGGGCGGCCTGAGACAGGTGCTCAGGCGGGCAGAAGCTCAGAGCGACCTGGCCTGCTCCAGGCAAGGAGTGGGGTGCGTGAAGGTACAGACACGCCTGCCGGACTGTCGCGGAGAACATGGCAACGAGGCAGGGGCAACCACCATTCAGCGTCAGCACCACGGCGCGGGCCCTGCGGGCGGCCCGGGCCGTGCGGCGGCCCTGCTGCCGGCATGTAGATCTGCTCGCCCCCTCCTGCCACTGCCCCAAGCACCTGCGTATGCGTGCACCACTTCCCTCGACCGACCATCCTTAGACGGGCCAGTGCCATCTCTTTCATCCCGCCGGCGCGACAGTGAACGTTCCACTGTTGATGTGCATGCACATGAACGGTGCGCACCGTGCTGCAGCAGCCTGCAAGTCTCTGATGCCCAGGCCTCTCGGCCCTACCGATCAAATGATGTGGCAGCGTAATGTAACAAGCAAAGGCACGCATGAAGGCTGGTGAGAGATCAGCAAGCAGGCAACATGCAGAAATCAGGGGATTTGCATGCACGGGGGGATGTGCTGTGTAGATACGGCAGGCAGGACAGCGCTGCGCTTCGTTGGCTGCCTCAGGTGCTGCCCGCCTCCGCCTCCGCCTCTGCTGCTGTCCCCTGCACCGGCTCTGCTGCTGCCTCCTCTGGTGCTGCCACCGCTGCCACCGCTGCCTTCTGCAGGCGGCGGCACTCGGCGCGGTGCTCCCGCCGGTGTGCCTTGCTGCACGCCACGCTGCAGTAGCTCACCGTGCCGCAGCCGCCGCAGCTGCGCAGGCGCTGCGAGTTGGTGCAGCCCTCGGCGGCGCACACGCGGGGTGGGGCTGCGGGCTGCGCAGGCGGCGGGGCTGCGGGCTGCGCAGGCGGCGGGGTTGGTGCAGCTGCCAAGGGTGACCCCAAGCCAGCCAAGGCATCTCCCAAAGCCTGCATGGCCCTGCATGCCACTTGCGGCGTGGCTGTGTCGCTGACCATGCAGCGCAGCGCCTGCTGCACAGCTGCAGTGTCACCAGCAGCGGCATTCAACGAGGGCACGCTGTCGCTGTATTGGGCCAGCGCGGCAAGGGCTTTGGCGGCCTGCTGTTGATGTCGCGGATCGCTGCTGCTGCACAGGAGCGCGAGCGGCTCGACGCCGCCAGCTGCCAGCAAGGAAGGCACAGCGTGCTCGTCGTACGCCAGAAGCAGCATCAGTGCTACGGCTTGGAGCTGCACTACAGTATCGTTGCTGCCCAGCAGTCGCGCAATGTCAGCAGCTTTTGCAGGAAGCAGTGCCTGCACTTGCCGGCATGGCTGCTTGCGTTGCCAGCCTGGTAGAGGATGAGTAAAGCGAATGCTGCGCTGCCCGCTGCCACGTCGTTTGCTCTCGACAGCTGCTGCAGCAGTGGCTCAACGCAGCCGGATGCTGCGACGGCGGTTGCATGCTCTTCGCCGCGGCCTGCAAACATGCCCAGCATGAGCGCCGCCTGCTGCTGCACGCCGCTGCTGCTGCGTTGCAGCAGGCGCACTGCGGAAAGCATGCCGATTGTGAGGTCTTGCAGTGCTGTGCTGCTGATTCCGGCATCTGTCGCCAGGATGGCCAGCGTTGCTAAAACCGCGGTCAGGAGCGCATCGCTGCTGCCGCTCCGGCTCAGGCACTGCACCAGCACGGGAACCGCGCCGGCAGCGCACACAGCGGCCCGCGCCTCGGGGCCGCACGCTGCCAGGCCGCGCAGCACATTAGCTGCCTGCAGCTGCTGCATGCGGCCGCCGCTACGCAGCCGCTGCACCAGGGTTGGAAGCTCGGCAAGGTCCATGCCTGCAGGGCGAGGATTTGAAGGGCGAGCCTGGAGAGAGGGGCAAGGAAGCACCAACGGCATGGCAGACGCATGAGAAGCCGAGGAAGCAGCGTGCCTGCAGGGTTGCTGAGCGCTGCCCGTGGGAGCCACCATCACTTTGTAAGGCCAAACGAAACGACGGACGCTTCCGTGGGCGGCGGCAGGAAGCGACGGTGCGGTCGCAGCGGCGACTGCCCTCCCGACTCCGCAGACTGCTTCGGGCGCCCGCACCTGCGCTCGAACTGCGGTCCAAGGGCTGTGAGGGGCGTCTGGCAAGCGAGGAGGGCGGCCAGGGCGGCCTGAAGGCCACTGGAGGCAGGTGCTCGGGCAGGCACCTGCTCAGAGCAACCCAGCCTGCACGTGGCAAGCGTGGAGTTGACGGAGGTGCTGGCAGACTGCAGTGGATGGGTAGAGCGTGGGAACGAGGTTCGATCGGCAATCCACGGCAGTCAGCACCGCCGCCGAGGGCATGGGGCCCGAGGCCGCATTTCCCCCTCTACGCCGCCCCCTCCTCGTGCCTGCAACGCCCCCGAATTCCTAACACACTCGCTTTAGTGTGTGTTGGGGTGCACAAGAAGCTCCCAAGACAGCCCAGACAGCCCAGGCGAAGACGCTCCTAAGACAACACAGAGTTGTGCTAGGCGCGTTGCACAGGCCTCTGTAGAGCGCTCAGACGATCTGTCAACCAGTGAGCGCTGGGTGCCCCGAGGCAGCCGGCACCGGCAGTGCAGGGTGGGCAGCGCTGCTCAACTTGCACCCGCGTGTCCCGCGTCCTCGCCCTGCGTGTCTTTCCGCTGCTGTGCGACAGCCGCCGCTTCTGCTGCTGTACAGGCTCCACCTGGCGACTCCCGCCTGCCAGCGCACAGACCGTTACATGTTGCGTTGCACACTAGAGGGGGCAAGGCAGAGAGAAAGAGAGCGGGATTGCGGGTTACCCTGTTGCTCCTGTCGCCTCCCCTGTTGTTGGCAGTCTGCTCGGGCCCGCCGCCGCCTGGTGCTCGCTGCCGAGGCGGCCTGCCTGCCGCGCAGATCACTTGCGCAGCGCCGGCGCCGCCCCACGCAGCGCCCTCCACGCCTCCACCGCGTGCTGCGCCGCCTTCTCCGGCACGCCCATCTCGTTCACTGGCGGCCACCAGTACTGAACTACCATCAGATTCACTGCAGGCACCAGCAAAGGGGGCCAGCCGTCAAAAAATCCGAATGAGTCTTCGACAACGTGCAGAGGGTGTGCAGCAGTTGGTCGGGGGACAGGTAGCGCCGGCCCCGGGCCGCCGGCGGCCACGCTGACCGCCGCACGCGCAGCGGCGCAGCACGCAGGGTCGAAGGAGGCATTGCAGCGACAGTGGCTGCTCTGCCTGCAGGCCACTCACCAATGGCGATGGTGAGGATGCGGGCCAGGGAGGTGGGCACCCTCAGGCCTGCCCCCCTGCAGGCAGGGCATGCGAGGTGCACACGAGTGAGTGTTGACATCAACTGCAACCGGCGTGTGCGCACGGACATGGAGACAGGGGTGGCACAGCACAGCAGCACGAGGCGAGCGCAGCAGCGCCGCTTGCGCCCACCTGAGCGCGTGCTTTCCAGCGTTCTCCGCCACCACCAGGGCGCCCCACCCAGCAAAGTATTTCAGCCACAGCAGGCGCGGCGTGAAGCGACCAGTGAAGTTCCTGCACGCGAAAGGGGGGGGGGGGCACATGCTGGTTGCAGGCAGCAGCGAGGGCGGCCCGCGGCAAGGCAAGGCATGGCAGGAGCAGCGTGGATGCCCCAGCTGCACACTCTTGCAGGCACTGGCACACGAAACGCGCGGCGCTGGCGTGTGCACGCCGATGTATCCACCCGCCCTGCTGCGCACCCCGCGTGCCGCCCACCCGCCGCGCCACAGGAGCCCCCTTGGTGCACGACCTTCCTCCGACAACATTCCAATTGAAGCGGCCTCACCAGAACAGCGCCTCGTGCATGAGGCCGCTCACTACGAAGACAGCAAACACGGCGGCCAGGCGGCGGGCGCGGCTGAAGGGCGCCGCCTGGCCGGGCCGCCGCACCAGCCGGCCTGCAGGAGGGGCGGCCAGGCAGGAGCCGCCCTTGTTGGGTGCGCGCCGGTGGCGGTGTGGGGGACGCATGGACAACCTGGGCGCGGGGCAGCACGACAGCTGGCTGCTGCAGCATGTCTGCAGACGGGTGCGGGGAGGCCCGGCCCCTACCCAATGTGCACACACTCCCCGCGACCAGTTCATGGGGAGCGTCAAGCCTCAGGGCCCTTGAATCAAGATACAGTAAAAGACAGTGAAAGACAGAAACCAGCAGCCCACCCTCCATGATTGGTTCGTAGACGCCGGAGCGCAGCGCGTCAGAGACGGTCAGGTTCCACCTGCACATTGATTGATTGATTGATTGATTGATTGATTGATTGATTGATTGATTGATTGATTGATTGATTGATTGATTGATTGATTGATTGATTGATTGATTGATTGATTGATTGATTGATTGATTGATTGATTGATTGATTGATTGATTGATTGATTGATTGATTGATTGATTGATTGATTGATTGATTGATTGATTGATTGATTGATTGATTGATTGATTGATTGATTGATTGATTGATTGATTGATTGATTGATTGATTGATTGATTGATTGATTGATTGATTGATTGATTGATTGATTGATTGATTGATTGATTGATTGATTGATTGATTGATTGATTGATTGATTGATTGATTGATTGATTGATTGATTGATTGATTGATTGATTGATTGATTGAAGAGCAGGCGGCGCGGTGGGGGGGCGCTGTGTTTGCAGGGCGGCGATGCACCCCTAGGGCAGTGCGGGCGTTTGAGCGCAGTCGTGCCAGGGAGTGCCAGGCGCGACTTGCAGGTCAGGCCCTGGAGCCACGATGCCCAGCAGTGCAGACATTAGCGCCCTTTGGCAGGCAGCGCCTGGCAGGCGGCAGCAGGGATCCCACCCACAGCCAACCCACCCACCCACCCACCCACCCACCCACCCACCCACCCACCCACCCACCCACCCACCCACCTGTGGTTCCAAAAGTCACCGACTGCTCCCGTGGAGAGGAAGGGCAGGGGAGGGGGCAAGGGCTCAGTCAGCTGGTGTTTGAGTGCGAGGTGCTGGCGCGGCGATTGGCATGCAGCCGGCGCAGGCGCACAGCCTCGACGATGCAACACGGCGCACAGCAGGCGCGGCAGAGTCGACCGGCACAGCACACGGCAGGGCGGCCACACAGCATTGCTGGTCCGAGCCGCGCAGTTCAACGAGCACCGGCATGGAGGAGCGCACGTGATGTGGAGGCATAGGGGTTGTTGAAGGCGGGGGCAATCGCCAGGCCCGTCAGCGCGCCCACCGCCGCCGCCATGGCATCCATCCCCAGGCTGACACCCAGGTACTGTGAGAACCCTGCGAGGCAAGGGGATCAATCAATGAATCAGAATGCGTTGTTCTCGCTGATGTGAATCCCAGGGACCCAGCCACGGTGAGGGGGCTCTGCAACGCCGGCGCAAGCGGGCAGTGGGCAGTACAGCTTCAGGTACTGTGAGGACCCTGGAAGGCAAGGGGGCCAGCAGGCGCAGCACGGCGTGTCAGTCGTCAGCAGTACACGTCGCTGCAGGCAACAGAGCTTGGAGCGACGGCGTGCCATTTCCTCGGCTGCCCCGCATGGGACCAGCAGGCCGGGGACACCCACCCACCCACCCACCCACCCACCTTGCAGCACCAGCAGCGCGATGCGCGGCACGCCAGCAGAGAAGCGCACAAACACATGGACCACCCCCGCCAGCGCGGCGGCCTTGCGCACAAAGTGACGGAAGTGCGTCAGGGCTGCAAGGCAGGGGAGGAGCCAGGCAGGGCAGGGGACGGAGGTTTCAGGTGGCGGCGAGGTGGCGCGGGCACGGCACGGCCACAGCCTGCCGCCGCGCTGCTGCCCCTCCCCTCCACCGGCGCCAGGCAAGCAATACACTGCGCATGATCCATAGACAGGCCGAGCATCAGCGATGGGCCGCCGCGGCTTCCTCGCGCTAGGCACATGTGCCGGTACAGGGGCAGCAGCAGGAGCAGGCGCCGCAGGCACAGCACCTGAGCGGGCTTCAGCGGTGGGCTTGGGCCTGGGCTTCCCCTTGGCCTGGCTGTCCTCAGCCTCCTCCCCCTCCATCCCTGCTGTGCCAGGGCTGCGCTTGCCGCTGGGCGGCGGCGCTGGCGGCGGAGCCGCGGGCGCTGCGGAGCAGCGCGGGGCGGGGCGGGGCGGGGCAGGCAGGGCAGGCGACAGTGAATACGGTAGGAGATGAGATGCCACCGCACCGCTTTCAGCACTGCACCCCCTCGCAACTCAGCAGACAGTGCGCCGAGGCAGCGCAGAGTGTTCAGGCACCGTGCGGCGGCGGGCGTACCGTCTGCGGGCGTGATGGGGAGCGCGTACACCGCCACAAACTGGGGCAGGGTGAGCGCGCGCTCAGCGAGGCTGCCCCTGCCCATCACCCAGCTCAGCAGCTGCAGAGGGGATCACGTTGGCGGGGCAGCCAACAGAATCTGACGAGTCAGCACGCTGTTGCAACGTGGGCCCAGTGGCTGGGAATGGACTGGGGGTGGGGTCGGCGCAGGGCAGGCGCCGAGCGGTCTTGCCAGCAGCAGCGCAGGCGCGGAGCGCACGTGCGCGTGCACGTCACGCCGCCTCGCTCGTGCTGCCCCTCTTGCCTTCACGTTGGTGATGCAGGCGACGATGAAGGCGGTGATGTTTGTGATGACTGCAGCGGGGCAGGGGGGGAAGAGACTGTTGGAGGACGCTTGAGGGGAGCTCTGCCACTTGTGTCGACCCCGGGCCTCCAGCGGCGCAGCCCAGCGTGGCGGCGGCGTGGCAAGATGCAGGCGCACCAATGCGGCGCAAGCAGCAGAGGGGGGTGGAAGAGTAAAGGAAAAACGTGCCTTCTGTGTCGCCATCAAACGCCAATGGCCAGAGCTGGTTGAGAGCGACGACACAGACAGCCACCGGAAGGCGCGCCGCGCCCGGCGGCCGCCGCCGCGCCGCCCACACCGCCAGCCCGCCGCCCGCCAGCGACAGCTGCCACAGCAGCAGCCGCTGGACCAGGCTGAGCGTGGAGGCCAGGCTGCGGGCACTGGCGAGCATGGCAGCCAAGGGTTCGGGCAGGGTTCGCAAGGCTCTGGCGCTCACGGGAAAAATAAAGTCGCTGGACCCGTTTAGGATGGTCGGTCGGTCTGGGAGTGTAAGCAAACCGTCCACAAGAGCATGGCGGCGGAGGAGGTGAGTGGACGGGGATGCTGCAGCTGCCGCCGCCCGCGCATCGCCCCAGCCCTGCCAGCTGGTTTCCTCGCAGTCCACCAGGCGTGCACCGCGTGTGTCGCCTCCACAAGGCCCGCCTCCACACGTCCAGCTTGCCTTACGAGGCTGGTTCGCTGTGAGCTCCTGCCCGCCCAAAGCCTCCTCGTCTGCCAAGCAATCTCGCGGCCCGTCGAGCGCAGCCCTTCAAGCGCAGCCCTTCAAGCGCGGCCCTTCAAGCGCAGCCTTGCCAGGCGAGTGCAGGCACTGCTTCCTGCAAAAGCTGCTGACATTGCGCGACTGCTGCGCAGCAACCGCTGTGACGTACAGTTCCTTGCCGCCCCAGCGGCGCTGCTTGTGGCGTACGACGAGCGCGCTGTGCCTTCCCTGCTGGCAGTTGGCGGCGTCGAGGCGCTCGTGCGCCTGTGCAGCAGCAGCAGCGCATCGTGTCAAAAACTGGCCGCCCAAGCCCTTGCCGGGCTGGCCAACTACAGCAGCAGCGTCCCCTCGCTCATTGCCGCTGCGGGCGCCACCGCAGCTGTGCAGTAGGCGCTGCGCTGCGCCAGCAGCACCACAAACATGCCGCAGGAGGCACGTTGGTCCATGCAGGCGTTGGGAGACGCCTTGGCTGGCCTGCCCTCGCCCTCGGTAGCTGCACCATCCCCGCCGCCTGCGCAGCCCGCAGCCCTGCCCCGCCCGCGCGTGCGCCGCCGAGGGCTGCCCCAACACGCAGCACCTGCACCGCTGCGGCGGCTGCGGCACGGTGCGCTACTGCAGCGAGGCGTGCAGCACGGCGCACTGGAGGGCGCACCGTGCCGAGTGCCGCCGCCTGCAGAAGGAGGCGGTGGCGGACAAGGCGGCAGCAGCTGAGCCGGAGGCAGCAGCGGCAGCAGAGGCGGAGGCGGCGGCCGGCAGCAGCTGAGGCAGCAACGAAGCGCAGCCCTGAAGCCTGCCCTTCTGCATGGCATTCCCCCGTGCCCGTCCGGCCCAACGCCCCGCCCCGCTCCGCCGCCCCCGCCCCCCCCCCGTATTTCCTTACTGCCTGTGCTTGTCACATCTGATCACCCACCTGTCTCCTTCCTGTCCTAGTCTCATCGACTCGCCACACCATTTCGAGGCAAGGCAAGAGCGACAGGCTGCCGTAGCACACCGAACGCCGGTGTTTCAGTTTGGGGATTGCAGATCTGGGGAGGGCGCCAGCAGTACCAAAACCAGGCTGAGGCCCGTCTAAGGGTGGTCGGTCGGTCTGGGAGGGTACGTTGTTTACTCAAGCACGCAGGAGCTTGTGACAGTGGCAGGAGGAGGTGAGTCGATGCCGCCAGCAGGGCCGCCACTAGTGCTGCCAGCACTGGCAAGTGGCACGCCGCTGACGCTGCCGGTGGATCGCCCTGCCTCGTGTGCTCGTTCTCTTGGAGGCAGTCAGCCAAGCTTCTGCGTCACCATCACGCAGGTGCAGCCCACTCCTCGCTTCAAGCAGGCTGGGTCGCTCACTGGGCTTCCTGCCCGCCAGTGCGCCTGGCTCCAGCCCTCTCCTTCGCCCCGGCACCCCTCACGGCCCTGTAAGCACGGCCCAAGCGCAGGTGCGCCCTTGAGGCAGTCTGCGGTGTGGGGTGGGCTCCTGCCGCTGCGACCCCGCCGTCGGCTCCTGCCGCCGCCCACAGGAACTTCCGTCGTTTAATCGCTATCCTGGTTGCCAACCACGGAACTCGGCGCCCAATCATGCCCAAAAGCAGCGCTCCCTGCCACCGCGGCTCTGTGATTGTTGCACTTGCATGCCTCCACGCCCCTTCCTCGACTGTTGATTCCCTACGCTTTGCCCTCCCCTGCAGGCATGGACCTTGCCGAGCTTCCAACCTCCAACCCTGGTGCAGAGGCTGCGCAGTGGCGGCCGCGTGCAGCAGCTGCAGGCAGCCAATGCGCTGCACGGCCTGGCAGCGCGCAACCCCGAGGCGCGGGCCGCTGTGTGTGCTGCCTGCGCGGTTCCTGTGCTGGTGCAGTGCCTGAGCCGGAACGGCAGCAGCGATGCGCTCCTGACCGCGGCGTTAGCAACGCTAACCATCCTGGCAGCAGATGCCAACATCAGCAGCTCGGCACTGCAAGACCTCACAATCGGCATGCTTTCCGCAGTGCGCCTGCTGCAGCACAGCAGCAGCGGCGTGCAGCAGCAGGCGGCGCTCATGCTGGGCTGCTATGCAGACCGCGGCGAAGAGCATGCAGCCGCAGTGGCAGCATCCGGCGGCATTGCGCCACTGCTGCAGCAGCTGTCGAGCGCAGATGACATGGCAGCGGGCAGTGCAGCCTTCGCCCTTGGCATCCTCCTCCAGTCTGCGCACGACAGCAGCCAAGTCAGGCAGCTGAAAGGTCTGCTCCCTTCCAAAGCCCCTGACATCGTGCGGCTGCTGTGCAGCACGGGCGCCAATGTGCAGTTATTTTCCGCCGCGCTGCTGATCAAGATGTTTTACGACGAGCACGCTGTGCTGTCTTTGCTGACAGCTGGCGGTGTCGAGGCGCTCACTCGCCTGTGCAGCAGCAGCGATGCGCGACATCAACAGCTGGCAGCCCCTGCGCTTGCCGGGCTGGCCAACTACAGCAGCGGCGTGCCCTCGCGCATCGCCGCTGCCGGCAGCACTACAGACGTGCAGCAGGCGCTGCGCTGCGCCAGCAGCAACACAAACCTGCCGCAGGAGGCACGTTGGGCCATGCAGACGTTGGCAGACGCATTGGCTGGCCTGACCTCACCCTAGGCGGCTGCACCAACCCCGCCGCCTGCACAGCCCGCAGCCCTGCCCCGCGCGTGCGCCGCCGAGGGCTGCCCCAACACGCAGCACCTGCGCCGCTGCGGCGGCTGCGGCACGGTGCGCTACTGCAGCGGGGAATGCAGCAAGGCGCACTGGCGGGCGCACCGTGCCGAGTGCCGCCGCCTGCAGAAGGAGGCGGCAGCTGGCGCTGAGATGGACGATGCGCCAGCAGCAGAGGGGGCGACAGCAGGGACGGCAGCAGTAGAGGCGGCGTCACCAGGGGCGGCAGCAGCGGAGACGACGGCGCCTGAGGCAGCCAACGGAGCGCAGCCCTGATGCCTGCCCTTTTACACAACGCACACCCCCATGCCTGCAAAGCCCCTGATTTCTGCATATCGCCTGCCTGCTGGTCTCTCACCAGCCGTCATGCGTGCCTTTGCCTGCTGGTGCATTCGCATTTTCAAGTTGTTGCCACTCCATCGGGCAAGACGAGGCAAGGGGTGGCAGAGTGGCAGACAGGCTGTTGCAGCACGAACAGTGTTCAGTGCGGCAGGTGCAGAGTCCTGTAGAAGCAATGCGTCTGATGCAACGCTGCTCAGGCCCCCCCTTACTTCTTGGACTTTTTCGCCGCCCGACCGCCGCCGCCCGCCTGCTGCTTGCCGCCGCGCTGCGCCGCCGTGTCGCCCTGCCACCGCCGCCGCCGCTTCACCCATCGGTCAACCGCTATAAAGCAAACATCATGCTCCGCATTGCCAGCTGGTGCCATCAAATGCTGACTGGATTGTGCGGCTGCCGCACTTGCCGCCGCTGAGCGGGCGGCGCCAGCCGGCGCCAGCCGGCGGCGTTCAATCAGATCATTCAATTGGGCGCGCTGTAGCCGGGCGCAGCGCTGATCTCCTTTGCTTTCGGGTCAATGCCAGATCGCTGCTAAACCATCTAACGCGCCGCAGAGCCTGCCGTAGCACTGCCAGCAGACCCGCAGAGAGCGCCGAGCCCCGGCACCAACGGAGCGCGTGCACGAGCCTCGTCATGGGCATTCAGGTGGGCTGCAGGACTGCGCGCGGCGGAGTCGGCGCCTGGCAAAGCCGGGGCCGAAAGATCACTTTTGGCACCCCTATCAATCCGCAATGAACCCGGTTAAGCTTCAGGCCGCGCTAGGAGGCTCCGCCGGCGAGCAAGAGCGCTTTCAGCTCAGCTGCCGCCACCGCCTCCTGCCGCCGCCGCCGACGTCCACTGCCGCCGCGCCGCCCACCCCCGCTGCGCCGCAGGGCCTTACCAAGCTGCTGGGCGACGCGGCGCCGGGGTGCATGAAGGAGCAGAAGTTCGAAAACTACTTTGGTCGGAAGATCGCGGTGGATGCCTCCATGCACATCTACGCTTTCTTGGTGCGGGCAGCGGGCGCCACCCAGCCACGCTCTTGGCGGCAGGGTTTGGCCTGCCCGCTCGAAAGCGCATCCGCCTGCCCCGCTGCATGCATGTTCGTGTATATGTTCCCGCCTGCGTCCACCGGCCTCTTGCTGCCCCGTCTGCCTGTGCAGGTGGTCGTGGGCCGGCAGGGCGACCAGATGCTGACCAGCGAGGCGGGAGACGTCACCAGGTGGGTGGGGCGGCTGGCAGCCTGCACACATTCCATTCTTTGCACGCTCGCGGAGCTGTGTGCTGGCCTGCGGCATGTCACGGCCGCACCCTGCGTGCGCGTGCTCTCCCTGCACGCACCGGCCGGCATTGTTCTGCTCCCCTCGCCTCACCGTTCCTTGCCGTCCGCCGCCTGCAAGCCAGGCCGACCCGCACGGCACGCCCACACACCTGCCTGGGCGCCGCCTGCCTCCCCGCCTGCTCATGCGTATTGCTCTCCCGCCTCCCCTGGCAGCCACCTGCAAGGCATGTTCTTCCGCACGGCGCGCATGCTGGAGGCGGGGATGAAGCCCGTGTGAGTGCTTGCCTGGGGTGGGCGCCAAGCCACGAGCTGGGTGGCTGGCGGGAGGAACCGCGTGGCCCTCACGCATGGAGCAAAGTCAGCAGCACAGCACGCCGGTGCAGGCGCATGACCGCACCCACCCCCGTTGGTGCTTGTAATGCGCGCAGGTTTGTGTTTGAGGGCAAGCCCCCCGAGCTGAAGCGCGCTGAGCTGGCAAAGCGCGGCACCAAGCGCGAGGACGCCACCGCTGAGCTGGAGGCGGCCAAGGAGGTGCGCGCGGCAGCCCGTGTGCTGTCGCTGCTGCTGTTTGGCTGGGCAGCTGCTGGGCGTCGCGCACGCCTGCTTTTCTCCCCCCCCTCCACCCAATCCCGCAAAGCCTGCCCCCAGCAAGCCCCCTCCCGTCCTGGCTGCTGCTCCCTGTGATGTGCAGGCGGGCAATGCGGAGGACGTGGAAAAGTACAGCAAGCGCACGGTGAGCCGGGGTGCGCACGCACAGTTGTGCCGCCGCAGCCGCCGTTCATCGAGTGATGGAACGATGAGCCTGGATGCGCGGACCAGGCGCTTGGGCACGCCTGGGAGCGGGCTGCAAGCCGGCGTGCCTGCTCAGGTGGCACCAACGACCCTGCCCCCTGTTCCCATGCCTGCCCCTTGCGCGCCTGCGCCTGCTGGCGCTGCGGCCCGCAGCGCTGGCGGCGGCTTTCTGAGCGGCCTGCGCTGCCCCTCGCTCCCTCCCCTCCCTCCTGCCCGCCGCCGCAGGTGCGGGTGACGCGAGAGAACAACGAGGAGTGCCGCAGGCTGCTGCAGCTGATGGGTGTCCCCGTGATCGACGCGCCCTCCGAGGCGGAGGCGCAGTGCGCGCAGCTGTGCAAGGAGAACCTGGTGGGTGGGTGGGTGGGTGGGCGCCGCCCGCTGGCTGGCAGCGCCTGCGAGGGCCCGGGGGTGCAGGGGCGCACGTGGGGCATGTGCCGGCGGGGTTTGCCGTGGGGCGGGCAGGCGGCGTTTCCACCACAGGCGTGGTGGACCCGCTGACCTTTTGCCATGCCCTTGTCCCTCACCCTCCCTTTGCTGCTTTCCGAACGCGTGCCGGCGGGTGCCTCACCCCGTGCTGTTTTTCCCCCCGTGGCCAGTCGCTGATTGACAGGCAGGTCCACGGCATGCTGCACCCACCGCACGTCCGCCAAAGAAGGCATGGACTCCCTTGTGCCTCCCCTCCTTCGCGCCTTCAAAACCTTTGCTGCCGTGTCTCTCCTCCTGCGCCTGCTCAACAACAGGTGTACGGCATGTCCACCGAAGACATGGACTCCCTCACCTTTGGCACCCCCAAGCTGCTGCGCCACCTCATGGCGCCCGCCAGCCAAAAGGTCAACGCCGTGGAGTTTGACTACCAGCAGGTGAGCTGTTCTCAGTCGGTCAGGTAATCAGGTAATCAGGTAGTCAATCAATCAGGTAGTCAATCAATCAGGTGCTCTTACCCGTGTGCCTGGCAGTCCGCCGCACTGTCGGGGCATGCGCTCACCTGCTCCCGCCCTCTGCCCGCCCCTGCCGCCGTAATCCGCGACGACAGGCGCTGAAGGAGCTGCAGCTGACCCCCGACCAGTTTGTGGACCTCTGCATCCTGTGCGGCTGCGACTACGCGCCAAAGGTGCGCCGAATTGAATGTACGACAGCTGCAGCGGGGACGGCTGAGCTGCTGTATTTTCTGTGCGGCTGCGACTGCGCGCCAAAGGTGCGGGTGCAGCGGGGGCAGCTGAGCTGCTGCGCTCCGCGTGTACCAGCGGCGGCGGGCACCAGCTGGTGACGCAAGCGGTCTGCAGCGGCCTGCTGGGTTTGCGTTGCTTGCAGACGTGCCGCCAACCTGCCTGCCCGCCCACCCGCCCACGCTCGCTCCCTCCCCTCGGCCCCCCTAAACGCAGATCCACGGCATCGGCCCCACGCGCGCGCTGTCGCTGATCCAGAAGCACGGCAGCATCGAAAAGGTGGGTGGGCGCTGGCCTGGCGGACCGACGTTTTGCGTCTGTCGCGTGCTGGCCGGGTGTTTTTGTGGTGGCGCTGCGCGACGCACCCACAGCTGCGCCTCGCCGCCTCGTGTCCCCCCGCCCCGCTGCCGCCGCCGCGATCCCCTCCTTCTTCCTCCCCCCCGCAGGTGCTGGAGTCGCTACATGAGGGAGGGAAGTACCAGGTCCCCGAGGACTTCCCCTTCCAGGAGGCGCGCCGCCTGTTCAAGGGTGGGTGCTGCCGGGTGCTGCCGGGTGCTGCCGGGTGCTGCCGGGTGCTGCCGGGTGCTGCCGGGTGCTGCCGGGTGCTGCCGGGTGCTGCCGGGTGGGCGGCCAGGTAGCGACGGCGGCAGGGCCGAGGGCGCTTGCTGTATGAGGGTGAGCAGCAGGTGGACCGTGGGTGGCTGGCTGCGACAGCGCCCTGGCTGCTGCCGCCTTGCTGCCCCCTGGCCCACCCCCGCGCCGTCTGCCTGCCCCCGCCCCGATCTTGTTCGCTGCAGAGCCCGACGTGCTGAGGGGGGAGCAGATACCGCAGATGAAGTGGAGCGCGCCCGACACAGGTGGGTGCTGCGCTGTGTGGGTGCTGTGCAGCACGCGCGCAGGGCCTGCTGCCGGGTGCTGGACAGTCGGAGGGGGAAGCAGGCATTCTGATGAGCTTGCCGGCGGGCGCTGCGGCAGCAGGACGGACGAGGGAGGAGGGTGTTGTTGCGCGCCGCGCCAGCCGAGGGCTGGACAGATGACAGCGGGGGACGGCTGGGTGCCGCGCAGGCTCCGCCATTTGCGCGCTGCAGCGGTGCCCGGTTCCCGCTTGGCACCACATGCTGCGTGCGCTGCGCCAGTCGCTGCTGACCAGCACCCACGTCCCCCTTTTCCGGTCTCCCCGACCCACACAGAGGGGCTCATCCAGTTCCTTGTGCACGAGAAGACCTTCAACGAGGATCGCGTGCGCAAGGCCATCGACCGCATCAACATCGCCAAGGGCAAGGCCAGCCAGGTATGAGGAGGCGTCGCGGGGCTGGTGGGCTGGGCTCTTGGGTGCTGGGCGGCGGCGGTGCAGGTGCCGGCGGGGCGGCGAGCGGCAGGGTGGCGCAGGTGCCCGCGCAGCTGCGCCTTGGTGTTTTGCTTGCTTACCGTGGCCCGCATCCCTTCCACCTGCTCTGCCTGCCCAGGGGCGGCTGGAGAGCTTCTTTGGCCCCTCGAAACTTGTGAGCAGCACCGTGGGCAAGCGGAAGGACCCCGAGCCCAAGGGCAAGGGCGGCAAGGCCGGCCCCGCGCCCAAGAAGGGCAAGCTGGGCGGCTTCGGAAAGAAGAAGTGAGGGGCTGCCGCCCGACTGTACAGTGTAATGCGCCACGCCTCACGATGGGAGCGAAGAGCAGGCAGGCACTGGCAGAGGGCGCGCGGCACGCGGCGTCGCGCATGGGAGCCGACGTGCAAGATGTGGTCAGAGGTCTCACACCCCCTTTCTCCCAGGCAGTCAATTCATTCTTGCGCTCCAGCACCGGCTGTCCTCTGTCCTGCTGCTGCCTGCCGCGGGTCCGAGGCCAGCGCTGACCACCTGTGTTGGCAGCCTCCCGCCGCCCTCGCTTTCCACGCCTGCCTCTGCGCCACTCATCGCACCTCTACGCAACCACGCCCGGCGCTGCGCCCCGCTGCCGCGGTCGCCCCTGCAAAATGCCGCCCCGGGCATCCGTCGCCCTCCTGCTCCTCCTAGCCACCCTGGCGCGCGCCTCCGAATACAATGCGCCACCCGGCGGACTGTCGCCGGCGCAGGTGCGGCCGTCTGCTCGGACGCCGTCCTTCACCGGCGGCGGAGCGGCCGCCGCAAACCGCCGCTGCCCGCCTGCTCTGCTCTGCTGCTTATACTTGGGGCCTGCATTGCCGAAGGAGTGGGAGGTATACGACAGGGCGGGGAGCGACCAAGGAACGTGATGCGGTGGCAGCAGTCGCGCCCGCTAGCACCCGCGCTCACGTCGCTGGCGTGCCTGCACACCCTCTCCCCCGCGCCTCTGCAGACCCCTCAATTCGTGGTGCTCTCCCACGATGACGCGATCACCGTGACCACCAAAAATGCTGTGCACGGTGTTGTCAACCAGTTTGCGAACTCCAACGGGTGCGCGGGTCATGAAAGTGGATGGTTGTTGGGTGCTTTACGCAAGGGTTCACGCCCTGCAAACGGCTTGCTCGCCCTAGGGAGGCCTCGCTGTCTTGCCACTCCCACCCACCCCGCACTCTCACCCACCCTCTGCAGCTGCAACGTGCCTTTCACCTTCTTCACCAGCGGCGGTGCCGGCTCCAACTGCGCCATCATGCGCCGCCTGCTGGCCGACAACCACGAGCTGGCCACCCACACGCTGGCCCACGTGGGCCTCGCGCCCGGCGCCGCCGGCGTTGACATCACCGCACAGGTGGTGCCGGCTGCTGCCCTGTGATCCTCCGTCTGGCCGCCACCCCGGCCTGCACCTCCCGTCCCCCTTCCCCTCAGCATCTCCTCTCCCTGCCCACTTGTCTTCCCGGCAGATCAAGGGTCAGCGTGACTGGATGAATGCCACCTGCGGCATCCCGCTGGAGCGCATGGTCGGCTTCCGTGCGCCCTACCTGGTGGGTGGAGGGGTGGGCTGTTGGAGGGGGGCAAGTCGGGCACAACACGCCGGTGCCGCGCGCATCACGCACCGACTGCACACCGTGCAAGCCCCTCGCTCTACACTATCTCTGCTCCTCCCCGCAGCTGCACAACCCTGAGAGCCGCGCGGCGCTGCAGGCCCTGGGCTTCAAGTACGACGCAAGCATCATCGAATCGTGGCCCTCCGTCACTTCGCCCTCCTCCGCCGAGCGCCTCTACCCCTACTCCATGAGCGCTGGCATTCCCCAGACCTGCCAGGTTAGGGTGGGGAGGCGGCCGCTAGTGGAGGGTGGGGAGGCGGCCGCGAGTGGAGGGTGTCACCACCGTTTGGGGCAGGCAGCACTCAACCTCCCGCACCTTCAGCTGGCTCGTGCCTCTGCTGCTGACCTCCCTCCCCCTAACTCTCTTTCCCCTCCTCCCTCGTCCGCAGTGGATGGCGCCTTCCACCTGCAGCAGCACCGAGCGGTACAACCTGTACGAGGTGCCCATGCTGCAGTTCGAGTCACCAAACGGCACCGCCCTGTCGTCCATGGTGCGTTTTGGGTGGGGGGCAGCCGAGGGGTGGCAAAAGGCATGCTGCGCTGCAACGATGCTGGTCGTCTTGTGCTGGACCACCCTCACTCACGTGCACTTTCGCCCTCCCTCCCGCACTCCCGCAGGACCCCACCGCTAACGCTGCCGAGGCGCTGATTGCTCAGATGATGCAGCAGCTCAACTACTCGTATAACGGCAACCGCGCGCCACTTGGCATCTACCTTCACACGCCGTGGTTTGCCTCGAAATCTCTGCACAGCGAGGCGCTGGCCGCCTTCATCCGTCAGGTGGGTGCGGCATGAAGGAGCATCAGCGGGCAGTGAACTGGGTGGGACGGTAGCGCAGCAGTGGGGGAGGGGTGGGGGAATGCAGCGAAATACAATGGCATGGTATCGGCACCTGCAGCAACCCGGGTCCACTCTCTCACACCACTCCACCCGCCCTCCCTTGCCGCCAGGCCCTGGCCGTGCCCAACGTGTGGTTCGTCACCTACTCGGACCTCATCCGCTGGATGGAGGCGCCGGTGCCGGCCAGCCAGATGGAGCAGTGGCTAAAATGCGCGCCTGTGAACTTTGCGGCAGAGGGTGGGCAAGCACCAGGGGGCGAGATGTATGCGCAGAGGATGCTTTGGGGCTGATGTAGGAGCATGCGATGCGCTGTCGCAACCATGGCCCACGCAATTCACTCCTGGTTGCCACCGTCCCTGTTTCCCAGAGCGTGCCCCTTGCACCACGTACGTTGTGCGCGAGGGAGACTCCATATATTCCATATCTGCGTCAGAGGTCGAAAGGGGTGGGGGTGGGTGGGTGTTCGAGTGTTGGCCAGCGCAAACTGGAGGTTTGTGAGGAGTTGGAGGTGAAGAGGGCTCATAGAGGCAAGCCCGTGCCCGCAAGCCGCTGCTTTCTGCTCATTGCTCACCCGTCCCTCCTTCCACACCGTGCCCCTTCTGCTGCTGCAGGAGGTGGAGCTGTCAGAGCTCATGTCGCTTAACCCGGCGCTCAGCGGCAGTGCCGCGATCTACGTCGGTCAGCGCCTGAGGCTTCCTCCCTGGACCGACGCCTGCCCGGACGTGCTCACCTCCCAGCCGCCGTGCCGCAACCACACCGTGGGGGTGCGCCGTTGGGAGGGCGGGGGCAGTGAGCAGGGATATCACACACAGCCTGCTGGGTGCCTGGCGCTGGCAGTTCAGGGGGTGCGGCACCAAACGATCGCTTTGGACCTCTCCCTTTCTGCCTGTGCAGACCGGCGATCATCTTTATCTCATTTCGCAAAAGTACAACCTAACAACCAACGACATTTTGACCGTCAACACCGGCCTCACCAGCACCTCCACGCTCACCCTCGGCCAGGCCAGTAGGGCTGCCGCAAGGAGGACAGCGGGTATAGAGCGGCAGCGACACAGGGCAAGGGCAGTCGCTCGGGTTGTTATTCACGCGCAACCTGGAGTGTGCAACGCTCGCTCTTGGCCTCCAACCTTTGCACACCGCTGCACCCCCGCCCTTCTCTCCTTCCTTTCCGCAGGTGGTCAGGATTCCTCCCTGGCCCGCGACCGAGTGCTTCTACGGCAACTACACCCTGCCGGCTGCCACCACCACCACCACCAATGACACAGGCCCGGCCACCGTCGACTGCGGTGCCGAGCTGGTGGAGGTGGACCTGACGCTCACAGGTGGGTGGGTGGAGTGATTTGGTGTGGGCTGCGGGGGGGGGGGAGACGCCCTGCACAGGCTCCGCCTGCCTGCGTATCCTGCCCAACCTGTCCGTGCTGTGTCCCTCCCTGCAACCCGCCTGCAGGCTTTGACGCCGCCACTTTCGAGGCGCTGCTCCCCCAGCTGACCGCCGGCCTGGCCGCGCTAGTTCGCCTGCCGCAGCCTTGCGTGTCCCTTGCGCGGGCAACCGACATCGGCACCACCACCACCGGCCAACGCCGCCTGCTGGCGCAGCGGTGAGAGAGGGAGGAAGGAGAGAAGGGAAGCGTCCTCAAGCATTACCGGCTGTGCTCACCCACCGCCAGACCATCTGCCCCACCTCCCCCTTCTTCCCTCGCCCTCCCCCTCCCCTCGCCACGAAGCTCCCTGCTCTCCGAAGCGCGCCTCCTGGCCGTGCTGGAGCTGCACACCCCCAACGCAGCCCTCACCGCCGGATACCTGACGGGCACACAGCAGCTGGGCAGCCTGGGCATGTTGGTGGGGCTCCTGGGCGGCCAGGTGGACAGCAGCTCCGTAACCGCGCTGGACGCACAGGCAAGGAGCTGGAGGCTGGGTGGGCCGCGGGCAGTGGCATTGCTTGCTGATGCGACAGACCTGCAGATGTGCATGTTGGTACCTGCTCCCTCACACCTGCTGATTCCACCCCTCCATGCCTGTGCAGGGCGCGCCCCTCCCCACCGCCTCCCCGGCTGCCGCCGCGCCCGCGCCTGCTCCCACCGCTTCGCCCGCCGCATCACCCTCTCCCTCGCCTGTCCCTGTCGTCGCCGTGGAGACCTCTGGCGCTGCGGCGCCCGTTGCTGCCATCAAGAAGAGCAACCATATCGGAGCTATTCTGGGTAAGAGAGGATGGGTAGGGGGTGAAAGAAGCTGCTTTCGGGCGAATCGGGTGTGTACTTAGTAAGCATGCAAGGGGGAGAGGGTGACAGCTGGCTGCCTCTGCCTGGCCGCAGCCCCTGCCAGCCTGTTTGCCCTTCCCACTGGCGCTGCACACTTGCTTCGCTGGCAGGCGGAGCTCTGGGAGGCGGCCTTGGTGCCCTCCTTATTGTCGCGCTGATTGTTTTCTTCGTCAAGCGCCGCCAGGGGCGCCGCGGCAGCGCCACCGGCGCCCTCCCCACCTCCGGCCACGGCCACGCTGGTGGCCTGCGCGGCGCCTACGCCGTCTCCAACCCAGCCTACACCGGCGGTGCCTCGGCATACGTTTCCACCGCCGCCGTGTCCAAGGAAGCCTTTGCACTGACTGAGGTGGTGGAGGCGACGGGCACGCCCCGCAGCGCTCGCCGCCGCGCCGCCACGTCCTTCAACTGAGCGAGAGAGCATCCACTTTCGAGGGTTCTTTGGTCCCCCTGATCCCTGCCTTGCTATTCCTTCCTTGCCCTGCCCCGAGCTGAAATGCTACCTGCCCTGCCTTTCAACCACTATCTGTATTCGAAACTTATTTTGAACGTCCATCGTGATCATATGTGCTGTGTACTTTACAGCTGAGGTCAGAGGAGAGCGGGGGGGGGGGGGGGGGGGGTGATGGAGGACAGGTATTGATTGGTGAGAACGATGTAGCTGCAGGAACACAGGACGAGGCTGGACAAGGAGACAGGACACGGGGTTCAGGTACTGCCTCGAAGAGTTCGGGTTCGAAACCGCGTCATGCCATGTCTTCAGGACTCCTGGGGCTGGGGGGGCGGCTGCCATCTGGCCACACACCGCCGCCTGTGCTGCCCAGGTCTGGCGCGCCGCCGCCGCCGTGCGCGAGGCGCGAGGCAGCATCCGGCGACCGGCGGCGCGGCGCGTGCCTGCTGGCGCTGCCGCCGCTGACCTGCCGCGTCAAGCCTGCGGCGCCCCCAGTAGCGGCGTGGTGCCCTCCGCCGCTGGCGGGGCGCTGCTGCTGCAGCAAAAACGTGCGGGCCAGGCGGGTGGCGGTGCGGAACAGCTCGCGCACCGACGGCTCGCGCCGCCCCATCTCCCCCTCTAGGCGCTGCAGCGGGGGGGGGGGAGGGGGTGCTGTGGGAGAGGTGGTCCTGGTGCGCCTTCGAGGCATCTGCTGCCTACTGCCGATGCAGCGCGCACTGCATGCGCCAGAACCAGTTCCGTCGTGCCTCTGCCCCCACACCTCCTGCACCCTCGCTCCACAACCGAACCAGCCCCCTTCCCTCTCCTCTGTCAACACTTGCCTGCTGCAGCTCCAGCACCCTGTCTGCCAGGCGCGTCAGGTCCAGCTTCGACTTGCGCTCGTCGTGCACCCCCGCCGTCAGCAGCCGAATCGAATCCAGGTACTCTGCCAGCAGCTCGTGGTCGGCCGGCGGCGCCTCCTGCAGGCACACAAGAGCACAGTGGGCGGACGGTGTCCCAGCGAGCGAGGTGTGGAAAGGAGGCGAGCAGCAGGAGCAGGAGCCGGACGCGTGCGGCACCCGCCCCCTGCCAACCTGCCCCACCACACCGGCCAAAGGAGGGGCGCACGTGCAGCAGCTGCAGCATTCACACTGCCCACTCTCCAAACCACATTCCCCTGGGTGTCGACCCCCCCCCCCCCTTGCCTGCTCTGCTAGGCCGGCCGACGAGGGCCGCTGGTGGTGCAGCTGCGGCAGCGCGCTGGCATCGCTCTCTGCCGACACCAGCAGCCCCGCCACTTTGTTGTAGCTGCCGATGGAGCGCCGGGGGGGGGCCTGCGGCGCCGGCGCCGGCGGCTGCACCACCTGCAAGAGGAGGGCGGGGGGGGCCAGGCGGCGAGGTGGGTGGGGAGGCGGCGGGCCGGACGTGGGAGGGGTTGCCTTAACAGGCAGGCAGGCAGGCACTTGGGTGCTCTCCCCAGCAGGCACGACACCGCAGCCACAGGGCCCCACCCCATGCAGCCCACACCAACGCAGCCTTCCCCTCCCACGCTCACCTGCGGCTGCACCTCCTCCTGCTCCTCCTGCTCCCCCTCCTCGCCGCTGTTGCCGCCTTGCGCGGGCAGCAGCAGGTGGGGCGCCGTCAGGTGGATGGCCAGCGTGCCCACCGTGCCGCACACAATGATGGCAAAAATGCCGGTGACCTGCGCGGCCATGGGTGATCATTAATATTATTGGGGGGGGGGGGGGGGGGGGGGCAACTGGCCAGCGTGGCCAGCGTGCCGCCGCCCCAGCAAGGCGCATTGCACCGACAAGGGGGGCTGGGCAGGTAGGTGGGCTGAGAGGCGAGTAAATGCCAGGCTGGTGGTGCTGCAGCACTCGGGCGCGCGCCGGAGACGCCCGCCCGCGCCGCCCCGGCAGCTTGTTGAGGCGGCTGTGTGGGGGGGGTCTCACCAGGATTTCGTCGCCCCACTTCACCCATTCGTCGTAGTCTGATGCGCCTGCCTTGTACTCTTTTATCAGGGCCAGGGGCGCGGCTGCACACACACACAGGAGGGATGGCGGTCCAGTGGAGGTGCTTGGAGGGAGGGGCACCGTGCGCCAACCGATGGTGCACTGGGCAGGCACACGACGCGCGGCGGCAGCAGCAGCGGTGGCAGCCGCAGCAGCCCGCCGCCTGCCACGCCGTCGCAATGCCTGGCGCAGGCGCACGCTGCCCAGCCGCTCGGGCGGCCCAGCGTCCACAGCGCACCCGACAGCGCCGCCTGCACGGTGGCCTTTGGGGTCCAAGAAACCGCGTAGAAGATCTTCTCCTTCCACGAGTAACCAAAGCTGCATCAACACACACGGACGACCGACAGCATGAGGGAGAAGCGCGCAAGAGTCGGCAGCGAGGCCCCCCGCCACCCTGCCTCCCCGCTGCTGTCAACAACACCGCCACCGCCGCCGGCAGCCGTCGCCCCGGCACTGCTCACCCGCCCATCACGAGCAGGGTGACGCCCAGGCGCACTGCCAGGCCGGTGCAGATGATGATGAGGGACCTGCGGCAGCGGTTGGGGTTGGGGGTGCAGGGGCGCGTTGTTGCTGGCTAGTTACTAAAGCAACCGATCGACCAGCCGTTGGTTGGCGGTGCCACAGAGAGGGACCCCCCTGTTGGCTGCTGCAAGACAGCCGGTGCGGCGCCGCTGGCGCCGCCTCCTTTCCCGCAGCTGGCAGGTCCCCAAGGGCGACCTGCGGCATGCCCTGCAGCCGCAAGGCTGCTGCAGCGCCAGCGCTGGCCAGGCCCGACCCTACTTGGGGATGGTCCCCCGCAGCGCTGTCGAAATAGCGGGACCATCCCATATGTAGTACCCACAACCGGACGCTGCACACCCTCACTTGGGGATGGTCCCCGCGTCCAGGGTGTCAAAGTTGATGGACCAGCCTATGGTCACAAACAGCATGGGCTCCCACACCCAGTTCCACACCACCGCCACCACGCGCTCGACTGCGGCGGGAGGCAGAAGGGGGTGGGGAGGGTGGGAGAGGAGAGGCAAAGCTCGGTGAGCAGCGTGGCAGCAGTCCTAGTTCGCCCAGTAGGAAGATCGGCCCACGCTTGACCATTCCTGAGCAGCCGGGGCAGCAGAGGAGGCGGCATGGGTGAGGGGAGTGCTTCCGCAAGGAGGCAGGAAGGAGGCAGCGCCGGCTCCCTGCCACACCCAGCTCCGTACCACTGCCATCAAGGCCATCGCATGGACAGGCCCGTCGCCACTCACTCTCGGGGGGGAGAAGTGGAGCAACCGAGTGTGGCATCCCACGCCGCCGTGCTCAACATCAAACAACCACCCAGGCTGCTGACGACGGCAAGGCGCTGGCACCCACCACCCGGCGCCCACTCACTCTCGGGGGAGAAGACGTAGGAGCGGCCGAGGGAGCCCCACTTGGGAAACCCCTTCTCCCACGAGTTGGAGGCCACCAGGCCCACGAAGAGCGCGCCCAGCGCGCCGCCTGCGGCAGGGGAGGGAGCAGGGGGGAGGGGTTGGGGGAGGGAGGAGGGGTTGGGGGAGGCCCTGGGGCCATGCACTCTTGCGTGTGAAGCCACCGGGCCCAGTACAGGCGCGTCCAGGGCGCTGCCTGCATGAGGAGGCTGGGCGGAGCAAGCGGGCGGCAGGCAGGCTCGTCGCCGCGTGCTGGCTTGCCCCCCCCCCCCCCCCCTCCAACCCCTGTCCCGCTCCCTGCCACTCGCACCCAGGCTGGGCCCCCCCGCCCACCCACCCACCCGACAGCAGGTTCCAGTACTCCAAAAAGTACATGAGCAGCAGGGCTGAACCGTACAGCCCTATGAGGCGGCGGTACCGCGTGCGGAACAGGCGGGTGCACCCCAGCGCGATGCCCGCCAGCAGGCCGCCGGCGATGCCGAAAATGACCTGGCACGAAAGAACAAATGTGGTATGAAAGGGAGAGAGCAGAGGCAAAAGATGCCTTTGCGCGTGTGCACGCGTGTGGTGGGGCGCGAGGGGCCGCCTGTGCGCCGCACCCGCGCAGCGCACAGGCAGAGGGGCGGGACCCGCGCCCGCACACCCTCCCTGAGCAAAAAGCCCCGCCTGCCCCGCCTGCGCCCCAGCCACCTACCTGCAGCGGGCCGCTGGCAATGTTCCAGGTGACGTCGTCCTGCCCGGTGATGGCCACAGACGAGAAGATGGAGTAGCCTGCGGCGCAGGAAAGGAAAGGAGGGCAACCGACGTGCTGGGATAAGTTACAGGTTGGGCGCCCAGCCATGTGCGAGGCCCCCAGCTGCCCCGCTCGCGTCGCCACGTCCCCGCCCCTCGTCGCCGCCGCCCCAGCAACGCCTCCCTCCCACCTGTGATTGCTATCACGTCGTCAAACGAAGCAGCAATGACCACCGTCGAGGGGATGCCTGCAGCGGCGGGGCGAGGAGTTGCATCAAGGGCCTGCCAGCGGGCAGCATCGAGGGCCAGCAGTGAGCGGAGGCCGCGCCGGTGGCAGCCCCAGCGCACTGCACGCCGCCACCTGCTGCGCCGCCAGGCCAGCCCAGCCTGCTGCCTGCCCTGGCCGCTCCGCCCTGGCCCGGGCAGCACCCTCACCCACCCTGGTCTCTGCCCAGCCCCGTCTTCTGAAGCTGGAACATGGCAGGCACCACCAGGCCTGCGGGTAGGCAGGCAGGCAGGCAGGCAGAGGTGGGGGGGCGGCAGCGGCAGCGGCGGCGGCGAGCACCAGCCATAGCATGCGACAGCTGGCGTGGAACGAACGTCGCTCCGATCGACGGCGCGTCACACAGCGCAGCATGGCGCACAGCATGGCGCACAGCATGGCGCAGCGCACAGCATGGCACAGCATGGCACAGCGCGGCTCACCCACCTGGCCCCACCGCCTTCAGGATGAAGCCCATGGTGAAGGCCAGCAGGACGGGCATGTTGAAGATGGCCACGGCCAGGCCGCCGTCGTAGAAGGCCTCCGCCTGTGGAAGGAAGGCGGCAGTGGGCGGGCGGGGGTGGGCGCCGTGCAGATGTGGCGGCGTGCAGATGCGGGCGGCGGGTGCTGCCAAAATTTGGTTTCATTGGTGTGTGTGTGTGTGTGTGTGCGTGCGTGCGTGCGTGCGTGCGTGCGTGCGTGCGTGCGTGCGTGCGTGCGTGCGTGCGTGCGTGCGTGCGTGCGTGCGTGCGTGCGTGCGTGCGTGCGTGCGTGCGTGCGTGCGTGCGTGCGTGCGTGCGTGCGTGCGTGCGTGCGCGCGTGCACGTGTGTGTGTGGGGGGTGGGGTGGGGGTGGTGGTGGTGGGTGTGTGTGGGGGGGGGGGGGGGGGGGGGCAGCAGAACGCAGGACGACGACCGCTTCCTCGTAAGGGATGGGAGGCGCGTGCATGCGCTCCGACCCCGCCGGCCCAGGCCCAACAGTGGGCAGGGCAACGCACGGACAGCAACGCACTGACAGGAGCGGCGCCCTCACCAGGCCCGGCAGCAGCGCCAGCCGCATGGCGGGATACTTGAAGCGCTTCATCGTCCCAAAGTCCAGCTCCAGGCCGCAGCGCAGGAAGATGGTGGCCAGGGCGCCGGCGCGCATCTGGGCGGGGGGGTGCACGGGGGGCGGCAGGCAGGCGAGTCGGCAGGCAGGCGGGCGGGCGAGCGGGCGGGCGGGCGGGAGGAGGCTGTCGTGTGGCAATGCATGCAAGTGCAGCGGCATGGCAGACGTTGGAGGGTACCGGCAGGGCGACGCGCGGGCGACAGTGACTGCATGCCTCTGGCTAAGGCCCATGTCAAACGCTGGACATGCAACCTCCCCCCTCCCCCTCCCCCTCCTCCCTCCCCCTGCACCCCATCCATGCGCCTCACCTGCACGCCCCACTTGGGAGGGAAGGCGTCGGTGGCGGACCAGGGCATGTTGCGCATGAACATGCCGGCGCACAGCATGCCGATCACGCGCGGCAGGCGCAGCTGCCAGGCAATGAAGGCGCCGATCTGGGAGCACGCCCACAGCAGCAGCGTGGCCCAGGCGGGGTGGCCGGGCAGGAAGGCCGTGCCCATGGAGAAGAAGAAGACTGCTTGCAGGGGTCGAGGGGACGGGGACGGGGGCGGGGGTGGGGGTGGGGGGCCAGGCAGCAGTGCACGGGATGGCAGGCAGCAAGGCAAGCCCCTTGCTTTTGGGCGCCCCCGCCAACGCAGCATGCTGCCGCTGCAGGCTGCCGCACCTCCGTAGACCACGGCTGCCAGGATGACAAAGGCAAGGTCCATGCGCGTGGCGTCTGCAGGCAACAGGGCAGGCACTCGGAAGGGAGGCTTGAAGCTGGTGGGCAAGCGCCTGCGGCAAGAGTGGCAGGCGCAGCACGTGCGCCCCACCCGTTTGCTGTCTTGCTGCTTGCCCTGCAAATCTTGCACAGGGAGGACAGCTTCCTCCACCAGGTGCGCACAAACCCACCATGCTGCGGGCGCACAAGCTTGGCGGCGAGGTGCGGCAGGCACCCGCCGCTGCCAGTGGCGGCGGCGGCGGCAGCTGGGCGGGCCGCGCCGAGCGGCTCCAATTTCCCATTTGCATCTCCAGGCGGTTTGGAGCCGCTGAACGGACTATCAGGAGCTCCCACTTCGAAGGAGAGAACCCCCGCGCCGGGTGCAGCGGCAGGGCCGTCCTGCTCCGCCATCCCGTTTCTGCAAGCGCTTGGACGTCCGTGCAATTTCGTCTGACCGCGTGGACAGCAGCTGGAGCCGCCGCGTCGCGGCTTGCCAATAGCCTTCGCTCGTTCCGGTCCGCTGGCTCGCGGGCTGCACTTGTGACGATATCGGAAATAATCAACAGCGATGAGGAAAGCCGGTCATGACAGCCCGTGCTGGCCCAAGCACCGCCGCAGCGCGGTGCCGGCGGCTTCGGAGAGCGGCTGGTGCAGTTTTGTAGCCGAGCTCTCTGCGGTGATGCACAATGCCGATGGCAATGCTCGTGACCATGTTGATAAAAATGCGCTGTCTGAAAGCCGGCGCTGGTCTGTGCGCTACATAAGCGTGCGGCAGCGCAGTCGCGAGGATGCAGTCTGCCGCCGACGCTCCCCTTGCTCGCCGCTGCCGCCTGCATGGGGCCACCGGGCGACACCATTTGTTTCCTTCCTTCCCTTCTGCTATGCTGCCCACCTTCTTCGAGACGCCCAGCCTCCCCCAGCCCGCAGCCTTGGCCCTTCCTGTAACTTGAGCCCCGCCTGGACTTCTTCTGCTCTGCGCACCTCCATCGGTGCTTGCCTTGCCTGCCCAGCCTTGGACGGCTGCCGGGGCACAGGTGCGCGGCCAAGGCAGCAGAGGAGGCATGCAGGGTGGTGACGACGCGGCGCCGCCCTGCCGCTCTTGCTGGCCTCTCAGTGCCTGCTGGCGGCCGTGCAGGAGGCAGCAAGGAGTCCACAATGACACGGGGCGCTCACTGTGGAGCCACCAGCGCCGGCCAAAAACCCGCCCTTGCCGCCGCCGCCGGCTGGCCCGAGACCACTGCACGCCCACTGTCGCTGCTGCTTTCAGATTTCCTTGAGGCCACGTGGTGCACCCTGCCCCTCCATGCACCCAGCTGCAGGTTGATCTCTAACAACGGCAGGTCAGCCCTCTGCACCGACGTGGCGGAGGCAGGCATGGACCTTGCCGAGCTTCCAACCCTGGTGCAGCGCCTGCGCCGCGGCGGACGCGTGCAGCAGCTGCAGGCAGCCAACGCGCTGCGCGGCCTGGCATGGCGCGACCCCGAGGCACGGGCCGCTGTGTGCGCTGCCGGCGCGGTTCCCATGCTAGTGCAGTGCCTGAGCCGGAGCGGCAGCAGCGATGCGCTCCTGACCGCGGTTCTAGGAGCGCTGGAAAGCCTGGCGTCAGATGCCAACATCAGCAGCACAGCAGTGCAGGACCTCGCATCATGCATCCCTACCGCGGTACGCCTGCTGCAGCACAGCAGCAGCAGCGTACAGCATCAGGCAGCACACATGCTGGGCTGCTATGCAAACCGCGGCGAAGAGCATGCAGCTGCCGCGGCAGCAGCTGGCTGCATCGAGCCACTGCTGCAGCAGCTGTCTAGTGCAGATGAGCTGGCTGCAGGCAGCGCAGCCTTTGCTTTAGCCGTCCAGGCTGGCAACGCAAGCAGCCTTGGCAGGCGAGTGCAGGATTTGCTTGCTGCAAAAGCTCCTGACATTGCGCGACTGCTGCGCAGCAACCGCTGTGACGTACAGCTCCTTGCCGCCACAGCGGCGCTGCTTGTGGCATACGACGAGCGTGCCGTGCCGTCCTTGCTGGCAGCTGGCGGCGTCGAGGCGCTCACACGCATGTGCAGCAGCGATGTACGACATCAACAGCCGGCCGCCCAAGCCCTTGCCGGGCTGGCCCACCACAGCGGCAGCGGCCCCTCGCTCATTGCCGCTGCGGGCGCCACCGCAGCTGTGCAGCAGGCGCTGCGCTGCGCCAGCAGCAACACAAACCTGCCGCAGGAGGCACGTTGGTCCATGCAGGCGTTGGGAGACGCCTTGACCGGCCTGCCCTCACCCTCGGCAGCTGCAACAACCCCGCCTCCTGCACAGCCCGCAGCCCCGCCCCGCGTGTGCGCCGCCCAGGGCTGCACCAACACGCAGCACCTGCGCCGCTGCGGCGGCTGCGGCGCGGTGCGCTACTGCAGCAAGGCGTGCAGCAAGGCGCACTGGCGGGCGCACCGCGCCGAGTGCCGCCGCCTGCAGAAGGAGGCGGCGGCGAGGGCGGACGAGGCGGCAGCGGGCGAGGCGGCAGCAGGCGCAGCACGACCCTGACCCCTGTCAGCTGCTGTTGCACGTCAACCCTCTGCCTAGCCTCCGTTTTTCAAGCCTCCTGCCTGCATGCCTCCGTCCCACGTCTTCCAGCAGCTGCAACAGTCAATGTGAAACTAGCTCCTCGTGATGTTGCCCTCGGAGGCAGGGTGGCGAAGCAGAGCAAGCTGGAGGGCATGGTTGGGCGGCAGGATACCGCGCTGCCCACCCGGCACCTGCGCACGCATCTCCCCCGGCCCATTGCCATTTCAGGCATCATGATTCCGTCCCTCATTGAAGGAAACAAAATATAGGGGCAGCACAGGCCCCGGCAGCACCCGCCAGCCGCACCCCACCAGGCCGACGAGAACGAAATCTGATGCAGTGCGGGTGGCCGCTGCAAGGCGCAAGAACTGCCGGCCGCACGGCCACCCCTCGTTTAAACTGCCCCACCTTTCGTCCAGTCCACCCAACCTTCTCCAACAACACCTCATACTCGTCTCGAGCAGCCCCGAGCGGCCCCAGCCCAGAACGACGGCGCAACGGCGAGCGCCGACTCCCCCAAGGGCGGCGCCGCGCGGAATGGCGGCGTATTGATGAGCAGCAACGCCCACGACGGCGGCGTGGTGGTGCGGCTGCGAGGCTTGCCCACGAAAGCCACCGCGGACGATGTGGAAGCGTTCTGCGCCCCCAACAAGCCGCGCAGCGTGCACATTCAGCACACTGCTCGCAGAAGCACCGCTGAGGTGCGCGGGGGTGGCCGACTGGTCGGGCGCCGCGCGCGAAAGTGCGCCCCAAGCGTAGCTGCTGCGCCGCACCTTTGAGCTTGCAACCCGGTGCCCACTGACCGTAGTTCCTAACGCTGCTGTTGCGCTGCTCAAGCCCTCGGCGAGACGCGCGGCCGCGCCGGGGGGTGTTGCCCGGCGGCGGCGCCGCCGACGGTGTGCGGCTGTCGTGCGCCGACGGCGTACACCCACCTACCGCCGCTTCTCACCTCCCCTTGCTGCAGGCCTACGTAGTGTTCGACACCAGAGCGCAGGCAGAGGGCGCGTGCGGCAAGGACAAGGCACGTAGGGGCCCAGGCTGCGCAGCTCCTGGCCAAGCATCGTTGCCGCGCGTGCACCGGCACGCGTGCGCCGCGCGCGGCCCGCCGCCGTCCCTCCGACGTCGGATCCACTTACCGTCCCTCATTCGGCCCCGTCCTTCGCTTCTTCTGCCCGTGCAGGACATTTTCGGCCCCAAGTTTGGCGAGCGCTACGTGCGCGTCAGCATCGATGACGCCACCCTGCCTGGCGACCTGGCCGGCATGGGCGCCACGACCAAGGTGGGCGCAGGCGGCTGTGCGGGGGGTCCGACGGGTCTGGGCGAAGAGGAGGTGGGAGCTGCTGGGTTTGGCGCTGCTGCTGCTGGTGGCTCATGCCGCGCATGACGCCGCCCCTGCCGCCTGCCCGCCACCCGCGCCTGCAGCTCTCCAAGCCGCGCAAGCCCAGCCAGCGGCACGACTCGGTCGTCAGAGTGGGCGGCCTGCCGTGCGGCGTCGCCCCCGCCGACGTGCTCCAGCTATTCCGCTGGAACTGGCATGCAAACGCCGCGAGCGCTGTGGTGCGCGACGCCGCCGGCGACGGCGGCACGCATGCAGAGGTGGGCGGACCATGGGGGAGCGGGGGCGGGAGGGACGGGGCGGTCGTACGGCGCGGATCCATTGCTTAGTGCTGCTGCGGCTGCTGCCGCCGCTCCTGCTGCGTGCGCCTGCCAGTGGCTTGCCCGCTCCGCTTGCCTGCCCCCGCCCGCCAGAACGCCAGACTGCACATGCGCGTGTGGTCAGCCCAGCCGCTCAAGGGCCCCCCACCCACCCTCCGTCCCTCCCCCGCCACTCGCGCAGGCCTTTATCGCCTTTGAAACGGTCGAGGCGGCGGCAGCTGCAGCGGCGGCGCGCCACGGCACCACCGTCACCACCTCTGCAGGCGTGTTCCAGCTCAGCGTGTCCCACGCCGCAAAGGCGGACTGGGAGGCGGCGCAGGCGGCGCAGCAGAGCGGCGGCGGCGGGCTGGTGCGGCTGCGCGGCGTGCCGGGGCGCGCAGCGGCGGCGGACGTGCTGGCCTTCTTCCAGGTGCGTGTGTGTGTTGGGGTGGGGTGGGGCAGAGGATGGGTGCCGCGGGATGGCAGACACGTGTGCTGCACGCCGGTGCACACAAGCATCCAAGTTGCGCAGCGCCTCGGCCCCGCCGCGTCACACGCGCCCTGTGCTCCCCCATGCTCCCTCCCCCTCCCCACAGGGCCTGCGCGTCAAGCCGGGCGGCGTGCACCTGCAGCCTGGCGGCGAGAGGCGGCACGCCAAGCTGGCGCTTGTTGAGTTCGAGACCGCAGCAGACGCGCAGCGCGCGCTGGTGAGCTGCTTCCGCGGGGTGGGGCAGACGGCCAACAGCAGGGCTGTGAGGGCGCGGCGGCACGTGCAGCACTCCCAGCACGAGCGGGGTTCAGGGCGCCGTGCTGACACGCAACCACTTGCGCTCCATCTCCTGCAGGAGCGCGACAGGCAGCAGTTTGGGGAGGCTTTTGGCGACCGCTTCTGCCTGCTGCAGCAGCTCAGCCGCAGCGAGTTCCAGTCCGAGCTGTCGCGCTTCCGGGAGGCGACGGCCGGCGGCACCGGCGGCACCGGCGCCAGCAGCCACAGCGGCGGCACGCAGGCCAACAGCCTGCCCGGCAGCCTGGCGGGCCTGCACAGCAGCAGCGTAGGGGGGCTGCCCAGCAGCAGCGGGCTGGGCATGGGCAGCTGCGGCATGGTGGGGCTGAGCAGCGGCATGGGCGGCGCCACGTCGCTGGGCAACGGCATGCCGCTGGGCGCGCTGGGCCCGATGGGCATGCTGCCGCACGCAGCAGCGGCGGCGGCAGGCTTCATGCACCCCGCGCTTCCACACGGCATGGCCGGTGGGATGCCTGGCATGGTGCTGCCTGCCGGCTACATGCTGTCTCCTGGCGTGCCGGCGCTGTCGGGCGGCTGGACGGCACCAGGGTGCAACCACTACATGCCCGCAGCAGGCGTGGCGCCAGGCATGCTGCCCATGGTAGCAGCAGCAGGCATGCGGCCGGCGGCGCCTGCAGCTGCAGGCGCGTTTGCAGCGGCCGGCTGGCCCGGCATGCCGCCGATGCCGGCGGTGCAGGGTGGCGCAGCGGCGGCCCGCTACATGGTGCAGGTGTGTGCTTTGTGGGTGGGGCAGGGCGACGCAGAGCCGCTGTGCAACGTGCATGCATGGCGCCTGCACCTTACAATCTGCGTTTGCGATGCCGTGCTCTGCTGTGTCACCAAGTGCTGACGCGTGACACCTTACCCTACCCCCTGCCTCCCCCCCCTCCTCCGCCCCCTCAGGACCTCTCCACCGGCCAAA
The DNA here is from genome assembly GCA_002245815.2 of Micractinium conductrix. Taxonomy (NCBI): domain Eukaryota; kingdom Viridiplantae; phylum Chlorophyta; class Trebouxiophyceae; order Chlorellales; family Chlorellaceae; genus Micractinium; species Micractinium conductrix. The sequence goes on from LHPF02000004.1 coordinate 1,611,430, forward strand.
AAGTGTTCCTGGACCCCCGCTTCAACCTGTCCTCCTACGCAGCACTGCCCCCGGGGCTGGCCAGCTGCTCAGCGGTGGCCACAGCGGGCACCACCACCTACGGCGCCACCGCCAATGGGCCCGCTGCCAGCCAGTCGACCGCGCCCGCAGGCGCTCACAACGCCGGCGCCGGCGCCGCGGCAAACGCTGCGTCGGCGGGCAGGGAGGAGAAGGCTTCTTTGCAGAGCCAGGGTCCCACCACCGGCCTCAGCTCAGACGGCCCGGAAACTGCAAACACCGCGGGCGGTGCGGGCGCGCAGCGCCAGCATGGCCAGAGCAGCGGCCCGCCCGGCGGCGCCGCCGCCGCCGGCAACGGCAGCAGCGGCAATGGGTACAGCGTCGCGGCTGCAGCGGGCGGCGCAGGCACCGGAGGAGGCGTGTGCGACCAGCAGGTGGCGGGCAGCGTGCCCCCCGGCGAAGCCAGCGCCGACCAAACCGCCGGCAGCCGCGACGTAGAGGCAGCGGGCGGTAACAGTGACGAGCAGCCGCCCAAGCGACGCGCTCGCGCACACCACCACCACCATCACAAGTGCGTGTTACAGGGGGGCCGAGGGAAGCGAGGGGGAAATGCAGAGAGTGCAGACGGCCTACGTGCCTGCAGAGGTGCCTCGCAGCTGCTGCTGCTTGCGCGCTGCGTGTGCTGTGCCTGCCTCAGCACCACTCGTACACTCGCCGACTCCAAACCTCCCTGGCCCCTTTCTGCAGCCACCACCACCACCATCACCATTACCACCCGCGCGGCGGCAAAGGCGGCAGCAGCGGCGACGAGCGCCGCACCAACGACGGCAGCGGCGGCGGGTCCAACGACGGAGGCTCCGACGGCGGCGGCGATGGCTCAGACGGCGCCAACGAGCCCGCCGCCGCCAAGCGCCACGTCAGCGCACGCGCCCCCGCCGGCAACGATGACAGCAGCGGCGCCGAGGGCGGCGGCGGCGGCGGCAGCAGCGGCGAGGGCAGCGGCGCCGGGGACGGCCCCTCTGGCCCTTCCACGCGCCCCTCCGCCCGCAGCGGCGCCGCCGCAGCTGCCGAAGCGGGCTCCTCTCGCCAGGCTGGACCTCTCCAGCGCGAGGCAGGCCCTGGCACAGACAGCATGGAGGTCGACGCAGCACCGCCTGCTGCGCCTGCCGCTACCGCAGATGCCGCCGGCGCAGGCGTCGCCACCTCGCCCCGCGCCCACCACCCTCACAGCCCGCCCAGCGCTGCGGCACTGGCGGCGGACGGCGTGGCTGTGCCGCCAGCCAAGCGCGCTCGCAGCCAGTGAGCGACGCCTCGCAGCACGGTGCAGTTTCTTGCAGCAGCGTGGCCGGCCGGCCGGCAGCCAGCAGCTGCCGTCCCAAGCCCACGAAGCCCCTGCCCCTGCCCTTTCTTCTCTTTTATTTGCTTCAGCACCCCTACTGTATGATTTGTGTGCTCCCCCCTCCCTCCCTGCTGCACCATCCATCCATCCACTCATCTATCCACTGGCTTGGATCCGGTTTCATTATTTCACTGGTGACACTTGTGTCGGCCCTGGCACTCCCGTATAACGCCGCCCGCGCCACACAGCAGCAGCACTGCCCCTCGCCCCCTCCTTTCAAACGCACGCCGTTTTCCACAATGCATCCTTCTCCCTCCCTGTTGCACCTGCTCCTGCACCTGCACCTGCACTTGCCCCTTGCCCCTCCCCGTCGCTCCGCTCCTGCAGCTCTCCCCCTCAGTACCGCAATTTCATTCCTAAATGAAGCGCCGCCTCTCGACGCGTCTCTCATCTCATGCGATCGCCCACCACACCCAACCCACACGTCCCACAGGGGACAGCGCCTCCTCATGCGCAGCCGCCGCCCCTGCACACTCCCTTCCGCTCCGCCGCCGCCGGCCTAGCGAGCCGCGGCGGGCGGGCTCGCTCATACATGTCAACACACGCCTTGCACTGCCGGTGGCTGCCCAGGCCCAGCATGCGCTCGAACGTGTGGCAGCGAGGACATGAAAGAGGAGACGGCAAGAAAATTGGAGCAAGCGTGGCTCAGAGGTGGTCGGGTCAGTTGCAACCACGGTAGAGAGACAGAAAGCAGAGTCGTCACGGTGGCAGCGCCGACGCGCACGCGCTCAGCGGCTGGCGCCGGCAGCAGCCACCGCGTCGGCTGCACGCGCCGCTCCCAGCTGCGCCGCCGCCAGCGCCGCGCTGACGTCTGCCCACACGGCGCCCTCCGGCCTGTCTCCGTCCACCTCTGCCAGCCGGGCCGCCCCCAGGGCCTCCTTCACAGCTGACACGTGGGCCTTGTAGGTCTGAATGCGGGCACGAATGGTGTACTCGTTGTCGTCCGACCGCTGGACCTGCGTGGCAACGCACGTATGGACGGGTGGGAGAGTGGGAAGGGTGTGGAGGGGGGCGAGAGGGGGGGGGGGGGGGTGTCTGGATGCAGGCTTGGCACGAAAGGTTTGTGCATTGCCGGCGGAGGCAGCGGCTGGAAGGTGAGGTGGCTGCTGTCCCTGCCCGCAACCACTCCCCGCCCTTTGCTCGTTACTTTCAGAAGTCCCCCCCCCCCCCCCCCCGTGTGCGCCACGCACCAGCCTGTCGGCAACCTCCGGAGGGGGCGGCTTGAAGGTGAGGTGGTAAATGTGTCCTGTGTCAGGGTCCAGGCGGCGCCCCGCCACCCGCGCCACCAGCACCGCGTCGGGCACCTGGCAGGGGTGGGGGGGAGGGGAGGGAAAGAGGTGGATTGGTGGGTGGGCGTGGTGGCAGCTGCATTGGCACAGCGCAGGAGTAGACGAGCACCAGCTTGAGCACAGCTTGAGGCACGCCATGTGTCTACCCACCGCCAACCCACACCCAAGCCTCCCGCCCAGCCACACCCACCCACCCACCTCGATGCTCAGCAGCAGGTCGGGGTGGATGCCTGCCTCCTTCAGCGCGGTGCACTGTGCGGCGGTGCGTGGGTAGCCTATGTAACACAAACAAGTGGGGCAGGGCAGGGAGTTGGGAGGGGTGTGGGCGCCGCCAGAAGAGCGAGCACTAGCCCTGAGAAGGTGTTGGCACAGCAGCGCCTCCTGCCAGCTGGTTGCTCCCCAATGCAGCCACCCAGCCCGCACCCCCCGCCGCGCCACCGCACCATCAAGCAGCCAGCCGTGCTGCACGCAGTCGGCCTCTGCCAGGCGCGCCCCGACCTGTGCAGGGCAACGAAGGAATCGAGGGTCGTGGGTGAGAGCGCGTGGGTGCCTGCCAGGCGGCTTCGCCAGCCGCTGAGCACCTCCCACCCCTTGCCAGCCCGCCCCCCGCCACCCCAGCAGCATCCATCCACTCCATCCACCCGCAGCACCCGCAGCACCCACCAGCGCTGCCACCAGCTCGTCTGGCACCAGTCCGCCCGCCTCCATGTGCGCCTGGGCCTGCGCGGGTGGTTGTGGATGGGAGCAGGCGGCAGCATGGTTGCATGTCGAGTGTCATGCCTTGATGATCAGCAGAGGCAGCGACAGTTAAGGTTACGGTAAAGAAACTGCTGAGCTTCCCGCCCCACAGCGCAACCCACCCGACCCTCTTCACCTGCTGGCCCAGCTCGCTGCCGGCGGCCACCTCGGCACGCAGCAGGTCCCCCGCAGAGATGTGCACCAGGCCCAGCCCCGACACGATGCGGGCGGCCTGCTTGCAGGGAAACAAAAGCTTCTTGTCATGACGTGCACGTTTGGCGGTGCACAGATGAGGTGGGTGGGTGGCGAGGTGGTGATGACATTGTGCATCAGGCCACCTGCAGCCGTGTTCTGCAGGGGGAGAGAACGAGGTGGGTGCTGGATCCTCCTCTCATCCCTGGATAGGCACACCATCGAGGGCCTGAACCGCATCTCGAAGTTTGTGCCTGCTGGATCCTCCTCCCATCCCGGCGGGCTCCACATCGCAACGGGCGCGGCATTACCCCTCCCAGCACCCACCTGCGTCCCCTTGCCCGACGCGGGTGCTCCCGAGATGACGACACGCAGCGGCGGCGCGCGCTTGCGTGCCTCGGCCGCGCGCCGCCGCTCCATCAGGCCGCCAAAGTATCGGGCACCAAACTCCTCGAGGTCGGCGGGCTGCAAGCGCGAAACGTGCTGGGAGGCTCAGCCAGAGAATGGAGAAGCGACCATCATGGCAGCGGCAGCGGCGGCGGCAGTGGCGGGCAGCGCACTTGCACAGCAGGCGGGGCTGTGCGATCGCCACCGTTCCGTTCCATCTGTTGCTTCTTGGCAAGAAATGGAAGCGCGCACCTGCTCCTTCGTCGCCGCCGTCGCAAATTTTAGCAGCAGCTCCTGCAAGCCCTTGGGTGGCTCCACCGGCCGCTCCTCCTCGAGCCACACCGGCTGGACCATCGCTTTTCTCTCTTTATCTGCTCAAGGGATTGGGATTTCGGCTACCTAAGTGCCCTTCCCACCTGACGGGCCTAGCACTACAGCTCTGGCGGGCGGGTGCGGCGGGGCGGCGGCAGGCGGGGGTGGCGAGGCGGGAGGCAGCGGACGGAGGCCGAGGAGGAAGAGGGGAAGTGCGACGCGTATCGTGTTACCGGCAGCGTGCAGCTTACAGTGAGCAAGCACGCAGCTGCAGGGAGCAGATAGTTACGTGTTGTTTTAGGCGAGCGAGGAGCGTTTGTTGACCGCGGAGAGTCGAGGCTGGCTGTTGTTCTTGAAGCGAACCAATGGGCGCTCGATACGCTGGGAGAACGGCGCGCAGCGAGAGTGCGTAATTGGATGCCGCCACCCCGCCGCCGCCGCCTGCTGGGCGCCTGCTGGGCCAGCGAGCGGCAGCTGCCCGCGTCGACAACCGCCAGAGGGTCTCCTGAGGTACTATCCATCGAAGCACGCCCACCAGTCCCCCCTGCGACCTGCCAAGTGAACCACAGCGCTTTACAACCCTGCTGTGTTGGACCTTTGCAAGTGGGGGCAAGGCGTGCATGTGCCACAAGCATGCAGAGGAACAGGGGGAGTACAGCCGCTTGACGCTGCTGCTGACGGCGCTGCCGCCGGCTGCCGCCTCGCCTCTTCAGTAGCGCGGCCCTCCTCCCTTTTTGAACTCGTCTCGGCGGCGCAGCAGGTCGTCAAACTCTCTGAGCTCGGCCTCGCGCTCGCGCTGCTCCCTGCAGTAGTTGGAAATGAGCGCAGGGGGCGGCAGCGCCGTGATGAGGATAAGCTGCAACTACCACGATTGAGGAAGAGGGAGCACACAGCAGCTCCTGCCAGCCGCCATGCACGACCTGCCCAATGCCCAAAGCAGCTTGCACGTGTCTTTGTGCCAGCGAGCGACAGGCTTTTGCTCCCGCTCCCCTCCCACCGCTGCCGCTGGCTGTTCCCTTGCGCATGCACCACGTCCACCCGGCACGATGCCGGGGAGCACGGGCAGCACAACAGCAGACCCTCCCGGGTGGTGGGCGGAGCGCGGGGTGGGTGCTGCGCTGCGCGCACAACAGCAGCGGTGACACCCGCTTGACCGCCTCGTCAACCGGCCCCTTCAAGGCAGGGGGGAGCGAGGCGGGCAAAAGCCAGCAGGCAACAGCGGGGCGGCACCCACTTGGACACCTCGTCCCTCCAGTCCTCCACAGTGTCTGCCTCCACATCGATCGTTCCGTTGGGGCCGACGGTGGGCTCCCCCGTTCCTCCGCCTGCGGAATGAAGCACAGGGAGAATGGGTGGGTGGGGTGAGCGGGCTGCGGCCGGGCCGGGCCGGGGTGGGGCCACGGTCGGGCTGCCTGCACTGCCAGCCGGCACGCCCAGCTGGTGGGCCAAACACCGCAGCAGCAGCGAGCCCTCCCCCCTCGCAGCAGCAGGTTCCACCAGCAGCGGTAGGCCACCAAAGGCAGCCGCGCCGCGCCCCGCCAGCCCCAGCAACAGCAACAGCGCTCCCAGCGCCCGCCTCCCTCTCCTCACCGTAGAACAGCCGCTGCGCGACCGTGGCCCCCACCCACAGGCCGCCCCCTATCAGGACCAAATTGAACAGCGAGGGCAGCAGCAGCGCACCGCCGGCGATGGTGGCAAAGACGCCTGCGGGCCGGGGTGGGGTGGCGCGGCAGGAGCGGCAGGGCGGGCACGGGTGGGCGCGTGGCAAGCACGGGTGGCACCGCCTGCCACCACGCCGGCACCACTTTTGCTGCTGGTGCAGCGCCGCGCCTGCCAGCCCGCCGCTGCCCGGGCCTGGGGCGCCGCAGCTGCCACCGTCTGCAGGCGTGTTGCCCAGCCGGCGCCCGTCCACCTCCCTAGAACCCCCCCACCCACACCCACCCACACCCACACCCACACACCACCACCCCACCCCACCCCACCCCACCCACACACACACACACCACACCACCCCCCACACACAGCACGCGCGCCTGCAGCCATGCCGCCCGCCCACAGCGCCGGCAGCCCAAAGATGGCCAGGAGGAAGGGGACCGCAATCCAGGAGACTGACAGGAACGCCGCGCCAGTGGCAATCATCACGCCAAGGCTGAGCGCGCCAAACACCAGCCCGCCTGCGCGAGCAAGGCGGGCGGGCATCGGGGTGCGGTGAGGCGGCGACGGGTGGTCCTGCCGCTGCTGCCCTTGCTGCTGCTGCCCCCTCATCGGCACAAGCATTTGCTAATCAGCAAGGTGCAGGCATGCTGGGACGCACCTATCAAAGGTCCAATGAGGGAGGCCGCCACCAGTAGGCCAAAGGCGGGCAAGGCATACGCTTTAGCCAGAGCCACGGGGTCGGGTGGTGCGTAGCGCCCGCCAGCGCTGCGCCGCCGTCCGCCGCCGCCGCCGCCGCCGCTGCGGGCAAGCACCGTTAGCGTGGGTGCACGCTGCACGGGACGTGCTAGGAGACTGCTGCTCGTGGCGCCGCTGCGGCGGCGGAGGCTGCTGCCAGCGAGGCCGCTGCTGCGAACGCTGCCGAGGCTACAGGGCGCGGGGCGGCAGAGCGGAGCGGCGGCGCCACAGCCGCAACGCGCTGCCACATTGCGGCCTGCTGACGGCGTCAGCGCTGCCACCAGCGTCGTTGTGTAATGATGCATGGGAGCCGCAGCTGTTGGCTCCAGCGGAGTGGCGGGAGGCACGGCGTGGAGGGTTCGGGAGACAAGGGTGGCGTGTGCGAGCCTGATACAGGCCTGGCTGGGGTCCACAACGGCAGCACAAGTGTCGAAGAGCTTCTGGTGAAGAGATCGCGGGCTAATTGCGCGCGGCGGTGCAATGTGAGCGTGCTGGCTCTGCTGCGCCCTCCCCTCTCTCAAATCTTGCCCCAGACAGTGCCTCACGCAACCCTGCTCCATCTCCGACGCCAGCAGCGCTGCAGGCCGCCTGCAAGCCCCGCTTCAGTCGCCTGCAGTTGCTGCCTCAACCAACATTGCAGAATGCTGGCCACCGCCGCCCGGCGAATTTCACAGCAGTGTGGTCGCACGCTGGCACCCATGGCAGCCGCCAGCGGTGCGCTGCAGCAGCAGGTGGCGGGCGTGACCTCCGGGCCTGCTGGCGCCGTGTACAACGTCGGCAAGGTCGGTGCGGCATTGGTCAATGCAGCAGGGGGTTCTCCGGCACGTATGGCAGCCCCGCCGCGAGCCTGCCGTCCCTCTCCGCCGCCGCCGCCGGATGTCCGGCTGCGTGCGCAGCCGACCAGGTGCCCTGCCCCTTGCTGTGTCGCTCCGATTCTCTTTCTTCCCAGGCCACCAACATCAAATTCCACGATGGCATGGTGCCCCGTGACACCAAGGAGGAAATTTTGGGGCAGAAGGGCGTGGTGCTGTGGTTCACCGGTGGGTGGGGGGGTGGGGAGGGCGGGGGAGGGGGGGTGGGGGGGAGAAGAGGCGTTCAGAAGAAGGTGCCACCACCGCAGATGCCCCTGCAGCCCCGGCGGCAGTGGCTGCACATATCGTTGGGGCATGTTGGGAGCGCGCTCGTGTGCGGCCTGCCTGCCGCCTTCCCTCCCCACCTTGTGCTTGCCTGCCTCCTTCCATCTCCACATGCAGGCCTGAGCGGCAGCGGCAAGTCCACGGTGGCGTGCACGCTGGAGCACGCCCTGGCGCAGCGCGGCCGCATGACGGTGCTGCTGGACGGCGACAATGTGCGGCATGGCCTCAACAAGAACCTGGGCTTCACCGGTGCGTGCGCGTGTGCATGGCTAGCTCTCGCACCTCCCTCACTGTGTGCACTGGGAAGGGAAGGGTCCTTCTGCCTGGGTGCAGCGCCCGTCCATTTTATGCGCTCCGTCTCCGGCCTCGCCTGGCGCAGCCTAGAAGACCCAGGCCCACGTCCATGGCTGGCCGCCCGCCCCTCGTTTGCCCCCTCGTGCCAGTCCCCAGCGCCAGGCCCCCCTTTGCCCCCGTGTTCTTGATCTGCTGCAGCCCAGGACCGGGAGGAGAACATCCGGCGCATCGGCGAGGTCAGCAAGCTGTTTGCTGAGAGCGGCGTCATCACGCTCACCTCCTTCATCTCGCCCTACCGCAAGGACCGGTGGGTGGGGTGGGGGGGTGGGTGGGGGGGCCCTGCAACCGAACAAGTGTGTCGTCTCTGGGTGGCGGTGCTTTGCACGGGGCGTCGCCCTCCCCGGCCGCCTGCCTCTGCCGCAGGGACCGGTGGGGGGGAGGCGCCCCGACACGTAGCCCCGCCCCCCCTACAAACCCTTCTGCGTTGCAGCGAGAGCGTGCGCGCCCGCATGGCGGACGGCGACTTCCTGGAGTGCTACATGCGCATCCCCATCGAGGTGGGTGCTGGGCTGCAGGGTGGTGGGTTGCGACGGCGGGTTGGAAGTGGTGGGCTGACACACGTGTGGGCTGTAGGGGCTGGTTGTGTTGGCGGGTTGTGTCGGCGTCCGGGCGGTCGATGGCAGCGGCACGCTCCCTGTGTCCCCCACAGTAGGCTCTGCTACAGCTGGCTGCCCGTGCTCGCACGATCCGCTGGTACGCCCCCCCCCCCACACACACACCCCTACCCCCCACCCCCCCGCGCGCCGCTGCCACCACCACCACCACCACCACCACACACGCCCCCGCCCCCGCCCCCGCGCACGCCCCCCCCCCCCCGCCTTGCCCGCCGCCTTGCCCGCCCGCAGCTGTGCGAGCAGCGCGACCCCAAGGGCCTCTACAAGGCGGCGCGCGCCGGCAAGATCAAGAACTTCACCGGCATCGACGACCCTTGTGAGTGGGCCCAGCATGGCAGCGTCGGTCGGGTGCACGGCCCGCCTGGCTGCGCGCGTCGCCGCCACGGCCGCCAACGCTTGTTCCGGCCCGGTTGGCCTCTCGGGCGCCGCCCCAGCGCACTCCCCCCTCCCTGCCCGCGTCGACGCTGCCTGTCTGCGCCCCCTGCCCCCGCACCCGCACAGACGAGGAGCCCGACAAGGCCGAGATTGTGGTGGACGCGCGTGACGCCGCCGGCAACATGCAGAGCGCAGAGGACATGGCGGCCACCATCATGCAGGTGGGCGGGGCGGGCGGCTGGGGCGGCACGTGGCCGACCGACTGTTGTTGTTGGCGCTGCCCTGCAGTGCCCGCCCCCGCACCCTCAGAAGGGTCTGTTGACGTGCTGCCTGCCTGCGCACCCGTCGCCGCACGCTCGGTGGGCAGGCGGGTGTTGCGGACGCCGCCCCACCCCGCTCGCTGATGGTGATGCTGCTGCCGTGTCCGCGGCGCCCTGCCTGCACACCAACGCCGCCTCTCCCCCGTTCGCCACCCGCTGTGCTGTGGTGTGCTGCAGTACCTGGAGGAGCGTGGGTACCTCAGCGCGCCTGCAGCGAGCGGCACCGAGGCAGCCACCGCGTGAGTGGGCGGCCACAAGCGCACGCAGCTGGCGGCTGGCTCAGGCACCTGCGCCCAGACGCGCGTAGTTAGGTCGCAACCTCCCTCGGCTGACGCGTGATAGACCCGGCGCTGCACGCCGGCAGCACTGTCGCCATCTGCAGCGGCGCTCCCGCAGGCCGCCAACACTCCGCAGCACTGCTCCTCCCCCTCCCCTGCCCTCCCCCCTCCCCTGCTCCGCCCTGCCCAGCCAAACTTTCCGCCAACAGCGCCGCCCCTTCAAATTTTGCTTGTGGCCCGGGTGGCTTGCTGCCTCCCCTCCCTGTGACCCCCCCTGCTCTCGAAAGCCCCTCCCTGTGAGGTCACTCTGCCCCAACAGCCACCCCCCGGCCTGGCCTGCACCGGCGTTTCGGGTTCGCGGTTGCAGGCTTGGGCTGGGTGCAGATGCCAGGGCACCGGCGATAGAGAGCGGAGGGGGGCAGTGCGGGGGGATCTCTGTGCACTGGGCAGTAAAAGGCGGCTTAACGAGGAGCACGAAGGGCAGTAGGGCTCAGGTGGGCGCCTGCAGCGGTGTGGGTGTGCAGCAGGTCTTTGGTGGTGGTGTTGCCGTCCCTCGTACCCCACATCACAAATTCAAAGGCGCCTTCTACAGCAGTTGCTTGCATGTGTGCTGCAGCTGGCGGTGCGGCCGACGGGGATTTGTTGATTCACAAGGATCAGATTTGGCAATAGCTGGGCGGCAAACATGCATGACGTATGCATGGCATCACGTATGCATGGCATCATGAATAGGTAAAGGAAACGCAAAACTGCTCGAGGGAGAGAAGGGGCACATGTGCGGGTGAGGAGTGATGGGGGGTGAAGCGTTATGGGGAGGGAGAGGAGGACGATGCAGAAGTGCGAGGGGGGGCGACGCTCAACGCACGTGGGCTGGAGGCACGCACAGATAGCAGATGGCGGGAGCTGCACACAACGGGCTGGAGGAAACAGGACCAAGAGCAGCGCAGGCCGCCCAAGGGGATCAAGGGAAGGTGACGGAGAGCACCGCGCCGGCGCCGCTCTCTGGCACCGTGACTTTGTGCGTGGACGCGGCGCTGCCGTCCTTTTTCGCCACTCGAACAGTGTAGTTGCCTGCACGGTGGTAAGGGCAGGTGGGCAGCAGCGGCAGTGGCGGCGGTCAGCAGCAACGTCATTGGCGCTGAGCAGCTGCAGGGCAGTGGCAGCGGCAGCGTGCGGGCGGTGGTCAGCAGCAATCGGCAGCAGCAGCAGCAGTAGCAGCAGCAGCAGCAGCAACAGAAGCTTTGAGCGGTCAGCAGCAGTCGGCAGCAGCCGGGCAGCCAGGCGCACCCGGGGCGAGGGGACGGTAGAAGTTGCCAAAGCGTGGGTTGGTCCGCGCCACAAACTTGGACCCGCTGACTGTTATCCGCGCATCAAGCGGCTTGCTGCTGCCCCTTTGCCGCACAAAACCGCGCAGGCTGCAGCGCACGCGTGTGGGAGGAGAGCAGTGCGGCAGCCTGGTTGGATGGAGAGGAGGCGTGCAGGAGCGGAGCGGTGCATGTGCTGCCCCTCGGCCTGCCGGCCTGCCGCCGCAGCCGCAGCCGCAGCCGCTTCTCCCTCCTCGCCGGCCCGCGGTGCGCTGCAGCACTCAGCCCCCCGGCTGCCAGCCCCCTTGCAAACGACTGACGCCCGACACCGCCGCCGCCCCCCCCCCTGCCCACCCGCCAAACGTGGTGGTGGTGGCGTACGCCAGCATCGAGTCCAGGTTGTGGTTGAACAGGGTTTGCAGCGGCGCCCCCATTTTAACGTCCCAAAGCTCCAGCGTTACCTCAAAGCACCCCGCCCTCACGTAGTTCCAGTCCTGGCGGAGCGGCGGGGCAAGAGCGGGCAACCGGTTGGGGTAATGCACAGGCAGGAGGCCGCAGCGAGGGACGTGGTGCAGCCCTGAGCTCTGCGCATGCATGCACATCCAGGCCCCCCCCCCAGAAGCCACGCTCCGTTCCCCGCCCACCCGCCCGCCCACCCACCTGCATGCCTCCGTAGATCACATACCAGCCCGCTCCATTCGTGATCCCGTCCTTGAACTCCTGCAGGCAGCACGGGGGGCCGGCCATGCAGGCAGATCGGCACGCAGGCAGCGCCGGGGCCTGCGGGCCTGCTTCCTGTGGCGCGCTCCAGCCCAAGCCAGCTGCGGCACTCTTGCTGCTCCACTGAACAGCCAGGCACACCCTGCGCTTGCCCTGCCAGGCCAACAGACAGTCCCACCCGCCCGCCCACCGTTGAGTTGCGTATGCGTGGGTTGCGCTTGGCATACACCTTTGAGACGTGGCGGAAGGTGGCATCATCCTGTTGATGAACAAAAGAGCGGGGTGTGGGTGGGTGGGTGTGGGTGTGGTGTGGTGTGGTGTGGTGTGGGTGTGGTGTGGTGTGGTGTGGTGTGGTGTGGTGTGGTGTGGTGTGGTGTGGTGTGGTGTGGTGTGGTGTGGTGTGGTGTGGTGTGGTGTGGTGTGGTGTGGTGTGGTGTGGTGTGGTGTGGTGTGGTGTGGTGTGGTGTGGTGTGGTGTGGTGTGGTGTGGTGTGGTGTGGTGTGGTGTGGGGGTGGGGTGGGGTGTGGGGTGTGGGGGTGGGTGGGTGGGGGGTGGGGTGTGGGTGTGGGTGTGTGGGTGGGGGGGTGGGGTGGGGGGGCGGATGGAGAAGGGAGGCGGTTGCATGAGCAGGGAGAGCCACGTGTGGCGGCACCATCCGGCGCTAGCGACACGGGAGCATGCACGCCGGTGTGAAGCATGCGCCGCCGCCGGCCTGTGCTGCATGCGGCGCACGCCTCGGATGCTCTGCCCAGGCCCGCAGCACGCCTGCCTGGCCCTCCCTGTCCTCCGCAGCGCTGCTGGCCAGCAGACACCTGCGCCATGCATGGCGCCAGCACGGGCTCACCTGTGTTGCGTTGTAGGCGTCCCACCCCGAGGCCGTGCCATCAAAAGGATAGTTCACCACAAAGGCGCCCTGCGTAGATAGGAGGCCGGCGGGCCGGCAGGGGAGTGGGGCGGGCTCTTGTGGGACGATGCAGCCCTGGGCGGGCGGCGACTGGTGCATCAGGTTCACAGGTGGTGGGCGCCAGCGGGCAGCAAGCACAGGCAACGAGCTGCCGGCCTCTTGTTGTCCACCGCCACCGCCCCTGTTTCGCAAACATGGCGGCGCCCGCCCTCCTGCACGATGCCCCTGGCTCAACGCTGCCACCCCCACGCTGCTTCACGGCCCAGCAGAGGACTGCCATCGCTGCGTGCCGCGCCGCCGCGCCCCTCACCTCGTGCATGTTTGCCGACGCCACCCACTGCCGGGACAGCACCCAGTCCATGACCGCCCTGGTCTCAGGCTGCTCCCCCCGGCTGGCGTCCATGCTGGGGCTGTTGATCGGGTCTGGAAAGTCGCGGTTCAGGTTGACGCCCGCCCTGCATCCGGTCAGGGGCGGGGATGCAGGTGGAGGGGTGGGGCGGGGCGGGGCCGCGAGCGCAAGCAGTGCACCGACGGCCGACGCAAGCACGCTGCGGCGCTGCGCCGCCGCGCCAGCCCCGTTGCGCCCTGGCCCAGGCAGCGTGGGCGCGCCACCGCCCCGCACTCACGCGTTCTCATACGTTTTGTCCTTGTATCCGTCGGGGTTCATTGTCGGCATCAGCCACATGTGCATGTCCTGCACCACCCGCTTGGCCCGCGCCTCGCTCTTCCAGTTGGCACACAGCCACTCGGCAAACGTCAGCAGCAGCTGCCTGCGCTTTGCGGGAGGCAGGGGAGGTGGGGGGTGCTGTCGGTCGTCTGCCTGGCAGGGGCCTCCGTGTCTTCCACCGGCGCCGTGCATGGTGCAGGCTGCATCCCACCTCATCCCGCGCCCCCCCCCCCCCCCCCCCCCCCCCCCCCCCCCGCGCACCTGCCGCCCGGCTCGGTGCCGTGCATGTTTGCAATGTATTTGAAGTTGGGCTCCGCCTCCTCCACCCCAGGCCTGTCGCTGATCTCCAGCACATACAGCGGCACGCCGCGGACCTGCGGGGGGCAGCGCAGTTAGTGATCAACGCACGCGGCAGGACAGGAGCGAAGCTGCCCGCTGGGGGTGGGTGGTGTTGGGGGCGGGGGGGAGGCGCGCGGCAGGCGGGGCGCCCGGCGGCGGCGGGAGGGGGGGGCGCCGGCGCTGCTGCCGCCCAGCGCAGGGCCGTTCCAGGACGCGCCTCGGCCAGAAACGCGCCCTCATACCGGTAGCCACCCCTCCCATGATCCTGCCGCTGCCCGCTGACGTATGATGTCTGGCCAGCAGCTGCCGAGCACGTGGCGAGGCACGTGGCAGCACGGCGAATGGATTGCCCCTCAGGCGGGGCGGCAGGCGGCTGGCGCGCTCGCTCACCGAGGCCCCTATCCTGTGCAGCTTGGAGATGCTGCTGCAGCGCTGCGCGAAGTCCTTCATGTGCGCAATGAGCTCCTCATTGGTCATGTACTTGCTCAGGGCCTGGTGAGGAGAGGGTGTTCAGGAGGGACGCGCCAGCTCGTGGCAGCGAGATGCACGAAGCAGCATGCAGGGCAACGGCTGCATGACACAACGGCGGGCCCACCGCCCGCCACTCGTGCACCTTTGACAAGCTGGCGCTGCCCGATGTGCTGTGCAGCACGCGTGCCTCGGCGCCGGTGCCGCACAGCAGCAGCAGCAGCGACAGGACGAGGAGGGAAGGAGAGAAGGGAAGAAGGCCGGCAGCACCACCACGCCGTCGCGGCCGCCCGCCGGCGGCGAGCATGGGCGGCGACAGCCTGCAGCGGGAACTTTTGGGCTTCGGCTCGCTTGAAACGGTTGCGGGCGAGTGCTGCTGTCGGTGAGCAGGCGGTCGAGCGGCTGGGGACCGCGGGGGGGAGGCAAGGGACCGCGCGAGCCAGACGAGGCAAGGCCGGAAGCTGAACAAGCTATGCACACCAGTCTCTTGCAGAAACAGCGTTCCTGCTGTCCCAGGAGCGCTGGAAACCCACCTGCGGGCTGCCTCGAGCCGGCCTGTTCCACCAAAGGTCGCTACAAGGGTTTTTGCCTGGAAGACTTGCACGATCGCTTCGTAGCGGTCTGCAGACGGAATAGAGACCGCGTCTTGGGACCGCCACCGACGTCCTTGCTGTGCAGCTTCTTGTATCTACCAGGGCTTGCCGTGAGCCCGGACATCGAGGGTGTGACGTTCAGTCATCATGTCCGAGTAGTGGGTGAGCAGCTGCGCCCTCATCGCAGCGCTGGATGCGCCGCGCACCCCGAGCCGCCGCCATGCGGCCGCAACCAGCATCTGCCGCTGCGCTAAACCCTGCGCGTTAGTCGGGTGTGTTGCTTTCCTCGCAACATTGAAGCATCTTCCCATCGGAAACACGCACGGCTTGCGGTTCAGCGACCGTCAAGGCTGACACCGCCCGCCCGCCAAGCCTCCCGCTCTTCTGGCCTCCCCGCCCTTCACACCCCCCCCTGCCCCTGGAAGCAACCCGGTGCTGTGCTGCCAATGAGGACCGCTGCGCTGAACAGCGCCGCCGTGCCGGCCTGCCGCCGGCCGTTGGCACCGTCGCCGCCCGCCGCGCGGCCTCCGAGGTTTGTTTCGGCCCTCCGCCCGCGCATCTCTCTGGTGCTATGCGCTGCCAAGGGCGCGGAGACGCATGCCAGCGAGCAGAGCGCCGGCCAGCCAACAGCGCCGTCGCCACCGCCTCCCTCGCCTTCACCCCGCGCGGCGCCCAGTGGCAACGGCAACGACGCATCCAGTCGGCAGCTCAGCGCCGCAGCGCGCGCCATCGCTGGCCTGGCCTCTCTGCCCGAGGTGCGGTCGTGGGGCGGGGAACGGTGTCGGTCGGTCGGTCGCTGCGGCGGCTCCCCTTCCCGCCCCGCCCCCGTTCTGCCCCGGTTGTAGAGCCCATGCCGTGCCCTGCGTTTCCTTCTCTTGCAATGAACAGTACTCTGCCCCTTCCAAAGCCTCCTCCTGACCGTTGCTGCGCCCCTGCCTGCCCCCTGCCACCGCCAGGTGTGGGCCTGGGCGGCACAGCAGTATGGTGACGCGCCCGCCGTTCAGGACCTCAAGCGCACCCTGCAAGTCCGTCTCACCTTCCGCGAACTGTGGGAGCAGGTGAGCCTTGCCGCCTTGGGCGGGTGTGGCGGGCGACGCACCAGCAGCAGGTTGGCCAAGGTGCAGGGGGAGAGTGGGGTGTTGGTGAGCAGGGAGGCAGCGTGCCCTGGCTGGGCGGGCTAGCCAACACTACATGCATGGGTACGCCGATACACTAAAGCAGCGGGCTGGGCGACTAGATGTGTGTGCACCTGCCTGGCCCACTGCAAGCATAAGTCCATGCACGCCTCCCTGCTCACTTGCCCTTGAATCCGCAGGCGCAGCGCTTTGGCGCCGGCCTGACCGCCCTGGGCGTGCATCCCAGTGACAGGTACGTTGGTTGTGCAGCCAGAGATGGCGGGGGCGAGGCTGGCAACCAAGCACGCACGGACCCGTGCGTCAGGCGGAGCGCCGTGGCCGCCTGTCTCCTGTCGGCGTCCCTCCTACCCGTACCCCCGCCTCCCTTGCTCCCTTGGGCTTGCTCCCTTGGCCTCGCAGGGTCGCCCTGTTTGCTGAGAGCAGCGGGCGCTGGGTGGTGGCTGACGCAGGCATTCAGGCGGCGGGCGCTGCAGACGCGGTGAGGGCCTGGGTGGGCGGCAAGGCGGGCGGCGGGCCGGGTGCTGGTCAAGCCACACGCTGTCTTGCCTGACACTGGGCTTGCACTTGCTCTCCTGCCTAACACTAGGCTTGCCACACACTAGCCCACTGTCAGGCAGGACAGCGTGTGGCAAGCCCAGTGTCAGGCAGGTGAGCGTGTGGCAAGCCCAGTGTCAGGCACGACAGCATGTGGCAAGCCCAGTGTTCGGCAGGACAGCGTGTGGCAAGCCCAGTATCAGGCAGAAGACACTGGGCTTGCCACAGCTTGTCCTGCGCACAGTGGGCTTGCCGCACGCGACGAGTCTCCCTGCCGCCGCCCACTGTCAGGTGCGCGGCGTCGACAGCATCTCGACAGATGAGCTGAGCTTCATCCTGGATGCCAGCGGGGCGTGCGCGCTGGTGGCGCAAGACGCGCGCACCCTCCAGCGCCTGCTGCCCCACCTGCCGGCGAGTGTGGGGCTGCTCTGGGAGTTGCTGGCTGGCAGGGCGGAGATCTCTGGACCGCAAGCTGGAAGGAATGCCGGGCGATTGCCTGCCGAGGGTGCACGTACCAGCGCATGTGCCTCCTCCCCTCCTGCCTGCCTCCACAACCCCTCTTACGATGCTGCCCTGCCCGCTGCGCGACAGGACTCGTGCAACTTTGCAGTGGAGCTGTGGGGCGATGCACCAGCGGCACCCAGCAAGCCCAGCCTGCGCGTGGTGAGTGCGTCACGGCTGGTCGGCTGCCAGTGGCCACCGACCGCATTAGATGCGTAGGGAGGTGTGGCGCCGCGTGGGTGCGGCGCTAGCCACCCCTAGGTTGAGCAGGCAAAGTGGCACATGCAGCCGCGTCTCCCCCCTCACCTGCACGCGTCACGCACGTGCAGCTGACCTTCGACCAGCTTCTGGCGGAGGGCGAGCGCGCGCTGTCCGCCTGGCAGCCGCACCCCTCCACCCCCGGCGACCTGGCCTCCCTCATGTTCACCAGCGGCACCAGCGGCCACCCAAAGGCAAGCCTGCGAGTCACTCTGCGCTTGGGGCAGGCGCAGATATGGTCAATCAGTCGACCAATGGTGGGGAGCCCCTCCCTGCCAGCCCCAGCTGCTGGCCCCCGGGGCTCTCGTCTCCCTCTGGCCTTGCCCCCTGAGCTCCTCCTGCCTCGTCGGGTCCGGCCCTCTCCTTTGATCCAAGCAGGGCGTGGCCACCACCCATTCCAACCTTCTGTCCCAGCTGCTGGGACTCGACAGGTGGGAGGGGTCGCCGCCGGGGCTAGGGGTGCGGAGAGCAGGTGGGTGGACAGGGGGAGGTCGTCGCGGCGAAGATGGGCAGGAAGGGGAAGATGTTGTGGTCCCCCCTTCCGCCCTTGCCAACCTCTCTGCCTGACCATCCAGCTCCCCTCCCTGCCGGCACGCCGCTGTCCGCCCACTCTTTGCCCAACCCCACCCTCTTTGCCCAGCCCCCCTCATTGCCCGCTCTTTGCCCAACCCTCCCCCACCCTCTCTGCCCAGCTTCCCGGTGGAGCGGGGCGACCTGGCTGTCACCTACCTGCCGCCCTGGCACAGCTACGGTCGCATCTTTGAGTGAGCCCGGGGAGGTGCTGTGCTGTGCTGTGCTGTGCTGTAGGGCAAGGGCTGGCCGCGCAGGCACAGCCGCGCAGCTGTGCAGTTGTGCAGCTGGCAGCGCTCTGCACCGATCGGCGGTCAGCGACAGCACGAGCACCGTCAGAGGCGCTGCCGGTGCTTCGCCCACCTCACGTCTGGCGTGCTCGCTGCTCCCCGCTCCCTGCAGCTACTACCTGCTGAGCCGCGGCGCCTGCCTGTACTACAGCCGCCTGCGTGACTTGAAGGCGGACCTGGCCGAGCAGCAGGTGCGGCGCCAGCGAGGCGTGGGTGGGGTGGCCCGGGCCGGTGTCTGGCGGCAGCCCTCTGTCTCTTTGCTGGCTCCTGTTCGCCTCGCGGCGCTCCCTAATTCCACCTCTGCTTCTCTGCCCCCTCTTTGCGATGCTGCAGCCGCACGTGTTTGTGTCGGTGCCGCTGCTGCTGGAGAACCTGCACGATAAGGTGTCTTGGTGGGGGAGGAGCGACGCAAAGCAAAGGGAGGGGGAGGGCCCAGGCGCAGAGGGAGCAGATGCACGGCGGCTGCAGAAAGACTGCTGGTGCGCTCGGTGCTCCCCACCGTGCCCTTGGCCTGCGTCCGCCAACCCGCAGGCAATGCGACAGCTGTCAAAGTTGGCGGAGCAGGAGGCACAGCTTCTGGAGGCTGCCATGCACCACATCAGGTGAGCATGCGCCACCCCGCCATGCGCGCACCGGCGTGCTGTCTGCATGCCAGAATTGGGGGCCCACCGCCTGCCTCGCGCCTGCTCGTACCCCCCTGCCCCTGTATCCATGACTGTCTGTCCGCCTTGCGTCAGGGCACAGCGCATGCTGACGGGCACGTCGCTGGACCATTCGGTCGACCCCCCCAGCCCCGACCAGCTGGCAGCCGCCGGCAAGACGGCCGCACAGCTGGCGCATGTGCATGAGTGAGTGGGGCGGGTGCGTGCATGAGGTACTTGCTGCTTGGCTGCTTGCTGCTGCCCTTTGCACTGCCCCAGTCCCGCCGCCCTTCATCGCCGTCCTTCTGCAGGCAGGCCAAGGACATGTTCAGCCGCCTGCGCCGGCAGCTGGGGTTCTCCCGCTCCCGCTGGGTCATCTCAGGCGGGGGCACCCTGGCAGACTTTGTGGACGACTTCTTCGAGGCGAGCAGCAGGCCTGTTTCCTGTCCATGTGCTGCTGTTGTCTCGACTGACCGGCCGCCGCCACAAGGAAAGTTGTGGCGGCCTTCCCGCTGCAGCTGCAGTCGCAGCCGCTGTCAGCGCCACCGCAACGCGCGCTGCACCTGCCCCTGCTGCCGTGCAGGTTATGCGGCTGACACACATGGCTCACTTTGGTTTATCCCCTGCCTCGACATGTGCAGGCCATCGGCGTGCCGCTCGTATCGGGATATGGGCTGACAGAGACTTCCCCCGTGCTGAGCGCACGGCGACTGGACCTCAACATCCGCGGCACCATCGGTACGTCGCACCCCTGCCCGCCTGCCTCACAACAAGCCCTCCTCCCAGCCCTCCAGCCGGCAATGCCCTGTTGACAGTGTTCAGCACCCGTATGACGAGCCCCCCCCCCCCGCCCCCCCCCGCCCCCCCCCCTCCACCCCCTCCACCCCACCCACCCACCCTACACCACCACCACCACACACACACACACACGCCTGCCCCTGCTCCCTTTGCACCCCAACCCGCCAACGCAGCTCCCACAGCCCCCCTGACCCAGCCGTCGTCGTTGCAAAGCCCTGCAGGGTCCTGTACACATCCAGACCGAGGGCGTGCGTGTGCCTTGCCCTCTACACACCCCCACGCAGGCCCCCCCCTCCCAGACACCGACATTCGCATTGTCAGCCTGGACGACAAGACAAAGGAGCTGCCGGACGGGCAGCAAGGGCTCATCCTTGCCAGGGGTGGGTGGGCGGACGGGTGGGCGGACGAGTGGGTGGACGGACGCGCGGGTGGGCGCAGTCTCTTCATCGTGTGCTCTTTCGTTGGGTGCGCACTTTGACGCTGGGGTCGGCAGGTCAGCTGGCGGGGGTGCGGGGGGCAAGTGGGCGGGAATGTTCCCTTGTCCACGTGCTACATACAAGGCTGTCTTCGGCTGCAGACGTATGGTGGGCAAATGCACAAGTGCATTCCTCAACTTGCGCAGCCCCTCGCCGTCTCCCCGTGCAGGCCCCCAAGTAATGCATGGCTACTGGAACGACGACAAGGCCAACGACGAGGCCTTTCCGTATGACCTCCAGAGCGGGTGGTTTGACACCGGTGGGTGGGTGGGACGCGTGTGAAACCTGCCATGGGCCCCGCTCCTGTTCAGCATATGCCGACGCCACTTGTCGCCGCCTGTGTCGCCACCTCCACTACTGCGCAGGCGACCTGGGGTGGCGCACGCCCGCTGGCACGCCCGCTGGTGGCTGTTTGGTGATCACCGGCAGGCAGGCAGGTCTTGGCATGCGCCGCAGGCGCACGCCGGGCCGCAGGCATGAAAAGAGCACAAGCCTGGCTCAGGGGAGGTCTCATCCCCCCCCCCCCTGCCCCCCTCCTGTCCGTCAGAAGGACACCATTGTGCTGAGCAACGGAGAGAACATTGAGCCGGCGTGCATCGAAGCCACTCTCTGCACCTCTTCCCACATCGCGTTTGCAGGTGGGCAAGGAGTGGTGGGGAGCGAGGCGAGTGCTCTGTGGCATGGCGAGGGTAACCGCCGCTGCCGCATCCAGCCTCCATGCCCGCACCCACGCTGCCCCTGCTGCCTCCCGACGCCTGCACCCCCCTTTGCGCAACCGTCCCCCTCCCCCTGTGCAGTGCTGGTGGGGCAGAACAGGCGGGGGCTGGGCGCCCTGCTGGTGCCCTCCCCGGAAGCTGTGGAGCAGTTCGGGCAGGGCGACCCACAGTCGCCCGAGCTGCGCAAGCTGCTGCAGGCAAGAGCAAGTCTGCTGTGCACGCAGTGCTGGGCAAAGGGCGGGGGCTGAGGTTGGGAGTGCTCCTACCACTGCATGAGGCAGCGTGGCGGTGACCAACGATGGGAAAGCTGCTGCAGGCGTGCGTCTGCTGGCACAGCCATGCTCCTCACCTCGCGAGAAGTTGCACGACCCCTTTGCCTTGTGGGCGCCGCTTTCAAGAGGGAGCACACCCGCTGCACAGCTACCGCCCCAACAGTTGCAACAACCCTGGGGGCGCACTCCCCTGCCCGTCGCAGGAGGAAGTGACGCGCCTGCTGGCGCAGCGGCCGCCTCACGAGCGCGTGCGTGCCTGCTGGACGAACCTTTCACCGTCGAGGGGGGCACCCTCACCCGCAAGCTCAACCCCCGCAAGGTGCGGCACGCAGGCACAGGCGCCGCGCAACGTGGGTGTGGAGCACAGGGGCGTAACTGCTGTGCCGGCCTGCTGGCCTGCTGCACCGGCACCAGACCTGCGCCGCCATACCTTCAAACAAGCCAATGGCCACTCAATTGCTCCCCGCTGCAGGGCGAGGTTTTCAAGAAATACGCGACAGAGGTGGCGGCGCTGGAGCAGGAGCTGCGCTGAGCTGGCACGCCTGCTGCGCTCAGCCCGCTGTGGTGCAGCGGGCATCGTGCAGAGGAAGCGGCAGCCTATCAAAGCACATGGCAATGCCAACAGTGAGCTTCTCCGGCAGCCGAGCCTCGGCCGGGCCACTCTTGGCGAGCGGCTCCCTCGATCTTTACTGCTGCTCCATCCGCATTGTCCCGCCTCCCCCTGCATCCTGCGCAGCTTTCAATGTGAGCACCAGCGCTGGGCAGCGTCGCAGCGCCGGCCGCCGGCCGCTCACCGGCGCCTCGGCCGGCGTCTCAGCCACCACCGGCAGCCGTATCGCGCCCCCCCCATGTGGTGGCAGACACCGTGGCGCCCGCTTCCCTCGCTGGTTTGGCTGTTGTAGCGGCAGAAAACCACCGTGCTCTCCCTCACCGTGGTGCAGACTGTGTGTGCCCCTACCTGCACCATGCACAGTGTGTTTCACGCCTTGCTGGTTGCTTGTTACATTGCAGACACAGCAAGGTCAGTCAAGGAAAGGGGCGGTCGGGGGTCAACAGGCCGGGGAGGCAGTCACAAGCGGGGGCAGAGAGCAGCAAACAGAGCGGGCGAGGAAGCGACGAATGGAATGCACGCAGGAAAGGCAGGAGGGTGGCGTGCGTCGACAGGGGGACACAACAGAGCGCAGGCAGTGGCGGTTGGCACACAGCCCAGGTGGCACACCGCCACGACAGGGTGCAGAGACACGCCGCAAGGCCATGGTCTCTCGAGGGAGCGGACTCAGTGGCACTGCCAGGCAGCGAGCCGTGTGGAAGCACCAGCAGCACCTGTGCAGCTGCGCTTGCTGCCGCCTCACTTTTTGCTGGTGCCAAACCCTCCAAAGCCCATCATGGCTGCCATCTCTGGATCCATCTGCAGCAGCGGCGAGGCAGGCAAGGGAGATGGACACCAGTCAGCAGTGCCGTTGGCGTCGTGTTGGCCGGCTGCACCGGCGCTGCGCCGCACCCCCTACCGCCAGCGTTGCCTCCCCGCCGCCACCGCTCGACCCTCAGGCTCTGGCCCATGCCTCCAGCCTGCCCTGTGCATCCCCCTCCCCGCATCGGCACACACCTCCTCCTCCTCTTCATCGTCTGATGCGTCGTGCCGCCGCTTGCCCGACCGCACTGCCTCCTCCCTTGCCGCTGCCTCTTTTGCCAGGGCCTCGAAGCCTGCAGCGGGAAGTGAGGAAGGGGAAGCAGGGGGGATGCAGGGGTCAGCAAGCATGCACAAGAGCTCCTGCCTGCTTGCCACCCGCCGTCCCTGCGGCCGCTCTGGGCAGCAGGCAGCATAGAGGTGGGGCACCGGAACAGCAAGGCTGCAAGAGGGGCCGGAAAGAGCCAGAAGCCGCTTCCCTGCACCGCAGCCGTGTGTGCACCCACCGTCTGGCGCGTAATCTGCCGCGCTGCTGGTGCCGCCCTCCTTCTTCTTTTTCGCCTCTTCCAACCGCGCGCGGACCTAAGGTAGGGAGATGGGCGGGCGGGGCAGGCAAAGGCAAGGGATAAGGCAAAGGGGAGGGTCGGTCGAACCAAGGATGTGACGTACGCGCCAAGGGCGTTGAAGGCAGGCACCACCTGCAGCACACCGCGCGCCGCCGCCCCCCCACCACACTGCCCACCTGCTCCGCTGTGCTCTTCTCCACGCGCATGCTCATGCCCAGAGCGCGGTTGTGCCACTTGCCTGCAAAGCAGCGGGGGGGCCGCGAGGCAGCGGCAGCGTCGGCCGGCTGGCAAGCAGGGGGCACACGGCAAGGCCGCATGCGCTAGGCGCGGACGGCAGTGGGAGGGCCAGGGGGGACGGCCCCACAAGTGTGTGAAGCTGTCCCAGGGCTGCCCGCGCTGATCAACGCACCACCCATGATTGGACGGTGGAACCCTTTCCGGGGCGGTACGCACAAAGCCCTCCCCTGCACCCCACCCGCACCCGCCCACCGCACCCGCCCACCCACCGTTGATGTGGTCCAGGTACGACTGGCTGTCCCGCAGCACGCAGTCGCACACGCTGCAGTAGTAGCCCGCTTGCTGGCTCAGCGGCATCGTCACAGACACCACCTGCACGGGGTCGGGTGCCAGATGGCAGGGAGGGAGGGCGGGTGCGTGGGTGCGCGGGTGCGCGGCACGCGAGCTGCCACACTCAGACGGGGCCCAGCCAGGGGCACACGAGCTCCACCGCTCGTCGCACACGCGCCCCCCTCCAGCCAGACCCCCTGCTCTGCCCGTCGGCCACCCACCCACCCACCCACCTGCGTCTTGTGCAGCTTGTTGGCCAGGTCGATCTGGTAGTCCCGTGCCTTGAGGTTGGCGCGCGCCACAATCAGGCCCTGCGCCAGCGGGTCGCGCTCCTGCCGCTTGCGCTTCTTCGCCTCCAGCTTGGCGTCCGGGGCCGTCTCCTCGGTCTCCTTCTCCTGCAGCGTGGGGGCGCGGCGGGGCACCAACGGCGGTGCTGAGGGGTGCGCTGGGCAGGCACGAGGGCGCCGCAGCTGGCCTGCCCACATCAGCCATGTGCTCCCCTCTTCGACAGGCAAGCAGCGCTCAGGGGGGACGCAAGCTTGGCGGGGCAGGGCTGCACGATGCGACTGCCGTCGACGCTCCAGCCCTGAACGCACCTTCTCATCACGCTCCGCTGCCTTCTCACGGAACTCGTCCTTGTCCCACTTGCGGCGGAAGTCAACATTGTTGACGCCCTTGGGGTTCTTGCTCATTGTGAGCACAGCTGATGGACGAGCGGCGCCGGTCGGCTGGCGGCGGCAGCGGCGGGCGCCAGCGGCGGCGGCGGCGGCCCAGCGGAGGGAGCGCTGCGAGGCCTGCAGCTGCTGTCCACGCTTCCACAGGTATTGCCTGGCTGCTGGTGGGAGTGAGCGGGAGCGGCGAGCGAGGAGGAGCGGCAGCGGAGTGCGGCGCGAGGCTAGGAAGCGCGTGGCGGCGTAGCGCGCTTCCCAAAAGAAAGAAGAGACGATGCACCAGTAGTCGCCCGAACAAGAGGGCCCGGGAGGCGCTGGCCAGACATAAAGTAGCCTACTAAAATTCCATGCAGCTTTACAGCGCTCTTGCCGACTTGCCGTGCGCATCTGCTCACTCTCGAATTCACGGACTTCTCATCGACTTGCAGAGGACCCCAGGGAGCCTGCAGGAGCACCACAGAGGCGCTCGCTCCTCCCCCTCGCTCCCTCCTTTTGCTCCGCTTCCCCTCACACCAAGGTGCGAAGAGGAATGATCGAGGGATGCCGGGTGGGGCGCAGCGACCCTAGCGACACGGGCCGGGCCTTGCCAGCCTTCAGGCGGCCCACGATGGCCTTCGCTGGTTGGCAGAGCTTTCCATAGAAAGCTGTGGGAGCATGGTGGTTGCGCCGCTGCGGCCTCTGTTGCCACCAGGACACCGCTGCTGCCGCCTCTACCGCCGCCGCCGCCCACCCGCCCCGCCTCCCCGCCGCCCCTGCTTTCAGGCGCCATGGCCGACCTCGACGATCTGTTTGGATCGGATGAGGACGACGAGGACTTCCAGCCCGACGAGGAGAAGGGGGTGGAGATCGAAGATGCAGCGGACGAGGGCATAACGGACGACGAGGCGGAGGATGCGGCGGCGGTGGCGGCGGCACGTAACCGCTCGCCGTCGCCGTCGCCGCCGCCGGCCAAGGCAGCAGCACCCGCCAAACCGATGGACGCGAGAGCCAGGCTGATGGCTCTGGCGGCGGCCAAGAAACAGGAGGTGCGCTGTCGGTGGGGCAGCGAAAACGGGCAGGCGCATTGCCGTGCGCGCCTGCGCCTCGCTTGCATCCCCCCCTTGCGCATTTCGAGCCCGTGCATGTGCCTCCCTGCGCTGCCCTCCCAACTTCCAGGCCGAGGCCACCGACAAGAAGAAGAAGGGCAAGAAGCGCAAGCAGGTGAGCAGGCGGGGGCAGGCCGGGCTTGCACCCCTTGCCCTCGCGCCAGCGTGCCACTCCCCAGCTGCCGCGTTCAAGTTCGTGTCACGTTATAGTGCCGCCTTCACCTGCCGCCATTGACGTCCCCCACCCAGGCTGTGGACTTTGGCGACTCTGACGAGGAGGAGGCGGGCGGCGGGGAGGCGGCGCCAGGTGGGTGTGCCTTGTGCGCTCCGTGCCTGCAGCGCCGCCGCCTTGCAGACCCTGGTGCAGCGCTGGACCGCGCAGCAGCGCGGGCCACCTCCCCCTCTCGTCCGCTCGTGTGCCGCCGCAGGCTCGCGCAAGCGGCAGCCCAAGCCGCGCTCCGAGTCGCCGCCCCGCGGGCCGGCGGTGGAGTATGATGACAACGACGAGGCGCTCAACACGGCGACGGACGCGGACAAGGCCTTCATCGAGGACGACATAGGGGAGGTGAGGCTGAGGCTTCTTGGCGCGCGGGGGACTGGCGACGGCGCGCCCCGTCGGTGCTCATTGGGCTACACAGACGTGTGACCCTGGTTTCTTGCTGGGAGGGGGGAGGGGCCCGTTGGCAGCACGTGTGTACACCCGCCGATTGCTGCTGCGCATGCCAGACCGCAGCAGGGGGCAGGGGGCACCAGCGCCTCGCCATGCCTCTCCTGGTGCAAGCCCCCCAGACCCCCTTGCTCAGCAACCTCCCCCCTCGCCGCTCGCCACCTGCTGCCTGTGCAGGGAGACGTGGACTTTGGGGACGACGAGGAGGAGCGGGTGAGCCTGCTGCTGCCATGCTGCTGCTGCTGCCGTTGGCACTCCTGTTGCCACACTGCCGCCGTTGCTGGTGCATCGTCGCTGCCGCTGCATCGCCACCGCCACCTCTACTCATTGCCACGATTCCCCCCCGGCAGCTAGCGAACGCTGAGGAGGCCGAGGAGGAGGCTGAGGACGAGCTGGAGGCGCTGTTCAGGTGGGTACTGCAGCTGCATGGTAACCGGCCGGTAGCTGGCTTGGCACTGTGGGCGGGTGCACAGGGACCTGGTCATTGCTGGAGCAAATGGAAGCGGCAGGCAGGGCAGCAGCGGGGCTGCTTGCAGCCATGTGACGCTGCTGCTGCGCCCACCGCTCAGCCGCCCTGCCCTGCCTCTGGCCTTGGAAACGTCTCCCCTGCAGCAAGAAGAAGCGGCGGGGCAGCGGCATGAACGAGGCGGAGGCCAAGGCACAAGTGAACGCGCTGCTGGCGGAGATGGAGGTGGCGGCAGAGGAGGACCACGCCGCGTTTGACGAGGGTGCGGGCCTGGGCCCTGTGTGCGTGCTGTCGCATCGCTCACCTGCCCTGCTCTGCCCGGCCCGGCCTGCTCTGCCCTACCCGCCCTGATCGGCCACCCCCTCCTCCCCCTCCTCCCGCTTCCCAGGCCGCCCCGCAGTGCACAAGCTGAAGATGCTGCAAAAGGTGGTGGACGCGCTGTCGACCAAGCGGCTGCATGGGGAGCTGCTGGACTCTGGGCTGTTGGGCGGTAAGCGCCTTGCCTGCAGACCTGCTGCCGCCGCCGCCGCCGCTGCTGCTGCGTGTGGCGCCGCTGCTCGCGCCGCTGCTGCCACCGCGTACTGCCCGCCCATGCACTCAGGCTGGATTGCACGACTGGCACTCACCGCGGTCCCGCGTGCGCCCCTTCCCCGGCAGTGCTCAAGGCCTGGATTGAGCCCATGCATGACGGCACGCTGCCCAACGCCAAGGTGGGGACAGACAGCAAGGGAAACGCCCCGCATGTTGTTTGCAGTGACGAGTGAAGAAGGCACAACAGAACATGGGTCAAGCATGTGGGCAGTGGCCCCTGCTCCACCCGCCGCCTGCCCCGCACACCATCCTGCCGCGCCCCAGGTCCGCGAGACGGTGCTGCGCCTGCTGCACCAGCTGCCCGTGGACTGCTCGCTGGAGGACCGCAAGGAGCAGCTGAAGCGCAGCGGGCTGGGCCGCATCGTCATGTTCTTGTTCAAAGTGCCGGGTGAGGCGGGGGGGGGGGGGGCGTCTGGGGTGGAGTGGAGCAGGGGGAGCAGGCAAACATGAAGCAGCGTGCCGGCTGGCTGGTGGTGGGCTTGGCTGTCGCATGCGCCGTCCTCTGCCCACTCCGCCTTCCTTGGAAGCTGCCCTGCCCTGCAAACACCCCCCCACCCCCCACCCCACCCCACCCCACCCCGCCCTGTCGTTCCGTCTCCCCGCAGACGAGACCCCCGCCAACCGCCGCCTAGCCAAGGAGCTCGTGGAGCGGTGGAGCCGCCCCATCCTGGCACCCAACCGCCAGCGAGACCTGGCTGAGGGGGTGAGCTGCCTCTCTTGCGTGCCGGGCGGGCTGCCCACTCGCCTGCCCGCACGCCCACCTGCTGGCCCCCCCCCTCCCGAGGCGCCTGCCTGCTTGCATTCTGCTCATGCTCGGTCCTCCGCCCTCAACCCCCTTCGATTGCTTCCCTGTGCAGGAGGCGGAGCGCATTTTGGCGGCACGCCAGGCGCGGCAGCAGCGGCAGGCAGCGCAGCAGGCAGCGGCGCGCGGCAGCCAACCGGTGAGTCGCGGTGACGTGGCGAGGCCGCATAGCCCGCCCTTCATCCGGCGCTGGCTGTCGCTGCTTTGCGGCCCGCCGCTGCCGGCAATGCTTGGTTGGCAGCCCTGAACTTGTTCCAACGGCCTGCTGCCTCCACGCATGTCCGCGTGCAGGAGGAGGCGGAGGAGGAGGGCCAGCAGCGGCGCGGCCCCCGCATGGGGGAGGCAGGCTTCCGCTACCACGCGGCCATCCCGCAGGTAACGACAGACGGACCGGGGGATGGGGCAGGCTGGGTTGGGTTCAAGGGTTGGCTGGCAGCGCAGCTGTGTTCCGCAGGGCGGCAGGGTGCAGACCCTTTGCATGGAGCTGCTCGCGTGGTCTCCTGCTCGCGCCCTGCCTACCCACCGCTGCTCTGAACCAAGGCCAATGGTCTCGCCCCCCCGCTTGGCATGCCCGACAGCAGCAAGCCCCCGCCGACCCCCCCCCCCCCCCCCCCCCCCCCGCTGTCCCTTACCCCTTCCATCCCTGTTCCTCTTTCCCTCTTGCTGTGCAGGCGGCTGCCCTGGACTACGTCAAGGCCCCGACCTCCCAGTTTGGCATGCCCGACAGCGGCAAGGGCGGCGCCAAGGACAAGGCAGCGGAGCACAAACTCAGCAAAAAGCTGAAGGTGCGGATGCGGAGGGGCAAGCGGAGGGGCTCCGCCGTGGCCCGACGGCCTTGTCGAAGCGTGCACGTGTGCGCACCCATTCACGCTGCGTGCATCCGTTTGTATGCTCTGCTGCGCCACGTGGCCGTGTATGAAAGGACGTGCACCTGATTTCCGTCTGCCTTGCCTTGCCTCACCGGCGCTGCCCTCCCTGCGCCCCTCCCTGCAGACAATGTCCAAGGGCGGGCGTGCCGGGCGGGCGGCAATCGCCTCGGTGGAGGGACGCAACGTCACAATCCAGCACTGAAGTGGGTGGGAGGCGTCGCGGTGGGTGCATTCGAGGCGCAGCCAAAGACGCGGCCCCCACGCTGCCTGCGTGCTGCCCTGCCCGCCTGTAGCACTGCCCGTTAAGCGTCTGGCTGCCGACCTGCCACCCCAAACTGCCACCCTGTACTTGTAAAGTGGCAGCGTCGGGTCGGCATGCATCTTTTCAGGGGCTCCACCGGGCAGCAGGGCAGTGGCAGGGTAGTGGCTCGGGGGCTCCACCGGGCGGCAGGGCAGCGGCAGGGTAGTGGCTTGGGGGCTCCACCGGGCGGGAGGGTAGCGGCTTGCAGGGATGCTTCAGAGCTCCCGCCGTAGAGGCGCTACAGAGCGCCAGCCAGCAGCAGGAGATGCGGAGAAGCTGCGTCGCCGCAACTTGAGATGTGGGGCAGCAGCGGCAAGTTGTGGGTATGCACCACAGCGCCAGCCAGAGTTGTGTTTGTCCATGCCTGGCCCGCTACAGATTGCCAGCCAGCAGCCCTGAGATGTGGGCACGTTTGGGCAGCAGGGCCAAGTCTCAAATTTCTCGGTCACTGCTGCTCCTGCCGCCGCCGGGTGCAGACGTTGGCATGAGACCAGCGTACTGCAGCATGCCCGGGCACGGCGGCGACTGCGGCGCGCAGCCAGCGCGCTTCTACTACAGAGGCGGTGGCCCAAGGTGTGCATGCTGCTGCCGCGTCGTGCTGCTGGGTTTTAAAGAGACCGACTTGACTGTTGCAGAGCTCGGTTGCATGCACTGATTGAAGAATTGCATCGATGGACGGGTGGAAAAAGTGAGGCGCGACGCGCGGTGTGCAAGGGAGGGTGGAGCAGAGGGAGGGAGGTGGGCAGAGGTGGGTGAGACGAACAGCATGGGGGGGTTGGAGCCACGGTAGAGGGCAGCAGGTGAGGCGGTGGGGTGGGACAGCCCTGGGGAGACATCGAGGGGCAGCTGGAGCAGGGACAGCTGCCGCGGCAGTGGCTCACGGCTCGGAGCTCTCTGCAGGCGCCGGCAGCAGCAGCGACGCCCCCACTCCAACGCCTAGGATGCTTGTCACCACCCCCAGGCTGACGTCTGTGGGCACGTGGTAGCCTGCAGCGGTGGGCGTGGCAGAGGTACGGGCAGGGGTGAAAGCTAGGGTGTGACTGCAGCAGCGGCGGAGCAGCAGGAGCAAACAGCAGCAGTGCAGGCAGCAGCAGCAGCAGCGCGGCGGCAACAGCGGCACCCACTCACCTGCAAAGTCTGAAATGATCTTTGCACCAACAAAGCCAAGCACCAACGCCACGCTCTTATCCAGGTACCGTAGCTCCTGTCGCAGGGGCAAGAGATGAGGGGATGGTGGGGGGTTGAGACGCGCGACCTACCTACCCAATGCGTGTCGCCCCGCCGTGCGCCGCCCCACTCAGGTGGGTCATAAAGGGTGGGCTGACAGCCATTACACGGCAACTCCATCACATGCAGTACTGCAGTACGTGGTCGCATGCAGTATGCACCCGCGTACGATCCCATGCAGTACGTGGCCCGCATGTACACGCATCCAGTGCGCGGCGCACACTCAGCATCTGCCGCTCAACTCGAGAGCCAAGCGCATTGGCACCAGCGGTACGCACGCTCACCTTCATGAACGTTGCCACAAAGCCGTACAGGCCCCGCAGGCTGAGGATGGCGAAGAGGTTGGAGGAGTAGACGATGAAGGGGTCGAGGGTCACGCCAAACACCTGGGAAGGAGCAGCGGGCATGTGCATTGCGGCGCGTTGAGAGGGGGCATACGGGCGGGCGCTGGTGGCGCACCCACCAGGCCACGCCGTGCACCAACCCCGGCTCCACTGGTTTCCGATGCCTCCCTCACCGCAGGGATGGAGTCGACGGCAAACACCACATCAGACAGCTCGACGACAAGCAGCACGAGGAGGAGAGGGGTGGCCACACGCACGCCGTTCTGCAGGGGGGGCAGCGGGGGGGGGGGGGGGCGGCGTGGAGCTATGAAGCACACGTGGGTGGGCAGGGGGCAGGAGAAGCAACAGCGGCGGCAGCCGCCGCAGTGGCGTCAGCAGCAGCGTCAGCAGCACCACCAACACGGCAGCAGCAGCGGCAGCATCACCACCGGGCGCGACTCGCCTGCATCGTGAAAAACTTGTCTCCGTCGTAGGTGTCGCTGAAGGACATGAGCGACTTGACAAACTGCACAATCTTGTTGTCGCTTAAATCGTCCTCCTCGTCCTCCTCCCCTCCGGCGCTGCTGGCAGGTGGAGTGCAGGGGCCGCGGCAGGTGAGCAGCAGGCATGTGTGCATGCAACGAGAAGCTGTCGCATGCCCACGCAGCACAATTGTTAAACACGGCACGCACTCGAGACCGACGGGCGTGCGAGGCATTAGGCCACGGGCTGCAGCGTGCATCGCAGCGCGACGCGCGCTGCTCCATGCGCAGACCGCCTGGCTGCCAGCCCTGCCCTGTGCACTCACAACAGCAGCTTGGCGCTGGAGAGGAGGAGGATGCCGGCGAAGAGGAGCAGCACGGGCTCAAAGCGCTCGACTGCAGGGTGGAGCCGGGAGGAAAGCAGCACGTGCAAGCTCAGCAGGGCGGCGCAGCTGGCAGCAGGGGGTGCACCCGCTCCACCCGTCTCCCGCTGTTTTCTGCTGTCCCC
The DNA here is from genome assembly GCA_002245815.2 of Micractinium conductrix. Lineage (NCBI taxonomy): Eukaryota > Viridiplantae > Chlorophyta > Trebouxiophyceae > Chlorellales > Chlorellaceae > Micractinium > Micractinium conductrix. The sequence continues at coordinate 1,642,932 of LHPF02000004.1, forward strand.
CCCTGACCCTTGCAGGGGCAAGCACGACAAGCAGCAGCGCAAAGTGCAGACTGAAAAGCAGCGGGCAGGCACCCACCAATGTCAACTCCAGCCACAATCAGCACCAGGCGCAGCACAGCGGCGGTGGCAATGCCGTACGTCAGCACCTGTGCCGAGCAAGTGGATTGACCCGACGCAGAGCATGCAGGCTGGTGAGGGGAGCGGCGGTGCGGAGCCACATCGACGGGCCGGAGGGAGCCGCAACGCACAGGCGCCCGCAGGCGTGGCACGGCAGCGCCGCCCGCCGCACCTTGTTCTGGTAGGACACGGGGGTCTTGAAGTAGTTGAACACCAGGATGAACACAAACAGGTTGTCGACTGCGGCCACGGGTGGGGTGGAGGGCAGGGGGTGGCTGTGAGGTGCCGCACGTGCATCCCGCCGCCTCCCCCCTGGGGTCCAAACGTGCGACACTCATGCCCCTGCACGCCCCGCCCTGCCCTGCCGCCACGGCCCGCCCACACACCACGCCCCGAAGGCCTCACCTGACAGGCTCTGCTCCAGCAGGTACCCGGCAAAATACTCTGCGCCCTTCTCCTCGCCCAGCACCGCCCACACGCCCACGCCAAAAAGCAGCGCCGCAATGACGGTGGAGGCGGCGCCCTCGGCCCTCGACTCCACCAAAGGCTCCGCCACCTGCTGGCACCGTGGGGGCGGGGAAGTGAGGGACAGGGGGGGGGACGAGAGGCCGCAGGGAACTGTGTTGGCAGCAGCGCCTGCCAGCCCGCGACTCGACCGACGCTCCGCCGCCAGTGGGGATGGAGGGGGGCCGCTTCACCTCTCCCCCGGCCGGCGGCACCCCTCGGCGCTCGCCCACCTCTATTTTGTCCAGAGACTTCAGCATCTCCGCTTCTTCCTGGATAGGAGTGCGCCCCTCAATTGCCGGCGGCAACTCGTCGCGGCTGCTCAGCGCTTCCGCCGCGGGCGCCAGCCGCTGCCGTTGCGCACGCCGATGCTGCTGCTGGCTCTGGTGCAAGGAGGAATGGCGGGATGTGGGGGTTGGACCGTGGCGCGCAGCAAGAGATGGGCGACGTGTCACACAGGAGAGGCACCCCTGCTCCGTCCTGCACACGCGGCCCGCAGCCCGCACTCTGCACAGCAGACCCTGCCGCCGGCTCGACGCCGCACCCCGCACCTGCAGACCGGGCAGCCCGCCGCGCAGCTGCCGCACCCGAGTGATGCTAATGCTGCCTCCCAGCTGCAGGCAGGCTGCGGGCGCCACCAGGTTGGCGTGCTGCGGAGCGCGGCTGCGTGCAGCAGCGGAGGCAGCAGTGCCGCCAGGGCGCTGCGCCGCCGCCGCCGCCGCTGGCGACAAGGCGGCGCCTCTGGCTAGCTGCGCCATCGGTCGGCTGGTGCAGCGAGGCAGCGGAAGCAGGCGAGGGGAGCGGCAAGAGGCGTGGTGCTCGGGCGCGGTGCAAGAAGTGCAGAGAGCGCGGCGGGTGAGCTGCCCTGGATGCACAGAGAGCACGGCGGAGATTGTACGCGGTCGTGGACGAGCGTGAAAGAGGTGTGATGCAGCGTGGAGGAGCGGGGTGAGCCGTGCTGAGGATGATGGGCTGCCCTCTGCTGCAGGGGGTGGTGTGCAGCGTCCCTGCCCCTCCTGCCATCACATAAAGATTGCCAGATACTATACACATATTCACGCCACCAAGAGAGCGCAGCAGGAGGCAAAGGCGAATGGCGGGGCGCCCGCAGGAGGCTGCCTCGCAAGCCCCCCAGCAGCCTCGCGCGTCCGGTCGCGGGTCTGGTCGCGGAGCAGGTCGCGGGTGAGTTGTCAGCGGCCGTGTGAGCAGCACAGCGCCCCTCTCTCTCTGCATGCCCACCTCTCCCAACTGCTGCACCGCCCCCTCTTGCCTGTGACGCAGTCCCGCGCCTCCATCAAAGTCCAGCAAGGGGCCCGAGAGCCACCCGCTGTCGAACGGTGCGGCTGCCAATGTGCTGCGCCTTGATCGGCGGCATTGCGCATTCGTCAGCGCTCTGCTTGGCAGAGGGTTCTGTGCGATGATCGGGCGGGAGTGGGACGCGTTGGGGGGTCGCGTCACACCGCCACCCGCCACCGCCGCCGCCGCCGTTGCCCGCAGGTCTGCCTGGGCCGCAGCTCTCCTGATCCAACCCTTGTCCCTTGCACTGCACCGCAATTCTTTGTGCAGGCACGCCTTCGCCGCCGCCTGAGCCAGTAGCACCTGGCGCCATGTCCTGGGCAGCACGCGTGGCCAGCGTCAAGCCGCCGGCGCCGGCGCCGGCCCCAAATGGCAACTCTGCCGACAAGCCCGCTGGCGGCGACGCGCCGGTGCAGGCAGCTCCCGCGCCCACACCCGTGGCGCTGCCGGTGCCAGTGCCCATGGCGCCCGCAGCGCCCGTGCCTGCCGCCACTACTGGAGTGAAGCTGCCGCCTGGCGTCGAGGGTACGCCGCTGGGTGGGCGGCTGCGTTGCGTGTCTCCTTGCGTCTCTTGTTGCATTGTGTGCGGCATCGCTGCCCTGCTGCTGCAGGAGGTGTCTCATTTAGCACTATTGGTAGCAGCGGCAGCCGCCGCGGCGGTCGAGCCTGCGGGCGCTGTTCTGCCGCGATTGCCAATGCCGCGGGGCATGCGCAGCACAACTGCTGCCATCTTTCCACCGTTGCTGCAGGCCGGCAGCCTTCGATCAAGTTTGGAGACATCGACCCCACAGAGGTGGTCAAGGAGCAGCAGCAGCAGCCGGCGCCCGTGCCCGTGCCGGCGGCCGCGCCGACCAAGCCGGCGGCGCCGCCGCCGCAGCCGGCGGCGCAGGCGCCTCCGCAGCAACAGCAGGGCCCCGGCCCCAAGAGCGCCGCGCCGCTGCCTGTGATGCCTGGCGGCGCTGCAGGGCCCCCTCCGCAGCAGCAGCGCCCCGGAAGCTTCGCCGCGGCTGCTGCTGGCGGCGCACCCAAGCCGGCGGTGGCGGCGGCGGTCCCCGTCATGATGCCCCCCCAGGGCATGCCGCAGCAGATGCCCGGCGGCCTGGTGCGGCAGCAGCAGCAGCAGCAGCAGCATGGCGGCCCTCGGGGCGGCGCCCAGCGTGGCCCCGGCCAGCAGGGGCAGCAGGGCATGGGCCCCGGCATGATGGGCGGCGCCGGCATGGCCTACCCTCAGCAGGTCGGTGGGCGCTGATGGGAGGGCCGAGGGGAGGGGTGGGGCCGAGGGGAGGGGTGGCGGCCCGGCGGCGTGGCAGCCCGCAAAGCTGCTGGCAGCAGCCCGCCTGCGTGCAAGCACGCCGGCCGGCCCTCGAGGCACCGCTGCCTTTCCCGATGCGTTGCTCTCTTGCGCCGCTCACCCTCCCTCCCTCTCCTCTGCTCCTCCCCCCCTGCAGTACAACATGGCTGCCGCCGGTTTCAGCATGAACCCCGGCGCCGCGGGCTTCAACCCGGGCATGGGCGGCATGGGCATGATGTACGCGCCAGGTGGCGTGGCCTACTTTGGCGGCCCCGCAGCATACCCGCAGGGTGCCTGGCAGGGCCAGCAGTACGGCGGGCAGTACGGCATGAACCCCGCAGCAATGCAGGCAGCCATGCAGGCGGGGGCCAGCGGCCAGCAGGGCATGCATGCCGGCGCAGCGCCCATGGGCGCCGGCCCTGGGCAGCAGCAGCCCGGCGGCGGCTTGAACCCCGCGGCCGGCTCCTACGGCGGCCCCTCCGGCGGCGCCGGCCCCAAGCCCGTGCCAGCTGTCACGCCGCCGCGTACGAGGAAGATGCTCAAGATTGAGAACCCCGACACGCACGAGAAGCTCGATCTGGATGCAATCGGCAAGGCGGCGGCGGCGGCGGCGGCGAGCAGCACGCCTGCGCCTGCTGCCAAGCCCGCAGCGGCGGCGGCGGCGGCGAAGGGCGGCGCGCCCGCCAAGCCAGCACCTGCGGCGACGCCCGCTGCGCCTGCGGCGGCAGCGGACAAGAAGGGCGAGCAGCCTGCTGCCACGGCTGCGGCGGCGCCAGCGGCGCCCAAGACCGTAGCAGAGGTGGCCAAGTCTGGACAGACAAAGGCGGCGGCCGAGGCGGCGGCAGCTGCCGCGCTCAAGCCCAAGCCTGCTGAGGCAGAGAAGCCGGCGGCAGCTGCGCCGGCAGCGGAGAAGGCTGCAGAGCAGCCCGCTGCGGCTGAGCAGCCCGCTGCGGCTGAGAAGCCAGCTGCCCCAGCGCCTGCAAAGCCCGCAGCGGCTGAGAAGCCTGTCGCGCCTGCTGCAGCGGCGCCCGCAGCGGCCAAGCCTGCAGCAGCTGCAGCGCCTGCTGCCGCGCCCGCTGCCGCGCCCGCTGCTGCAGCCGCGCCGGCTGCCAAGGCCGCGGTGCCGGCGCCGCCCAAGCCCGCGGGCGTGTGGGGCGCCGGCCGCTCTGCTGTGGAGGTTGTGAAGGTCGACCCCGAGGTTGCTCGCAAGGTGCGGGTGCTGCGGTGTGTGGCGACCCGCAGTCGGAAGCTGCATCCCTGGATGTGCCGCTTTCTCTCGCCCAGCTGCAGCTGCCCGCCCTGCTTGCCGTTGCGTCCAGCTGCTATCCGCGCCTCCCTGCTTGCTGTGTGCTCTCTGTTTCCTGGCTCGCTCGCTCATTTCTGCCTGTCCTGCACTCCTCTGTGCTGCAGAAGGCTGCCGAGGAGGCTGCGCGGAAGCGCGCAGAGGAGGAGGCTGCCGCTCGCAAAAAGGCCGAGGAGGAGGCGGCAAAGCGCAAGGTGAGGGGCAGTGGTGGGTGTGGGTGGGTGGGTGGGTGGGTGCGTGCGTGCGTGCGTGCGTGCGCGTGTGCGCGTGGGGTGGGGTGGGGTGGGGTGGGGTCGATGGCAGGAGCGCGGCAATCCCTGTCGCCGCCTGTGCCGCACGCTGAGGAGGCTGCTGCCGCTGTGCATCAGTCAATGCCCAGTCCGGGTCCCTCCCGTCTCGCCACTCCACGTCACACACGGCGCCCCCCCCCCCCCCCCTCCCCTTTGGAGCGCAGGTTGAGGAGGACAAGCGGCGCGCCGAGGAGGCTGCTGCCCGCAAGAAGGCCGAGGAGGAGGCAGCCAAGAAGCGGGCAGAGGAGGAGGCAAAGCGCAAGGTGAGGCTGGCGGGCTGGCAGGCTGGCCGGGGTGTGCAGCGGCGTGCCCCCTGGCACAAACCCCTGCAAGCTGGGAGAGGCAGCGAGGGGTGCAGCCACTGGGCAGGGCAGCCTGCGCAGCGGCAGTCGGCCTGCTCCCCGGCTGCTGCGTCCTCAGGCCCGGTGCCCTGCTTGCCCTCCGCATCCCTGCCCACGTGCAGGCCGAGCAGGAGGCCGCCGCCAAGAAGCACGCGGAGCAGGAGGCTGCCGCCGCCACTGCCGCCAAGCAGAAGGCCGAGGCGGAGGCCGCCGCCGCCAAGGAGGCCGCTGCCGTTGCCCCCAAGGAGGAGGAGGCACCTGCCCCTGCCGCACCTGCCCCTACCCCAGCTGCTGCCGTGCCCGCTGCGGCGGTCGCAGCAGCTGCGGCGACGGCGGCGGCCGCCATCGGCTTTGCTGCTGCCGCGGAGCAGGAGAAGGGCGCCGCTGCCGCTGCTGCTGAGGAGGAGGCGGCGCCGGCAGGCGAGGAGCGCGCTGCCCATATCTCCCCCTTCTCCTCTGCTGGGTTGGAGGATGGGGAGGTGGCAGAGGAGGAGGAGGAGGGCGAGGAGGCGGACGAGCCCGAGCCCCCCACCGGTGGGTTGGGGGAAGGGGGAGAGAAGGGTTGTCGGCCACGGGGTGCTCGCGTGCGGCTGGCAGCATGGCGTCGAGGCATCTGCCTGCCTGCCCGTGGCGCCGGCTGCCGGCGGGAGCTCGCGTCCTGGTCACCGCAGCCCAGCATGTCGCCTCCCCCGTGGCCCCTGCTCTCCCTGCAGGCTACGAGGAGGACGGCAGCGGGCGCAAGCGCTACGACCTGCAGTTCCTCTTCTACTACGGCAACCGCTGCAAGGGTGGGTGCTGCTGGTGGTGCCCCACAAGCGGCCCCAGGCTGCGTCCTGCCCGCAGGCCGCGTCCTGTCGCGTCCCCGCCTCACCCTTGCCCAGCCCGCCTCCTGCCCGTGCCTCGCGCCTGCGTGCCCCCCGGGGCCTTCCCCCCATCTCACTCGTCTGCTCCCGCTTCTGCCCCCTGGCGCCCCCGCCCGCCCACAGACATCCCAAAGGGCATCGAGGTGGAGACCTTCAAGCAGCTGTCGCGCGAGAACATGCCCCAAGGAGGTGCGGCTGCATGCCGGGTGGCCCCGCCCCGCCGCGCCGCGTGCGGCTTCTCCCTGGCACCCCCTGCGTACCCAGTGCTTGCCGGCACGCAAATGCCCATGCACACCGCCTGCTTCTCACCCCCTGGTATCCCCTGGCCCCTGCTCCGTTCAGGCCCGCCGCCTGGCATGGGCGGCCGCGGCGCCGGTCGCGGCGCTGGCCCGTTCCCTGGCCCTGGCGGCGGCGACGAGCGCTGGCAGAGCGGGCGCGTGCCTTCTGGTGAGGCTGGCGGCGTGGGGGGACGGAGAGGGGATGCTGGGGGTGGCGGGGAGGCAACAGCCTGTATCTGACATCTCTGCTGCCTGCCCGTCCCCGCCTGCCTCCTCCGCGGTGTCGCGCCTCGCTCACGTGCGCGCCCCCCCCCCCCCCCCTCCTGCTGCAGGCCCCATGCCCGGCGGCCCGACCCCCGGCATGCGCGGCGAACCCCCCCGCATGGGCCGCCAGCCCTCTGGCCGCCGTGTGGGTGCAGACAGCGACCAGTGGGAGCGCGGCAAGCCACTGCCGCCTATGCCCGGCATGCAGCAGGGAGGCTACGACAACAGGTGAGGAGGCGGCGGCATGCAAGACCTGTAGCTGCTGCTGCTGCTTTCGCAGCGCCGGCAGGGCTGCCAGCATTGGCACGGAAGAGGCAGCAGCGGCAGCAGCAACCGCACCGCGGAACGACATTCTAGCAGCGTTTACTGACCATCGACGCATCTCCTGGTCTCCGCCTGCAGGCGCGGTGGTCCACCCCCGGGCATGCGCGGCATGCCTGGCATGTCTGGCCCCATGTCGGTGCTGCACAAGACGGAGAGCGCGTACAAGGTGGGTGGGTGGGCGGGCGGGTGTGGCAGCCGCCTTGTGATGGCCGGCAAGGGCTGACGGGGGGGCCCACTGGGAGAGGGTGAGGCAGAGGGCAGGAGGAGAGGCGTGGCAGCGTGGCAGCGCGGCTTGCGGCACCTGCTGGACGCTCTGGCGGCATCTGACACGTCTCACGCCCCCGCCTCGGCCCCCCCCCCCCCTGCAGATTGGCGCCACCCTCACCGAGGACCCCGCGGAGGAGCAGGCCCAGAAGAAGCTCAAGTCGCTGCTCAACAAGATCACAAAGGACAACTTTGCCAAGATTACCGGCCAGGTGCGGCGCCGTCGCAGCTCGGGGGGGCGGGGGGGTGCCTCGTGTGTGGCGCCGGCGCCGACAGGTGCAGGTTCCGAGTGTCGCACTGCGGTGCGCGTCCCCTCTTGCCTGCTGCGCAGTGCATGGGTCGCGCTGTTTGGCACTGCGCACCTTGCACCTCACGCCCTACTGCTACCCCACCTGTTGGTACTGTAGATTGTCGAGGTGATCAACGAGCGCAAGCTGGCCATCACCCTCTCCGGCTTCATCAACCAGATTTTTGACAAGGCGCTCACAGAGACGCACTTTGCCGAGCTCTACGCCGACCTGGTAGCAGCGTGAGTGGCCTCGTGGCGCGGTCGTCGCCCGCCGCTGCCGCTGCCGTTCCTGCTGTCGCTGTGGCGCCGCCGCTTGCTGCGTGTTCCGCCTGCATCAGGCCCTCCTGCCAGTGCCCCTGCTGCCGCCGCTGCTGCTCAACCCCCCCCCCCCCCCCCCCCCCCCCCCCCCCTCCGCCCCCTCTGTTGCAGCCTCAACCCGGCGCTGCCCTCTCTCAAGGATGAGGAGGGCAACGACGTGCAGTTCCGCCGCACCCTGCTGAACAAGTGCCAGGAGGAGTTTGAGGCCGGTGTGACTGCCATGAAGGTGTGTGTGTGGGGTGTCACCCACCCAGGGCTCAGGGGTAGGCTGGGCGGCAGGAGCAGCTGGCCGCAGGCGGGCCCCGCCCGGCAACAGCAGCAGCAGCGACGCAGCGCCCCCAGCACCTGGGCGCTGCTGCGTAGCGTGCCTGCGGGCGTCCTTGTCGCCCGTGCTACCTGGCCGCCCGCTTAACATCCCCGCAGGAACCCCAAGCCCTCTACTTCCCTCGCTCAACGTCTCCGCCCTGCACATTTTCCTCCTGCGCTGCAGGCTGTGAGCGAGCGTGAGAAGCACAGGAAGGCGACTGGAGAGGAGCCGCCCGAGGAGGGACCGGTGCGCGCAAGGGGAGGAAGGGGGCGCGGGCTGGCAAAGTGTGGCTTTTCAATGGGTGATTTAAGAGCGTTTCAGTCAATCTTGAGTCTTTCAATCAATCGCACTGCTGTCCAGCCGCCTGGGCGCCAGCTGCAGCCCGACATGCGCGCCAGCTGCCCCAGCCGTCGGGCGCCGCCCTGGCGCTGGCGCTGCTGCTCACCCGACCGCATGCCTCTCCCGCCGCCATCCGCCTGCGCGCAGGAAGACGAGGAGGAGGGGAAGGAGGACGAGGAGAAGAAGGAGGGAGAGGAGGAGGAGAAGGAGGAGGAGGAGGCCAAGGAGGAGGGAGAGGTGGTGGACGAGGCCAAGGCCAAGCACGATGCAGGTGGGGACAGGGATGGGGTGGTTGCTGGTTCGCGACATGCGCTCCCCGCGTGGAGAGGAAGGCCGCGGTATGCAGGCACGCACCGAGTCCTGTGGGTTGGCGAGCATGCTCGCTGGTGCTGCCCTGCATCTGCTGCGCCCTTCTCAAGCCTGCTGTGCCTGCACCCGCTGGTCAGCCTGCCTCACCCTCTTTCCACCAACCGCCAACCATGCCGCAGAGGTTGCCGCCAAGAAGGCCGAGCTCGCTGCCCGCAAGGAGGAGCGTCGCAAGGCAATGGCGGAGCTGCAGGCGCGCAAGCGCATGCTGGGCAACATCGTCTTTGTGGGCCAGCTCTTCAAGTGAGTCCTCCCCCTGCTGCCGCCGCCGCTGCCGTCGTGCTGCTGCCGCTGCTGTGTCACGCTGCCACTCAGCCGCCGTCGCCGCCGCCGCTGCTGCTGCTGCTCTTGCTGAGGCCTCACCCCCTTCCTGCTCTTTCGACTTGTGCAGGAAGGGCGTGCTGACGGAGACTGTCATGCACACGTGCATCAAGCAGCTGCTGGAGGAGGTGGGCAGGGGTTGCGCTGGGCCGTGCTGGGGTAGGGCTGCGCGCATGGCTCCCCTGGCGCACCGTCGGCTGCGGGTGCCGCACCAGTGTACGCGCAGCTGCCCTGTTGTGCGCCCCTTGACCTTGCGTACCCCGGGCCTTGCCCCCCTCCCTGCCCCGCCCAGGTTGACAACCCCAAGCCCGAGGACATTGAGTGCATGTGCAAGCTGCTGGCCACCGTCGGCGGACTCTTGGACAGCTCTTCCAAGGTGGGGGCGCGGGGTGGCAGGGCAAGGCGCCGGCATGCGCTTGAGCGCGCTTGCGGCAATGCGTTTCTTCACCCCCGCCTGCCGGCGCGCGCGTGCCGCTCCGTCTGCCTCCTCGGTTGTTCTGCCATTCGGGCCACCTGCCTGCACTCAATGTCCGCCTCCTGATGGTACGTCTCCTGCGTGCACCTTCCTGCCACGCAGCCGGTGAAGAACTTCAACAACACCGGCAAGGCTGCCACCACCAAGGTGCGGGCTGGGGGTGCCGCACGGCCGGCTTGCTGGTGGGCGCTTGCGGCCGGCACTCTGGCATGCTGTCACCCTGCCGCGCCCGCGGCCCTCTTCGCCTCTGCCGGCACTCTGAGCATTCCCCGACATCCCCCCCCCCCCCCACCACCACCACCACAGGACGTCATGAACGTCTACTTCTCTCGCATTGAGACGCTGGCAGGCAACGAGGCGGCCCTGGACTCGCGCCACCGCTTCATGCTGCTTGACCTCTTTGAGCAGCGCCGCAACCGCTGGCGGCCGCGCAAGGAGGTAGGTGTGGGGGGGGAGGGCAGGGCCTGTGATCAATGGCGGGGGCCTGGCAGGCATGCCATGCCGCTCGTAGCGCTGCAGCGGCGCGCTCGCGCCGCGCCTGCACGTCCTGCCGCCTTGCCTCGACCGTACTGCCCTGCATCCCCCCCCCCCCCCCCCCCCCCCCCGTCCCTTGCAGGCCGAGGGCCCCAAGACGATCGAGGAGATCCACAAGGAGGAGGCCCTCAAGCGCACCCGCTCCGCCATGATGGACCGGCAGCAGTCTGGGCGCGGAGGGGACTACCAGCGTGGCGGGCCCCGTGGCGGACCGCCCGAGCGCGAGCGGTGAGCGCCAGGGGGCTGGGCTGCCTCTGGGAGAGCCAAGGAGCGGAAGAGCGCTTGCAGGAGAGCGCGAGGAGCGTTTTCTGCACAACTGGGGGCCTTGCAGCGTGCAGCCGGCCGGTACACGACTACCACAACCTGTCTGCCTGCCTGCGTGCCTGCTTCGTGCTTCCGACTGGCGCTCACCCACCCCCCTCTCGCTCCCTCCCTCCCCCCTTCCTCCAGCCGCCCACCCTTTGACAACCGGGTGGACGCCCCTATCCGTGCCATGGCCCGCGTGGCCAGCAACGACATCCTGGGCCCCAGCGGCGAGCGGTCTTTCCGGCCGGGCGGCCGCCCCGGCCCCGCGCGCGGCCCAGAGCGGTGCGTGTGCTTGGGCTGCACGCGTGTGTGGAGGAGGCTGGCTGGGCAAGGGGGAGGGGGGGGCACCGTGCTCCCTCACTGCGGCTGCCTGCTGCACCGCTGCTGCTGTGCTGTGCTGTGCTGTGCTGTGCTGTGCTGTGCTGTGCTGTGTGTGCACCCCCGTGCACCCCCCTCCACCACCACCGCCACCGCCGCAAACTTGTCAGGGTGAGGCGCTGCCCCGACTCTGGGGCGGTAGCGCCGCATTTTGGGTTGCTTTGCGAGAGCAGACACCAGGGCACATGGCACGTAGGCGGCCTGCCTCGTAGGCCTGACCTGTGACTTGTTCGTGCAGGGACAATCCTTCGTTGCTACACCCCACTCTGCATCCCTGTCCTGCATCTCCCTCTTTCGCCTCCTCTCCACACCGTCCCGTGTCCTCGTCTAGTGTGCGTGCCGCGCGCCATGCTGCGCTCGCTCGCACGCCCGCCTCACTCTTGTCCTTGCCCTCCCATCCCTCGTGCCCTGCCCCAGGCCCGGCGCCGGCGGCCCGCCCGAGCGAACTGCCTCCGGCCGCCCGCAGAGCGCGACGCAGCCGCCCGCGCGCAAGGAGGCGGTGGAGCCTGAGAAGGCACCTGCCGCAGAGGAGAAGGACGAGGAGGAGGAGGAGAAGGAGGCGCCGGCTGCTGGCGGCATGGACGATGAGCAGATGCGGGGCAAGGCCAAGGGCCTGCTTGCCGAGCTCTTCAACACCAAGGACGTCGGCGAGGGGCTGACCTGCGTCAAGTGAGTGTGGTGGCGGCGGTGCGGCTGGCTGTTGCTGTTGCTGCTGCCGCTGCTGAAGCCGCCACTGCCGCTACTGCTCTCGCCGCTGCTTCTGGCCGTCACCTCCACCGCTGCCTCTGCTGCTGTCGCTGGCAAAGGAAGCTCCCAACCGGACCACCACACGAATCACTGTTTACCTGCGTGTGCAGGAGGTGGTGGGAGCGGCGAGGTGCCTGCCCTGTTTACAGCTCCCCTCGGATCTGCTTTTGGCTCCTCCCCAACCCTTGCCTCCCTCTCCCGTTCCCGTCCATCTGCAGGGAGCTGGTTGAGGCTGGTGCGGAGGTGCCAGCCATGTTTGAGGCCATGCTGACCTCCGCCCTGGAGACCAAGGGCACCGACTGGGACATGCTGGCGCAGCTGCTGCGGGGCTGCGCGGAGCAGACCATCCTGCAGGTGCGCCCCGGCTTTAGTCCCTGGGTGCTTGGGATGGCGGCGTGGGGGGTACGTTGCTGGCACGTCGGCTGCCCTGCTGCCGCTCCCGCACAGCCCGCCAGCCCCCGTGCCCAGTGCCCTCCCTGCCTTCTCGCTCCTCGCCTGCCTCGTCACCCGTCTCCTGCCCTTGGTACCGCGCAGGCTGCTGACCTGGAGGCAGGTGCCCGGCGGCTGCTCGACCAGCTTGATGACCTGGCGGTGGATGTGCCCAAGGCGCCACTGCAGGTGGGGGTGTGGGTGGGGTGGGGTGGGCGCAGGCTGTTGGCCGAAGCCCCGGTTGCGCTGCCCTTTCGCACACGGCCGCCGTCTTCCACAGCCAGGTTGCTCGGGACTGCATCGCCTTGTCCCTGTACCCTCTGCCCCTGCCCGGCCGACTCACCCCATCATTTTCGTGGCCCTCTCCTCCCACAGGTCGGTGCCATGCTGGGAGAGTTGGTGGCCGCCGGCGGCGCCTCCCTCAAGGCAGTGGCAGAGCACATCCGCACCGCTGACGCCAACCCCGACGAAATCGAGGTGGGGCTGCGGGTGCCCGCAGGGGTGGAGGGGCAGAGGTATAGGAGAGCTGCAGCGCACGTCGTTGCACGCCGTTGCCGGCGTGTTTTCCCCAATGCTCCGTTGCCCAGCGTCGCCACAAACCCACACCTGTTTTCCTACCGCCGCCGCAGGAGGGCGACGACACGATGCTTGTGGGCGGCGGCGGCGCCGCCAAGACGGTCGGCGCGCTGCTGGAGCGGTTTGTGGCGCTCAAGGGCGCCGACGCAGCCAAGGAGGCGTGGGCGGCCACCGGCGAGTCGCTGCCCGCCTTCCTGCCGCAGCCGGACCGCGAGGACGCGGCAAAGGCAGCAGAGGTGGCTGAGAAGTTTGGGCTGGCCGAGGTGCTCGCGTGAGCGTCCCACCCGTTGGCTAGAAGCACTGCCAATCAGACGCTTTGCCTGCCATACTTCCAAACAGCCGTCAAATTGGCCAGCACATGGCCCATCTGGCGCGGCGGTGATGGCGCTGCAACGCTCTCTCAGCCGCCGCCGCCGCCCCCTTGCCTCCCCGCCAGCCCCTTGCCACCCCCGTACCGTGCTTGCTCCCGCTCCCCGGCTGTGCCGCTGTGCTGTGCAGCTGTTGCTCCGCCGCTTCTTGCTGCCCGCTCCCGCTTGCCCTTTCTACCCGGCCTTGCAGCGAGCTTTCATGCCGCTCCACCCACTCCTGTTTCCATGCCCTCCGTTTTTCGCCCCAGTTTTGGCCGGGGGAGCCCCCCCGCCCCACTTGCCGCCCCCGCCGCACCTTGCCGGCGCATTGCCCCAAGTGCCTGCTCGTCTCTCCCTGCTACTCCCGTGTTGAGTGCCTCTCTGCTGACACCGACCGCCATGCGCATCCTCGCTCACTTTGTGCTCCCCCCTGACTACCTTACCGTCACGTTTCCGCTCCCGTTTCCCCTCGCTGGCTGTGCTTACACCGCGCCTCTCGATCTTATGCCCACGTGCGCGCTGTGGGCCTGTAAGCCTGCTGAGACACCTCGTCGGCAGATTCAAAATGACAACTTCGGCTAGCTGAAGAAGCCTTGAACTAGCATGGTAGGCGTAGCCTGCCACACAGACAGGTGCGGAAGCGACTTAGGGGCAACGCAGTGCTGCACCACCGGCGGCGGCGACGACCCGCGGCGGCCCGCCGGCGGCGGCGAGGCGGTGCGGCACGGGTGTACTACTGTACTGTACTGTACTGTGTTACACCTGTTTGTGTTCTGCGAGAGAACCACAGGGTTTGTGTGGCTGGCAGGGTGCAGCTGGGCAGGTGTCGCACACTTGCTTGCCGGCATCAGTGGGGCCGGGCAAGTGCAGCACAGGGGTTGGCACAGCCCCGTCTGGCCTGCTGCACCACCGGCACCGGCGGCGGCGACGACCCGCGGCGGGCCCGCCGACGGTGGCGAGGCGGTGCGGCACGAGTGTGTGGCTGGCAGGGCGCAGCTTGGCAGGTGTCGCACACTTGCTTGCTGTTGAGAGTTCGGCTTCTAGAAGGCTCTAGGAGAGGCGGTCGTAGGTTGGTGGTTGGTTACATGGTGGGTAGGCCAGGGGCCAGAGGCCAGAAGGGAAGGAAGGATGGAGGGAATGCTTGCGATGTGTGGCGGAGTACTGGTACTGTGTTACACCTGTTTGTGTTCTGCGGAGAGAACCACAGGGCCCGGCGCAGCTGAGACCGGGGAAGAAGGGAGGAGGTAGGGGAGATGCCGCTGATGAAAAGGGGGGAGAGAGGAGAAACAATTGCAAGTAGGGGGTCGTGCATGGCGGAGGGGGAGGCAAGGTTATGTTGAGCAGTCGGTCAGCAAGACAGGCGAGAGGAACAACAGAGGGCAGCAGTCCCCTACTTGCAAGATGAAAAAGGGGAGAGAAGAGGGTGAGGTGTTGGGAGCGGAGGATCAAACGTGCAATGAGGGCCGTCATGCAGCACACAAAGTCGCGATGCTTTGGGTTGCCGCATCCCGTTAGTGCCGTGCTCAGCTGCGTTCGCTCAGGCTGCATCGCGGCGCCGCGCTCTGACGCTGCAGCAGCTGCATTCATGAGGCAGTTCCAGCGCCCTACATCGGTAGGCGGGGCGGCGCGCTCGCTGGGGCCGCCCTGCCGCTGCCGACGGTGCCGCTGCCATCGTGGCCGCTACTGCGGCTGCGCCGTCTGGCGCATGTGCCGCGCTCTGCAGCTCTGAGGCCAGCCGCTGGCCACGGCTATCTGCCGGGCGAGGCTTGCCAGGGCAGCGCGACCGAGTGAGCCCGCAATCAATGCATCCCGCTGCACGAGACCCGCCGCTCCCACCTCTGGCCCTCAGCGCACGCTAAGGGCCCTATATCCGAGCCGGCCAGGCCGCGCAAGCGGCCGGACGGCCCGGCCGCCTGCCCGCCAGCGGCGGCCGAGCCGCCACAAACTCAGCTGTGTGGTTGTGCTCTAGGAGTGTAGGAGTGCAGGAGTAGGCATGCACAAAGTGCTGCTTATATAGGCAGCCGGGAGGGGTGCCACGTCAGCATGCCACGTCAGCAGAGGGTTCTGGAAGCATGCGTCTAGAAGGTTCCGGAAAGGTCTAGCACACACGGGTTCAGCAGGGTCCGGAAGCTTCTTGAAGGTTCTAGAAGCGGGAAGACACGCAGGTTCTAGAAACGTCTAGAAGGCGTGTGCAGATGAGCAGGCTGTCCTAAGCGCGGTACGGAGCGCTGGTATCTCAACACTTGCTGGCATCACTGGGGCTGGTCAAGTGCAGCACAGGGGTGAGCACAAGCCCCGTCTGGCCTGCTGCACCACCGGCACCCGCGACGGGCCCGCCGGCGACGGCGAGGCGGTGCGGCACGGGTGTGTGGCTGGCAGGGCGCAGCTGGGCAGGTGTCGCACACTTGCTTGCTGGCATCAATGGGGCCGGGCAAGTGCAGCACAGGGGTGGGCACACCCCCGTTTGGCCTGCTGCACCACCGGCACCGGCGGCGGCGACGACCCGCGGCGGGCCCGCCGACGGTAGCGAGGCGGTGTGTTGAGAGTTCGGCTTGGGTGAGCCGCGGTGAGCTGCGATGGTTGCTTACATTAGAAGGAAGGGAAGTGAGAATGGATGCGGAGCGAGGCGGAGCGCTGGTTTTATAGGCAGGCCAGAGGGTGCCACGTCAGCAGTTACGTGAGGGTTATGCAACGGTAACGTGGTGGGTAGGCAAGGCAAGTCTGGGTAGTAACGGTTACACGAGGGTTACGTAATCCGTGGCCGAAGGTGCCGGAAGGTTCTAGATGCAGGTTGGCAGACTGGACTGGTAGGCAGGGGATGCCTACTTTCAACACTCCCACGCAGGCTGTCAAGCTGTATCGGTGTGCCGTTTGGCGCGGTTGCCCGTTTCAGGGCATGCAGGTGCCCTCAGGGCAGTCTGCAAAGGGGTATGCTCGCGGCCGTAGATTGCCGCTCATCAGCGCTCGCTTGACGGCATGCTCCAGGATTGGGCAGCTTCTAGACTTGCACTTGGGTCATGCCCATGGCGCTCCGACAGTAGCTGAACTTGGCCAGTGGCAGTGGCTTGGTCAGCACGTCTGCTACCATCTTGTTGGTTGGGATGTAGGTGAAGGTGACGTCCTTGCGTGCCACACGCTCTCGTGCGAAGTGGTAAATCACGTCAATGTGCTTGGACCGCATGGAGAAGACTGGGTTCTTCAGCAGCTTGATAGCGCTCTGACTGTCGGCGCTGATGGTGATGGTGTTGATCGCTATGCCCAGCTCTCGTAGCAGAGTGCGCAGCCACAAGCCTTCCTTGATGCTGTAGGCTGCTGCCATGTATTCTGCTTATGTGGTTGAGGCCGCCACGGTGGGTTGCAGGCGGCTTGACCAGCTGATGGCTCCGCCGTTCAGCAGGAACACGTAACCGGTGGTTGAGCGACGCGTGTCAATGTCGCCAGTGCAGTCTGCGTCACAGTAGGCTTCCAGCTTGAGGTTGCTCCCTCCAAAGGTGATGCCGTAGGTAGGTGTGCCGGCAATGTAGCGCAGGACGCCCTTGGCCGCTTGCCAGTGAGTGTCGGTTGGCTTGGCCATGTGGCGGGCCAGAGCTCCCACGGCTTGAGAGATGTCGGGGCGTGTGCAGATGGACAGCGTGCGCCTCTCCTAGAGCGTGCGCCCCCGGCACTACTCCCCCCCCCTTCTCCCGCTAGCATATTTAATGTGCTCATGTTCCCTTTGTGTGTCATTACCTCCCCCTTGCACCACCAACGAACCAACCAAGCAGCCTGCTCCCGGTGTATCAACGCAGCTGTAAGAACAAGAGTTGTCACACAGAGTGGTCGCGTGCCTTTGCCAGGCAGGGATGAAGAGAGGGAGGGCGCAGTAGGAGAGGTGGGGCAGCGGAGGCTCGTAGGCCACAAGCAAGCAGAGGACTTCAACAGTCAGGTGCAGCCTGGGAGGAACGCGTGCTCTCGGCAGCAGCAACAGGCATGCCTCTTGCGCTGCCACAGCTAGCAGGGCAGCCAGTGCCCCCGCTGCTGTACGCAGATGACATGGCCCTCCTCGCCACCACAGAGCTGCAGAGCGCGGCACATGCGCCAGACGGCGCAGCCGCAGTAGCGGCCACGATGGCAGCGGCACCGTCGGCAGCGGCAGGGCGGCCCCAGCGAGCGCGCCGCCCCGCCTACCGATATGGGGCGCTGGAACTGCCTCATGAATGCAGCTGCTGCAGCGTCAGAGCGCGGCGCCGCGATGCAGCCTGAGCGAACGCAGCTGAGCACGGCACTAACGGGATGCGGCAACCCAAAGCATCGCGACTTGTGTGCTGCATGACGGCCCTCATTGCACGTTTGATCCTCCGCTCCCAACACCTCACCCTCTTCTCTCCCCTTTTTCATCTTGCAAGTAGGAGACTGCCGCCCTCCGTTGTTCCTCTCGCCTGTCTTGCTGACCGACTGCTCAACATAACCTTGCCTCCCCCTCCGCCATGCACGACCCCCTACTTGCAATTGTTTCTCCTCTCTCCCCCCTTTTCATCAGCGGCATCTCCCCTAGCTCCTCCCTTCTTCCCCGGTCACAGCTGCGCCGGGCCCTGTGGTTCTCTCGCAGAACACAAACAGGTGTAACACAGTACAGTACAGTACAGCAAACGGCTTGCAGCAACAGCTCCGGCTCTTGGAGCAGTATTGCGCCGAGCGCGGCCTCACGGTCAACGTGGTGAAGACGAAGGTCATGTTGCTGTCGGGCGCAGCGGACGAGCAGACGGCGATGCAGCGCGTGCGGCGAGCGCGCCTCACCTTCGACGGTGCACCCGTTGCCGGCGTGGCAGCGTTCAAGTACCTGGGCCTCGTATTCCACTGCACCCAGCCCGTAGGGGAGGCTGCGGCGGAGGGGCGGGCGCGGGTGGCCCGCTTTGCAGCCGCTTCTTTTGAGGGCCGCTGCACAGCGTTGGGCCTGGAGGCCGCCCGCCTCCTGCTCTCCCTCTACCGACAGATGGTCGACTCCACCCTCTCCTATGGTGCCGCAGTGTGGTCCCCTGGCCTGGCCCTCGCGGCTGTGCGGCGCCTCGGCACCCAGGCCGGAGCCGCAGGCGGCGGCAGCGGCCTGTCAGCGGCAGAGCAGCAACACTACCGCACACTGCGGCGCCTGCTCGGCCTGCCGCAGCGCGCGCCCAGAGCCACCGTGCTGGCAGAGACGGGGGAGCCCCCCCTGCACGCCCATTGGTTGGCGCGCACAGCGTGGTTCTGGAACAGCCTTGTGGCAGCGCCAGAGGGCAGCCTGATGCGGCAGGTGCTCGACGCCAGCCTGCAGCTGGCAGCAGATCACACCCCCTCACGCCACCGCGGCCCCCACGGCATTGCGCAGATGCCTTGGGCAGCACAGCTGCAGAGTGCGCTGGCAGAGGCCGGCATTGCGGCAGACCTGCAACAGCGGCAGCCACTGCAGCCAGAGGCGGTGCAGGAGGCATCACTGCAGCACTACCTGCAGCACCTGCACACGGCGGTGCAGCGGCGCGGCGCCAGCCGCCTGCAACACTACTTCGACTGCGTGCGCCCAGAGTGCCTCGAGGTAGCGGGGTATGGTATGGCCCCCTACCTGGTCGAGGTACGAGAGCGACACCGGCGCCTTGGCCTGGCAGAGCTGCGCAGCGGTGTACACTGGGGCGCTGAGGAGCGGGAGCGGCTACTGGGTCCTGCCCGGCGCCCTCGCGACCAGCGCTACTGTATGCATTGCGCAGCTGCAGGGCTAGGCGGACGGGCCGAGGATGCGGATCACATTGTGTTTGAGTGCGCGTTGTACGCTCACCTACGCCCCATTTGGTTCCCCGACATCTTCCCTGCAGGGCAGCCCCCAGTACCGCCTGAGACCGGCAGCCACGTGCGCAGCCTAACCGGCTTGCCACTCTACTGGGATGTGAGTTCCCCAGAGAGGAGGACAGCGCAATGGCGGGCGAGGCCGGCGGAGCGGCACGCAGACGGGCGCTTGCGCTCGCAGCCTTCACAGGCGCGTGCCGCCGCACCGGGCGGCGAGCAGCGGGACTGCCCACCACCTAACCCCACCCGGGGTTCCCCCCCTCCACCCAAATCCCTTTCCCTTCCGTTTCCCTTTCCCCCCCTTTCAAGCGGCCCCCGTGCATGATGGGGGCTTGCGCCGGCGTGCGCTAAGGGCTAAGGGGGGGACAATGGCCTGGGGAACCGCCTCCTTGCTTGGGTAAGGACTCCCCACTTTGGGCTCCTACTCTCGCCGGTGCGCGCACTGTTCCAAGCGTCAGTCCCCCCCATGCAGATGCCCTTGCTTTGTCCTATGTTACATGCATCCCTTTTGCACTCTCTCCCCCTTTTTCAGCAGCGGCTTCTCCCCTCCCTTCCCCCCTTCTTCCCTGGTCTCAGCCGTGCCGGGCCCTGTGTTTCTTTTTCAGAATACAAACAGGTGTAACACAGTACAGTACACCCGCGCCGCAGCTGCAAGGCAGCGCGAAGCGCAGCGCCGTGCCGCGTGCCGCCGCCGCCGCCGCGCCCGCCCGCACCGCCGCCGCACCCAGCCCCGGCGGCACGTTGGCGCCGCTTTCCACCGCCGCGCGCGCCGCCGCCACGCCGTGCGCCAGCGCCGCAGCCGGCGTGGCGCCGCGCGTCACGCCGTACAGACAGCCCGCCACCAGGCAGTCGCCCGCGCCGCTGCAGTTGACCACGCGGGCGGGCAGGGGAGGGAGGTGCAGCACTGCGGGGCGCGGTGGGGAGGGCCAGGGCAGGGTGCTGGGAGCTGGGAGGCAGCAGCTCCTGGCGCCTAGCTACACATGCCATCAGCACACAAGCCAGCGGCAGCACCCACACCAGCCAAACAGCCAGCCACCGCCCCTGCAGCAGCGCACCCAGCACTGCGTCCCTTCCAGGGCTAAGGCTGCAGAGCGCGGCGCCGTCGGCTCCCAACGTCAGCACCACATGCCGCACCCCCGCCAGCAGCAGCGTGGCCAGGTCTGGCAGCTGGGACCGCAGCTGCGCCTCTGCGCCCGATGCTGCTGCTGTTGCTCCTGTTGCCGTCGCCGAGCCTGCCGCTGCTGCCGCCGCCGAGCCTGCCGCTGGTTGCCGTGCCGCTGCCGGTCGGCCGGCGGTGCAGCAGCAGCCAGCACAGCCACCGCAGCAGCTTCTCCCGCCGCCGCCGCCACCGCCGCTGCCCTGCCCCCGCTGCTTGCCGGCCTGGGCCTGCTGCTGCCGTCGCCGCGCCGCCGCCGCCATCGCCGCCAGCTCCTTCTCATTGGGGGAGATTGTTGAGCGGCGCCGCTCCCCGCGCGCCGCCTTCTCTCCAGCCTGCCATCCGCTGCTCTCTCCTAGCCCCCTTATCGCCTTTCCCAACCGCGCGCCTGCCCACGCGCCCGTCTGTGCCCGCTCCCCAAAGTGCCCCGTCCTTCACGCGCCCCTTCCAGGAGCCGCACTGGTATCCGACCCGTCCTCTCTCCTTCGCACTTCTCGTGTTGTGTCCCCGCGTCCTTTCTCGCCCCGCGTCCTTCTCTGCCGCGTGGCTCGTACTCTGCCTGCCCTCCCCTCAAAACCCTGCCCCCCGCCTGCTCTGCACTCTTTCTGCCGAAGCTCCACACACCCTGTGACACCTCTCACTCCAACAGCGCAGCCACTGGCCGCCGTAGCCCATGCTCTCGAGGCGCTGCCAGAGCTGCGCCCGCGGTACGCGATCGTAGGCCTGTTTGAAGTCAACAAAACAGGCCCACAGCTGGCTGCCACCGCGCTGCCGCCGCCGCCGCGTGTGCCGCCGCTGTGGCTGCTCACTCCTGGTGCTGCTGCCGCCGCACTGCCGCTGCTGCCGGTGGCACTCGATGACCGTGCGCAAGGCCAGGGCAGCCTGCTCGGTGCTGCGCTGCCGGCGGAAGCCGAACTGGCCCTCTGCGTGCAGGCCTGCCGCCTCTGCGTGAGCCGTCACGCGGCGCTCAAGCCCAGCTGCGAACAGCTTGGCCAGCAAGGCGCCGACCGCTATGCCCCGCAGGTCGCTAGGCTGAGTGGGGCTGCTCGTCTTCGCTGTTGGAGTGAGAGGTGTCACAGGGTGTGTGGAGCTTCGGCAGAAAGAGTGCAGAGCAGGCGGGGGCAGGGTTTTGAGGGGAGGGCAGGCAGAGTACGAGCCACGCGGCAGAGAAGGACGCGGGGCGAGAAAGGACGCGGGGACACAACACGAGAAGTGCGAAGGAGAGAGGACGGGTCGGATACCAGTGCGGCTCCTGGAAGGGGCGCGTGAAGGACGGGGCACTTTGGGGAGCGGGCACAGACGGGCGCGTGGGCAGGCGCGCGGTTGGGAAAGGCGATAAGGGGGCTAGGAGAGAGCAGCGGATGGCAGGCTGGAGAGAAGGCGGCGCGCGGGGAGCGGCGCCGCTCAACACTCCCACGCAGGCTGCACAGCCGCTGCCGCTTTAAGAGAGGCCCATTCCAGCACGGCAGAAGTTGAACTTGGTGGCGGGGACGGCTTGGTGAGCGCGTCGGCGACCATGGACTCGGTGGAGGTGTACTCGAAGGTGACTTCGTTGCGGGCGACGCGCTCGCGTGCAAAGTGGTGCACGACGTCGATGTGCTTGGAACGGTTGGAGACGATGGGGTTCTTGAGCAGCTTGAGGGCGGTCTGGCTGTCGGCGCAGATGGCGACGGTGTGCAGGTCCAGGCTCAGGTCTTGGAAAAGTTTGCGCAGCCACAGGCCTTCCTTGATGGTGGTGGCGGCGGCGATGTACTCGGCCTCGGTGGTGGAGGCAGCGACGGTGGGCTGCAGGCGGGAGGCCCAGGAGATGGCGCCGCCGTTAAAGATGAAGGCGTAGCCAGTGGTGGAGCGGCGGGTGTCGATGTCGCCAGCGTGGTCTGCGTCGCAGAAGACTTGCAGGCCTGGGGAGCCTGCGCCGAAGGTGATGCCGATGTCTGGGGTGCCGGTGAGGTAGCGCAGAACGGTCTTGGCGGCGGTCCAGTGGTCGGTGGTGGGGTTGGCCATGTGGCTGGCGTGCCAGGGCTCCCACGGCTTGGGTGTTGAGCATCCAAAAGCGCCAGCCCTGTTGAGCATCCAAAAGCGCCAGCCCGTAGGCTAATTACAAGGATGCATTTTCCTGGGCTTATGATGGGATGTTGGGTGCATTCCAACACTCCCCCTCGCACAACATTCCATCGATGTTGGCGGAAACCGGAGTCTCTTGGGACCGGAGCAGCGCAAGGCATACTTGACGGGGAGGAATACTCGACTCGCCCGGCCAGGAATCGAACCA
This sequence comes from Micractinium conductrix, assembly GCA_002245815.2. Classification (NCBI taxonomy): domain Eukaryota; kingdom Viridiplantae; phylum Chlorophyta; class Trebouxiophyceae; order Chlorellales; family Chlorellaceae; genus Micractinium; species Micractinium conductrix. Next base: position 1,665,020 of record LHPF02000004.1, read on the forward strand.
GGGACCTACAGGTCCGCTGTCACGTTTGTCAGCGTGAATGGGGCCCATAACCTGTTGAGCATCCAAAAGCGCCAGCCCGTAGGCTAATTACAAGGATGCATTTTCCTGGGCTTATGATGGGATGTTGGGTGCATTCCAACAAGCCCGTAGGCTAATTACAAGGATGCATTTTCCTGGGCTTATGATGGGATGTTGGGTGCATTCCAACACTCCCCCTCGCACAACATTCCATCGATGTTGGCGGAAACCGGAGTCTCTTGGGACCGGTGAAGCGCAAGGCATACTTGACGGGGAGGAATACTCGACTCGCCCGGCCAGGAATCGAACCAGGGACCTACAGGTCCGCTGTCACGTTTGTCAGCGTGAATGGGGCCCATAACCTGTTGAGCATCCAAAAGCGCCAGCCCGTAGGCTAATTACAAGGATGCATTTTCCTGGGCTTATGATGGGATGTTGGGTGCATTCCAACATTGGGCGATGTCGGGGCGGGTGCAGATGGAGAGGTACATGAGGGAGCCCACCAGAGCAGAGTAGGAGTGGGTCTGGGTGTCGAGGGGGGTGCCTTGCTTGGTGAGTTTGATTGAGGCGTTGGCGGGGGTGCTTGCTGTCTTGGCGTCGTCCATGCCGTACTTGGAGAGCAGGTCTTTGATGTTGCGGCTCTGGGCGAGCTTGATGGTCTTGGCGGTGCGGTCGCGAATGAGATCCATCCCCAGAAAGAAGGTGGCGTTGCCTAGATCGCGAGCCTCGAAGGCGGCCATGAGCTTCTGCTTGATGGCGGCGGAGGAGGTGGTCTTGGGGGTGACGATGAGGATGTCGTCGACGTAGGTGAGCAGGTAAGCGGGCTTGGACGGATCGGTGGAGATGAAGAGGCCGGCGTCTGCCTGGGACGCGGTGAAGCCCAGTTTAGCCAGCTCAGCCTTGAGGGTATGGTACCAGGCGCGGGGAGCTTGCTTGAGGCCGTACAGTGCCTTGTTGAGCTTGCAGCAGAGGGTGGGCTTGCCAAGGGTGTAGCCTGGCGGGGGTGAGACGTAGACTTCTTCGTCGATGGTGCCGTTGAGGAAGGCAGTCTTGATGTCGAGCTGGTGCAGGTCCAGGTCTTGGGCGGCGGCGGTGGAGAGGACGGTGCGCAGGGTGGAGTACTTGGAGACCGGAGCGAAAACTTCGTCGTAGTCGATGCCCCTCGCGCTGGCGGAAGCCTTGCACAACCAGGCGGGCTTTGTAGCGCTCGATGTTGCCGTTGGAGTCACGCTTGATTTTGTACACCCACTTGGCTGGGATGGGCTTGGTGCCGTGGGGCGGCTCGCAGAGGGTCCAGGTGTCGTTGGCGATGAGGGAGGCCATCTCGTCGTCCATAGCCAGCTGCCAGGCGGCGGCGTCAGGTCCGGAGAGGGCTTCCTTCATGGTGGTGGGCTCGTCGGCGTTGGCGGCATTGGCAGCGACGTTGGAGCGGCCGGTGATGCGGTAGGCGTCGTCCTGCCACTCGTTGGCAGGGCGCCGCGCAGCGACGCGCACTTGGCGGCGCTGGGCGAGGGGGGGCGAGGGCGGTGGTGCGTCTTCAGGCGGGGGCTGCGCATCGGCGGCAGCTCCCACGTCTTCGGTGTCGGAGTCGAAGGCGAAGGGCACAGGCTCAGGCTGGGAGGTCTCGGGCTGGGAGGGGGGCTTGTGCGAGGTGGGTGAGGTGGGCTTGGGCGGCTTGGACTCATCAAAGGTGACGTCGCGAGAGGTGATGATGGCGCCGGAGTTGAGCAGAATTTTGTAGCCCTTGCGGTTGGCGGCGTAGCCAATGAGGCGGCCGGGCTGGCTCACGGGGTCCAGCTTGGTGCGCAGGGCAGAGGGGGTGTGGGCGAAGACGGTGGCGCCAAAAATGCGCAGGTGGGAGGCGTCAGGCTTGGTGCCGTAGAACAGCTCAAAGGGGGTCTTGTCTCGGCCACTTAGGGGGAGCGGTTGCGCAGGTAGTTGGCGGTGACGATGGCGTCAGCCCAGAGGTGCTTGGGCAGGCCGGCGTCGGAGAGCATGGGGCGCGCCTTCTCCCACAGGGTGCGGTTGAGGCGCTCGGCCTTGCCGTTTTGTTGAGGGGAGTAGGAGTTGGTGGTCTCGTGCAGGACGCCTTGGGAGGTGTAGAACTCGGAGAGGGTGGAGTTGCAGAACTCGCCGCCGTTGTCGGAACGCACGCGCTTGACGGGGAGGCCGGCCTGGCGTTGCAGCATGGTGACGGTGTGGATGATGCTGTCGGCGGCGTCGGACTTGTGGCGGAGAGGAATGACGAAGGACATGCCGTTGAAATCGTCCAGAATGGTGTTGAAGTAGAGGCTGCCGCCGGCGGAGGCGACGGGCAGGGGGCCACACAGGTCGGTGTGCAGCAGCTCCAGGGGTGCCTTGGTGGCGGAGGTGGAGGTGTTGAAGGGGAGGCGGTGTTGCTTGCCCAGGGTGCAGGGCTCGCAGAGGGCGTTGGCGCCGGCAGTCTTGAACTCGGCGGCGGTGACGCGAATGCCAGTGACCATGTCTGGCATCTTGGCCAGGTTGTCAACGCCCAGGTGGCCCAGGCGGCGGTGCCAGAGGTGGGGGGTCTCGGCGGTGCGCGCAGCGTAGGCGGTGGTGGGGGCGCCAGAGGTGGGGGCGAGGCGACCCTCCAAGTAGTAGATGTTGTTGGCGGTGGCTGGAGCAGTGGCGACGGTGGTGGAGTGGCGGTAGATGGTGCAGCCGTCGGCGCCAAAGGAGAAAGTGTAGCCCTTCTGTGCAGCGTAGCTGACGGAGAAGAGGCTCTCGGCGGCGGTGGGCAGATATAGCACATCGGTGATGGTGGCGATGCGGCCAGGTGCCAGCTCGAGGTGGATGTCGCCAACAGCGGTGGGCTCTGCCTGGGCGCCGTTGCCGAAGGTGACGGTGAGGTTGTCAGGTGGGGGCCGCAGGTTGGTGAGGGCGCTCTTGAGTGGGGTCATGTGCCGGGACGCGCCGGTGTCGAGCACAAAGCGGCAGGTGTCGCCAGGGGTTGGCGGCGCTTGGGCGGAGAAGGCAGCAGGCTCGGGTGGTGCCGCGAAAGAAAAGGGGATGGCGGCGGCGAAGGGGGTGACGAACTCTGGTGGTGGCGGCTCGGTGGAGACGTAGATGGTGCGGCCGTCGGCGCTAAAGGACAGCTTCGGCTCGGTGGAGGGTTGCGCCATGGCGGTGAAGGCGATGGCGCTGTACTGCTGGTGCCGCGGGGTTGGAGGTGTGCCGCCAGGCCGGCGCCGCGCTGCCGCCGCCTCCATGTCTGCCTTCTTCTTGCCGCACTCGCCAGCCCAGTGGCCTGGCTTGTGGCAGTAGAGGCAAGTGCCGTCGCCAAAGTCGCGCTCCTCGTGGGGGTTGCGGGGGCAGTAATGGCGCTCGTTGGAGCGGGGGTATCTTGAGCGGCGGTCGTGGGGGGGAGGGAAGCTTGGGCGGCGGTCATCGCTGCGGCGGTCGTCGGGGCGGCGGCCGGAGCGCTCGTCGCGGCGTGGAGGCGGGCCGCGGCTGCCGCTGGTGGGGTTGGGTCCGCGGCGAAAGGTGAAGGAGGGCTTGGCCAGCAGGGCAGTCTCGTTGGAGCGGTCGGGGCGGTCGGGGCCGCGCTGGCGCTGCTCCACTTGCATGAGTTTGGGCAGCACAGAGTCCAGGGTGAGCTCTGCGTCGGCGGTGTTCTCGATGATGGTGAGGATGGTGTCGTAGGTGGACGGCAGGCCTTGCACGGTGGGCCAGAAGATGTCTTCTTCCTTGAAGTCGGGGAAAGATTCCAGGAGCTTGTCTTGCAGGGCCTTGGCGCGGGCAAAGTATTTGGTGAGGGGCTCGCCGGCGGCCATCTTGAAGGAGCTGAGGTCGCGGCGGAGGCGGAGCTTGAGGGCGGTGCCCTTGGTCTTGAAGATGGCGGCGAGGGAGTCCCATGCCTCCTTGGCGGTCTTGGAGCGTTGGATGGTGGCCAGATGTTGTGAGGTGACGCACAGGCCGATGATGGCGCGGGCCTTGCGGCAGTCGGCGACGGGGGCGTCGTCGGTGGTGACGGCCTCCCACAGGCCCTTGGTGGTGAGGAAGTATTCCATGCGCGGTGCCCAGATAAGGTAGTTGCTGGTGTCGAGGCGCTCAACGGTGAGGGCGCCGAAGGGGTCGGGCGTGTTGAGCATCCAAAAGCGCCAGCCCGTAGGCTAATTACAAGGATGCATTTTCCTGGGCTTATGATGGGATGTTGGGTGCATTCCAACACTCCCCCTCGCACAACATTCCATCGATGTTGGGCGGAAACCGGAGTCTCTTGGGACTCGTCAGAGCAGCGCGTGGCCTACTCACGGGGAGGAATAATCGACTCGCCCGGCCAGGAATCGAACCAGGGACCTACAGGTCCGCTGTCACGTTTGTCAGCGTGAATGGGGCCCATAACCTGTTGGAGCATCCAAAAGCGCCAGCCCGTAGGCTAATTACAAGGATGCATTTTCCTGGGCTTATGATGGGATGTTGGGTGCATTCCAACATCCCTTGGTGGGCCGGTGGCGCAGCGGTCGGCGGAGGTGAGGCCTAAGGGGAGGCCAGTGGTGCCGAGCTTGGTGGTGGTGCGCCACGTGGAAGGGGGGCTGGTCAGGCCCGCAGGTACTGAAGGCTGCGTGCCGCGCAAAGCGGCAAGGCCTGCGGCTGCCTTTGCCGCGAATAGCCAGTACTAGGCACACGAGGCCTAGCACTGGGCGAGAGTTGCGTGCCACAGGAGGACTGCGCAACTCTGGCTGGCGCCGAGGCGGGCTGGGGGCTGACGGGTGACGGTGACCGCAGCAGCGGTGCGCCCTAAGCACGCCGGTACTGGCACATGGCCAAGTACGGGGCTTCGGGGGTTACGTGCCTCACGAGGACAACGCAACCCAGGGCTGAGTGGTGGTGGGGGGGCCGCGGCGTGGAGCTGCCGAAGCGTGCCAAAGGCAGAGGCTTGGGCGCTCGACGGGCCGACTGACGGCTGGGCCGGGGCTGACGGCTGGCTGGTTGCCGCTGCCGGGGCTGGGCCGCGGGAGTGCCGCGGGCGTCAGTGCTAGGTGAGCACTGCCCGGGCTGCGGACACTAGCGCTAGGTGAGCGCTGCTGGCTGGGCCGAGGGGATGATCGCAAGGAGGGCGCTGCTGCGTGCCGTCGGCGGGCCGGGCGCTAGGTGAGCGCTGCTGTGGCCGGGGCTGAGCGCAAGGGTGAGCGCTGCTAACGGACCGTGCCGTGTGTGTGCCGCAAGCACTTAGCGCTGTGTGTGCGCTAGTGCGTGTGTGCCGCCGTAGCGCTGACCAGACGCACGTGCGGTGCTGCAGCCGTTGCCGCGCTTTAAGAGCGCACCGCCGCCTGCTGACGCTGACGCTGCCTCACCTCAACAGTGTCGGATAAAGCGACGGAGACGTAGTGTTGGAGCATCCAAAAGCGCCAGCCCGTAGGCTAATTACAAGGATGCATTTTCCTGGGCTTATGATGGGATGTTGGGTGCATTCCAACACTCCCCCTCGCACAACATTCCATCGACGTTGGCGGAAACCGGAGTCGCACTTGGGACTCGTCAGAGCAGCGCACGGCCTACTCACGGGGAGGAATAATCGACTCGCCCGGCCAGGAATCGAACCAGGGACCTACAGGTCCGCTGTCACGTTTGTCAGCGTGAATGGGGCCCATAACCTGTTGAGCATCCAAAAGCGCCAGCCCGTAGGCTAATTACAAGGATGCATTTTCCTGGGCTTATGATGGGATGTTGGGTGCATTCCAACATTGGGCGATGTCGGGGCGGGTGCAGATGGAGAGGTACATGAGGGAGCCCACCGTTGGAGTCACGCTTGATTTTGTACACCCACTTGGCTGGGATGGGCTTGGTGCCGTGGGGCGGCTCGCAGAGGGTCCAGGTGTCGTTGGCGATGAGGGAGGCCATCTCGTCGTCCATAGCCAGCTGCCAGGCGGCGGCGTCAGGTCCGGAGAGGGCTTCCTTCATGGTGGTGGGCTCGTCGGCGTTGGCGGCATTGGCAGCGACGTTGGAGCGGCCGGTGATGCGGTAGGCGTCGTCCTGCCACTCGCTGGCAGGGCGCCGCGCAGCGACGCGCACTTGGCGGCGCTGGGCGAGGGGGGCGAGGGCGGTGGTGCGTCTTCAGGCGGGGGCTGCGCATCGGCGGCAGCTCCCACGTCTTCGGTGTCGGAGTCGAAGGCGAAGGGCACAGGCTCAGGCTGGGAGGTCTCGGGCTGGGAGGGGGGCTTGTGCGAGGTGGGTGAGGTGGGCTTGGGCGGCTTGGACTCATCAAAGGTGACGTCGCGAGAGGTGATGATGGCGCCGGAGTTGAGCAGAATTTTGTAGCCCTTGCGGTTGGCGGCGTAGCCAATGAGGCGGCCGGGCTGGCTCACGGGGTCCAGCTTGGTGCGCAGGGCAGAGGGGGTGTGGGCGAAGACGGTGGCGCCAAAAATGCGCAGGTGGGAGGCGTCAGGCTTGGTGCCGTAGAACAGCTCAAAGGGGGTCTTGTCTCGGCCACTTAGGGGGGAGCGGTTGCGCAGGTAGTTGGCGGTGACGATGGCGTCAGCCCAGAGGTGCTTGGGCAGGCCGGCGTCGGAGAGCATGGGGCGCGCCTTCTCCCACAGGGTGCGGTTGAGGCGCTCGGCCTTGCCGTTTTGTTGAGGGGAGTAGGAGTTGGTGGTCTCGTGCAGGACGCCTTGGGAGGTGTAGAACTCGGAGAGGGTGGAGTTGCAGAACTCGCCGCCGTTGTCGGAACGCACGCGCTTGACGGGGAGGCCGGCCTGGCGTTGCAGCATGGTGACGGTGTGGATGATGCTGTCGGCGGCGTCGGACTTGTGGCGGAGAGGAATGACGAAGGACATGCCGTTGAAATCGTCCAGAATGGTGTTGAAGTAGAGGCTGCCGCCGGCGGAGGCGACGGGCAGGGGGCCACACAGGTCGGTGTGCAGCAGCTCCAGGGGTGCCTTGGTGGCGGAGGTGGAGGTGTTGAAGGGGAGGCGGTGTTGCTTGCCCAGGGTGCAGGGCTCGCAGAGGGCGTTGGCGCCGGCAGTCTTGAACTCGGCGGCGGTGACGCGAATGCCAGTGACCATGTCTGGCATCTTGGCCAGGTTGTCAACGCCCAGGTGGCCCAGGCGGCGGTGCCAGAGGTGGGGGGTCTCGGCGGTGCGCGCAGCGTAGGCGGTGGTGGGGGCGCCAGAGGTGGGGGCGAGGCGACCCTCCAAGTAGTAGATGTTGTTGGCGGTGGCTGGAGCAGTGGCGACGGTGGTGGAGTGGCGGTAGATGGTGCAGCCGTCGGCGCCAAAGGAGAAAGTGTAGCCCTTCTGTGCAGCGTAGCTGACGGAGAAGAGGCTCTCGGCGGCGGTGGGCAGATATAGCACATCGGTGATGGTGGCGATGCGGCCAGGTGCCAGCTCGAGGTGGATGTCGCCAACAGCGGTGGGCTCTGCCTGGGCGCCGTTGCCGAAGGTGACGGTGAGGTTGTCAGGTGGGGGCCGCAGGTTGGTGAGGGCGCTCTTGAGTGGGGTCATGTGCCGGGACGCGCCGGTGTCGAGCACAAAGCGGCAGGTGTCGCCAGGGGTTGGCGGCGCTTGGGCGGAGAAGGCAGCAGGCTCGGGTGGTGCCGCGAAAGAAAAGGGGATGGCGGCGGCGAAGGGGGTGACGAACTCTGGTGGTGGCGGCTCGGTGGAGACGTAGATGGTGCGGCCGTCGGCGCTAAAGGACAGCTTCGGCTCGGTGGAGGGTTGCGCCATGGCGGTGAAGGCGATGGCGCTGTACTGCTGGTGCCGCGGGGTTGGAGGTGTGCCGCCAGGCCGGCGCCGCGCTGCCGCCGCCTCCATGTCTGCCTTCTTCTTGCCGCACTCGCCAGCCCAGTGGCCTGGCTTGTGGCAGTAGAGGCAAGTGCCGTCGCCAAAGTCGCGCTCCTCGTGGGGGTTGCGGGGGCAGTAATGGCGCTCGTTGGAGCGGGGGTATCTTGAGCGGCGGTCGTGGGGGGGAGGGAAGCTTGGGCGGCGGTCATCGCTGCGGCGGTCGTCGGGGCGGCGGCCGGAGCGCTCGTCGCGGCGTGGAGGCGGGCCGCGGCTGCCGCTGGTGGGGTTGGGTCCGCGGCGAAAGGTGAAGGAGGGCTTGGCCAGCAGGGCAGTCTCGTTGGAGCGGTCGGGGCGGTCGGGGCCGCGCTGGCGCTGCTCCACTTGCATGAGTTTGGGCAGCACAGAGTCCAGGGTGAGCTCTGCGTCGGCGGTGTTCTCGATGATGGTGAGGATGGTGTCGTAGGTGGACGGCAGGCCTTGCACGGTGGGCCAGAAGATGTCTTCTTCCTTGAAGTCGGGGAAAGATTCCAGGAGCTTGTCTTGCAGGGCCTTGGCGCGGGCAAAGTATTTGGTGAGGGGCTCGCCGGCGGCCATCTTGAAGGAGCTGAGGTCGCGGCGGAGGCGGAGCTTGAGGGCGGTGCCCTTGGTCTTGAAGATGGCGGCGAGGGAGTCCCATGCCTCCTTGGCGGTCTTGGAGCGTTGGATGGTGGCCAGATGTTGTGAGGTGACGCACAGGCCGATGATGGCGCGGGCCTTGCGGCAGTCGGCGACGGGGGCGTCGTCGGTGGTGACGGCCTCCCACAGGCCCTTGGTGGTGAGGAAGTATTCCATGCGCGGTGCCCAGATAAGGTAGTTGCTGGTGTCGAGGCGCTCAACGGTGAGGGCGCCGAAGGGGTCGGGCGTGTTGAGCATCCAAAAGCGCCAGCCCGTAGGCTAATTACAAGGATGCATTTTCCTGGGCTTATGATGGGATGTTGGGTGCATTCCAACACTCCCCCTCGCACAACATTCCATCGATGTTGGGCGGAAACCGGAGTCTCTTGGGACTCGTCAGAGCAGCGCGTGGCCTACTCACGGGGAGGAATAATCGACTCGCCCGGCCAGGAATCGAACCAGGGACCTACAGGTCCGCTGTCACGTTTGTCAGCGTGAATGGGGCCCATAACCTGTTGGAGCATCCAAAAGCGCCAGCCCGTAGGCTAATTACAAGGATGCATTTTCCTGGGCTTATGATGGGATGTTGGGTGCATTCCAACATCCCTTGGTGGGCCGGTGGCGCAGCGGTCGGCGGAGGTGAGGCCTAAGGGGAGGCCAGTGGTGCCGAGCTTGGTGGTGGTGCGCCACGTGGAAGGGGGGCTGGTCAGGCCCGCAGGTACTGAAGGCTGCGTGCCGCGCAAAGCGGCAAGGCCTGCGGCTGCCTTTGCCGCGAATAGCCAGTACTAGGCACACGAGGCCTAGCACTGGGCGAGAGTTGCGTGCCACAGGAGGACTGCGCAACTCTGGCTGGCGCCGAGGCGGGCTGGGGGCTGACGGGTGACGGTGACCGCAGCAGCGGTGCGCCCTAAGCACGCCGGTACTGGCACATGGCCAAGTACGGGGCTTCGGGGGTTACGTGCCTCACGAGGACAACGCAACCCAGGGCTGAGTGGTGGTGGGGGGGCCGCGGCGTGGAGCTGCCGAAGCGTGCCAAAGGCAGAGGCTTGGGCGCTCGACGGGCCGACTGACGGCTGGGCCGGGGCTGACGGCTGGCTGGTTGCCGCTGCCGGGGCTGGGCCGCGGGAGTGCCGCGGGCGTCAGTGCTAGGTGAGCACTGCCCGGGCTGCGGACACTAGCGCTAGGTGAGCGCTGCTGGCTGGGCCGAGGGGATGATCGCAAGGAGGGCGCTGCTGCGTGCCGTCGGCGGGCCGGGCGCTAGGTGAGCGCTGCTGTGGCCGGGGCTGAGCGCAAGGGTGAGCGCTGCTAACGGACCGTGCCGTGTGTGTGCCGCAAGCACTTAGCGCTGTGTGTGCGCTAGTGCGTGTGTGCCGCCGTAGCGCTGACCAGACGCACGTGCGGTGCTGCAGCCGTTGCCGCGCTTTAAGAGCGCACCGCCGCCTGCTGACGCTGACGCTGCCTCACCTCAACAGTGTCGGATAAAGCGACGGAGACGTAGTGTTGGAGCATCCAAAAGCGCCAGCCCGTAGGCTAATTACAAGGATGCATTTTCCTGGGCTTATGATGGGATGTTGGGTGCATTCCAACACTCCCCCTCGCACAACATTCCATCGACGTTGGCGGAAACCGGAGTCGCACTTGGGACTCGTCAGAGCAGCGCACGGCCTACTCACGGGGAGGAATAATCGACTCGCCCGGCCAGGAATCGAACCAGGGACCTACAGGTCCGCTGTCACGTTTGTCAGCGTGAATGGGGCCCATAACCTGTTGAGCATCCAAAAGCGCCAGCCCGTAGGCTAATTACAAGGATGCATTTTCCTGGGCTTATGATGGGATGTTGGGTGCATTCCAACATTGGGCGATGTCGGGGCGGGTGCAGATGGAGAGGTACATGAGGGAGCCCACCGTTGGAGTCACGCTTGATTTTGTACACCCACTTGGCTGGGATGGGCTTGGTGCCGTGGGGCGGCTCGCAGAGGGTCCAGGTGTCGTTGGCGATGAGGGAGGCCATCTCGTCGTCCATAGCCAGCTGCCAGGCGGCGGCGTCAGGTCCGGAGAGGGCTTCCTTCATGGTGGTGGGCTCGTCGGCGTTGGCGGCATTGGCAGCGACGTTGGAGCGGCCGGTGATGCGGTAGGCGTCGTCCTGCCACTCGCTGGCAGGGCGCCGCGCAGCGACGCGCACTTGGCGGCGCTGGGCGAGGGGGGGCGAGGGCGGTGGTGCGTCTTCAGGCGGGGGCTGCGCATCGGCGGCAGCTCCCACGTCTTCGGTGTCGGAGTCGAAGGCGAAGGGCACAGGCTCAGGCTGGGAGGTCTCGGGCTGGGAGGGGGGCTTGTGCGAGGTGGGTGAGGTGGGCTTGGGCGGCTTGGACTCATCAAAGGTGACGTCGCGAGAGGTGATGATGGCGCCGGAGTTGAGCAGAATTTTGTAGCCCTTGCGGTTGGCGGCGTAGCCAATGAGGCGGCCGGGCTGGCTCACGGGGTCCAGCTTGGTGCGCAGGGCAGAGGGGGTGTGGGCGAAGACGGTGGCGCCAAAAATGCGCAGGTGGGAGGCGTCAGGCTTGGTGCCGTAGAACAGCTCAAAGGGGGTCTTGTCTCGGCCACTTAGGGGGGAGCGGTTGCGCAGGTAGTTGGCGGTGACGATGGCGTCAGCCCAGAGGTGCTTGGGCAGGCCGGCGTCGGAGAGCATGGGGCGCGCCTTCTCCCACAGGGTGCGGTTGAGGCGCTCGGCCTTGCCGTTTTGTTGAGGGGAGTAGGAGTTGGTGGTCTCGTGCAGGACGCCTTGGGAGGTGTAGAACTCGGAGAGGGTGGAGTTGCAGAACTCGCCGCCGTTGTCGGAACGCACGCGCTTGACGGGGAGGCCGGCCTGGCGTTGCAGCATGGTGACGGTGTGGATGATGCTGTCGGCGGCGTCGGACTTGTGGCGGAGAGGAATGACGAAGGACATGCCGTTGAAATCGTCCAGAATGGTGTTGAAGTAGAGGCTGCCGCCGGCGGAGGCGACGGGCAGGGGGCCACACAGGTCGGTGTGCAGCAGCTCCAGGGGTGCCTTGGTGGCGGAGGTGGAGGTGTTGAAGGGGAGGCGGTGTTGCTTGCCCAGGGTGCAGGGCTCGCAGAGGGCGTTGGCGCCGGCAGTCTTGAACTCGGCGGCGGTGACGCGAATGCCAGTGACCATGTCTGGCATCTTGGCCAGGTTGTCAACGCCCAGGTGGCCCAGGCGGCGGTGCCAGAGGTGGGGGGTCTCGGCGGTGCGCGCAGCGTAGGCGGTGGTGGGGGCGCCAGAGGTGGGGGCGAGGCGACCCTCCAAGTAGTAGATGTTGTTGGCGGTGGCTGGAGCAGTGGCGACGGTGGTGGAGTGGCGGTAGATGGTGCAGCCGTCGGCGCCAAAGGAGAAAGTGTAGCCCTTCTGTGCAGCGTAGCTGACGGAGAAGAGGCTCTCGGCGGCGGTGGGCAGATATAGCACATCGGTGATGGTGGCGATGCGGCCAGGTGCCAGCTCGAGGTGGATGTCGCCAACAGCGGTGGGCTCTGCCTGGGCGCCGTTGCCGAAGGTGACGGTGAGGTTGTCAGGTGGGGGCCGCAGGTTGGTGAGGGCGCTCTTGAGTGGGGTCATGTGCCGGGACGCGCCGGTGTCGAGCACAAAGCGGCAGGTGTCGCCAGGGGTTGGCGGCGCTTGGGCGGAGAAGGCAGCAGGCTCGGGTGGTGCCGCGAAAGAAAAGGGGATGGCGGCGGCGAAGGGGGTGACGAACTCTGGTGGTGGCGGCTCGGTGGAGACGTAGATGGTGCGGCCGTCGGCGCTAAAGGACAGCTTCGGCTCGGTGGAGGGTTGCGCCATGGCGGTGAAGGCGATGGCGCTGTACTGCTGGTGCCGCGGGGTTGGAGGTGTGCCGCCAGGCCGGCGCCGCGCTGCCGCCGCCTCCATGTCTGCCTTCTTCTTGCCGCACTCGCCAGCCCAGTGGCCTGGCTTGTGGCAGTAGAGGCAAGTGCCGTCGCCAAAGTCGCGCTCCTCGTGGGGGTTGCGGGGGCGGTAATGTCGCTCGTTGGAGCGGGGGTATCTTGAGCGGCGGTCGTGGGGGGGAGGGAAGCTTGGGCGGCGGTCATCGCTGCGGCGGTCGTCGGGGCGGCGGCCGGAGCGCTCGTCGCGGCGTGGAGGCGGGCCGCGGCTGCCGCTGGTGGGGTTGGGTCCGCGGCGAAAGGTGAAGGAGGGCTTGGCCAGCAGGGCAGTCTCGTTGGAGCGGTCGGGGCGGTCGGGGCCGCGCTGGCGCTGCTCCACTTGCATGAGTTTGGGCAGCACAGAGTCCAGGGTGAGCTCTGCGTCGGCGGTGTTCTCGATGATGGTGAGGATGGTGTCGTAGGTGGACGGCAGGCCTTGCACGGTGGGCCAGAAGATGTCTTCTTCCTTGAAGTCGGGGAAAGATTCCAGGAGCTTGTCTTGCAGGGCCTTGGCGCGGGCAAAGTATTTGGTGAGGGGCTCGCCGGCGGCCATCTTGAAGGAGCTGAGGTCGCGGCGGAGGCGGAGCTTGAGGGCGGTGCCCTTGGTCTTGAAGATGGCGGCGAGGGAGTCCCATGCCTCCTTGGCGGTCTTGGAGCGTTGGATGGTGGCCAGATGTTGTGAGGTGACGCACAGGCCGATGATGGCGCGGGCCTTGCGGCAGTCGGCGACGGGGGCGTCGTCGGTGGTGACGGCCTCCCACAGGCCCTTGGTGGTGAGGAAGTATTCCATGCGCGGTGCCCAGATAAGGTAGTTGCTGGTGTCGAGGCGCTCAACGGTGAGGGCGCCGAAGGGGTCGGGCGTGTTGAGCATCCAAAAGCGCCAGCCCGTAGGCTAATTACAAGGATGCATTTTCCTGGGCTTATGATGGGATGTTGGGTGCATTCCAACACTCCCCCTCGCACAACATTCCATCGATGTTGGCGGAAACCGGAGTCTCTTGGGACTCGTCAGAGCAGCGCGTGGCCTACTCACGGGGAGGAATAATCGACTCGCCCGGCCAGGAATCGAACCAGGGACCTACAGGTCCGCTGTCACGTTTGTCAGCGTGAATGGGGCCCATAACCTGTTGGAGCATCCAAAAGCGCCAGCCCGTAGGCTAATTACAAGGATGCATTTTCCTGGGCTTATGATGGGATGTTGGGTGCATTCCAACATCCCTTGGTGGGCCGGTGGCGCAGCGGTCGGCGGAGGTGAGGCCTAAGGGGAGGCCAGTGGTGCCGAGCTTGGTGGTGGTGCGCCACGTGGAAGGGGGGCTGGTCAGGCCCGCAGGTACTGAAGGCTGCGTGCCGCGCAAAGCGGCAAGGCCTGCGGCTGCCTTTGCCGCGAATAGCCAGTACTAGGCACACGAGGCCTAGCACTGGGCGAGAGTTGCGTGCCACAGGAGGACTGCGCAACTCTGGCTGGCGCCGAGGCGGGCTGGGGGCTGACGGGTGACGGTGACCGCAGCAGCGGTGCGCCCTAAGCACGCCGGTACTGGCACATGGCCAAGTACGGGGCTTCGGGGGTTACGTGCCTCACGAGGACAACGCAACCCAGGGCTGAGTGGTGGTGGGGGGGCCGCGGCGTGGAGCTGCCGAAGCGTGCCAGAGGCAGAGGCTTGGGCGCTCGACGGGCCGACTGACGGTTGGGCCGGGGCTGACGGCTGGCTGGTTGCCGCTGCCGGGGCTGGGCCGCGGGAGTGCCGCGGGCGTCAGTGCTAGGTGAGCACTGCCCGGGCTGCGGACACTAGCGCTAGGTGAGCGCTGCTGGCTGGGCCGAGGGGATGATCGCAAGGAGGGCGCTGCTGCGTGCCGTCGGCGGGCCGGGCGCTAGGTGAGCGCTGCTGTGGCCGGGGCTGAGCGCAAGGGTGAGCGCTGCTAACGGACCGTGCCGTGTGTGTGCCGCAAGCACTTAGCGCTGTGTGTGCGCTAGTGCGTGTGTGCCGCCGTAGCGCTGACCAGACGCACGTGCGGTGCTGCAGCCGTTGCCGCGCTTTAAGAGCGCACCGCCGCCTGCTGACGCTGACGCTGCCTCACCTCAACAGTGTCGGATAAAGCGACGGAGACGTAGTGTTGGAGCATCCAAAAGCGCCAGCCCGTAGGTTAATTACAAGGATGCATTTTCCTGGGCTTATGATGGGATGTTGGGTGCATTCCAACACTCCCCCTCGCACAACATTCCATCGACGTTGGCGGAAACCGGAGTCGCACTTGGGACTCGTCAGAGCAGCGCACGGCCTACTCACGGGGAGGAATAATCGACTCGCCCGGCCAGGAATCGAACCAGGGACCTACAGGTCCGCTGTCACGTTTGTCAGCGTGAATGGGGCCCATAACCTGTTGAGCATCCAAAAGCGCCAGCCCGTAGGCTAATTACAAGGATGCATTTTCCTGGGCTTATGATGGGATGTTGGGTGCATTCCAACACGGCGGCGAGGCGGTGCGGCACGGGTGTGTGGCTGGCAGGGCGCAGCTGGGCAGGTGTCGCACACTTGCTTGCTGGCATCAGTGGGGCTGGGCAAGTGCAGCACAGGGGTGGGCACACCCCCGTCTGGCCTGCTGCACCACCGGCACCGGCGGCGGCGACGACCCGCGGCGGCCCGCCGGCGGCGGCGAGGCGGTGCGGCACGGGTGTGTGGCTGGCAGGGCGCAGCTGGGCAGGTGTCGCACACTTGCTTGCTGGCATCAGTGGGGCTGGGCAAGTGCATCACAGGGGTGGGCACACCCCCGTCTGGCCTGCTGCACCACCGGCACCGGCGGCGGCGACGACCCGCGGCGGCCCGCCGGCGGCGGCGAGGCGGTGCGGCACGGGTGTGTGGCTGGCAGGGCGCAGCTGGGCAGGTGTCGCACACTTGCTTGCTGGCATCAGTGGGGCTGGGCAAGTGCAGCACAGGGGTGGGCACACCCCCGTCTGGCCTGCTGCACCACCGGCACCGGCGGCGGCGACGACCCGCGGCGGCCCGCCGGCGGCGGCGAGGCGGTGCGGCACGGGTGTGTGGCTGGCAGGGCGCAGCTGGGCAGGTGTCGCACACTTGCTTGCTGGCATCAGTGGGGCTGGGCAAGTGCATCACAGGGGTGGGCACACCCCCGTCTGGCCTGCTGCACCACCGGCACCGGCGGCGGCGACGACCCGCGGCGGCCCGCCGGCGGCGGCGAGGCGGTGCGGCACGGGTGTGTGGCTGGCAGGGCGCAGCTGGGCAGGTGTCGCGCACTTGCTTGCTGGCATCAGTGGGGCTGGGCAAGTGCAGCACAGGGGTGGGCACACCCCCGTCTGGCCTGCTGCACCACCGGCACCGGCGGCGGCGACGACCCGCGGCGGCCCGCCGGCGGCGGCGAGGCGGTGCGGCACGGGTGTGTGGCTGGCAGGGCGCAGCTGGGCAGGTGTCGCGCACTTGCTTGCTGGCATCAGTGGGGCTGGGCAAGTGCAGCACAGGGGTGGGCACAGCCCGGGCTGGCCTGCTGCACCACCGGCACCGGCGGCGACGACGACCCGCGGCGGCCCGCCGGCGGCGGCGAGGCGGTGCGGCACGGGTGTGGCTGGCAGGGCGCAGCTGGGCAGGTGTCGCACACTTGCTTGCTGGCATCAGTGGGGCTGGGCAAGTGCAGCACAGGGGTGGGCACACCCCCGTCTGGCCTGCTGCACCACCGGCACCGGCGGCGGCGACGACCCGCGGCGGCCCGCCGGCGGCGGTGCGGCACGGGTGTGTGGCTGGCAGGGCGCAGCTGGGCAGGTGTCGCACACTTGCTTGCTGGCATCAGTGGGGCTGGGCAAGTGCATCACAGGGGTGGGCACACCCCCGTCTGGCCTGCTGCACCACCGGCACCGGCGGCGGCGACGACCCGCGGCGGCCCGCCGGCGGCGGCGAGGCGGTGCGGCACGGGTGTGTGGCTGGCAGGGCGCAGCTGGGCAGGTGTCGCGCACTTGCTTGCTGGCATCAGTGGGGCTGGGCAAGTGCAGCACAGGGGTGGGCACACCCCCGTCTGGCCTGCTGCACCACCGGCACCGGCGGCGGCGACGACCCGCGGCGGCCCGCCGGCGGCGGCGAGGCGGTGCGGCACGGGTGTGTGGCTGGCAGGGCGCAGCTGGGCAGGTGTCGCGCACTTGCTTGCTGGCATCAGTGGGGCTGGGCAAGTGCAGCACAGGGGTGGGCACAGCCCGGGCTGGCCTGCTGCACCACCGGCACCGGAGGCGGCGACGACCCGCGGCGGCCCGCCGGCGGCGGCGAGGCGGTGCGGCACGAGTGTGTGGCTGGCAGGGCGCAGCTGGGCAGGTGTCGCACACTTGCTTGCTGGCATCACTGGGGCTGGGCAAGTGCAGCACAGGGGTGGGCACACCCCCGTCTGGCCTGCTGCACCACCGGCACCGGCGGCGGCGACGACCCGCGGCGCCCCGCCGGCGGCGGCGAGGCGGTGCGGCACGGGTGTGTGGCTGGCAGGGCGCAGCTGGGCAGGTGTCGCACACTTGCTTGCTGGCATCAGTGGGGCTGGGCAAGTGCAGCACAGGGGTGGGCACACCCCCGTCTGGCCTGCTGCACCACCGGCACCGGCGGCGGCGACGACCCGCGGCGCCCCGCCGGCGGCGGCGAGGCGGTGCGGCACGGGTGTACTGTACTGTACTGTGTTACACCTGTTTGTATTCTGAAAAAGAAACACAGGGCCCGGCACGGCTGAGACCAGGGAAGAAGGGGGGAAGGGAGGGGAGAAGCCGCTGCTGAAAAAGGGGGAGAGAGTGCAAAAGGGATGCATGTAACATAGGACAAAGCAAGGGCATCTTCATGGGGGGGACTGACGCTTGGAACAGTGCGCGCACCGCTGGCTGGCAGGTGTGTGGCTGGCAGGTGTGTGGCTGGCAGGGCGCAGCTGGGCAGGTGTCGCACACTTGCTTGCTGGCATCAGTGGGGCTGGGCAAGTGCAGCACAGGGGTGGGCACACCCCCGTCTGGCCTGCTGCACCACCGGCACCGGCGGCGACGACGACCCGCGGCGGCCCGCCGGCGGCGTGTTGAGCATCCAAAAGCGCCAGCCCGTAGGCTAATTACAAGGATGCATTTTCCTGGGCTTATGATGGGATGTTGGGTGCATTCCAACACTCCCCCTCGCACAACATTCCATCGATGTTGGCGGAAACCAGAGTCGCACTTGGGACTCATGAAGCAGCGCACGGCCTACTCACGGGGAGGAATAATCGACTCGCCCGGCCAGGAATCGAACCAGGGACCTACAGGTCCGCTGTCACGTTTGTCAGCGTGAATGGGGCCCATAACCTGTTGAGCATCCAAAAGCGCCAGCCCGTAGGCTAATTACAAGGATGCATTTTCCTGGGCTTATGATGGGATGTTGGGTGCATTCCAACACGGCGGCGAGGCGGTGCGGCACGGGTGTGTGGCTGGCAGGGCGCAGCTGGGCAGGTGTCGCACACTTGCTTGCTGGCATCACTGGGGCTGGGCAAGTGCAGCACAGGGGTGGGCACACCCCCGTCTGGCCTGCTGCACCACCGGCACCGGCGGCGGCGACGACCCGCGGCGGCCCGCCGGCGGCGGCGAGGCGGTGCGGCACGGGTGTGTGGCTGGCAGGGCGCAGCTGGGCAGGTGTCGCACACTTGCTTGCTGGCATCAGTGGGGCTGGGCAAGTGCAGCACAGGGGTGGGCACACCCCCGTCTGGCCTGCTGCACCACCGGCACCGGCGGCGGCGACGACCCGCGGCGGCCCGCCGGCGGCGGCGAGGCGGTGCGGCACGGGTGTACTGTACTGTACTGTGTTACACCTGTTTGTATTCTGAAAAAGAAACACAGGGCCCGGCACGGCTGAGACCAGGGAAGAAGGGGGGAAGGGAGGGGAGAAGCCGCTGCTGAAAAAGGGGGAGAGAGTGCAAAAGGGATGCATGTAACATAGGACAAAGCAAGGGCATCTTCATGGGGGGGACTGACGCTTGGAACAGTGCGCGCACCGCTGGCTGGCAGGTGTGTGGCTGGCAGGTGTGTGGCTGGCAGGGCGCAGCTGGGCAGGTGTCGCACACTTGCTTGCTGGCATCAGTGGGGCTGGGCAAGTGCAGCACAGGGGTGGGCACACCCCCGTCTGGCCTGCTGCACCACCGGCACCGGCGGCGACGACGACCCGCGGCGGCCCGCCGGCGGCGTGTTGAGCATCCAAAAGCGCCAGCCCGTAGGCTAATTACAAGGATGCATTTTCCTGGGCTTATGATGGGATGTTGGGTGCATTCCAACACGGCGGCGAGGCGGTGCGGCACGGGTGTGTGGCTGGCAGGGCGCAGCTGGGCAGGTGTCGCACACTTGCTTGCTGGCATCAGTGGGGCTGGGCAAGTGCAGCACAGGGGTGGGCACACCCCCGTCTGGCCTGCTGCACCACCGGCACCGGCGGCGGCGACGACCCGCGGCGGCCCGCCGGCGGCGGCGAGGCGGTGCGGCACGGGTGTACTGTACTGTACTGTGTTACACCTGTTTGTATTCTGAAAAAGAAACACAGGGCCCGGCACGGCTGAGACCAGGGAAGAAGGGGGGAAGGGAGGGGAGAAGCCGCTGCTGAAAAAGGGGGAGAGAGTGCAAAAGGGATGCATGTAACATAGGACAAAGCAAGGGCATCTTCATGGGGGGGACTGACGCTTGGAACAGTGCGCGCACCGCTGGCTGGCAGGTGTGTGGCTGGCAGGTGTGTGGCTGGCAGGGCGCAGCTGGGCAGGTGTCGCACACTTGCTTGCTGGCATCAGTGGGGCTGGGCAAGTGCAGCACAGGGGTGGGCACACCCCCGTCTGGCCTGCTGCACCACCGGCACCGGCGGCGACGACGACCCGCGGCGGCCCGCCGGCGGCGTGTTGAGCATCCAAAAGCGCCAGCCCGTAGGCTAATTACAAGGATGCATTTTCCTGGGCTTATGATGGGATGTTGGGTGCATTCCAACACTCCCCCTCGCACAACATTCCATCGATGTTGGCGGAAACCAGAGTCGCACTTGGGACTCATGAAGCAGCGCACGGCCTACTCACGGGGAGGAATAATCGACTCGCCCGGCCAGGAATCGAACCAGGGACCTACAGGTCCGCTGTCACGTTTGTCAGCGTGAATGGGGCCCATAACCTGTTGAGCATCCAAAAGCGCCAGCCCGTAGGCTAATTACAAGGATGCATTTTCCTGGGCTTATGATGGGATGTTGGGTGCATTCCAACACGGCGGCGAGGCGGTGCGGCACGGGTGTGTGGCTGGCAGGGCGCAGCTGGGCAGGTGTCGCACACTTGCTTGCTGGCATCACTGGGGCTGGGCAAGTGCAGCACAGGGGTGGGCACACCCCCGTCTGGCCTGCTGCACCACCGGCACCGGCGGCGGCGACGACCCGCGGCGGCCCGCCGGCGGCGGCGAGGCGGTGCGGCACGGGTGTGTGGCTGGCAGGGCGCAGCTGGGCAGGTGTCGCACACTTGCTTGCTGGCATCACTGGGGCTGGGCAAGTGCAGCACAGGGGTGGGCACACCCCCGTCTGGCCTGCTGCACCACCGGCACCGGCGGCGGCGACGACCCGCGGCGGCCCGCCGGCGGCGGCGAGGCGGTGCGGCACGGGTGTACTGTACTGTACTGTGTTACACCTGTTTGTATTCTGAAAAAGAAACACAGGGCCCGGCACGGCTGAGACCAGGGAAGAAGGGGGGAAGGGAGGGGAGAAGCCGCTGCTGAAAAAGGGGGAGAGAGTGCAAAAGGGATGCATGTAACATAGGACAAAGCAAGGGCATCTTCATGGGGGGGACTGACGCTTGGAACAGTGCGCGCACCGCTGGCTGGCAGGTGTGTGGCTGGCAGGTGTGTGGCTGGCAGGGCGCAGCTGGGCAGGTGTCGCACACTTGCTTGCTGGCATCAGTGGGGCTGGGCAAGTGCAGCACAGGGGTGGGCACACCCCCGTCTGGCCTGCTGCACCACCGGCACCGGCGGCGACGACGACCCGCGGCGGCCCGCCGGCGGCGTGTTGAGCATCCAAAAGCGCCAGCCCGTAGGCTAATTACAAGGATGCATTTTCCTGGGCTTATGATGGGATGTTGGGTGCATTCCAACACGGCGGCGAGGCGGTGCGGCACGGGTGTGTGGCTGGCAGGGCGCAGCTGGGCAGGTGTCGCACACTTGCTTGCTGGCATCACTGGGGCTGGGCAAGTGCAGCACAGGGGTGGGCACACCCCCGTCTGGCCTGCTGCACCACCGGCACCGGCGGCGGCGACGACCCGCGGCGGCCCGCCGGCGGCGGCGAGGCGGTGCGGCACGGGTGTGTGGCTGGCAGGGCGCAGCTGGGCAGGTGTCGCACACTTGCTTGCTGGCATCACTGGGGCTGGGCAAGTGCAGCACAGGGGTGGGCACACCCCCGTCTGGCCTGCTGCACCACCGGCACCGGCGGCGGCGACGACCCGCGGCGGCCCGCCGGCGGCGGCGAGGCGGTGCGGCACGGGTGTACTGTACTGTACTGTGTTACACCTGTTTGTATTCTGAAAAAGAAACACAGGGCCCGGCACGGCTGAGACCAGGGAAGAAGGGGGGAAGGGAGGGGAGAAGCCGCTGCTGAAAAAGGGGGAGAGAGTGCAAAAGGGATGCATGTAACATAGGACAAAGCAAGGGCATCTTCATGGGGGGGACTGACGCTTGGAACAGTGCGCGCACCGCTGGCTGGCAGGTGTGTGGCTGGCAGGTGTGTGGCTGGCAGGGCGCAGCTGGGCAGGTGTCGCACACTTGCTTGCTGGCATCAGTGGGGCTGGGCAAGTGCAGCACAGGGGTGGGCACACCCCCGTCTGGCCTGCTGCACCACCGGCACCGGCGGCGACGACGACCCGCGGCGGCCCGCCGGCGGCGTGTTGAGCATCCAAAAGCGCCAGCCCGTAGGCTAATTACAAGGATGCATTTTCCTGGGCTTATGATGGGATGTTGGGTGCATTCCAACACGGCGGCGAGGCGGTGCGGCACGGGTGTGTGGCTGGCAGGGCGCAGCTGGGCAGGTGTCGCACACTTGCTTGCTGGCATCAGTGGGGCTGGGCAAGTGCAGCACAGGGGTGGGCACACCCCCGTCTGGCCTGCTGCACCACCGGCACCGGCGGCGGCGACGACCCGCGGCGGCCCGCCGGCGGCGGCGAGGCGGTGCGGCACGGGTGTACTGTACTGTACTGTGTTACACCTGTTTGTATTCTGAAAAAGAAACACAGGGCCCGGCACGGCTGAGACCAGGGAAGAAGGGGGGAAGGGAGGGGAGAAGCCGCTGCTGAAAAAGGGGGAGAGAGTGCAAAAGGGATGCATGTAACATAGGACAAAGCAAGGGCATCTTCATGGGGGGGACTGACGCTTGGAACAGTGCGCGCACCGCTGGCTGGCAGGTGTGTGGCTGGCAGGTGTGTGGCTGGCAGGGCGCAGCTGGGCAGGTGTCGCACACTTGCTTGCTGGCATCAGTGGGGCTGGGCAAGTGCAGCACAGGGGTGGGCACACCCCCGTCTGGCCTGCTGCACCACCGGCACCGGCGGCGACGACGACCCGCGGCGGCCCGCCGGCGGCGTGTTGAGCATCCAAAAGCGCCAGCCCGTAGGCTAATTACAAGGATGCATTTTCCTGGGCTTATGATGGGATGTTGGGTGCATTCCAACACTCCCCCTCGCACAACATTCCATCGATGTTGGCGGAAACCAGAGTCGCACTTGGGACTCATGAAGCAGCGCACGGCCTACTCACGGGGAGGAATAATCGACTCGCCCGGCCAGGAATCGAACCAGGGACCTACAGGTCCGCTGTCACGTTTGTCAGCGTGAATGGGGCCCATAACCTGTTGAGCATCCAAAAGCGCCAGCCCGTAGGCTAATTACAAGGATGCATTTTCCTGGGCTTATGATGGGATGTTGGGTGCATTCCAACACGGCGGCGAGGCGGTGCGGCACGGGTGTGTGGCTGGCAGGGCGCAGCTGGGCAGGTGTCGCACACTTGCTTGCTGGCATCACTGGGGCTGGGCAAGTGCAGCACAGGGGTGGGCACACCCCCGTCTGGCCTGCTGCACCACCGGCACCGGCGGCGGCGACGACCCGCGGCGGCCCGCCGGCGGCGGCGAGGCGGTGCGGCACGGGTGTGTGGCTGGCAGGGCGCAGCTGGGCAGGTGTCGCACACTTGCTTGCTGGCATCACTGGGGCTGGGCAAGTGCAGCACAGGGGTGGGCACACCCCCGTCTGGCCTGCTGCACCACCGGCACCGGCGGCGGCGACGACCCGCGGCGGCCCGCCGGCGGCGGTGCGGCACGGGTGTGTGGCTGGCAGGGCGCAGCTGGGCAGGTGTCGCACACTTGCTTGCTGGCATCACTGGGGCTGGGCAAGTGCAGCACAGGGGTGGGCACACCCCCGTCTGGCCTGCTGCACCACCGGCACCGGCGGCGGCGACGACCCGCGGCGGCCCGCCGGCGGCGGCGAGGCGGTGCGGCACGGGTGTGTGGCTGGCAGGGCGCAGCTGGGCAGGTGTCGCACACTTGCTTGCTGGCATCACTGGGGCTGGGCAAGTGCAGCACAGGGGTGGGCACACCCCCGTCTGGCCTGCTGCACCACCGGCACCGGCGGCGGCGACGACCCGCGGCGGCCCGCCGGCGGCGGCGAGGCGGTGCGGCACGGGTGTACTGTACTGTACTGTGTTACACCTGTTTGTATTCTGAAAAAGAAACACAGGGCCCGGCACGGCTGAGACCAGGGAAGAAGGGGGGAAGGGAGGGGAGAAGCCGCTGCTGAAAAAGGGGGAGAGAGTGCAAAAGGGATGCATGTAACATAGGACAAAGCAAGGGCATCTTCATGGGGGGGACTGACGCTTGGAACAGTGCGCGCACCGCTGGCTGGCAGGTGTGTGGCTGGCAGGTGTGTGGCTGGCAGGGCGCAGCTGGGCAGGTGTCGCACACTTGCTTGCTGGCATCAGTGGGGCTGGGCAAGTGCAGCACAGGGGTGGGCACACCCCCGTCTGGCCTGCTGCACCACCGGCACCGGCGGCGACGACGACCCGCGGCGGCCCGCCGGCGGCGTGTTGAGCATCCAAAAGCGCCAGCCCGTAGGCTAATTACAAGGATGCATTTTCCTGGGCTTATGATGGGATGTTGGGTGCATTCCAACACTCCCCCTCGCACAACATTCCATCGATGTTGGCGGAAACCAGAGTCGCACTTGGGACTCATGAAGCAGCGCACGGCCTACTCACGGGGAGGAATAATCGACTCGCCCGGCCAGGAATCGAACCAGGGACCTACAGGTCCGCTGTCACGTTTGTCAGCGTGAATGGGGCCCATAACCTGTTGAGCATCCAAAAGCGCCAGCCCGTAGGCTAATTACAAGGATGCATTTTCCTGGGCTTATGATGGGATGTTGGGTGCATTCCAACACGGCGGCGAGGCGGTGCGGCACGGGTGTGTGGCTGGCAGGGCGCAGCTGGGCAGGTGTCGCACACTTGCTTGCTGGCATCACTGGGGCTGGGCAAGTGCAGCACAGGGGTGGGCACACCCCCGTCTGGCCTGCTGCACCACCGGCACCGGCGGCGGCGACGACCCGCGGCGGCCCGCCGGCGGCGGCGAGGCGGTGCGGCACGGGTGTGTGGCTGGCAGGGCGCAGCTGGGCAGGTGTCGCACACTTGCTTGCTGGCATCACTGGGGCTGGGCAAGTGCAGCACAGGGGTGGGCACACCCCCGTCTGGCCTGCTGCACCACCGGCACCGGCGGCGGCGACGACCCGCGGCGGCCCGCCGGCGGCGGTGCGGCACGGGTGTGTGGCTGGCAGGGCGCAGCTGGGCAGGTGTCGCACACTTGCTTGCTGGCATCACTGGGGCTGGGCAAGTGCAGCACAGGGGTGGGCACACCCCCGTCTGGCCTGCTGCACCACCGGCACCGGCGGCGGCGACGACCCGCGGCGGCCCGCCGGCGGCGGTGCGGCACGGGTGTGTGGCTGGCAGGGCGCAGCTGGGCAGGTGTCGCACACTTGCTTGCTGGCATCACTGGGGCTGGGCAAGTGCAGCACAGGGGTGGGCACACCCCCGTCTGGCCTGCTGCACCACCGGCACCGGCGGCGGCGACGACCCGCGGCGGCCCGCCGGCGGCGGCGAGGCGGTGCGGCACGGGTGTACTGTACTGTACTGTGTTACACCTGTTTGTATTCTGAAAAAGAAACACAGGGCCCGGCACGGCTGAGACCAGGGAAGAAGGGGGGAAGGGAGGGGAGAAGCCGCTGCTGAAAAAGGGGGAGAGAGTGCAAAAGGGATGCATGTAACATAGGACAAAGCAAGGGCATCTTCATGGGGGGGACTGACGCTTGGAACAGTGCGCGCACCGCTGGCTGGCAGGTGTGTGGCTGGCAGGTGTGTGGCTGGCAGGGCGCAGCTGGGCAGGTGTCGCACACTTGCTTGCTGGCATCAGTGGGGCTGGGCAAGTGCAGCACAGGGGTGGGCACACCCCCGTCTGTCCTGCTGCACCACCGGCACCGGCGGCGGCGACGACCCGCGGCGGCCCGCCGGCGGCGGTGCGGCACGGGTGTGTGGCTGGCAGGGCGCAGCTGGGCAGGTGTCGCACACTTGCTTGCTGGCATCACTGGGGCTGGGCAAGTGCAGCACAGGGGTGGGCACACCCCCGTCTGGCCTGCTGCACCACCGGCACCGGCGGCGGCGACGACCCGCGGCGGCCCGCCGGCGGCGGCGAGGCGGTGCGGCACGGGTGTGTGGCTGGCAGGGCGCAGCTGGGCAGGTGTCGCACACTTGCTTGCTGGCATCACTGGGGCTGGGCAAGTGCAGCACAGGGGTGGGCACACCCCCGTCTGGCCTGCTGCACCACCGGCACCGGCGGCGGCGACGACCCGCGGCGGCCCGCCGGCGGCGGTGCGGCACGGGTGTGTGGCTGGCAGGGCGCAGCTGGGCAGGTGTCGCACACTTGCTTGCTGGCATCACTGGGGCTGGGCAAGTGCAGCACAGGGGTGGGCACACCCCCGTCTGGCCTGCTGCACCACCGGCACCGGCGGCGGCGACGACCCGCGGCGCCCCGCCGGCGGCGGCGAGGCGGTGCGGCACGGGTGTGTGGCTGGCAGGGCGCAGCTGGGCAGGTGTCGCACACTTGCTTGCTGGCATCAGTGGGGCTGGGCAAGTGCAGCACAGGGGTGGGCACACCCCCGTCTGGCCTGCTGCACCACCGGCACCGGCGGCGGCGACGACCCGCGGCGGCCCGCCGGCGGCGGCGAGGCGGTGCGGCACGGGTGTGTGGCTGGCAGGGCGCAGCTGGGCAGGTGTCGCACACTTGCTTGCTGGCATCACTGGGGCTGGGCAAGTGCAGCACAGGGGTGGGCACACCCCCGTCTGGCCTGCTGCACCACCGGCACCGGCGGCGGCGACGACCCGCGGCGGCCCGCCGGCGGCGGTGCGGCACGGGTGTGTGGCTGGCAGGGCGCAGCTGGGCAGGTGTCGCACACTTGCTTGCTGGCATCACTGGGGCTGGGCAAGTGCAGCACAGGGGTGGGCACACCCCCGTCTGGCCTGCTGCACCACCGGCACCGGCGGCGGCGACGACCCGCGGCGCCCCGCCGGCGGCGGCGAGGCGGTGCGGCACGGGTGTGTGGCTGGCAGGGCGCAGCTGGGCAGGTGTCGCACACTTGCTTGCTGGCATCAGTGGGGCTGGGCAAGTGCAGCACAGGGGTGGGCACACCCCCGTCTGGCCTGCTGCACCACCGGCACCGGCGGCGGCGACGACCCGCGGCGGCCCGCCGGCGGCGGCGAGGCGGTGCGGCACGGGTGTACTGTACTGTACTGTGTTACACCTGTTTGTATTCTGAAAAAGAAACACAGGGCCCGGCACGGCTGAGACCAGGGAAGAAGGGGGGAAGGGAGGGGAGAAGCCGCTGCTGAAAAAGGGGGAGAGAGTGCAAAAGGGATGCATGTAACATAGGACAAAGCAAGGGCATCTTCATGGGGGGGACTGACGCTTGGAACAGTGCGCGCACCGCTGGCTGGCAGGTGTGTGGCTGGCAGGTGTGTGGCTGGCAGGGCGCAGCTGGGCAGGTGTCGCACACTTGCTTGCTGGCATCAGTGGGGCTGGGCAAGTGCAGCACAGGGGTGGGCACACCCCCGTCTGGCCTGCTGCACCACCGGCACCGGCGGCGACGACGACCCGCGGCGGCCCGCCGGCGGCGTGTTGAGCATCCAAAAGCGCCAGCCCGTAGGCTAATTACAAGGATGCATTTTCCTGGGCTTATGATGGGATGTTGGGTGCATTCCAACACTCCCCCTCGCACAACATTCCATCGATGTTGGCGGAAACCAGAGTCGCACTTGGGACTCATGAAGCAGCGCACGGCCTACTCACGGGGAGGAAGAATCGACTCGCCCGGCCAGGAATCGAATCAGGGACCTACAGGTCCGCTGTCACGTTTGTCAGCGTGAATGGGGCCCATAACCTGTTGAGCATCCAAAAGCGCCAGCCCGTAGGCTAATTACAAGGATGCATTTTCCTGGGCTTATGATGGGATGTTGGGTGCATTCCAACACGGCGGCGAGGCGGTGCGGCACGGGTGTGTGGCTGGCAGGGCGCAGCTGGGCAGGTGTCGCACACTTGCTTGCTGGCATCACTGGGGCTGGGCAAGTGCAGCACAGGGGTGGGCACACCCCCGTCTGGCCTGCTGCACCACCGGCACCGGCGGCGGCGACGACCCGCGGCGCCCCGCCGGCGGCGGCGAGGCGGTGCGGCACGGGTGTGTGGCTGGCAGGGCGCAGCTGGGCAGGTGTCGCACACTTGCTTGCTGGCATCAGTGGGGCTGGGCAAGTGCAGCACAGGGGTGGGCACACCCCCGTCTGGCCTGCTGCACCACCGGCACCGGCGGCGGCGACGACCCGCGGCGGCCCGCCGGCGGCGGCGAGGCGGTGCGGCACGGGTGTACTGTACTGTACTGTGTTACACCTGTTTGTATTCTGAAAAAGAAACACAGGGCCCGGCACGGCTGAGACCAGGGAAGAAGGGGGGAAGGGAGGGGAGAAGCCGCTGCTGAAAAAGGGGGAGAGAGTGCAAAAGGGATGCATGTAACATAGGACAAAGCAAGGGCATCTTCATGGGGGGGACTGACGCTTGGAACAGTGCGCGCACCGCTGGCTGGCAGGTGTGTGGCTGGCAGGTGTGTGGCTGGCAGGGCGCAGCTGGGCAGGTGTCGCACACTTGCTTGCTGGCATCAGTGGGGCTGGGCAAGTGCAGCACAGGGGTGGGCACACCCCCGTCTGGCCTGCTGCACCACCGGCACCGGCGGCGACGACGACCCGCGGCGGCCCGCCGGCGGCGTGTTGAGCATCCAAAAGCGCCAGCCCGTAGGCTAATTACAAGGATGCATTTTCCTGGGCTTATGATGGGATGTTGGGTGCATTCCAACACTCCCCCTCGCACAACATTCCATCGATGTTGGCGGAAACCAGAGTCGCACTTGGGACTCATGAAGCAGCGCACGGCCTACTCACGGGGAGGAAGAATCGACTCGCCCGGCCAGGAATCGAATCAGGGACCTACAGGTCCGCTGTCACGTTTGTCAGCGTGAATGGGGCCCATAACCTGTTGAGCATCCAAAAGCGCCAGCCCGTAGGCTAATTACAAGGATGCATTTTCCTGGGCTTATGATGGGATGTTGGGTGCATTCCAACACGGCGGCGAGGCGGTGCGGCACGGGTGTGTGGCTGGCAGGGCGCAGCTGGGCAGGTGTCGCACACTTGCTTGCTGGCATCACTGGGGCTGGGCAAGTGCAGCACAGGGGTGGGCACACCCCCGTCTGGCCTGCTGCACCACCGGCACCGGCGGCGGCGACGACCCGCGGCGGCCCGCCGGCGGCGGCGAGGCGGTGCGGCACGGGTGTGTGGCTGGCAGGGCGCAGCTGGGCAGGTGTCGCACACTTGCTTGCTGGCATCAGTGGGGCTGGGCAAGTGCAGCACAGGGGTGGGCACACCCCCGTCTGGCCTGCTGCACCACCGGCACCGGCGGCGGCGACGACCCGCGGCGGCCCGCCGGCGGCGGCGAGGCGGTGCGGCACGGGTGTGTGGCTGGCAGGGCGCAGCTGGGCAGGTGTCGCACACTTGCTTGCTGGCATCACTGGGGCTGGGCAAGTGCAGCACGGGGGTGGGCACACCCCCGTCTGGCCTGCTGCACCACCGGCACCGGCGGCGGCGACGACCCGCGGCGGCCCGCCGGCGGCGGTGCGGCACGGGTGTGTGGCTGGCAGGGCGCAGCTGGGCAGGTGTCGCACATTTGCTTGCTGGCATCAGTGGGGCTGGGCAAGTGCAGCACAGGGGTGGGCACACCCCCGTCTGGCCTGCTGCACCACCGGCACCGGCGGCGGCGACGACCCGCGGCGGCCCACGGGCGGCGGTGCGGCACGGGTGTGTGGCTGGCAGGGCGCAGCTGGGCAGGTGTCGCACACTTGCTTGCTGGCATCACTGGGGCTGGGCAAGTGCAGCACAGGGGTGGGCACACCCCCGTCTGGCCTGCTGCACCACCGGCACCGGCGGCGGCGACGACCCGCGGCGGCCCGCCGGCGGCGGCGAGGCGGTGCGGCACGGGTGTGTGGCTGGCAGGGCGCAGCTGGGCAGGTGTCGCACACTTGCTTGCTGGCATCAGTGGGGCTGGGCAAGTGCAGCACAGGGGTGGCACACCCCCGTCTGGCCTGCTGCACCACCGGCACCGGCGGCGGCGACGACCCGCGGCGGCCCGCCGGCGGCGGCGAGGCGGTGCGGCACGGGTGTGTGGCTGGCAGGGCGCAGCTGGGCAGGTGTCGCACACTTGCTTGCTGGCATCAGTGGGGCTGGGCAAGTGCAGCACAGGGGTGGGCACACCCCCGTCTGGCCTGCTGCACCACCGGCACCGGCGGCGGCGACGACCCGCGGCGGCCCGCCGGCGGCGGCGAGGCGGTGCGGCACGGGTGTGTGGCTGGCAGGGCGCAGCTGGGCAGGTGTCGCACACTTGCTTGCTGGCATCAGTGGGGCTGGGCAAGTGCAGCACAGGGGTGGGCACAGCCCGGGCTGGCCTGCTGCACCACCGGCACCGGCGGCGGCGACGACCCGCGGCGGCCCGCCGGCGGCGGTGCGGCACGGGTGTGTGGCTGGCAGGGCGCAGCTGGGCAGGTGTCGCACACTTGCTTGCTGGCATCACTGGGGCTGGGCAAGTGCAGCACAGGGGTGGGCACACCCCCGTCTGGCCTGCTGCACCACCGGCACCGGCGGCGGCGACGACCCGCGGCGGCCCGCCGGCGGCGGCGAGGCGGTGCGGCACGGGTGTGTGGCTGGCAGGGCGCAGCTGGGCAGGTGTCGCACACTTGCTTGCTGGCATCACTGGGGCTGGGCAAGTGCAGCACAGGGGTGGGCACACCCCCGTCTGGCCTGCTGCACCACCGGCACCGGCGGCGACGACGACCCGCGGCGGCCCGCCGGCGGCGGCGAGGCGGTGCGGCACGGGTGTGTGGCTGGCAGGGCGCAGCTGGGCAGGTGTCGCACACTTGCTTGCTGGCATCACTGGGGCTGGGCAAGTGCAGCACAGGGGTGGGCACAGCCCGGGCTGGCCTGCTGCACCACCGGCACCGGCGGCGGCGACGACCCGCGGCGGCCCGCCGGCGGCGGTGCGGCACGGGTGTGTGGCTGGCAGGGCGCAGCTGGGCAGGTGTCGCACACTTGCTTGCTGGCATCACTGGGGCTGGGCAAGTGCAGCACAGGGGTGGGCACACCCCCGTCTGGCCTGCTGCACCACCGGCACCGGCGGCGGCGACGACCCGCGGCGGCCCGCCGGCGGCGGCGAGGCGGTGCGGCACGGGTGTGTGGCTGGCAGGGCGCAGCTGGGCAGGTGTCGCACACTTGCTTGCTGGCATCACTGGGGCTGGGCAAGTGCAGCACAGGGGTGGGCACACCCCCGTCTGGCCTGCTGCACCACCGGCACCGGCGGCGACGACGACCCGCGGCGGCCCGCCGGCGGCGGCGAGGCGGTGCGGCACGGGTGTGTGGCTGGCAGGGCGCAGCTGGGCAGGTGTCGCACACTTGCTTGCTGGCATCACTGGGGCTGGGCAAGTGCAGCACAGGGGTGGGCACACCCCCGTCTGGCCTGCTGCACCACCGGCACCGGCGGCGGCGACGACCCGCGGCGGCCCGCCGGCGGCGGCGAGGCGGTGAGGCACGGGTGTGTGGCTGGCAGGGCGCAGCTGGGCAGGTGTCGCACACTTGCTTGCTGGCATCAGTGGGGCTGGGCAAGTGCAGCACAGGGGTGGGCACAGCCCGGGCTGGCCTGCTGCACCACCGGCACCGGAGGCGGCGACGACCCGCGGCGGCCCGCCGGCGGCGGCGAGGCGGTGCGGCACGGGTGTGTGGCTGGCAGGGCGCAGCTGGGCAGGTGTCGCGCACTTGCTTGCTGGCATCACTGGGGCTGGGCAAGTGCAGCACAGGGGTGGGCACACCCCCGTCTGGCCTGCTGCACCACCGGCACCGGCGGCGGCGACGACCCGCGGCGGCCGCCGGCGGCGGCGAGGCGGTGCGGCACGGGTGTGTGGCTGGCAGGGCGCAGCTGGGCAGGTGTCGCACACTTGCTTGCTGGCATCAGTGGGGCTGGGCAAGTGCAGCACAGGGTGGGCACACCCGGGCTGGTGCTGCACCACCGGCACCGGCGGCGGCGACCCCGCGCGGCCCGCCGGCGGCGGTGCGGCACGGGTGTGTGGCTGGCAGGGCGCAGCTGGGCAGGTGTCGCACACTTGCTTGCTGGCATCAGTGGGGCTGGGCAAGTGCAGCACAGGGGTGGGCACACCCCGGCTGGCCTGCTGCACCACCGGCACCGGGGCGGCGACGACCCGCGGCGGCCCGCCGGCGGCGGCGAGGCGGTGCGGCACGGGTGTGTGGCTGGCAGGGCGCAGCTGGGCAGGTGTCGCCACTTGCTTGCTGGCATCACTGGGGCTGGGCAAGTGCAGCACAGGGGTGGGCACACCCCCGTCTGGCCTGCTGCACCACCGGCACCGGCGGCGGCGACGACCCGCGGCGGCCCGCCGGCGGCGGCGGGCGTGCGGCACGGGTGTGTGGCTGGCAGGGCGCAGCTGGGCAGGTGTCGCCACTTGCTTGCTGGCATCATGGGGCTGGGCAAGTGCAGCACAGGGGTGGGCACACCCCGTCTGGCCTGCTGCACCACCGGCACCGGCGGCGGCGACGACCGCGGCGGCCCGCCGGCGGCGGTGCGGCACGGGTGTGTGGCTGGCAGGGCGCAGCTGGGCAGGTGTCGCACACTTGCTTGCTGGCATCACTGGGGCTGGGCAAGTGCAGCACAGGGGTGGGCACACCCCGTCTGGCCTGCTGCACCACCGCACCGGCGGCGGCGACGACCCGCGGCGGCCCGCCGGCGGCGGCGAGGCGGTGCGGCACGGGTGTGGCTGGCAGGGCGCAGCTGGGCAGGTGTCGCACACTTGCTTGCTGGCATCAGTGGGGCTGGGCAAGTGCAGCACAGGGGTGGGCACACCCCGCTGGCCTGCTGCACCACCGGCACCGGCGGCGGCGACGACCCGCGGCGGCCCGCCGGCGGCGGTGCGGCACGGGTGTGTGGCTGGCAGGGCGCAGCTGGGCAGGTGTCGCACACTTGCTTGCTGGCATCAGTGGGGCTGGGCAAGTGCAGCACAGGGGTGGGCACACCCCGTCTGGCCTGCTGCACCACCGGCACCGGCGGCGGCGACGACCCGCGGCGGCCCGCCGGCGGCGGCGAGGCGGTGCGGCACGGGTGTGTGGCTGGCAGGGCGCAGCTGGGCAGGTGTCGCACACTTGCTTGCTGGCATCAGTGGGGCTGGGCAAGTGCAGCACAGGGGTGGGCACAGCCCCGGCTGGCCTGCTGCACCACCGGCACCGGAGGCGGCGACGACCCGCGCGGCCCGCCGGCGCGGCGAGGCGGTGCGGCACGGGTGTGTGGCTGGCAGGGCGCAGCTGGGCAGGTGTCGCCACTTGCTTGCTGGCATCACTGGGGCTGGGCAAGTGCAGCACAGGGGTGGGCACACCCCCGTCTGGCCTGCTGCACCACCGGCACCGGCGGCGGCGACGACCCGCGGCGGCCCGCCGGCGGCGGCGAGGCGGTGCGGCACGGGTGTGTGGCTGGCAGGGCGCAGCTGGGCAGGTGTCGCACACTTGCTTGCTGGCATCACTGGGGCTGGGCAAGTGCAGCACAGGGGTGGGCACACCCCGTCTGGCCTGCTGCACCACCGGCACCGGCGGCGGCGACGACCCGCGGCGGCCCGCCGGCGGCGGTGCGGCACGGGTGTGTGGCTGGCAGGGCGCAGCTGGGCAGGTGTCGCGCACTTGCTTGCTGGCATCAGTGGGGCTGGGCAAGTGCAGCACAGGGGTGGGCACAGCCCGGGCTGGCCTGCTGCACCACCGGCACCGGCGGCGGCGACGACCCGCGGCGGCCCGCCGGCGGCGGCGAGCGGTGCGGCACGGGTGTGTGGCTGGCAGGGCGCAGCTGGGCAGGTGTCGCACACTTGCTTGCTGGCATCAGTGGGGCTGGGCAAGTGCAGCACAGGGGTGGGCACACCCCCGTCTGGCCTGCTGCACCACCGGCACCGGCGGCGGCGACGACCGCGGCGGCCCGCGGCGGCGTGCGCCGGGTGGTGGCTGGCAGGCGCAGCTGGGCAGGTGTCGCACACTGCTTGCTGGCATCAGTGGGCTGGGCAAGTGCAGCACAGGGGTGGGCACACCCCCGTCTGGCCTGCTGCACCACCGGCACCGGCGGCGGCGACGACCCGCGGCGGCCCGCCGGCGGCGGCGAGGCGGTGCGGCACGGGTGTGTGGCTGGCAGGGCGCAGCTGGGCAGGTGTCGCACACTTGCTTGCTGGCATCAGTGGGGCTGGGCAAGTGCAGCACAGGGGTGGGCACAGCCCGGGCTGGCCTGCTGCACCACCGGCACCGGAGGCGGCGACGACCCGCGGCGGCCCGCCGCGGCGGCGGCGAGGCGGTGCGGCACGGGTGTGTGGCTGGCAGGGCGCAGCTGGGCAGGTGTCGCGCACTTGCTTGCTGGCATCACTGGGGCTGGGCAAGTGCAGCACAGGGGTGGGCACACCCCCGTCTGGCCTGCTGCACCACCGGCACCGGCGGCGGCGACGACCCGCGGCGGCCCGCCGGCGGCGGCGAGGCGGTGCGGCACGGGTGTGTGGCTGGCAGGGCGCAGCTGGGCAGGTGTCGCACACTTGCTTGCTGGCATCACTGGGGCTGGGCAAGTGCAGCACAGGGGTGGGCACACCCCCGTCTGGCCTGCTGCACCACCGGCACCGGCGGCGGCGACGACCCGCGGCGGCCCGCCGGCGGCGGTGCGGCACGGGTGTGTGGCTGGCAGGGCGCAGCTGGGCAGGTGTCGCACACTTGCTTGCTGGCATCACTGGGGCTGGGCAAGTGCAGCACAGGGGTGGGCACACCCCCGTCTGGCCTGCTGCACCACCGGCACCGGCGGCGGCGACGACCCGCGGCGGCCCGCCGGCGGCGGCGAGGCGGTGCGGCACGGGTGTGTGGCTGGCAGGGCGCAGCTGGGCAGGTGTCGCGCACTTGCTTGCTGGCATCAGTGGGGCTGGGCAAGTGCAGCACAGGGGTGGGCACAGCCCGGGCTGGCCTGCTGCACCACCGGCACCGGCGGCGGCGACGACCCGCGGCGGCCCGCCGGCGGCGGCGAGGCGGTGCGGCACGGGTGTGTGGCTGGCAGGGCGCAGCTGGGCAGGTGTCGCACACTTGCTTGCTGGCATCAGTGGGGCTGGGCAAGTGCAGCACAGGGGTGGGCACACCCCCGTCTGGCCTGCTGCACCACCGGCACCGGCGGCGGCGACGACCCGCGGCGGCCCGCCGGCGGCGGTCCGGCACGGGTGTGTGGCTGGCAGGGCGCAGCTGGGCAGGTGTCGCACACTTGCTTGCTGGCATCAGTGGGGCTGGGCAAGTGCAGCACAGGGGTGGGCACACCCCCGTCTGGCCTGCTGCACCACCGGCACCGGCGGCGGCGACGACCCGCGGCGGCCCGCCGGCGGCGGCGAGGCGGTGCGGCACGGGTGTGTGGCTGGCAGGGCGCAGCTGGGCAGGTGTCGCACACTTGCTTGCTGGCATCAGTGGGGCTGGGCAAGTGCAGCACAGGGGTGGGCACAGCCCGGGCTGGCCTGCTGCACCACCGGCACCGGAGGCGGCGACGACCCGCGGCGGCCCGCCGGCGGCGGCGGCGAGGCGGTGCGGCACGGGTGTGTGGCTGGCAGGGCGCAGCTGGGCAGGTGTCGCGCACTTGCTTGCTGGCATCACTGGGGCTGGGCAAGTGCAGCACAGGGGTGGGCACACCCCCGTCTGGCCTGCTGCACCACCGGCACCGGCGGCGGCGACGACCCGCGGCGGCCCGCCGGCGGCGGCGAGGCGGTGCGGCACGGGTGTGTGGCTGGCAGGGCGCAGCTGGGCAGGTGTCGCACACTTGCTTGCTGGCATCAGTGGGGCTGGGCAAGTGCAGCACAGGGGTGGGCACACCCCCGTCTGGCCTGCTGCACCACCGGCACCGGCGGCGGCGACGACCCGCGGCGGCCCGCCGGCGGCGGTGCGGCACGGGTGTGTGGCTGGCAGGGCGCAGCTGGGCAGGTGTCGCACACTTGCTTGCTGGCATCAGTGGGGCTGGGCAAGTGCAGCACAGGGGTGGGCACACCCCCGTCTGGCCTGCTGCACCACCGGCACCGGCGGCGGCGACGACCCGCGGCGGCCCGCCGGCGGCGGCGAGGCGGTGCGGCACGGGTGTGTGGCTGGCAGGGCGCAGCTGGGCAGGTGTCGCACACTTGCTTGCTGGCATCAGTGGGGCTGGGCAAGTGCAGCACAGGGGTGGGCACAGCCCGGGCTGGCCTGCTGCACCACCGGCACCGGCGGCGGCGACGACCCGCGGCGGCCCGCCGGCGGCGGCGAGGCGGTGAGGCACGGGTGTGTGGCTGGCAGGGCGCAGCTGGGCAGGTGTCGCACACTTGCTTGCTGGCATCAGTGGGGCTGGGCAAGTGCAGCACAGGGGTGGGCACACCCCCGTCTGGCCTGCTGCACCACCGGCACCGGAGGCGGCGACGACCCGCGGCGGCCCGCCGGCGGCGGCGAGGCGGTGCGGCACGGGTGTGTGGCTGGCAGGGCGCAGCTGGGCAGGTGTCGCGCACTTGCTTGCTGGCATCAGTGGGGCTGGGCAAGTGCAGCACAGGGGTGGGCACAGCCCGGGCTGGCCTGCTGCACCACCGGCACCGGCGGCGGCGACGACCCGCGGCGGCCCGCCGGCGGCGGCGGCGAGGCGGTGCGGCACGGGTGTGTGGCTGGCAGGGCGCAGCTGGGCAGGTGTCGCGCACTTGCTTGCTGGCATCACTGGGGCTGGGCAAGTGCAGCACAGGGGTGGGCACACCCCCGTCTGGCCTGCTGCACCACCGGCACCGGCGGCGGCGACGACCCGCGGCGGCCCGCCGGCGGCGGCGAGGCGGTGCGGCACGGGTGTGTGGCTGGCAGGGCGCAGCTGGGCAGGTGTCGCACACTTGCTTGCTGGCATCAGTGGGGCTGGGCAAGTGCAGCACAGGGGTGGGCACACCCCCGTCTGGCCTGCTGCACCACCGGCACCGGCGGCGGCGACGACCCGCGGCGGCCCGCCGGCGGCGGTGCGGCACGGGTGTGTGGCTGGCAGGGCGCAGCTGGGCAGGTGTCGCACACTTGCTTGCTGGCATCAGTGGGGCTGGGCAAGTGCAGCACAGGGGTGGGCACAGCCCGGGCTGGCCTGCTGCACCACCGGCACCGGCGGCGGCGACGACCCGCGGCGGCCCGCCGGCGGCGGCGAGGCGGTGCGGCACGGGTGTGTGGCTGGCAGGGCGCAGCTGGGCAGGTGTCGCACACTTGCTTGCTGGCATCAGTGGGGCTGGGCAAGTGCAGCACAGGGGTGGGCACAGCCCGGGCTGGCCTGCTGCACCACCGGCACCGGCGGCGGCGACGACCCGCGGCGGCCCGCCGGCGGCGGCGAGGCGGTGAGGCACGGGTGTGTGGCTGGCAGGGCGCAGCTGGGCAGGTGTCGCACACTTGCTTGCTGGCATCACTGGGGCTGGGCAAGTGCAGCACAGGGGTGGGCACACCCCCGTCTGGCCTGCTGCACCACCGGCACCGGCGGCGGCGACGACCCGCGGCGGCCCGCCGGCGGCGGCGAGGCGGTGCGGCACGGGTGTGTGGCTGGCAGGGCGCAGCTGGGCAGGTGTCGCACACTTGCTTGCTGGCATCAGTGGGGCTGGGCAAGTGCAGCACAGGGGTGGGCACAGCCCGGGCTGGCCTGCTGCACCACCGGCACCGGCGGCGGCGACGACCCGCGGCGGCCCGCCGGCGGCGGCGAGGCGGTGAGGCACGGGTGTGTGGCTGGCAGGGCGCAGCTGGGCAGGTGTCGCACACTTGCTTGCTGGCATCAGTGGGGCTGGGCAAGTGCAGCACAGGGGTGGGCACAGCCCGGGCTGGCCTGCTGCACCACCGGCACCGGCGGCGGCGACGACCCGCGGCGGCCCGCCGGCGGCGGCGAGGCGGTGAGGCACGGGTGTGTGGCTGGCAGGGCGCAGCTGGGCAGGTGTCGCACACTTGCTTGCTGGCATCAGTGGGGCTGGGCAAGTGCAGCACAGGGGTGGGCACACCCCCGTCTGGCCTGCTGCACCACCGGCACCGGCGGCGGCGACGACCCGCGGCGGCCCGCCGGCGGCGGTGCGGCACGGGTGTGTGGCTGGCAGGGCGCAGCTGGGCAGGTGTCGCACACTTGCTTGCTGGCATCACTGGGGCTGGGCAAGTGCAGCACAGGGGTGGGCACACCCCCGTCTGGCCTGCTGCACCACCGGCACCGGCGGCGGCGACGACCCGCGGCGGCCCGCCGGCGGCGGCGAGGCGGTGCGGCACGGGTGTGTGGCTGGCAGGGCGCAGCTGGGCAGGTGTCGCACACTTGCTTGCTGGCATCAGTGGGGCTGGGCAAGTGCAGCACAGGGGTGGGCACAGCCCGGGCTGGCCTGCTGCACCACCGGCACCGGCGGCGGCGACGACCCGCGGCGGCCCGCCGGCGGCGGCGAGGCGGTGAGGCACGGGTGTGTGGCTGGCAGGGCGCAGCTGGGCAGGTGTCGCACACTTGCTTGCTGGCATCAGTGGGGCTGGGCAAGTGCAGCACAGGGGTGGGCACAGCCCGGGCTGGCCTGCTGCACCACCGGCACCGGCGGCGGCGACGACCCGCGGCGGCCCGCCGGCGGCGGCGAGGCGGTGAGGCACGGGTGTGTGGCTGGCAGGGCGCAGCTGGGCAGGTGTCGCACACTTGCTTGCTGGCATCAGTGGGGCTGGGCAAGTGCAGCACAGGGGTGGGCATGGTGAGCATCCAAAAGCGCCAGCCCGTATGCTAATTACAAGGATGCATTTTCCCGGGCTTATGATGGGATGTTGGGTGCATTCCAACACTCCCCCTCGCACAACATTCCATCGATGTTGGCGGAAACCGGAGTCTCTTGGGACTCGGAGCAGCGCAAGGCATACTTGACGGGGAGGAATACTCGACTCGCCCGGCCAGGAATCGAACCAGCCTACGGGCTGGCGCTTTTGGATGCTCAACAGGTTATGGGCCCCATTCACGCAGTCAAACGTGACAGCGGACCTGTAGGTCCCTGGTTCGATTCCTGGCCGGGCGAGTCGAGTATTCCTCCCCGTCAAGTATGCCTTGCGCTGCTCCGAGTCCCAAGAGACTCCGGTTTCCGCCAACATCGATGGAATGTTGTGCGAGGGGGAGTGTTGGAATGCACCCAACATCCCATCATAAGCCCAGGAAAATGCATCCTTGTAATTAGCCTACGGGCTGGCGCTTTTGGATGCTCAACAGGCACACCCCCGTCTGGCCTGCTGCACCACCGGCACCGGCGGCGGCGAGGCGGTGCGGCACGGGTGTGTGGCTGGCAGGGCGCAGCTGGGCAGGTGTCGCACACTTGCTTGCTGGCATCACTGGGGCTGGGCAAGTGCAGCACAGGCCCGTCTGGCCTGCTGCACCACCGGCACCGGCTGAGCGGCATACAGTGGAGCCGGCGCGAGGGCGGTGCGCGCCTCCGTGCCTGTCGCTTCTCTCATTTTGCGTCCGAGCGGTCCACCTGTGCGGCGCAGCATTACAAACAGTGATGCATCGTGACAAGCCACCACGCCGCAGGAGGAGCAGCAGCAACGCCCTGACAGCTGCCGCAAGCAGCCCTCAGAACTTGAACTTCTTTGCATCCTTGCCGCCCTTGTCCACTGCCTTGCGCTTTTGCTGCGCGGCCTTGGCGGCAACCATGTCTGCAGGGCAGGGGGAAGGGAGCACGCGGGGAGGTGTGCTTCCGGCAGCACTTGCAGGCAGCTGCACCACAGCTGCCAAAGGCAGGCAGGCGCGGCCAGGCTGGCGGACACGGGAGACGTGCAAGGCTGCAACCGGCAGCCAGTGGTGCGCAGCCCTCCTCTCCCTTCCTTCGTGCACGATGCTGGCCGCCCCTCTTCAAGCCCACCTGAAAAGTCTTCGCGGCCCGCCGCCGACCGCTGCTCCTGCACCCGCATCTCGTACAGCTCGCGCAGCGCCGCATCGTCCAGCCCCTCTAGCTCCTGTGGGGGTGTGCGTGTGGGTGTGGGTGGTTAAGGGGTGGTTGCAAGGTGGTTGAAAGATGGCAGCCAAGCGCGACAAATTGCAGCCCCACAATGCGGCGCCCTGCTGGCTGAGAGAAGCGCGAATTACAGTGGCGCAGCAGGCGGGCACGGAGTGGCAACCGTAAGCCCCCAAGAAAGAGCCCCCCCCCCCCTCTCGCTCACCGCCGGGTCCAGCGCCACGTCCACATCGGGCATTTCGCGGCGCAGCGCCTCCAGCCGCCTGGCCGCGCCCAGGGGCACCTTGTCCTTGCCGGCGGCGCCCTCCTGTTGTGGTGGGCATGGGCGAAGAGGGGGGCAAGAGGCGGCAGTCAAGGGACGCAACGGGAACGAGAGGTGGAGGGAGGTGGAGCAAGGCGCACCCGGGGGGGTAAAAGCGAATGTACGGCTTGAGCAGTGTGGCCCTCTCCTGTTGCTGCAGGGGCAGGCAGGCGGCGCCCTCACCTTTCCGGGGATGACGTAGGTGTGCTCTGAGCCCATGAGCGTGCCGGCGCCCACGGCGGCCTTCTGCTGCTCGAGCACGGTGTACAGCTGCTTGGGGGCTGCGGCAGCGGTGGCGGTGCAACAGGCGGTGTCAGGCAACAACGCACGAGCACAGCGCAGCCTTTTGGCGCTCTACACCGTGCCAACCCAGCGTGCTGCCGACACCACCGCCTGCACCACCGCCGTCGCTCACCCGCTGCTTCGCTTGCTTTGCGCAGGTCGAGCTCCGCCGGCGTCTCGATGCCGCTGGGCAGGCTGCTGGCCAGGCCGCTAGCGACGCTGGCGTAGCCGTCGGCCAGGCTCTCCGTCTCATCGCCCTCCTCGTCAGACTGCAGGGGGCAGGGGCGGGCAGGCGGCGAGGAAGGGGGCACGTGAGGGGGGCGGGGGCATGGGAGGGCCGCTGGCCTCGCATCGCCTGGCCAGTCGGCGCTGGCAGCACGCAGGCGTCATCGCGGCCGATCAAGCGAGCAGGCTTCGCCCCTCCCGGCCGCCAGCCTGCGCCTTGCCCCCCTTGACTCAGCGCTCCCACGCACCTCCTCCTCCTCTTCCTCCTCCTCATCGCTCTCCTCCTCCTCGCTCTCCAGCTCGCCCCACCGCACAACCTTGTCGACGGCCTGGGGGCAGGGGGGCAGGGGGAGCACAGCGGGGGCGGTGGGTGTGGGCAGACGCACGGGCAGGGGCGAGGGGCAGCGGCAGGGCACTCGTGCGGCAGGGCTTGTGGTACGCGGAAGCATGGGCTGCTGCCTGCAGAACCGAGCGACGCCGGCACCAGCACCAACACCACCGGCAGGCTGTGGGACAAGCACGCACCTGCTCCTCCTCATCCGCCTCCTCCTCCTCCGCCCCAAACACGTTTCCGTAGATGGGCCGGCCAAACTCGTCGACCGGGGGCTTGCCCCAGCCGCCTGCGAGAACAGCAGGCGGTGGGGAGGGATATGTCACGTGGCTGCTGCTGCGAAGGCGGCGGCTGCTGCCGGCAGTGCCGGCGCTGCCCACTGCTCCCGTGCCAATGCTGCAGCTGCTGGCCACGGCTGCCCTTCCCCCTGCTGCCTTCGGCTACTTTCCCAGCTCACCGGGGTGGTAACCAAACATGCCTCCAGGCGGGATGGGGGCGTTCAGGCCGGGCACCTTGAGAGCGGGGTAGCTGGGCGGCGGCCCGTAGCGCTGCGCAGGAGTCAGGACGAGGAACGCAAGTATAGGGGGTGAGCTGTGAACCAGGGGGCAACTCGTAAGAGCAGGGCACTGCGAGCTGGGCGGCGGGGCGTGGCGCTGCAAGGCGGAGGAGCACGGGCGCGTGCGACTGTGCGCCGAGGCGACAGCCGACGGGAGGGCAGTGCTGGCCTGCACTCCCCGCCGCCCCGCTGCCTTCTGCACCAACCAGCGGCACTCGTGTACAACTGCAGGAAAGCGGCGGCACGCGCATGCACCGCCCCTACTCCCGCCTGCCTGCATGTTGATGAGCCACGGCGGCGGCGCGCTCTCCCCCATGCCCAGCGCATTCTGCAGCTCGGCGCTCAGCACGCCTGCAGGGCGGGGGGGGGGGTCCAAGCGTTCGAGAGAGGCAGCCAGGAGGGCCCGCCAGGCGGGCGCACCCGGTGAGCAGCAGCAGACTGGAAATGCGCACCGGCGGTCCACACCCACCTGCCACCGGCAGCAGTGCCCGCGACCATCACAGTGCACTGCAGGCGTGCAGGCATCCCCCCCCCTTTCTAGTGCACCTGGCCGCGCGTGGGTGATGGACGCCTCAAACTCCTTGCCCTCATAATACATCTCGCCTGCAGCAACAAGTAGGGGGGCGGGGCGCAGGGTGAAAAGCAGCGGGGTGCAAGGAGCAGGCCGGAGCTCTCGGCTGGCCGCGCCCCACCACCGGGCAGCGGTCAGTCGTTCCGCCACGTCCCGCTACTGCTAGCCACGCTGCCAAGCAATGCTGCCGTGCAGCGCCGCACCCGGGCGACCAACGCAAGCCCGATCATTGCTCACCGACGCCGGCCAGTTTGGGCTTTGTCTGGTACTTGAAGAAGGCGTCGTGCAGCACCTGCAGGCGGGTAGAGGCGGGGGGGGGCAGGGATGCGTCGATGCACACGAACGGGCAGGCGGGCAGCCGCACTGTGGACGTGCGTGCAGGGAGGCGCGCCAGGGGGCGCAGCACCGTCGACGTCGAGCGCCGGCCAGGCACAGGTCAGCACCCCAGCACCGCAGCACCGCAGCCCCCACCCCCCCGGCTGTCGATGCCCAGTGGCTTGCAACCATCAAGCCGTCGATCGACAGCACCCTCGTGCAAACATGTGACCAAACTACCAACACCCCCCGGCCTTAAGCCACCTGGTAGTCAATGTCCAGCTTGCCCATCTTGGGCTGCATGCGCTCCCGCGCCTTCTGCTTCATCTTCTGACCCTCGGCTTTCTCCAGGTACGCCTGCCGCATCTCGCCTGCGCAGCGCAGCACCGGGGGGGGGGGACGTCGGCCGGCGGGTAGAGGCGGGCGGGCAGCCGGGACGTGCACGCCAGGCAGGCAGGCATGCCGGAGCCCCGCGCCCTGGCCTCATGACATGTGTGCGGTCCTCCGCCGGCACAAGCTGCACCCACCGATGCCTGTGGCCTCAATGAAGTCGGGCAGCTTGAAGGGCGGCTTCTCAA
This sequence comes from Micractinium conductrix, assembly GCA_002245815.2. Taxonomy (NCBI): domain Eukaryota; kingdom Viridiplantae; phylum Chlorophyta; class Trebouxiophyceae; order Chlorellales; family Chlorellaceae; genus Micractinium; species Micractinium conductrix. The sequence continues at coordinate 1,707,136 of LHPF02000004.1, forward strand.
TGCCCATCTTGCCCTGCACATCCCAGTGAGCACGCAGGCGGGCCGGACAGGTTCAGGCAGGCAGGCAGGCAGGCCAGCAAGCGCACAGGCCGAGCGCAGCGAGCAAAGTACGGCGGCAGCAGCAGCGGCTGCAGCTCAGGTGCTTTCTCTGCCCCAGGTGTGCACAAAGGCACGTGCCTGTCGACAATCAGCCGCGGTCGTTGTGCCCCCCCCCCGAAATGCAGCACTGTAAGTGTGCCAGTGCCCACCCACCTGCAGGTACTTGCGCTTGTGGCTCCAGTGGCGGGGCACATGCACGGTGTTGCGGTACGACTGCGAGAGGGGCGGCGGGTGGGAGGACAGACAGCATCACAAGCGGCACACGGCAGGCAGGGCTGCAACCGCACGGTGGGAGCGCTGCCACAAGCCCGCTTGTCTCCCTGCGCCTAGGCCTAGTCCCACCCACCCACCCCACCCACCCGCAGCCCCACCCCCACCTTGAGGTAAACAAGGAGCTTGGGGTCGGCGGCGGTCACATCCCACACCTCCACAACGTCCGGCCGCTCGCAAGACTGCAGGCAAGCGAGGGGCAGGGTCGGGCGGGCGGGGGCGTGAGTCAAGGCAGGCAGGGTGGTTGACCTCAAGGCGCTACTGTGGTAGCGCTCTCGTGGAAGTGGCGCCCGCGCGTGTGCAGCGCACAGGCGCGCCGCCCAGCCCAACCGGCCTGCCCGCTGTTCCCCCTCTCTTCCACTCACCCACCCCACCACCCACCTGCTTCAGCTCTGCAATCTTCAGCCTGCTGGCCAGCTTCTTCTTCTTGCGGCTGGCCCCCGCCTCGTCATCCTCCTCACCCTCGCTGTCGCCGTCGTCGCCGCCCTTGGCGCCGCCCTTTTTGTCCTCCTCCCCCTCCTCGCCGCCGCCTGCAGGGTGGTGCAGAAGGGGAACGATGCAGTGGGCATGGCTGCCTGCGCCCTGGGTCCGGTGCTGCAGCTGTGCAGGCAGCGTGCAGCTCCGACGGCGCTCCGTGTTGACCCGTCGACGTCCGGCCCTCGGCCCCCCCCGGGGTGCGCACCTGCGCCGCCCTCCTCGCCCTCCTCCGCCTCTCCTGCAAGCAGCTCCTCCACCGTTCCAAAGCGCTGCAAGAAGTGGGATGGGTGGGTGGGTGGGTTGAGTGGGCAGGCGGGTGTGTGAACTTCCAATGGGCGAATCGCAACAGGCGGGAGGAGCAGGGAAGGGAGCGGCTGGGACGGCGGGTGTTCTGCGCTGCGCAGGCCGCTGACATGCTAGCAAGCATAGAGTATTGAGCACACCGATGCCGCAAAGGAGCAGCAGGAGCAGCAGCAGCAGCAGCAGCTTCACCTGCAGGATGCGTTGGAAGTCGGCGGCCGCGCTGGGCTGCCCCTCGCCGCCCTCGCCCGCCGCCGGGTCAGCCCCCAGCCCCAGCCCCAGCCCGCCGCGCATCTCCACATCGCCGTCGCCGCCCTCAGCCGCCGCCGCTGCCTCTTCCTGCAGCGGGAGGGGGGTTGGGGGCGAGGGTAAGGTCGTCACCGTGGCGTGGCGGCTGCCACACGCACTTGCCCGGCGTGCTGCAAGCCCCACCTATCATCCCCACAAAGTGCCCAAACAGGGTGCTCCGGCCAGCAGCTGCAGCTGGTGTGCTCCTCCCGGCCCTGAGGTCCGTCGCACCTGGAGGAAGTCCAGCTCCAGGGGGGCTGACACGTACTCGATCTCTACGGCCTCCTCGTCGGCGGCAGCAGCAGCCTGGGCAAGGCAGGGGGGCGGCGGCGGCAGATGGTGGGCGCTGCGAGGGTGCAACGGCAACCCAGCGCTGGGCACTGGCATGCACAGCCGACGAACCCAACGCAAGACTGAAAGTCTGTCCTCCCGACAGATTGCTGCCTGTGCTACATTCGCTGCCAGTTTCCTGGCGGCGACCCCCCCCCCCCGCCCTCTCCTGGGCAAACCACGCCTGCCACTGCCTCAGCAGGCGGGACCCACCTCGGGCATGGCAGTGGCGCCCTGGTCTGCTTGTGCCGCGGCTAGCGCCTCCCTGCACAGACAGCAAGCGGCGGGCAGCAATGACCAGCGCACAGCGCACAGGCGGAGCGGCACGCAGGCACGGAGGGCATTGCGCAGGCGGCGCCGCCTGCGCCGTCGATCACCGTCCGCCGCCGCTCACCGCTCAGCTTTCTGCCGCTCCTTGCGCTGCTTGGCCTTGGCCTTCTTCAGCTGCGCCTTGCTGGGCTTTTCCTTGCCATTCTGCTGCGCTTCTGCGGCGGTGCCGGCCATTTCTGGCGAGGCGGTCGCCCGCTGCGCGGCGCGCGGCTTGTGGCGGCTCCAGGCCAGATGCGTGGGCTGTGTGGCCGTGTGCTGGGCGGCCAGAGCGCAGCGCGAGAGCGAGGCGTGGGATGGGGCGTGTCTCGCGCTCCGCCACGCTGTGCAAGCCAATCGAGGGGCAATCGGTGGCGATGATGAAGCCACGCATGTTGGGGCGGATTAGAGGGGGGCCGCAAGCCCTGCTGCGCGGTGCTGGGCGAGGGGGACGCCTCCGTTTGCAGGCCTTCCCGCGCCGCTGGTGCATTCGCGGGCACCCGAGTCTGGCGCGCAGCAACAGTTCGAGGCCTGCTATCCGTCTAAGGTGGGCCACCGCGAGAGAGCCGCCGCTGATGTTCGCTGTCTCGCCGCCACGGGCGCCCGGGACGTCCATCGTGCGATCCCTGCAAACGGTGCATCCGTTTGGCGCTTGCAGCGAAGCGGTCGAGGTGTGGGTTGTCACCTGCACGCCGCCGCCGCCGCTGGTGCCGCTCACCGCCGCCTGCACGCCGCCGTGCGCCCCGCTTCACACCCGCAGGCCGCGCTGCCATCATGGCGGGTTTCTCGCCCACCCAGGAGGGCATCAACAACCTCGTGCAGCTGCTGACGGATGTGCACAAGCCGGGGGCCAACCAGGGCGAGGCGCGTCTGCTGCCCTGGGGGGAGTCCCGAGGGGGCGCGGGCATGAAGGACTGCTCCAAAGAGTTCCTTGCAACATGCATAGGCGTGGTGGGATGCGATTGTCGCTGCCAAGGTGCCGCTTTGAAAGTGCTGCCCATGAGCGGCAGAGCAGCAGCACGCCGAGCGGCCGCCAGGCCCATCGCCCGCTGGCTCGGCGCCGCACTTGCCTCGACGCCGACCCGGTCCACTCACCCTCTCCTTGACTTACACCAGGTGTACTCCCAGCTGGACCGCTGCAAGGCCGTGCCTGACTTCAACAACTACCTCGCCTTCATATTCGCAAGCGGGGAGGGGCTGCCCATTGAGGTGCGTGGGCGGCGAGGTGGCGTCGACGTCGGCGGGGCGACGTCGACGGGGCGAGCGGCGGGGCCGGCATGGGAATCGCCGCTACCGATCGAGCGGCGCTTGCCCGGTATGCACGGCGCGAGCTCGTCGCGTTTGCGCCACACGCCGCTCCCATGCCCCTGCGTCCTCCCCCTGCTGCGTCGCAGGTCCGGCAAACCGCGGGCCTGCTGCTGAAGAACAACTTGCGGGTGTCGTGGGGCGGCGTCAGCGAGGAGCTGCGCACCCACATCAAGGCCGCCCTGCTGCCGGTGCTGGGCCACGCGTCACGCCCGCTGCGCCACACCGCCGGCACGTGCGCCGTCACCATCGTCGCCCACGCCGGCATGGGCGCCTGGCCGGAGCTAGTGGCGGCGCTGGCAGAGGGGCTGGGCGCCAGCGACATGAACGCTGTGGAGGGGTCGCTTGACCTGGTGCACAAGGCAAGTGGGCGTGGGTGGAGGGGGGAGAGCTGAGGCCAGCACAGGGGCCAGCACAGGGGCCAGCACAGGGGCCAGCGGAACGTGCATGACTGGTATGTCTGGCGCCCGCCTGCTCCTCACCCCTCGTGTGCCGTGCCCGCCCCCTGCCCTGCTCCCGCCCCCCTGCAGATTGCCGAGGACCAGCCGCTGCAGCTGGATGCACAGATGGCGGCGGGCGTGGGCAGCGCCGGTGGCAGCCGCCCCGCAGATGTGCTGGTAGGTTGAGGAGGGGGGGGGGGGGGATCAGTGGAAGATGCCGGCTGGCATGGCATGCACACACAGGCATGGCCCGTCACCCGCTGCCTCCCTGCACCCATGCCCGCCCACCCGCCCTTGTGCCCCGCAGGTGCCGCGCGTGCTGGCCCTGCTGGGCGCGCCGTCCCCCGACCTCCGCGCCCTGGCCGTGTCCACCCTCAACCAGCTGGCCAACATCATGCCCGCTGCCCTCCTCACAAACATGGACACGTGAGCGAGCCTTGGGGGGGCCTGGGCTGGGTGGGTGGGGCCGGCTGGCAGCAGCGTGCCGCTGCCGCTCTACGACACGCTCGCACGAGCAGGGAGGGCAGCCGGGTTGCGCCCGCGCGTTTCAGGCATCGCTGCTGTGTTCACGCTCTGCTGCTGGGTCTAGCATGTGTGTGCCACACCTACCCACCCCCCTGCGCCCTGTCCCCCCCCCCCCCCCCCGCCCCACAGCTTCCTGCAAGGCCTCTTCACCCTGGCCATGGACCCCTCAACGGCGGTGCGCAAGGCGGTGTGCATGGGCCTGGTGGCCATGCTGCTGGCGGTGCCCGACCGGCTGGAGCCCTCCATGCCAGACCTCATCGAGTACATGCTCAAGGCAACGCAGGTGGGTGGGGCGGGTGCCCAAGGCGGCGCAGGCCTGGGCTGCCCCTCCTTGCTGCCGTGGCATCCGACCACCTACCCACCCGACAGGACAAGGACGAGGGCATCGCGGTGGAGGCCTGCGAGTTTTGGACCGCCTTTTGTGAGAGCGAGGCGGACAAGGACGTGCTGCGCCCCTTCCTGCCCCGCGTGGTGCCGGTGCTGTTCAAAAACATGGTGGGTGGGTGGGTGGGCGTGGGGCCCGGGACGTCGGCAGGGAGGCGCTGTGTGGGCACGTTGGAATGTGGCGCCGAGGTGGGAGGCGCTGCGCCGCAGTGTGGCAGAGGTGTAGCCCCCCCCGCGATGCACTCCCTCCATCCCCATCGGCTCCGCACATCACCTCGACCGCCATGGCCGCAGCAGTGCAAGCGGTTTGATGAGAAGGTGCACACGTCGCCGTCGCCCTTTCAATCCATCCGACCCTCCCACTTGTCAACGTTTCCAACCCGGCTGTCGCAGGCGTACGAGGAGTTTGACGAGGAGGTGCAGGAGGCGGAGGAGCTTGAAGAAAAGGCGCTGGCGGCGCTGGCGGGCGGCGGCGCAGCGCCGGCGGACAAGGACGACGAAATCAAGCCCTACATACACCGGTCAGTGGGGCGCGCCCGCCGTTGTCTGCTCGTGTTTCCGATCCTTTTGTGTTGCCCCGGCGCCAGGCTCTGCGTTTTTACCACAGGGCGTCCAGTCCCCACAGGGGTGATGGGATCGAACCAGACACTCCACCGGGCGGTGCAGAGGCTGGCTGGCCGGCCGGCTGCCACCCGTCCGGACGGCTTGCTTGCTTGGCAGTGCACATGCAGCGCTGCCATCGCACACAAACTTCGTGCCCCGCTCGCCACCCTCCCTGCAGCGGCGCCGGGCACGGCGAGGAAGAAGCCGGCAAGGCAGACGAGGATGACGATGACGATGACACAGACGGCGTGGCGCACTGGAACCTGCGGCGCAGCAGCGCAGGTACTGGCCGGTGCTGCTTGTGGGGTGGGCGGGGTGCTGGTGCAGGGGTCGGGGGGCTGTGGAGGTGGACGGAGGGAGATGTGGGGTGCAGGGGCGGGGCCGGTGCGCCCTGTGCTCCCCCCTCCTGCGTGCCTAGCTCCCCTTGCCCCTGTCCGCCCTCCCCCTCGCCTCCGCAGCCGGCCTGGACATGCTGTCCAACCACTTTGGCGACGAGCTGCTGCCTATCATACTGCCGGTCGTGCAGGCGCGGCTGCAGGAGGCGGACTGGCGGGCGCGCGAGTCGGGTGCGCTGCAGGGGTGTGTGCTGTCGGCCCGCTGTTGAGTGCGCTGCCCTGCAGACCGGGAGGCAGGAGTGGCTGGTTGTGTCTTGTTCTTCTGCCTGCGGCAACCACCCCAGCCCTGGTTTCCGTGGCCAAGGCCGTGCCGCACGCCTGTGCTCTCCTTCCCCTGCGGTCCTGCCCCCCCCTCACTCCGCAACGCGTCTTGCCCCCCCCCCCCCCCCCCACCACCACCCCACCACCCCACCACCTCCCTCCCTGCCCTGCAGCCATCCTGGCGCTGGGTGCCGTGAGCCAGGGGTGCGCCACCGGGCTGGCCCCTTACCTGCCAGAGATGGTTGGCATGCTGGCCCCCACGCTCAAGGACCAGCGCCCCATGGTCCGCTGCATCAGGTGCGCACCCGTAGCGGCGCGGCACCCCCTGCCGCCCTTCTGTGACGCACAAGGGTTGCCTGGAGAGTGCCCCCGTTGGTGTGGTGCCAGCACCTGCGGTGGTCTTTGAAATCCACGCTGCTGCAGCCGCTGCGGCTCGCCCCTCTTCCTTCCTCCCCTGCCTCCGCCCCGCCCTCCCCACCCGCCTGGTGCACGCGCAGCTGCTGGGTGCTGGGGCGGTATGCCAAGTGGCTGCTGGAGCGCGCCGACGGGGGGCAGCGCGGCGAGCTGGACGCGGTGATGGCGGGGCTGTGCGAACGCCTGCTAGACCACAACCGCCGAGTGCAGGTGGCCGCGCCAAGGGACTGCCTTCCCGCCTGTTGGCCCGCCGGCCTGCCCAGCCGCCTGCAAAGTCCCGCCCACCGCCTTGCGCCCTCTGCACAGCAGGCGGCGCGCCGCTGCTTTGCCCGCCTGCAGCCTGCCGACCCTCCACCCGCCCTCTGCCCTCTGCCCTCTTCTTCTTCCCCTGGCAGGAAGCGGCATGCAGCACGGTCGCCACATTTCTGGAAGAGGGAGAACCGGAGCGGCACATGGTCCCCTACCTCCCCGCCGTGCTCGGCCAGCTGGCGGCGGCGCTGCAGGTCGGTGGTGCGGGCGGTGGCGCTCGCGGCGGTGTCGTGGGGCGGCTGCAAACAGGCAGTTTGCTCAGATGGAGCGCCACCCAGCATGTGCACGCCCCACGTTCACGCAGCACTCTGGCCCACCCCTCACGCCCCCTTGTTCCCAACAGCGATACGGGCGCAAGGCGATGCGCAATGCGTATGATGCCATCACCACAGTGGCGGAGCAGGCGCCCGCGCTGCTCCAGCAGCCGGCGGTGGCGCAGGTGGGTGGGCGCCGCACACCGGGGTTGGGGGAGGGCCAAGGGCCAGGGCCCGTGCACGCTGACGCTGAGTCCAGAGCAGCCTGGCAGGCCAACTCCAGCTCACACGTAGCGCACGCGTCCCCCCCCCCCCCATTGTCCCCAGATCATCCTGCCCCCCCTGTTCCACAAGCTGGACACGCTGCCCGACGGCGACAGGGAGCTGCTGCCCCTCACAGAGTGCCTCACCGCAGGTGCGCCGCCGCTCCCTGCCGCTGCTTGTTGCCTTGCGGCGCCGGCGGTGCTGGCGCAGCTGGCAGGGCTGCGGGCTGTGGTGCCGCGGTGGTCGTGCTGCAGCACAGCAGGGCCACAGGCTGCTGCATTCAACGGCCCCGCCCGCCCACCCACCCACCCACACGTTCACCCGTGTCCACTCTCCCGCCCGCAGTCGTGTCCAAGGCGGGGCAGGCGGCCGAGGCCTACGCAGCCCCCTGCTTCTTCCGCTGCATTGGGCTGATAGAACGCGCGGAGCAGGCGGCGCAGTCGGGTGAGTGGGGGCAGGTCAACAGGGGCACCATCTCTCCACCGCAAAGGGCACACGTGCGGGGCCACGCCGGCCTCCTGCACCGCACCCACCTTCTCCTCACGCGCTGCCACCCCGTCGCCTGCAGCCCGAAGCACTGCCCCTTGGCCAAGTCTCTCCCCCCACTCCTTATCTCTTTCAACGCTTGCTCCACCGCTTGCTCCCCCCCATGCAGGTGCCTTTGACCCCGACGAGGCAGCAGGGTTCATCGTCTGCGCCCTGGACCTGATCAGCGGCATGGCCGAGGGGCTGGGCGTCAGCATCGAGAGCCTGGTGGGCCGCAGCCCGCTGAGGGACATCGTGGTGCGCTGCGTCAAGGACCCAGACTCAGGTAGGGGATGGGTGGGCGGATGGGCGGGCGGGTGGGTGGAGGTGGGGGTGGGGGTGGGGGTGGGTGGGGGGCTGCCCTGTTGTTGAGCTGTATTGAACAGCCCAGGCAGGGAACGCTCCTCCAGGCCAAGCGTACGCAGTGGTGGCCGAGGCTGCAGAAGCCCAGGCAGCGTGCCCACTTGTGCAGCCGCATCCCTCAACCCAGCCCTCTTGCCAGACCCTCCCAACACGCTTGTCGCGCACCCCTCGCATGCTGCAGACATCCGCCAGAGCGGGTTTGCCCTCGTGGGTGACCTGGCCAAGGCGTGCGCGCCCCACCTGAAGCCCGCGCTGGTGAGGGCAGGCAGGGGTCGCCTGGGGCTGCCGGCCGCAGTTTGCGCCTTGGCCCCGCCCAATGGGCAGCCATTCATCAAGCCCCGCTCCCAACTGCAACTCCTCTCGTGTGAACCCTGCCTGCCTGCACCTGCACCACACACGCCTGCGCAGGCCCAGCTGATGCACTCTGTGCTGTACAACCTGGATCCTGCCATGATTGGGCAGCACACGCTGTCGGCCTGCAACAACGCCGCGTGGTGCATGGGTGCGTGCGCGCGTGGAGGGAGCGAGGGGGCCCGGCTGGTTGGGCGTCGCGTGCAGGCAGGCAGGCTTGGGCGGCGGTGTACTTCCCCTGCAGCATGCTCGTCCATTCCCTTCCACGCATCGAGCCAGCTGCGGCCTTGCGCACCCGCACATTTCCGCACGCCCTTGTTACAACGCTCGCATGCATCGATGCTTTCCTTCCTGATTGCTTGCCGCCATGCAGGCGAGCTCGCCATCAAGTGCACCGCCGACGAGCTGAAGCCGTTTGTGCTGCAGGCGTTGGAGCGCTTCGCCATGATCCTGCAGGTGGGTGTTGCAGGTGCAGCATGCCGCACAGCATGCACAGCATGCGGCAGCATGCCGCATGTGTCAACGCGCAGGGGGCGAACCAGCCTGCCCAGGTCTACCCCCGCAGCGTCCCCACACCCTGCCTGCCTGTCCTCGCCCCCGCCCGCCTCCCGCGCAGGTGCCCACCGGCGCCCTGCCGCGCAGCCTCGTTGAGAACGCAGCCATCACTTTGGGCCGCCTGGCCTGGGTGTGCCCCGAGCCCCTTGCGCCGCACGCCCCCGCCTTCCTGGGCCCCTGGTGCGCCGCTGCTCAGGGGTTGGGAGGTGGTGTCACGCACTTTGCCGCCTCGCGCCGCCTTCCGCCCGCCCCCTGCCTGCGTCTGTGCGCCGCCGAGGCAGCCCCTGCTTGCGCAGCACCCGACCACGCCCTCCCTCCTGCGTTCTTTCGCTCCCAGGTGCGCTGCGCTGCGCGGCATTCGCGACGACATTGAGAAGGAGCACGCCTTCCTGGGGCTCTGCGCCCTGCTGCGCCTCAACCCGCAGGTGTCGGCGGGGGGCGGGGGCTCCTCCAAGGGGCCGCCGCGTGTGCCGCACTGCATGCCAGCCTGGGGCAGGGGCAGCCCGACCGACCTCACCGACCGCGGTCCGTGCCTCCCCGCTCCCTGTCTGCAGGGCGCTGGCGGCTGCTTCACCGGGCTGTGCGAGGCCATCGTGAGCTGGCAGCGCGTGGCGTGCGAGGGGCTGCACAACGAGCTGATACAGTTGATGCAGGCAAGCCCAGGGAGGCGGCGCCGGGTGGTGCGGTGTCTCCTGCCGTGCGATGCTTAGGGCCGGGCGGTGCGGTGCGCAGGCTGCGGGTGCGCCAGCATGGCTTCCTCGATGAGACGGCTACTATCAAACATGCTCCCCTTCAGCACAGACGACAAACGACGCTTTGCCCGCTGCTTGCCTGAATGCAGGGCTACAAGGCGCAGCTCAGCAGCATGGGCCAGTGGGAGGCGGCGATGGGCAGCCTTAGCCCGGCGGTGCAGCAGAAGCTGAGCGCCATGTGCCACCTGTGAGCGCAGCCATGTGCCTCCTTTGAGCACACGTGTGCCGCCTACAGTAGGCCAAGTGCCGCCTACAGTAGGCCAAGTGCCGCCTGTGGGCAGCCACCTGGGCAGCCACCTGCCATGCCAGCGCGGCAGCCCGGAGCGGCACCTCTGTACCTCTGAGCAGCGGCGAGCGGCAGCTCCAGGCCACGCTGCAGATGGTCCACATCAACACACACCCGTTGTCAGCAGTTGCCCCCGTGGCATGCGGGCAGCCCCCCCAGGCCCCCTTGGCAGGGGGGGTTGCACCAGCATGCGCCTTTCCCCCACGCTCACACCCAACCCTGTCGCACATTGTGCGCTCTGCCGCCTGCCGCACGGGCAGCAGGCGAGTGCATGCCTCCGTGGCAGCACGCCTAGGAAGCATGCCTGCAGCCGTTCACACCTTCCGCGCCGCCTCCCCCCTTCCCTGCTCTCTTTCCTGCCTGCCAGCCGCCAGCCTTCTCTCTCCTCCCTGCCAGCCGCCAGCCCTGTTGATGTCGATACACACGCACATTTGCCAGCCGACAGCCACACCAGCAGCCCTGCAACGCATTTCTCCCCACCCTGTGCCAGCTATTGATCTGCCCCTCGCCCCTTTTACAAATTTCGTTGCTGTCCTCCTCCCCGCGAGTTCTTTATGCGTGCTCCCCCCCTCCACACACATGCACACCTGCCGGACGCTCTCCCGCCCGTCCCTCTGCCGCACCGCCAGCCCCCTGCTAGCGCCGGCCTGCCTCTCCTGCCAGCCTTGTCAGCCTCTCGAACTGCCAGCCTTCTCTCTCCTGCCAGCCAGACAGACAGACAGCCTATATACACGGAGCCAGCCATCTGCTGCGTGTAACACCATGACAGCCAAGGCTCCAGGGAGAAGGGCTGTGAGAGGCAGAGCAGCCGGCACCGGCACCGCCCAGGCACCCGCCCGCCAGGTGGCCGTGGGCTGCAGCGCCGCAGCCCGCTTGTATCCGCGTTGCTCGGTTCGAGCGGTGTTTCCGCGTCGCTGGCTGCCAAACCATCACAGGCAGAAGGCCGTGTCAGTAGGCCGCGCTTGCTGCTCGGGCTTGGCAGCAGGCTTTGGTCGGCCCGAACCTGCTTACTGCTCGTTAAAGCAGTAAGCGCGGGCCCTGATTTTCGGCGAGGGAACGGCAAGGAGCAGCTGCAGAGGAAGGGCCAACATGGCCCCACCTGGAGTGCCCTCGCCAGGCAAAGAGAAGCAGCTGCGGGAGTTGCAAGCGGTGAGACATGTTTTTTTTGTCAATGGTGGCGGGTGGGCGAGTGCAGAGGAGAACTGCGGCTGGCGGCACCACCGGCGGCGTTGCCGCCGCCGCCGCTCACTCGTGAACCGATGTTCTTCCTCATCACTCAAGTGTGCAGGCTTTCAACATGTTCGACAAAGACGGTGAGACCGTGCAGAAGCTGATGCGGTTGTGACGCAGAGTTGCAGGGCGCGTGTTGCAAGCCGGACGCTGCCTGCGCGCACCGGGCACGTCTGCGCTGCCGACCGCGCCGCGCCGCCTCACGCCGGCATGCCTGCCGCACCACCCTTTCCTCCCTGCAGGCAGCGGTTCCATCGACATGGTGGAGCTGCGAGGGGTGCTGAAGTCTCTGGGGCAGTACCCCACGCCCGTCGAGCTTGCAGACCTGCTACAGCGCATGGATGCAAACGGAAACGGGGTGGTGAGTGGTGGTGCTGGCGGCGGCGGCGCTGCATACTGCAGGACGGCGTCGCTGCTGCTGTTGCGCCTGCCACCGTTGCTGTGGCAGTATGCGTGGGTGCGATGAAGGCAGCGGGTCAGCTCACCTCTCTTTACTACGAGTGAGTAGCATCCATTTCCCATTCCTCTCTAGGTCGATTTTGACGAGTTTGCAGAAGCGATGCTGGGGCAGGTGAGGCGTGGGGTTAAGTGTCATGCAAAGGGAGCGAGTTGCCGCTTGGGGAGCAGCGACCACGATGCCGGCGCTTCATCCGGGTTTTTTGCAGGCAACAATGTCCGGGCCCGGCTGCAGGCTGCCGCTACCTCATGACTTCCTGGCCTGTCCCTTCCACATGGGTGCAGGCAAAAGACGAGGAGACTGAGCAGCAGCTGCGGGAGGTGCAGGTGCGGAGGCTGGCTGGCGGGCTGGCTTCTTGGTTCGTGCAGGGTGGGCTGGTGGGAAGGTGACCAGCTGCAGCAGGTTTGCAGCCACGCACAACGGCGCAGCAGCTGCAACCCACCTGTTCTGCTCAGCAAAGCGCAGCAGGTTCTGCATGCCGTGCGGCAGGCAGGCGTGGCCGTGACGCCGTCGCGCCCGCTGCCGTCTCCCATCGCTTGCCTGCAGGAGGTGTTTGCCTTGTTCGATGCCGACGGGTCGGGCCTGCTGTCAGTGGGCGAGGTGCGTCCAGCAGCCCCCACAAATCCAGCTACACAGCCCGCTGTGCGTGCCCCGGGCGCCGGCCTGGACCGCCCCCTGCGCGTGCCCCTGCTCTTCTCTCGATCTCCTCCCTCGTGCCCCTCCCGCCCCACGCGCCTGCAGCTCCAACGAGCGTTGCGCATCCTTGGCGTCCGCCTCAGCCGCCCCGAGGCGGAGCTGCTGATGCAGGAGGTGGATGCAGACGGCGATGGAGAGGTGCGGCGGCAGCGCAGCGTGCCGGACGGGCCGCCTGCGAAGCTGCAAGGGGCCGCCTGCGAGCCAATATTGCTGCAGTGCCTCACGGTGGATCGCCGCCCCTGTAGTCCCCTCATGAGCGACCAAGGGGCGCTGCACATCCCACGCAATGCGTGGGCCGCCGCCCGTGCCAGTTCTCGATGCCATGGCTGTGCCATCTCTGTGCCATCTCTGTGCCGACCTCCCTCCCTGCTCTGCAGATCAGCTGCGACGAGCTGCTGCAATACGTGCTGAGCCTGGATGAGGAGGGAGATGTGGAGGCAGGCACGGCTGGCGGTGGTGCTGGCGGTGGCAGTGCAGCGCCAAGCGCGGCGCAGGTGGCGGCGGAAGCTGCCAGTAAGGGGCAGCTGGGCGTGCGCAGCGGCGTGCCGACGCCGGCGCCGCGCCGCGTGTTTGCGCCCACACCGCCCTGACAGACCCACATCCGCTCCCGACCTTTCTGAGGCTGCGCTACCTTCTGCCTCAGAACCTTCCTGCTTTTGTCTGCTCCAGCTGTCTTCCCGCACTGAACAATCGCCGAATTGCGAATCCTCTGCCCAGCCATGCTCCCTGTGCCACTGCCTGCTGTACCGCCTTCTGCCTGTCTGTATCTCTGCCCCTCCCACGCTTTGCCGCTCGCCTGCGCACAATAACCCAGCGTCGCTCCACCTAATGCCTGCAACGCACAAGTGTGGGCTGCATGCGCACACCTGGTGCGGCCGCTGGCGTCGGCTGGCTGCATCCGGAGAGCGGCAGCTTCGGCGGCGGCTGTGCAAGGGGTAGTGACGCATGGCGCCGCAGCTGCCGGGCTCGCCGGCCATCTGCATCCATGTGCTGCCATGCCCTCTGTGAAGGAGTTTAGCAGCGAAATGAAGCAAAACCCGGGTAGTTAAGGGGCAAGAGGCGGCGAGGGCAGCAGATGCGGCGCGTTGCTGGCGGCGTGGCGCACGACAGGAAGCTGGCATTGTGGAGCTGCCTGGCGCGCCCTCTTTATTCCGATCGCCGCTTGTTGTCCACAGACCCCTGAAAACGCCTCGCGCTCACTGCACTGCAAACCCAGCTCAAGGTCAGAGCGCCGTTCGAAGGGACCCGGCTTCCCCTTACCCCACTCCAGCGCCTGAGGGCGGCAGGCTCTCTGGCAGCAGGTGCAGCCGTCACAGCGTGTCCAGCGGTGCGCCGGGGAGGGGGTCTCCAGAAGCGCTGCCTTTCAGCAGCCTGTGGTGCAGCCCAGAGCTCGGCATGCTCCTATAGTCGGTTTGGGCGCGCCTGGACCGCCCGCCCGCAGCACTCTGATCTGCTTGATTGCCGCCGGCGCCGGCGCCTCCTGCCCGCTCGTGGCCGCCCCGCCGCCAAGCGCGCCGCCCCGCGCTGCCCTTCCCACCGCAGGCTGCCGCGCACCTGTGCCCATCGCCAGCATGGCCGCGTCGGCACTGTCCCGGGTGCTGGCAGCACCGCCCAAGCGTGCCTGGGCTCGATACATCCATCGTGAGGCCTGCCCCGCTCGCCTGCATGCCACGCTGCACTCTCCTCAACAGGTTGATGCCATGCCTGCATCAGGGCAAGCTTTGCGTCCAGCTGCAGCGCTTGACCTCCCGTGCAGCACACCTGCTCCGCTCCCTCCACGCCCACCCCTCCCCTCCTGTGCCCGCCCAGACCTGGAGCGCAGCCCCCGCCTGACCAAGAGCTGCACCTCGGTGGTGGCCGCCTGCCTGGGCGACTTTCTGGCGCAGAAGATCAGCCACTGGGACGAGAAGAGCTGGGAGTGAGTGCCGACTGTGATGCGGCTGGGGAGGAAGCTGGCGGGCGGTGGGGAGTGTTGCCGGCACCGGCCGCGGGTAGCGCGCGCAATGCACATGATGGCACGTCTCCTGTGCAGGCCCTGGCTGTCGAGTGGCATGCGGGGCGGCCTTGCAGCGGCAGCATCCGCAACCTCCCTGCCTCCCCACCGCCCACCCCAATGCTCTGCAGACCGTGGCACCAACAGTCCATGTGCCCTGCCCCCTCCCTACCCTCGCAGCTACGACTTTGCGCGCACGGCGCGGATGGCCTTCTTCAATGCCGGCATGGGGGTGCTTGGTCATGAGGTAGGTCGTGGCAGAGGGCAGGGCAGGCGGTGCGCACCAAGGCAGGGGGGCGTCGCGAATAGAAGAAAGCGATGGCGGCAGGAACGGCCAAGGCGCGGGCAGGTCGGCAGCGCACCTGGCGAGAGGTTGGCCATGCCGGTGCGGTCGTGGGTGCCGGCAGGGCACAAAGTCGGCGTCATCGTCAGAATCGTACTTTCTTCCTTTCGCCTTGCCTGCAGTACTACCAAGTGCTCGACGGGGTGAGCTCCTTGCGCACAGCACCCGCTGCCCTGCCTCGCCAAGGGGGGCCCTTGTGTGTGCCGGCCGAGTGTATTCCTCACCGCTGCTTCTGGGGGTTGGGTGCTGTGAGGGCAGTGGCGGTGGCAGCGGTGGGCGGGGAGCCAGGGTCAGTTGAAGCCCAGGCTGAAGCGACCTGTTTTTGCTCCCTCACCGAGCCCTACCCTGCTGCTTCCCCCGGCCCTGCTGACGCCCAACCCGACCTCGCCCAACCACCCAACCACCAGCCACGCCCCTTCCCTGCTCCTTCCCTTCCCGTCCGACTGCAGCGTGTGATGCCACACGCCTCCAAGAGCCTGCGCGCGGTGGCGATGAAGATAGGCATCGACCAGTTCATGTTTGCGCCCGTCTGCACCTCCGTCTTCTACTTTTACAAAGTGCTGATGGAGGGCCGCCCCGGGTGAGGAGCGAGGTGGCTGAGAAGCAAAGGGTGGCAGCAGCGGCTGGGGCAACCTCGTCGGCGGCACCGTCGTCGGCGGCTGCGGCGCATCTTCAGCAACCGTGTTTCAAGGTGGCCGCAGCGCTGCCGTATGCAATCTGGCGCCGGCCTCGCTGCCGCTGCTCATCTGCCCTGCCCCTGCTTCCCGCCCCGCCCCGCAGCGACTACTTCTCAGAGGTGCAGGAGAAGCTGGTGCCCACGCTGCTGGCTGGGTACCGCCTGTGGTGAGCCAACGGGTGGTCAATCAATCAATTACATTTAAAGTCCACGGGGAGCCAGCAGAGGTATCATGTGTTGGTGAGGCAGCAGGCGGCAGGGGGCAGGGGGCAAGCAGGGGGCGGGGGGCGCAGGGCGGGCGGAGAGCAGGGAAGCGCGGGTGCCCCTCCTTGCGTGCACCCTCCTCTGACATGCTCCCCGGCTCCCTCCTCCCCCCCCTGCAGGATCCCCGCCCACGTCATCAACTTTGCGCTGGTGCCCAACCGCCAGCGCATCCTGTATGCAAACGTCGTCTCCATCTTTGGTGGGTGGTGGTGGTGCACTGCAGGGGTGCTGCTGGCGCTTTGCTTGGTCACGTCTCAGCGCCGCCCGGTCGTCTCTCCTCACGCCTCCTCCTCTGACCTCCGCCCACCCGCAGGCACCTACATTCTGTCTCGTGCACAGGCTGGTGAGGGGGGGGGCAGGAGCAAGTGTATGCTGTCTTCGTGTGTAGCACTGCCTGCCGCCGCTGTTGCCGCCGCCGCCGCCGCCGCCTCCGCCTGCCTGCCTGCCTGCCTGCCTGCCTGCCTGCCTGCCTGCCTGCCTGCCTGCCTGCCTGCCTGCCTGCCTGCCTGCCCGCCTGCCTCGTCTCCCCTGCCGAGCCGCCTCTGCGTGTCCCCCTCGCTTCCTTCCTGCATCATCTCAACGTGCTGCCTGCCTACTGCCCTTCCACCCTTGCCCGCCACAGGCGACTACAACAAGAAGCCTTCCCCGCCCGCCGGCAAGCACCGCCACGCCACCTCTGAAGGTGGGTGCAGCGCAGGGTTGTGAAGGGAAGAGGGCGAGGGGGTGGGGGATTGTTTTGGGGGCAGGGGGCGTTCTGTCAGCGTGCGCGCACCGCGTGTGGCCCCTTGTCGTGCCAATCAATCAGCTGCCAGCACCACTCGCCGCACCCTCCTCCCTCCCTGCCCTCCCTGCCCTGCCCTGCCTGCCTGCCTGCCTGCAGTGGTGTTTGACGGCGTGATGATCAAGGAGGATTGAGGGGCCTGCAGGCCCGCCGCTCGGCACTGCAAGCAGCTCCTCTGCTGCCACTGCCGCTCTCCAGCCAGCCAGCCAGCCAGCCACCCTTGTGGTTGGCAGCCAGAGCAGCCGCAGGCGCAGGGCTCCACGCATGTTTGCCAACGCATGTTCCCCATAATCCCCCCATTAGCTCCCCACCAATCCAATTCCTCTGCTCCTGCCAGCGCGGCTAGGCTCGCCGCCCGCCGCCTGCCCGCCGTGCCACCCCCCGTGCACGCGCGCGGGCGCATTGCCGTCGCCGCCCCATGGCGCCGCCGGCGTCAGCACCCACCTGTGATGATACACATACACCCTCAACCCTTTGCTTCCCCCTGCCCTCAACTTTTCAGCCGACCCAGTCCATCCCAGATCAGAGCACGTGTACAGAGAGAGCCTCTCCCCACCTTGTTTCCCATGACACCCCCCGCCCCCTGCCAGCCTGCCAGCGCGCCCCCCAAACCCCCGCTAGGGTAGAACCCTGCACCTGTACAACCACGTCTGCCGTTGCCCCCTCCAGCTCTCTTTCTACCCTCACTTTGCCCCCTCGTGTGTCGCTTCGTCTCCGCGCTCCTTCTCTGCCCCTGCCACAACTTGCCCAGGAACAGGCGGCGGGTTCCGTGCCGACCTGCCGTCCACCGCCGCTGCATCTCTCCCTCTCGACATCTGCTTGCCGCCGCGGCGACGAGCCTTTTCAAATTTGTTCTGCCGGTGCCTCGTAATGAATCACTGCGAAGATGAGTGACCGAAGAGCTGGGGAGAAGCCATTGGACCGTAGGTGTTGTCGCGCTGTGCTCGCTGCCTGCGGCGGCGGCGGCACCGCTTCCTTCGCCCCCTCGGTCGATCCCGCCTGCACTCCCCGGCGTAATTCAACCCGGCTTTCACTCCCACAGTAAGCCGAGCCCCTCAGCGCCCGCTCGGCTCGCGGCAAACCGCGGCTTGACCCTCAAACTCGGCGCAGCGCAACCCCCGCGCCATGGCTGGTGCGAGTAGGGAGGGGCGCCGAGGCGTGGGCGCAGGTCCGCCGCTCGCACCGTCTGTGCCTGAGAGCCGCCCGCGCCGACCGCCTCCACCGCCCGCTTGCCGGCCCACCCGCCCTGCAGACATCTGGGCAGCTGCCCGCTCTCAGATCGCCTCTTACGAGCACCGCAGCTCGGAACTGGCGCTGGCGCTGGCCACGGAGAAGGAGGCGCTGCAGGCGGTGCAGCGTGAGGTCAAGCACCTGAACGAAGGTCGGCGCCGCCGTCGCTGCAGCTGGGCTTGGTGGGTGCTGGGTCAACGCACCTTCTGCCGCGTTGTTGCAACACCCCTACGCCCACTCGCACTCTTTTGGCAACCCAATATCAATCCCCATGTTTTTCAGGCCGCGCCAAGCTGGCTGCGCGTGCAGCAGAGGCGGAGCGCAGCGCAACAGAGGAGCGCGCGGCGGTGGCGGCGGCGCGCGCTGCTGCCAGCCGCGCGGCCAAGGACATGTGTGAGGGTCAATGTTGAGGGTTTGCGTGCTTTGGTATCGCCGCATGGGCTCTCTGCTCAAAGCTGCGCTCCCCAGCACTGTCTGATGCCCAGCACGCACAACCACCGCCTGCCCACGTCCCTGCCGTCCCATGCACCATCCCCCCCAACCCTGCAGCCGTGCTGAACAAGCACCTGGAGCTGCTACGCACCTCCCGTGCCGCCGCTGCCACGCAGCTAGAGGCGGACAGGTCAGTCGATTAAGGGAATAGGGCGGCAGAGGTGCCCCCCGCTGCCCCGCGCCCTGCCGTGCTGTGCGGCACCCACCTGCCACACCCTCCCCTCCAGCACCCTCCCCCGCTCTTCTCTCGCTCTTGCTCCACCCGACAGGCGGCGCTACGCTGAGCACACTGCGATGCTGCGCAGCCAGCTGGCGACCGTGCGTGCGCAGCTGACAGCAGCGATTTGAACTGGCTTGACAGGCGAGGTGTAAGACGCAATGAGTTCGAGCGAGGTACAGCGCAAGTGTTCACGAGGCATTGGCGGACCATGGGCTCCCAAGCACAACAGGCATGCCCTCGGGGGTGCCGGCAGTGGCTGCCTACATGCCCATGCAGGCCTTTCCTCGCTGCAAAAGGGTACATGCGCGCAAGCAGGAGCTGGGGGACGGCCTGTTGCAGGGTCAAAAGGGTTTGGTCCCAACGAAAGGAGGAGGAAAACGAATGCAGTGCGGGTGTGGGTGGTGTGGGGGTGTGCACGCGGGTGCAAGCAAATCAGTGACAGATGCTGGAGAGACGCTGGGGAGAAGGGGGTCGGAGCGAACTGCTCACAGACAGGGACAGGGTAACGGACCAGGGGGTGGGGTGGGCGGGGGGAGGGTGGGGCGGGCGTGGCGGCCGGGGCAGGGAGGGCAGAGGCCAGACGCGGCGCGCGCCGCACGCACGCTCCCCTCACAGCTAAGTTTTGTGGACGAGGGCAGGGCAGGGCAGGGCCAGGGCGTTCTGGAGCGGCCCAACAGGCGGGCGGGCTGCTACGCCGGCTGCGCCAGGGGCAGCGGGCGCTAGGCAGCGCCGTACGCGCAACGCCTGCATGGCATGGTCGCCGCACAGACGGCTGGTGGGCCGTGCAGCGCGCCGGCGCTCAGTGGCGCATGCGCTTGGGCACAAACAGGTCCTGGTAAGAGTCCTGCACAGACAGACAGACAGACAGGTGCAAGGGGGGGGGGGGGGGGGCGGCGTGCGGGCAGCGGCGCTAGTCAGGTGCTGCTGCAGGGGTTGCGCTGCTGGCGTGCGCACAGGGAGCGTCGGTCGCAAGCAGAGGTGGGCATCCTGCATGAAGCAAACAGGGCGGCGTGGGCGCCGCGCCTGCGCCCACCAGCAGCAGCAGGCGCAGCAGCAGCACATGCGGCCGCGCAGCAGGCAGCGAGACAGGCAGCGGCCCAGCCCAGCCCAGAGCCCGGGGGGCCCCCACTGACCATGGCCTCGCGGATGATGCGGTGCGCCTCCTCACGCCCCAGGAACTCGTCCACAACCACAACCTGTGTTGGGGGGACGGAACGGCAAGAACGGTTGGGTCAGATGCCGCTTTCGGACAGCGCTGGTTTGTGCTTGCTTCGTTCGCTCCCACACCCTGGCGCCTACGCCCGCCCGCACCTTGTTCTCGTTCTTCTTGTAGTCCTCAAAGAACCTGCGGCAGTGAGCGAGCGGGTGAGTGTGGACGGCAGTCAGTTGGCCAGTCGCAGCATCACCTGGCGCCCAGCGGGCCCAGCAGGAGGGACGCCGCGTGCGCAGCGCTCGGCCCGCGCCGCGGCAACGCGCGCCACAGCGATGCAACAGGTCCAGGCCGCCTCCAGACAACGCAGCGCCCCGAGAGCCAGGCAGGCAGGCGGGCAGCGCAGGGCTGCCAGGGCGCCAGGCAGTCATCAAAGGAGGCTCACCGCCGGATCTCGGCCAGGCGGTGCTGCGGCAGCTCGCTGATGTCGTTGAAGTCACGGTAGGCTGGGTCGTCGGCGTGCACCGCAATCACCTTGTCATCCTGCTCGCCGTGGTCCACCATCTGCAGCAGGCACAGGGAAGAAGGCAGGCAGAGAGGTTGGAGGCGTGAGGGCGTTGGCCTTGGGTTTGGGTTGCACGATTTTGGGAAAAGTTTGCGGGCAGGCGCCAGGGGCCGGGGCATGCGAGGGCAAGGACACAAGCAACCGGACGTGCACAAACAGGCGGCGGGTGCAGGCGGGTGCGCAGGGCCACGTCCCCCCACCCATCCCACCTCCCAGCAGCCACCCCCGCCCCGCCTCGGCCCACCTGCATGACGCCAATGGGCTTGGCCCGCAGGAATGCGAAGGGCACCACCGGCTCCTGCATCAGCACCAGGATGTCCAGAGGGTCGTGGTCCGCGCCTGCACGGTGGGTGGGGTGGGGTGGTGGTGGGGTGGGGTGTGGGGGTGGGTGGGGTGAGGGGTGATGGTGATGCAGCGGCGCAGGGCAGGGCAGGGCGGGGGTGGTGACAGCAGGGCGCCGGCGCCGCCATCCAGGCGCACCAACCCCGACCACCCCCTCAAACTCTGCAGCAACGTTGGCCCGATCCCGCCGCGCGGCCCGCATGCCCCCCCTGCCCACAAACACGTGCCGACCCAAGGACAGGCACTCACAGTAGGTGCGGGGGATGAAGCCGTAGTTGTGGGGGTAGACGACAGAGGAGTAGAGCACGCGGTCAACCAGCAGCAGGCCTGCATGGTGGTGGTGGTGGGGTGGGGTGGGTGGGGTGAGGTGGTGAGGAGGGCAGCAGAGGCGGGTGAATCACACAAGGCACTGGCGCGGGGAGGGGGAGCAGAGACAACAGGCCCACAAGCGAGCGGCCAGAATGTGGGGCACGCCCAAGAGTTGCGCTGCGGGCCGGCGGCCCGACAGACCCCGGGTGCGCACCACCAAGGCCGCCTCACCAGTGGCCTTGTCCAGCTCATACTTGACCTTGGAGCCGCGGGGGATCTCAATCACTGGCACACAGAAGCGAGGGAACACAAACGGGTCGGCGGTTGGGGAAACACGGGGGGAAGAAGCGAGGGGCAACAGGGGGCGGCCAGGCGGCGGGCGCCACAGCGCACGCGTGCTGCATGCATGCACTGCTCGAGGTAGAGTGCTGGGCGTGCGACAGAGGTCAGCCAGGACCAGCACTCGGGGGTACACCTGGGCCAGGGGGCGCCGGCGAGAGCCTGTGGATGTCGACCGGCGCACGCCCCATACGTAAGCCACCCACCTGCGTTCAAGATCTCAGGGGCCTTCTCGCCCACCTCCAGGTCGTGCCACGGGTGGGCAGGGGCGTGGCTGCAGCAGCGAGGGAGGCAGGGCGAGCGGTTGAGGCGGCAGCGAGACGGGAGGCAGGCGCCTAGAGCGGCAGCGCCCACCCGCACCGCTGGGGGTGGTGCAAGTGGAGGCTGCTGCCTGGTGCTGCCGTCGCGCGCGCGCCATGAGCAAATCCCCGCCCAATCCAAAGCGGGAGGATGCTGCCTCGGCGGCAAAGCTGCTTTAGTCACGGCGCCCCGCGGGGATCCACCGGCCCAAGCACAGCTGCCCCTGCCGAGCCTCCGCCGCACGATGCACAACCCCACAAGTACCCGGTGGAAGCCATTGGGGCTGCGCGCTTCAGTTTGGCGTAGGAAGCAAAACGAAGTGAAGCGGGGCGGCTGAGCCAAGCTCTCTGCCTGGGAAACGTGCGGGCGACTTGAGCAAGGAGCAACAGCGGGTTGGCACGCGCGAGCGGCGCACTAGGCAGGCTCCATGCTGCCGCCAACCGGGCGTGACCACCGGTGGCCACCCCGGGTCGTGGCTCACGGTGGTTACAAATAGCTGAACTACAGGCTTGCCAGCCCTCCTTCCCTGTTGAAGGCTGTGCCAGACTGCTTGTTTATAGTTCCTCTGGTTGCATGGCATGGGATGGATGGGACGAGGCGGGGGTGGCCCGCATGGGAAGTGGGGCAAGTGCGGCGCTGCGACGGCGAGGCAAGAGATAGCAGACGCACACAGGTGGCAGGCAGGCCAGCCAGGCCGGTGTCAGGTGAGTACATGAGTCGGGGCCTGCAAAGAAGCAGGCAGGAGGCGTCAGGGCGGCTGGCTGGTGGGAGGGCAGAGTCGGGGAAAAAACAGGCAATGAAATGGTTAAAACGGGCAGGTGGGGGCAATGGTGTGGGAGGAGCAGCAGGACAACATGGCGGCAGGAGAGGTACAAAGGGAAGAGAACATTCCAGCACCAGCGTCGCCGCATCTGGCAGCAACAGGCAGAAGCAGGTGGGATCTAGTGGCGAGCGCGGCGGCGCCGCTCGCGTGCCGCCTCGGCTGCCGCCGCCTCTGCCGCCATGCGCCGCTTGTGGCTGGCCAGCGCAGCGCCTCCCAGGCCCGCCTTGCGCGGCCGCTTGGCCGGCGGGGCACGGTTCTCCTTGCGCTGCGAGACCTCGCCGTCGCTGCTGCCGCCGCCCGCCTCCCCGCTGCTGGCACCAAACTCCTCGGCGGTGCCGCTGCTGCTGCCAGACAGCTGCTGCTGCTGCTCGCCGCCATCCTCGTCCTCATCCTCGAGCAGCGCCTCCTGCCGCTTAATGTAGGAGCGCAGCGCGGCGCCGCCAAGCTTGCGGGGGGGCGGCGGGATGTGGGAGTAGGGCCAGCCCTCACTGCTGTCAGACGCATCCTCTTCATCACCCGCCTCCAGCAGCGCCTCCTGCCGCTTGATGTACGACCGCAGGGCCGCGCCGCCAAGCTTGCGGGGGGGCGGCGGGATGTGGGGGTGCGGCCACGCCTCCTCGCCGTCGCTGCTGGGCTGCTCGTCGTCGCTGGCGCAGCCGCCCTGCCCGCGCCCTGCCCGCTGCACCTCCAACCGTTTCACGTGGGAGGCCAACGCCGCCCCTCCCAGCCTGCGCTGCCGCAGCCGCCGCCCGTCCTCCTCGCCGTCACCCTCCTCGTCGCTGCTGCCGCGCGGCTGCTGCCGGCGCCCATGGCCGCCCGCAGTGGCGCGCGGACGCGGGCTTGCTGGCGACGCCAGCGCCTGCTGCTGCTCGCTGCCCTCCTCCTCTTCGTCTGCCTCCTCCACGCGCTGCTTCTGCAGGCGTATGAGGAAGGAGCGCAGCGCTGCGCCACCTAGCCCCCGGGGCACCTCCACGCCCAGCTCCTGCGCGCGCCGCTCAGACTCGATGCGCGCGGCGGTGGGCTCCTCTGGCTGCGGCGCTGGCCGGCGGCCTCGCTGCGGCGATGTCGCGTCGGCGGCGTCGGCAGGGCGTGCCTCGCTGGCGGTGTTGGCGGACGGCGCGTCATCTGCCTCCACCCCCCGGCAGATGACGCAGCGGTAGGTGGAGTCCTTGACTGCAGGAGCACGAGCAGGAGGGGTGCGGGAGGAGAGGGGTGAGCAAGAGGGCGGAGAAACTGGGAGCGGCCTGCGCTGCCCCCTGCACAGCATGTACAGCCCCCCCTGCAAGTCTGCCAGGCATCTGCCTCTCAAGCCCTTGGGGCCTCTCAAGCCCTTGGGCGACGTGCACTTCTGAACCGACACAGGTCAACCTGCTCATGCTGCTTCCCGTTGCCCCGCCCAGTGGGGCGTGCACCCACCCACCTGCACGGCTCCAGTTGTTGATCCCCAGGCCTGGCCGCCGCTGGAAGCACTTGAAGCAGAAGCAGCGCGGGCAGGAGGCGCAGCCAAGCATCAGGAACTCGCCGCTGTGGCACCACACGCACACAGGCTGCCGCCGCACGCCTGCAGGGCAGGGGGGCGGGACACAGAAGGCTGAGGCGACGGGCAGCGCGACGGAGGATGATGCCTTGGTGCGGGAAGTGGGGACATGTCGGCAGCAAGCAGGCAGGCACGACTGGCACGGCAAGGCCGCCGGAGGCAGAATGGCAGCACAGCACTCCAGCGTAGCACTCCAGCACAGCACGCACCTGGCGGAGCCGGTGGTCCACGCACGTTGCCGCTCTGCTTCAGCACCGTTCCCGCACCACCGCCGTGCTGCGCTGCCTGCACCGCCGGGTGCTCGCGCTCCAGCTCGGCACGCCGCTGGCTGCCTCCTGCTGCGGGACTCCCACGGGGGCGGCCCAGCAGCCGACGTGCCTCCTGCTGCTGCTGCCGTTGCGGAGCCTGCGCCACGGCGGAGCCGACGTCTCGCGCAAACCGGCGCTGCGCCAGCCGCGCTGCGCGGTGCTCTGCCTGCGCTGCTGCGTCCTGGGGCGCGCCGACGTGCAGCGCATCCTCCGACGTGTCGCCGCTGCTGGTGGGCAGAAGCCAGGTGGCGCCCAGCGGCAAGCGTGCCACCGCTGACAGCTGTGCTGGCGGGTTCTGCAGCTGCCCCTGGCGTGCCACCACACGCTGCGCGCCGTCGTGGATGGCTGCAGGGGTAAGAGAGTTGGAAGAGTGCGGCATCAGCAGGGCAGAGGAGCACAGGCAGGCACAGGCGCCAACAGTGACGGGCTTCCCAGCTCCGCCCATGCTTCTCCCTGCGAGTCTCACACGCCCCGCCAGCCGTGCTCACCCTGCATGCGCGCCGCCCACTCCTCCTTGTAGAGCTGCAGCTCCCGCCGCTTGAGCTTCTCACGCTTGCGAACCTGGTCTGCCAGCGTGCGCGCAGACTCGAGGTCGCGCCTGCAGCAGTGACAGGGAGGCGAAGGCATTGAAGTTAGGCAAAGAAGGAAGAGGACGGGGCTGGTTGAAGATGCACCGCATCTCACAGCACGTCAGAGGCAGAGGCAGATGAGGGGCAGCGGGTTGGTTGCAGGCAGGCGGCTGGCAAGGCAGCGCAGCCAAGCAGGCAGATGAACACATCCCATGGGCTGCATGCATGCCTCGTCGCGCCTCATTTCACGCCCCTCCAGCTACGCTGTGCCACCCACCGCATCTCCTGGAAGCGCGCAGACGCCTCCTCAGGGTCCAGCCGCCGCTTGCGGATGCCCGCCAGCGCCACCGGCGAGTCCTGCAGCCACAACAGGGGTGACGCTGTCTGCTTGAGCTCATGTGCCTATTGACAACAGCATGGCCTGCCTGGTGTCGCTCCTACTATCCTGAGCCCACTCAACCTCCCACTCCCCCCCCATCCTTGCACCCACCTGCCCAGCAAAGGGCCCCTCCTCATCGCCGCCCTCGTCCTCGGCGGTGCTGGCCACGCGTGCCGCCTTGCGTCGGTCCCACGGCGGCTCGTACCTGCAGGGAGGAGGGGAGAGGGCGGCGCTGCTGCGCTGGGCTGCACAGCTGCTGGCAAGCAGGCGCGCACACACAACCCTCATCAAGGGCCTGCGCCTCCGCAAGCCGCCTCCCGAGTCGAGCAAGGGGCTCACCACAGGCGCTGGATGAGGGGGCGTCCCGCGCGCTGGTGCTTGCCCTTCCAGTACTCGTACACCGCCTCAATCACAGACTCGTAGTGGTTGATGCCGGGGACCTGGGGCAGGGGGGCCGAGCAGCAGGGGCAACATTGGTTGCACCAGTCGTGCGTGCGTCCAGGCAGGGCGCTGCGTGAGGCCGAGGGAGGAGAGGCCACAGGGCGGGGGGAGTCGTAACAAAAGGCAGGGCCAGAAGAGCAGGCCCGCAACTGCACAAAAGCGCCCTGCCGAGCCCGCACGGCCCCCCCGCTCCCCTCACAGGCACCCACCTGCAGGCACTTGTCCAGAGGGAACACCTCCTCGATGGAGGGCAGCACCACCGCAGGCAGCTGGTCAGAGGAGCCGGGCTCGGCCGCCTGCACCACCCACTTGCCGGGGTGACGCTGCAGGGGGGAGGGTGGGAGGAGCACGGGGAGGGTCAGCGCTCGTAATCTCGACTGCACGACCAGCCAGCCAGCCAGCTGCATCCTGCCCTGCTTGCCACCAGTGTGCAGGCCCGGTTCACAGGCCGATGTTGTTGCTCTGCCCCTGCCACACATGTTCCCCATCCACGCCACCCCACCTGCAGCTCTGCCGTGTACTCCTTCTCCATACGATCTATGAGGTGCTCCATCCACTCCTCACCGCACGTGCGCCGCGCCTTGCGGCTCTTGGCGCGCTTGGCCTGCAGCCACGGGGCGGGACGAGGGGCAAGAGGGAAGAGCTGTGGGCAGCGTGCCCCAACTCTGCTGCTCTCCGTGTTCGCCTCTGGCACCGACTCCTGCTGCCCTCGCCCCGCCGCCTGCATCCCATCCACTCCCCCGCCCCGCCGGCGGCACCTCGTGCCCCCGCGCACCTCTGTGTTGAAGGCCTCCAGCCACTCCTCATCCTCGTCATCTAGGTCGTACTCCACAGCCAGGTCCAGGTCGTCGGGGGTGGGCTGCAGCAACCAAACGAGGGAGCCGTTCAATGTAGGTTGCCAATCGGTGTGTGGGTGTCGGGCCGCTGCGGACTGCAGCACGGCCCCCGGGACGGCCGCAGTGCCTGCCCGCCTGTGGCTGCCCCACCCTTCCTTCCCACTCGCCCCGCCTGCCTCGCACCTGCACGTAGCGGATGTACGGCGGGTCGAGCGCCACGGCTCGCTTTGCAGAGCGCCAGGCGTCGCTAGCAGCGCGTGCCGCCGCAGACGTGCCCGCCACGTCGGGCCCCTCTGCGTCCTGCATGCGCTGCACCACCGGCGGCTCCTGCTCGCGCACCAGCAGGTCCGGCTGTTCCCCCGCTGGCAGCGTGCGCACGGTGGGCACGATGATGGCTGGGCCCTCATCGCCGGCGACCGCCGCCGCCGCTGCTGCCGCCGCCTGCGCAGCGGCTGCCCGCAACTCGCCGCCGGGCTGCCCAGGGCCTGCCTCTGCTGCGGGCTTGATCTCCAGCAGCGTGCGCAGCTCCTTGTCCTGCACCACCAGCGGGTAGGGCAGGCCCTCGGAGGGGTCGGCCAGGCCTGCAGGGCAAGAGGAGGACAGACGTGATGACAGCAGGTCAGCACACAAGGCTACACGATGCCTGCAGCAGCAACTCCAGTGCAGGTGCGCCGCCGCAGCGCATCCGTCAGAAGCACACGCCGCTGCTGCAGCGGTCCAGCTGCCGCCACGCACCAGCCTCGCAGTCCAGCAGCCACTGGTGGAACTCGCCACCATCGTAGTGCAGCAGCGCATGGTCTCGCCCCTCCCAGAACACCGTGACCTTCTCATCTGCAGGCAGGCAGGCAGAAAGGAGGGAGTGCTTCGCTGAGAAGGCGACACGTGAACACAACATCCTCAATTGCCCCACCCTGCATCCTCACACCCTGCCATTGCAGAGGCTGCAAGCCTGCGACGCACGCGGCCCTGCTGCCTGAACGCCGACCTGCAGCGCCTGGCCACCCACCTATGAGCAGCGGGCGCATCTTCCAGGAGCTGCGCACGCGCTTCATGCCCGGCTGCTGCACCTGCGGCTGCGGTGGCGGCGGCTGCGGCGCGGCTGGTGCGCCGCGCGCCGACCGCGATGGCCGGTACTCTTCGTCGTCCGACGACGAGCCGTGCTTGCGCTTGTGCTGCGACCGCGGCGGCTCCACAATGCGCACCATGCGCGGCCGCAGCTCTCGCTGCAGCTGCTGATCCTGCTGCTCTTCCTCCTCCTCCGCCTGCTGCTCTTGCTGCCGCCGCTGCACCTTGCGCGACTGCTGCTGCTGCTGCTGCTGCTCGCCGGCGGCGGCGGGCTGCGCATGCTGCTGTGCGCGCTCGCCGTCCCCCTGCTGCGCCTGCGCCTGCGGCCGCCGCAGCTTCTCCTTATTCAGCAATGCATAGCCGTTGGCCCGCAGCAGGGCTGCCGTCTCACGGCTGCCGCGGGGCAGGCGCAGTGGCTCGTCGGGCGGCGGGGCAACGGGCGCGGACCCGCCGCCGCTGCGCCCGCGCCCGCCGCCACCGCCGCCTCGCTGCGACTTCATCACTCTTGATCCCGGCATCGCCTCCTTGTCGCTGCGTTGTGGAAGGACAACGGGGGTGCGGGGAGCAGGTGGGTGCAGGGCGGAGCCGAGGCGCAGCGCTGGGCCGCCCACCCCTTGATCGGGCGCCGTGGGCCTCCGTTGAGGAGCTGCGATGCTGCAGGCCGGCCGCCCAACAGCTGTCGAGCATCTTCACGACACCCTCCGGAGCGCACCTGGCATCGTTTTGGGCAGCTCTGTTGAACGTCCGCTGCAACAGGGCCAAAACGCCCATGCTCCGCGAGCCCCCGCGCGCACTTCGGCGCCCGTTTGCGCCGAGGAGCGGACCGCTGCCGCTGTCGACCGCCTGGCACCTCTCTTCCGCGCGATGGGTCGCGACTGGCAGCAGGGCGGCCGCGCAGGGTGACGCGCGCCGCTGGGCTGGGACCGTCTGGGGCCTGTGGGCGAACAACGCCGCCAGGGCCGCGCTCGAAATGTGGGGCACCCAGTGGCCGTCTGTTTGAGGAGGGAGCCCGGGTCGGGGGGCGGTGAGGGCGTCCCCATGCAGGCGCCTGCTGCGTGCCTTGCTTCGCTCTCTTAGCCTCCGGCGCCGCTTCCGGCGCCGCTCGCATCCAGCCAGAGCCTCCGTGGGACCCCACTCCGTCGACCACGGCCTCCCCACAAGCCCCTCCAGCAGTAGCAAGTATGGCCTCCGCGCTCTGCCTATCCAGCTGCACGCCGGCGGCTCCCGCATTCAGGTTAGAAATGCAGGAGCATGCTAGCGCCAGCGGTGGGCGCAACCTGGCCCTCCCGCCAATTTCTGCCCTGCTCTCGCTCTTGCGCCAGCCGTCCCGCTCCCCCACAGCCTGCCGACACGTTGCGCCTTCCCCGCTGACCAATGCGCGTCCCACCCCGTCGTGCAGCGGCGCCACCGCACTGCGCCGGGCGGCAGCGCGGGCGCCACTGGCGGTGCGCGCCAACGCCAGCGTCAAGCCGCCGCAGGCAAGCCTGGCTGGCGTTGCGGGCTGCTTGTTTGAAGGCCATGGTCATCAGCACCAGCACAAGCAGCCGTCGTCGCCAGCTGTACCCTGCATGCCGCCCAGGCGACCGCGCAGCAACGCCGCAGCCATCCGTGCGTCTCCTCCCCCTCCAAAACGCGCCCGCCCTGCTCCCCTGCTGCGCAACAGGGCGTGACGCTGCCGCCTAAGAAGCCGCAGAAGCTGCCCCCCGCCTTTGGCTTTGTGTACAACGCCGAGCGGTTGAACAGCCGCGCAGCCATGGTGGGTGGGTCGGGGATGCCGGTTGGAGTGGCTGCTGGCATTGTGGCGGCTTGGCAGTCACCGGCTGCGGTTGCTTGGTTGCCTCTTGTGCCCGGTGCAGCTGCGCGACGACCTCGCCCGCCTCACGACCCCTCACCGCCCGCCGCGTCCCTCCCTTTCGCCTCGCAGATCGGCTTCTTCGCGCTGCTTGCGGTGGAGCTGGTTGCCGGGCAGGGGCTGCTGGACATGCTGGGCTTCACCACCGGCAAGGGGCTGGGCTTCGAGTTTTAATCACTCTCCTTACCCCAGCGGCTTCCGCCCAGCTGCCAAGCCCTTATGCTGGAGTTTGGCGCTGCAGGGCCTCGCCGTCCGGCCAGCAGCGCCGGCGCCGTGCGCTGATTTTCCTTCCCTTCCCTTCTGTGTTGAGCGAGCGAGCGAGCGTGTACCCCCGACCCCAGCCCGCCGCCCCCCCCCCCAACGGCCCCCCGCCACCCTGCCGAGCCCCCCCCCTGCCCCCACTCCCACTGGCTGGCCCATATTTCCGATTTCATTCTGCATGTATCTCTGTGGCCAGGCCGCTGCCGCTCTGGGCGCCCCACCCTGTTTGTCCGCTGGGTTAACACAGGAGGTGGGCGCCCACGGCGCGTGTAACAAGGCGCCGCCGAGCGGTGATCGAGGAGCAGAGAAGCGCAGGGTTGGGATGACAGCGGGGCGGGCTGGAGGGAGGGGCGAGGGGGAGCGAGGAGCAGGGGGTAGGTACAGTGCGGGGCGTTGCTGCTGCGAGTCAGATGAGGGAGGGCGGCTGCCGCGCGCGGTGCTGCGCCGGGGCAGCGCCGCACGGCGTGCTGCTGCGCTGCTGCTCAGGCCATGACCAGGGAGGGCTTGGTCACCACCGCGTCAATCAGGCCGTACTCCACCTGCGGCAGTGGGTGAACAGACAAGGAAGGAAGGCTGCGGTGAGCAGCAGGCGGCATCGCGAGGGTGCAGGCGTGTGCGCGTGCCTGCGCTGGGCGGCGGCAGTGGCAGCGCCGGAAGGACGAGAGCGCACAAGCGGGGGTGGAGCAGCACTGCACGGCGCCAAGCGGCGCAACCAGCCTGCATGCACCCGGCCATGACACCGACACAGATGCCCTGCCCGTTGGTCTTCTGCGACACCCCGAAACAAGCGCCCCCCGACGAGCGCTCCCTCGCTCAGGAGGCCACAAGGACTCACCGCCTCCTGCGCGCTCATGAAGAAATCGCGGTCGGTGTCGGCGGTGATGGTGTCCATGCCCTGCCCCGTGAACTCTGCCAGGTAGCCGTTGAGGGTCAGCTTGTGGTGCAGGATCTCGTTGGCCTGGCGGGAGGGGGCGGGGCGGGGAACGGCAGGGGGAGAAGGCGTGGGCGTGGGGCAGGGGGGGGGGGGCAGACGTGGGGAGGCGGCGGCAGAACTGAGCACTTGTGGCGGAGCTTACTTGCCGCCGCTGCTGCAGCCGTCACAGCCTTCTCCTGCCGTCGCTGTCACGACCGCCGATGCTGCAGCTACTTGCTCTGCGTGCGGCTTTCCGCTGCGAACAGATTGTTGCAGCCATGCCGCCCGCCCACCCGCCTGCCCTCGCTCGTGACTCCTCCCAGGCCCTCCCCCGCGCACCTGGATCTCAATGTCCGCTGCCTGGCCCTGGGCGCCACCCAGGGGCTGATGGATCATGATGCGGCTGTTGGGCAGGCTGTAGCGCTTGCCCTGGTGGCCGGACGCCAGCAGGAAGGCGCCCATGGAGGCGGCCAGGCCCACGCACACGGTGGACACGTTGGGGCGGATGTGGCGCATGGTGTCAAACACAGCCATGCCTGCGTTGCGTCGAGGGGAGGAGGCGGCGTCCGCGTGAGCGGGCGTCCCTGGCAGCAGGGGCATGGCCCCAGCGCGCGCGGGCGCCTCTGCCTTGCAGCCTGACGCCCGCCGGCTGCCTTGCCCACTGGACTGCGGCAGCATGCAAGCAGCCGCCCGCTCTGGCACCTGCCATGCGCAGCACGCACCGCTGTCGAAAGCCACGGGGGTAAATGAAGTTGATGATGCCCCTGAACTGCTCTACGGCCCTAACACAACAACTACAGGCCGCACGGCGAGAGCCCGGCACCCACCCGCAGTCACGGAGCCACCAGGGGAGTTGATGTAGAGGGTGACGTCCTTGTTGGCGTCCGCGCTGTCGAGGTACAGCAGCTGCGGCGCAGTTCCAGAGGGGGCAGTCAGGGTTGGGGGGTCAGGCGTCATGGGGGAAACAGGCCTGGTTGCACGGCACAGGCAGCAGGCACACTCAGCTGTGTGCAGGGCGAATGCATCACCGGGAACGTTGGGGCGGGCACAGTGGCACGGCGGCGGCAGCACGCCGGCATGGAAGCACCACACACACACGCACCTGCGCGACGATCAGGTTGGCCATGTCGTCATCGACGGGGCCGCCTAGCCGCACTATCCGCTGCAGCAAGCCAAGCAGAACATGAATGGGCGGGGAGGACGGTGAGAGGGAGTGCACATGCAGGGCACCCGTGTTGCCCCGCGATGCCCGCTGCTCAGCATCGTGCTTGCTGATCGTGCCGCTGCTCGTGAATTCCTGTTTCCTCTTCCTGCCACTTTGTGCCTGGCCGCATCAGGAGGCCGAGGGGGGAAGGAGCAGGGCTCGAAAGGCAGTGTGCCACTCACCGCCGCCGCCGCCGCTGCCACACCACGCCCTCCGACTCGCCTGCGAGAAGAGCTGCGAGATGACCTGCTGGAAACGCTCCACAACGAGCGGAGAGGGCGGCGGAGGGCCCTGGCCTGCGTAAATCACCGACTCGGGGCCAACGCTGTCGTTGAACTGCACGCCGCGCTGGCTAGTGGGGGTCCACAGGTTGGAGGGGGTCCTGCGTGAGCGTGGGGAGGCCCGCAGACGGTGAGTGGACGAGGCTGGGAAGGCTCGGCCACTCTCCAGCCGCTCCATCGCCATCAGCACCTGCTGAGCAATGTCGTAACATCCCACACACCTGCTGGCAGCTGCAGCAACGGCGCGGGCCTTGCCATGCGCCTTGCTGGGCCTTGCAGGGGCTGCCCCGGCCCTCCCAGCTGCAACAGTGACCGATGACAGTGCCTGCATGGTTGCTGCTTGTTGTCGACGGATGCACAGGCCCAGACCGCGCTAAGGATGGGCCCCTTCATCCACCTCGCACTGCTGCGCGCCTGCTGCGCCCTTGGCAGTCGGCCTGCCGCCTCCACGCGCCTCATTTGCATTTCGGCGCGGTGCTTGTGCTCGGGCCGCCTTACAGGAGTTGCCCCAGCCCTCCCTGCCTCTGTCCCCTTCTCCTTGCAAAATGGTGGCGGCTAGGCACCTGGCGCTGGCCTTCGGCGTGCCAGCAGGCCTGTACGTGACCGTGGTAAGACTGGGCGGCTGCTGGTCGCAGGGTTGGGCCCAATTGACTGCCCCGTGCCCGCCGTCACCGACCGCCCCCGCTCTAATGTAAGCGATCCGTCCGTCACTCCCATCCTCCGCTGTTGTCGCCTTACTTGGTCCTGCCGCAGGTAGGTGCCGAGGTGTTCTCCAAGCAGCGCGAGGAGCGCAGCCTGGAGGAGCTGCAGATTTCGGAGCTGGCGGCAGCGGCGGCGGCGGTGCAGGCGGAGAAGCGTGAGCAGGCGGCGATTCAGGGCCTGCAGGCCTCCATCCAGGTCGCTCAGCAGGTGGGTGTACGGCGCATGGGGCATGGTCAGTAGCGGCGAGCAACACAAGGGGAGAGGGGGGCCCAGCCATGCTGCTTGCCAACGAGGGGGAGGGGGCCCCAGGCCTGCATGCCTGACACCTGGCTTGGGAGACGCGCGTATACCGAGGGTCCTTCCAAGGTTGCCGGGCAGAGGAGTGGTTGACGGCGTGGGTAAATGCTGCGTGCGGGCAGCTGTCAGCCGTTCCCTAGCAGCATCGTGTCTTGTCCCTGCTCTTTCACTCGTTGCAGAGTGCGGTGCAGGTGAGGCGGCCGCTGAGGGGGTGCAGCGCTCATCCGCCCCCCCATCTCTGCCCACCCCATCCCATTCTTCGTCCGTCGTGCCTGTGCAGAGCGTGGCACAAGTGGAAGCCGAGATTGAGGGGGTGCAGCGCCGCCTGCATGAGCTGGAGCAGGTGAAGCAAGGGCGGGGGGGTGGGACGCCCGGCTGAGCGCACCGTGCTGCCAAGCCGTCGGATGGGATCGTCAGTGGTGTCAAGCGATCAAGGCGTGCTCAGTCGGGAGCCGTCCTCTCCTCCCCCTCTCTTTGTTCCTGCAGGTGAAGGAGGCGCGGCTGAAGGAGGCGGCTGATGTGCAGGGGGCGCTGGAGGAGGCGCAGGGCAAGCTGACCAAGTTTGTAGCGGTGCGCTTGCGCGGGGCACCCACCTCCCTCTCTCTCCCACCACATGAAGATGTTCTTTGTTGCGCTGCCACACACTCCTTGCGCCAGTTTGTGTGCTTCGAAGGCAACCGTCAGCAGCAGCGGTGGGAGGGCCGGGGCTGGTTCTCGTCTCGAATGGTGCAGGGGGAGCAGCGGCGGCGGTGGCATGTGCAGGCAGCCATTGCTGTAGCGGCTGCACTGGCTGCTGTGCACCGCTGTTGCCACAACCTCTTTCCTTGTGTCCCCCCTTTTGATGAGACAGGAGGAGCGGCGGCACAGGCAGGCGGCCACGGCAGCGGAGGCCGCGCTGGCTGCTGCGCACGCTGCCACGCTGGAGGCCAAGTCGCACTACAACCCGCTGCAGCACCCGCTGGTCCGTGCCTTCCGCTCAGCCTCCTCTTGAACGAACCTGCCGGCTCGCAAACCGAACGCTTCTGTTGCTGCGGCGGCAGTGAGCAGGTGGGGTGCCGCGCGAGGGCCCATTCAGCGGGGCACTGAGCGCCCTGGCCCAACGCGCGCAAACCAGATTCCCTGCCTCCATCCCCACCTGCCTGCCTGCCTCTTCATTTGTTACCTTTCCTCCATCTGTACATTCATTTCCACAAACGAAACTTTCACAAAAGTAACTGTTGCGCTTCGCCGCAACTGGGCTTGCCAGCGGGCGACTTGCAAAAGAGCGCAGGACGGCAAGCGGTCGACGGTCGGCGGTTGGCGGTCGGCACCACATGTGCTGAGTTGTGCACTGAGGCTCGCCACCGAATCAACACGTCCCAGCCTCTCCTTCCGGCTTCTGCTTGCAGCCACGCCCCTTTCCTCGGTCGCCACCCGGGCGAGCCGCTGCCGCCGCTGCACCGACATTTGGGTGCCTGAGCCGCCGTTCGCCTTCCCACCACGATCAGGCAGTTCCTGCCCGCCTCCTTGTCCAGTCAGGGGCTTCTCAGACCGCGCGACGCACAAATAATCAGAAGGGCAGCTGAGTGACGGCAGCCGCGACAACCAGCTGTGCTCGCGCACCGTCAGCTCAAGAGCTTGCTGCTCGGCGACGGCCCTGACAGGCCCTGAAGCTTGAAGCGAATGGCGACGGCCGGTGAAGCGCTCGAAGCGGCGGCCCTGCCAGGCGACGGCCAGAGTGTAGAAGGAAAAGCTCAGGAGGTGCCAGCTGAGCCGCCGGCTGCTGCAGTTCCAGCCGCGGCGGCACCGCCGTTGACGGCAGCACCAGAAGGCCCCGTTGCTGAGGCACCTCTGGCTGGGGAGCCTGTGGCAGCTGCGCCAGCACCAGCTGCGGAGCCTGCAGGCAAGGCAGCGGTGCATGCAGAGCCGACGGCGCCGGCAGCGGATGCCCAGGTGGCGGTGGCGCCTGCAGCACCCGAGTTCAAGCAGCAACAGCCGTTGGGTGCTACGGCGGTGGCGCTGGAGCCAGTGGAGGCAGCGATGCAGCAGGAAGAGAAGCCTGCAGCTGTAGCGGAGCAGCCTGTGGCCGCAATCGCTGCGCCTGTGGCCGCAGCCCCCGCAGCGGATGCGCCCGCGGCACCCGCAGCACCTGCAGCGGCAGCAGCGGAGCAGCCTGCGGTGGACCCAGCCGACTACTGGCAGCCGGACATGCCTGAAGAGAAGGTGCGCGCAGGGGGTGCAGGGGATTTAGCACAGCCAGCAGGGGGGGGATCAGCAAGCCCCGGGGGCTGTCCCTGAGGGCGTCACGCTGGTCACCGCTCGTCATGTGCTCCCTGCTTCACCGCCCGACGCCGCGCCTGCTGCCTGCAGCACCCAGCCAAGCCCACCTGGCGGCGCGGGTACAAGACCTACGGCAAAACCGAGTACATGTTTTGCACGCTGACCCCCAGCGACTGCACCACCCGCCGCCTGCGCCCGCCCAGTAAGTGCTCAGGGGGACAGGTGGGGGGTGGGCAGGGGGACGCTGCAGGGGGGGGGGGCGCGTCTGCCGCCCAGCGGCTGCACGGCCCGCCACCTGCACCCACCATGCGTATTCGTGGCGAGGGCTTCCGTGCTGCAAGAGGCTTGCAGGGGGCTGGTGCAGCGGCTGACCGTCAGCGACGCGCATCTTCACCCACCGTGTCGCTAGAGGAGCGGTACGACGGCCTGCTGGGGGCCATAACGAGCTCCCACTCAAATACAAGCACCCTGACCTACTGAATGTGCGCCCTGGCACCCCCTCTGCCACTGCAGAGGAGTGGTACGACGGCCTGCTGGGGGCCAAGGTCGCCCAGATCGCCAACTTTGTGGTGGGGGCCACCGCGCCCGACGGCAGCCAGGTCTCCTTCCTCCTCAAGGTGGGTGAATGGTGCCTTGCCCCCTCCTGCTGCGGTCGCCTTCAGTGGGGGAACCGTGCCACCCTGGAGCTACTGCATGTTGCCTGCCGTCGCCTGCTTGCTGCTGCCTGCTTGCTGCCCCGCGTAGCTTGTAAACCGTATCGCCTGCCTCGCTTGGCGACGCGTGCCGTGCCTGGCAGCGCGCCAGCTCCTCCCCCAGGGGCTGACCCCAAGTCGGCCTGCCTCCCGTCACCCGTTGCTCTTGCAGGCGCATGGCTACGAGTATGTGAAAGCAGGTGGGCCGGTGGATAAGCGTCCAGCAGTGCGCTCTCGGTGACCGCAGCGCGCTCCTGCCGCGCTTGTTGCCTCCCCCGCCGCTCACTGCTGCGTCTCCTCCCTGGATGGGTGTGCTGCAAGTTGTGCTGCGGCACAGCGTGGTGGCAGCATGCGAGCGCCAGCTGTCCCAGCGTCGTGCCCACCAAACTCCCCTCCGCACCCCTGGCTGCAGAGTACTATGTGCAGGGCGGCGAAACCAAGCGCATGTTCCGTGAAATGAAGCTGCAGGTGGGTGGGCGCTTTGGCTGTGCTGTGCTGCACTGTGGGTTGGCAAAGGAGGCTCTGCCGCCCGAGGGCCGCCACGCCTGTGTCGTCGCATTCGTCCCACTGTGTTCCTGTGTTGCAGCCTGGTGACTGGCTGCGTGTAGAAGGGGCTGGATCCACCGACCTGGAACCTCTGCCCCTGATACTTATCCATCTCTTCATGCCCCCCCCCCCCACCCCACCCACCCCACACACACCACCACCCACCCCCGCTGCAGGCTGGCGACGGTCTGATGCTGGAGCTGGTTGCAAAGCATGCGGGCGTGCCCACCACGCGCCTCACCATCATCCCCGCAGGTGGGTCTGGGGGCTGCCTGGGCTGGCAGGCTGCAGGCAGGCAGCAACAGACAAGGCTGTACCTGCAGGTCACTGCAGCAGCAGCAGCAGCAGCACACACTCACGAGCATGACATCATGTGCACGCGTTCATCCCGCTGGTTCTCCTCCTTGCTGATCCTCTCATCGCGCCGCGACCCTGCTGCCCACCCGCAGCCCGCAACCCGCACGCGCCCGCCATACTGGCGTCGGCAGCGGAGCAGGCGGCAAAGCGCGCGGAGCGGCTGGCCGCCAACCCCAAGGGGCCCAAGGGCGCAGGGGCGCCCAGGAAGCGCAAGAAGGTGAGGGCGATGTGGGGTAGCCTCTGCGGGCACAACATCAGGCTGCGGTCGATGCCCGTCGCTGGCCCTCTTGCCTGCCTGCCGCGGCCTTGCACGCCACCCCGCGTGCGTTCCCTCTACCTAGGAACGTGTGCAGGCTCTCTGACCGTTGCTCGGCCGCACGGTCTGGGTGCTGTGCCTGCACTGCAGGTGGGAGATGAGGAGACTGACGAGGAGGAGGAGTGGGAGGCGCTGTTCGGGCCGGCGGCCACCACGGGCGGGCGGCGCAGCCGGCAGCGCAGCCGCAAGCAGTTTGGTGAGTGCGGGGAGCTGCGTGCTCGCGATGGCACATGCACAGGAAGGCAGACCGCCGGTGCCAGCACAGCCGCAAGCAGTGCGGTGCGAGTCCAGCGAGTTGGACAGTTTTGCAGTGCTGTCGTCGCACAGGTGTCAACCTCCGACGCAAAACCCTGCTGCTGCCCTCCATGCCTGCCCCTCAGGCGACGATTTTGTGAGCGGCCTGGACGAGGCGTGGGCGGCGGCGGCACGCAGCGACGACGACGAAGTGCCAAACTCTGGTGGGCTGCTGGGTCGCCGGGCAGCACAGCGTAACTTGGGCATTGCAGCTTGTGGGCTGCATGCAGCAGGCCACGGCCATCCCGTCTGCAAATCAAACGCCCGGTCCCGCCACCGTAACTTGCCTCCCAGTCCCGTGTGACCCTTTGCTCACCCCGCCGGCTCCTGCTCAGCAGCCCCCGCCGGTACTCCCGCCTGCATGCTCAAGAGAGTCCGCCCGTCTCCCTCCCTCTGCCTCCCTCGTTGTGCAGATGAGGACTTCAGCGAGGGCGAGAAGCGGCGGCGGCGCGGCGACTCGCGCTCTGCCGCTGCCAGCTCCGGCGGCGCCTCTGCGCTGGACGGAGTGCCTGAAGTGGTGAGCCCCGGGGTTTCTTGCAGCGTGGGGCATACACGCGAGCGGCCTGCGGAAACTTTCAGGAAACAAGCAGCTCCAGGTGAGCGTCAACGCGCCGACAAATCGTAGGACATCTCGGAAACAAGTGCTAGCAAGCTCTGCACGCGCACACGCACACTGCACGCTGACGGTCAGACCTTGCTGGGCCACCCATCCTGCAGGTGGGCTTGGCGGAGGACAGGAACGTGCTGAAGATAAAAATAAACCGCAAGGAGAAGGGCTGCGACTCGCTGCCGGGCGGCGGCAGCAGCGCGGGCGGCGGCGGCGAGGGCGAGGCCAAGCGCGAGCCGCTGGCGCTGCTGTCCAAGAAGCTGCTGCGGGTGAGGAAGCGCCCGCCTTGCCTTGTTGCAAATGCAGCTCTAATTATGTGTGCTGTGCTGTAGCAGTGCAGTGGCCATGTTCACGCCTGTGCTGTCGCCAGCCTGGGCCTGCGCTGCTCCCGAAGCCCTCTGCCCCATCCGCTCCCCCCGCTCACATCTGCCTGTCCTCTGCCTGCCGTCACCACCTCCGCCGCAGGACGACACCGGCGCGGTGACTGGCGCCGAGTGCCGGCTGGGCTGGGAGGCGGGCGGGCGGACCGCCCTGCAGCTGAGCCGCGCGCTGAGCCAGTTTGGAGCGGCGCACGTGGACACAACGAGTGAGTGGCACTGCCGGCATGCGGTGCTGTTCGTTCGGCAGTCAGATGGTCAAAGTGGGTGTGTGTGTGTGGGGGGGGGGGGGCGGCGGGGGCGGGGGCAGGACGGCGCGGCGAGTTGGTTGGTTGCAGAGTGCACTGCTCTCACCCGGCTCCGTCCCCTGCTACCCGCTCGCCCCTGCACGCCTCCCGTTCTCCCCGCCACCACCCCTGCCTGGTCACCCCGCACGCGTCCTGTTCTCCTCTGTCACCACCCCATGCAGCCGTGGAGACGTTCGAGGTGAAGCCTGACGACCGGGTGCTGGAGCTGACGCTGCGGCTGGCGCCTGGGGCGGCGGGGCGCGGCGAGGCGCTGGAGGCCGCGATTGTGGGGCTGCTGGACGCGCTTTGAAGGTCCACGCAGCTACGGGGGGCCTGCAGCTCGCGGGTAGAGTGCAGTGGTGCCAGGGGCAGCGATTGCGGGCGCGTTGCAGCCTCTCACTCTGGCCCCACCCCCCTGCAGCTCTTCTTCACACTTGTTCAGTGCATGCCGTTGCTGCGTGATGGTCACCAATCTTGTAAATTCTGCTGGCCAGCACCAACAGAGTGCCGGCGACGGACAAGCGGGACGGGCAAGAGCCCATTGAGGGGGGTGTGTCTGGCCGCATTGCTTCTGGCCCCAAGCCTTGCAGCGGCGGAGGCAGCGCAGCTACTGCACCCGGTTCGCCCCCATTCCCGGCGCCGCCCTTCCAAGACGGCCCTAAATGCACCGGAAGTCGCTGGCAGGCGGTGCAGAGGCTGCAGGCCTCCCATGCCGCCGGCCCGCCGCTTCATGCCGTTCGCCCCGCCGGCAAAACCCCCTCGCCCTCCGCCACCTCAGTCAACGTCATGCCGCCCACCGCCGCCGCCTGCAGCTGCTGCAGAGCCTGCCCAGCCCCTTTTGCGGCCAGGAGACCTGCCAACCTGCTTCACCGTCGCCTTTGACTTACAAGAGCTTGCTTCACACACAAGAGCTTGCTATACACAGGACTGAAATGTACAAGAGGACAGACGAATACAGAGTGTGCCGCGCTCAAGTACAGGGGAACCAGGCCAAGGCGCTGCAAATACAACAAGATCGTCTCTTCTCTCAATCTTCACTGTTTACTTCGATGCTGCGCCGACGCCGTTACACAGGCCGCCATGCCTGGCAGCCTGCGACGTGCTGTCTGCTGTCTGTCGATTCACGCCTGCCGCGCAGCGCCGCCGCCGCCTGTGCCTCGCCACCGTCACGCCGCACCTGCCGCCACAGCCTGCGCCTCGCCTCCCTGCGCCTCCCCTGCCAGCGCCACCACTGCCAACACGTGCCCCTCCTCCACCTGGTGTAGAACGAGCGGGAGGGCGGAGGGGGTGGGGCGAGGCAGGCGAGGCAGGCCGTCGCTCTCATCCTCCCTTGGGCGCCCCCCAGGCCCGGAGCAGCCCTGCGCTTCGGTCCTTTGTCAGCTCTCCCGCATGATGCGTCGTGTCCGTGGGTCAGATTTTCTAGCCAGCCAGCCAGCCATGGCCCCCCCCCTCCCCCCCACCTGTCCCCCCGCAAAGCTGTGCAGCTCGGCGACGGTGCCGGCAAAGGGGGCGCGCACTGCAACAGGGGCGGGGGGCGGAGCAGCAGGCGAGCGGGTTGGAGGCCGGGCGAGGCCTAGGCCGGAACGTCTGAACGCAGGCAGGGCGTCAGCGCACCGACATCAGGCGGAGGAGCAGGGAGGGCAGGCAGGTGGTGGCATGCTGGATGAACACTGGTCTTGGGACGGCAGCAAGGGCCAAGGGACAGCAGCAAGTGCAACCACCAAATGGCAGGCTTGTAGATGGCCAGCTGCACAGACAGCGCGTCGTGCAGCACGGTGGCTGCACGCTCCCCCACCCGTCCACCCACCCACCCGTGTGCTCCATCTTCATGGCTTCGACCACCACCAGGGGGTCTCCCTCTGCAACGCTTTGGCCAGCGGACACAAACACCTGCACGGGGAGTGGCAGGCACCACAATGCCCTGCTTTTCAAAACAGGCATGCGTCACACGCAACGGATCGGAGCACCAACTTGCTTTGAAGCCGTGGCGAGGCGCCGCCTCCAGCCCTCCCCCACGCGCGCGCCCCCCCCCCCCCCCTCCCCCCCTACCCACCTTGACGACGCGGCCGGGCATGGGGGTCACGACGCTGCCCGCCGCCTGCGCCGCAGCGCCGGTGCGCAGCCAGCGGCGCACGACCGGACGCCTGCAGGTGGCAGGGGGAGGCAGGGGGAGGCTGCGTCGGTGAGGACTAAGGGGCTTGGCCACGAAAAGTATATGGTCATTGGCCACGAAAAGTATTTGGTCACAGTGACGCAGTCGATCAAGGAGGCAGGGAGCCGGCCGGAAGGCCAGCAGACCACCAGCCAGCCAGGCCAGCAGGAAACATGGGATCGGATCTTCAGCCTCCTAACACGCGCTCGCCTGAACTGGTGCTGCGTGCCATTGATCCACAGGTCCAGCGCCTCTTCCTCGCCATGGCTGCGGCGGGCAAGGGGTGCAAGGGGCGCAGTCGAAGCGGAGACGGCAGGCAGTTCAGCGCGCGCCGCCCAATGATGCGCGGCGGCACTGAGCGGCTGCAGCAGACAGCGGGGAAGAAGCAGGAGGGAGCGCCCACAGCCACCAGCCACCAGAGACACGCAGGGCCCCCGAGCTGCACAGCGTGCCGGGCCGCGCAACTCTGTAACGCCTGCGCAGGCGTGCCTGGCGTCCTCCACCGGCACGTTAGTCCCTGTGAGCGTGCGCGGGCTCCCACCTGTGCAGGCACCAGGAGGCGGTGAGCCGCTGCCCGTCCACCTCAGCGCTCACGCTGTCCCCGCTGAGCTCCACGCCAGACACCACCAATGGCCTGGGGCCGCCGCCGCCGCCGCCGCCGCCGCCGCTGCTGCTGTCGTGCGCGCCGCTGACCAGCAGGGTGCCGTCCGGCTGGCAGGCGACTGTCAGCTCGTGCTGCGAGTGAGACGCAGAAGGGGGGGTGCGGCGGCATGCAGGGGGTGAAGGGTGACGGGCACAGGGTGCAGGCATGCTCATCGAATGCTGTGTTGGACTGTGCTCGTACCCACCGCACCCCATCCCAACCCTGCCCACCTCTCCTCCGCTCTTGGAGTGCGAGAAGGCCACCGGGCAGGAGAAGGAGTGGTTGACCCTGACGGTAGGCGGGTGGTGTGTGTGTGTGTGTGGGGGGGGGGGGGGGGGGGGGGGGACAAGAAGGAGGCAGAGGTGGGGGGAAGCGCGAGGGGCGTCCAGGCGGGGCAACAGGAGCACAGCCAGCAGCCTGGCGCAGGTCGGTCGGGGCCTGCAGTGCATGGACTCTCTTGGCACAAACCTGAAGCTGTCGGAGAGGCTCCAGGGGCCCGGCGCGCCGCCGCCGCCGCCGCCGCCGCGCCCCACCGCCAGCTGCAGCCAGGCGACGGCCGCCAGCGCCAGCACGGGTGCGGCGGGCGGCGGGCGCGCCAGCAGCTCCCCCTCGTGCTTGGCGATGAAGGAGGTGTCGACGGCGCCCTGCGGTGGGCAGGGGGCGGTGCTGTTAGAGTGTCTGTTGGTGACAAGCTGGCGCCAGCAGCAGCAGCAAGGGTGACGTGCGTGCGGCGTGCGTGCGTCGCTGCAGACAGGCGCGCGCCAGCGGGTCACCTGTGCGCGCAACCCTGCCTGCCTCACCTGCTGGAACTCCTTGTTTTGGGTGATGCGCTTGAGGAACTCGACGTTGGTGGGCAGGCCTCCCACCTGCATCACACAGCACGAGGAGCGCAGGGTGGGCGGACGAGCGGTGTGGCCGTGGGTGCCATGCCGCAAGGAAGCAGGCTGTTGGAGCGCGCTGCGTCCCAGCCCCTGCACCACCCCTGCCTGCGTGCCTGCCTGCCTGTGTGCCTGCCTGCCTGCCTGCCTGCCCGCCCCCCCCCCCCCCCGCTTGAAGCACCTGCAGCTGCGCCAGCGCGGTGTGCAGGCGCGCCAGGGCGGTGGCACGGTCCGGGGCATGGCACACCAGCTTTGCGATCATCGGGTCGTAGCTGACGCCAACCTGCCCGCACCGAGCGCAGCAGGATGAGCAGTGCCAGACGTGACGGGGCATGGCTACACGTGACTTGCGACCGCGCTGCCGCCGCTGCTTCCCTGCAAGCAAGCGCCTTTCCCAGGCTGCACCAGCAGCACGACAACAACCCAGCGCTGACGGGAGGCCGGCTGCGGCAGCTGCTGCAACCCCTCACCAGGTCTCCCTGCTGCACGCCGGAATCCACCCGCAGCGGCGCGTTCTCAAAGAAGGCGGCACCAGGGGGCACGCGCCAGCGCAGCACGCTGCATGCATGAATGCGGGGAGGCAGCGCACCGCAGCAACTGAGGCGCGGGCAGCTCTGACTGCCAGCACCGTCGGGACCCGCCACTCCCACCACACCTGCTCCTTGCGGCACCCACGGTTGCTTGTCGCCGCCCCCCAGCAGGCACGAAGCTATCCCCACCTGCTGCCTGCATCACTCGCCCACCCCCCTCGTTGCTCACCGCCCCCCAGCAGGCAGGAAGTTGTTGTCGGGGTTCTCGGCGTAGATGCGGGCCTCAAAGGCGTGCCCCTGCAGACGACGCCAACGCAGGGACCGCAGGTTGGCTTGG
Organism: Micractinium conductrix; assembly: GCA_002245815.2. Taxonomy (NCBI): domain Eukaryota; kingdom Viridiplantae; phylum Chlorophyta; class Trebouxiophyceae; order Chlorellales; family Chlorellaceae; genus Micractinium; species Micractinium conductrix. The sequence goes on from LHPF02000004.1 coordinate 1,750,322, forward strand.
TTTTGAAGGGCAGCCGCGGGGCTGTGGTGGGTCCAACCGAGTTGGCTGGGTTGCATTGGCGACAGGGTGGTGCGCATACATATGCAGCAGCGGCCACAAACGGGTACAGGACAGGACAGGGCAGGACAGGGCAGGGGAGGCTCCAGCGACGGCCGCACCGACTCACGTCAATGCTCAGCTGCTCCTGCGCCAGCGGCAGCGCCTCCTGCGCCGCCACCCTCAGCTGCCACTCCACCAGGTCGTGCCCGGTGATGGCCTCGCTGACAGGGTGCTCCACCTGCAGCCGCGTGTTCATCTCCCTGGCGGTTGTTTGCGCACGGGTGGAGGTCGGGGATGTTAGTCGCGAGTCCCTCGTGAAGAAACGATGAAGTGACACAAGAGAACGACTGTTTTATACGATGAGAAGGCTCACATGAAGAAGTACTCGCCGCTGTCCACGTCCACTATGAACTCCACGGTGCCTGCGCTGCGGTACCCCACCGCCCGCGCCGCCGCCACCGCCGACTCGCCGATGGAGCGGCGGAACTCGGCGGAGATGCCCGGCGCGGGGGCCTCCTCTATCACCTGTTGGAAGGGGGGGGGGGGGGGGGGGGCAGGGGTGGATATTGAGAAAGGGGGGGGGGGGGGGGGGGGGGGTCCCGTTGAGCAAGGGGGCGATATTGACATGGCCTTGTAAGAGTGGACGCATGCACGCATTCAAGGCGGGGAGACGAGGGAGGGGTGCCGCGAAAGCAAACCAGCACACCTTCTGGTGGCGCCGCTGCACCGAGCAGTCACGCTCAAACAGGTAGACAGCATTGCCGTGCGCATCGGCAAACACTTGCACCTGTCAAACAAAAACAGGTGGAAACAGTTGAAAACGTTGGAAACAGTTGGAAACGTTACAAAAGGGGTGTAAGGCGGGACCGAGGGGGAGGCACGGCGTGAAGCAGCATCGCGCGCTGCACATCCAGCCGTCCTGCCCTCAACCTGCATGCCCACGGCAGGGCATGCAGGCTCGCTGTGCCTGCGCCGCCAGGCCAGCTTCGAACTTACAGGCAGACTGGCTTTCCCTGCACTGTCCCAACCGCACCTCGATGTGGCGCGGCCTCGTGATGAACCGCTCCAGCAGCACCCGCTCGTCGCCAAACGCAGCCGCCGCCTCGCGCCGCGCAGAGTGCAGCGCGTCCTGAGGGGGGGGGGGGGGGACGGTCACGGGAGCTGAATTGTAACTACGCAGCCAGCCAACCATAGCCTTGTGTTGGAGCGCTGCTGCCCCCCTTTCATCCCCGCCACCCACACCCACCATGAACTGTCCTGGCGCCGAGGCCAGCTTCATGCCCTTGCCGCCGCCGCCCATCACGGCTTTCACCAGCAGCGGGTAGCCGATGCGGTCAGCCTCCGCCTGCCATGTGGGAGGGTGCGGCAGGGAACGACGGGGGGCAATGGGCAGGAGCGCAGGGCAGCGGGGCCGTGCGTGATGCAGCCGCGGCAGGGGGCTCGCTGGTGGTAGCAGGCGGCGGGCGACACCGCTGAGCACTTGCCTGCATGTGCTCCTCCCCCTGCTCCTCCCCGTGGTAGCCTGGTACCACCGGCACCCCAGCCTCCGCCATCAGCGCTTTAGCTTCCGACTTGTCGCCTGCAGAACGAGCAAGGGCAGAGCGGGGAGGAGGGTAGGGCAGCAGGCGGAGGGGGGGGCAGAGGATGGGGCAGAGCATGGGGCAGGGGAAGCATTATAGGAAAGGAAGACCGCCGCTGGCAGGTACATACCCATGGCCCCTCCCACACACCATTACCCTCCCTCCCTCGGCCACCCTGTCCGCTCTTCACCTACCCATTGCACGGATCGCTGAGGCAGGGGGGCCAACAAACGCGATGCCTCGCTGCTCGCAGGCGGCTGCAGAGGGGGGGTGAGACAAGAGGGGGCAGGCGGGGGAGGTGGGTTATCCAACACAATCCTGCACCTTGCCCCGCCCTCCTGCATTGCTATCTCGAGTGTCCACTCCTCATTCCTCGGTTGTCCACTCTTCATACACGTGAGACGCGTTCCCCCCACACGACGTCACCCCCTCACCCACCTGCAAACCCCGAGTTTTCTGAAAGGAAGCCGTAGCCAGGGTGCACCGCAGAGGCGCCGGTACGTTCCGCCACCTGTAAAGAGAGATGGTGGTGGTGGTGGTGGGTGGGTGGGTGGGTGGGTGGGGTGGGGGTGGGGGTGGGGGTGGGGGTGGGGGTGGGTGGGTGGGTGGGTGGGTGGGTGGGTGGGTGGGTGGGTGGGTGGGTGGTGGGTGGTGGGTGGTGGGGTGGTGGGGTGGGGGTGGGGGGGGTGGTGGGGGGGGGTGGGGGGGGTGGGGGGGGGGGGGGTGGGGGGTGGGGGGGGTGGGGGGGGGCGCGTGCGTGCGTGCGTGCGTGCGTGCGTGCGTGCGTGCGTGCGTGTGTGTGTGTGGGTTGGGGGGTTGGGGGGGGGGAGGGGGGGCGCGCGCGCGCGCGCGGGGCGGGGGCACTTGGCAAGGCCTTCCCCCAGGCGGAGAGCAGAGCGGCAGCCCCGACCCGCCAGTTCCCACTCCCAGTGTTGATGCCGCGCCCTCAACCACACACGCGCACCTCCAGGATTCGGTCGGTCCGCAGGTAGGACTCGCGGGCGGCGGGAGGCCCGATGCAGAAGGCTTCGTCTGCCAGTGCCACATGCTGCAGGGACGAGTGGGTGGGTGGGTGGGCGGGTGGGCTGATGAGTGGGTGAGTTGTGATGGAGGGACGCTGCAATGGTGCACGCAGGAGGCGGTTGCGGGGGACCCGATACCACACAACGCAGCCTGCTAGCTCGACACCCTGCAGGCAGCTGGTGGGCGAGCGGCAAGGCCTGCGCCTGTGGAGGGAGGCGACATGCCGACGAGGCCAGGCGGGCAGGCAGCAGGTTTCCCAGCAACACCAGCTGCGCACAACCGCCGCTGCTTCGTGTGCCTGGTTGCACGCCCAGCAGGCCCTTTCCTGGTGGACCCAACATTCCCAGGCCCCTGCCGCACCTTGGAGTGCCGGTCGGCCTCGCTGAAGACTGCCACCGAGGGGATGCCGAGGCGGCGGGCGGTGGCGAGCACGCGGCACGCAATCTCGCCGCGGTTGGCCACAAGCACTTTGCTGAGGGCGGGTGGCGGGCGCTGGGAGCTGGTGCTGCTGAACAGCCGGAGCAGGCGGCGAGAGGAGCGGCGTGCCGCGTGCGGCAGCATGGTTGTCGGCGAGCGGGCGGCGGCGCAGGCGCCGGTGGGAAAGCAGCTGTCGCTGGGTCGGGCGACGGCAAGGGAGCACTTTCTAGGACTTGGGAGCGGCTGAGAAGGCTCGAGAGAGGCGCAAACAACGAAGAGGAGCCAGCCTGGGCGCCGGGGCTGGTCGAACGGCGTTGGTTGCGGAACGGCCTGCCTCCTTCGTGCAGCTGGACGACCAGGCCGAGCGAGCAGCAGGGAGAGCCCGAGACAGCCTCCCAGGAAAGCAAGAGAGCGGACACAGCAGGTCCACGCAGACACCTCCGAAATCAAGCGCCACGCGCTCCCCCGATCCAAACCGACCTTCCTTCGACTACATCGACGTGTCGATCAGCGTTTCGGAGCGCGCACCGACAGTTTGGAGCACGTATGGCACTTCGGGCTGCAGCCCTGCTGCAGCCCGCGGCTCTGCGAGCCGCCCCAGCAGCTGCGACTGGCTTTGCACGCTGGCTCAGCGCCGCTGCACACGCTAAGGGGGGCGGCCAGCTGCAGGTGAGTCTGGGGTTGCCGCCGCTCGCCGCCGCTTGCCACTCGCCGACACCGCCGCTGCCTGCCACCCCCTCGACTCGCACCAATACACAACCGCCCTCCCAACAGGTAGTGCTCGAGCCTCTGGATGGTCCAAACGAGGGTGAGCCTGGTGGCTGGCTGATGGGGGGCCCGACACATCCAGCACCCCTGGCTGCAGCGCTTGTGGTCCCACAGTGAGCAAGCGCCGCCAACGATACCCCCACCTGCCCTGCCCCGCTTTGCCCCCTCCAAACAAGTTCAGGCATCTTTTTCCTCACCCTCAGCCGCCCCGAGGCCCGCAACTCCATCGGGCGGCAGCTGCTGAGGGAGCTGCGCGAGTGCCTGGCCACGGTGGCGCAGGTGCGGGCGGGCAGACACATTTGTACACAGGCGTGGGTGGGATGGGAGGGGTGGTGAGCAAGGGGGCGCTCCTAGCTGCCAGCGCTGAATGAATTGCAGGAGTGCCTGACCACTGTGGCGCAGGTGCGGGCAGGCAGGGGGGAGCGCATGCGAGTGGGTGACGAGTGCAGGCGCTGCGAGCAACTCGCCCATCTCGCCCGTCACGCCTCCCACCCCCAACCTCCTCCCGTCCAACGCAGGAGAGGACCACGCGCTGCGTCGTGGTGCGGTCGACGGTGCCTGGGGTCTTCTGCGCAGGGGCAGACCTCAAGGTGGGTGGGTGGGTGGGTGGGTGGGCGGGTTTGTGGGGACGGGGTGCTGGGAGGGATTGTTGAATGATCAAACAGCTGCAGGCCTAGGCGTTGGTGCATGCATGTTCACGCCTGTTGGCAATGCCCCCCCCCCCCTCCCCCCCCCCGCCCTCCCAGGAGCGCGCTGTTATGAGCGCCGACGAGGCCTCCCAGTTTGTGCGGGAGCTGCGCGCCACATTTACGCAGCTGGACGCGCTGCCCATGCCCACCGTCGCCTGCGTCGACGGGTGCGCCAGCCGGCCTGCCGGCGGCATGCCACGAGGCAGCATGCATGCAGGAGTACGTACGCTCTGGCATTGGCGTCTCGAAGCTCTTTGCCCCAAGCGACTCCCTCCCCTCCCGCACCCTGCAGGTATGCGCTGGGCGGCGGCGCCGAGCTGGCCCTGGCCTGCGACATCCGTGTGTGCGGCCGTGACACGCAGTTTGCCTTCCCTGAAACGCGGCTAGGCATCATCCCGGGGTGCGCTGCGCAGGGGGGGCCCGCGGTGGGAGTGGCACGCCCCTGCTGCTGCTCCGTGGCTTGCGTGGGGCGGCAGGGCAAGGGCAGAGACGGTGCGCCGGCAGGCGAGCACTCGCAGGTTTTCCCTCTGCCCTTCCACTCCCGGCCCCCGCCCGCCTTCCATGCAGGGCCGGCGGCACGCAGCGGCTGCCGCGCATAGTGGGGGCGTCGCGAGCCAAGGAGCTCATCTACACGGGGCGGTGAGGGCGGGAGGGCTGGCGTTCGACAAACCGTGGGAGCACCGAGGGCAGTGACATGACAGGAGGTCCTGCCCCATGCAGCCACTCGTCAGGTCACCCACTTGTGTGCACCTGTTCACCCTGCTGCAGGCGCGTGGACGTGCACGATGCCCTGGCCATGGGTCTGGCGGACCACGGGGCAGTGGAGAGCAGCTCGGAGGAGGTCGCGCTGCGGGTGGCTCGGGAGATTGCCCAGGCAAGAGAGGGGGGCCTAATTTCGGGTTCAGGGTTCCTCCCTGTGCCAACCTGTGCCACCCTGCGGCGCGCTCCGTCTGGCGCCGTGCCAGGCCGACGCAGCTGCCCGCCCCTGCCCTGCCTTTATCGCACCATCCCCCCCCCCCCCCCCCCGCCGACTCATGCCAGGGAGGCCCGGTGGCGCTGCGCCTGGCCAAGGCAGCCATCAGCCTGGGCTCCGAGCTGGACCTGGCCAGCGGGCTGCGGGTGGAGGAGGCATGCTACGCACAGGTGGGGCGGGGCGCAGCATACAACAGCGGCGCCCAACCCCTGCCGTTTGGGCCTTGTGGGGAGGGTGCGTGAAGCAGGGCTGGCTGTTGTGCATGCATGCGATGCACTTGGCCAGCCGCTTTCTCGCTGCGGGCGCCTGCCGGCACCGCGTTTGCCTAAAAACCGGCTACAGGGCCTGGCAAGCCGCTTTCTCGCTGCTGACAACCCCCTGACAATCCCCTGACAACCCCGTGCAGGTCATCCCCACCAAGGACCGGCTGGAAGGCCTGGCCGCGTTTGCGGAAAAGCGGCAGCCAAAGTTCACGGGCGAGTGACCGAGGTGCAGCACGCAACACGTTGCTGGCGGCCGCTGAGCCCGAGGCCGACGGACCGTGAGCGGGTGCTGCTTCGAACGGTATGTTGACTGGCAGGCTGAGGGCTCGACGGCCCAGCCTGCGCCGCTGCGAAAGCGGTGGCCGGCGGCGATGCCACCCAGCGCTATTGGCGATGCAGCGCCCTTCCTGCAGTCTGCGCTGCCGATGGTAGCGCAGGCCTCTGGAGTTTGTATATATACGTAAATCGCATTCAGACAGGATGGCGAGACGAAAGGCTGCAGGTCGTGTGGTCGTGCGGACCTGGTGACGCCCGCTGCCGCTGCCGCTGCCGCCGTCGGCCCAGCGTGGCGACCGCCTGCTCACACCCCGGCAGCCTGCACTTCGCTGCTCATTGCACTTCTCTTCCCTTTCGACACCTCTCTGAACGCTTTCGCCTCGCTTCCCGCCAGGCTCGAGAAGCCGAGCACCAGCATCAGAAGCCTCCTCTCCCGCCGCGCGCTGCACGAGCGGCCTGCGACAACCCACAGCTAGGCAGCTGGTCGCGGGCGGCGGGCGGCGCCGCCAGGGGGAGAATGAGCTACCTCCTGCCCCATCTGCACAGCGGCTTTGCCGTGGACCAGGCCATCCTCTCGGTGAGCGCGTGGGCTTGGCGGGGCGCCGCGCGGGAGGACAGCAGCGGCGCGGCCGCCATCACCGCCGCCCGCGCATGCCGCCGCTCAATCGGTCGTGTTGCCCCCCTTACAGGAGGAGGATCGCGTGGTCATCATCCGATTCGGACATGACTACGACGAGACGTGCATGCAGATGGACGAGGTGTGTGGGTGCTCCCTTGGGCTCGCAGCAGCGGCCGCGCAGCTTGCCTCTTTGTGCCGCAGCCAAAGTGTGGCCCCCGGCCTCGTGTCATCATCTCCGTCCGTCCCCTCCCTCGTGCCATGTCAGATCCTAGCGGGCACTGCAGAGCGCATGAAGAACTTTGCGTGCATCTACCTGGTGAGCGTGGCAATGGTCGGAGCAGGCGGCGCCGGGCAGGGTAGGAGGAGCTGGCAGGGTATGCGCAGGGAGGCCCTGCGCGCGTGGTGTAGTTGCCAAACTTGTCTGTGCGCCCCCCCGCTTTTGACCGCCTCGCAGGTCGACATCAGCGAGGTGCCCGACTTCAACGCGATGTACGAGCTGTACGACCCCTGCACAATCATGTTCTTCTTCCGCAACAAGGTGACTGCTGCGCGTGGGGGCGCCCACCTGCGTTGCTGCACTGATCACGCCTGGCTGGTGGGTTGGGTGGGCGGTGCTGGCCCATCCACCGTCGTGCTGCGCCTGCGAAGCAAGGTCAGTGATGCTTGGAAGCTGACTTGGCACGCCTGCATGCATGCCTCGGGGCTAGCATGCCACAGCCCCGCACGCGCGCACGCCTGCATTTGCTCCCCTGCCTGATCATGCTTGCGCGCGTGCGCGTCGCGCACATTCCATGCAAGCACATCGCACGCATGCGCATGCATGCACACAAACGCACAGATAATTACCCTGCCGGCCGTCACTCATGGCTCAAGGGCAGTCTCTTTGCGACAGCAACCACCCGCGTCACTGTTGGCGCTGGCCGGGGCACAGCAGGCGCCGGGGCTTCGCGCCCCCCCGCCCGCCCCACCCGCCAGCGCTGTTTGACCGCGGGTACACCCCACCCCTAGTGTGCAATGTTTCATCACGGTTGCTTCTTTTCTCCTTCTGGCTGCCCTTGCTGCACTCACAGTGCCGGCCCTTGCCTCCACGCCGCCTCCGGTGATGCATCACCTTCTGCCTGCCTTGCAACCGGGGCAGGGCATCCCGATTGACCCCCGCAGCGCACCACCTGCTCCTCTCCCATGCCTTCACCGCATGCCACGCTTGCGCCCGCTTGTTGCTCGCTCCCGCCGTCTTCTCACCCTCTCCGCCCGCCTCCCCTCTCCCCTACCCCGCCCTCGTATGCCCCGCCAGCACATCATGATTGATTTGGGGACGGGCAACAACAACAAAATCAACTGGGCCATGAATGACAAGCAGGAGTTTGTGGACATTGTGGAGGTGGTGAGTAGATGTTACATTGCATTTTTTGGTTGCCGAGGGTTTGTGCGCGCTGGTGGAGGTGATGAGCGCCAGGTGCCGCCCCCGAGACCAGCCTGCCAGCGCTGCGTGACAGCCAGACAGCGCTGCTGCTGCACCAGCCAGATTCTGCTGCTGTGCCGCAGCTGGCTGTGGTAGTGATGTTGGTAAGCGTGCCGTTCCCCCCACCACCGCCGCTGCAGCCGCTGCACCGCTCAGCAACCCCTCTCGACCCCTCCACCCCTCCCCTCCACCCCCCTGCAGGTGTACCGCGGTGCTCGCAAGGGCCGGGGTCTGGTGGTCTCTCCCAAAGACTACAGTACCAAGTACAGGTATTAATAAGCGAGCGGGACGAAGCTCCCGACTGCCCGTGTGGCTTCGGGCAAAGGAACCAGCACACGCGGTCAGTCGGCGTCCCGCCCCAGCCCCCTTTTACCACCACTTGACTTGAGACCAGAATCGAGATGCACCCACTGTTGACCCGCTCCAGCCTCCCCCATCCAGCGCCTGTATTTGATTAATCGCCGCCCGCCTCCTTCGACCCGTGTACCCTCGCCTCGGCCCGCTGCCCCTTGCCCGCCGCTCCCTCTGCTGCCTGCACGCCCCTGCATCCCCTGCAGCTGCAGTACGCAGCCTCCCTCACTTGTAATGAGCTGCCTGGTGTACACGCCACAAGTGGTGAAAGCGCTGCAAAGGGTTGCAGTGCGACAGCCTGGGCTGTGGTGACGCCGCCCAGGGCAGCGCAAGGCGCCCAAGGGAAGGAACTTGGAAGGAGCGGCAGGGCCGGGGCAATACAGGGCGAGAGCAGGCCGGGGGTTGGGGGCCAGCCAAATGGCATGGGACCTGGTGGTGGCAGTTGCAGGCGCGTCGTGCACGCCGCCGCCCTGCGTCCCGCCTGCTGGGGACTGTCGGCCAGTAGTGTTCAACAACGGCAGGTCGCTTGAGAGAGGGAGGCTGCCGCCGCTGCCGGTCAAAGGGTGCAAGCGGACAGGCGGCAGCTATGCCCAAAGACAGCAGGTTGGGAGGCCGTTTGCGCACATGTGCCTGCCCTGCGCCCAACTCCTCCGTTACTTCCTTGCCCTCCCTCCCAGCCTCCTCTCCTCTGTCCCTGTCCTGCATTGCTGAGATGTTTTACACCTCCCAACCATTTGTGGCGGGGGCGGTGCACTGCCGTCCCGACGCAACACAAAGCGCCGCGCGTGAAGTGAGCTGCCTAGGGTGGCGGGTGAAAGCTGCCTGGGGGGTTAGAGAAGGGGCATAGGTGCGTGCGCTGGGGGAGCGCAGCAGAGGGGGACGAGCAAAGCAGGGGCTTGCTGGCTGTCGGTTATAGCGGTGGGTGAGGGGAGCTGTTGGGGCGGGTGCTGAGGGGCGGAGGAGGGGGGAGAAATGCTGCTGCCAGGGAGGGGGGCTGGCTGGGTAGGGGTCAGGTCAGAAGCAGGTGATGCAGGCGGGCACGCAGGAGGGTCGCCCGTGCGCCACAGCCGCGGGTCGCCGTCAGTGAGGGTACAAGTCAGGGGCAACAGGTCTTGCACTGCTGCCCCGCTGCTGCTGCTTCCATCGTGCGTTTAACCGCTGGTGAACTTGGTCACGGCCTGCGACAGGAGGCGGGCGAGAAGGGGCAGCAGGTTGGCTGCGGGGCGCTTTCGGCAGCCCACCTCTCCGGCGGCTGCCGCAACGGCCTCGTGTGCAGGCTGGAGACTGCCAGAGACGGCCCGTACGCACAGCATGCGCCCCAAACCCCGTCACCATCCAGCCCCTGGCGCACCTTGGTGCCTTCCGACACGGCGTGCTTGCTGAGCTCGCCGGGCAGGATGAGGCGCACGGCGGTCTGGATCTCGCGGCTGGTGACGGTGGGCTTCTTGTTGTAGCGCGCCAGGTTGCCGGTCTCAACAGCAATCTTGTCAAAGATATCCTGCAGCGGGGGAGCAGCAGGGCGGGCAGGCAGGCAAGTGGGCTTCCAGGTCGGGGAGTACACACACGTGCTTTCAAAGCGCGGGGGCAACAGCTGGGCAGGGATCGCGGCTGCGAGGCTCCATGCCGCGGCTGCGCCGATGAGGCTGTCACAGCCTCCGGAAGCGCAGCAGCACCTGGTACACAGCAAGCTGAAAGACTGCAGCACTCCCCCAACAGCCTGCGCCTGCCGCTTCCAGCTCGCCCACACCCGCCGAGCGCCGGCGGCGGCGCTCGTCGCCGGTGCTCACGTTGATGAACGAGTTCATGATGGACATGGCCTTGGAGGAGATACCGGTGTCGGGGTGCACCTGCTTCAGCACCTTGTAGATGTAGATCTTGTAGGTCTCAGCCTGCGGCGGGGGGAGGAGGTAGAGGGGCGGGCGGTTCGACGGGCGGCGTCGAGCGGCGGCGGTGTGCGCGGCACGACAGCGGCCGCCAGGACGCCTCTGGAGGGATGACGCGCTGGTCTAGTGCTGCCAGGAGGTCGCCCGAGCGGGTGAGCAGGGCCGGCGGCCCGCAAGCGCCGTTGTTACGCCTCTGGGCCTGCGCACCTTGGAGATCTGCTTGCGGGCCGCGCGGCTGCGCTTCTCGGCCACCTTTTTGGCCGTCCTGCAAGGAGAGAGCGCGGGGCGGCCGGTCAGGCGGGCGGCTGGGCCAGCTGGGTGTGTTCGAGCGTGCCAACGATCAAGCGGCGCCTCCAGGTGCCCGCCGCTCCTTGCGCCACGCTCAGGGCTACGGGTGACTGGCTGGGGCTGACGGAGGCGGCGCCTCGTGCTGCGGGCGCCTCGGCCTGCAACAGCTCGCTCCCGGGCGCTCACTTCTTGGCGGGCGCCTTCTCAGCCTTGGGCGGCATGGTTGCGAGGTGTGGGCGGCAGGGAGGGGCAAGAAGGAGCGAGAAACTGGGTGGGGGCGCGGCGGGAGAGCGAGAGAGGAGGGCGAGGGGCGCAGCACAGCATGCGAGCGCAGGTAACAATGGAGGGCTTTTTCACACCATACACCCATCCCAAAAGGTGCTACTCGACCAGTGCAGCGGCTGGGCGCCCGGCGCCGAGATGCGCAGACCGTTGGCAGCCGCCAGGCGCCGCCGCGCCCGGCGGCAGAAGCACACCGCCGTCGCTCGTTCCCTCCACTGTAGTCAACGCGCAGCTGCAAGGTCCGAGTATAGGGTTGTGCGCTGTATTCGCGACCAAGCTTCAGCTTTCGTTGCCTCCGCTGCGGCGCGCGTGCGCAGCCCATCGACAGCCGCCGACAGAGCAGGCGGGCGTTGCCTGCCGTGCGGCAAAGCACGCGGGCGGGCCAGTGCCCCAGCAGGCAGCACCCTCTCGCACCTGTGGTGCGTTGGTGCAATTCCCCCCTTTGAGCAGCCACCGCCGCCCTCCAGTGGCAGCCAGCCAGCGGCACGTCCTGCCCAGGGTGGCTCCCTGCCTCCCGTCCTCCAACCCTGCCACATCATTCCCAGCTTCTTAGCTTGCACGGCGTCGCGTTGCAGTCATGTTGGAGGGGGGGAGGGTACAGAGCGCGGGGGCGGTGCGTAAGCTAATGGGGGAGGCACCGCGCAGCAAAAGCAGCAGGGAGGCAGCGGGGAGGCAGAGAGGCATGAGAGGGGGGGGGGCTGCAAAAGGAGAGCAGAGTGTACAGAGCGGGGGAAGCGCTGCTGCTGGTGGCGCAGGCAGGCAGGCCCGAAGGGTGGAGGCAAGGAGGGCGCCGCTGGATGCCGCAAAGCGTAGGCATGCACGCGCAACACCTCAAAAGCGCCCACACACAGGCGCTCGCCGGCTGCGGAGCTGCACAAGGCAGCCGAACGCAGCGCGACGCCGGCCGTGCCACAAACGGGATAGAGCGCAGCACCGCATCAGGCGCCTCGCCGGTGCCGCATCACCGGTACTCCTCCTCAAGGGTGCGGAAGCGCTCGCGGATCTCCTGCACATGGGAAGAAGGTCGAATACGGCAGGGAGCAAGGCGTAGGGGTTGCAGCCAGCCAACGCGGCCCGCCGCTCAATCACCCGTCCTTCGCGAAGCGGCTGCAGCCGGGGCACAGCGACGGCGGCAACTGGCACGTGTTGCGCACGCTGTTGCTCGCCTGTCCTCTCATTGCGCACGTCCGGCACAAATACTAGCGCAAGCAGGCACGTGGGCGCGTGCTGTTGTGCGTCCGTCCCTCTTGGCGTCCCCCCCCCCTTCCCCCCGGGCGCGCGCCCGCACCTCTTCCAGCGCCTTGAACTTGGACTTGAGCGCCGCCTCGCCCTCGGCGGGGTCCTCAAACTTCTGGGAGCTGCACCCAGTGACATTGGTAGGAGTTCGGAGGTTTGAGGATGTGAGTACAGGAGCCGAGAGAGCAAGCGCTCAGCTCTCAGAGCAGGAGGAAGGCAACCGCTGCGACTCTCCCCGCCTATCCCAGCTGCCACCGCAAGTCGGTCAAGACGCACCGTCCACCGGACCCTACCCCTCCCTGCGAATGTGGGGCGGGAGGGTACTGCGTGCAAGTACTGCGTACAAACGCACCTCAGCTTGTACAGCAGGTCGCCCAGCCGCGCCTTGATCACATTGTATGTAATCTTCCCGGCGCCGCCCGGCTCGGTGCCCGCCGCCGCCGCGGTGCGCTCAACAGCATCGTTGGCGCTGCAGGCAGAAAGCGTGGGATGTGGTGGGTCAGTGGCGCCAGACGCGACGGCAGGCACGGCGGCGGCAGCAGCAGCAGCAGAAACGGCAGCACAAGCGATAGCAGCAGCAGGAAGTACAGAGGGGAATGCGGCGCACGCAAGGAGCAGGGTGGCTCACCAGGTGTAGAAGAGGATCATGTTGCGCAGCATGTCGCATGACTTGTAGAAGGGGCAGTACTTGTCGTACCTGCACGCAGAACACAGAGAGGCTTGCGTCAGCACGTGCAGGCCTGCTGGACGCCGGCGCGCGGGACGCACGATGGTGCGCGGCAAGCCTGGGGTGGGCCGAATCACATGCACCTGCACGGCTTGTCGCACGGCTTGCCGCGGATGCTGTGCAGCCATGCCGTGGAACTTTCCACAGCTGCAGCCTGTAGCGACCGGGGCACAGGCCCCCGCCCTCCCCTCCTGTGGCTCACTTGGTGTACGAGTTCTGCTGCAGGAAGTCGTCCTTGATGAGGCGGGCCACCTCCAGGCAGATCTTGTCCCCCTCTGCCAGCGCATCCTGCGCCATGGGGGGAGGGAGGGGAGGACGGCAGGGGAGGACGTTCCTTTTTGAGCAGGACGCCAGGGGGAGGTTCAGGAGCGCGATTGGAGCCGCCCCTGCGGCACTCCCTCGCCCTTGCATCTCCTGGGTGCGGCCTGCGTGCAGGCAGGCATGCGCGCGTGCAGGCAGGCATGCGCGCATGCCGGCAAGCCGGCAGGCGAGGTGTAAGTGCACCGTGCCCCATGCACACAGCACGCGGACGCACAACAACGCACCTTGCCCACAAGCTGCACAATTTCGTTGAGGTCGTCTTCCTTCTGCAGGATCTCGCGTGCCGCCTGTTGGCAGGGAGAGACACAGGTGACGAGAAACAAGTGAGTGAGGGAACGTGAGGTCGGCAGGGAGAGGAGGAGGGAGGTGGGCGGGCGCAGACAGGCAGGCAGGCAGGCAGGCACACGAGCTGGGGCAGGAGGCGGGCAGGCACAGGCAGCGTACAGCGTCACACGCACCTTGCGAGAATTGACAAAGTCGGGGTCGAAGCCGTCGTAAAAGGGCTCGAGGGCCTTGATGTACCTGCACAAGTCAGGTTGTGGTTGTGAGCAGATGCGATTTGCAGTTGAGGGAAATGTGAACCGCGGTTTGAGGAGCAGCAGCAGTGCCAGCAGCAGCAGTAGCGGCAGCGCCTGCGGCGGCGATGGCGGGGCAGCGGCGGCAGCACCAGCACAAGCAGGCAACAGCAGCGGCGCCAGGCGGCGGAAGTACCAGCCCCGCTCACTTGGAGTACGAGATGAGCCAGTTGACCGAGGGGAAGTGCTTGCGCTGCGCCAGCTTCTTGTCAAGGCCCCAGAACACCTGCAGGGGAGCAGGGTGGGCGAGTCCACGGCGGTGTCAAGCGTGACAACGGGCGGGCGGGCGGACTGTCGACACTCTGCCGCGCCTGCAAGACGCCCAGGAAGCAGGCAGCAGTCTATTTTTTTACTCCCCCCCACCCCCCCAGGCCTGCCGCCCCCCACATCCGCGCCCACCTGCACGATCGACAGCGTCGCGGTGGTCACGGGGTCCGAGAAGTCGCCGCCAGGGGGGGACACGGCGCCCACGATGGTCACGCTGCCCTCGCGGTTGGGGGAGCCCAGGCAGGACACGCGGCCGGCGCGCTCGTAGAAGGAGGCAAGGCTGCAGGGCATGGGGGTGTGGAGGCAGGCAGTGGGGGCGGGGGCAGGGCACGAGGCAGGGCACGAGGCACAGGCCCCCCCTTCCGACGTGCACGCTATGCTGGTGGGGCCCCGCTCAGCCCCCTGCAACCCTCCCCTCCCAAAACCCTGGCCTGAGGTCCCCGCAAACGAGCAGCAGCAAGCCAGCCCCGGAAGCAAGCACCCACCGCGCGCCCAGGTAGGCGGGGTACCCGCTGTCTGCGGGCATTTCCGCCAGGCGCCCCGAAATCTCGCGCAGCGCCTCTGCCCAGCGCGAGGTGGAGTCGGCCATCATGGAGAAGTTGTAGCCCATGTCGCGGAAGTACTCTGCAGGGAGAGGAGAGAGAGGACAACAATGTTGTGGAAACAGGGAGCAGGCAAAGGGTCGGAGAGTGAGGCATGGCGCCAGGCCCGGCCCTGCGCTCTCCCTGCGCCCACAAGCGTGTGACCCCGCGCCCACCAGCCATCCCATTCCCTCGAGCAGCAAGCAAGCAGGCAAGCAAGCGGGCGGCCACCCACCCGCCAACGTGATGCCGGTGTAGATGGACGCTTCACGAGCGGCCACAGGCATGTTGGAGGTGTTGGCCACCAGGGTGGTGCGCTTCATGATGCTCTCCTCACGCCCGTCGGGCAGGGTCATGGTCAGCTGCGGGGGAGGGGACGAGCAGGGGCGGGGCGGGGCGGGGTGGTGGTGGGCGCCGGGCGGGCGCGCGCGCTTGCCAGCCATGCTGCTCTGCCTGCCCTGTCGGTCGCCCCGCCCCCGCCTGCAACAGCGGCTCGCACAGCACCGTCACCTCGCACAGCTTGCTCCCAGGCACAGGTAGGAACACACCACGAATATGCAAAACAAACTAAGCAGCCAGCCACAGACCTGCGGGAAGTCCATGAGCACCTCTGCCATCTCGTTGCCACGCTCGCCGCAGCCCACGTAGATGATGCCGTCAGAGTTACTGTACTTGGAGAGGGCCTGCGGAGGCGGGAGGTGCCAGCAGATGGCGGATTGGTGAGGAGGTGACGATGGGTGCACCCGGCGGCCCCCAGGCGGCAACAGTGCGCCACCCCTTGCCCCCGAATACCTGTCCCTTGCCCCGCAGCAGCCCCCGCCACCGTTCTTCCAGCACTCCTGCCCACCCACCTGCGAAATCACGGTCTTGCCGCAGCCAAAGGCGCCGGGGATGGCGCAGGTGCCACCCAGCACGCCGGGGAACAGGCCGTCCAGGACGCGCTGCCCCGTCAGCAGCGGCGTGTTGGCAAGCATCTTCTGCGCCACTGGGCGCGGCGCGCGCACCGGCCACAGCTGCAGCATGCTGTACTCCTGTGGACCGAGAAAGGGGGGGGGGCACACCAGGGTGGGGGCAGGCGTGAGACCGGCCAGAGCGGCGGCGCGCGTGCGCGTGCGCCCTCCACTGCAAGCAGTCACGCACGCGACGCAACTGGCTGAGCTGTGCGCCGCATTCGCCATGCTGGGCTCCCGCTGCTTCACCGCTTGCACGCCGCACGGCGGTACTCCCAAGGACTGGATGAGCAGCAGCAACACGCGCGCGCACCTTTTTCTGGCCGCCAAACTCCACCTCAATGACCTTGTCGGCGATGGAGTAAGAGCCTGCAAGGGGCAGCAGCGGCAGTGGTCGGCAGTGGTTGGCAGTGGTTGGCAGCAGCAGCAGCAAGGCCAGATCTTGCAACCCTTCAGCATCTGCATTCATCCGTTCCCGCTCCAGCGCTTGACGCCGGCACCAGGGATGGCAGGACTGCCCCCATAGCACAGCGGAGGTCGAGAGGGCATCGCTTGGCCCTGCCACAGATGCCCCACCTGCAGGGGCGATCCAGCTGACGTTGCCGCGCGCGCCGGGTGGCAGCATGATCTTGTGCTCCATCAGCGAGTTTTCGTGCACATTACCATAAATGTCGCCGCCGGTGATGCGGTCGCCAACCTGCAGCGCAGTAACCAGTTCGTTGAGGAGAGCAAAACTGATCAGGGAAAGGCAGACGGTCCGGTGAGTGCAACAGACAGCGCAGGCCCGTGCCAGGGAGCCGAGCGGTCGGTTGCGCCGCCAGCTGCGCCGCTCGCCGCACCTGCCCGCCCGCGGCATCCCAACCGCCCAGCCTGCTCCTGTGCCGGAAACACTTGCACGCGCACAGCAACCAGCCCCGCGTGCGTACCTGGAAGCGGGCGGGCTCGAACTCCCAGGTGCGCGAGCGGTCGAGGGCGGGGACGTCGACGCCGCGGGGGATGAAGCAGGAGGCCGAGTCCAGCGCAATCTGCTTGAGCGGGCGCTGAATGCCGTCGAAGATGTTGCCCATGATGCCAGGGCCCAGCTCCACCGACAGGGGCTGCGGCAGAGGGCAGCGCGAGGGTGACGGGGCAAGAGTTGTGTTGCCGGGGGGCGGGGAACGCGTCGAGCTGGCAGGCCCGCCCGAAACGGCGGCAGGTGCTGCGCGGCAGCGTTGAGTCTGCCTGCTGCGAAGCGTGCCACTGTGTTACTAGTGGTGCGAGGCAAGTGGCAGCACTCTGGAGAGCATTGTGAGCGACTGCGCAACGAGAACTGACCCCCGGCCGCCCCCTGCGGCACCAGCCTCCCGCATGCACCTTGCCGCTGCGGGTCACAACGTCTCCCACCATCAGGCCAGAGGTATCCTCGTACACCTGCAGGGCAAATCAGGAGAGGACGGTGTGCGTGAGCGAGCAGGGCAGCTGAACAGGGGCAGCAGCAAGCGTGCAGGCAGCGCAAGGCGCGGCGCCCGCTGCCCACAAAGCACGGGCCCTGCCGTCGCTCGCACCTGGATGGTGGCGGTGTCGCCCTCCAGTCGAATGATCTCGCCGATCAGCTTTTCGGCACCCACGCGCACCAGCTCGTACATGGCGCTGCCGCTCACTGCAGTGCGCAGAGGGGAGGTGGCAGCGGTCGGTCGGGGGCGGCGCCTGCGCAGGCGTCGCAAAGCAGCGGCGGCGGCACCATGTGCGTGCGTGCGCATCAGGCCAGGGCATCCAGCCAGGCCCCACACGCAGCTCGGTTCACTCACTCCTGGAGGCCACCACCACGGGGCCGGACACCTTGCGGATGTAGCTGCAGGGAGGAGGGGGGAGCGGCGGCAGGGCAAAGGTGTGCGGCAGCGGCGGCAGGGCGCCTCCGCGCGTCTGCCGCGTAAACCCGCGTGCCTGGAAGTGATCCCTCGCCTGCGCCCCTGCTGGGGGGGAAGCAGCGCGAAAGGAGGAGGCCAAAGCCCTGGCGTTCGGTCGCTCGGCGCTCACCCATACTGGCTCTCCGGCGTCTCCACGTCGCGACCCATCCTGCCTCAACAACCGCCGATCGGGGGCTGCGCCCGTGCCGCCTGCTGAACTCCTGGGGAGTAGGGCCTCGTGATCTGCGCCTTCTGGCACCTCCCGGCTGCTGCGCTGGGCGTGGCGGCTGCTTGCGATGCGAGGATCTCGCTGGGGGAGCGCTCAGGGCCGACAAACACAGTGCTCCATGTGTCGTCCAGGTCACCGCTGACCTCCCCTCTCGGCCCCTTCTTCGTGAATTGAGCGCGGCCATCCATTCCAACACCCCCATTCAAGATTTCTGAAACGCACCGAAAGGCGCCCGCGAGTCCTGCCAGCCCAGTCTTCGCTCCGCTGTCTCAAACCGCGCCCCTCGGACCGCCCCGCTCAGCCTTGGACCATCCGGGCTCGGGCAGCCGCAGCAGCCATGCAGCGCGCCGGCACGGCGCCGCCCCGGTCGCCCGGCGGCGGCGGCTCCCTGTGCCGCCCCGCCGACAACGCGCAGTTCCTTCGCAAGCAGCGGGCCGCCGCGGAGGCCATTGCCGCCGACAACCAGAAGCTCAAGGAGGAGCTGATGCTGGAGAACAAGTTCAGCGTGAATCCCACCTCCACCACCGCCGCCGCGCTCATCGCCAACCTGCAGGGCGACGTGTACGAGGTGAAGGTGCGTCGTGGGTGCGCAGTGGCAGGGAGGTTGGATGGATGCCGTGAGGAATAAAGGCAGCGGCACAACCAGGGGACGCCTGGGGGAAGCGCAGCCAGGTATTGATGGCAAACGGCGTGCACCCACCATCCGTGCACGCACGCACGTAGCAGCCATCCCATCCCGGCGGCTCCCTTGCCCCTGCCCCATCCGACCACAGATCACCGAGGAGCAGCGGTTGAAGGCCGAGCTGGAGAGCCAGACGGAGGCGCTGCGCCAGCGCATCGCTGAGCAGCGCGTCGCCATGGGCGGCATCAACGCCTCGGCAGAGGCGTCCGTCAAGGTGGGCGGTGCATGGGCGAGCGTGAAGCGGGCGGCAGGGCGGATGGCCGGGCGGCTGGCAAGCCGCTGTGCTGCTTGGCCCTGCCCGGCTGTCTGCCTGCACCCTCCCGCATGCCTGCCGCTATGCATGCTGCTGCAACCACCTCTTAACCACTGTTGCAGCGCGCTGTGGCTATCGCACTGCACATCTCCCCAGGCCTCCCCCTCCTGCTACCTCTCCCCCCCTCCCAACAGACCCAGCGCCGCATCCGCATCCTGGAGGACCGCCTGCAGCAGGCCAGCGTGCGGTACAACGAGATGCTGACGCGCAACGGCGCGCTGCGCGGCCGCATCGACGGCCTGCGCCGCGAGCGCCTGCTGTTTGAGGAGCTGGCGGCCAAGCTGACGCGAGGGCTGGAGGCGCGCAAGGCAGAGATGGTGGCGGTCATTGGGCGCATTGCAGAGGCGCACGAGGCGCGAGAGAAGGTGGGTGTGGCAGGGAGTGTGGGTGGCGAGTGCGTCACAGCAGTGTAATTGCCGGGTGAGGCTCGATTCCAAGTTGCTGCTGCACGTGGCAGGAGGCTGCAGCTTGCATGCTGCGTCACGCAGGCGTAGTGCCTGAAGCAGTCCCCCTGCTGCGTCGCCTAACAGCCCTCCCCAGCTTCACTCCCGACTCCCTCCTGATGCAGGCCATCATCCTGCAGGGGCAGGTAAAGGCGCAGGCAGACAAGGACGTGGCGGCGTACGAGGCAGAGTGGCGGCAGCTCACCGCCCTGGTGGAGGGAGACCGGCGGCGGCGCGAGGCGCAGCGTGCCCGCGAGCTGGCGGCGCGCGAGGCCCAGATGGCTGCGCTGTTCAGGCAGGAAGTTAAGCTGCCTGCCAACAAGCAGCGGCGCTCTACGGTGCGCGCGTCGCTGGGCGCCACGGCCGGCGCTGGCGCCGCCAGCGGTGCTGCGGCGGGCGGCCAGCCGTCCCCAGGCGACGCAGCGCTGGCCACAGGGGAGCGCGTGCGCCAGCTCAAAGAGCAGTTTGCCGCGGTGCTGGCGGCCACAGGTGGGTGCCGAGGAGGGGAGGCATTTGGCCGGCCCGCCCTGGAGGGAAGGAAGGGAAAAGGCAGTGCGCCGCAGGCACGGCTAGCCAGCTGTGCAGCTTCAGCTGCCGGTGCGCTTCGCGCTGCCCTCTTGCCCTGATGGTGCAATGTACCTGTGGGTTGTGCAGGCGCTGGTGACGTGGATGAGCTGCTGGAGGCGCTGGTGGCTGGGGAGGAGCAGTCCTTCCGCTTGTTCACCTACGTCAACGACCTGTCGGGGGAGGTGGACAAGCTGGAGGACGGCATCGGAGGGCTGCGGTGGGTGGCGGTGGGTGCTGCGGTGTGCCTGCCTGCTGACTACAAGTCTATCAGGGGCGTTAGAGTCGAACACGACTGAAGCTGAGGGGCCGGCTTCGAATGGTTTTGTGTCTAGTGCCGGGTGCGGCACATCTGCTTGCTGCATGCTGGGGTGGAGGCTGGCTGCCGGCGCCTGCTGCTTCCAACCCTCTCGACCCTCCCAACCCTCCCCCTTCGCCTCCCGGGATCTCCCTTCCACAGAGCCGAAGTGGAGCGCTACCGTGCTGAGACGCTGGCTGCCGCCAACGATGACCGCACGCTGGCGCTGCGTGCGCTGGGCAACGAACTGGCGGCAGAGGTGAGTGCAGGCCTCCAGGCTGCACAATCCTACTGCCGTGTGTGGTGGTGGGGATCGGGTGCAGAAGCTCGGCAAGGTGAAGGGGTGGGTGAGGGCGCTGCATGTGCTGAGGGCAACGAGCTGGCACCAGGGGTGTGCATGCAGGGGGGTGAAGAGCAGGGAGACGGCTGGGCGGCACCGTCAACCGTCGGTGGTGTGTCGCTGGCCGCCCACGCCTGCCTCTTCCCCCCTCCCCTCAATCTGCATGGCTATACCATCTCTACTCCAATCCGTTTGCCACAAGAGGAGGCTGCTGAGGAGTATGAGACCAAGCACCAGCAGGCGCTGGCGCTGATGGAGGCGGTGCGGGCGGCGGTGGTGGACATGTTCGACCGGACAGGGTGAGGGATGGCGGGGGGGGGCCGAGGCTGTCGAAGGGGACGTGCGATAATCTGGCTGCTCTTTGAAGGGCACGAGTGCAGCTGCGGTGTGGCAGGCCGCTGCTGCTTGCCAGAGCCTCGCTCGCAAGCACACCTCTCCCCTCTCTGGCTCTCTCCCCTCCTGCAGCTGCGCCACCCCTGCTGTTCTGGAGATGCTTGGCGGCGAGGGCGTGACGGAGAAGAACGTGATGCAGTACCTGGGCGTGCTGGAGCAGCGCACCTCGGAGCTGCTGGCGCACTACCTGCTGCTGGCCTCCGACGGCGCGCCAGACGCCGCCAGCGAGCGCGCCACCGCGGTGCTCACGGGCAAGGCCGCCGCGTCGGAGCCGCTGCGCTTCGTCATCGAGCCGCCCAGCACCGTGGGCGGCCTGGCGGCGGGCGGCGCCGCCGGCGGCGCAGACGACGCGGCTGCGGCGTCCCTGGCGCACTTTGGCGGCCCCGCGTTCGCGCCTGCCGAAGACGAGCGGCCCCTCAGCCGTGGGTCGCTGGCGGCGCGGGCGGCACGCGCGGTGGCGGCGCGCGCGGACACCGCCGTCAAGATCAAGGCGCTGCGCGGCTGCGCGCCCTCCAGCACCGGCAGCCTGCGCAGGGCGTAGCATGCGTGGCGGCCGGGCCTGCAGAGAGCCCCTGCCTTGCGATGAGCGTTGCTTCTTCTTCTGCTTGCCGCCTGATATTTCTACTCCTCCTTGCTCAGACACGTTGGCAAGATTTGGGGTGATGTGGCCCCCTGTTGCCAACTCAGTGTGCGCGGCCCGTTCGCATGTCGTGCCGCCTCACATACCCTGGTGGTGCTGGCACCCTGGGACGCCGGGGATTCTGTTCTGGGTTGCCTGGTGCTGAGTTGCTTAATGCAGGCCTGTTGGTCGTCACCCTGCTTGATCTGCTTTCATCCTGCTTGTATCCGCGGTGCACGAAGGGAGTACTTTCCAGTGCTGAACTGCCACCAGCTCCTCACACATGCACCCATGGGTATCATAAGACAATTGCCCTTTCCCGGCTTCCGAAGGACCGGCGGTAGTGCAACCGAAGCATTGGCGTAGCACAATAAGTCTGGTGAACTGCCGCAGCTGCCGCCTGCGGCACCTGTGCAGCGCACCTGCCGGTAGGCGGGGGTAAAGCCTGGCAGCACCGGCAGCTGGCTGTGCTGCTATGGTAGCACGCACGTCCGCCATTTGAAGGTTGTCTGATGGTATACAGCTGCCCGATTGAGTGCAGCGCGAAGCGAAGCGAAGCGAAGCGAAGCGAAGCGAAGCGAAGCGAAGCAGTCTTCTCACACAAGGGCAGCTGCCGCTCTCGCAAGCTTGCCTGGGCCGTCGCCGTGCCCGTCTTCAACATTGCTAGCGGCACGGGTAATTAGCGGCACAGGCTGCAAGCGCGTTGCGCCTGCTGACTGGCCTGGCACGCACAGCAGGGGACCTTCAAAGCAGTCTTTGGCCTCTCCCCGCACACTTGCACGCCCATTGCAGCCCAACACCACTTGTCCCGCTGCTCCCGCACTACCTCGGCCCGCTTTAGCGCCCCTGCGCACAAGGAATCTGTGTTTGGAGTTGGCGCCCCTCGATGCGCAGGCCCTGCCCCACGCTGACATGCTGCTGGAGCGCTTAGCGGGCAAGGTCGACTCGGGAAACGCCTCGCAAGCGACAGGGCTCTCCCTTCGCGCAATCTCCACTCCCGTGTTCGTGCTCGCCTCTTGCGCGACCTGCGCCCTCTGGATCCAAGCCTGGGCACCCGCAGGTGCGTGAATTGACGTGCGGCCGGTCGGGGCAAGCAGTAGGCGGGCCGGCAGTCCACAGGGGCAGCATGCGGGGAGCGCTCCAAAGTCGGCTCTTGTCGGGCTGCCCGGGCGACCGTCCCTCCCACGTATTGCTGGGGGCAGGCCACGATTGGTTGCGGGCTGTAGTGTGCGCCTAGCACTGCTTCAGCCCTCGCCGCCCTACCGCAGCCTTTCCGGGGCCGCCGCTACGCCGCCGCTACTTCCCCCGCGGCCGGGACGTTTGTTCACACCACTACATTGATTTGCCCGCCCTCCCCTACCTGCTGCAGGCCTCCAGAACCTACTGCTCCTCTGCTTGGCCCGTCTGGCCGTCCTCATCTGCATCGCCGCCGCCAGCTACCGCACGCTCGCGGCCCGCCGGCGCGCCGCCGACTGCAGCCCGCTCGGCACCTCGCCGCGCGCCTCCCTCGCGCACGCCGCCATCTGCCTGCAGCTCCTGTGGCTAGCCGCTGAGCTGCTGCTGGCATCAGCGCTGCTGCTGTTCTCGCCCTACCTATTGGGTGGGTGTTCACACTTGTACCGCACTGTTGTATGGTGTGCCTGTTGACCGCATGCCTTGCGCACCGCCACGCCCGCGCGCTCGCCGCCGCCCTGCACCGCTGCATTCGCAGGCCTGGCACGCATGGCGTGCCGCCCCAGCCTGTGCCTGCACCCTGCATGGTGCATGCACCTTCACAGAGGCGCCGGTCCGCTCTGGGGGCTCGCCACGCTTGCTTGTCGCCTGCCAGCCCCTTGCACGCCCACCACCTCCGGTGCACTGCATACGTTCAACACGCGGCTTCCACCCCGCCCTCTGCCTGCTCCTGCTCCTTCCCACCCACCCCCGCCCTGCCTACCCCCCCCCCCCCCCACCCCTCCCCCTGACTCCAGGCCCTTCAGCAGAGGGCGCAGCCTCCACAGGAGCGCTCCTATCGGTGCTGCCGCTGGCCTGCGCAGCCACCATGTCGGGCTGCTTCCTCTTCCTCCAACGCCTG
This sequence comes from Micractinium conductrix, assembly GCA_002245815.2. Lineage (NCBI taxonomy): Eukaryota > Viridiplantae > Chlorophyta > Trebouxiophyceae > Chlorellales > Chlorellaceae > Micractinium > Micractinium conductrix. The sequence goes on from LHPF02000004.1 coordinate 1,773,733, forward strand.
TCCAACCAGCGGCGCCGCAGTCGCGCCGCCGGCTCGCAAGCCGCCGGGCGCAGCCTAGAATGCGGCCTGGGGCTGGCGGCGCACGGCGCCGCGCCCGCCTGCGCCTGCGGCGCGCCCGCGCCCGGCTCCCACGCCGGCTCCACCTGCTGCCTGCACCTGGCGCCCACGCCGGCGTCCTCCCTCGACGGCGCCGCCTCCCCGCTGTCTGACGCCGGATCCGTGGCGTTCTCCTCGGCCTCCTCCGGATCCCTGGCCTCAGCCTCCTACTACCCCTCATCGGCCTGCCTGTCACCCTCGGCCTGCCTGTCACCCTCGGCCTCGGGCGGCGCGCCGTCGCCCACGGGCCACGTGCACACCGGCACAGCCGCGCAGCAGGCGCACCAGGCGGCGCTGCGGGTGCGACACGCTGGGGTGTGGTGGAGCCCCTGCCCTGCTGGGGGGTGGGCGCATGCAGAGACGAGGGCGCACGCGCGCTTGCGTTGCCGCTGCCACTGCCTCCACGGCTGCCTATTACATGCTTGCCACGCTGACCTGTGCTGCGTTGCGTCCACCCACCCAACCACCGCAGGCGGCGTGTGAGGTGTTGCTCGTAGAGCACCACCTGCGCAGTAACGACCACGACGAGTGGTGCCTCTTTGTGCACAAGCGCCTGCGACCCATCCGCACTCGGCCAGAGGGTGAGCGGGCAGGGCAGGGCAGGGCAGGGCTGCTGCAGGCTGCCGTCAGCATGCAGTGCTGCGGTGCACCTCGGCCGCCCAGGCTGCCGCCGATTGAAGCCCAACCTGAGCCGGCTACCTCCCTCTGCCCGCCCTCCCGCGCTCTTCCCTGACCCCTCGCCCTGCCCTGCCTGCGACTCCGCTGCAGAGAAGCGCCACGGCGCGCCAGAAAAACCGGGCCTGCTGCGGGAGCTGATCAGCAATAGGTGCGCAGTGCTCAACTCGACATTTGTTTTTAGAAAAATATAGGGAGAGACCCACCAGGGCTGCCTGCCAGCGGGGTGGAGCCTGCGCCGAGCGCTCCAGGGTCTGCTTATGGTGCTGCATCCTGCCCGCATCAGTACCGGCCCGTGCTTCGCTCCGCGCTCACACTGCCCCCCGCCCCCCGCCTGCCTCCCCCCCCTGCCTGCCTGCAGCTTCACGTTTCAGCACGACCCCGACCTCCGCGCGCAGCTAGTGGCTTCGATTGGCCACGGCAGCGCCGGCTCGGGCGCCAGCTCCATCACCTTCCAGACAGCTGCTGCAGCCTCAAAGGGCTTGGAGGTGATGTGAGCCCAGCGGCCACAGCACGCGCGGCTGTTGCGCCACCGGCGGCGCGTGCGCGGGCCGCGGGGCGCCTTGCCGCGCCCCGCCCCCCTGCCTGCTGCAGCGCCACCCCTGAAGCAGCTGTCGCGACCTTTCGCTGTCCCTTTTTCGCACTTACCTATGTTCCATCTGAGCTCAGCCACCGCCAGCTCAGCCCCTGCACCGCGCAGCCCTCCCCTTGCGGCCCCCCAAGTTGGCTGCCCGGGGAGCGTGCGCGCTCGCCTCGAACGCCCCACTACCCCCCTTTCCCCCTTGCCCCAAGTTTTGCTTGGCCGCGCTGCGCGCGCCCCCAAACCCAATACTGCCAGCCCCCCAGAAGACGCTCCCCTCCCCCTGCAGCCAAACCGGCCAGCTTGCTGGCAGGGCAGGCACACCGCAGCCGCGCCAGTGTGCACGCCACGCGTGTAGCGTGCCCCCCGGCCACTCCCGCCACCCTCTGCACCCCCCATCCCCCCATCCCCTGCCCGCGTCTCCCTCCCCTGCTCCTTTGTCCACGTGCGATACACCCCTGCCAGTATTTGTCCCGATTCTTCTTGCCAGCATCATTTGCACAGGCCGCCCTCGCCCTCTCTCCTCGATTTCTGCCCGCTCCTCTCCCGCCGCCCCCGCCTCCTGTGCCGCAGTCCTACTTTGCACTCCCCTCCTCCCGAGCGCTTGTACCCCCGAACCGGAACCTCACTGCTTGCCATGCCTAAACTTTCACTCGCAAACAAGCAACAAAACAAACAAAACGCAGACGCGGTCAGGGCTGCCCCTGTAAAGCTCACGAATATATCAAGCAGGAAAAGGGGACACGGGGGAGGTGCGCTGCAGGCTGCTAAAGCACGGCGCTGAGGATAAATTAACGAAATGACTGTGGTGGTGCTGAGCTGTCGACCAGCGCTTCTGCCGGCTGCCAGCCCGCTGCCGCACGCGCAGTGTTGTCGCCGTGCCGCACCAGCCACTACCGCCAGCCATCAGCTTGCGTGTTCCACGGGCCGCCGCTCATTTGAACGGGGAAAAGTCGGCAAAGAGGGCGTCCTCAGGGTGGGAAGGTGCCTTTGCCAGGGTGGCACCCTTGAGCGCAGTGGGCGAGGCTGTTGGCGGCGCCGCTGCTCCGGCGCCCGAGACGTGGCTCCCCCAGGAGGAAGCTGCGGTGTAGCCAGGCGGCGTGGGCTCTGCGAAGAGGTAGGCGGGCAGCGCGGGGGGGCTGCCGGCAGGCGCAGCGCCCGCGGTGGCGGTGAGGGAGATGGCGCCGGGCGACGCGGCGGGCTTGTGCGCGGCAAAGGCATCAAAGACGGGCACGGCGGCGGCAGTGGGGGAGGCGGGGCCGGTGGAGTGGCCTGCAAAGGGGGCGACGTGATCGGCAGGTTCTATGGGCATGGCAGATCTGTGCAGGCGGGCAGGGGGCACGTGCAGCATCGCAGCTCTTAAGAACACCCAGGCGGCTCTCACGCTTTGCCAAGAACCCGTCCCCTACGCACCAGAGCCAGCACCCTCGAAAGCGTCCCTGCCAGCCTGGCAGGCCGCGCCGTGCTGCGGGCTGGTCGCCGCCCGGGCAGGCGAGGCGGCGCCGGAGCTCACGCCAGAGGCGGTGCGCTGCGCGCTGTGCGGCTCCGCCGGCGGCGCCAGCAGGTTTGCCAGCGTTGCCACCGGCTCGGGCTTGGCGGCAAGCGGTGGCGGCGGAGCAACAACCGCGGGCTTGCTGGCCACAGCGGGCGCCGCCGCAGGCTTGCCGCTCAGCGCCGCCAGGCTGGAGGCGATAGCGGGGTTGACCCGCACCTCCTGCAGCTTCTTGGGGCCGGCACGGCGCGCCGCCAGCTCATGCAGCGAGGGCTTGGCGGGCTGCGGCGGGAGAGGGAGGAGACGATAGCTGGTGTTGGCGCCGCAGACGGATTACGGAAAAGCGCAGCGCAGGGCAACGGGCGTGCAGCTTACGACATGTGCTGGCCTATCTCCTCAACTCTTCCTCTGCCCCTCCCCTCCTGATCCCACCTGCGAGCTGCTGGAGTGCGCCACGCTGAGATCGTCATGGGAAGCAGAGGAGTGCATGCCAGCGCCAGCGGCGCCCGTGCCCAGCCCGCCCAGAGAGCTCTCAGACGAGGGGCGCGGCAGTGCCGCGCTGGGCCCCTCCTCGTCGCGCAGCAGGCCCGCCTGGCGCATGCTGCTGATGCGCTGCGCGGTGGCGGCCACAGGGTCAGAGGTGTGCGAGGGCACGACGCCGTAGCCCTGCGGAGCAGGGAGGCAGACGGGTAAAGGGCCGCGTGGGTGGGGAGGAAAGATGCAAGCGTGGGCAACAGCCTGCGCACCCCGCTGCGCCATTCAACGTGTAGAGCCTGCTCACCTCCCCAGCTTGGCCTGCTCTGATTAGCACCGCTCAACTGCAGGCAGGGCCCCGCATTTACCCACACCGCACCCACCTTGGGGCGTGCCTCGCCGCTCAGCACCGGCCCCTCCTCCCCCAGGTGCCCTTCGTCGTCGGCGCCGCGGGCATGCGCAGGGCCGCCTGCCGTGCGGCGCTCGAATCCGCCTGCGGAGGAGCCAAAGCTGGCCGCCGAGTGGCGCTCGAGGCCGCCCGCGGAGGCGTACGCGTGCGAGCCACCGGTGCTGCCCCAGCCGGGCGCCGGGCCGCTGCCGCCGGCGGCTTCCGCCATCTGCTCGCGGCTGGCGCCCTTGAACTTCTCCTTCAGGGACTTGGCCTTCTGGCGCTCCGCCCTGCAGGTGGGGGTGGGGGTGGGGGTGGGGTGGGTCAGCACATGCAAATGTGCAAGTCGGCAGCAACCAGCTCCCGGGTCTCTTTCTCTCCAGTTCAAATCGTCTACCCTCGGCCCTCCCAGCGGCGCCACCCCTGCATCTCCCAGCAGCATCACCCCAGCTCCCCACCGAATGCGGTCTGGGTCCTCCAGCAGCAGCACCAGCTCCTTGGCGCGGTTGGACACCTGCGCGCGTAGCAGGCGGAGGGATTGGTTGGTGCCAGGGAAGGACACCGAAGCGAGGCGGCGTGCAGCGTTCGTGCGTGCACCGGCAACAGCGGCAACCGTGCGAGACCAAGTGTTGCCCTCAACCTACCCCCCCTTACGTTGATGCCGTGGTCCTTGTTTTTTTCATCCAAATATCTGAAGGGGGTACGGGAGACGGGTGGGCATCGTGAGGCAGCGCCCGACTTGTGGGGCAAGGTCGCTCAGGCTAGCGGCGGCAGCGAGACAGCAAAGGCCGCCGGGAGAACGGCAGCCACATTTTTGCAGGTGGGCACCCTCTGCCATGCTGGCGGCCTGCCTCACTTGAACTGCTTCAGGCCCTCCAAGATGGGCGCAGCGTCCAGGATGGTCTGCACCACGTGCTGGCTGCTGTTCTTCAGCAGGTGCTCGGTGAGCAGCAGCGCCTGCAGCAGGATCGAGAGGTTGGGCGGTCGGCGGGGGGGGGGGGGGGGGGTGCACGGTCGGTGGTGTGCGTGCGTGCGCTGGCCTGCTGCCGCGCAACCACCTCTGGTGCTGCCTGCAGCAGGCAGCTGGCCGCCCTGACACTGCCTCCATCCCTGCCAGCGCCAGCACCGGCAGCACCCAGCTCGCCTTGTAGACGCGGCGCCACTGCGCGGGCTCGCTCTCAAAGCGCTTCAGTATGACGGCCCAGGCCTGCTTGAACTTCTCTGCGTCGAAGCAGGCCTCCGAAATCTCTGGGGGGGGGCAGGCAGACGGGAGATGTGTGGGGCTGTGCACGTTGGCGCGACCTGCCGACGTGCAGCGCTGCCTGCTGCGTATTGACGACTGAGCCCCTTCTCGTCCTCTCCACTGCCCTAACCACATTTCCCTTAACTCATCTCGTCTTCTTAGGAGACCTGCCCCACCACTCAGCCGCACCACCCTGCGCCAGCAGCACCCACCTGTCATCTGCGCGCCTGTGGGGCCCCATCTGCAGAAAGGGCAGAAGGGCGGGAACGGTCTGAACGCCTCCCTCTTGACACCATAAATTTCCCCAGACAGGACCGGGCTCAAGCCAGCACAGCAGCAGCAGCAGCAGCAGCAGCAGCAGCAGCAGGAGCAGCCAGGGCGTGTGAAGCCGCTGCCCAGCGGCGGCGGCGGCGGCACGGTTCTTCACTTACGGGGCGTCGCCGGTACTCTCGATGGCGCACAGCTCTGTCCGGCTCTTCTGGAGGGCTACCTGCTTCGTCACCCGCCATGCGTTCTTCAGCAGCGCCTTGGCGGAGGCGCCCGAGGCGGACATGGCGCCGGCAGGGACTGGGCTGGGCGCGCAGTGGCCGGAAGGAGCTGTGATATGGTCTGAGGGAGGGATGCGAAGAACGCTCCTCGAGATCGGGAGAAGCCTCTTTGGGGCGGTCTTCTCTGTCTGCATGGGGGCTCCTCTGTGACCACGCCGGACGCTTGCTGCCCGCGCATTTCATCACCACCATCGCCCTCATTGTGCTGTAGACAGGACGAGCCCTATCTGCACTCGCCACCTCGACCGCTCAGCCGCTCCCAAACGATGCTGGCCCTTGCCGCTCGCCCCACGCTGCTCGCCAGCCGCCAGGCGGCAGCCCCGCAGCACCGACGGCGCGCCGTGGGAGTGCGGGCGCAGGCTGACCCATCCCCCGCCGCTGCCCCCGCCGCCGCCGCCGCTGCCGACGACTGCCCACTGCTGTGCGGCGCGGTGCAGGGCAAGACCTCTTGCGTGCACCCCGGCCGCCCGGTGTCTTCCGCCTGCCCAGACTGCCCTCGTAAGGCCCGCATGGCCATGATGGCCAAGACCAAGTGAGTGGGGAGACCGAGGGAAGACGGTCCGGCTGATACGTTGGCCGCTTGCCTGCTTCGCCTCTGCTTGCCTCTTAGCTAGGAGACCTGGGCTCTGCCTGCCTGACCGCAAGCCCTGCTTGTCCCTCCCTTCACTGGTGATGCAGGTGCGTGCACCCCCAGCGCCCCATCTCCGCCGCCTGCGCGGACTGCCCCCGCAAGAAGTGAGGCCCCTTCTCCCCTTCTCCCCTTCTCCCCTTCATGTGCACTGTGTCCGCGTCTGCTCTCTTCCCGTTTCAATATTCGCCACTGCTGATGCGGGCCAACCAACTGCCTCCCCATGCCTGAGATCCATTTTATTTTCGCCACCACCGCGTGCGCACTTTTTCGTCCGCTGGATGCCACGCTGCGTGCACGCGCTTTCATCGTTTCATTCACCGCTGGATTACATGTAATGATATCTTGCGCATGGGCATGAGTAGGGCAGTGGGGGACGGGGCGTGAGGACTGGGCAGGGAGAGGGATTGGCTGCGAGCGCCGGCGCAGCTGACCGCGCTCCGCCGACGGCGCACCACTCATGGCGAGCGCTGGCTCCCTGATCGGCCCTCCTTTGCGCTCTCACAGTTCTCTGGTGTTCGATCAGGCAGCCCCTTGGCCGCTCCCAGCCTCCAAAACACACTGCCGCTGGTCAGGCGGCGCCTCTGGCTTTACTGCGAAAGTGAAGCTTTCACCCGCTTCTTCTAGCCTTCTTGATTGAGCGAGGGGGGCGATGGCTTCCGTCGTTGAGGCCCTGGGCGCGCTCTCGCTGTCGGGCCTGGCGGAGCTGGCAGCCTATCGTTCTGCTGAAGTGAGCGCTGCGCTAGGGCCACTGATGGCGGCAGCAGCTTGCCACTTTGCCGCCGGCGCCGCCGCGCCGCCGCCTCCGCTGCCGCTGCGTGCAGCCTGCCCGCCGCCGCTTGTCACGCTTTTCTCATTATCCTTCTGCAGGACTGGGCTGGCCTGCCCAACCCGCTGCTGGGCTCGATCTTTCGGCGCCTGTTGGAGCAGCACAGCACTGCAGACGACGTTGTGCGCTGTTGGGAGGTGGGTCTGGGATGTGAGGGGCGAGCCACAGGGGCGCCCGTGGTCCGTCTGCCTTTCAACAGCTCCAATTGATTGCTCCCTGATTGCCTGCGCTCAATGCGTGTCGCCCCCACTGCGCCGCCTGCCATGTGCGACAGACGCTGGCGCTCGTGTGCAAGGGCTGGCTTGCGGCGCTGCAGGCGGCGACGCCGATGTGCCTGGAGCTCACGCGCCCGGTGCACCTGTCGCCCGCGGCGCGCCGCTGGCTCAGCCGAGTGCCCATGGAAGCTCTGGGGCTGTCGCGCACGCTGGCACCACCCGACAGCGCCGCCGCGCAGCTGCTGGCAAGCGAGCAGTTTCGGCAGCACTCGGCGTCGGCGTTGCGGTCGCTCAGCGGCGTGGGCTTTGATGCCGCGCCGCTGCTGCACCATTTCGCCAAGCTGAAGCAGGCAAGCAGGGAGGGCGGGGGACATGATGCGTGCATGAATGCCTGCGAACATGTTGGATCGATTTAGAGCCGTGTGTGCGGCATCTGGAGTGGGGTGGGTGCTGCATGGCTGCTGCAGCACTCCGTTGAAGCAGGCAGGCGAAGGCCTGGGAGGCACCTGCCGGTGCCGCCGTGTGTGTACTGTCCGGAGCGTCCTCCCCCTTGCTGCGGGGCTGTCAATGTGCGACAGGAACAAAAAGCAAGCGGGCGGTGGCCAGCGCTCCCGCTCCTCAGCGCGCCCGCTTCAGGCTCCTCCCCCTCTGTTCGTGCATCGTCGATGTCCAACCCTCGGCGGCCGTGCTCCCCGCAGGTGACCCTGTACTGCGGCAACGAGTCGGAGGGTACCCGCCGCGTCGACGCCTCCCTGTTTCACTCCCTGCCCAAGCTCAGCTGCCTGACTATCGCAGGTGGGAGGGCGGGCGGGTGGGTGGGTGGGTGGGTGGGTGGGTTGGCGGGCGGGCGGGCGGGTGAACAGGGTGGGTGTTTCGTGCTGTGTTTGTATGTGTGATGCGCAGGCTAGTCCACGGTGCAGCGCGGGCCCGCGCCGCTGCCCGCCAGCCAGAGATGGCGCTCTCTGGCACTTGCGTAACCCTCCAGCTGCCCACCGCCCTCGCTCAAACCCGCCGCAGGCTACTGGGGCGCGCTTGACACCAGCCAGCTGCCCACCCGCCTGAAGCACCTGGCCCTGAGGTGAGGGAGCTTTGTTTTCTGGGTTTGGCGGTGGCGGGGCGCTTGGTTTGTGGCTTGGACAGCTTGTGGCCCCAAGGTGAAGGGGGTGATGGCGGGGCGCTTGGTTTGCGCCACGGACGGCGCGTGGTGCCTGCCTGACGCCCACGGGTGCTTGCACGCTGTGCACCGTGTTGCTGGGCCCCCTCCGCTGTGGTGGTCCTTCCCCTGGTGGAAGCCCCACCCAACCCGTGTTTGCGCCGCAGTGCTGCAGATACGGTCCCTGACTCTAATCGCTGCTCCCCCCTTTCACTGCAGCAACTACAACGAAGCCTACTCCCTTCAGGTCGTGCTGCCCGACGGCATGCACCACCTGGAGCTGCTCTCCGTGCGCGCTGACAGCGTGGTGAGTGGCGGCACGCAGGGGCGGCAGCAGGGGCAGCAGCAGGGGCGGCGGCAGGGGCAGCGGCAGGGGCAGCGGCAGCAGCGTGGCCGACCTTGCATGCAGGGGGCAAGCAGGGGGTGGGTGTTCCGCAGGCGGTCCCGTGCGTCACCTTGCAATGGATCTTCCAAAGGTGGAGGGGCAGGGTATCCGAAGCGGAGCAGGGTGTCCAAAGAGGAGCAGGGTGTCCGAAGAGGAACAGGGTGTCCAAAGAGGAGCAGGGTGTCCAAAGAGGAGCAGGGTGTCCGAAGAGGAGCAGGGTGCCCGAAGAGGAGCAGGGTGCCCGAAGAGGAGCAGGGTGTCCAAAGAGGAGCAGGGTGGGCTGTGCGGATGCCCCGATTGGGTCACCGACCCGGTGCGATCCCCCGCGCAGGTGCTGGACTGGCGCGACGTGTGCCAGCGGTGCGATGAGATCTCGCTGGCGGCGCACTATGCGGTGCTGGGCGTGGGGGTGGAGCCCCTGTCGGTCGTCGCCCGGGAGGTGGGCCCCGCTGGGGTGGAGGTGAGAGGGGCCCAGGGGCGGCGTGCGTCCTGCACGCTTCGCTCCGCTCGGGGGCAGAGTTTCCAGAGCACTGATCAAGCAGGGAGTTGATTGGAGAGAGCGCCAAGTCGCACGCTGCTGCGGTCACATCAGGGGGGGGGGGGGTCTGCTTGTGCCTCGCCTCTCTCTCACGTGGGTGCCCCCCCCCCCCCTCCCCCCCTCTTCAGATGCACCTGTACCGCCAGGTGGGCGCCGCCACGCTGGAGGGCGAGCACTTCCAGGAGGCCTGCCTGGCCTTCTTCCACTTGCTGCTCTTCACCGGGCCACTGGACCAACGGGTGCTGCACACAGAGGCCGACGACTTCCTGCAGGTCCTCAGGTGCGCTGCGCGACCAATGATAAACGATAAATCAGCCGTTCAAATGGGTCTTTCTTACAGGCCAGCAGGGTCGTGCAGGCCCCCCGGTGTGGTCGGCAGCCTGCCCAGGCCCCGCCCGCGCCGCTGCTGCGTGCCTCCTGCATGCACGCGCTGCTCCCGCGGGCGTCGCAGGATGCGCCGAGGCTGCTGCTTCGCCGCGGCCGCGCCCTGCGCGCTTGCTTGCCTCCAGGGACGGACAACAGCCTCCCCAGCTCATAGCGCAGGCGTCGCCGCGTGTCGGCCTCATCAACGCCTTGCCTCTGCTGGGGCGAGGACCAACAAGATAAGTTTGCCTGCTGCGCAAGGACCAACAATTCGAGCAAAGGTTGCTGCTGTGCGGCCCTTGCCTCGCAGAGACGACCTGCTGCCACAGAACGTGGACGTCAACCCCGCGCTGGAGGTCTTCCCAGACTTCGTGCGCGACGAGCCCTCGTCGGTGGGCTGCCGCCGTCGCACGTGCTGCTGGAGCTGCTGGTGGCGCCTCCAGCGCTGATGCTGTCGCTGCTGGCGGTGGTGCTGGTCCCACACATGGACCTTGCAGCCGCCTCCGCCCCCTCCCTGCTGCTGCCGCTGCCGCCGCCGCTCACCTCGAGCCTGCGGTGGTGCCCCCCCCCTCCCCTCCCCCGCCCCGCCGCAGGAGGCGTGCTTTGTGCTGGAGCTGGTCAAGCAGGAGGCTGGGAAGCCCAAGTCGCTGCACTTCACGTGAGGGGGGCGGCAGGCCGGGGGGGTGGACAGGGGGGATGAAGCCCGCAGGCAGCGTCAGGTTGTCGCTGCTCAGGCCGACCCCGCAGGCAGCTTCAGGTTGTCGCTGCGCGGGCCGACCCCGCAGGCAGGAAAGGGACGGATCAAGCCCGCTGCTTCAGGTTGTGCAGGTCGGGGGTCGCTTGCAGCCGGGAGGGGCGTCATGCCGCGCCCGCCCCTCCCGCCGCGCCCCCTGCAGCACCCCCGTCACGGACGCTGAGGTGCGCCTGCTCACCTCCCAGCCCTGCTGGCGCATCTCCTGGTGCGAGGACCCACGCGCGGCGCAGGTGCGGCGTCGTGGGTGCCTGCGTCTGGAAGGTGCCCGTGCCCACGTGTCGCGAGCGCTGCCCCCTGCGGCAGTGACGTCCAGCGTGGAGGCGCTGTTCTCCCCCTCCCCTTGCCCCCAGCCCATCCCTTCCGCCCTGTCCTCACTGTGTATGCCCTCCCACTCCTCTCCGACGCCTGCACCAGGTGCTGGCGGACCCGCAGTTTGTCGTGCACTCGGCCGCCACCCTCACAGACCTGCTGAGCATCCCGCTGGTGCCGGGTGAGGGCCACTCGCTTGCCCGTCGGCCCCTCGCAAGCCTTTGCATGCTGTCTTCCGCTGGTGGCGCTGTGGCGCGCAGCTGGCCGCGCGGCGATTTTCAGCCGCCTCCCACAGAAGCCCACCCGTCTACTGCGTCGGCCCACCCCTGCCCCCTTTCAGAGCTGGACCTCCGCCCCTTTGCCAAGCTGACCAGCCTGCTCGGCATGCTGCGCTGCAGCGACGTCCAGCTGGCGCGCGTGCTGCGCCGCCTGCCGCGTGGCCTCGAGAGCCTGTGCCTCACGGCCGAGGTCGAGGGGCCGGCGGGGCCGGGCTTCCCGCCGCCGCCGGCGGGACCCCCGCGAGACTTCGACGCAGGTGGGCGGGGCGGGGCTGAATAACCTGTCGGCGCCTGTGTGTGCTGGGGGGGGGGAAGGTCCCTGTGCAGCTGTCCTGTTGTGTCCCAGCAAACGATATTTCGACGCAGGCGCGCAGGGCGGTGTCGTTGACGCTGGCACCCGCCTGCCTGCCGGCGCTGCGCAGCTGCCCTGTTGCGCTGTCAGAGCAGCCGCCCGGCCGCGCGAGCCCCCAGCTGCTGCTGCTGCTCCTCCCCCCCCCCCCCGGCCGCCGCCCGACCCCCTCCCGCCGTCCCGCTGCAGGCACGGTGCGGCACCTGAGGAACCTGCGCGAGATGAGCCTGTACGGGTACCGCAGGCACGACCTGCGCACGCTGCGCAAGAGGGTCAACATCATCAGGGTGCTGGTGAGCCGCGGGCCTGGGCCGGAGGGCCCCGCCGGCGCTGGCTCGTGCCCGCTCGTCTGCCCGCCTGCCCGCCTGTGCACGCTCGCTTGCTGTCTTCTCCGGGCAACTCGCATCCCTGGCGCTCCTTAGAAAAAGAACTCTTGGCCCCCCCCCACCAACGCCGTGCTTGCCCCGCCCGGCGCTGTGCCAGAACCCCGTGACGGGTCCTGGCGAGGTCATTGGCTCTGGCCGCAACTACGCCTGGCCCGAAGCGCTCGCTGCTGGCGGGGGTAGCGACAGCGCCGGCGACAGCGGCAGCGACAGCGAGTGGGAGACGGAGGAGGAGGATGGGGGCAGCGAGGCGGGCAGCGAGGCCAGCGGGGAGAGCTTCGGGTCGGCGTCCAGCGAGCTGCGCAGCCTGGGCAGCAGCCCGCGCGGCGCCGGCAGCGGCGCGGCGAGCCCTGCGGCGGGCGCAGCGGCCGCGGCGGCAGCCGCGCACGCAGCAGCCGGGCATGGGCTGGGGCTGTCGGCGCAGGCGGCGGCAGGCGCGGCGGCAGGCGGCGCGGCGGCGGACGGCGGCAGCAGCGACAGCAGCAGCAGCGACAGCAGCGATGATGAGGGGGCGTATGTGGATGCGGAGCACGGCCACGGGCACCGGCACCGGCATGGCATGGAAGATGAGGAGCAGCACAGGTGCGGGCACGTGGGGAACTTGGCAGTGCTGGCAGGTCAGCGTGGCAGAGGCTGCCCCAGGTTTCGCAGCATGCTGCTCCTGCCCGCCGCCGCCGCCCCGGCGGTGCGCGCCACCTGGCCGTGCCCGTGCTTGCCGCGCCGCGCCGCGCCGCGCCCACGCTTGTCATGCTCTGCCGCCCACCCCCGCCGCCCCTGGTCGCTCCGCTGCCGCAGCCAGCAGACCTGCCAGGATGCCTTCTGCCCGCTGCACTCGGGCAAGAGCTTCCTGCAGGTCTCGCTGACGGACGAGCGGCCCAGCGCCGCTGTGGACTTCAGCGCCCTGCTGGCGGCTGGCTTCCAAATGCTGACCGTCACGTTGTCCGCGGAGAACCCCCACGTGAGAGCCAGAGAAACTCGTATTTGCAATCTACAATTGAAAGCTTAATTGAAAGCTTTTTTGGTTTAGCGTCGTTGTGTGCCACTGTTGTCGTTCCCCCAGATTCACTCGACCGGCCGCCGACCAGCCTGCTACGGCCAGATGCATGCGGTGCCGGGGCTGGCTGCGCCTGGGCATGATGCCGGCTGCTGCACCGTCGGCGGCACGTCCTGCAAGCCCGGCCTGCAGTCGCTCGCTGCGACATGCCGCCCGCCTCGCTTTTGCACCCACCCACCCACCCACTTCGCCCTCTTGCGCCCCGCCCGCCGCCGCCCGCAGGCGCAGTGCACGCTGCAGCACGAGGGCCACTGGCGCTCGCTGCTGGCCAGCCTGGAGTCCTCATGTGCGTGCGCCGTGCCGCCTTGGCCCGCCTGGGTCCGCCTGCCTGCACGCTTGTCCCAGCCTGAACGCTGTGCCCGTGCCTGCCTGCCTGCCTGTCAGCCCAGACTATGCCGTGCCTGATGCGCTGCCCCTCACCTGCCTTCACCCACGCCTGTAAAGCGTTGTCGTTCATTCCCTGGCACTGCAGCAATCGAGGTGCTGGAGCTCAACTGCCAGGCAGCTTCCATGACCTTCCGCTCCACCTCCCTGCCGCACCGCCTCACAGAGGTGGGGTGGGGGTGGGGTGGGTGGGTGGGTGGTGGGGAGGGGGGGGGGGGGGGGAGCCTGCGGGGGGCCTGTGGAGGGGGGGGGGGGTGCCGATTAGGGCCTGGTCTGTGGCCACCTCCTGACTTGTTGTCCCAACATGATGATGAGTTTTGTAAACTTATTTGCTTGAAAAACGCGCTTGGTTGGGCTTCGAGGTAGTAAGCAGCCCAGGGGCAGCCTCACTGGCCTGCCAGCCCAGCGGGTTGCTCCCTTCACCCACCCTCGGCCACTCCCTGGCTTGCTGTCGTTTCTTGCTGGGCGCAGGTGCGTGTGGAGGCGGCCATGCGGTACGTTGTGGAGCACTACAGCGCCACGTGGCAGGTGGGTGCTGGGGTAGGCGCCGGGCTGGGCGTGCCGCCTGCCATGCATCCACGACGTGGGGCTGCCGTGGGCAGGCAGGCACTCGTGCTGGGCTCGCCCTTTGCTGCGCTTGCCCTCCGAGTCTACTTGCGTATTTCATGAATGCATGCATTGCATGTATAAATGCAAGTCGCTGGAGCCAACATGCTTTAAACAACGACCGTGCTGCACCTCTGCCCCTGATGCATGCAGGTCAAGAGCTGGAGCGGCAACACGGCCTCGGACGGCGTGGTGGAGGGCAGCCGCGGGTACGCGCTCATGCGGCGCAGCGTGATAGAAGCTCACAAAGCGGAGCGCGCCGCGCTCGGCGACGGCGCCGCCGGCGACGCGTGACGCCGCCTTGCAAGTTGGTACCTCGAGTTCATTGCCGCTCGGCTTGCAGTCGTGCAATGCAAAGCATGTCAGTCGGCTAGCTGGAAAGGTGCAAGTTGGGATCACAAGAGGGCTTTGCTGGGGTGCTGTTGTGCATTGAGATGGCATCTCGGCGGCGCTCCTTCCTGCAAGCGCGGCGCCCGGCGTGCGATGCCTCGCCGGCTGGAGCGAGTGTGCTGATGTAACGCCGTGCCCGCATGGTTGGCGTGGACATTCCTGAAACTGCTTGATCCTTCCAATGTGCCGACGGCCACCACTGAGGTTAGTCGGCAACCTGCTTGGCGCGCGCGGAAGCTGACGGCGAGCGGCGCGCCAGGTGTCGGGCAATGTTCTCGCGTCGGCAGGCCCACAAGCGCGACTCCCCTCGGCCTCTTCACATCCCGCGCTTTTGCGATCGGCCCAGCACTCAACGCGGCCTTACAGCTGGCTCACCCCTGGGTTCAGCCGGACCCTCCTGTTGCAGGAGCCCGACCAGTCTCGGCGTGCTCCCAGGCGCGCTTGTTGCACAGGCCAATAAAGATGGCGGCGAGCATAGCGCTGCCTGTTAGCCTAGCAGGTCGCGTCGCGCCCCCAAGTCAGCTGCGCAGCAAAGCGACGGGAGCTCGGTGAGGCATGGTGCGCGGGTCTGGGGCTGCGACGGTGCTCCGGGTCGCACGCGATCGAGCCATCGCTGGCGACCAGCCGCTCGCCGCCTGCGCTGGCGGCGGTGCTGCTGGCACCAACTGCCCTGCTCCGCCACAACGCCTCCCCGTCCCGCAGGCCGCTGCCGCTGATGGGCATGACCAGCCTGCAGCGGCGCAACCGTGCGCCCAGCAGCCGCGTCTTTTCTTTCCAGGAAGGGAAGGACAAGGAGGCAGCTCAGGAGGCGGCGCCGGCGGCGGCAGCCGAGGTGCGCACGGCGTGGCCTGGCTGTGTACTCTTGCATGGCGCAGCCGCCCGCTTGCCTTGCGTGCCTGGCAGATCGCACGCCTGTATGCGCAGCCCCAAGCATGCCGGCAGCCTGTCGCTGCACGAGGCGTCGCACGCATGCATGCATGCATGCATGCACCACTGTTTTGGCATGCAATGGCTGCTCGCTCCCTCTGCTCTGCCGGCGGCAACACCCCGCCCAGCCCATCAAACATGCGCGCCGCCTCCTCGCGAGACCGCGCGTGCCGCCCGCTGCTCGACCGTGCCGACCGACCCGCAACAACAACACAGCCCGCCGCTGCGCTTCCCGGCGTGCAGGCAGCGGCGGCGGCGCCCGCCAGCCTGTCTGACCTCCCGGCCTACCCCCCAGACTTTGTGCGGCGCCGGCTGATCACCTTTGTGGGCATCGTGCTGGGCTACTCGTGCTTCTACCTCACCCGTAACTCCCTCACATACACAGCGCCCGCCATGGTGAGGCGTGCTGCTGCTGGGCGGGTGGGGCTGGGAAGGGAGGGGCTGGGGGTCGCGTGGGGCGCTGCGACGTGCGACGATGGACGGACGGTGCCGCGCGGTGGCAGCGCCTGGACAGCGCGTGTGGCGCTGCACCACCTGTCCGACCTGACTGCCACCTGTGCCACCTGCTTGCCCCTCAGGTGGCCGACCCCTCCCTGGCCATCGGCATGAGCGAGATCGGCACCATGACCTCCATCTTCCCCATCGCCTACGGCTTCAGGTGCGCACCCCATGTGCACCGGCGCCTGCCGTCGCCAGTCGCCTGTCGTCGGCGCTGCATGCCTTCACCAAGTGCTGCGCTCAGCAGAGCAGGGGGGCCCCCAGCGGGTCCCCCCTCGCGGGCGGCCTGCTCACCCTCCCATCACCCTCCCCTCTCGCCTGTGTCCCTGTTGATCTCACATCGACTGCTTTCGACCTCCCTCCCCGCGCACCCCCCCCCCCCCCCCCGCAGCAAGTTTGTGAGTGGCGTGCTGGGCAGCCGCACCTCCCCCAGCATGCTGCTGGCGGGCGGCCTCATCGCCACCGCGGCCCTCAACGTCGCCTTTGGCTTCTCCACGTCCCTCGTCTGGTTCTGCACCTGGTGGGCGCTCAACGGCATGCTGCAGGTGAGGAGGAGGGGGGCTGGGAGGCGCTGTTAGTTGTGCAGCGACCGGCGGTGGCAGGCCCTGCGCAGCGTGGCCGGGGCCTGGGCGCCGGCCGACGCCCTGCCGCACCTGCCACCCCCCGCTTGTGCTGCGCAGGGCGTGGGCGCCCCCTGCTGCGCCCGCATCCTGACCTCCTGGTTCGCTGCCAAGGAGCGCGGCACCTACTGGGGTGAGAGGAGCCTGCCGATGGGGTCAGGGATGCACCCCGCAGCAGCCTGCAGCGGCAGAGCAGCAGCGCAACTGGCAAGCAGCCGTGCGGCCCTGAGCGACATCAGGCGGCGCCGGGCATGGGGCACTCGGTGGGCGGTGCCCACTTGGCATGGCATGCCGCCGCCTGCCTCCCTGCATGGTCCGCCGACCCTGCGTGTGCACGTCGTGCAGGCATGTGGAACATTGCGCACAACATGGGCGGCTTCCTGGCCCCCATACTGGCGGGCACCGCCGCCAAGGTGCGTCGGCAGAGGGGTGGGTGCAGCGGCACGGCATTGTGGCAGGCATGGGACAGCTCCGTGTAGGGCAGGCGTCGAGACCGGTCCTCAATACAGTCGCTTCCTCGAACCTTTCCCGGCACACCTGCTGCTCTGGCGACCCCGTCTGCATGCTGCAGATGTACGGCTGGCAGTGGGGCATGTTTGCGCCCGGCATCGTCGGCACGGTGATGGGCCTGCTGATCCTGCTGGGGGTGCGCGACTCCCCCGAGTCCAGTGAGTGTGCCCCTGCCCCTGCCAGCTGCTTGCGCAGTTCCCCCTTGCGTCTACTGCACGCGCGGCCCCCCCCCCGCGCCGCCCCCCGCGCCGCCCCTGCTCCACCACCAGTCGGCTACCCTCCCATCTGAGACGCCCCCCCCCTGCTCCGCCGCCAGTCGGCTACCCCCCCGTCGAGACGCGCGACGGGCAGAAGCCGGCGGCGGCAGCAAAGGCGGGCGAGGCGGCGGCGCCTGAGAAGCCCAAGGAGAGCCTGGTCAGCCTGCTGGTCAACGACTGCCTCAAGTGAGTGGGGTCCGCAGCAAAAAGGTTGCCGCCACGGTGCGACTGCGACCCGCCCTGCGGCAGCACCCCCTGCAGACAGACTCTTTCTGGCTGCCTTCAAAGGCTCCTCCGGGTCTGCGCCCGCCGTTTTGGCCCCTGCAGGAACCCGTACGTCGTGGGCCTGGCCCTCACCTACTTCTTCATCTACATTGTGCGCCAGGGCGTCACCTCCTGGTTCGTCTTCTACCTCCTCCAGGCAAGCCTGGGCTAATGCTGTGCCTGGGCAGGGGCCTGGGCAATGGCACGGCAGCGCGCAACCAGTGGGGGCTGGTAGGCAGTAGCAGCCAGCGTTGGCGCGCAGCCTCGCCTGCTCACCCTCTCCACCTGGTCACCCCCTCGCCCCCCCCCCCCCGTGTTGCACCACCCCGTCCTCGCAGGTCAAGGGCGTGGCCGATGCCGGCGCCGCCTCCCTCCGCGTCTCTGGCCTGGAGCTGGGCGGCCTGTTTGGGTCGCTGCTGGCCGGCAAGCTGAGCGACATGCTCATCAACAACAGCCAGGGGCGCGGCGGCAACGTGGGCAAGCGCATCCAGGCACGTGCCGCTGCCGCTGCCCCTGCCGCTGCCGCTGCGGCGGCTTGCTGCTTTGTGATGTGTTGCTTGCTGCACCAGCGGGGATGGCATGCCATGCGTCCCTCCCTGCACGCCCGGCGTCAGCAGCTGCGGCTCTGGCCGGCAGCAGTCGGGCCGCACTGCTTGCCCTGCTGTGCGTCGCCACCCCACACGCGTCTGCCCTCCCTGCCCTCCCTGCCCTCCCCCCGCTCTGTAGGTCGTGATTGCTTACACGCTCGGCATCGCCGCCTGCCTGGCAGCCTTTGCCGCTGTGCCCGCTTCGCTGGGCTGGATGCAGTGGGCCACCGTCTTCATGATCGGCTTCTTCCTCTACGGCCCTCAGGTCTGTATTACCGTCGTACCGCATGGTACCGCCCGCCTGCGGCTTAGAGTCTAGGGCCCTGGGTGCGCTCGTCGGTCCCTCCTGTCGGCGCTCTCCCTGTGGGCAGAGAGGCGTCGCGGGCGCCGCGCCGCAGGGGCACAGGTGTGTATGCTTGTGGTGGCAGCGCCTGATGCAGTTCGTGCCGCACCTGCGCCGACCCTCTCATCCCCACCCTGACACGCGCTCCCTTTGCAGATGATGATTGGTCTGTGCGGCGCGGAGCTCGTGCGCCCGGAGAGCGTCGGCGCCAGCCAGGGCTTCCTCGGTGCGTCCGCCTGCGCTGTGCACGCTGTGGCCTGCCTGTGGCGCACGGCGCGCTGCCCCGAGCTGCCCAGCACGGTGGTGTGCATGCCCCCATGCAGCCCCCGACCTACTTTCGGCAGGACTGCCCCGTCGGCAGGACAGCCCTGCCCCTTCCTTCCCCTGGCTTACCCCCTGCCCTCCTGCACACCCCCTGACCCGCTCCGCCCCTCCCCCTGTTCTCCCCGCCTCTCGTCCGCTTGCCCCCCCCCAGGCTGGGTGGCCTACCTGGGTGCCGCCAACGCCGGCATCCCGCTGTCCATCATCGTCAAGGACTACGGCTGGGGGGCGTACTTCACCGGTGAGCGCCGCGGCCAACCTCTCATACTCTGTTTCGTTGCAGCGGCGGCAGCAGCCCTGCAGGAGCAGTGGCAGCTTTGACGGGCAGGGCCGCGTCTCATTGGGCAGTCGGCTTGGAACGAGCGGGGGCGGCGCTTGCCACCTCGCGCTGCCGGTCCGCCTCCCCTGGCCCGCCCACGCATCCTGCGACTTAACGCCGCTTCTGTTGCCCCCCGCCTGCAGCCCTGCTGGCGGCGTGCGCCGGCGCCGTCCTGCTGTTGGCCCCAATGATCAACGCAAAGAGCTACGTGCAGGTGACTGGGGGCCCGGGGTGGCTGTTCTGCGCTGTGGTGCTCCCGCTCGACTGGCTGGTCCTCAGCTGTGGAGGGCGGAGGGGAGAGGCAACGAAGCTGAAGGGCACCAGGGAGAGCGGCTGTGCCGTTCAACCCCTCTCCTTGTGCCCTTCACAGGCAATATTGTCGCCTTCCCCAGCACCTGCCCCCTTCTGGTTATTACACCACCTCCCCCCCCTCTCTTTCTTCCCTGCAGCTGAAACCCAGACCCCCACCCCACCCCACCCCGGCCCCCCCTCGCCCTCGTTTGTTTATCCGTGCAGCTGGAGAACGAGCGCAAGCTGGCAGCTGCCAAGCTGGCGTGAAGCTAGCGAGAACCTGCATTGCCACGAGCCAGGACAGAGCCCGGCTGCGACGCCGCGCCCCCTGGTTTGCGGCTGACCCGCCGCCCCTGGCCCGGGTATTGAAACCTCCCTCACTCCCTGTTAGCCCTTGCTACCTCGCCATGAATGCCTTCGAAATGCACAGAGACGCAGCGCTGCGGCGGCGGCGGCCCTGCCCCAGCCGCCGCCGCCGCACGCGCCGCACGTTGAAACTCAAGGATTGGACTGTACCCCGCCCCCGCTCCACCACCCCCGTTAGCGCCCCTGTCTGCCCGCCTGCCTTGCCTGTGTGCCCCCCCGCCTCCCCCTCCTTGCCCCCCTTGTCGTTGTCACAGCTGTGTTTGCCGCTCGTTCAGCCCCACCTCCCAGGGCTCCTTTTGTGGGTGTGTTGCAAAGCTGCGCGCCGCTGCCGCAGCCCACGCAGGCGCGTGTTGCAACGCAACCCCACGCAACCCTCCCAACTCATTTCCACCCCCCCTGCCCCGAACCGGCGTGCCTGCCCGCCCTCTGTGTGCTGTGCGCAGACGAGGCACAGCCCCTGCCGACCTTCAGTTGTCCCCCCTCCAGTTTTAATAGGATGCAGCAACTGCCCACGCTCTGCGCGTCTTGATACCGCCCGTCGCCGCGCGTGACAGTAACTCCCACCCCCAACGCCTGCACACCCCACCCCTCTGCCTCGCCCGGGCACATCGGTACCGTCGACCTCGCCCCTGCAGCAACCCTGCGGGGCCCCTTGTAACGCTGCGTCTGTCACAGCAAGCATCAGTTACAAGGAGGGTGCGCATGAAGAGGGTTGGTGGCAGGCGGTGGTGCACGGGCCGCAGCCGCCTGCCGGCTGCCTGCAGCGAGATGCGTGTGGAGGGGTCGGGCGAGCGCTGCGCTGCGTGCCACGCCTGTTGTCAGGCCAGTGGCTTGCCCAGCATGCCGCGCACGTGCGCCAACAGCACCGCGTGCTGCCGCGCGGCTGCCCAGTCGGTAATCTGCGCAGGGCAGGAGGGGGGGGGGGTCGTCAAAGAAGAGCAAGCTTTGCAGAGCTTTGAAGGGCAACCACATGCCGCGTGGCCTTGTCCCAGCCTTCCCAGGCTCACAGCTGTGCAGCTACCGCACCGGCCCTGCTTCCCGCCTTGCCCTGTCGTGTGGCACCGTTGGCATGTCATGGAGGCGCACTAAGCAGGGCAGTGGCTGAGGCCGGCGATGCCTCCCCCCCCCCCCCGCCCCAAGTCGCTCCCATCTCACCTTTAGGTGCAGCAACGTCCGCATGTCCCGGTGGCGCACAAAGCACGCCATGTAGGCGGCGACCTCAGCCTGCAAAAGCGGGGCGAGCACCCGTGAGGGTGAGCGTGAGTGTGTTGTCGACGGGTGGGGGGCGGCGCCGCGCAAGTCGCGCAAAGCAGGCCATGCAGGCCGCGACCTCGGCCTGCTCGAGCAGCGGCAGGCAGCCTGCAAAAGCAGTGGCTCGACGCGAGTGCCGCTCACCGGCAGATAACCAACCAACTTAAGCAAGCCACCCCCCCCACCACCACCACCTGCGTGAGGCCCGGCACCCCTCCCAGGCAGGCGTCCACCTCAGCAAAGAGGCGCTGCTGCTGCTGCACCTCCGGCAGCTCGTCGCGCCGGTACGCGGCTGCAGGGAGGCAGGGGGAGCCGGGACAACGGCGGTCGGTGGGTGGGGATCAAACAGGCCCTGGTGCTGCTCCTGCACCTCCGGCAGCTCGTCGCGCCGGTAGGCGGCTGCTGAGCAGAGCAGAGCAGAGGGGGACGGTCGCAAGGGGGATGCAACGTGGGTGGCGACCAAGGCAGTCAGAGAGGCAGTGGCGACCTTGTCAGATGTCGACAGCAGGGAAACCAAAGGGCAGGAGGAGGGGACGGGCTCTGGAGAGCCAACGGGACACGGCAGCGGCAGCGGCGCGGCCGGCAGGCGCAGCACACGGTGCCAAAAGAGCCCTCCAGTGGAGGGTGCACCCGAGCAGCCACACATGCGCGCGGCACAGCGGCACCAGCGGGACGGCACCGCGCTCCCTCTTCTCGCCTGCACGCAGCTGGTCTTCCTCCAGAAAGCCAGCTGCTGCGCCCGCCGACGGCCAGCGCCGCAAGGCATTCGCCGCCGCCGCCGCAGTGGACGGCGCCGCCGCCTCTGCCGCCTCTGCCGCTGCAGCCGCAGCGTCTGCAGCGGCGGCGGCCGCCGCAGCGGCGCCCAGCGACGCCAGGCCCCCAAAGGGTGTTGGCCGGGCGGCGGCGGCGCGGCGCGGGGGTGGCGCGGGCGCGGGGGGCGGTGGTCGGGCGGCGGCGGCGGCGGCGCGGCGTGCCGGGGCCGCGGGCACGGGGGGAGGTGGCCGGGCGGTGGCGGCGGGGCGGCGCGGAGGGGCCGCGGCCTCTTCTGAGCCGCGGCCGCGCGTTGCGGGAGCGACGGCGGCGAGGCGGCGGGGGCGCGGCGAGGGCAGGGCTGGCGAGGTGTCGCGCGGGCCGGCAGCGATGCTGTCCAAGGCGCCGCTGTCCCGCAGCGCGGCCACGTGCTCCGTCACGCCTTGCATGCTTTGCTGGTGCAGCTCACGTCCAAGCGTGTCGTACGCGGCGGCGGGGTAGTTGAGGGGCTGGGGGTGGTCGTCGCCGTACTGCGCAAGCAAACGGGGGGCGGGGGGTGAAAACGCGTTGCAGCAGCAGGAGCAGCAGCAGCAACAGCAGCAGCAGCTTGGGAGCCGCCTCTGACGCCTTGCTCCGCAGCATGCGTACATTCCATCAAAAGCAAAGCAGGCATCTAAACAAAGGCCTTGACAGCGACCGTTGACAGGGGTGAACAAGGGGGTGCACCCACCAGGTGCGTCCGCCAGATGGCTATCAAGTCGTGGCAGGCCGCCGCCAGCTCTTGGGTGGCGCAGCCGCCCACCCGCAGCGTGGTCTCGCCCCGCACAGACGTCCACTGGCTGCTGAACTCGGGGAGCATCTGCGCAAAAGGAGGGAGAGGGGGGTGTGGGGAGGGCGGGGGGAGCGGTGTCAGGAGGTCAGTGGGACAAAGAACAGGGCCAGCACCAGCGCCGACGCCAGCGCCGCACCAGCCGCAGAGGCAGCGAGGCAGCGGGGCGGGCAGCGGGCGCGAGCGCGCCGGGGGGCGGGCCCTGCCTGCACGGGCGCGCAGCGGGCGCAGCGGGGCAAGCAAGGTGGGCGCACCCGGTTGGCTTTGATGCCGATCTGGGCTGCCCAGGGGGCCGCCCGCCCATAAATGCCCTTGAAGGGTCGGTCGGCGCTGTCGCCGCCGCCGTCGGGCGCCGCTCCAGAGGCGGTGGTGGCGCCGCCGGCGGGCGCGTCCGCGGTGCGGCGCTCGTTGCTGGCAGCTCGGGCCGGCGGCTCCGCCGCTCCCGACGGTCCCGCTGCCTCGGCGCCAGCGGCACGCTCAGCCTGCTTCGCCTGCTGCTCTGCTGGCTCTGCCGGCGCGGCCGGCGGCGTGGGCGCCGGCGCAGCAGTAGCAGGCGCGGTCGGCGCCGGCGTGCCAGCGGCGCTGCGCGCGGCCTCCCTCGCGGCCTCCACCGCCGCCTCCCCGCCGGCCAGGCGCACCAGGCCGAAATTGTTGCGCAGCTCTATCACAAGTGCCTGCAGACAGGTGGTGGTGCAGTGGAGAGCAGGGCGCAGGAGCTGCAGTCAGTGCCTGCAGCACGAAACGAAACAAGTTGCCTAATTGGGCAAAAGCCGGGCTGTGGTCGTGTCGCGCAACTCCCTCAAAATCGCCTGCAGGCGGGAAGCGGCGCAGAGAAAGCGGGGCAGGCTGGCGGGAAAACAGCCGTGCCTCCTGTTCCCACATCGGCGCCCACACGCCCACGCGCCCCTCCCTCCCACCTGCAGGTCTGCGCAGCTGGTGATGGCGCGCAGCCGCGGCAGCACCTCCTCATAGCGAGCGAAGCTGAAGTTGAGGCACTTTTCGGCCTCCACCCCGCTGTCCAAGGTGGCGGGATCATGGTTGTACTGCAGGGCAGGCAGGAGAGCGAAGGGGGGGGGGGGGGGGGAACAGACTCCTGGCTGAGGTGCAGAGCAGGGCAGGCAGGGTGGGGTGGAGGTGGAAGGGCGGCAGCAGCGTTTTCTGGTTGTACTGCCAGCCAGGCAGCAAATGGTGGGACGACAGCAGTCGACAGGGACTGTGCCCCCCCCCCCCCCCCCCACCCCCCCCCCCCACCCCCACCCACCCACCCCACCCACCCCCACCCACCCCACCCACCCCACACCCCACACACACACCACCCCCGCTCCGCAGCAGGCAGCTGTGCGTCCGTCCCACCTGAATCGCGCGCCACATGACAGCCAGGTCCCAGCACACCGCCGACTCAGCGGGGCTCCTGCACATCGTGAAGCGGACGGTCCTGCTGCCGCTGCAGAGGCACGGAGAAGGGTTTGCGAGTCGTGACTGTGACTGTCGAGAAGGCTTGGGACCCGCCCACTGGTGCCGTAGCGACAACACGCATTGTGGGTGGCGCGCACGCTGTTGCACCTGCCTTGCTGGCGCTTGCAGGAGGAAAGGTTGCGGAGAGCTGATCAAGACGCTCGTCCACGGCTGCTGTGAACCGTGATCGCATGGCCGAACAGCACAGACGGAGAGGCAGCGAGGCAGCGCCAGGCGCTGGCGCGGCGCGGCACGCAGGCGGAGAGCAAGCAGGCAGACGTGCGAACACGGCGAGCAGCAACCCAGGCTCACCGTCCGTCCACGGCCACGCAGTCGCCCTGAAGCTTGACGTTCATCTGGGCAGCGGTCTGCTTGGGCCGGTGGGTGTCGCCTGCGGGGCAGGGCGGCAAGGCGGTACGACACACGCGGGGTGGGCGGGCAGCGGCAGCACTGACGACCAATGGCGGGCCGGCCTGACGCGCACTGCACGCCCGCGGAGCGTGTGTCGTCGCTGCATGCCATGCCATGCGCGCCACCGCAGCCCGCAGGTGCAGAGACAAGAAACAAGCCAGCACGCAGCTGCCGCTGCCGCTGCCACTGCACGCCCAGCCGCTCACGTGTGATTCCGTGGAAGGGATGGCTCTCGGGGGTGAAGGCCATTATGTCCTGCCCCTCCCACGGCCGCTCGCCAGGCGCCAGCCCAGCCCACTGTGACTTGCCGCCGACCAGCCTCCGCCGCTTGCCGCCGCGCTGCGCCTTGGCCTGCCGCTGCTGCGTGGGCTGGGAGGCGGCCGGCGCCTGGCCGGCCTGCCCACCGTCGGCTGCGGCCTCGCGTGCCTCTGCTGCCGCCGCGTCTGCTGCCGACGCTGGTGCATCAACCATCTCTGCGTCCGCATCTCCTGCCGCCGTCTTGGCGTCTGCGGCAGCTGCCCCTGCTGCCGCGGCGCCAGCGTCATCACCGGTGCTGGCATTCTGCGGCGGCAGCGACGCCGGCGCTGCCCCGTCGCTGTCCTCCTCCCCCTCCTCCCCGGCGTGCGCCCGCTTGCGGCGGTTGTGGCGGGAGTCGGTGTTGCGGGTTGCGTCGTTGCGAGGCAGCCCTGCAGATGCCCAGGACAGATGAGCGGCGAGTTGTGAGTGGGTGTGTGGTTGGGCAGGGGGGGCAGACAGATGCACAGCGTGGCGAGAGTCGGTGCTGTGGGGTAGAGGGGAGGTTGCTCCGCAGCAAGCCGCAGGCGGTGCTGCCAACTGCGGTGCTGCGATGCGGTACATGCAGCGAGCTGCGGCATGCTGGGGAGCCGCCACTGGTACCCCGCGAGACACTGATAAGAGAGCCACGACAGCAGGCAACCGCAGGCCGGCCGGCCACGCTGTGCCCCGCTGGAATGGCCCAGCACACACCTTGGGCAGGGGGCGACGCCTCGCCTTCCGCCTGCTGTTCCGGCTGCAATTCCGCGCTTGCCTCGCCCTCGTCACGCTGCTTCCCCTCCTCCTCCTCCTGATGGTCATGCTCCGCCTGCTGCTCAGGCTGCTGCTCAGGCTGCTGCTCAGGCTGCTCCTCTGGCTGCTGCTGCCCCTGCCCTGCAGGCTCCTCCTCCTGCAGCTGCTGCTGCTCCTGCTGCTGCGCCTGCTGCTCCTGGCCGTCAAAGCGGGGCGGCGGCGCGCGTGGGGGCTGGTCAGGGGTCGCGCCGTTGCCCCCCGCCGTCCCGGCAGCCGCGTCCGTGGCGGCCCCTGCGGCGGCCGCATTCACCCACGCCCGCGCCATGGATTTGTCCGGGCTGGCACCAGGCACGCCGCCAGCAGACGCCTTGCCTGCAGGCGGCGGCGGGCGCGACGGCCGTCGTCAGGAAGGCGAGGCTGGGCGAGGCTGGGCAAAGCATGCAAGTCGTGCGGCGACCACATGCAGATAGGCTGGCGCTGGTGTCCAGCCTGCCGAGGGACGCCGGCGTGCCAGCTCACCAGGTCCCTGGGCGCGCGCGTGGCCGCGCGCCGAAGCGTTCGGCAGCGCCTGCCGGACGCTCTGCGCATCGTCGGCCGCGGCGCCACGCCGCGAGTCCTCTGCTCCCAGCGCCCAGCTTGTCACCATGGTCGGGGGCAGCTCTGCAGGAGGGGAGAAGGTGGCGGAGGCAGCGAAGCGGCTCCGTGAGGCTTGCACCGCCAGCTGCCGGCCAGTTCCCAGGCTGCTTTCCGTGGCATGGGCCGGCAAGCACAGGGGCAGCCTGCACCGTGGCAGCAGCTTCTGAATGAGGCACTGGCCGGTCGCCAGGCCACGGTGCGGAGCCGACAAACCAGCTGCACCGGCAGCCCGCCGCCCCCGCCCTGCGCTTCGTCACTACTCACGGTGCTCTATCAGCTGCTTCACGGCGCACACTTGCAGGTCGCGCACCACCTGCGCGCGGGGTGGGGTGTGGGGAAGGGTGGAGTGTGTGTGTGTGGTTGCGGGGTGGGTGTGGGGTGTGGGGCGGGGGGGGGGGGAGTTTGCAAGTGGGATGGGCTTAAAAAGTAACTCCCACAGAGCAAGATCCCAGCAAGGGCCCACCCTGCACGTCCCGCACCGCCTGCGGGTCGGGGCAAAGCACCAGGGGCCGCACGCAGGCACAGTAGGGGGTCGGCTGGCTGCGCTGCGGGGTGCTGCTCGCCAGAGCGCGGAGGGGGCGCAGCGGGCGGCCACAAAGCACATGCGCTGCCGTGGGCAGGTGCATTTACATACCAACAGACGCGCCGCCGCTCAGCGAGGTGGCGCTTACCTGGCGGAATGAAACAGACCTTATTTCTCCGGCCGTGTCATTGTCCACTCCGTACCTGCAGGCACGGCGGGCCGCGGTTGCGGACCGGCGTCAGCGGGCGGCAGCGCTCCACAACGACGCAGCGCGCGCACGTCGACGCACAGCAACACGGGCAGCACGGGCAGCGCTTGGGAGGCGTGCATGAGTGAGGCGAGGAGCAGCGCGGGTGCGGAGCAGCCAGGCGCGGCGGCATGCAGCACCAAGCAGGCCGCGCACCGGTCGAGCGTGAAGTGCAGCCCCAGGGCCCTCAAGTCTGTGCCCGCATCCACAGCCTCCTTGACTGCAGGCGGCACGCAGGATGGCGACAGGTTGGTTGCAGCAGGGGGAATTGCGCAGCCCAGCAAACACGCAGCGGGGCCGGCACAGGACAGAGCGTGCCGGCACGCCTGCCGGCACGCCTGCGTTCTGCCACCCGTACGCCTGCACCGCTGCGCGACAGACGCCTCCTCACAAGAGCCTCCCAGGAAAGGGCGCCACCCGCTGGTGAGCGTGCACAGCGCAAGTTACACACGCCGTGTCGCCGTGCCAGCAGCCCACCCCGCCGTCCGCCCAGCACTCCCTGCAGTTTTGAGCTGCCAGCAGTTTTAAGCTGTCGGCTCAACCCATTCCCATTCCCTGTGCTCGCTGGCCCGCCGAAACAAACGCTCACTGGTGAGCACGTCACACACGCGGTGGCTCTCATCCAGGGTGGCAAAGAGGCCCAGGGTGTAGGAGGAGCCCTGGTGCGTGTACTCGACCTGGTGGGTTGGGGGGAGGAGGAGGAGGGGGAGCAGAGACGGGGTGATGTGGGTCGTGAGAAGTTGGGGTGAGAAGTTGGGGGCGGGCCCAGGGCAGGCGCCGTGCCCGGGCAGGCGAGCCGGCAGGGTTTTACCTCCCACCGGCCTCCCGTGGCGAGCGAGCAACCGCCGGCACCCAAGTGCAGGCAGGGCATGCACTGCACGCTTGCCACAGGTGCATGCCTGGACACTGGTGATGACAAGCCAGCCCTGCCCTGCAAGGGCGCGCACCACGCCCCCCCGCACCCCCCCGCAAGGGCTTTGCATGCTCTGCATGCTTGCCATGCATGCCCCCACCTTGTACATCCCCTCCTCCTGTGAGATGACGCCTTTGCTGACTGGCGCAGCGGCGTCGTGCGCGGCGTCGACGTCGCCGCCAGCACCCAGCATCGTGGCCGTGGCGCCGCTCTCCACCATCGGCTGGGCGCGCCGCTGGCTGGCGAGGGGGCAGGCTGCCTTCAGCGCCGCCGCCGCGTGCCGGGTGTGGTATTAGGAATGGGCAAGACGGACCCAGTCACTTGAGTCCAAAGATACAAGTGCTGCAGGCGAGGGAGGGGAGGCGAACGCAAAGCAAGGTTTTCAATGGCGCGGCGCGGCAGCGGCGGCGGCGGCGGCGGCAGATGTGTGGCGGCCGCCCGCGCCGCGCTGCGTGACATTTGCGAGCATCCTTGCAGCTCTGCATCTCGCCCGCAGGAGCGCTCTGCAGCTCGCCGGCGCGCAAACAGGCAAGCAGCTCCTCTCAAAAGCGGCCCGATCGAACGCCTGCGAGCATCCCATCTTCCTCTGTCGCTCCTACCCTGCTCAATGTGGCGGGCAGGCCGCGCTGCTTCCCTCGCCGTGCCTCCACTTGGCGCACGTCGCGTACGCCACCTGGGTGCGGTCACGGCCCGTCAGTAGAAGCGTCGGGCGATGCACAGGGTAATTGGAGCGCGTGTGGGAGGGAGGAGCACGAGAAGGGCCGGAGGCAGATCGCATTCATGTGTAACACATGTTGCGTGCTCCTCCGTTGGCGGGCCCTCCTCCGCTTTCATTCCCAATCCCGCGCCATCGTCTCCCGAGTCGCCCCGCGAGTGCCTGCCCAGCGGTGAGCGGCCTGTAGGCGGGCCTTGCGGCTCCCAGCACCTCGCCCTCAGGCGCCAACCCTGCTGTGTGGCAGCCCGGACTGTCGGTATTGAGCTGTAGCAGCGAGCGGTGCAAGCGCCGCCAGCACAGCGGCACCTGCAGGGGGCCGGCGACGGCGACGGCGAGCGAGAGGCGGCGAGCGAGCGGCACCCTTACCGTGCTGCCATGCCGCCACGCGTCGAAGACGCCAATGCGCCAGTGCCGGAGAGCAAGTGGCGCGGCACTTTCAAGGTAGGTTCTGGGGCGGCGTTGGTGGGGCACGCCTGGGGCGCATCCTGCACCGCGCCGCTCCCGCCGCCCGGCCATGCGCCGTCAGCAGCCCCGCCCCTGGTCCTCCTCGCAGGCACGTCTCCTGTCCCCGCCGCCAAACGCTCCCCTGCAATCGTCGCCGCGCCAACAGAGGGGGGGGACACCTGACCTTTTCCCTCATGCCCCTTGCAGGATGAGTCGAATGGCACTTACGAGTGCAAGCTGGTCGGATCCTGGCCTCCAGGTGCGCTGGGGGTGCCGCGCTCCCGCTTGTGCTGCCACTGCATGCTGCATGCTGCCCTGCCGCCTCGCGCTGCCGGCGGGATACCAGGGTCATGACCAGGCGTGGGGCCGCGCTTCCGCTCGTCTTTCGCACGCGTCCCGCCCTGCACGCCCGTGCTGCTGCAGCACTGCACCACCGGCTGGGGCGCAGCTTCACCGCGAGGCTGTACAACTTCCGCACAAAGGTGCGTACTGCCCTTCTGGCGTCGTCTGAACGCCGCCTGAATCGCCGTCGCTCTGGCCGCGCGCGCTCTGCGGGCTGCAGCGGCCGCCGCGCGCCCTGGCCGGGGTTCCGCCCGCCGGCCGACCCCCCGTTGCCCAAGCGCCGCCGCACAAGCGCCGCTCAAGCGCCGCCCGTTTGCCCCCGCGCCTGGCGCGCAGGCCGAGGCGGCGGCCGCGTTCGACCTGTTTGCCATGTGGCGCCAGGCGGCGATGGAGCGGCCGCTGACGGCGCGCGCGTACAACCACGGCCTGGCGCATTACAGGTGCGGGTGGTATGGTCGAGCCAGCTTCAACGCCTTGCGGCAGCTGGTGGGCGTCCCACAGGGCGGCCAGCGACCGTGCGTGTCGCAGCGCCGGCTTCCCCGCTGCCAGCTGGCTCCCTGCATCTCCCTCGCCCACCCTCTGAGTACCCTCATCCCCCCCCCCCCCCCCCGCGCCACAGCAAGGAGCAAGCAGCAGTGCTGGCCTGCAGCACCGCAGAGGAGCTGAGGGAGCATGTGCGGCAGCTGAAGGATGACGGCACGTTGGCACGCCTGGCCGCAGTGGCGCCCCGCAGCGCCGCGCAAGCGGCAGCGCCGGCGGCGGCGGCGGCGGCGGGTGACAGCGAGAAGCGCAAACGCGGCGGCAGCGCGGCACCCGAGGCGGACGACGAGAAGGCAGGGGAGGAGGAGGCAGCAGGAGAGGAGGCGGCGGCGGAGGCAGCCGGGCAGGCAGGGGAGGAGGCGGCAGGGGAGGCGGCCGCCGACAAGGAGGCGGCAGGGGAGGGGGCAGATGAGGGGTCGGAGGAGGGGTCGGAGGAGGAGGCAGAGGAGCCAGCTGCCAAGCGGGCAAAGGCGCCCGGCGGCAGGGGCGGTCGCGGTCGCGGCGGCAGGGGCGGGCGCGGAGGCCGCGGCCGCGCCACCGCCGCGCCGCCAGCGGCGCCCGCGCAGCGCGGCGCCGCCGCCGCCGGCAGCGCTGGCACCTCCTTCCATGCCATATGGGGCGGTGGCGGCAGCTACGCTTGCCAGGTGCGATGGTTTCTATTGCTTGTGCTTGGTGGTGTCTTGGCAAACACTGGACAAAAGGGACATGCTGCTGTTGGGAAAAGCTTGTGCTTGGTGGTGCCTTGGCAAACACTGGACAAAAGGGACATGTTGCTGTGGGGAAAAGGCATGGGCAGCGGGGGCGGTTCTGAGAGTGCAGCTAGGTGGAGCGTCACTGGGTCGAGCAGCGTGCGTTCACACCGCGTTTGTCTCTGCCCTTTCCACTTGCCAGGTGGCCATCTCGTCTCAGCAGTTGGTGGGCAAGTATCGAGAGGCGGGTGAGCCGGCGGGGGGCAGGAAGGTTCAGGGCTGCGCAGGGCTGCGCAGGGGGGAGAGGGCGGCAGCAGCAGCGCCGCCAGGCCTGCATGGCTCCTGGCCGGCACACCAACACCCTTTTCTCGTCGTCTCCCCCACCACCGCCCTCAGTGCGCACCGCGGGCAAGGCCAACATGCGCCTGGGCGGCTTCGCGAGCGCCGAGCTGGCGGCGGTTGCGGCAGACCTGGGGCTGCTGTGGCGTTGGTGGGTGTGGCTGGGCGGTGCAACTTAGATGAACAGGCATGGCCTCTGCGGCGTGTGGAAGGGTGTTGTGAGCGCAGGTCTAGCGGTGGTCGCTGCACACCTGGGGCTGCTGTGGCGCTGGTGAGCCTGCTGCAGGGGTGTCGCCACACCTGCTGGCGAAGGCAGCCAGCCTGCCCGCCCGCCTGCACCCCTGGGCCAGCCGTGCCCACCAGCCGAGCACACTGCGGCCTGTGCTGGCCCCTCCACCTGCCTGGCCCGCCTCCCAAACATCCATCCCCTGCTGCGCCCCCCCTCCCCTCCTGCAGCATGGCCTACGGCCAGCCGCCAGGGCAGGCAGCGCTGAACTTCCAGCCTGCCCTGTACAGCACTGCCGCTGGGGAGGCCTGCGTGGAGCGCGTGCAGCGGGCCCTCGACATGGAGGTGCGGGGGTGGGCGGGGGGCGCGCAGCCAGTTTTCTGCAGAGTGTTTCCCAGGGCAGTGGCTGGGACGAGCAACGCCAGCGGCCGCCTGGTCGCCGCCGGAGCCGAACCACCCGAGGCATGGTCTTAGCCCTGAAGGGGCGACGGGCCACAGGCCAATGCACGGGCCAATGCATGCACGGCCTGGCTCTGCTAGCCTGCCTTCGCCGCTGAGTCCCCACCGCGCCTCTCCCTGTCTGCCTGCCCCCCCCCCCCCTCCCTGCAGCAAGCCAAGGAGGTGCTGCGCGAGCTGCGGGACGGCGGCCAGATAGCTGAGCTGGCGGCCTCGCCGGAAGCGGTGCGCGCGCCGCCGCCCACCCCCGGCGGCGGCCCCCACGGCGGCGGCGGCGGCCGCAGCACGCCCGGCCGCGGCGGGCGGGGGCGCGGCGGGCGGGGGCGCGGGCGGGGGCGCGGCGGCCGCGGCGGCCGTGCTGCAGATGCGGAGCAGCAGCTGGAGGTCCCTTCTGAGCAGGAGCACGAGGAGGAGGAGGAAGAGGAGGAGGAGGAGCGCTTGCCTGGGCCCAGCACCAGCCGCCGCCGCGCCGCTGCGCCAGCACCAGCACCATCAGCAGAGGAGGGGGACGCGGCGCAGCAGCGATTTGGAGCAGAGGTTGTGGGGCGGCGCCTCAAGATGTACTGGTCGGCGGAAAAGAAGTGGTGCGCCGCCTTGTGGTGTTTGTCTGTCTTTATGGTTTGGAGTCTGGGGAACAGGCTGCCGGCGCTGCGCTGCGCCCGCTGCCTTTCCCGCTCCTCGCTTGCCCCGCCCACGCCCGCTCGCGCCTCTGCCTGCCAGGTTCGAAAGTTGGTTTCCTGCGGGGCCCTTGCTGTTCTGTCCTTCCTCTCTCTGCGCGGCGCAGCGACAGTCCCCTCCCCGCCCCTTGCCCCCCTGCCCCCCCTGCCAGGTACGAGGGCATCATCACCAATTACGTGCCTGCCTCGCTGCACGGCGGGTCCTACCACCTCGTGGGTGCGTGCTGGGGGACGAAGAATAACGTCAGCAGGGAAGAGCAGAGAGGGGGCAGCAGAGGATGGGGACACGGTCCCACCATCTCTCGTGGGTGCGTGCTGGGGGGGAGGGAGCATGGGTCAGGGCAGAGGGAGGGGGGGGGGGGGCAGGAGCGCTGCCCCGTGGGTGCGTGCAGGGGGGGAGGAAATAGCTTTTCTGCATGGAAGGGCATGGACCAGAGAAGAGAGGGCAGCAGGGCCTGTGCGGGGGCAGCATCACCACGCGGCGTCGCAGCTTGCCAGTGGCGGCGCCGCTCTTCCCAGCGACCGCGGTGACTGCCGTACGCGTCGTCGCTCCCGGCCCGGCCCGGCACAATGTAGCTGCACCTTCAGGCGACATTTGCTGCACACTTGCATCACCCCCTCTCTGCCTGCCCACCTGCTTATGCACCTCCAGAGTTTGAGGATGGCGACGTGCAGCTGCACATGCTGGCGGAGGAGAAGCTGCAGTGGCTGTCGCCGGGCGAGGAGGGCGCCGCGCCGGCGCCCGGCACCACGGCGCCGCGCGCCGGGCGGCACCGCGAGGCGCTGCCAGAGGCGGCGACGCTGCTGGCGGCGACGCGGGCGGTGCATGAGAGCGGCGACGAGATGGCGGCTGGGCTGGAGGCGCTGCTGGCCCGCACCCCTGCTGTGCTGGAAACGGATGTGGAGGCGTTCATGGCAAAGTGAGCGGGCGCTGGTGCTGGGGCAGCTCTGCGGATGTGGTGCTGTCGAAGGGGGGGACGCATTGGGCAACTCTGCAGCCGTGCGCGCTGTCGTCCGTCCGTGGGCAGCGACGCTGTGTGCCACCCCTACACCCAGCAATTGCTTCCGTCTCCCGCTTTCCTTCCCTGGCCGCTGCAGGTTTGCGCGCATGGCAGACATGCGGCGCAGCGTGTACGCCAGGCTGATGAGCCACGCTGGCAAGGGACGTGAGGACCTGGTGCAGACCTTTGTGTGGCACTTCATCAACGCGTGACGACGCCCTGCCCCATGGCAGCAGCAGCTGGCGGCCTCCGCTTGGCAGGGCCGAGGCACGGCGGGCAGGAAGAAGAGCGCTGCGGTGCAGCGGCGCTCGCGCTGCCCAGCTCTCCTGCGAATTCACCCCTTGGCCTGCTGTCACCCTGCATGCATCTTTTGTGTGGCGTGTCATCAACGCGCGACACAATCTCACTCTTCTGCTCGCCCTGATCTCTCAGAGGCTGTCTGCCTGCTCTGCTCTGTTCCGCCTGCCGTCCGCATGTCTTTTCAACGGCAGATATTGTCAGGCAGAGGGCCCGCGCTCTGCGCGCTTGCCCAGACTTCTGTGAGCGCCCTCTG
Source organism: Micractinium conductrix (assembly GCA_002245815.2). Classification (NCBI taxonomy): domain Eukaryota; kingdom Viridiplantae; phylum Chlorophyta; class Trebouxiophyceae; order Chlorellales; family Chlorellaceae; genus Micractinium; species Micractinium conductrix. The sequence continues at coordinate 1,807,173 of LHPF02000004.1, forward strand.
CACGGCAAGCCAGCACCAGATCTTGCGCCGGCAAGCATTGCCAGCACTCGTTGACCTGCGCGCATGCATAGGGCTTGATCGTGCCCGTTAGCAACTTTACACGATTGCTTTTGCACATGTCAACACGGTGAGTTGTTGCCAGCCATGCAGCATGCCACTAGCAACGGCCGGCCAGTCGCAGCTCATGCGCCTGTCCTGCCGGCATCAGCTCCGCACAACTCTGCTGCTGCTTGATGCGCTGCACGCCTGCTGCTGCTGCGGCAGCTTCGGCAGCTGCTGCGGTGTGCGCGGTCGCGGCACCCGACCGCTGCGTTGCTGCGCCACCACGTGTGCGACGGTGTGTATGGCCATACTTGCATCCAGCACCACTGGCGCAGCTGACAGGGCATGCTCCACCGGGGCGCCACCTGCGGCAGCAAGCGGCAGCAGCCGTGTCGACCGACGCACCCAACGACATGCAACTAGAGGTCGCAGGTTCGGTCCCACAGCTGCGCAGTAAGTGGCATGGCACGCGTCCTACGAAAGTGCAGCGCCACGGCGTATTTTGGGCAAGCAGGCCCTGCTGCAGCCCCACTGGTCCACAGAAACTCGCCGTGCGTGGGCAGCGGCCGCTCAGCATGCCCTTGCAGTTCGCGCACAATCTGTGGATGCATGAGGAGGGTGTGCTGGCAGGGGTGGGGTGGGCGCCGTACGCCGTGCGTGAACTGCAGCACTGCCTTTGCAAGCAGCGAGCCCATCTCAAGCCAGATTTCCGCATGTCACCTGGAAGCAGGCAGCTGGCGGCGCTGGACAGCAGGCAGCGCTCTTGGCGACGATCCCTCGAAACCAGCTGCCTGCTTCTGTTGCTTCTGTGCCAGCGGTTCACTGCCCACCCACCTGGTGGAAGGACTTTGAACGAAGGTCCTCCACCGCTGCTTCGTTGCTCAAAAAGCTGCATAGCCGGGGCAGGCCCGGCAGAGCGCAGCAGCGTGGCGGGTGCACTTGCCGGTGGCACGCAGCATGCCACAGTTGTTGGCCGCGCAAAGCAAGAGCACGCACGCAGAGGTGCATGACAGGTCACGTACAGACCAGTTTGCAAACAGATGCTGAGAAGGGGAGCAGCAGCAGCAGCAGCAGCAGCAGCAGCAGCAGCAGCAGCAGCAGCAGCAGCAGCAGCAGCAGCAGCAGCAGCAGCAGCAGCAGCAGCAGCAGCAGCAGCAGCAGCAGCAGCAGCAGCAGCAGCAGCAGCAGCAGCAGCAGCAGGCAGCAGCAGCAGCAGCAGGCAGCACCACCGATGCATCAAACCAACAGGACCGGCAGAGCTGTGCGCACCTGTTCAAATTGAAGCCGAGGGTCCGCAAGTCGACCCCAGCTTCGGCTGCCTCTTTGACTGCAGTGGCCAGGGGGCAGGAGGCATGGGCAGCGTGCGAGGAGGGGCGGCGACGCAGGCCATGGGGCTGCGCGTGCTGCAACCACCCTTCCCTTTCCCCCTGCAGGGAAAGCACCACTGAAGCTGGCCCCTTTTGGAGGCAGACCTGTGCCACCCAAGGGGAAGATGTTGCAAGGCGCCTCTGCTCCCCCCGCTCGTCAACGTTTCCCGCCCCAGTCCACCCTTCCCCAGCTGCCCTCGGCGCCCCCACCAGCACTCACTTGTAAGGGTGGCCCATACGCGGCGGGCCCTCTCCGCCGTCCCGAACAGTCCCAGCCTGTGCACGACCCCTTGGTCGGGCGCAACCTGGTGGGCGTACACAACCTGCACGGCGGCATGGGAGAGCCAGACGGTCGTCGTGTCGCACGGCGTTGGGCGCGCTGGGGATGGGCCCATCCCGGGTGGCAGGTGTCGCAGACAGGCCGCTGAGCGAAGGAGCTCCACCTAACAGCCAGTAAGCGTAAATGTCTGCCTTACCTGCCACAAGCTTGACACCTGGATGATGCAGCCTCCCTTGCCGTCCATGGTGCCGCGCATGCTGCTGGCGTCGTTGTCGGGGCGGCGAGGGTGGCGCCGCGACGGCCAGGCTTGCCGGCAAGCGGGAAGACTCGGGTGGGCTGCCGCTGATGCCTTTAAGTACTCGTTTGTGAGCCCAGAGGCTGTAAAAGAGAGAGCAAACAGGCGGGGAAGAAGGCGAGGTGGCATTGTCGTGGCTTTCACGTGTGTACACGACGGCAGCACCGACAGCAGCGGGGATGGCTGCGGAGGCCTCGAAAAGCACGAAACCCCTCTTTTTCAAGAGCATCATCCCAGGCAGGTCGCCATGCCACATCACAGTGCAGCCTGGTGGCCTACTCTGCAGGCTGCACGAGGTTTGCTCGCGGCCGCAAACATAACGCGTAACGCGAGCTGCACGACGAGACCCTCACATCGACGCTGCCGGGCGGCGGTGCGCGCGCCTGCAAGCGTTTTCACACCTCGAACAACACAGGACCTCGCGTGGCGGGAGGAGCGTGGCGGTGGAAAGGGCGGCGTGGGCGCAACTTGCTCGCTCTTCCCTCGGCGCGCTGGGCGAGCGCCAACACCCTGCAGATGACCAAAGCGGTTTTGGTGCAGCGCTCGAGGAGAGGTGGCGAGTGTAAAGTAAGCTCAACGCATCGAGGAGGAGCCCCCATGGACGAGCCCTCATATTCCCGCGAAGCTCGCTTTGAAGACGCACTCACGCTCGCCGCACTGCAGGTACCTTCTAGAGCATCCACAGAGAGCTGCTTAGCCTCTGGAGGGAGGCCTCGCAGCAATGGGGCGGCGCAAACAGCGTGGAGACGTGAACGCGGTGCTGCCAGAGGGCGCTTGGATTCTTGGCACGAAGCATGTGAGCTTGTAGCAACCTCGCAGGCCCGGGCTGGCGCCGACGGGCAGCTCGACCGCAGCCGCTCGCCGCCGCGTTGCAACTCGCCCGCCGGCCCTCATCTGCCCTGTGCTCCTTGCGCCCTTGCCAGGTTGGCGACAGCAACAAGTACGAGTGCAGGATAGCAGGCAGTTGGCCACCGGAGCTGCAGGAGAAACTGGGGCTGAGCTACAACGCGAGCATGAACGGCACCAAGGTGGGTCCTTGTGCGCGACGGCCGCCGAAGGAGGTGCCACCTCCCTTCCGCCACCACACCCCATCCCCTGGCGTTCCACGCGTGATGCTCATGCACCCCGCCGCCGACAGTCCCTCCCGCCTCTTCCACGCAGGCCGAGGCGGCGGCCGGCCATGACCTCTTCATCATGTGGCGCCAGCACAAGGCCGGCAAGCCGCTGCACCACGTCACCTTCAACCTCGGGCTGAAGGCGTACGAGTGAGCAGGGTTGCCTGCAGGGTTTCTGTCCAGGGGGGGTTGCTCAGCAGGGGGGGTGCCCGCAGGGCAGCGGCGGGCTGGCAATACCGGCCACCTACGCGCTGCCCCCCGCTCGCGAACCCCTGCCCCACCCCCATTTCTTCCTTGCCCCGATCTTTGGTCCTACCGCAGTGAGTTGCAGGCTGGCGTGCTGGCCTGCAAAACCAACAAAGCGCTGCAGGAGTACGTGGTGAAGCTGAGGGATGAGGGCACGCTGGCGCGCCTGGCAGCAGCAGCCGTGGCTGGCGCGGCCGCCGCAGCACAGGCAGGCGGCGGCGGTGGCGGCCCCGCTGCGCCAACGACTACGGCAGATGAAGAGGAGTGGTGGGGAGATGAGGAGGAGGGCGATGAGGGGGAGGAGCCCGCTGCCAAGCGCGCGCGCCACGCCAAGCGCGCGCCGCAGCAGGCGCAGCCGCCGCCGCCGGCGCAGCAGCCGCCGGCGCAGCCCGCCAGCAGCAGCGCGCGCACCCACCGCTTCCGCTGGATCACTGGGTACCAGAGCAGCACCAACTGGGCGTGCCAGGTGCACGTCAACCCAGCCCTGCTGACGGAAGGCTACAAGCAGCAGGCGGGTGAGTCGGGGTGCCATGGGGCAGGGGATGAGGGATGCTTGTGGATGTGCGTGCGCAGGGTTGAGGATCACATGAAGGGCGCCGTCCGCTTCTGCGCCCGCTTGCCCCTGTGGCATCCCAGCAAGGGCAGAGCTTGCGTTGCGTTGATCGATTCCCCGTGACCGGCCCCCCGTCTGCCTTGGCCCCCACCTCCGCTCGTGCTCTGCGTGCTTTGCAGCGGGCGCCAAGATCTGGGTGGGCGGCTTCACCAGCGCGGAGCAGGCGGCGGTGGCGGGGGACCTGGGGCAGATGTGGCTGCTGTGAGTGCGGTCCGGGCGCGCCAGGGCCGGCTGTGCGCAGAGCTGCAGCTTGCTTCACAACACGCCCGGCACTTGCTGCAGCGCTGCCAAGCGAAGGTGCCGAACGCTACGCTGCTGCTGTGCTGTCGGCGGGCGGAGTCGGTAGCAGCCAGCGATGCCGTGCTCGCAGCGCATGGTGCTCTGCTCTCTCCTTTGGCCATCTGTCTTTGGCCATCTGGACCCGCACGCCCTGCTTTGCCTCCCCTGTCACCCTCCCTGTCCCTCGCCCGCCACCCCCAGGGAAGCATACGGCAAGGCACTGGACAACGTCAAGCTCAACTTCGAGCGTGGGCTGTACGGCAGCGCCAACGGCGAGGCCTGCATGGAGCGCGTGCAGCTTGCCCAGAACGCAAAGGTGAGCCGAGTCCAGCCCCCTGTAGGGTCGGTGCAAGTGTCCCGCCTGGGGCGTGCGCCAAGCCCTCACCCGCACCTCCGAACCTTCAAGGCGGGGCACGACCCAGCCGTGTGGATCAGTGGGCGTGAGCACTTGCCTCGGCAGGCGCAGCGCTGCAGCGGCAGCGGTTCAGGTTTCGGAGAGCAGCGCATCGTGGATCTGCGCTCCTCCGGCCTGCCAGCCTGCCGTCAGCCATCCTGCGGTGTTCTTCCCCACGACATGCGGCCATGCAGCCATCTGGTGCGCCCTGCCACCGCTCTCGGGTCAGCCCCACATGCGTTTTCCGTTCCCCAGGAGGCTACATTCGAGTTGGACCGCTCTCCTTTCCGCCCTGCTGGCAAGGCAGCCCTTCCCTCCTCACGAGCTGCCGTGCTGCCGCCGGCTGTGATGCCCCCGCAGGAAGTGGTCGAGGCGGTGCAGGAGCTGCGAGATGATGGGCTGATCGCTGAGCTGGCAGAGTCCCCGGAAGCGAAGCCGATGGGAGCGGCTCCTGCGCCGCAAAGCCGCGGCCGCGTGCAGCACGGCGGCGAGGACAGCAGTGGTCGAGCGCAGCGCGGCGGCGGCGGCGGCGGCGGCGTCGTCGTCGTCGAGAGCCTCACCTTTAAAGATGCTGCAGTGGCGGTGCTGAGTGCGCAGGACCCCCCCCGCCTGATGCCTGCTGGTGGGAGCAGGGTGGGATACGGCGTTGGAAGGGGCAGCTCAGGGGCTGCACAGTCGTGCTGGTGGCTGGCCTGGCCACACCCTCTGTCATTGCTGCGGTGCCTCCTCCATCAACACTCTGCTCGCCATTCCTGCTCGCCCACGCCCCCTGTTGACGTGCAGCTGAGCTGGCGCTGACGGCGCTGCAGGTGGAGAACTTCAAGTCCACTGGCGCGACGCCTGAAGCCACGATGGCTGGCGTCCTGCACGCTGACGTGAAGCGTAAGGATTCAGCGTTCATCAGGTAGGCGGTGTTGCTGTGCGCCGCCGCGCGGCTGTTGCGCCTCTGCTGCGGCTGTCGCTGCGTTGCCGTCGCTGCTGCAGCTGCGCTGTTGCGGCTGCTGCTGCGGAGATTTCGTGCACTGGAGGGATGCTGCTGACATATGTCCCTCCGTGGTCTGGAGGTGTGCGTGCTGTCATAGTTGCAGCTCCCCGACGCTGGCTCCCTGCCTCGCCCCCCGTCACCCGCGGGCTCCATGTCATTCTTTCCCTTGCCTGCATCAACAGGTTCGTCAACAAGCGCAAGAGCGTGTTTGGACTGCGCAAGTGGGCGGATCAGGGCATCGTCTTCAAGGTGGGTGCACAGCTTTGGCTTTTGGGGTGCCGTGCCCATTGGCGTGATGGGTGCTGCATGCAAGGAGTGGAGGCAGTGCAGGACGGTACAGCGGGGTCGCGTGGCTTAAGGTGCGTGCAACAAGACGTGGGTGCCTGCCTCGGGCACGTCTGGGATGGGAAGGGAGGTGTGTGTGTGTGCAAGGCACAGTGCATACATGCACACCCCTAATGCATGTGGTGTGCGGCAATTTCTTGTGTGCCGTTTACAAAGCCTGTCCACCACATTTCTCCCTTCGCTCATCAGGACGAGTTTGGGCAGAAGATGGAAGCTACCGCAGCGGAGGAAGCAGAGGGAGCAGGCGGTGCTCTGCAGCATCACGCTGCTGCCGCGGCGGCGGCGCATGCAGCAGGAGATGCGGTGCAGCACCGCGGCATTGCTGCTGCAGCAGCAGAGACGGGGGAGGAGACGGAGGTTATAGACATTACAGGAGAGGAGGACGAACCTGCGGGAGCCCTTGAGACGGCAGCGCTCGCGGCAGCGCCACCCACGGCAGCACCGCCGGGGCCGGCAGCAAAGCCAGCACCGGCGCCTGCGGCAGCAGCGCCCCAGCCAGCGGCGAGGCAAGCAGCGGCGCCTGTGGCAGCACAGCGCGCGCCGAGGGCGTTGGGGCAGGGAGCCGAGGCGCTGCCGACGACAGCGGCGGCTGCAGCAGCGGCGCAGGCGCCACACGAGCAGGAGGGGGGTGACGCGGAGGAGGCTCGCGAGCGGGCTCGCACCTCCGCCGGCGGCAGCGCACGCACCCACAGCTTCCAGTTTATTTCGCAGGCTGGCAACGGCTGGCAGTGTCAGGTGCACGTGAACATGAAGCTGCTGCAGGGCGAGTACAGGCAGCCAGAAGGTGACTGGGGGGTGCGCCTGGGTAGGAGCAAAGACGAGCGAGCGCTCAGCATGGGGCGGCGGACGGCCAGCGAGTTGCCAGCTGTGTGCCTGATCCACCTGCCGCCGCTTCCGCTGGCTTCTGTTGTCTTCCTTCTGCCTGATCACCCACCCTCTCCCCTCTGCCTGCCTCAACACACCCTCTCGTCTCTGCCTGCCCGCAGCGCCGGGCAAGGTCAAGGTCGCGGGTTTCCCAAGCGAGAAGCAGGCGGCGGTGGCGGCCGACCTGGGGCAGACGTGGCTGCGGTGAGGGCTGCCGAGCGGCGGCGTGCGCGGTTGCATGCGGGGGCACCAGCTTGCAAGGGTGTCGGGGGCCAGCGGTGCGCCGTCCATGGCGCAGCGCCGCCTGTCCCTGCCAGCCGGCCTGCTGCCGTCGGCTGTGCTTGCTGCGCACGTTTGCCGGCCCAAACCGTGCTTCCTCACCCCTTCGTTCCCCGCTTGTCACGGCCCCTGCTCCCGGCCAGGCAAGCCTATGGCAAGCTGCATGCGGGCGATCTCAACTTCGAGCCTGGGCTGTACGGCAGCGACGCCGGCAAGGCCTGCGTGGATCGTGTGCTGCAGGCCCGTGGTTCAAAGGTACGCGCGTGGGGACAGACTGCTTGCAGCACATCGATGGGGCGGCGTGGGCTGCAGCTGGGCTTGCCGCCTGCCTGCCTGCCTGCCTGCCTGCCTGGCTTCACACACAGCAAAGCTGCATTCCTACGTGCCTGATGGCCCCCGCGTTTCGCTCATGCCAGCGCTGTTTCCCGCTTGCCTCACTCCCCCCAGGAAGCCATCGAGGCGTTGAGGGAGCTGCGGGACAGCGGCCAGATTGCTGAGCTGGCGGCGTCGCCCGCAGCTGTGGCAGCCCCGCGGAAGGCAGCGCTGCCTGCATCGCCGCCTGGCGCGGGCCGTGGCAGGGATGCCGCGCCGGCGGGGCGCGGCAGCCGTGGTGGAGCGACCACGCCGAAGGCAGCGGCACCAGGGCAGCTGTCTGTGGCAGCGCCTGGATCTGCAGCCCCGCCGCAGGATCAGCCAGCGGTTGCCGCCAAGGCAGCAGCCGCAGGGCAGCAGCCAAAGCCAACGGCGGTGCCTGCCGCAGCAGCGCCACGGAAGTCGGCGCCGGGATGGGGACCATCGCCGCTGCGCGCGGCGGCTGCGGTGCGTGCGGCACCAGCGCCACGGAAATCGGCGCCGGGATGCGGACCATCGCCGCTGCGCGCGGCGGCTGCGATGCCGACGCCTGCAGCTGCGGCGCCTGCAGCAAGTGCGCCGCAACCTGCAGCAGCGGCGCCCCCTGCTGCGGCGGTCAAGCAGGAGGCAGAGTCGATGCCGACGACGGCGCCAACAGCGGCGGCAGCGGTGTTGCCACCGGCGGTGCTCACTGCTGCGGCGGCCAAGCAGGAGGCAGACTCACTTCCCTCTACGGCACCGGCGCTGGGCGGCGCTGAAAGCTTGGAGGGGATGAAGGCGGAGCTGGTGGAGCTGCTGTCGCGCACGCCTGACGTGGCGGGCACCGACATTGCTGCATTCACGGCCAAGTGGGTTTGTCTGGGGGGCTGGGGGCGCATCCAGGGTCGTGCGCAGCGTCACACGGCGTGCCAGCATCACTGCGCCCAGCAAAATGACTGGGTGCACCACAGCTATGGTCCCACCCACCTGCCCACGTCCCACGCTCCCGTGCCGCCCACAGGTTCATTTTCCGTTCCGACCCCTCCGAGCGCCGCGTCACCTACACCACGCTAATGGGCTACGCGGCGCAGGGCCAGCTGGACATGGTGCACATGTTTGTGCGGTATGCAATCGAACGCTAGGCACCGTGCGCGGCGCGCGCCCTTGCAGCCTGTGCAGCGTGGCAACGCATGTCCGGCGCGTCGTCCAGTGACGGCACCGCGCGGCCGTGCCGGCGCTGGCGGTGATGCATACATCGGCCTGCTTCATTCTCCCCGAGCACGCCAGTAGCTGCTCGTTCTACTGCCCTTGTGTCCTGCTCCGGCTCTTCCTGCACCTCTTGCACAGGCATGTCCCCCCTGCCCTTGCCACGCCTGAAGCGTTTCTTATCTCTGGCATCGCATGCTTCTGCACAGCCCCTCACGAGCTGGCCACCCGGCCCCCTGTCCTTGTACGATGGGCCGCCACACCTGCCGGCCGCCAATGCTACGATGTTACCAACGCGCTGAGCGGGTTGTTGCAATGTGCTGAGAGGGCTTGCGCAAGCGGCGCAAGGCAGTCGTGAGCAATTGTCCGGGATTGAAGCTGCCCCTTCGCAGCGGCGACGGTGTGGTGAACAACAGCGAGTCGAGCGGAGCAGGGGGTGGCTGCATCGCTCGCAATGCGCAACAGACATGCACGCCATGCGGCAGCGCAACTCGCTGCCCTGGCTGCTGCCACGCTTGGCTAGGCTGAAGACGTGGTGACGCGGCGGCAGCACGACTGACGCGGCGTCCGCGTGGCGGGGACGCCCACCAGTGGGCGCTGCAGCGCGGCTCTGCGTGGCTCTACAGCCTCCAAATCGATGGTATGTGTCTCTCAAACGCTTCGCTGAGGCTGGCAAGCCCTCGGTTGCGTCGCTTGGCGTGCACTTGAACGCCTGCCACGCTTGCTGCGCGTGTTGTGCTCCTCACATCCGACATATATATCAATGCAGCGGTTTGAGCGCGGCAGAACTCGCCAGAGGGCGAGGATTCCTGTGAGGTGACCCGGGGTGGCACGCTGCTTGTAGCGCTTGTTCCGGTGCTCAGCGCCTTCTGCAGACTTGAATGGGAGTGCTTCAAGCCATCAGAAGGTTACCTGGCACCCCACTACTTACGAGCGATCACCCCGCGAACCTGAGCCATGCCTCCCAACGCGCTCCCTGAGAGGGAGTGGCAAGCGGGAATGGAGATGATGGTGCGTGCGTGCGTGCGGCTGCGGTGGCGCCCGTCTCAAAGGGAGGCTGGAGCGGCGCGACGCCGCCGCCGTCGCAGGTCGCCGCCGCCGCCCCGTGAAGGCGGCAGTCCACCACCCCTCTAACAACCCGCTGCTCACGCTGCTCGTTCCTCAACTGTTTATACTTGCAGGAGGGCGACATTTACGAGTGCAGGCTACAGGGCATCTGGCCGATAAGCCTGCGGGAGCGGCTGGGCATGTCGTACGAGTTTGTGATGAGAGGCGTCAAGGTGGGTGCTGACGGCAGCCGCGTGGCCCCCCGGTGTCAATGCTGGCTGCTGCAGTTTGTTGTACGTCGAGGCCGCGGCCTAGGAGACCTGCTGTTTGCCAGCAGTAGTGCCCTTAATGGCAAGCACACAGCATCGTATGGAGAAGAAAAAAATAGTTCCGTGACGCCACCGCCTCGTCGCTGCACGCAGCACGAGACGGCGGCGGGCGTCGACATGTTTCGAACGTGGCAAGCCGCCAGATGCGAGGAGCCTCTGGCAGACATCAGCCCCCGTTGAACTTCGGGCTGCCTGCATATGAGTGAGCCGGGGGGGGGGGGCTTCAGAAGGGTACGCCGCCGGTACGGGTGGCCGCGCTGCCCGTGCACCACCGCTGACGCAGTCCGGGCTTTGGTGTCGAAGCTGCAGGGAGATGGCACGCTGGCACGCGTGGCGGCGGCAGCCACCGGACGCACCGACCTGGCGCCACCAGCGGCGGCACTGGCAGCGGTGCCTGCAGCGGCGGAGGAGGCGGTGGGAGGTGACGCAGAGTTGGGAGCGGGCGATGATTTTGAGGAGGAGGCGGAGGAGGAGCAGTCTGCCGCCAAGCGCAGGCGCGCATCAGACGAGCACGGCAGCGCTGGCAGCGCCGGGCGCGGCGGCGGCGGCGGTGCGTGCGGCAACGGCTTCTTTTGGATTCTCAAGAACAAACCAGGCAGCGACTGGGCGTGCCACGTGCACGTCAACACCAATAAGTTTAAAGGAAGCTACACAGGCAAGGCGGGAGTCGGGATTCTGCGTCTGGTTGAGTAACAGGGTGCCATGTTGCGGCATAGATTGGCGCCTCGGCGTCGCCAGGGACGTGCGTTCAAAGGGTCGGCGTCGGGATGGTGCCTCGGCCCATGTGGCGTCGCGTCTCTTTGGTCACCGTCGCTGCTTGCACTCGACCCTGATGTTCGTGGCCTGCTGTCCCTTCCTCAGCCCTTGCTGCAGGATCTCGCAAGATCAAGGTAACGCGCTTCACCAGCGCAGAGCAGGCGGCGGTGGCGGGGGACCTGGGGCAGATGTGGCTGCGGTGAGATGCACCATGTGACCGGCGGGGGTTGTGAACGCAGCGTGCAAGAGCGCCACAGCCCGCGGATGCTGCATGCTGCAGCGATGGTCGCCAGGCACTGGCAATGCAGCGTCGTGCTTGGGGCACAAGTACTGCTCAGGGCCAGCATGCCGCCTGCCCGCCCTCCCGCCTGCCTCTGTGCACACCCTTCCAGTCTGCCAGGTGCTGGCCTCCTGCGCTGCCTGCTGCACAAGACGCCCTTGTCCCCTCACCCTGCCCCAATCGCCACCTCCTCCCTCCCAGGGGAGCATACGGCAAGGCACTTGGCGACATCAAGCTCAACTTCCAACCTGGCCTGTACGGCAGCGGCGTCGGCGTTGCCTGCATGGAGCGCGTGCAGCGGGCCACGAGCCCACAGGTACGCGCGTGCTTGGCTGCAACCAGGTTATGGGGCTTGCGACGAGCACGAAGCCGGCTCCGTGCACGCCGTCCACGTGGCATGCAGCCTGCTGCTGTCACGCGCTGATCTTGAACGCAGTAGTGCCGGGGCAGCGACATTGCGCTGTGCAAAGGTGTCGCTGCTGCATCGCGGCCGTTCGCCTCACCGCCACGAGTCACAGCCCCGGCCACCTTTCTGTCCTGACCTGCTCTGTTTCCCGCGTTCCGCCTCCCCCCCAGAAAGCTTCCGCGGCGCTGAAGGAGCTGCGGGACGAGGGTTTGATTGCTGAGCTGGCGGGCTCGGCGGCGGCAGTGCGCAGCTTCCGGACGTCGGGCGAGCGTGGCAGCCGTGGTGGCCGCGGCAGCGCGGCCCCTGACCCAGGAGATCCCGTGCTGCATCACGATGCTGGCGCGGCGGCAGCAGCAGCAGCAGTGGCAGCAGGGGCGGCGGCGGCAGCAGCAGCAGCAGCTGCAGAGGAAGAGGACGAGGAGGATGAGGAGGGCGAGGACGTGGACATTGTAGGAGAGGGGGAGGCACCAGCGGCGCCTGCAGCAGCGGAAGGTCTGGTGGCAGCGTTGCCGGCGGCGGCAGCGGCAGCGCCAGAAGAGGTCGCGTGGGGCGCAGACTCGCTGCCCTTGCCGGCGCCGGCGCTGGGCGGCGCTGAGAGCTTGGAGGGAATGAAGGCGGAGCTGGTGGCGTTGCTGTCGCGCACACCTGGCGTGGCGGGCACCGACGTTGCTGCATTCACGGCTCTGTGAGTTGTCCTGGGGGGGGCCTGGGGTGTGAGCATCCAGTGTGCACACGCAGTGCAAAGGCCTGGGGGCGCGTCCAGGGTCGTGCGCAGCGTCACACGGCGTGCCGGCATCGCTGCGCCCAGCATCGCGACTCGGTGCACCACAGCTTTGCTCCCGCCCGCCTGCCCACGTCCCACGCTCCTGCGCATGCGCCGCCCACAGGTTCATTTTCCGCTCGACCCCCTCCGAGCGCCGCGTCACCTACACCACGCTGATGGGCTACGCGGCGCAGGGCCAGCTGGACATGGTGCACATGTTTGTGCGTCACGCAACCGAACGCTAGGCACCGTGCCGCCTTGTGGACTGTCACGCGGCAGTCGAACCTTGCGGCGCTCGCTCAGCGTCGAGCCGACAGGCCTGCTACACAGTCGCAGCGCGTGCGCGCTCCCATTGCCCTGCTCCATCCCTGCATGCGCCCCCCTGCCGTGCGCCGCCTGCTCCATGGGGCAGCAAGGGTGCCTCTTGTCCTGCGCCGCTTCTGCACCTTGCACGCTGTCTCTGCTCTTCCACTCCCGCCTGCTCGCCTGCTGGCAACCGCTGCATCTGAATGCTCACTAATACGAAGTTGCCACGTTACACAGTTGCCGAAGAGCGCGCTCGCAGTTCAGCGCACGCGGGATACAATACAGACTGGAGTCACCGCGGGGTGCGGCCACGATGCAGGTCGACAGATTGAGCGTGCCCGGCCGCTGCATGCCGCTGCTCCCCACGCAGCGCTTCGCCTGCAGCAGTCAGTGTGCAATGGGGGCGGGGCGAATCGCACAGAAGCAAAGGAAGCTAGAGTCGAGAGGAAGATGGGTGCAGACGTCGCCGCGCATTCAAGCGGCCTTGCAGGCACGAACAGGCGCCGCAAGCCCGCGCAACGCTCACCTGTGCAAGGGCTCGCACTCCGCCTAACGCACACTGCTTGGCCACTTGTTATAGTGTAATGTTGGCACCAGGGCCGGCCTCTGCCCGGGGAGGCACGCTGCGCGTGCAGGGCGTTGTATACGCAAGCGTCTGCCTCACGTGCCGCCGCCTGTATGTCCACTGGCAGGGCGGCCGCTGGCAACACCGGGGTGCGATGCGGCATGGTGCGGCGTGCTGCCGTCTGGGCTGTTGCTGCCGGGTGGGTGGATGCTGCCTGCGGGGCGTGCGCTGGTGGGCGGGCGCATGCTGCTGGCGGGGCGTGCGCTGGTGGGCGGGCGCGTGCTGCTGGCGGGGCGTGCGCTGGTTGGCGGGCGTGTGCTGCTGGCTGGGCGCGTACTGACAGGCGGGTGCGTGCTGCTAGTGGGGCCCAGGCGGGCATGCCAGTGGGCGCTGGCGCCTGGCCCGCCGGCTAGCAGCCTCCCAGCGGCAGGGGCGCTGCCGCGAGCACCTGAGGGGCCCGGCTGCTTCAGCATAGCTGCCTCGCGTGCACGGCCGGCCATCTCCGCCACCGCCGCCGCCGCCGCCGCCGCAGTTGCGCGTGCTGCCGCTGCTCCGCCGCCGCCGTTGGCACTGCAGGGGTGCGCCCCTGCCGCAGTTGGCGCCGCCGCAGCGCTCTCGCCCGTGGCCTCATGGGGTCGCTTTCGAGCGGTGGTGGGGGCCGCGCTGATGTTGACACCTGTGGTGCAAGGCAGGTTGGTGGGGGTGCATGGCAGGCTGGTTGGTGGGGGTGCATGGCAGGCTGGTTGGTGGGGGGTGCATGGCAGGCTGGTTGGTGGGGGTGCATGGCAGGCTGGTTGGTGGGGGTGCATGGCAGGCTGGTTGGTGGGGGTGCATGGCAGGCTGGTTGGTGGGGGTGCATGGCAGGCTGGTTGGGCGGAGAGCACAAGGCGAGGGCGAACATCGTGATGCAGCCGGCTGCGACAAGGCAGCAGATGGTAGGGGCGATGCAGCCGGCGCCCCATCCTACCGCCGTTAGCTGGCAAGACCTCCAGATGCGTCTGCTGCTGCCATGGCTGCTGCGGCTGGCCGTCGAAACGGGGCGGCGGCGCGTGTGGCGCCGGCGCCCGCTGCGGCACCGCGCCTGCGTGCCCCCTCGTCTCTGCCTCCGCGGCATCTGATGCACGTGCCAAGTTCAGCATGGCTTGTGCCGCAGAAATCCCAGACAGCATAGAAGCATTGCCTGCAGACAACAACAAAGGAACAAGTTAGCATGTGGAGCGAAGTGTTGCATCTGAGTTACAGTGCATGCCTGAAAGGGTGACATGCGGCCGTTGCTGACCACCGCCGCCGCTGCGGTCCACTGCTGCAAGCCTCACCACTGCTGGCGAGACCCTAATGCCCCAAAACGCTCGCCGACGCCCCCCACGCTCACTAGCAAGGCTGTAGGCCGGCCCACAGGCGACGCTGTGCGGCGCCGGCGCCGGCGGCGCTCGCACGCCACGCTGCACCGAAGGGTCGGGCAGCGCGTGCTGGCCGCTCTGCGCCTCGTCACGAGCGTGCCCGCCAGAGGACACACCTGCATCTCCGCTGGACAGCACAGTCTCCGACAGCTCTGCACGTCAATCGAAAGAATGCAGCTGGAGGTCGGGCTGCGGGGTGTGCCGCCGGCGTGGAGCCCCTGCGGGCTCTATGAACAGCCGGGCTGCGACGCGATGCCACGCGCCACGGGCAGCAGCTTCCACACCGCAGCAGCTGAGACCTCACCGTGCCCTGGCAGCTTCCGCACAGTATATTCCTGCAGGTCGCGTACTATCTGTGTGTGTGTTGGAGCGGAGGAGCGATCGGAGGGAGCAAGTCCAGGTGCTGAGTTGTAGCAGTGGACTGTGTGACCTAGTGGATTGTGAGAACCGTCAAGAGCATGGCAACATGTACGTCGCAGGCAGCGCAAGATGCGCACAACGGACACGCAGGCCATAATGCATAGCCCCCGCTCCCAAGCCGTGCGTCGGCCCCCCCGCAAGCCCCACACCTGCGGGAAGGATGCCCAGCCAATGGCCCACGAGGTGGATCCGTCCACACCGTACCTGCAGGCACGACACAGCGCACGTGGCAGGGGTTTGGGCGGCTGGCAGTGGGCAGGGCGGGTGTCGGGGTGCTGCGACGACGCAAAGCTGCGGGCTGTGCGGCATGCCAGCAGCGAGAAAGCATGGCAGACAGCACCAACAGGCAGGCAAGGGGGCCCGGAGCCCCGCCCACGCACTTGTCCAGCGAGACGTGCGGGTTCAGGGTGCCCAGGTCCACCCCAGCATCGACCGCGTCCTTGACTGCAAAACGCAACAATGGAGGGAGGTGCATGCAGAGCGGTGGGTGGACGAAGGGCGTGCAGTGCGCAGCGTGCAGCGTGGCGCTTCCTCCGAAACTTCATCGGGTCGGCAAGAACCACGCAACGTGAAAGCACGGACGCTTGCCACCCGCGTCGGCTGCACGGCATGCACCGCGCAAGGCGCACGTGCTGTCCGTCGTGCCGGCAGCCTGCTCCTCCGTCACTTCGCTACCCCCTGCAGCTTCCTGGTCATCAAGGGCAGGCGCATTTCACCGGCCCCTCGGTGCTCGCAGGCCCCTTGGGCCCACTGCTCACTAGCAAGCACGTCGCACACGCGGTGGCTCTCATCCAGGGTGGCAAAGAGGCCAAGGGTGTAGGAGGTGCCCTGGTGGGTGTACTCGACCTGGTGGGAGGAAGAGGAAGGAGTGTGTTGCAGTTGGTTGGAGCACTCGTCGTGGGAGTCTCGACCCTGGTGTCGCGGCACACGCATGCACGTCAATACGAGGGCGGGGAGGGGTGTCAGCGTGAGCGGCAAGCCCTGGAAAGTTGTGTCCTCGTAATACTAGGGATGCACGTGTGTTTGTCAGCGGGCTGCGCCAGACGTGCAGGAACGTTCCTGCTGGCGCGCACGACGCCGGCTGCGGGCACGCTGACGGCGTACAAACGTGCAAGAGCGGCTGCCAGTCCAACCCGACACACCCACCGCCCGCACCAGGTGGCCGTGCTCCAGCACGCCATGCTTGCTGTGCCTGTGCCTGTCGCAGGCGGCGCAGGCAGTGCGGGCGGCGCCCTCCAGCTGCGCCATCACGTACGCGAGCCGTGGACGAACCAACAGGATGCAGGCTGGCGAGCGAGCGGGCCATCGTCCGGGAAGGGGCTGGCTGGCAGGAGGAGGCCGCCGTCCATGAGCACACACTGCTGGACTCTTTAGGCACGACCTGAGTTCAAAGGATGGGCAGAAAAGCTCGCTGTTAGCTTTATGCGCAATTCACGTCGCTTGAACAGCTGAGCACGGGGCAGGGCTTTGTAACTGGCGAAGTGAAGTGCAGCCAGGAGTGCTCGAAACAGACTTGCGCTTGCAGCATCGAGATACCTGGGCTGCAGCAAGTGTGCAACGATGCTCTGTGCCCCTCTACACCGTCGGCTGCAGCACACAGCATGCTGCACGGTGCCTCTTCGTGTACGCGAGTGCAACGCAACGCGTACTCGATGACAACCCTGAGGCGACCAAGAGTGCGCCGAGCCCCCGGGTGGCCACGTAACCGTGAAGAGCCTCAAGTAACATGTGATGGGCAAGCAAGGGGCCCAGCACCTGTGCAAACGGCCTCGCCAGCCTCGGGCGGGCTAGGCGGAGGGGCTCGAAGAGCAGCTGGTAGCGCGCTGAACGGCTCTCAGCGCCGCCGCTGTCAGCCAAATGTGCCTTAAAACTTGCCTGGAAGAGCCAGCGCGCCTCCAGGAGGAGAGACTCCCGAACGACTCGCTCGCGCTGCTCTCCACGCCCCTGCAAGGCGAGCAGGTGTGCAGTTTTATCCTCGGCGCAACCAGAGCAGCAGAATCGAAGAAGCAGCGAGACAGACGGCGTCCGTGTCGCGGCCACAAGGGTGCCCGGGATGTCCGCCTTCCTCCTCCCCGCCTTCCTCTGACCAGTCTGTCCTCCACACCAGTGACGCGTCCCTCGAGGCTCGAGCCAGCAGAACTGACAGCAGTCAGGGATGGGGCCGCGCCGACGTCCCACGAACGTTGGCGCGGCGCGGCCCGAGGCCAAGTGGGTCGGCGTGTTCCATGTGCGTGCCAGGGAGGGCGCTGGGGCGGCGGGCATAGGCGGGTTGGCTTCGCCGTCGCGGGCGAGCGGCGTGTTTGCGGGCGTTGCTTACGGTGCTCACCCGCCCCCCCCCTGCCGCCCCTCCCTTTGCCAGGACGTTGCCAGCAAAATGTACGAGTGCAGGATGATAGGCTACTGCGCACAAGACGTGCAGGGTCGGCTGGCGAGCAACTACAACATCTCTCTCGGCGGCTTTTCCACGAAGGTGCGCGCCGCTTGCCCACAAGGTCCCCGCAGGCTACTGCCAGGCTACTGCTGGGCTGCTGCTGATCCTCCTGATCCCGCTGCTGTCGCACCGCCACACCTGTGACTCGGGGATGATTTGAGCGCGCACGCTTGAATGAATCGCCACCACCGTTGGCCCTTGCCTCAACGCCGTGCACCCTCCCTGCTCGCAGTCCGAGGCGGCAGCTGGCTTTGACCTCTTCACGCTGTGGCGCCAGTCCGTCATGAGGCGGGACCTGGACGCCCGCAGCTACAACCTGGGGCGCAAGGCATACGCGTGAGTGGGTTGGGTTCGGGGCTGCGCCGCCAGCTCCCACGCGTCGCTGCCGTACGGCAGCTCTGCTAGAAAAGAGGGCGGGGGTAGCGTGCTTGCCGCCGCAGACGCACCACACGAGTGGCTGCGTCATCTGACGCGCACTGCGCAGCGCCTGTCGCTGTGCCGTGCCGCCCCGCTGCTCAACCCCGATGGCCCTGTCTCTGGCCCCCCCTCCCACTTTAGCGCCGTGGAAAAAGACCTTCTGGCCTGCAACACCGCTGATGACATGAGGGAGCATGTGCGGCAGCTGAAGGAAGGCGGCACGCTGGCGCGCCTGGCGGCGGCCGCAACCAGCGGCGCCGGCGCGGCAGCGGCAGCGGAAGGCAGCGCGGGCCAGGCAGCGGGTGCGGGCTCCAAGGGCGTGGCCGCAGCGGCAGGTCGGGACGGTGCGCCAGCTGCAGCCGCTGCACACAGCGGCGCTGGCCAAACTGCAGGCACCGGCGCTGGCGCACCCGAAGGAAACAGCGCTGGTCCCGCAGCAGCAGCAGCGCAGGCAGGCGGCGGCACGTTGCCGCCTGCAGCAGCAGTGCAGGCAGCCCGCAGTGCTTTGCCGCCTGCAGCAGCAGCAGCGCGGGCAGGCGGCGGCGCGTTGCCGCCTGCAGCAGCAGTGCAGGCAGCCCGCAGTGCTTTGCCGCCTGCAGCAGCAGCAGCGCAGGCAGGCGGCGGCGCGTTGCCGCCTGCAGCAGCAGTGCAGGCAGCCCGCAGTGCTTTGCCGCCTGCAGCAGCAGCAGCGCAGGTCAGCAGCAGTGCGGGACTGCCAGCGGCAGCAGCAGCAGCAACGCCAGCAGCAGCAGTGCGCAGCAGCTCCGGCCCGCCACCAGCAGTGGTGCCAGGTGGCGATACGGTGCCGGCAGCAGCAGCAGCAGCCGTGCGCGGCGGCGCAGAGCCAACGGCAGCACTGGTGGATGGAGATGCTGGTCAGCCTGCAGGGGGCGAGAAGCGCAAGCGCAGCAGCGGGGCAGCAGCAGAGTCAGAGTGTGAGGCAGCGGCGCCAGACGCGGCGGCGGCGGCAGAAGAAGAAGAAGAGGCCGTGCCTCTGAGCTTGCGGTCGGCGCCAGAGGAGGAGGAAGAGGAGGAGCAGGAGGAGTTCTCTGAAGGGGAGGAGTGGCAGCCTGCTGCAAAGCACGCGCGCGTTTCTGGAGGCCGCGCCAGGGCTGGGCGCGGCGGCGGCAGGCGGGGCGGCCGGGGCCGCTCGCGGGGCGGCAGGGGCGGCGACGCCGCGGCGGCCCCGCGTCCCGCCAGCGCCGGTGCGCGCAGCAAGCGTTTTCACTCCATCGTGGCAGGCCAGGGCAGCTGGTACTGCCAGGTGCACGTGGCGCCAGACAAAATGCGCGAGGAGTTCCGAGAGGGCGGTGAGTGCGCTGCGCCGCTGGGCAGGCAACAACGGGCGCGAGGGACCGGTCGTGGCGCCCGCTCGCCGCGTGGGGCCTGGCGGGTGTTGCATTGATCGTGGTAGCACGCAAAGCCTGGGACAAGGCGGCTCTGTCGGGATGCGTTGCCCTGCACGGCCGCCTGCTTGCCCAACATCCCTCCTCCGCCCCCAGCCCTCGTGCGTGCACCGCTCCAGATCCACCTCCAACTGTTACATTGCCCACCCCCGCCCTGCAGCACCCCCCACCGGCAAGATAAACCTGCGGGTTGGAGGCTTCCCCAACGAACAGCAGGCAGCAGTGGCGGGGGACCTGGGGCAGATGTGGCGCTGGTGAGGGAAGGGAAGGGAGCGAGGGGGTGGAAGGGGGTGGGGGTGTGGGTGAGGGAAGGGAAGGGAGGGTGGGGAGGGCGGCTGGCTTCAGGGATCAAGGTTTGTAGACGGGGAACCCCGGGGAACCGGAACACAGCGAGCGGCGGGTGGGTCAAAAAAACTAGCAAGGTATGCGCCGGCCCTGCTTGTTTGCCGGCCTGCGTGTTGCTCCTGCCATATCCCAGCCGAGCGCCTGCCTGTCGCCGCGTCCCCCCACCCGTGTGTGTGCGCTCACTGGCCCTCCCCTCTGCCTGCCTGCCTCTCTGCAGCAAGGCTTACGACGAGCAGCAGGCGCAGGCAAAGCTCAACTTCCCGCGCGCGCTGTACGACGCCGCCGCTGGCAAGGCCTGCCAGGAGCGCGTGCTGCAGGCAAACAGTGCAGAGGTGAGGGGACGAGCCATGGGGCTGGGGGCGGGGACGAGCCGTGGGGCTGGGGGCAGGGGCGAGCCGTGGGGCTGGGGGCAGGGCGAGCCATGGGGCTGGGGGCGTTGACCCACGGATGTTTGTGCATGCGTCGATTCCCTGCTGGCAGCAGCCCGGGCATGCCCAGAGCACCGGACTTGGCGGCTGGGGTCCCCCTGCAGCAGGGGCGCGGGGTCGGCGCAAGGCCTGGGCAGGCGCCCCCTGCCTTCCTGCAGCAAGGCGGCGTCCTCGCCCCGCAGCTGCCCTGCGCTCGCTGCGCTCTCACGACTGCTTGCGCCCGGTCCCCCTCTGCCCCCCCCGCAGCAAGCCAAGGAAGCGCTGCAGGAGATGCGAGACAGCGGGCAGATAGCTGAGCTGGCGCGCTCGCCGCACGCGGTTCCGCCGCTGGCGAGCCCTGGCCGGGCGCGGCACGGCGGGCGCGGCGGGCACCGCAGCAGCGGGTCCCCTGCGGGGCAGTCCCCTCTGCCGTGTAGCCACGACCCTTTGCTGCTTGTAGCGCAGCAGCAGGAGCAGGAGGAGCAGCGGCGGCAGGAGGGGCAGCAGGTGGTGCAGCGGTGGCAGGAGCACCGGCGGCAGGTGCAGCAACAGGAGCAGCAGCAGCGGCGGTGGCAGCAGCGGCGGGAGGAGGAGCAGCAGGGGCAGCAGCAGGGGCAGCAGAGCCGCGGTGCTGAGGCAGAGGACACTGAGGAGGCAGCACGGGCGGCGGACGAGAGCGAGCCAGCGCCAGCCTCCAGCTCTGCACCCCGCCGTGGCGCCCCGGCCACAGCAGCAGCAGTCGAGGCGCAGCAGCGGTACGGTGCAGAGGTGCTGGGGCGACGCATCATGATGTACCGGCCAGCAGAAAACAAGTGGTGAGTGCGGGATGCATGGGCTGCGTGGGGGGGTGCTGCCGGGCCCGGAAGGTGGCTGGCAGCGGCCAGCCCTCCAGCCTTCAGCGCCACTTTGCAGCAGGGCCCGCCCTTGCGCTCTTGCCAGCGTGGCTGCTGCTCCCTGCTGCTCGCCGTTCAAAGGCCTTACCATACATGTATGCCCCCTCAACCCCTCTGCCCATGCCATCAGGTCTTCTGGAATTGTGGCAGCGCACACGACAGATGCCCTCGGCAAGCCCTGCCACCGCGTAGGTGCGTCGCACCTGGCTGCAGGGGGGCGGTGGCAGCGGCGCCTGGGCAGGGCTGCACGCAGCTGCCAGCGGTGGCCTGTTGCAAGCGGGCGGTAGCTGCCGCCGGTCGGCCCTGCAGCACGCAGCTTCACATGAATGCCTGCTGCCGCACAGTGCAGCAGGCAGCAGCGCAAGCATCTCCATCCCCCCCCCCCAATGATCGCCACCTGCGGCTCCTGCCTCCCTCCACTGCTGCAGAGTACGACGACGGTGAGGTGTGGCTGGTCGTGCTGGGTGATCAACAATTCCAGTGGCTGCCTCTCGCAGACGGCGCGGCGCCGGCGGCGCCCGAGACGGGCGCGCCGTGCGGCGGGCGGCACCGCTCCACGCCCGCGCCAGAGGCAGAGTCGCAGCCGGCGTCGGCGGGGGGGGCAGCCGATGCGGCGGCGCAGGCGGCAGCGGCGGCGGCGGTGTTCGCAGCAGGGCTGCGGCAGGCCCCCGACGCGGCGTCTCAGCCGGCGTCGCCGCGAGGCGCCGGCGGTGCGTGGGCGCAGCCGGAGGCAAAGCTGGGCGAGGCTGGCAGCCGGCCGGCCATGCTTGCAGAAATCAGGCAGGTCCTGAGGAGCACCCCTGGCATTGCCGGCATCGATGTCGCCGCCTTTGTGGCCAAGTGAGTCGCCAAACTGTCATCCTTATACTGCCCTTGGGTTTCCTCGCGAGTGCCGGTGTGTGCGCTGCATGCCAGCGGCTCTGCACGTCAGGCGGACGTTCTTCACCCACCACCCACGTGCGCCCCCGCCTTCCACTGTGCAGGTTCATCAAAGACCCCAACTACAGCATCACCTATGACGCACTGATCGACATCGTACTGACGGGAGACAACGAAGCGGTGCGCGCGTTTGTCTGGCACACCAACAACTGAGACCAGCGCTGCTCGGCAGCAGGCAGGAGGCGCCGGAGCGGCGCATCGGGCCGCCCTCGTGCCCGTTCAGCAAACCTCCCGCACCCTGTTGCCCATACATTTGCCCCATCTTACCGGACCCATCTTACCGGTTTTATGTCGTCTGCTCTGCTGTGCCTTAACCTCTCTTGCGGCTTGCCCTGCGCTGGCGCCCAACTGGATGTGTGCAGCGTCCCGCGGCCTGCGCTGCCCTGTAAACCTCTTCGGCCCGCATCCCTCATCTGTCTTGGCATTTGAAAGTGCAGTCCAATCAGAGCCAATCAGACGTAAGTGGGTGCACAAAACGGGGAGCCAGTTGCAACTAGTTGGCCCTCCACGCTGTCGCCTTTTAAGCGCCCTCCTGCCACCTCGTCTTTGGCGCGCGTGATCAAAGACAAACGCCACCTGCTCCTGAAGCCCGCCAGCCCCTTGTGAGCACCCCCAGCGAGTGCAACAGCTAGCAAAAGAGCGGCAATGGAGGCCGAGGCTGCTCCCGCGGCCGCTCCTGAGCAACCCATGGAGGTCGACGAGTCCAAATCCGCCGCGGATGCCGAGGCGCAAGGCGAGTGATGATCGCATCTGCGGTTTTCGCACCCCGCGCTGCTGCAGATGCTCGGGACGAGCTGTTACAGTGACGATGCCGCGCACCCCGCCCAGGCCGTCGCCGCCTCTCTGCTCCGCCGCCGCCTGCCGCCGCCGCCTGCCGCCGCTCGCCCCGAACGTTGCGCACTCAATGCTCTGCCCCGGCTGCCTGCAGCTGCCGACACCACCGAGAAGCCTGCTGGCGAGCACGCAGAGGAGGAGGGCGGCAAGGGGGAGAAGACGCCTGCCAGCGCCAAGAAGGGCCGCGCCCGCACCAAGCCCACGCCCGCCACCGCTGACGCAGACGGCACCGGCACCGGCGGTCGTGTGCGCCGCGAGCGCAAGCAGGCGCGTCCTTGGGCTTGGGGAAAGGGGCGGTGGGGTGAATCTGCTGCAAGAAGCGACGTGCTTGCGCCGCCCGTGGCACAGGCCGTGCACGCACATCCTCGTCTGGTCCGCTCGTTTGTGCGCGCGCGCTTGTACCTCCTGTGCGCACGGCGCGGCGCCCTCACCCTCACCTCCCCCTGCCCCCTCCTGTGCCTCAGGTGGAGCGGTTTGTGCCGGTGGTGCCGCCTAAGGAGGAGGAGGAGCCAATGCCAGAGGTGGGTGGCTGCCCGCATTTGCAGGGTCGTCGCTCTCGTCGCAAGGCAGGCCGTTGGCAAGGAAAACGTTGGCGCACGACCTTGCCTGCTGTTTGCAGTTGGGCACCTAGCGCCTGGGATTTAGGGCTGCCCGATGACACTGTTGTTTCTGCCCGATCTGGCGGTCTGCTGAAACGTGTTGGTGCCTCCCTGCAGGGCAAGGGCGCCAAGCTGCGGGACATCCCCAACGTGAGTGCCGCCGCTGCGGCCGCCGCTGCCGGTGGCGCAGTCTCCACCGCCCGCGCTCCTGCCGCCGCTGCCGGTGGCGCAGTCTCCACCGCCCGCGCCGCTGCCACCGCCGCCGTTCCGCGCTGCCGCCGCTGCTGCTGTCGTGCCGCGCAGCTGGCACCGCCTGCTGCCGCCGCCATTCCCGGCGCCGCTGCTGTTCGTCATGCTCTCGCATCGCCACGACACCAGATCACCCCTCCCTTTTCCTGCGCAGGTGGCCTTCCACATGGGGAAGATCACCGGCAAGGACGAGCTGCTCGAGAGCCTGCACATGGTGCTGTTCCGCCGGAAGGGCGCGGTGAGGCGCCGCCGCCTGCCGCGGCCTGCCGCATGGCCTGCGCGCCGTTGGGTCGCTTTGTGCAGCTGGTTTGCTTGCGGGGCGGTTGGAGGGCCGCGAGCGTGCTCTTTGTTGACGTTGCGCACTTGCGTACGCATTACACGCTCGAAAGTAACGCTCGTGTACTACTGTATTCACCAAAGCGCAGGCCAACCAGCGCAAGAAGGGCATCCTGGACTTTAGCGGCTTTGCTTTCCCAGAAGGCCAGCAGGTGCGCGGCACGCCGAGCAGCGCGGCGGAGTCGCCGAGAGTCCCCCCGCTTGGCGCCGCGGCCTGCGTGCTGCTGCAAGACATCCAAAGGCGTGGATTCTGAGTCTCCAATCGACCTTTGGCTTCCGCCTCGTGCGCCTGCAAATTGCTGTGCAGGAGAAGGAGCTGGCGGCGCGCAAGGCCTCCCTGTCAAAGTGGCCGCTGGCGCTGCTGCACTCCCTCATGGACACCCTGGACCTGCAGCGGGGCAGCGGCGACAAGGTGAGGCAAGGCCGCTGGGGGCACAGCAGGCACAGCGGTGGCAGCGGCAGGCGCAGATGCAGCGGCGGCGGCCGCACAGCCGCGGCCTCTGGGGACCAGTTGGGACCGTGCTGTGAAGTGAGGCGCGCGACATGCAGCCCAAATGCGACGCTGCTGTGAACTGAGGCGCGCGGCATGCAGCCCAATGCGACGCTGCTGCTCCGTGCGTCATGCTCTCCGCTGCTGTCGCCGCCGCCGCCGCTGCAGGCCGCCAAGGTGGATCGCGTGGTGGAGTGGCTGACCGAGCCGCGTGACACCACTGAGGTGGACAAGGCCGCCAAGGTGGGCCGGCGCAGGGCAGGGCAGGGCAGTGTGCCGGTCCGGTGTGGCGTGGTCGAGCGCGGGGCGAGAATCCTGGCAGGGTGGTGACACATGGCATGGTCGGGCAGGCAACGCCGGCGGGTTCCCAACCGCCCCTCTGCATGTCATCATCACCGGCGCTGCTGCAGGAGGCCGACAAGAAGGCCAAGGAGAAGGCCAAGAAGGAGCGGGCCGCAGCCAAGAAGGAGAAGGTGGCTCTCGTTTTCACTGTTGTTCCTTCCGCCGCCACCCGTAATGATGCTGGCACTGCTGCTGGACGGTCCCTGCTTCCACCACACGGCTGCTTCCTGCTGCTGCCGCCGCTGCCGCTGCATCGGTGCCGCTGCATCGGTGCCGCTGCCGCTGCTGCCGCCGCCGCCGCCGCTCTGCAGCCCCACCGGACGTGCCTGCCATTCCATTCATCCCAATGCGTCCGACACATCCTCCCCCAGCCTAGTCCCATGAGACCTCTGCTGGCTCCCCGTGGACTTTAAACGTAATTGATTGATCGATTGATTGATTGATTCTCGTTCACCCCTGCAGGGCAAGGCGAAGCAGGAGAAGGCAGTCAAGCGCAAGAGCAGCGGCGGCGCGGCGCAGCCCGCCAAGGTGGGGCGGGACGGGGCACAGCGGGAGGGGGGAGCAGGGGGCAAGTCGGTGGGTGGCGGGGCACATCGGTGAAGGGAACAAACCAGCTTTTGCGGGCACAGGACTCGACTACTGCAATAGCTTCCTTGTCCTGACCCTTTCCCTGTTCTGCCCCTGCCGCTACAGAAAGCAAAGAAGGAGGAGGAGGAGGCAGAGGAGGAGGTGTGTGGGCATGGCTGGGCTGGCGGGAGAGTGGGGTGTGGGCAGCAGGGGAGCGTGCAAAGCGCGCGCTGGGCTGCCTGCCTGTCGCGCGTGCCGCCGCCGCGTAAACCAAGCCGGGGCAGCACGCTTAGCAGGGGCTGCACCTCATGACAGCTGCCGCCATACTGCTCTCCCCCCCCCCCCTGTCACCCTTTGCCGCCGCTGCCCCACGATGTTCCCTTGCTTGCTGAACAGCCCGAGGAGGCTTCCGAGGAGGAGGAGGAGGAGGAGGGCAGCGAGGACGAGGCCAGCGATTTCGAGGCGGAGATCTCCGGAAAGAAGAAGAAGGCGGGCGGTGGCCGGCGGCGCGGCCGTGGCGCCGCAGCAGCGGTGAGCCCCCGCTGCGCCGCCTGCCTGCCGCCTCGCTGCCTTGCCTGTCCCCTTGGCCCTGGTCCTCCTCCTTTGCCCTGCTGGCCTCCCGGTCCCTGCGTTACGCACGCCGGCGGATCAGCAGCAGGGGGGTGTCCTCCATATCACGTACTTGAACTTGCTGTGCCTCGCGTCCCCCTGCAACAGGAAGAGGAGGAGGGGGAGAAGGAGGAGGCAGAGGGCGGTGAGGCGATGGAGGCGGATGACGAGGAGCCGGCAGACGAGGCCAGCAAGGTGTGCTCTCGAGTGCAGGGCGGGGCCCTGTGCTTGCTTCGTCCCCCGGGCCACCCTCTCTCCCTGCGTGCCCCACCCCAGTTGTGCCGGCGTGTAAACTCTCTGTACGTGTCCCGTGCCGTTGTGTCTGCGCATGCAGGTGTCTGCCAAGCAGCTCAAGGAGTGGGTGCACGCCGTGCTGCAGCCGCTGGAGGGCCCCGAGCTGCCCAACGTCACCGCCAAGCCAATCCTGAAGAAGCTGGGTGAGCTGGTTTTGACTTTCACAGCTCCCGTGCCAGCCCTGGCTGCCAGCCAGCCCAGCGGGGAAAGCGCGACAGCTGTGCCAAGCTGCCCAGTGCCACCAGTAGGCGGGCAAGGTGCGACACCTTCGTGTGCTCGCCTGACGCGCTGGCTGTGAGGCGGCCTGCCTGCCTCCCTGCGCACTCATTCTCGTGACCCCTGCCGTGGCCGAAGCGCAGCACGGCTTCTCCTTCGAGGCTCGCCTCGCGGCGCCGCTCCCACTCTCTGGCGCTCCAAACAACCAAACTCGAGCGTCCTCTCCTCTCCTCCCTGCTCCCCTCCTGCCGCTGCAGACGCGCAGCACGGCTTCTCCTTCAAGGGCCGCAGGGACGAGGTCAAGGAGATTGCACGGGTGCGGCGCTGCTGCTTCTTCCCCGCCAGCAAGTGTGCAGCGCCTGCCTCTTGCCTTAGCGGGCTGGTTAGCAGGCTGGTTGCCAGCGCGCACACACATAGAACGGCGAGGGAGTAGGAGCGTGCCACGCCAGCGTTCAGCACCATCGCCCCCTCCGTTTTCTGCACCTCCTCACCACCGCGCCCTGCGTTTTCGCAACCAGCTGCCCCGGTCCCTGCTCCCTCCGCCGCTACTGTTCGGCTCCGTGGCTGTCACGGTCCCCCCTCCCTCAGCTGCCACCGTACTGCGCTCCTGCCGCTCCCTGCAGGATTACGTCATCGCCTGCCTGTGCTGCGCCGCGGTTGCGCACTGCCTGCCTGGGCCCCCTGCGCGCGCTGACCGCCCTCCTCCGCTCCCTGTCTCCTCTCACGTGCCTCCACATCCCTGCAGGATTACGTGATTGCTTATCTGGACGCGCACCCCGAGCACACGCCGGCAGAGGACGAGGGCGAGGAGGAGGCGGCGGCAGAGGCGCCCGCCGCCGACGAGCCCGCGCCCTCGGCACAGGAGGCAGAGGCGGCGGCAGCAGAGGAGACTGCTGCTGCTGCAGAGGAGGCGGCACCAGCGGAGGAGGCAGCAGCGGAGGAGGCGCAGGAGTGAGGTACGCAGCGGCGCCCTGGGCCCTCCCCAGGAGGGCCCTCCCCTTGCAGGCACAGGGACGCGCGGTCCCTCTGCCTTGTGCCCCCTCGACAGTCGTGTGATTGCTGCGCAGGCTGCAACGGCGGCTGCCGTGGCAGCGCTGCCCGACCCCCCCGTTTTTTCCGCTGGCCTGCCCTGCCGCGGGCCTCGCTGCATGCACAGACTGACCCACCAAGTTGACTGACCCATCTGAATCGCACAGTGCCCCAACCCCCTGTAAGCACCCTGCAGCTCTGAGTTACACAGAGGTGCCAAGGCAGCAGCTGCAACCCAGCAACAGGAGCGGGGTGCAGCAGCGGTATTACTGAATAGCGTCGACCCCAGCAGCAGCGCATGACGGCGGAGCTGAAGGGGGGGGGGGGGGGGGGGGGGGGCACGTGCTCAGGTGTGTCGGAAGAGGCAAAGGGCGGGAAGCAAAAGGGCGGGGAGCACTGGACTGCTTGAAAGTCGAGGACGATGCAGGCATGCGTTGGTGGGGGCGTGGCCAAGGACCTAGACCGTGGCGCTCAGCAGGAGGCGCGCTGGCCGAGAGGGTGGCGATGCACAAATACAGCGAAGCAAAAGGTGTGCGTCGTGTGCAGATGGAAGTGTCATGCAAGGGGCGGATGCAGTGTGCGCAGCACGCGCGCACGCATGGGCAGGATGGAGCGGAGAGGCAGGGTGGAGCGGAGAGGCAGTGTCGAGTGAAGGGGAGAGGCAGTGTGAAATGGAGAGGCATACAGGAGGGGGCGCGATGGGCAAACAACGAGCGA
This sequence comes from Micractinium conductrix, assembly GCA_002245815.2. Taxonomy (NCBI): domain Eukaryota; kingdom Viridiplantae; phylum Chlorophyta; class Trebouxiophyceae; order Chlorellales; family Chlorellaceae; genus Micractinium; species Micractinium conductrix. The sequence continues at coordinate 1,835,205 of LHPF02000004.1, forward strand.
CCTGGGAGAGCCAATACGCAAGGCGCCACGGGAGAGGCGCACGGGGAAGGCCCGACTGGCAGCAGAAAGAAATGCAGGAGAGGAAGAGCTGCCGAGCCGCACGAGCGGCGGCAGCATGGGCGACGGTGGCAGGGGCGCCCCCGGCAGCAAAGGGGGGCCCACGAGCCAGTGTGGCGACGGCAGCAGAACTGGGATGCGCCGCCGCAATGCGCAGGTGTGCCGGCTGTGCGCTAGGCGCGGTTGCCAAGGCGGTTGCACCGCAGCGTTGTGCGCAGCTCTGGTGACGGCGGCTGCAACGGCCGCAGCCGTTTTGGCTTGCGCAGCGCAGCTGCGGTGCCGCGCTACTCAGCCCACGCGCTGCCGGGTGCGCCGGCTGCTGTGGCGCGTGCTGTGCAGCACCAGAGGTGCTGCAGCTTGGCTCACACTGCTCGGGCTGCGCTGGCGACGCCGGCCGCTGCCGCTCGGGTCGGGGGTGGGCACCTCTGATGCAGCGCTGGCCGGGCTGCGCTGGCCGCTGCCGCTCTGGCGGGCGCGCCGCGGCTCTTGCGCTGCGCTGGCCGGGCCGGGCTGGCTGGGCTTGCGGCGGCCGCTCTTGCTCTGGTCTGGGAGGTGCAGGTCTTTGGCGACGCTGCGGATGCCGCCATCCTTGGCGCGCTCGCTGCAGTCGAGCACCCGTACACCAAACTTCCTGCAAGTCGTGAGGGAGCTCCTCGAAATGGGTTGTGGTGGTGGCGCGCGGGGTGAGGCAAGCCAAACAAGCACCCACCAGCAGTCACCACCACCGCCAAAGCTCTCCATTCCTCATCGCAAAAGGGCAACTCACTTGGCTTCGCGGCACCAGTGGGCTGCGTTGAAGGCGTGGAACACCCGCATGTCCTGAACAGCAAACAAGAGAAGGCAGCCTCAGCTCTTGCGCTGCGCTGGCCGGGCCGGGCTGGCTGGGCTTGCGGCGGCCGCTCTTGCTCTGGTCTGGGAGGTGCAGGTCTTTGGCGACGCTGCGGATGCCGCCATCCTTGGCGCGCTCGCTGCAGTCGAGCACCCGTACACCAAACTTCCTGCAAGTCGTGAGGGAGCTCCTCGAAATGGGTTGTGGTGGTGGCGCGCGGGGTGAGGCAAGCCAAACAAGCACCCACCAGCAGTCACCACCACCACCAAAGCTCTCCATTCCTCATCGCAAAAGGGCAACTCACTTGGCTTCGCGGCACCAGTGGGCTGCGTTGAAGGCGTGGAACACCCGCATGTCCTGAACAGCAAACAAGAGAAGGCAGCCTCAGCGTGATTGCATGTGGCTTCCGGCAGCACAAGTCGCGGCCTGGACACCCCCTGCGGGCCGTCTGTCGCTGCGACGTGGCAGGTACAGCTGCGTATCGAGTGTCTCCCCCTGCTCCCCCGTTTCCCCCGTGTGAGCTTCGGGGCCCCACGCCACCCACCCGCATCGTGACCTTGTGGACCGCAAAGTGGTTGTGCAGGAAGTCGTGGTCGACCACGAGTGTGTTGCGATAATCTGTTGGGTGGTGGTGTTGGGCGGGCGGGTGGGTGGGTGGTATGACCGGTTCTGTGACGTGACGGGACAGTCACGACGGGGGATCATGTTGGGAGCAATGTCGAACATGAGTCCGGGCGCCGTACGGTGACCTGCCGGGCGCTGTACGGTGATCCTCATGAGGAGGAAACCCCGTTGGCGGGGATCTGTTGCGACGCTGCGCGCTGGCGGCACAGCACAGGACGCGCGCTTCCCTCGTCGAGGCTCACCATCTGGGTTGTCTTTCTTGCGCCGCCCGGGTGCGCGTGCGATCAACAGCTGCTCCTCGCTCAGCTGCATTTGGCCGCAGCACGGGCAGTACTTGGGCACCTCCTGCATCTCAAACAGGTGTGGCAGCAGAGGGGGAGGTTCGTGAGCGTGTCGAGTTGCACTCGCGCTGGCGTGACGTGCAGCTGCGAGGCTGGCAGCATAGCGGCGATCGCTCCTCGCTGTTGCACGCATGTCGCCCACACAAGATGGGAGTGTGCGTGGGTGGTGGGCAAGCGGCGGGGTGGGTGGCTGGCTGGCTGGCTGGCTGGCTGGCTGGCTGACTGACTTGTACATAGGTGCCTGGCTGGGGTTTCTGTATGCACTGCCCCCTTGCATGCGTGTGGAAGCACGACCAACCCAAGGCACCCGCCTGCAGAGGCTCTCCTAATACTGCTGCATCCATGATCTCCTCGAATTTCATAGCAGGGCGACTCATTGTGGCTGCAGAGAAAAGGCAGGCGGGGGGAGGGGCCACGGGACGTCTGCTGGTGAGAATGCGCAGGGCCGCAGGATGATCGGCGGCAGCAGCCGCGGGGACGGCGACGACGAGCGACTACAACGCCAATCGCGGCCTGCGACCGCGGCAGGCACAAAGCCCAGCAGCAGCGCAGGTGACGGCAAGCTGGATGAGCAGCGATGCCGCCACTCGCAAGCCAAACGACTGGTGGCAGCGACCCAGCGCCTTCAGCCACAGCAACAGGCAGCAAGCGGCGGCGGCGGCGGTGCGGCGGCGGCGACGACGGCATGCTCAGTGCCCCCGGGCATGGCGGCCGTGCGGCGCTCGCACCGCCTCTGCCGCCTTGCCGGCGCCATTACTGCCACGGTGAGTCGCTTTGGCGCGCAAAGGGAGCGCACCTGAGTAGGGCAGTAGCGGCGTGATCGCGTTGGCCCGGGCCGGCGGGAAAACGCTCTGCTGGTCCCGGCAGACCCCTGTCAGGGGCTCAGGAGACGATTGAGGCGCGGACGGGACGATCGGCGCGCGGGAGGGGCGGCGTTGCGAATGTCTCGGCTGCACGAGCGCTCGAACGGCTTGCTGCTGGGGTATGTGCTTGAGCAGGCTGAGGTGCGTGGAATGGGGCGAGAGCAGGGGCGCGGTGTGGAGGGAGGAGCGGGAACGAACCCATGACGAGCCGTGGACGAGCCCTGGATCATCGTGACTGGGGATGTCGGTGTGAAACTGTCTGCCGAGCCCACAAATTTATTTAAGGCCATATGGGACGATTAAGAACAGGAAACCTGCGGTAGCCCCGCTGCTGGGGCCATGGTGCCGCCGCCGTGCCCCCGCAGTGCTGCCGCCGTTGGGCGCGACTAGTACGCCAAACACTGCCTCCCCCCCCCTGCTGCATGCTAAGAGCCGCAGCAGCCTGCGTGGGGCTACGGAGCCACATCACAAAATATATCGGCAAGCGGAGAAGGGGGGGGAGGCAGTGTTTGGCGTACTAGTCGCGCCCAACGGCGGCAGCACTGCGGGGGCACGGCGGCGGCACCATGGCCCCAGCAGCGGGGCTACCGCAGGTTTCCTGTTCTTAATCGTCCCATATGGCCTTAAATAAATTTGTGGGCTCGGCAGACAATTTCACACCGACATCCCCAGTCACGATGATCCAGGGCTCGTCCACGGCTCGTCATGGGTTCGTTCCCGCTCCTCCCTCCACATCGCGCCCCTGCTCTCGCCCCATTCCACGCACCTCAGCCTGCTCAAGCACATACCCCAGCAGCAAGCCGTTCGAGCGCTCGTGCAGCCGAGACATTCGCAACGCCGCCCCTCCCGCGCGCCGATCGTCCCGCCCGCGCCTCAACCGTCTCCTGAGCCCCTGACAGGGGTCTGCCGGGACCAGCAGAGCGTTTTCCCGCCGGCCCGGGCCAACGCGATCACGCCGCTACTGCCCTACTCAGGTGCGCTCCCTTTGCGCGCCAAAGCGACTCACCGTGGCAGTAATGGCGCCGGCAAGGCGGCAGAGGCGGTGCGAGCGCCGCACGGCCGCCATGCCCGGGGGCACTGAGCATGCCGTCGTCGCCGCCGCCGCACCGCCGCCGCCGCCGCTTGCTGCCTGTTGCTGTGGCTGAAGGCGCTGGGTCGCTGCCACCAGTCGTTTGGCTTGCGAGTGGTGGCATCGCTGCTCATCCAGCTTGCCGTCACCTGCGCTGCTGCTGGGCTTTGTGCCTGCCGCGGTCGCAGGCCGCGATTGGCGTTGTAGTCGCTCGTCGTCGCCGTCCCCGTGGCTGCTGCCGCAGATCATCCTGTACTGTTACCTGTACTGTGTTACACCTGTTTGTATTCTGAAAAAGAAACACAGGGCCCGGCACGGCTGAGACCAGGGAAGAAGGGGGGAAGGGAGGGGAGAAGCCGCTGCTGAAAAAGGGGGAAAGAGTGCAAAAGGGATGCATGTAACATAGGACAAAGCAAGGGCATCTGCATGGGGGGGGACTGACGCTTGGAACAGTGCGCGCACCGGCGAGAGTAGGAGCCCAAAGTGGGGAGTCCTTACCCAAGCAAGGAGGCGGTTCCCCAGGCCATTGTCCCCCCCTTAGCCCTTAGCGCACGCCGGCACAAGCCCCCATCATGCACGGGGGCCGCTTGAAAACGGGGGGAAAGGGAAACGGAAGGGAAAGGGATTTGGGTGGAGGGAAGAACCCCGGGTGGGGTTAGGTGGTGGGCAGTCCCGCTGCTCGCCGCCCGGTGCGGCGGCACGCGCCTGTCTTCACAGGCGCGTGCCGCCGCACCGGGCGGCACCCTCTGAAGGCTGCGAGCGCAAGCGCCCGTCTGCGTGCCGCTCCGCCGGCCTCGCCCTGCCTGCGGCCCTGCGGCCTGCGGCCTGCGGCCTGCGGCCTGCGGCCCTGCGCATTCTCACCAGCAGACGTCCCGTGGCCCCTCCCCCCGCCTTCCTTTGCAGTCACCCATGATGATCACCCCTCGCGCCGCCTGCCTGCCTGGCGTGCAGCCCTCCGGCTCGTGGCAGGACGGCTCCTCCCTCGAGGTCATCGACGCTTCGCTGGACAAAGCCTTCGTGTCGGACCTCTGCCTGCTTTTCGGAAATGATTTTTCCATCGACATTGACATGAACGAGACCCGCCCTTCGGAGGCGGCAGAGTCACCGGAGGTCGGTGGGTGCCTTGGGGGGGGGGGGGGGGGGGGGGGGGGGGGGGGGGGGGGCCACGCACGCATGCCCGCCCGCCCGCCCGCCCGCCCGCCCGCCCGCACGACCGCCCCCCCCCCCCACCCCACCCCCCCCCCCCACCCACACACACACACACCCCACCCCCCCCCCACCACACACACACACACACACACACACACACACACACACACACACACACACACACACACACACACACACACACACACACACACACACACACACACACACACACACACACACACACACACACACACACACACACACACACACACACACACACACACACACACACACACACACACACACACACACACACACACACACACACACACACACACACACACACACACACACACACACACACACACACACACACACACACACACACACACACACACACACACACACACACACACACACACACACACACACACACACACACACACACACACACACACACACACACACACACACACACACACACACACACACACACACACACACACACACACACACACACACACACACACACACACACACACACACACACACACACACACACACACACACACACACACACACACACACACACACACACCACACACACACCACACACCACACACACACACACCACACACACACACACACACACACACACACACCCACACACACACCACACACCACACACACACCCACACACACACACCACACACACACACCACACACACCACCCCCCCCCCCCCCCCCCCCCCCCCCCCCCCCCCCCCCCCCACACCACCCACACACACCACACACACACACACACACCACACACACCACCACACACACACACACACACACACACACACACACACACACACACACACACACACACACACACCACCCTTGCAGTCATCCACCATTATCCTTCCTGCTTTTGCGGAAATGCCTGGCGTGCAGCGCTCCGGCCCGCAGCAGGACGGCTGCCCCCTCAAGGACGGCGCTTCGCTGGACCAAGACGAGTGCAAGATGTTTTCTTCGACCTTTTACATGGACCCGAGCAGGTATCTCGACCTGCTTTTGGAGACGCCAGCAGTGGCAGAGCCAGTGGCTGCGGGACCGCTGGAGGTGGGTGGGTGCCTTGGGATGAGTGTTGCAGCTGCTGCCTGTGTGGCGGGGCAGGGGTGGGGCGCGGGGGGCGGGCGAGCGGGACTTCTGTCCGGGAGAAGGCAAAGCCTACCTGCCCACCCACCCACAACTGACGAGCCCTCATCCATCCTCCCGCCCTACCCCACAGGAGAAGATGGGGCCCCGCCTCCTGCGCTGCCCCTGCTGCAAGGCGCCGGCGCTGACGCCGGCGCAGCGGCTGCAAGCTCGCAAGCGGGGGCGGCCCAGCAAGCGCGACACTTCAAGTGAGTCCCGAACCAACGAAGTGGTGCAGGGGCGAACGCTGGCTGGCTGCGCCGGCAATCAAGCCCCCACCGGTTTTGAGTCCCTGAATCGCTCTCAGCCCCTGGTGCCACCCTCACTCGTTGCGTGCACAAGCGTGGTGCCAAGGCATGGCAATCTTAGCACCGGCGTTGTGCCCCCGTCGACAAGTTGTGATCAAGCTGGCTTGTTTCGCGTGCTGCCCTGCTGCTGCCGCCACCCATGCCTTCCGCCTTTGACACTTGTTGGCGCCCCCCCCCCCCCACACACACACCCACCCACCCCACCACCACCACCACCACCACCACCACCACCACCACCACCACCACCACCACCACCACCACCACCACCACCACCACCACCACCACCACCACCACCACCACCACCACCACCACCACCACCACCACCACCACCACCACCACCACCACCACCACCACCACCACCACCACCACCACCCCACCCCACCCCACCCCACCCCACCCCACCCCACCCCACCCCACCCCACCCCACCCCACCCACAGACCCTCGCAACAACCCCAAGAACAAGCTGACCCGTGCTATGCTGTTCGACCATCTTGTGGTACACGACATGTCGATGCGGGTGAGGGGGCACGCGCGGGGGCGCCAGGCCGGCCGGGGGGGCGGCGGCGGCGGGAGCCGGGGGAGGCCAAATGGGATCAGCGCTGTGCCCGCCCGCGGCGTAAATTTAAAGCGCGCGCGATGCCCGGCGGCCCCCGTCCTCCTGTCTCCTTCGTCGGCTAGGCGGCACCAACGGCGCGCCCGCGCCGACTCTCTTTTCTTCCGCTTCTGCCTGCCCTGCCAATGGAGGCGTTCCACGGCTGGAACTTCACCACCTTGTCGCGCAAAGACAAGTGAGATTCAACTTGGTTTTTCCGCCGGCCGCCCCCTGCGCTGACGTGTCCTGGGCGGCCGCTGCGCTGATGTGTGCGAAGTAAACTTTGACGCCTACGCCAGCTTGCCTCGCATCCATGACCATGCCCTTGCATCCATACAAGTGGCTTGAATGGGGCTGCGTCGACGGCTGGCGATATGCACCGCCCGCCAGCCGGCCCACCAGCCACAGCCACACACCCCCACCGCCCGCCCTCCCCCGCCCCGCCGCCCGCCCTCCCCCGCCCCGCCGCCCGCCCTCCTCCCCCGCGCCTCCAGCACCCCAGCACCCTCCCCCCCCACCCCCCACACACACACCCCACCCCCACCCCCCACCCCCCACACACACACACCCACAACTTGCAGGCTCTTTGGTGTGCCAGTTGGCTCCTGCAACCGCGTATCGCGTGGCAACAAGGGCAGCGTGGCACGCAAGCTGCACAACGGCACCCGGGGCGACAACGAGTGAGCGCTTGCGACGCGTGAGCAAGTGCGAAGCGTGACGGCAAGACGACCTACCCGTGGCTCCCTCAGCCCACGCCCACATGCGTATCCTTCCTTCCCTTCTGCAGACGCTCATGCGGCATAGCAGCCTTCCCGCTGTATATAATCATTGCCTTCGAAGAGGAATTTCGCATGCATTCAACGTCTCGTGACGTCTGCCACCTGCAACCCACTTTCCCGTGACCGTGCACTTCCTCCTTGACACCACTCCTTGTGTCCCCTCCATGCGCGGCCCGTGTTGCCTGCCGCCACCAACGCATGCGACATCCCTCTTGCTAGCGTGTCATTCCGCATCTGTCTGGTGCTTGTTCCTCACACCTGCTATCTGGCGTACTCCTTATTTGGTGGCGCTGCGCAAGTGCCCATCGTTCTTAATTCAGCGCCTGCATGCGCTGCTGTATGACCAACATTAATAGTTCGGAGCTTCGCAATGCAGCTGTAGCTGTGCTGCCGCTGTTCTGCAGCCGCTGTTCTGCACCCCAAACATGTAACAACAAACTGCAGTGGTGCAGGTGCAGCATGATCACAGGGCGTCAGGGCGCTGTGCTTTGTGTGTCGGGCAGTCAGGATGCTGTCGATGCAGCTGTCTGCGCCTGCAGCAGCGCAGCCTGCATGCGAACTCTGCGGCTCGTCTCGAGCCAAGCGCACTATAGTCGTCTGTTACCGCAAAGCCGGGTTGCCAACAGGGGAATTACATGTACGGGGTTGTGCCTTGAGAAAGGAAAATGGGGCGGTGCGTGTGTGTTGGTTCATTGCAACGACAATATTTTAGGGTCCGTGCAGGGATGAGGGAGGCCACTTTGACCTTAACGAAAGGGAAACGAAAGGTGGAAGGGGAGAAACTAAATGGGGATGCAGTCGAGATGCGAGGGGCGGGGAGGGGAGGGGCGGCTGGGGAGGCAAGGAGCCACAGAGAACCGCCCCCGCCCCTGGATTTTTAACAGGCCACACAGCAGGAAGCTAGGCAGCCGTGTGCATGCTGTGAGGTGTGGCGAAAGGGATCATTGAAAGGAGCTACACGCTTTGGCACTAGGGAGAGAGAAGATGCGAGGGGCGTACCTTGCCCGCGGCGCAGCTGGACTGCACGCCCGCAAGGCAGAGGGAGATGCAGCGTGCAGGCAGGCACGCTGCCGGTCGGCTGCCAAGTCTCTTCGGTGCGGCGTAACTTGAGCGACTCGTTGGGCTGTGGGGGCTGTGCTGCCGCGTCACTGCAGCACCACCTCAGGCTCCACCTCTTGCACAGCGTGGCTGGCCGCGGGCGCCGCCAGCGGCTGCATCACCGGCGCATACATTGCTGCCGTCGGCGCCGCTGCCACCGGGGCCACCGGGGCCGCTGGCTGCTGCGCCGCCGCCGGCGCCTGCTGCACCGCCAGCGCCAGCAGGGAGCGGCGCATGGGGAAGAGGGTGTCCGGGTCGACGCCCAGCCGCTCGGCAGCGCGGCACATCAGCTCGTCGGCCACCTGCGTTGGGGAAGGGCAGGGAAGGCGGGTGGGGAGTCAGGGCATGCTGTGTGCAAGACGCTGCCAGAGCTGTCGGGCCGCATACCAGGCCACCACATGAGGGGTTCTTAAATGGGTGCGAGCCGCCGCCGGCTGCACCGCGCCGGTCCCAGCGGGCACGCCCTGCCGTCGCCGGGCTCACCTGGCCCGCCATCTCAGCGCTCTGGGCGCGTGCCGCGGCGGGGTCCTGCGCGCCGCCGCCGCCCACCAGCAGTGCCAGCGCCGACTGCAGCTCCCGGACCTGCGGGCAGCACAGCAGCCGCGGCTTCGGTGCACGGCTTCGAGATGCAGGCTAGGGTTGCCCCTCGCTGCCGCCGGTCTGGGGCCCTGCCATCCGTGGCTCGACAAGCAGCTGCCCAACACGCGCGTTTGTGAAGCAGGTCCTCTTCACGCAATCACCCAAACCTGCACATCCATTCTTGCGCACGCCTCCGCACCTGTTCGCTGGGCGACAGCAGCAGCCGCTGCAGCAGTCGCACGTCGGGGGCCTCCAGGTCTGCGGGCTGCACGCCCAGCAGGCCGGCCGCCAGCTCCACAATCGTCTGCAGGGGAAACACAAGTATGTTGAGAGGGGCACGCCTTTGCAGGGAGCAGTGGTAAAAGTGGTGGCGGCAGCCGCCAGCTCCACAATCGTCTGCAGGATAGGCAAGCGTGCATGTGGCGCAGGCAGAAGTCGGCGAGGGGGGGTGTGGACGCAGGCAGCGCTCGGCAGGGATGCGGGGGGCCCCTCGCGGCACCGGCGAGTGCGTGGTGGGAAAGCAGCGCAGCACGACGAGAGAGAGATGTGATATGCGTACGGGCAGGGGGCACGTCAATGGCTGCTGCGGGACAAACAGGCAAGACAGGCAGGCAAGACGAACCTGTAGGTAAACCTCTTCAGATTGGTTGAGGGGAGGCGCCAGCTCATCGATCAGCTGCTGCGGCGCCATGAAACCCCGACCGGGCACCGGCACCGGCGGCAGCAGCGCCGGCGACAGCGCCGGCAGCGCCGGCAGCAGGCCGCCCAGGCCCAGCGGCAGCGGCAGGCGGCGGGGGCCCAGCGTCGCGGCGGCGGTGGCGGCGCGCCGCAGGCGGTCGCGCAGCAGCAGGTCGGCCGCGTTTGTGAGCTCTGCCAGCAGCACGGGGCGCAGGTCGCGAGCCTCGGGGCTCAGCAGGAAGGCCAGCAGCTCCTGTGGCACAAGGGCGGTCAGCCGGTTCATGAGTAAGATGAGCAAGCAGGCGGGATGCCGTGCAGTGGCCTATGCGCCCGTGGGCGAACCACAGACGCCACGACAGCAACGCACAGAAGGCCGCAGGGGGCCGCACCTGCAGGGTGGCGCCCTCGGCGGGCACAGCATCGAAGTCGATGAATCCTGACGTCTCTTCTGCCACGTAGCCGAGCGCGGCGCTGCCAGAAGGAAAGCAGGGAAAGCAGAGTGGTAAGGCTAGTGAGCATGCTGGCAACGCAGAGCAAGCGAGCAAGCAGCCAGGCAGGCGAAGCAGACCGAGCGAGCGAGCACGCGCATACGTGCGCGCGCAAGCAAGCACGCAGGCAGCATGCGGCAGGGGTGCCCCAGCTCCGCCGCAGCACGCACTTGAGCAGCGCGGGCAGGCGGGTGGCGCGCACGCCGCCACTCTCAGGGTCGTACAGCATCTCCCGCAGCAGGCCCGCGGTGCCGCGCTCGTTGCGCAGCACCTTGCGCACGACAAAGGGGTAGGCCTGCAGAAGGGCACGCGGGCAAGGGTTTGGGGTTGGACCCCAGCATTCCGGGTGGCAGGGCAGATGATGTCGCGCCGCGTCAGCAATTACGGCAGTGCAGTCCCAGTTCCCGTACTTCCTGTGCTGCCTGTCGTCGAATCAGAACGAAAGGCTTGTAATGATGCGCGGTGCGACGAAGCGCACCTGGCTGACCATCTGGTAGTTGGGGTCCCCCACCAGAGCGATGCCCTCGAGCGTGGCCACGCTGCGCGCCAGCAGCGACATGTAGGGCGGCACGGAGAAGGGGATCTCCAGGGTCGCAGACTGCGGGAGGCAGGGTGCATGGGGGCAGAAGGGATGGTCGGCAGGGCAGCAGGTGAGGAAAGCAGTGGAATGGGAGGCGGCATGGACAGGGGGATGTTCCAGGGTGGCGGACTGCGGCAGGGAGCAGGGGGGCAGGACAGGGAGCGAGGCAGGCAGGGCAGGAGGCGAGGCGACCAGAGGAAGGCGGCATCAGCATCAGCAGCGGCAGCGGCGGGCACGGGCGCGCCAACTAGGCAGCAGGCGGCGGGGAAGGGCGCCCCGAGGCGGCAACCCCCGACCCACCCACCAGCAGGTCGGTGGACAGCGCCTGGAAGTTGAAGGCCTTGGCGCCGCCGCCGCGCAGGTAGGGGCCCAGCACGCGTTCCATGACGGGGATGATCAGGCCGCGGTCGCAGCCGGCGGGAAGGAAGCCCAGCGCCACGAAGTCGTCGATCAGGGAGTCCCAGTCGCTGTTGGCCTGCAGCGCAGGAAGAGACGCGCGCGCACACAGGGAAGGTGACAAGGTGGGAAAGCCAGCAGGCGGCGCCACGAGCAACACGTGGCCTGCACCACGCACGCCACACACACGCTGACGAGGGGGAGAAGGTCGAGCCGCCGGTGCCGTCGGCCAACGAAATCACGTGCCAGCCGGGGGTGGAGCACCACAGGAAGCCGCCGTGTGGCCCCTGCCGCCTGCCCTCCCTCCCGCCTCTCACCAGGTGGATGGTGGCGCTGACCATGGCCTCCCGGTCGGCGGCAGGGATCTCTGCCTGCGTCGGAGGGAGGGAACGTGACTGGTCAAGCAGCGGTGGGCAAGGACTGGTCGAGCCGCTGGCGGCATGCAAACGGCGGCTGTGCGCATCCGGTTGAAGGACCGACTGTTGGGCCGATCTGTCTGTACAGGTACTGACAAACTCAAGTCGCAGCTCTGCAACGAGGGGCAGCTCACCACCAGGCCGAAGTCGATCAGCGCCAGCTTGCCCGCGTGGGGGCCCTCCGTCACTTTGAGCAGGTTGCCGGGGTGGGGGTCTGCGCAGCAGGACAAGGCGGCGGGGGGTGGGGGTGGGGAGGGAGTTTGAGAAGCGTCAGCGAGTTCCCATGCCTCGCATGTGACTTGTTCCACCACATGTTCCCCTGCACAAGTCGCATGTTGCCTTTTGGCTCCGACGACCGTGGCTGCAACGCATGCGTGCGCCGTGGAAACTGACCCCCGTGGAAGAACCCAATCTCCAGCAGCTGCGTGAGGAACGCCTCCTGGCCGACCTTGACCAGCTCGCGGACCTCCTCGGGCTGCACACACAAAGCGTGGGTGGGGTGTGGTGGGCGGACGCGCAGGGTGAGCGGTTGGACGAGCGTGGGGTGACGACGTTGATGGACGGCACCGGCAGGCTCCGACCGCTGGCGCGGCCCCTGCTGGCCGACTGCACAGCCAGGCGCACCTGCAGCGTGGTCAGCTTGACGCCCGTGACCCACTCCATGGTCATGACCCGCCGCGTGGTGAGCTCCATCAGCGGCTGGGGGATGATGACGTCAGGGTTGGCAAACTCGCTGCAGCAAGAGGGGACACATGGGGCAGGAGGGTGCGATGTGTTAAAAGGGGCGGTGACTGGAAGGGGGTAGGCAGTGTGGTTGGCTCCATGAGGGGCTGAGGGAGACGTTGGAGTTTGCAGATTCGCTGCAGACAGAAGGAGAAAGCCAACATGTGGGATTGGAAGCGGCGGCCGGGGAGGCTGAGCTGGGATCGTGGTCAGCCCCAGGGGCCAACCCGGACGCAGGCAGAGAGCACGCACACCAGGGACAGGAACGGCACGATGTCGTGGGAGGAGGGGGAGACGGATGGGGGGCACCCATAGGTCGGCTCCCTTAATACCGATGCCCCGACGCCAGCCCCGCACCTCTCGCCCAGCAGCTGCGCCATGCGCTGCGCGTTCAGGGCCTCGTTGCGGAAGTCCATTTCAGTGTACAGGCCCTGCAATGGAGCAAGGGGTGCAGCCAGTGTTGTTAAGCCAGGGTGCATGCCCTGCAACCAAGCACGTCATGCAGGCAGTGCTGTTGAGAACAGGCACAGACAGGCAGTGCTGTTGAGAACAGGCACAGACAGGCAGTGCTGTTGAGAACAGGCACAGACACTGTCTGTGGCAGGCACTGTCTGTGGCAGGCAGTGCTGTTGAGAACAGGCACAGACAAGGCAGTGCTGTTGAGGACAGGCACAGACAGGCAGTGCTGTTGGGAACAGGCACAGACCGGCAAGGTGCAGCGTGCAGGGTGCAGCGTCGCGCCAACCCGGCGGACGCTGCAGGCAACGGATCACATGCGACTGACCTCTGCGAAGGTGGAGACCAGGCTCTGGTAGTCTGTGGTCTGGGCGGTGAAGCGGCGCACCAGGCGCTCGTACACGCCGACCGCACGGCGCATCACATACAGGTCCTGTGGGGAGCAATGCGACGGTCGTGGTACACTTGATCGCCAGGTGGCGGCGGCGGCAGCGCTCGCAGACGCCCACCGCATGCCCGGAAACAAGGGCCAAGCTGTACGCCGCGGCACTGCCGTCGGGCGTACCTTGGAGATGGTTGCCAGCGCCGCGGGGCGCTGCACCTTGACGGCCACCTCCTGCCCGGTGGCGCGCACGCGGGCGCAGTAGACCTGCAGCGGAGGTGGGGGGGCGGTCGCAGCGTGCATCAACAGCTGGTTGTGCACACGGCAGAGGAGCGGCAAAGGCAGACGGGTCACCCCTGCGTCCAAGCAAGCGCGGAGCAAGCTTGCCTGCGCCAGGCTGGCCGCCGCGATGGGCTTCTCGCTGAACTCGCTAAACAGCTCGTCGATGGGGGCACCCAGCTCCGCCTCCACAGCGGCGCGCGCCTGCGTGGCAGCAGGGAACCAAAGTGGGCAGTTGTGTTGGTGCTGTTGTGGGGTGAGCACCAGAACCTGCCGGCCCGCGTCAGCCTGCTGCAGCGCCCCCCCTTTGCGTTCCGCGACCGTCACCCAACCACAGCTGCAGCCCAGCAGCGCACCTCCACAGTCGAAAAGGGCTCGATCTTGTCCTGCAGCTTGGCCAGCTCGGACATCACCGCGGGCGGCAGCACGTCGGGCCTGCAGCGGCGAAGAACGAACCAAGCGGTGATCATTCAGGGGCGGCAGCAGGGCGCACTGCATGCCGGATGCGCCTGGCGCCGTGCTGCCCCGACACGCGCCCTCCCCAAACTGCGCCCCTTCGCGCCTGCCACCCCTCCGCCCCTCCGCCCCCCCTCCACGCCTGCAGCAAACCCACCACGCCTCCCAACCCACCCACCGGATGGACATGATCTGTCCAAGTTTGATGAAGGTCGGGCCCAGGCGCTCCAAGTTGTTGACCGCGTCCCGTGCCAGCGCCGCCTGCGTGCCGCTGTCCTGCATGCGCCCCGAAATGACCGCGTTGGCCAGCTTGGTGATCCTGCGGGCAAGGGCAAGGGCGGAGCCGCGGGCGGCCAGGGAGTGAAGCACGTGTGCGCAGGCGGCCGCGGTCTGCCGCCGCCGCCGCCGCCGCCGCGCCTGCAGGGCCTGCTGCTCAACGAGCCTCCGCCCCCCTGCCGCCAGCCAGCCTCACCAGGGCACGGAGATCCCCGCAAACTTTGTCCAGCGGGACGCCAGCTCCCCTGGGCGGTCGCGCCAGTACTCGGCGATGCTCTCCTCGTTGTACACCTGGCGCACGGTGCGGGAAGGCGGGGGTGTCACGGAACAACAAGCGAGCGTGCACGGATGGCGGGCAAAAGGCTGCCTCTGGCTCCCCGTTGCGGGCGCCCGGTCGGCGGCAACGCTCTCTCGAAGCAGCCTCTGCAGCGGACGACAGTGCAGCAGCAGCACCCACCAGCGGCAGGCCGTCCTCGTCGACCTCGTTGGGGTCAAAATCTGCTGCGTCCATGCGCCGCCGGCTCACGTAGCTGACCTCCTGCAGCGGTTGGGGAAGCACGCAAAGCGCAGGCTGCGTCGTGCTGCTGGCTGCTGTTGATGAGATTAACACGCGCCAAACGCGCCTTGGTGGCGGCCACTTCGGCGTGCCTGCCAGAGCTCTGCAGCAGCCCTCGCCCGCTGGGGCGCCGGCAGCACCCACCTTGACGTTGCGCAGCTCCAGCTCGTTGAGATCAGGCTCCACATCCAGGCTGCCCAGGCTGCACGGAGAGGGTGAGCAGAGTGGCGGCCGGCGCGGCGTCAGCACCCGGAAGGAGGCCCCGGGGCAGACTGCAGGCGAAGGCACCAGCGCGGCGGCCGGCATGCGCGCGTGCACGCCTTGCTCCCCTGCACGGCAATGACTCCCACACGTGCCTGGCCAGACCGCCGACGGGAAGGCTGGGCAGCACACGCATCGAGGGTGCGGCGACGCGCGCCACCACACGCGAGCCCCGTGCGGCGGCGGCGGCGGCGGCAGGCGGCGGGTGAGCGCGAAGCACGGGCGCTGCCATAGCGGGGGCCGCCATGACTTTGCTGTTGCTGGATTGAGTTGTCAGACTCGTCGAGAGGCCCTCGGACAGGCTCCGAGCCAGACGCTGCTGCAGCAGGGCCGCCCACGAGAGCGGACGCGCCAGGGCGTGCGAATATGACTCTTAGTAGAGCCCGACTGCGAATGCGAGAATCAGGAGGCGATCAGCAGGGCCTGAGGCTGAGCTCAGCGCGCCTGGGCCCCACGGCGAAGGTCTCAAAGGAAGTTAGAAAGAACGTGGACGCGTAAAGTAACCTACTTGGGCGGCCGCAGTGGTTCAGGCGCGAGCGGCGGCGGCGGCGCCCCTCGCGCCTGGCACGGCGCGCCCGGCAGGGCGCCGGCGCCGACAGGGATTGCCTGGGAGATTTGCGGAGTTACCAGACTGTTTGGGAGAAGGTGCAAATTGTGCACGTGATGATGTTGCGGCTCGACAGCTGCCATCCCCAAGCAGACCTGAAGACCGCTCCTTACAGCACCCTCCCTTCCTCTCCTCTTCCCTACCTCTTCTTCCCGCTCCCTACGTTTCGTCACCGTTCCTTACCGCACCCTCCTTACCTCACCTCTTCCTTACCTCTCCTCTTCCCTACCTCCTCTTCCCACTCCCTCCCTCTCGTTATTGTTCCTTACCGCACCCTCCTTACCTCTCCTCTTCATTACCCCTTCTTCCCACTCCCGCGCCGCGGGCAATCATGCGGGTGCCTTCCGGCTGCAGCCCTTGCCCGCCTGCCCTCGTGCGCACAAGCGGCGCACCCCCCTCTCGTGCTGCACCTTATGAATCGGTGTTACAGCGAGAGCGCCGCCGGAGAACGCAGGAGAGAAACGGCGAGGCGGCATCAAGCGCCCTGGGGTGCGCTGTTTGGGCGGGGAAGGGCGTGCATGGTGCGGGCGAGCGGTGGTGCGGTGAGGGAGGTGGGCCGCTGGAGTGTGGGAGAATTCGAGTCCTCCCCACAGGAAACAGAGGCCTGCCTCTGCAGGACAAAGACTTCTCAGGGCTCTCAACGTATGGGTCGAGCATAAAATTAGTAAGAGGGAGCAGGTGTGGCACCCAGCGGGCGCAGGAGGGGGAGGGGTGCAGAGAACGAAAGGCGGGCGTGCGTGGCGCGCGAGGCAGGCGGTGCGTCGACCCGCCTCGCACGATGGCGTGCTGGGCATGGCGCGGCAAGCAGTGGGTGCAGGATTGCAGGGCGCGACGGGTGCGGCGCTGTGGGTGCGGCGGATGCAGGGAGCAGGGACGCTGGCTCGGCAGCGGGCGGCGGCAGCGCATGAAATGGCGGGAACTGACTGGGCCGGGTGGGGTGCCAGCGGGCAGGCAGGGATGCGTGCCGGGTTGCCCCAAAGGAGAGGAGAGGCCGCGGAGGTCAACAGGGGATGAGCAGCAGCAGCACGCGGGCAGGCGGGGCAGGAAGCCTCGCAGCGGGGCGGCGCTGCCTTGCAGCGAGAGGCGCGCGCTCACTGAGAGGCAGCAGCGCTGGAGGGGGCCTTGTAGCCCTGCAGGGCCAGGCCGGAGCGGAAGGCCGCCAGCACCAGCTCGACATTTGCGGGCTTGGCGTTGTAGCCTGCGTGGGTGGGGTGGGGTGGATGGGGGTGGTGTGTGTGTGTGTGTGTGTGTGGGTGGGGGGTGGGGGTGGGGGGTGGGGGGGGGGGGGGGCGGGGGCGGGGGCGTTTGCTGCAGACGGAGCAACAGCTGGCGGCCCGCTCGACCGTGAGGCTCCACTTGCCAGGCCGCCCCTCGTGCTGTGCTGTGGTCCCCCACTCTCGTGCTGTGGTCCCCCACTCTCGTGCTGTGGTCCCCCACTCTCGTGCTGTGGTCCCCCAGTGACTGTCTCTTGGGAATCTTGAGCCAACAGAGAACAGGGAACAGCCCTCACCCATGAGGCCCACGCGCCAGACCTGGCCCGCAGAGGGGCCCAGGCCGCCCGAGATCTCGACGCTGCACGGCGAGGCGGGGTTGGATGCAACGCTCGGGTTGCCGAGAGCAGGCAGGGGCAGGCTGCGGGGCTCGCGCAGCTGCGGGGCTCGCGCAGCGCGTGCAGCCAGCGAACGGCCCAACGCATCAGCACGGCACAGCATGGCACGTCATGCACAGCGTGTCAGCCCCACCTGTACGTGTCCATGGCGTGCTTGCACAGCGCGGCCCAGTCGACGCCGGCCGGCACCTGCGGCAGAGAGCGGGCAGCGGCGGAATGCGGCCGGCTGCTGAGCAGGCACATCCTTGCACGGGCATGGCACGCGCACACATGCACACCCTTCAAGCGCAAGCTGGCTGCTGCCGGGGCGTTGCAGTCCCTTGCAGCCCCTCCGCTGCCTACACGACCAACTGGGTGGGTGGCTGACCGACCGACCGACTGAATGTTACACCTGCCAGAGCAAACGCAGGCGCCTGCCCAAGGCTCAATTGCAACAGCCCGGCTCACCTTGATGGTGTTGACGGTGGCCAGGCGCTGCTCGGGGTTTTCGACAAACGGCTGCAGGCCCATGGCGGCCAGGCCCTCCCACAGCTGGGTGTGCGCCTGCGCGTGCGTGCACAAGGGAGGGGTGCAGGTTGGGCAAGGGCACTTGCGTGTGGTGGCTGGAGCGGGGAGGCAGGCCCACGGCGGCCAGGCCCTCCCACAGCTGGGTGTGCGCCTGCGCGTGCGTGCACAAGGGAGAGGTGCAGGTTGGTTCAGGGCATCTACGTCGACAGGTTTCCTGTGGTTGGACAGATGTAAAGCACTTAAAAGCACTTAAAAGGAAAGGGAGGGGAGGGGAGGGGAGGGGAGGGGAGGGGAGGGGAGGGGAGGGGAGGGGAGGGGAGGGGAGGGGAGGGGAGGGAAGGGAAGGGAAGGGAAGGGAAGGGAAGGGAAGGGAAGGGAAGGGAAGGGAAGGGAAGGGAAGGGAAGGGAAGGGAAGGGAAGGGAAGGGAAGGGAAGGGAAGGGAAGGGAAGGGAAGGGAAGGGAAGGGAAGGGAAGGGAAGGGAAGGGAAGGGAAGGGAAGGGAAGGGAAGGGAAGGCGCTTGCGTGTGGTGGCTGGAGCTAGGGAGGGAGGCCCAGGGCGTGCGCAGGCCCTCCCGCAGCTGGGCGTGAGAGAGACACGGTAGTTGCAAGCTTGTGCAAAATAAAACCGAGCCGGCCTGCAAGCAGGCGCCACGCCACGACAGACTTGCACAGCAGCAGCGTCAGCAGCACCGCGGGCAGCCGGAGCAGCCGCCGCAGCAGCGCTCTCTTTGCCCTGCACGCTCTGCCATCTGCGCTTCCCAACTCACCGCTGTGTGGCGCTCCCACATGGCGGGCAGGCCCTCCTCGGCCACGAGCGCCAGAGCTTCGCGCATCGCGTACCACATGCTGGTCATGCCTGGTGGCAGGAAACGAAGCACACGATGTGTCGGACGAGGTGACAGAGCGGCAACGCAACGCCCATGCGTGGAGCTGCTGGCCGGCGTGCACGCAAGACCGCGTCAGCGACCTGTCAAGAGCTGAGCTCATCACGCAGGCCGCGTCGAACGAAATCGCGCCCACCATTGCCCCTCGTCCCCGCGCGCCCCTCCCCCACGCACCGGTGTGGTGGTAGGCGCGGGCGACGCCGGGGCCGTCCCAGCCCTGCGGCAGCGTGGGAAGGGGCAAAGGGCAGCGTCAGTGCGTGGAGCTGGGCGGGGCAGTGCTCGAGTGTAAGCCTGCTGCTGGAGTCCAGAGGTGGGGCCGAGCAGCGGGGCCGTAGCAGCGGGGCCGTAGCAGGCAGCGGCCGCCGCCGCGGCGGCAGCGGCGGCAGCGGCAGGCAAGCAGCGCCCACAACCAGGGATGAAGGTGCAATAAAACCTCACCCAATAGTTTCCGACCATGTTGAGGTCCCAGTTGTAGGAGATGGGCTGCGGCACAGGGACGCACCATGACGTTTTTTGGTCAGCGCAAGGACGAGAGAGAAAGGGTTCGTGGTGCGAAGGGTTTGGGGGCCTCTGATTTGGGTCGCGGCCGGAGATCTCCCTCCCAACGGCAGGAGTGCAGCACGGGGATCGGGGAAGGGCAGTCAGTCGTGTGGAAAGCAGCGGAGGCTGAAGGTGCGCATGCAAACCCCCAGCAGCACTGCCAGCAGGCCCCTCCCAGCAGGCCCACCCACCCCACCAGTGAGGACCACCGAGCAGCACGGGTGCACGCACAGCACGCCCCCCTGCACCCGCCTTGGTCTTGCGCCCCTTCAGCTTGGCCATCGCCCGCTCGCTGAGCATCACCGGTGCCGCGCCGGGGGGCCCGCTGAGGCACTTTTGCGAGCCGGTGTACACGGCGTCGACCTGGCGGCAACAGGGGCGGGGACAACAACACCTCTGTTTAGAATCTGCGGCTCAAAGCCACGGGTTGCTGTAAGGCTCATGGGGCACTTTGCGAGCCGGTGTACACGGCGTCGACCTGGCGGCAACAGGGGCGGGGACAACAACACCTCTGTTTAGAATCTGCGGCTCAAAGCCACGGGTTGCTGTAAGGCTCATGGGGCACTTTGCGAGCCGGTGTACACGGCGTCGACCTGGCGGCAACAGGGGCGGGGACAACAACACCTCTGTTTAGAATCTGCGGCTCAAAGCCACGGGTTGCTGTAAGGCTCATGGGGCACTTTGCGAGCCGGTGTACACGGCGTCGACCCGGCGGCAGCAGTCGCACGCCAAGTCTGCGTGCCACGAGCGTTTCAGGTTCACATCGGCAACCCTACGGCATGCGTGCGCGCGCGCGCCACCGCAGCCCACCTGCCCGCCCTGCCCCGTGGGCCAGCTGCCAGGCCCCTGCGCCTGCCAGCCGTCGGCGTAGAAGGGCACGCCGCCCAGGGCCGCCACCGTGTCTACCAGCAGCAGGGCAAGGCTGTGGCGCGCCCCCGTAGTGGGGCAAAATGCTGCCACAACTAGACTAGGCTAGGCTGCAAGCACCTGCCATTCGTCGGCGTAGAAGGGCACGCCCCCCAGGGCCGCCACCGTGTCGACCAGCAGCAGGGTGCCGGTGGCGCGGCAGGCGGCGCCGACGCCCTCCAGCGGCTGCCGCACGCCGGTGGACGACTCGCCCTGCAGGAGGCGAGGTGGGGTTGGTGGGGTGGGACGGAGCGGGGTGGGTGGGTGGGCGCCTGGGGCGCACGACCGGGCAGCTGCAGCGCTGTGAAACGATGGAGCGCATGGCAGTCGGCACCGACAACACACGGGGGTGAGGCGCCCAACCGACCTGGGTGAGGAAGAGCAGGGCGGGCTGGTGCCGCTGCAGCGCCGACTCGAGCTCTTCCAGGCTGAAGGCGCTGCCTGTCTGGGCCTGGAGCGGCAGGGGGGCGCAAGCCCCCACGTCACTCAGCCCAGCTTTTTGACCGCCCCCATCCTTCCTCACCCCCCGTAACCGTCACGGGTGACAGCCCCGTCGCAGCAGCACCCAACAAGGTAGCCCTGGGGGATGCGGCCACGGCACAACGACAGACCCGTCCTCAGGCGGGGCAAGCGAGGCACGCTGCAGCGCACAAACTTGCACAGCCACAGGTGTGTGGCTGCTGCACCCTGCACCCACCTGGATGGTCGCCACCTTTGCGCCCATGCGCTCCGCCATGTCAGCGGCACGCTCCCCCTGAATGGGGGGGGGGGGGGGGGGAACGAGCGCTCACGCAGACGCCGAGACGCCGACAAGCACGGGCAATGGGGTGCTGCTTGCGGGGGATCCACAAGCTCAGGCTCCACCAGGTTGGGACAGTTGCCGCCATGCCGCCCAGAGGGGCAACCAACCAGGGAACATGCACACACAATCATTCATTAGGTGGGTGGGGTGGGTGGTGGGGGTGTGAGGTGTGTGTGGGTGTGGGTGGGGGGGTGGGGGGTGGGGGGGTGGGGGGAACAGAAGCGTGAACGACTCACCCAGATGCCGTTGATTCCCACGAGTATCGTCTCCCCCGGCTCCACCAGGTTGGACAGGGCCATCTCCATGCCGGCGTGCCCGGTACTGCAGGCACGGAGGGAAGCCGAACGGAAGTTGCGTGGGCGGTGGGTCAGGCGGCCGATCGTCTGCGGGCCACCCACCCACCCACACTCGCGCGCGCCGCCCGCTGTCGCTTCGCGCATGCGGCGGCAGCAGGGCGCCGGCAAAGCACGCAGTACCAGCCACGCTCGTCGATCGGCTCACCCGGAGGCCAGCAGCGTGTAGTTCGAGGCCGTCTGGAAGAGGTAGCGCAGTCCGCCCCGAATCTCGTCCATGATGGCGAGGAAAGGGGGGTGCCTGCACGGAGTGGGTGGGTCCCAAGAGCGGTTTCGGTTGTTGTTGATTGGTGGTGTGCGCGGGTGTGCGAGCAGGGGAGGCTTACACCAGGGGGAGGTGGGGGGCAGCAAAAAGGTGGTGCACCAGGTGCGGCAGCGGCTGCCCCGTCTCAACAGGGTCTGCGACCAGGCCGGCTGGGCGTTACAAGTACAACACCCCCTCCTCCCCTTCCCCCCACCCCACCCCACCCACCCCACCCACACACACATACATACCCCCCACATACATACCCCCCCCCCTCCATACCCCCCACCCCTCACCCTCCCCGCGCCCTCAACGCCCTCCACCCAGCCTCACATGTGGCCCAGCAGGGGCAGGGACTGCGCGGCGAGGATGCGCGGGTGGGCGTTGGCGGGGCCGGGGCCCATCAAGAACCGCTGGGGCACCTGCAGAGGCAGAGGATGACGACAGCTACCTTGTCAGCAGGCAGTCAGCAATCAGTTGTTATAACACAGTTTATTTTTATTGATGGGAAGATCAATCGCTGCGGCGCTGCAGTCGCTGTGCAACGACAGCTGCACAGACAGGCAGTGGAAGTTGGGGGCTTTGCACATGGGGCGGGGCGGAGGGGGAGGGGGAGGGCGACTGTGGGAGGGGACGCGCTCAGGGAGGGAAGGCCGGCAGATCGTTGGCGGCAGCGGGAGTCGAGGCAGAAGCCGGCGGGCAGCTGCTGCAGGACAACCGGCGGCAGGCGGCGGCGGCAGAGCGGCCGCACCTCCAGAACCCCCGTGGGCCCGCGAAACGAGTCATCCACCGCTGCGGCAGCGCCCCCGCAGGATGGCACGGCGCACACGGCCAGCGCTGCAGGGAAACGAGGGGGGGAGGGGGTGCGTGGCGCCGCCGCAAGACGGCAGTGGCAGCGACAGGCGGCGGCAAGCTGGCGGCAGGCTGCATGCGGGCTTGCTCCCGACCATCCTGCTACTAGATATCAAGAGGGGTCGCCAGGCGGACACGAGCTGCTTGCGGGGCCACAGGGCAGAATCGCACCACGAACTGAGAAGGCCAACGCGCAAAGGACGGCCAGGGCCGCCAGAGAACGAGAAGACCTGCTCATCATGACAGCGGCGCAACACTAGGCGAAGTACAGGGAACGGCCGCAGCGGATAGTGGCCCTTTTCTGGCGGCGCCTATCCGCCGCCAGCGTGGATGCGGGAGTTTTGCCAGGCAGCCCACAACCGGCTCCTACGTGAAGCACGTAGTTCGGTGGTCGACCAGAAAGAAGAAAGAGTCACAAGCAAGATGCTTGCAGAGGCGAATGAAGGCAGGGAGGTCCAGCGGCTGGCGGCTCGGCGGGCGGGCCGACGCTGCCGCCAATTCCCTGGGGCCACCGGACTGCCACATCAGCTGCTATGCAGTGCCGCAAGCGGATCCAGCCGGCCCCGTTGGACACCCAGCAGAGACCTGCGGAAGCCATGTGCCCGGCAAATGGCCGCTGCCCGTGCCGCCGCGGCGTGATGCCGCTTCACCTGCCGTGCGTCGCTACCGCCAGCCTGGCAGGCACGTGATCAGTCCCCGTTTCTCTTCTTCTCCTGAATCCCGCCACCTTGCGGCCTGAACCCCGCTGCAGCAAGCTGGGAAGCCCTCAAGCGATGCCGCGCTCTGTGCGCCCAAGCTCGGTCGAGTGGCACAGCGCCGAGTCCGGCCTGCCGAGCCTGGCGATCGAGGAAGCGTCCCCATCCAGGCGCTACGTGAGGCGCAGTGTGGAGGAAGGCGGGGCGGACAGGATGGCCAGGTGGCCCCTGGAGCTGCCGCCGCCGCTGGTCAGAAGTTACTCTCGCTGTACTCTCGCTGTACTGGAGCGGCACAACGCTGGCGCATGCTGCTGCATGTCACGACAGGCACCTGTGCTTTCCCCACTCACTGCGCTGCCGCCACACTGCTACCATCGTGCCGGCCCACCGCCTGCCCACCGCTCCGCCGCCGCCCCGCTGCCCCGCCCCCCGAATTAGGGGGACCTGTGCTCGCCTGGGGGGGACGGCCTGAACCCGCTGCACCGAGCGGCGGCGCAGGGGCTGCTGGTGCAGCTGCAGGCGCTTCTGGGTGCTGGCGCGCGGGTGCGCACGTGGTGGGGACATTCGAGGACAGCCCCTGGTTCACGGAAAGGGCAGCAGAGGGCCCTGGTCAATTGACATTGGTTGCAACCCGCTGATATGTGGCAGCCTGCCTGTTCAGCCTGTTAGCAACTATTGGCAACAGCTGGCAACACGTTTCTCCCTTTCCTTCCAAGTGCTGTGCACCTGCTTAACCACAGCAACCTGTCGACACAGATGCCCGGAACTGTCAGCAACTAATTTCTGCAAACCGCAAACCTGGTCCCCCCCCCCCCCCACACACACACACCACCACCACCACCCCCGCACAGGTGGCATCAGCCGACGTGTGGGGCAGGACGGCGCTGCACCTGGCGGCCAAGGAGGGCCGCTTCCAGTGCGTGCAAGCGCTGCTGGCGGCCGGCGCGGACCCGTGCGCGGCCGACGACAAGTGGGGCGAGCTGCCGCTGCACAAGGCGGCTGCGGAGGGGCGGGACGCGTGCGTGGCGGCGCTGCTGGCGGCGGCGGGGGGGCCGCGCAACCGGACCGTCGAGGCGCGCACCAAGGACGGGCGCACGCCGCTGCACCTGGCAGGAAAGAACGGGCGAACGGGGTGCGCGCAGCTGTTGCTGAGCGCGCGCGCCGACGCCGACGCCCGCCTGCGCGACGGCGCCTCAGCCATCCACCTGTGTTCTCAGAACGGCCACGCCGACTGCCTGGCAGCGCTGCTCGCCTACGGCGGCGACGCCACCAGCCGGCGTTCCGACGGCTGTGCGCCCACCCATCTGGCGGCGCAGAGCGGCGCAGCCAACTGCCTGGCCCTGCTGCTGCGCCACGGCGCAGACCCCTCCCCCACCGACTCCTTCCTGAAGACCCTCTTGCACCTGGCCGCTGCCTGCGAGTCCCCGCTGCGCCTGCTGTGCCTGCTGTGCCTGCTGTTCCCGCCGTGCCATTGTGGGCGGGAGATGGACGGGCTCTGCGGGGGCCCGCGCCGGGCGCATCCCCTGCGCCTGCATCATTGCCAGCGCTCGGCACCGCGCCTCCCAGCACGCGCACGCACGGTCCTTCCCCTTGCTCACCCCCCACCCCCGCCCCCCCTGCAGATGCCCACATCACGTGCCTGGAGGTGCTGCTGGCGGCCGGCGCCGGCGGCAATCTGGCCATGAAGGACGGGCGCTCGCCCCTGCACATGGCCGCCCGCCACGGCCACTGTGACTGCGTGGCGGCGCTGCTGCGGGCGGGGGCAGACCCGCGGCTGCCCCTGCCCGACGGGTGGACCCCGCTGCACATGGCGGCAGAGGTGGGTGCCTGCTGTGCCCGCTGTGCCTGCCGCGCCTGCTGCGACAGCTGGCCTGTCCACCTCTCCTCGCATACGACGCCTTCCCTTGGGCCGCACGCCGGTCGCGCCGTCCCAGCCCCTGTCCCCCCGACCGCTGCTTTGCCGCCGTGCAGAACGGGCACGCCGGGTGCGTGGCGGCGCTGCTGGCGGCCGGCGCCGACGCCGGCGCAGCCAACTGGGAAGGCCAGACGCCTGCGCAGCTGGCAGCGGCGCAGCCCGGCAGCACAGAGGAGGTCGTCGCTGTGCTGCAGGCGGCGGAGCAGGAAGGTGAGCGGGTGGTAGGGGGGGCGGGTGGGAGGGCGTCTGGGACACACAGGCAAGTGCGGCCGGCAGGTGCTAGCAAGGCAGCGGCAGGCCGAGCCCTCCCCCTTTGCTGCTGCAGTTGCGACCGGCGGGCGTGGCAGACAGGGCGGCGGGCCGTCGCCCCGCACCTTGGCCCCTCCCCTCCTGGAAATGTCTGCGTCGGCGCCGCTGCCCCTCTCATTTTGCCAGCCACTGCGCAGCATACACAGGGAGTTCCGTGGCGGCGGCAGCAGCAGCGACAGCAGCAGCGACTCAGGTGCGTATGCGTTGAGTGTGGGTGAATGGGTGGGGCGGGGTGGGGTGGGGTGGGGTGGGGGCCTTGCTGGCTTCTGCTTGGTGGCAGACTTTGCCAGCGGTCTCGGCCAACCTGGGCTGGCCAAGCAGTGCTCACGTGCGTATTCAGCCCACGCTGCAGGCTCGCCCCGCTGCAAGCTAGACTCCTGCCTGCTGAGCTGCCTGCGGCAGCTGCTGCGCAAGCGCCCCCATCGCGGCAGCAGCGGCAGCGGCTTGCACGACGAGTGAGCCGCGCTGCCGTCGACGCCTGCACAAGCAGCAGTAGCGACGATTGCGGCGCCAGCAGTGGCGCCGGCGGCAGCAACACCACCATCGACAGCAGCGGCAGCAGCGGCACAAGCACGCACCAGTAAACAGCCAGCACCACCAGGCAGCACCAACACCAGCAGTCGACGCTTCTTGTGAACCAGCCAGTCGACCAACCGCAATATTCAACGATCCGGCAACTGCCAGCGTTACAGCAGCGCTGTAGCCGTCTTCTCTCGAGCGTGGGCGCCCAGCAGCAACGGCTGCTGCTGCAGCAACAACGGCAGCAGCAGCAACGGCAGCAGCCCCCCCATGTGCACGCACAGTACACCGCCCAGGAATGCTTCCCAGGAATGCTTTTGCGCACCTCTGCGCTTGCTAGTTTTTGTAACGACTGATCGGCAAAGGTGGGAGATAAGAGGGATCGTGCAGCTGCTGGCAGGCTTCAGCTTTCCCCCCTCCAGCCGCTGTCGGCTAGGCGTCCTCGCGGTAATGTGGCGCCGTTGGCGGGCGGCAGCGCGCGCCGCAGTGCACAACCCCACCAGCTCGCCCATCGTGCCATTTCCTTCATCACGCTGCCCCGTGCCTCCCCCCCGCCCTCTGGGGGGAGCGCCCCTTCCTGATAGTCGTCGTACGCCAGAAGGACTGCGGACACCGCCTTCCCGCCCGCTGCCCACTGCCGTCCCGGCTACAGCGCTTGTCAAGCTCGAGCCCTGCCGAGCCAGCAGGCGCACACGGGCCGGTTGCGCCAGTCTGCTTGCGTTCCGTCCGCAGCCATGCCCGTCGCCTGAGCGTCTGGCAGCGCCAGTAAAATGTGGAAGCATCAACTGCTGGTTGCGGCGCTTACAGGTGAGCGTGGCAAGCGGCACTTCCCTTGGCTGCAGCGGGGAGCTGCCCCCGCGTCCTGCTCGCTCGTCCCGTATGCTGCCCACTGTTGGCGCAGCTTGTGTGTGCGCTGCAGCAGTAGCAGGTGTTCCCGTAGCCGGCGCCGCTGGCGCCGGCGGCGCCAGCGCGGGCAAGGTGCTGCCGGCCGAAGGGCCGCCCGCAGGCTTTGCACCAAACACGGTGCTGGTGCGGCTGCGCACGCGCAGCCCAGCCCGGAGGCTCGCGGCGCTGCGGACTTCCCTGCCAGGCGTGGCGGTGCAGGGGTATGTGGGAGAGCACCAGGGCACGCCGCTGCCGGCGGCCACCGCGGGAGTGTCGGCGACCGCGGCTGCGGCGGCGGCCGCGCCCGACGGCGCCATCCTGCAGCTGCGCATCACCGACGGCAGCAGCGTGGCGGCCAAGGTGGCGCAGCTGCTGGCGCACCCAGGTGTGCAAGGGGGGCAGCGGGAAGGGTGGGTGGGGGGGGGGGGCGGGACGGCAGCGTCACCGGCAGCTGCCTTTGCTGCTTCTGCCTGAGCAGGCAATGCAGGAGCCGCGGCGGCGATGGGGGAAAGCTGCCCCCCCCCCCCCCCCCCCCCCCCCCAGCGCCCACACACAGTCCCCTCTGCAACTGCTCCCCCACCTTTCACTGTCACCTCCTGCAGATGTGGACGTGGCAGAGCCTGACCGTGTGCACCGCATGGTGCCCGCGGCCGCTGCCGCCGCGCAGGCCGGAGCAGGCGCAAGCTGGGGGGCCGGCGGCGGCGGCGCGCAGGCGGCGGCGGGCGCGGCAGCCAAGTCTGGCGGGCTGCCCAACGACTCGTTAAACACAGGCGAGGCACACGGACGTCGTGCATGTCGGCGCTGCTAGCAGGCGGGAAGAAATAGAAAGGAATAAGGGCATGGCGACGGTCTCAAACTGATCGCGCCCCGCACCACCCACCCACTCGCCCATGTGTGCAGGGCGCAACACGCTGTGGCATCTGAACATGGTGCAGGCGCCTATGGCGTGGGCCACCACCACGGGCTCGCGTGACGTGAGCATGCTGTGCTGTGCTGTGCTGTGCTGTGCTGCGCTGCGCTGCTGGGGACTGACCCGAAAGGGCAGGGACTGTGCAGCGCCTGTGGCTAGCGCAGGCAAGGCCCGTGCGGCAAAGAGCAGGAAGGCTTCATGGAGGCGTTAGCCCCCTGCCTGCAGAGCGCTGCTGCTTCACACCTTGCGCCCTGCGCCGCCTGCAAGCCCTGCCAACGCCCCCCCCCCCCCCCCGCAACAGGTCAAGGTGTGCGTGATTGACACGGGGCTGCGGCGGGACCACCAAGAGTTTACAGACAGCCGAGTGGCCAAGGGGTGGAACAGGCAAGCCCGGGCAGCGCTGGCTGCGGCTGCGCCTGCCGAGGGCCCTAGCGCGGCTTGTCCGCAGCTTCTGGCTGCAACCCACCACTTGCGCCCTCTGGAGGACATGCCATTGCTGGAAGCAGCACCGTGACGGTCGCTGCCTGATGCGCCCCCCCCCCACCCACCACCCCCCCCACCCACCACCCCCCCACCCCACCCCCCACCCACCACCCCACCCACCCACCCACCACACACACACACACACCCCAACCCCCAGGGCCTGCACCAACTGCAACGGCGTGTTCACCGGCACCAAGCCCGCGCCCGGCACCCCTGCGTACACCAACTACAACGGTGCGAGGGCGTGCGGCCTCCCCCCCGCCGTGTGGTGCCTCTGTTGTGCCTGTGTTGTAGTGCCTGGCATGCACCGCCCTCCCTGCGCCAGCGCCCTGCCGCACTAAAAGGGCGCATGCTCCGCTCCAGGCTGGCACACGTGGTGCATCGTGCCTCCACCCACCCACCCACCCACCCACCCACCCGCTGCCGCCCCACATGAATGCATGTGCAGACGTGTCTGGCCACGGCACCCACACCGCCGGCATCATCGCCGCGGCCGGAAACAACAGCGTGGGCATCACAGGTGGGGCTGCGGCCGGGTTGGCCGTCGAGGGGCCCTTGCCTACGGGCGCCGCCTGCCTGCAGCGCGCCTTCTGGCCGCTGCACTGTGTGTCAGCAGGGCTGCCCACGGCCTGCCCTTGCTGTTTTTGTTAGGCCGTGCACAGGACCCCTCCGTCCTCGTGCGCCCTCCCCCTTGGGACAAGTCCATTGGGATGTGCTGCGCTGCCACCCAATGTCGACCACGCCCGTCCAATTCGTTTGGTTTCGCTCGCAGGCGTGGCCTGGGACGCCTCCATCCTGGTGTGCGCCGTGGAGAGCCCCGACCGCTACTTCTACACCAGCTCCCTCCTGGACTGCTTCGCCCTGTGCAAGGCGGTGCGTGCCGGCGGGACAGGGGCAGGGCCTGCGCTGCGTGTGGGGGTCTCGACAGAGCACATGCAGGTGGAGCACAGCTGCCGTAGCAGTGCCGGCGGTGCCGGAGGCGCTGGGCGCAGGACAGGGCAGCGTCGGGCGTGCCGGCGGTGCAGCGGCAGGGGGGAGCGCTGCAGGCGGGCGCGCCGCCACGGCTGTTCGCCACGCCGGCTGGCCGGCGTTGGTTCTGCGCCGCCGCTGCGTCGGTGGTGCCTCCATCGCTCCGAACCCCGTTCCCCCGCCGCTGTGCAGGAGGGTGCGCGAGTCTACTCGAACTCGTATTACTCAGACTGTGAAGGCGGCAACACAACGCCCTGCTTCTCTCAGGTGGGCACGCCACGCACCGCTGGCACCCCTGCTGCCGCCGCCGCTGCGCTGGCGGCGGCACCGGCGGCAGCGCAGCGACGCTCGCGACTTCACGTCAAGGGCAGGACGGCGGCAGCGCCAATCCACCTGATGGTACCACAGTGGCGGTGCCACACTGTCCCAGTGCTCATCACCCTTGCACATCGCAGCTGGAGTACGACGCAATCAAAGATCTGGGGGAGGGCGACCAGGGCGCGCTCTTCGTGGTGGCCGCCGGCAACGGTGCGGTGCGGTGCGGTGCGGTGCGGTGCGGTGCGGTGCGGTGCGGTGCGGTGCGGTGCGGTGCGGTGCGGTGCGGTGCGTGTGCGTGTGCGTGTGCGTGTGCGTGTGCGTGTGCGTGTGCGTGTGCGTGTGCGTGTGCGTGTGCGTGTGCGTGTGCGTGTGCGTGTGCGTGTGCGTGTGCGTGTGCGTGTGCGTGTGCGTGTGCGTGTGCGTGTGCGTGTGCGTGTGCGTGTGCGTGTGCGTGTGCGTGTGGTGTGTGTGTGTGTGTGTGTGTGTGTGGTGTGTGTGTGTGTGTGTGTGTGTGTGTGTGTGTGTGTGTGTGTGGGTGTGTGTGGGTGGGTGTGGGTGGGTGGGTGGGTGGGTGGGTGGGTGGGTGGGTGGGGGGTGGGTGGGGGGGGGGGGGGGGGGCGGGAGGGGGGGGGGGGGGCTTTGGCGTGGCCGTGCTGGCCCTGCCAGGCTGCGCATTTGCCCACCCACCCACCCACCCACCCACCCACCCACCCAACCCACCCACTAACCAACCTATCCATCCATCTCTCCTGCCCCTTGCAGGGGGCAACAACAACGACATGCTGCCCGTGGGCAAGCGCGGCTACCCAGCCAGCTATGATCTGCCCAACATCGTATCGGGTGCGGACGGGGCGGCGCCGGCTGGGGGAGGGCTCTGCCGGCTGGGGGAGGGCGGTGCGGTGTGAGGGAGGGTGCTGGGGAGGGTACTGGGGAGGGTACGGGAGGGTACTGGGGAGGGTGCTGGGGAGGGCGCTGTCAGGTGAGGGACAGAGCGCGGTCAGGTCGGGTGCGGCGCGTGCTGTACCGTGTGTTAGTCCTACTTGTAATGTAAAAAAGACACACAGGGCCCGGCGCGGCGTAGGGGAGAAGCCGCAGGACGGTGGGCAAGCAGGGGTGTGAAAGCTCTGAACACAGGGTGCTGCCCTTGCCCACCCGCCCGCCCACCCACCGCTCTGCTGCGCAGTCGCTGCCACGTGCCCCGACGACTCTCTGGCGGGCTTCAGCACCTACGGACCGTGAGTGCCTGCATCGCTGCTTGCACAGCACGGCACGGCGCAGCACAGCGCGTGATTTCGCTTTGTGGCTTCAGGCTGCCTGACCGCGCTCACCCTCCCATCCACCGCCCCGCGCTCTGCCCCTCTGCCCGTCCTTCGTCCCCCCTGCAGCTCCACCGTGCACCTGGGCGCGCCCGGCGTATCCGTGCTGAGCTCCTATTACGACACCACATACAGCTATGTTCGCCTCAGCGGCACCAGCATGGCGTGCCCCGTGGTGTCAGGCGCAGCGGTGCTGCTGTGGTCCGCCAAGCCCGACGCCAGCGTGGCGCAAGTGCGGTGCGTTTGGGGGGGGGGGCCGGGGTCGCAGCGCGAGCGTGCCGCCCGCTGCCCGCTGCGCGCCCGCTTGGGTGCGGGCCGCCCTCGCCCACGCCCGCCCCTGGTCCCTTCGTCGCCGTGCCCGCCCGCCCGCCCGCAGGCATGCGCTGCTGGGCAGCGTCGACTTGGTGCCTGCGCTGGACGGCAAGGTGCTCACTGGAGGCCGGCTCAATGTGGCGCAGGCCATGCTGGACATCCGCGGCGTGGTCGCCACCGCCCAGCGCATCGGCTGTGAGTGACCCGAGCCGGTCGGTCCCTGCCGCCAGCCAGCTGCCGCCAGCTGCCCAACGGCACGGCCACGCCGTGCAAGCCTGCCGACGCCGGCGCAGCAGGGCGGCGTGGAGACAGCGGCGGTGGGGTAGCGTGACGACGAAGCTTCGGGGGCCGCCCTGGGAGCGCGTCGCCGGTCTGGCAGCATGTGCCTGCTTAATCCTTTCACCCCCATAACGACTGTGAGTCGTCTCCTGAGTTCAATTGAGTGCCAGCGGTGAAGCAGGTACCGGCGGCACGCCGACGCCGCTGACGCAGCCGCCTGCCCCTCTGCCTCCCCCGGTCCGCCCTGCCGCAGTCGTGGCGACGGAGGAGGCCGACACCACAGCAAGCTACGTGCAGGGCTACTTCAAGTGCGAGATGTTCACAGATTATTCCAACCACGCGGCGGCGTGCGCGGCGCGCTGCCTGGCGCGCGACTGGTGCTGGTACTGGACCGTGCAACCTGCCACGTGAGCGTACAACACATGCTGGGCTGGCGGCGGTGCTGGTGGTGCTGGCACGGCATGCAGCGCGATCGGGGCTGCGCCGTGCGCCCTGCCTGCCTTCCACACG
Organism: Micractinium conductrix; assembly: GCA_002245815.2. Taxonomy (NCBI): domain Eukaryota; kingdom Viridiplantae; phylum Chlorophyta; class Trebouxiophyceae; order Chlorellales; family Chlorellaceae; genus Micractinium; species Micractinium conductrix. The sequence goes on from LHPF02000004.1 coordinate 1,867,348, forward strand.
CAGGCGGCGCCCACCGATCTTGCTGGCCCCACCCCGCCCCTCACTGTTGCCTGCCTGCCTGCAGCACGCTGAGCGCCTACTGCAACGGGCTCACCCGCACCGGGTCGTGCCTCTTGGTAGATGGCTCCACTAAACCGACGCTCATCGGCAGCAGCCCGGGCACCACCTTTGGTTACAAGACGGTGCAGCTGCCAGACCTGTGGGCGTCGCCGCCGCCGGCGCCGCCGGCGCCGCCGGCGTCGCCCCCGCGCCCGCCGCCCCCGCCAAAGCCCCAGCCGCCGCCGCCAAAGCCACGGCTGTCGCCGCCCCCGCCCAGGTGAGCGTGCGCAGTTTCCAGATACGCAAGCAGGCTGCAGTTGCCAGATATGCGAGCAGTGTGCGTGTGCTTGCAGTAGGCCCGCGTCACCTGTGCCTTGGCGGCCTGGGCCAGAGGAGCCTGCCTGCGTGCTGTGCTCCTGCCTGCATGGCTGTCGCTTGCGAGACGAAATTATAAATGGGGCTTTCCAGCGGGCATGGCGCTTGGCTCGCCACCAGCCTTGCCCTGGCGCGCCTGCCACCAGCCTCAGTGGCGGGATGCACCGACGTGCCGGCCCCTCCTGCTGCCCGCAACCTCATGCCTGCAGGCCTGCCAAGTCCCCTCCGCCTGGAAGACCGCCCCCAAAGCCGGCCTCGCCACCCCCGCCGCCCCCGCGACCGAGACCGCCCCCCCCCCCCGGCCCAGCCCTCCTGCGCCGCGGCCACCGCCCCGCCCTCGACCCCCCCCACCGCCGCCACGCCCGCCGCGCCCGTCCCCACCGCCCCCACGTGCCCGGCCGCCGCCGCCGTCGCCACGCCCGCCACGCCCGTCCCCACCGCCGCCACGCCCGCCGCGACCGTCCCCACCACCACCACGCCCCCCGCGGCCGTCCCCGCCGCCCCCACGTGCCCGGCCGCCGCCGCCGTCGCCACGCCCGCCACGCCCGTCCCCACCGCCGCCACGCCCGCCGCGACCGTCCCCACCGCCGCCACGCCCTCCCCGGCCCCGGCCCTCGCCTCCCCGCCCACCCTCAACGCTGCGATGGCTGCGGGCAGGCTGAAGCCTGCCCCTCTGCGCCTCGCTGGCTCCGAATCCGCTCTGTAAGTCAAGTCAAGTCAAGTCAAGCCTCTCCCCGCCAGCAATCCTCACGACGCACCCAGCCATTCCACCCATCTTTGCTGACACATCATCAACCCTAACGTACGGCCCCTCCCCACCTCGGCACTTGCAAAAGTGGTCACCCGCTCGCGCCCTGCCCCCACTTCTGTTTGTTGCCTGCACGTCCGCCCTGCCCCCACTTCTGTTTGTTGCCCGCGCCCGTCACGGCCACCCACCCGCGCCCGTCGCACAGACCCCCCACCACAGCACCACCCTTCACAAACACATTATTACAGCTGCCAGCACCGTTTGCCTGCCTGTCTGCTGCACCCTCCCATGCAACCTAACCATGCTTGTCGCTGCCGCGGCTTCCAAGCCTTGCAAGCCCTGAGGGGTGGAGCTTCGCATGTGGCTACTGCAAGGGTGGACAGCTGGTATTGGTCCCGCGCATTGGTAGGCGCGCCCCCCGTCGCATTCGGCAGCTGTGAGCATCACCCAGCCCACACTGCGCTTGCCCAGCCCGCAAACCACCCAGCGGCCATCTACATGGCGCTGTAGAAGGGAAGCCTTCGCGATGCTGTCCCGCGCGCTAGCGACATCGTGGGCTCTGGCGATGCTGCTGGGTAAGGGGATACGGGGTTGCAGCCCCCGGGCCGCGGCCCCGCTAGTTGGCCGCTGCCGCCCTGCCTCCCACCGCTCCTTGCTCATTTCCTCACTATTTTTGTGATGTCGCGCAGCCGCAGGTTGCGCAGCCGCTCCAGCCGGCAGCGCCGGCGTCACCGGCGGCAGCGGCGCCGCCGCCGCGCGGCGCCAGTCCCGGCCCTACGCGCCCCGCACTGTGCTTGTGCGCATGCGCTCGCGCCAGTCGGGTCGGAAGCTGCAAGGCGCAGAGCCGCTGCCAGGAGTGGCAGTGGAGCGGTATGTGGGGAAATACCTAGAGCGGCCGGTGGCGCCGAGCGCCGGCGGCGCCAGCGCCGCCGCCGCCGCGGCCGCGCCCGAGGGCGCCGTCCTGCAGCTGCGCATCACCGACGGCAGCAGCGTGGCGGCCAAGGTGGCGCAGCTGCGGGCGCACCCAGGTGCGAAGAACACCCCCCAGGAGCAATGCGCTGGTGGTGGTGCGCTCGGCGCCGCTGCGGGGGCAAGGAGGCAGTCTGTGCTGCCAGGTTGCCTCTGGGCTTGCCGCTGCTGTGGGCAGCGATGCTGGCCACGGGGTTGGCTCGTGGTGCTCCCGTGCTGACATGCCTGCTGTGCTGCTGTGGGGGGGCAGCTGAGCCCCTGCCTGCCCTCCCCCCCTTCTCACCGCCGCCGTCGCCGTCCCTGCTGCCACACGCGCCGGAAACGCTCGACTCGTTTCGCTGTTCCACCCTTGCGCCTGCAGATGTGGATATAGCCGAGCCCGATTTGGTCCGCCGTTTCGGCAGCCCCGCCGCCGGCGCCACGGCCCAGCCGCGCGTGGCAGCGACGGCAGCAGCAGCAGCCACGCAAGCAGCGGCGGCGGCGGCGGCGGCGGGGGTGGCGGGGGCGGGCATCACCCGACGCTCGCTCCTGCCCAGCGACCAGTACTACAAGCGGGGAGACCTTTGGCACTTGGACCTGGTGTCGGCGCCGCTGGCGTGGGCGAGCTCCACCGGTTCCCGAAAGGTGAGAGCGTCCTCCAATCACGGATCTGTCAACAGTCGAATGAGCAGAACCAAAAAAACGGATTGAACCGAAATTGCTTGGGAGGAGGCGGGGAGCGGCGTGGTGGGCGGGGCGCTGGGGCCCAGCCTGCGCTGCCCTGCATGCCCCCGCACTCGAGGAATGCTCGGGGGCCGCAGAGCCAGCAGCATGCCCCCCCCCCCCCCAACAGGTCAAGGTGTGCGTGATTGACACGGGGCTGCGGCGTGACCACCAAGAGTTCACGGACGGCCGCGTGGCCAAGGGGTGGAACAGGCGCGTGGTGTGGGAGAGGAGTGGTAGGTTAGGTGCAGCCTGCAACGCCTGCGACGCCTCGCAGGCGCCGGTGGCGCTGCTGCGCCCGCGGCCAGGGCGGCTCGAGCGAGCGGGTGCACTGCCACGACCGGCGCCCGTCGCCGGCGGCCTCCTCCTGCACCGGACCCTTGTGCACCGGACCGCCGCTGTCAACTAACTTGTGTCGGGGCGCCGAGCCAAGCAGCACCCCAGCACCTCTTGTGGCCGACCCAGACAGAATCTGTGCTGTGGTTGCAGGGCGTGCGCCGGGTGCTACCACCAGGTGCACAAGGAATCGTGCCAGCCCCAAAGCCACGCGCCGCCGCCCCTGTTGGCCGGCCGAAACACAACACCTTTGCTTCCTTTGTGTGCAGGGCGTGCACGGGGTGCTTCGACCTGGTGGACGACGGCACCAAGCCCAAGCCCGGGAGCGCAGAGTACTTCAATTTTGAGGGTGAGCGCCGAGGGTGCGCGGCCTGGCGGGCCGCGGACCCGGTGCATCGCTGGCCACGCGACGGCGCACCGCCGCACGAGGGCCCGGCACAGTCGCAGATGGGAAGCCGGGCACGACCTGCACGTGTTGCTTTTCGTGTGCCCCTCCCTGCGTGGCTGCCCTCACCCCCGCCCGCCCTCCCTCCCTCCCCCCCCCGTTTTGCTGCAGACCAGACGGGCCACGGCACCCACGTCGCCGGCCTCATCGCCGCCAACACAAACAATTCTGTGGGCGTGGCTGGGATGGCGTGGCAGGTGGGGCCCGCCGCCGCAGCCGCAGCCGCAGCAGCCGCCGCAGCCTCCTGGCGCACGGCAAACGGCGCAGGATGGGGCTGACGGAGCTCCGCACAAGCGTTGCAGCCGGCCTGCTGAGTGTCCCCTGCTCCCATATGCCCTGTGCAGGCTGCCCTCTACATCTGCAACGTCGAGTCCTTTGGAGGACACTTCTACACAAGCTCCCTCCTGGACTGCTACGCGCTGTGCCAAAAGGTGCGTGGGGGCACGCGACTGCCGGGCAGGCGGCGTACGTGGTTGTACGGCCGGGGGGAGCCGGGGGCGCGGGCGCGCCACGCGCGCGCCAGCTGGGGCAGGCGGCGCCGTGCCGCCGCCGGTCGGCAGCACGACCGCGCCGGCCCGACGGCAAGCCGCCACGCACGCGCACACCACCGGAGGGGGCGAATGATGCGTGAATGCGTTCTTCAATCGTTTCTAGTGGCCCTTTTCGATAGGCTCCTCCTGGACTATTGACGGAAATTGGAAGCGGGAAGGGGCTGTGTGCGTGGGTGGCTGCGGTCGCTGTTTGAACCCCGCTCCCCGGCCCCCTTCCCCCGCCCTCCCGCAGGAGGGCGCCCGCATTTACTCAAACTCCTACTTCAGCGACTGCCTCGGCGGCGAGTCCACCCCATGCTACTCTCAAGTAAGGAGGAGCAGCGGCGGCGGCGCGACGGCGGCACCTCGGCAGCAACGGCAGCTCGGCCCTCCCTTGCTGGGGGGCTTGCTTGACTCGCAGCGCGTGAAACCAACTCCCCTCCCCCCGCCCTTCTCCCTGCGCTTACATTGCAGTTGGAGTACGACGCAATAAAGGGGCTGGGCCAAGGCCCCAACGCCGCCCTGTTTGTGGCTGCCGCCGGCAACGGTGGGTTCCTTTGTTGGAGGGCTGCACAGCCCTCGGAGTGGAAGCGTCGTCCCGCGTGTTGCGTGCCGGCCACAACACGGGTGGCAGGCATGCCGAAACCGCATGCCGCCAGGGCGACCGACGCGTGCCTGCGGTTGCACGCGCCGCCCGTACCGCGACCCCGCCGCTGCGCCTGCTGCGGCGTTAACAACCGCATCTTGTCGTAGCATACGGCATTAACAACAACAACACATTACGTAGGAAACCCCCTGCATTGTGAAAACGTATTTCCGGTCTGTCCGCCTGCAGGCGGCACCAATAACGACATCGAGCCCAAGCACACCAAGACGTACCCAGCCAGCTACGGGCTGCCACACATCATCGGAGGTGAGCACAACGCTGTGCGCGTGTGTGTTGGGGTGTGTGTGTGTGTGTGTGGGGGGGGGGGGGTCATTTGGCTCTGCTGCAGCGTTGTGAAGTGAATGAACGAGTGGTGAAGGGAAGTGGCACAACGCAGGTGGGCACAAGCTAGGCCTGACCGTGGGCACTGCCTCGCCAGGCCTTGCCTTGCGTTGTACTGCGCTCCATCCGCCTCCCCAGTCTGTGTACTCACGTGACGCCTGCCGTCGTTGCCCCTCTGCCTGCAGTCGCTGCCACCGACATCCTCGACGAGCTTGCTGCGTTCAGCACGTATGGCCGGTGAGTAACCTATGGCTAAAACAGTACTTTAGTCAATCAATCAATTAATCAGATCAATCAATCGCACGTACGGTTGGTGAGCAATCAGTCAATCAATCGACCAGTGACTGCTCGCACTCGCTCGTTGCTACGAACGGTCGCACCAGCTCTCTTCATCACATGGCGGGACCCCGCACTCTGCCGCTGCTGAGCTCTGCTCCCCTTCTTGCCGCCGCTGCTGCAGCAACACCATCCACCTGGCAGCGCCAGGAGTTGATGTCGTGAGCAGCTACGGCCTCAACTCCCGCAGCTACACCTACCTATCAGGTAATCAACATGAATTCGACGTGAACACCGTTCGTCTGGCTGTCACCGGCAAGCGCGCGTGCCGTGTGGCCAGCACGCCCCGCCGGCCCATCAGGCCCAGGGTTACGCCATTCCGACCCCTGCCACATCCCTCGAACCACACCAGACGTACCTCCTCTTTGTTCTTCCAATCTTATGATTATTACTCTTCCGTTCCCTCCCAGGCACGTCGATGGCGACGCCGATCGTGAGCGGCGCCGCGGTGCTGCTGTGGGCCGCCAAGCCCGACGCCACGGTGGCGCAAATCAAGTGAGCGCGCCTCCGCTGCAGGCTGGCACGCAGGCTGAGGAGGCGGCAAGGCCCGGGCGGCCCCCCCTGCCCTGCCCTCCCGTGCTCACGTGAACCTCCCGCTACGTGCCCCCTCCCACCCTAACCTCATTCACCCCCCCCACCACACACACCACCATCACCCCTCCCCCCCTCCCGCCCCCCTGCCCTTGCCGCAGGAACGCGCTGCTCAGTTCGGTGGACAAGGTGCCCGGGCTGGCAAACATTACCATCACAGGGGGGCGGCTGAACGCGGCGCGCGCGCTGCAGGCGCTGCTGCTCCACTCTCAGGGCGCGCAGCAGCAGCAGCCCTCCTACGCCATCTCCACCTCGTTCAACACCACCGCCTTCATGAGCGTGCCCGACGGCACGCGGTGCGAGGTGCTGCCCAAGGCCTCGGCCAGCTGGTGCTGCATTAGGTGCGTTGGGAAGGGAGCTTGTGGGGGTGGGGGTGGTGTGTGAGGGTGGGTGTGGGTGTGGGTGGGTGGTGGGTGTGGGTGGGGGTGGGGTGGGGTGGGGGGGTGGGGGGGGGATCTGTTTGCCTCCATGAGGTCTAAGCTTCGGTGGGTGATGGGGCTGGCCGCCGGCTGTGTGCCTGCCAGTCGGATAGCCTCCAGACCGCCACCCCCCTCCCCCACCCCTCCCCGCCCCTGCCCTGCAGGTGCGCCGCGCAGCCCTGGTGCTGGTACGCCCTGCACGGTCCCCCCGGGTGAGCGGCAGCGCTGGCTGCAATGCCTGCAATGCCTGCTGCAACGCCTGCAATGCCTGCTGCAACGCCCGCAATGCCTCTGCTGCATGCTACGTGTCGACGCGCTGCATGTGGCGGCACCCTCCCACAAGGAATGGTTGCCCCGCAGCGGCGCGGGCAGCCGCCGCCGCCGCCGTCCCGACCTCCGGCCCTGCTGCCCGCTCTGCCGCGCTTCCGTCTCCCAAGGCGCCGCCGCGCTCCACACACGGCTCACATACGGCTGTCGCTCGCCCTGCCGTGCCCTGCTGCCCGCCCACCCGCCCTCCTCTGCTCTGCAGCGCCTCCACCGCCTCCTGCAATGGCGTGGACAAGCCGGGCTGCTGTCTGCTTGCTGGCACCGCCCACCTTGCCACCTGCCTTCGCGCCCGCTCACCGCCTGGCTGCCCCCCCCCCTCCTCGCCTCAGCAGCGCCTTCACCGCCACATGCAACGGCGTGGACAAGTCGGGCTCCTGCTGGCTGGTCGGCGACCAAGCCAAGATGGGCACGCCGGAGAGGTTTCCCGGCTGGACCCTGGGTTTGAAGAGCGTGGCGGTCACGAGGCGGCGGCCGGGGCCGCCGCCGCCGGTCCGTCGGCCGCCGCCGCGGAAGGTGTGACAGGCCGCGCCGCGCCCGCTACACCCAACCGATTCTTCTCCGCCAGAGCGGCTTCTTACCACAATTCTGCTGAAATCCAAAGAAATCAACTCGTCTTATTCGTCTAACTTTGCATGCGTGGTAACCATCATCCGTGAGGGGGCAAGAGGGGCAGACCCAAGAGCCACGGCCGCCGCTGGAAGCTGCACCTCGGGTGAGCCGGCACTCGTGCAAGAGAGCGTCCCCCCCTTCCAGCCCGAATCTTTACCCGCACGGCCTACTGACCTGCAGCCGCGAAGCAGGGGCGAGAACGCCGCCAGCGGCCCGGCATGTTGTCCTGACCGCTTGACGCTCCGCGCGGTCGGCCTCGTCGGCCAGCCATGGCGGTCAAGAAGCTACTGGTGGTGCTGTTCGTGCTGACAGGTGAGCGCGCCTCCCGCTGCTGTCGCCCCAGCTTTCGGCCCCTCCTCCCTCTCGTCCCGACGCCTGGTCCTCGATCCCTGCTTTGTCATTCCCTGCAGCAGCTTTGCCAGCATCGTCCCGGGCGGCCAGCGTCGACACCACCAGCAGCGGCGGAGGCGGCGACGCCGAAGGCCAGCCGCCTGCCGCTCACGCGGCCGGGCAGGTGCTTGTGCGCCTGCGCACCCGCAATCCTGTACTGCGGCTCGCAGCACTAGTGAAACCGGCGCCCTTGCCGGGCGTGGAAGTGCAGGGGTACGTGGGCGAGCTGCACGGCACGCCGCTGCCAGCCGCGACGTCAGCGGCGTCGGCGGCCGCTGCCACAGTCGCCACTGCGCCAGACGGCGCCGTCCTGCAGCTGCGAATCACCGACGGCAGCAGCGTGGCTGAGAAGGTGGCGCAGCTGCTGGCGCATCCAGGTGGGCAAGGAGGCCGCAAGGGGCTTTCCTGGTGTTACTAAGCGTTGCGCTCGTAAACCTCCCCCCTGCTCGTCTTCACTGCCGCCGCTGACGGTCTCTGGTGCAAGCCCCTTTGCAACCCTCCTTTTGAAGACGTGGAAGTTGCAGAACCAAACTTTGCACGGCGCCTGGAAGGCCCCCTTGCCGGTGCCGCCGCCGCCTCTGCCACCAGCGGCGGCGCCACCGTCGGCGGCACAGCCGCGACTGCAGCGAGCATGCAGTCAGCGGCAGGGGCCGCCGGCGCCGCTGCCGCTACCGCGAGCGTGTACCCCAACGATGCTTCGTTTTACCCGAAGGGGTGGCACTTGTTCCGAGTGGGAGCGCCCCTGGCGTGGGCCACCACAACAGGCTCGCGTGATGTGAGTGTGTGCTTTGGGGGGGGGGGAGGGGCCGCCCCTGTTATGTGTTATGTGTATAAGTTATGTGTGTGTAGTGTGTGTGGTGGTGGTGGTGGTGGTGGTGGGGGGAAGGGGGGGGGGGATAGCGGGCGGCATATGGCGCTGCTGCACCTGCTTAGCTGGCGTGGGCCCCACCACTGTGCAGAGGGCTGCCCCTCTGGTGCCTGACAGAAGGCACCCACGATTGTGCTGCATGTTGGCAACACAACGACCGTCATCCAGTCATCCATCCGTTTGCCAATCCATCCGTTTGCCAAACCATCTGTCTGCCAATCTATCCCCCGCAACAGGTCAAGGTGTGCGTGATTGACACGGGGCTGCGGCGGGACCACCAAGAGTTCACAGACGGCCGCGTGGCCAAGGGGTGGAACAGGCAAGCCAAGCCGGTGGCGGGCGAAGCGTGGGGCAGCGGCGCTTGCAGCACAAGCCGGCGCAGCGCGGAGGGGCAGCCAGCGCCTCCACGCACGTCTACCAGCAACCCTCGCCGATCAACCTCGGGTTGCCCGCCCGCAGGTCCTGCCCCACCTGCACAAACGGCAGTGCGCCTGCCCCGCACGACGTCGTGAAACCGACGCCAGGCAGCGAAGCCTACCTGGACTTCTCAGGTGCGCCGTGCCGCGCCGCGCCGCGCCGCGCTGCGCTGTGCTCGGAGCCGCCCTTGAGGCGGGCCCTCAGCCGCCACAGCCGCTGCCCTGCCACCCGCTGTCCGCCCCCTGTCGGCGGCGCCTCTGCCTTGCCAACTTGCTGCTGTGCCTGCTGCGCTGCGCTGTGCAGACAGCTACAACCACGGCACGCACGTCGCGGGCATCATCGCCGCCGCCACCAACAACAGCGTGGGCATGGCGGGGGTGGCCTGGGACGCGTCCCTTTTCATCTGCCAGGCCACCTCCCCCAACGGCCTGCTCTACACCAGCAGCCTGCTCGACTGCTACGCGCTGTGCCAGCAGGCGAGGCAGGGGCCGCAGCAGGCTTGGCAGGGGCGTTGCCGTCAGCTTGGCTGTGGGCTGGCTGGGGCTCGCAGCGGAGGCGCAGTTTGCCACGCCCCTGCTCAGCAGCGCAGGCTCAACAGAATAGGCTTCTCTCAACAGGAACGGTCTCACCCGGGCGGCCATTCTAAGCCTCAAGTTCCCCCGCCCCACCCCGCCCCCTGCTGCAGGAGAAGGCCCGCATCGTCAGCAACTCTTACTACAGCGACTGCGCAGGAGCGCCGCCCTGCTACTCACAGGTGACTGATTCAAAAGGGGGGCGGCGGTGGCAGCAGCAACGGCTGCTGGCAGCAGCAGCCGAGGCGGCAGGACAGTGGGAGGGGCAGCGGCAGAGGCGCAGCGGCGGCAGCAGCGGTGGCAAAGTCTTGTCGAGTGTTTCTCCCAACATCACCCCCCGCCCCACACACACCTCTCCCGCGCACCGCAGCTGGAATATGATGCAATCAAGTCCCTGGGGGAGGGGCCGGATGCGGCGCTCTTTGTGGTGCGCTGCTGCTTCCACTGCCGGTGCCGCTGCGTCAGCTGCTGTGCTGCCGCTGCCGCTGCCGCTGCCGCTGCTGCTGCTGCCGCTGCCGCTGCCGCTGCCGCTGCTGCCGCTGCCGCTGCCGCTGCCGCTGCCGCTGCCGCAGCCGCTGCCGCAGCCGCTGCCGCTGCCGCTGCTGCTGCTGCCGCTGCTGCTGCTGCTGCTGCTGCTGCTGGCCTTCACACCCCGTTCCAGGTTGTCTTTTCCCTTCTCCCCCACTCTCTCCGCCGTCAATGCCAACTCCCCCACGGTCCCCTTCCCCCCAATCCCCACCCACAGGTGGCTGCAGGGAACGAACGTAAGAACGTCGACGCGCTGGCGGTCGAGAAGCGGCCCTACCCGGCCTCCTACGACCTGCCACACATCGTGTCGGGTGCGGCCGTGGGAGCGTGCTGCCTGCGGTTTGGTCCACGTGCTGGCCACGGCTTGGCCGCCGCTGTGCCGGGGCTGCGGCGGCCAGCGCTGCGGCCCCCCGTTCGAGAAACGGTCTCACCATCCACCAACTAATCGATCAGGCTGAGCCAACCAACAAATCAACCATCGAAACTGATTACTCAGTTCTAATTTGGCGACCGTACCACCCCCACATGCAGTTGCCGCCACCATCGACAGCTCTGGAGACGACATCGCAACCTACAGCAACTACGGGCGGTGCGAGCCTTTGCACTGCGCCGACCCGTTGTAACCACGTCCCCGCGCGCCTGCCGCCTGCTGTGCCGGCGCCCCTCCACGCTGCAGCGGTTCACCGAAGGGTTGTTCCCCCCCTCCAAACCTCCTCCCCCCCCCCCTTCCTTTGCACCCTTCGCCTGGCAGGACGTGGGTGCACCTGGGGGCACCAGGGACGGACGTCTACAGCGCCGTCGGGACCGGTGCCAGCTCATACGCCGAGATGAGCGGCACCAGCATGGCCTGCCCCGTGGTCTCCGGGGCGGCGGCGCTGCTGTGGGCCGCCAAGCCCGACGCCACGGTGGCGCAAGTGCGGTGCGTTGGGGGGCCCGGGGACGTTGGGGTGTCAGGGTAGCGGAGAGGGGCACCGCCGCCGCTGCGGGCGGCTAAGCCTGCCGCCGCGATGGCGCAATTGCGGTGCGCTAAATCATTATGGGGTCTGGGGGTGTCTGGTAAGGGGGAGAAGGAGGGGAGGGGGGAGAAGTATCTGCAGGCATTGTTCCTTCTGCGGGCAGACAGCGGCCCGTACACCGTACAGTGCCCGTGCATCTCCCCGCCTGCAGCCAAGCCCTGCTGTCCTCGGTCGACCCCGTTCCCTTCTTGGCGCAAAAAGTGGCCACAGGCGGGCGGCTCAACGTGGGCAAAGCGCTGGTGTCGCTGCTGGGCTTCACCGCGCAGGGAGGGCCCTCTGGCTGGTGCGTTGTTTGCTCGCGCGGGGCGCTTTGGCACGCTGGTTTAGGTTGCTTTTGGGGCGGGTGGAGCTGTGGGAAGCGTGCTGCTCGCCACCTGCGCTGTGCCTGCTGTGCCGCCGGCCTGCCGGGAACAAACATGCGTGTGTTTGCTGCACGCAGGTACATGTTCAGTGGTGGGCCAACATATGTGCATATTGCTGCATGCAGGTACACCGAAATGGCGGTGGAGCGCGACCGCACCGCCCGCTTCACCACCACCGCCGCCGCCACCTGCGAGGCGAGCGTCGTCGCGGGGGGCTGGGAGGCCTGCCGCGACAGGTGAGCGTGGCTTTGGGTGCAATGGGACAGTTGGGAAGCGGGGAACGAGAGGAAGGGGGAGGGGAGGGGAGAGAGGCCTCCCTGGGGAGGGGGAGAGAGGGCTGTCGGCTGGTGAGTGACACTCCGCAGCGGGTTCAGTTGGGGGCAGGTGCGGGCCACGGGCGGCGCGCGGGGGGCCTGCACGAATGTCCACGACCGTGCGCCGGGGAGGCGCACGCGCCGCCTGCGCCTCTCCACCCAGGGCCCCGCTGACCGCGCCCCTGCGCGTGCGCCGCCCCTGCGGAACGGTCGGTCCATCCGTGCAGGTGCCAGGAGCTCCCGTGGTGTTGGTACTTTATAACCACAACCGCTCCCAAGTGAGGGGTACTTGGCAGTACAGCAGGCCGCAGGGCAGGCCACACCTCCGTCGCTGGGGACGCATCACACGGGCAGGAGCAGCGCGCGCAGTGTCGGCGGCGCCGCTGCGACGCGCCCCTCCCCGTCCCTCCGCCCCCCCCCCCCCCCCCCCCGTCCCCCTGATCGCCCGTCCCTTTGCCCCTTCACCCCGGCCCAAGGTACACAACCATCACTTGCGGCGGTGTGCCCATGACGGGCGACTGCGTCCTGTCGGACGCTGGGGCGCGCCTCAGCGCGCCCTCTGCTGCCCTCGGCGCCAGCATTGGGTACAAGAGGGCCGTGCCGCTGCGCCCGTGGGTGCCGCCGCCGCCGAGCCCGCCGCCGCCGAGCCCGCCGGGTGCCGGCACGTAAGGAAAAGGGAGACGGGGGTGCAGGGGGCCGGGGGGCGGTGCGCCGGCCGTGCTGGGTGCCAGCGCCAGCCCAGGGCCGGGGCCAGTTGCAGATGCACGCCTGCAAGGGAGTTGCTGCTGCGTCGTGCAACTACTCCCTGCTCCCGACCGCCAGCCGCTCACCCCTCTGCCTCCCCTTGCAGTCCCGGCCCGCCTCCGCCGCGCGCGCGGCCGCCGCCGCCCAGCCCCAAGCCGCCCCCGCGCCCACGCCCGTCGCCACCGCCACCCAAACCACAACCGCCCCCTCGCCCCCCGCGCCCCTCGCCGCTGCTCCCTCGCCCTCCTCCGCGCCCGCGTCCGCCACCTAGACGTCGCCCATCCCCGCCGCCCCCCCGCCCGCCACCCCGCCGACCACCGCCGCCTGGCAGCACGCCGCCGGCGCTGCGTCGACGCATCGCTGGGCGCTGATCCCAGCACTGCATTCCATGCGTTGTCGTCAAGCATTGTTACCATGTTCTACCACATCTGCCGTATGTAAACATAGCCCTTGCGTGCAGCAGCGTGCAATGTGACCTGGGCACAGTGTGGGTGCCGGCGCCCGCCGGCGGGGGGCACAGCCTGTCCGCCGAGCATGTGTTGCGTGCCAGCAGTTGTGCCTGTCCGCCCGCGGCCCCGGTACGCTGGGTCTGTTTTGCTTGCCTGCCTTTTCGCACCTACATTTACCTCGCTGTGTTTGTTTCACGCCGTAGAGGGCACGCAGTCTCCACACCATGTCGTAGGCCACATCCCGCCAACCGTGGCGGCGACGTTCTAGCGATGGAGGTCGCGAGGCTGATGGCGGTGGTGTTCATGCTGCTGCGTGAGTGAGCAAGCTGCTCTAGCTGCCCGCGGCCACCCCCAGGCCTCGCCGACCTCCCTCCTCCTCGCCCGCCTCCTGATTGCTGCCTTCCTTTGCACCTGATGCGACCTGCAGTGTTGTCTGCCACCTCCTCGGCCGCCAGCGTCGACGGCGCCAGCGGCGGGCGCAGCGACGGCAGCGGCGCGCCGCCTGCCACGCACGCAGCCGGGCAGCTGCTCGTGCGCCTGCGAGCGCGCAGCCCAGCTCGGAGGCTGCTGGCGCTGCAGAACCCCTTGCCAGGCGTGGCGGTGCAGGGGTATGTGGGAGAGCACCACGGCACGCCGCTGCCGGCGGCGGCCGCTGCCACGACGGCGACAGCCGCCGCTCTGTCGGCCGCGCCCGACGGCGCTGTCCTGCAGCTGCGCATCACCGACGGCAGCAGCGTGGCCGAGAAGGCGGCCCAGCTGCGGCGTCACCCAGGCGAGGGCAGCGCGGGGAGGGTGCACAGGGGACTGCACCAGGGTGCAGGATACTGCCGGCTGGGTTGTGGGGCGCAGCTGGGCGGCCGGCGGGCTGCGCGCCCAGCGACGGCAATGCCGATGCCAATGTCAAGGTGTCCGTACCGTGCCTCCCGCTGGGCCAGGGTTGGCCTTTCCTCAGGTGTTTGGCGGAGCTCTTGTGTCACACCGCAGACGTACTCCCTCTTGCCTGCCTGCCGCAGACGTCCGTGCGCTCCCCCCTTGCCTGCCCGCAGACGTCGAACTGGCAGAGCCCAACTTTGCGCGGCGCCCCGACCGTCCAGCCGCGGCGGCCGCCGCCAGCGGCGCGACCGGCGCGCCGCGGGCGCTGCTGGAGGCCGCGGCGGCGTCCTCTGCGGCGGCGGCAGCCGGCTTCACGGTCTTCCCAAACGACCCCTCTTTTTTCGACATCGACAAGGGGTGGCACCTGCGTCGCGTGGGGGCGCCCCTGGCGTGGGCCACCACCACGGGCTCGAGAGACGTGAGTGCGCTGTGCTGTGCTGTGCTGTGCTGTGCCATGCTGTGCCACGCTGCGCTGTGCTGCGCTGAGGGTCGAGGTGCAGGGGCAGGGAGCATGCAGGCGCCTGTTGGATGGTCAGCCATCAGCAGGCTCGGGAGACGTGAGCTGCACGGTTTGGGGGGGGAAGAGAGGTCTTGGGGGGTGAAGGGAGGGCCTGTGGGGGGGAGGCGCATCAGGCCGTGGCCTGCTGTTCCACTCTTTGGGTCCCCAACGCCCTGGCCCAGCTTCCCCCCGTGCGCGCGCGCGGCCCCCCCCCCCGGCAACAGGTCAAGGTGTGCGTGATTGACACGGGGCTGCGGCGGGACCACCAAGAGTTCACAGACGGCCGTGTGGCCAAGGGGTGGAACAGGCAAGCCCGGGCGGCGCTGGCTGCGCCTGCGCCTGCACACCGTCTGCCAAGTAGATCGGCCAGCACGGAGCCCCCCCCGACCCCCCCCCCCCCCACACACACGCGTCGCGCGCGCTGCGCTGCGCTGCTCGCGCTGTGCGGCGCGGCAGCCTCAGGGCCGCGCCCCCTGTTTGGGCCCTCCCTCTTCCAGGCCCTGCCCCAGTATGACACGGCGCCCTGCCTTCCTTGTCCGAACCTGTTACCACGGATTCCAACCGTTGGCTTTGTTTTGAGGATCGGGCCCCTCAGCCTGTAGCCCCCCCCCACACCCACCCCCACCCCCCACCATCACCACAGGTCCTGTCCCACCTGCTTCGGCGGCAACGGCACCGCCCCCCACAACGTGACCAAGCCAGAGCCAGGGACGCCAGGCTACGACGACTTTGCAGGCGCGCAGCGCCCTGTTCGTTGTCCTTTGCATCTGTCGAAAAAGAATGTCCTTTACAGCTGTCCAAAAAGAATGTCCTTTACAGCTGTCCAAAAGGAATGTCCTTTACAGCTGTCCAAGAAGAATGTCCTTTGCTGCAGCCACAGGGAACCTGGCGACACAGGCGCGCAGCACCCACCCCATCCCACCCCACCCCACCCATTCTCCCGTCCCCACTCATTCTCCCGTCCCCACGCAAAAGGATTCTGTGCTGTGCCGCCCGCATCCCCCAGACAGCTGCTGCCCCCGCAATGCAAAAGGCGCCGTCAATGGCAGCTCTGGAGGACCGGTGCGTGCAACACCCACGCGCCTCCCCTCCTGCCAGCCTCCCTCCCCTGCTGCAGACATGGCTGGGCACGGCACGCACGTCGCGGGCATCATCGCCGCTGCCACCAACAACAGCGTGGGCGTGGCGGGGGTGGCCTGGGACGCATCCCTCTTCATCTGCCAGGCCACCTCCCCCAACGGCCTGCTCTACACCAGCAGCCTGCTCGACTGCTACGCGCTGTGCCAGCAGGCGAGGCAGGGGGGAGCGGACGGCGGGAGCACGGGGTGGCACCAGCTGGCTGCTTCCCCGGCGTGCTGAGCCGTGGCAAAAGTAGCAGGCAAACCTGCAGGAAGAGGCACAAGGTGTGCTGACAGGCCCGCACACACCTTCCAACACAGAATTTAGCAAGTGTTACAGCATTTGCACCTTTCGTCAGCCGCTGACCCTCCCCTCGTTGGCTTGGCCGTCGCCCCGCGCCACCCTCGATGGCGCCCCCTGCTGCAGGAGAAGGCCCGCATCGTCAGCAACTCTTACTACAGCGACTGCGCAGGAGCGCCGCCCTGCTACTCACAGGTGACTGATTCAGCGGCAGCAGGTGTGGTGGGTGTCTCCAAGCCCCCCAACACGCACCGCCCCAACACTGCACCCCCACCCCACCGCCCGCCTCCCCTGCCCACCGCAGCTGGGGCACGACGCAATCAAGGGGCCTGGCCTGTCCCACACCGTCTGAAACCAGCCCCCCCCCCCTCCCCCCCCCCCCCAGCTGGAGTACGACGCAATCGAGGCCTTGGGCGAGGGGCCGGACGCGGCGCTGTTTGTGGTGTCCGCCGGCAACCAGGCAGACGACACAGACGCGCTGCCTGTGGGCAGCCGCTCCTACCCTGCATCCTACAGCCTCCCCAACATCTTGTCAGGTGGGGCGCAGGGCGGGGCGCAGCTGGCGATGGCCCCTGCGCGTGCTGCTGTTTTGCCGCAGGCGCCGACATCTCGTGCCGCCCGCCGGCCGGCCGGCCGGCCGGCTATGCCCAGTGCTGCCACGAGCTGGGGCGCGCTTTGGCCGCTGTGCCTGCTTTAGACGCTGTCGCCGCAATCTGCGGGCTAGGCTGAACCAACCAGCAAACGTTGTTTGGAGCTGCTGCGAAGCTCACGGGGCGGGCCTCACGGGGCAGGCCCGACTCCCACGACCCTCCCTGCAGTTGCATCGACAGCCGACGACGATGAGGACTCGCTTTCTTATTTCTCAAACTACGGACGGTGAGCGCCGCGTGCCTACCTGCCTGCCGTCAGGCTGCCTGCCGGGAGCGTTCGTCAGGCGGGGCGCCTGCTGCGTCCGCTGCTGCTGCTGCTGCTGCTGCTGCTGCTGCTGCTGCTGCTGCTGCTGCTGCTGCTGCTGCTGCTGCTGCTGCTGCTGCTGCTGCAGCCCGCTTGGTCTGCCGTTGCCTCTGTCGTTTGCACAGCAGCCCAGGCCCCCTTCCCCCCCCCCCCTTCTTTCACTGCCGCAGTACCACGGTGCACCTGGCAGCGCCCGGCTCCGACGTGTGGAGTACCGCAAATACCGGTACTGCCGGGTACACGTACAAGAGCGGCACCAGCATGGCCTGCCCCGTGGTGTCGGGCGCAGCGGCGCTGCTGTGGGCCGCCGTCCCAAACGCCACTATGGCGCAAGTGCGGTGCGTGACGCTGGGATCCGGGGCAGCACGCCGCCCTGCGAGCAGGCTGGGACTGGGTGCAACCGGAGGCTTGCTTGCTCCTTGCCCGCCCGCCCGCCCACCTGCCCGCGCGGTCTGCGCCGCCGTGCGCGTTTTCCCTGCTGCAACCTGTTTCCTGAACAAGAGTCGACATTCCCATCCGCTGCCCCCCACCTCCTGGTGCAGGCAAGCCCTGGCAGGCCGCGTCGGCGCTGCCGCCGCCCGGCTCGGGCCAGAGTGACCACCCCCTACTAAGCTTGCTTTGCTTGCTCTGCTCTGCTCACCCCACCTCTGCAACTCCCCGCCTGCCTGCAGCCAAGCCCTGCTGGACTCTGTGGACACCGCCGCCGCCCTGTCGGACGCGGTGATCTCTGGGGGACGGCTGAACGCTGCACGCGCGCTGCAGGTGGGTGGGTGGGTGGGGGGGGGGGGGAGCACCGGTCAAAGCAGCAATGTCTCCAGGTGGGGTGGGGGGTGGGGTGGGGGGGGGCACCGGTCAAAGCAGCAATGTCTCGCAGGTACACTGCCCAAAAGCCCAACAGTAGAACCGAGGGTGTGAGAACGACGCCACGATTTTCCCGACTTTCCGATCGACTTGACACTGCGGTTTTCGAAGGTGCCACTGGATTGTAATCGAAGGAGTGGTGCCATGCACCCTTGCCCCCCCGACCGCAGGTGCTCATCGGCCTGCCCGAGTACGCGGCGGGCTGGTACTCGGACCTAGCGGTGGAGCAGGGCCTGACGGCCACGTTTGTCGTCCCCCCCGCCGCCTCGTGCGCCGCGCTCAGCGAGGACACTTGGCAGGGCTGCAGGGACAGGTGCGTGTGTGGGGTGGGGGTGGTTGGTGTGTGTGGGGTGGGGTGTGGGGTGGGGTGGGGGGGGTGGGGGGTGGGGGGTGGGGGGGGGCGGCGGGGGGGGGGGCTGTGTAAAGAGGGGAGGGCAGGTGCGGGGGGCTGCTGCGCTGCGCGGCAGCACTCGGCTGGGTGGTGGTGGTGGTCGGCCGGCGAGCACAGGCAGCGCTCTGGGGTCCCTGGGGCCCCATGGCACAGCTGGCACCACCCCTGCCCCCGCCTGAGCTGCCCTGCCTGCCTGCTGCTGCGGCGGCACCGTGTTTGCCCCGCTGGCTGCAGGCGCCTGGGGCGCGGCTGGTGCTGCCTTGGCTCTCACCATTCCCAGTTCCCCTCTGAGCTGCCCTATTGTTCCCTTCTGCTCGGACACACAGGTGCCTGGAGCGCGGCTGGTGCTGGTACTTCCGCAGCTTGCCGACAGGCCCGTGAGTTTTGTACTCTAAATTTACTCTAAGATGCATGAAATCTAATTAATCTGAGATGTGTCTCACGATCTGGGAACACGTGAGCACTGTTGGCTGCAGCGTGCCTGGACACGTCGTAACCCAATGTGAGCGGTGCAGCGCAGTGTGGTGTGCCAGGGGCACGTCGTCCCCGAAAGGCAACCGATCTTGCCGCCTCCTCCACTTGCTCCTTCCCTGCCTACTTTCACTCACCTTTTTCCTCAATCCCCCCCGCCTGCGCCCCGTGCAGACCTACCGCGCCTTGCCCAGGGAACGCCGCCTCAGGCAACTGCTTGTTAGCGGGCGAGGAAGCCAGGCTGGACGCACCAACATCAAAGGCAAACAGCGCCCTTGGCTTCCGGCGCTTGGTCCCTGTCAAACCGTGGGTGCCGCCACCGCCGCGGCCTCCCCCCTCGCCCCCGCCCAGCCCACCGCCGCCGCCACGCCCCTCGCCGCCGCCGCCCCGTCCCTCGCCGCCGCCACGCCCCTCGCCGCCGCCGCCGCGCCCCAAGCCGCCACCGCGGCCGTCGCCGCCGCCGCGCCCCAAGCCGCCGCCGCCGCTCCCCTCGCCACCGCCGCCTTCGCCTTCCCCCCCTCCTCCTGCACCCTCCCCCCCTCCTCCTGAACCCTCTCCTCCCCCACCGCCACCCTCGCCGCCGTTGCCGCCAAGCCCCTCCCCGCCGCCCCCCTCGCCCTCTCCTCCTCCTCCCTCGCCCTCCCCGCCTCCTCCCTCGCCCTCCCCTCCGCCTCCCTCGCCCTCTCCCCCGCCGCCCCCCTCGCCCTTCCCTCCTCCTCCCTCGCCGTCTCCTCCCCCTCCCTCTCCCTCTCCTCCCCCTCCCTCCCCCTCCCCTCCGCCGCCCCCCCGTCCCTCCCCGCCGCCACCCCGCCCCTCGCCTCCTCCCCCACGCCACTTCCCCCTTCCCCCCCGGCCCTCGCCGCCACCGCCAAAGCCCAGCCTGCCACCACGCCGGCCGCCCCCAAAGCTGCGGCCCCCACCGCCCCTGCCCATCCCTCGTCCCAAGGCCAAGCGCCCTCCGCCGGTGCGCCGGAGACCGCGGCTGCTGCAGTGATGACAGGGGCAGTGCATGCCCCGCCTGCTGGCCGGCCAGCTGCCTGCCGTGCAGCCAGTGTCCTCCACCTGTAAATCGCTCTGGCTCTGGTTTCGACTCGATGGTGCTGCGAGGGGGCGTGCATCAAAGTAGTAGTACCACCGAGCGGTACGTAAGTGATTCAAGCATGTTGAGACATGAAACACCACATTGTGTGAAATTAATGCAGCGGACGGCCAAGCCTCCGCCCCAGGCCGCGCCCAAGCTCGTGCCTCCCTGCCTGCCCGCCCCCCATGCGAGCGGGTTGCACCGGTCGCCAGCTGTCGCGCTCTGTGCTCACGTACGTGCGGCACGTTGCAAGGAGGCTCGGCGCACAGCACAGAAAGGCACTACAGGTGGGCGGGGCAGCCACAATCTCTAGGCCCAGGCCTCTCTCAGCTCCTGCAGCGCTGCCGCCGCATCTGCGCCAGGGGGTTGCGCGTGCCGCAGGCGCAGCAGGGGGGAGCTGCCGCCGGCCGCCGCCGCCGCTGCGGAGGTGGAGGGGCCTCCCTGCGGCGCAGGGCGCCGCGCCAGCGCCAGAAATGCCGCGCCCGAGCCCGCCGCGCGCACCCGCAGCGGCGGCGCCGGCGCTGCGTGCCCGCCTCCCGCCTGGCCGGCGCCTCCTTCGGCGCCGCCCGCGGTTTCTGCGCCGCCTGCTTGCTCCTGCTGCTGCTGCTGTTGCTGGAGCGTTGTCGTCGCCGGCGGCGGCGGAGCGCTCTGCAGCACAAACGAGCGAGGCTGCAGCTGCCACTCCAGACGGCCCTGCAGCTGCTCCTCCTCCTCCTCCTCCTCCTCCTGCCCTTCCTGTGCCTCGTCGCCAAGAGCAGGCGCCGCCTGCGCTGCCGCCACTGCCGCCGCTGCCGCCGCCCGCTGGAAGGCCCCGCCTGCTGGCAACAGGCCAGGCGCAGGCGGCCGCAGCTGGCGGCCCTGTTGGTCCGGACCGAACGGCGCAGCACCCGCTTCTGCCGCCGTGCCACGCGGGCGGCGCGGCGGCAGCAGCCCGGCCAGCTGCAGCAGCAGCTCCAGCGCGGGGGAAGCGGCCTCCAGGAGGTGCCCCGCCGCTGCCGCCACCGACTTGCGCTTGCGCTGCTGCGTGCTGGGCTTCTTGCCCTGTTTGTTCCCCGGCATCACGCCGCCCGTGCCGCCCGCCTGCCCCGCCAGCAGCGCCGCCAGCAGCGCCCGCCGCTGCTCGTGCTGCTCGCGACGCTCGCGCCGGCGCTGGCGCAGCCACAGGCGCTGCAGGCGACCCTGTAGCTTGCGCTGCTGCCGTTGCAGCTGCTTCGCAGCTGCCGCCAGACCCTCGCTGCCCTCCTCCTCCTCCTCTGCCCCGCCGCCGTCGCTGCCGTCACCGCTGTCGTCGTCGCCGCCGCTGGCCTCAACGCTGCCGCTGCCGCTGCTGGTGTCGCTGGATTCGTGTGCGTCGACTTGTTGCTGCAGCTGCGCCGCCGAGTGAAGCTCGTGAAGGGAGATGCCGCGCTGCAGGCGCTGCAGCACCGCCCGCAGAGCAGCCGCCCGCTGCTGCTCCTCCTGCTGCTCTGGCCGCTCGGCGTCCAACTCTTGCAGCTGCTCGGCGTCCCGCTGCTGCCGCTGCTGCTGCTGCTGCTGCTGCTCGGCCCCTGGCTGCTGCGTCGTCAGCAGCAGGCGCGCAAGGGCCAGGTGCAGCGGCAGCTGCACGACGCTCCCTGCAGGGGATGGGACAGGCAATCAGCAAGGCGAGGGTGGCACCAGGCAGAGGCGCCCCGTTCGCACAGGCGACGCCAGGCGAGGCAGGCAGGCAGGCAGGCAGGCAGGCAGGCACGCCGCTGCGTGTGTCAAAGGCAAGACACGGCGCAGCATACACATTGCCGCGCCATGCGGTGCGTGGCAGGCGGGCAAGCTGGCGGGTGGGTTGGTGGGGATGCAGGCAGGCAGGAGACACACAACAGAGCAGCGGGCTTCTCTCACCACCACCGCCCTGTGCCGCCAAACCAGCGCCCATACCACGCCACCCCACCTTGTGCCCCCCTCCCCCCCCTGCCCACTCACTGTCCGACCCTCCAGCCTGCACAGTCAGCAGCGCCCGCGCGCGCGCCCGCCGTTGGCCGAGGGCGCCCCGCGCCAGCTGGCCCGCCTGCACGGTGAGTGGCCGCAAAGGCATTGGACGAGGCCCGGAGCAGGCGTGCCGACGTTTGCGCAACAGCACGCGCGGCAGGCCTCGGCGCAGCTCCCCACCGTGCGTGCAGCAGCAGGTGGCGCCACAGGGCGCACGGGCAGCGCGACGGGCACCCGCTGCAAGCAGGTGGCCCTCCCCCCCCCCCCCCCCCCCCCCCCCCCACCCACCCACACACCCACCACCACCCACCCACCCACCCACCCACCCACCCACCCACCCACCCACCCACCCACCCACCCACCCACCCACCCACCCACCCACCCACCCACACACCCACACCACACACCCACACTACCACCACCACACACACACACACCTTCTCCAACGCTGTGACAGCCAGGCACATCCCCGACGCAGCCAGGCACTTGGCGCAGCACCCGCACCGCCTGCAGGCAGCTCAAGACGGGGGGGCGGAGGCAGGCTTTCCAGTGCTGTGCGCAGGACATCCGCGGGCATGGGGCAGGCGGGCAGGCAGCACACATGCGCGCAGGCAGAGTATTATGCACGCACTCGAAGCAGGCACTGAGGCAGACACCAGCGAAAGAATGGGGCTCACTCTAGCTCCCCAGCCGCCACGGCCGCAACCAGCGCCCTCGGCGCGCCTCGGACGTGGGGCACGAGGGGCGTACCCACTGTGGCGGCTCCTGCCAGCCCAGCGCCCGCTGGGCCGGCAGCACCCGCTGCACCCTCCTCTCCCCCCTCCTGCTCCTCCTCCTCGCTGCCGCCCCCCGTGCGGGCCGCCGGCAGCAGCAGGGGCAGCGCCGCCGCTGCCGGCGCGGCGGCGGTGGCCGCCGCCTGCTGGCTGCTCAGAAGCGACAGCAGCACATCCCCCGGGGGGGCCAGGCTGCACCAGGGGGCGGGGGCCGTGTGTGTGTGTGTGTGTGTGGCGGGGGGGGGGGGGAAGGATGGAGACTTGCAGAGTGGATTTTTGCCAGCCTGGCCCAACGGCATGCTTCTGTTCGCCGTTCAAACGGCTGATGTGGGGCACACAGCTGCAGCCTCCCGCCCTGCCCCGTCCGCGCTGCTGGCGTGAACCCCGGCCTCGCCTGGCCAGCAGCGGCAGCGGCAGCGCCTGCCCAGACTGCCAGTCGGCTGCCACGGCGGCCAGCCCCAGCAGCCAGCGCGGCGGCGGCGGCTGGCCGGGGAGCGGCACCTTGGAGACCTGGCAAGGAGGGAGGAGCGACGCTGTGAGTCGCAGGGAAGGTGCCGCGACGCTGGCAGTAGTTGAAGTTCGGCGCAACTGTGATTGGATTCAAGATGGCACTGACGCTGCGAGATTGCAGCTCCTCTGGTCGCGCAGACTTGCCTGCCTGCCACAGCTGTTGCAAGGCCCCCAGCACACTACAAGCCGTGCCCAGCATGGGATACACACGGGCAGCACAGCTACACAGCTCCCAGCGAGCACGCCTCACCTGTATGCCCCCTCCCGCCGCAGCCTGCTGCTTCTGCAGCAGCAGCCGTCCAGCCGCCATGCGCTCTGCCACGTGCGGCTGCTGGTCTGCCGGCGGCGCCAGCAGCAGCGGCGGCCCTGGGTCCGCGCCAACCGCGGCGGCGCTGTGCGCGGGCTGCCACAGCAGCTGCAGCTGCAGCGGCGGCGCCGGAGGCGCCTGCAGCGCCGGCGGCACCAGCTGCTGCCCTTGCTGCTCCGCCGGCGCTGCGCCGTTTGTCTCCACGGCTGCTGCCCCATCTGCCTGCCGCTGCTGCGCCCGCTCCTCTTCCTGCTGCTCCAGCGCCGCCTGCAGCCGTTCCAACCACAGCGCCGCGCTGCCCGCCGGCTTCTCTGCAATGCTGCCGCCGCGTGCCTGCAGCTCCGGCCCGCCGCCGTGCAGGCTGTGTTGGCAGCCGACAACCCGTCCGGTGGCGCTGCCCCCCGCCACCAGCAGGCCCCTCCACGCCGCCCGCCCGCCGCCGCCGCCGCCGCCGCCGGGGGCGTCGGCGGCCTCGCCCGGCGGCAGCGGCAGCCAGCGCAGCAGCGTGGCTGCCTCGTGCTGCTGCCGGTCCATCGGGGGTTGATCCCAGGAGGCGACCGGCTGCCCAGGGCGTCGCACGTCGAACAACAAGAGCCGCGCGCCGCTGCCCCGCGTGCCGCTGCTCGCTGCGGCGGCCAGCAGGTGCTCGCTCCGGGCGGCTGCGCTGCTGCCGGCGGCGCCGCCGCCGAGGGCGCCCCCAGGCAGCGCAGCAGGCGGCGGCGTACAGATGGCGGTGAGGTGGTGGCCCTGGGGGCACCGCCACAGCGGGAGCAGGCCGCCGCTGGCGCTGCTGCCGCCGGCGGCTCGCAGGTCTAGGCGGCAGAGGCGGTCCCTTAGTGCCAGCAGCGCTGCATGCCAGAGGGGCGACAAGCGAGAGAAGCAAGGGTGAGACGGGCATGATGGGGGGGTGCAAACAGACCGAGGCTGGGGTCCACACCGCCTGGCTGCCATGCATGCAGCTTCGGGAGTGCAGTCACACAGAGGCCACCTCTGCCGCGGCGCCACGCTGCTGGCGCGCCAACCCCCACTTGCCTGTGCGCGGCTGCGCGCCGCCCTGCACCTGCAGCACGCCCTGCAGCCGCGGCGGCAGCCCCCCTGCCGGCGCCTGCCACGCCTTCACCACCTGCAGACCGGGAAAACAAGCAATACTGTAACTGTAGCAGCACCTGGGACCCTTCGGGGACGGCAGCGGCAGCGAGCGACGGGCACTCATTCATGGAACTCAATACACCCAGTCCCATGCAGTACCACAGCCCCTTTGCAGTACCGCAGACTCGCCTGCACGCCCTGCCCCAGCTGCACCTCCAGCAGCGACCCGTCTTCGAGCAGCAGCAGGGGGCGCTGCGCCAGGTGGCGCTGCCAGCAGCAGTGCGCGGTGGGCGCCGCGGCGCGCACCACGCACAGCCGCTGCAGCTGGAAGCCGCCGCTGGGTCATGACGGGGGCGGGAGGGAGGCTGGGTTAGGCTAGGGCTGCTATTGTGTGTCGCGTGCAGCGGCGGCGGCGGCAAAGGTGGCTGTTGGCAGCGACGGCACCTGGCAGGCCTGCAGGCAGGCAGCTCACAGACTGCAGCTTGTGCTCAACTAGTTTACGACCTCTGCAGAGCTGTGTCTGCACCCTGGGCACGCCAGGCTGCCGCCGAGGCTCACCCTGCATCTTCCAACTCCTCCTCCTCTTCTTCCTCCTCCTCCTCGTCCCCCTCCTCCACCTCCATCGACATGTCAGTCCCCTCGTCTCCTTCCTCCACGTCTGAGCCGGATCGCGAGGCGTCAGTCTTGCTGCTGCCGCCGCCGCTGCCGCTGCTGCCGCTGCTGCCGGACCGCCGCCGCCGCCGCTGCCGCGGCTGCCGCCGGCGCGGGCTGCTGCCGCCGCCGGGCGCCGCCGCCGCTGCCAGCTGCAGCAGCGTGAGGGTGTAGGCTGCACGGACGGAGAGAGGGCAGAGGGGACGGCATGAGGCGGAAGAGGGGACACCCGGTTGCGTGGCTGATCAGAGGTTCATACATAGTAGGACACACGTTTGTGCAGTCTGTACCCACGCGCCCGCCTCATTCTGCCTTGCTCCCTTGCTCCCTTGCTCGCTCACCCGATCGCGCCGCAAGCAGCGGCAGGTTGGCGTGCCACAGGCACGAGTCCCAGCCCTCGGCTGCACGCCGGTTCAGCGCAAGCTGCAGCGCCGGCGCTGGCAGCTCGACTTGGCGCAGGGGGTAGCAGAACTGTTGTTGTGTGTGTGTGTGGGTGGGGGGGTGGGTGTGTGTGTGGGGGGGGGGGGACAAGAGAAAGGAGCAACACTGAGCAGGCAGAAGAGCGGCTTGAGGACAGCAGCGGCAGCCCTAAAGAGCTTTCGAACAACAGCGGCCGTACAAACAGCAGTCAAAGTACAGTTACCCTGACAGCCCCAGAGCCAGCACACACCTGGCTTCCTTCATACAGCAGCGGCAGCGGCAGGCGCGCCCACGTCAGCAGGCTGCGCGTGGGGCCGGCGGGGCTGCGCACGGGGGGGGGGGGGGGGGGGGGGGGAGCACAGGTGCCGAGCGCCGATGGCAAGGCCGGCTGACAGAACATATCACACACACACACACACGCACGCAGTGGCTGGCCAATGGCCAAACGCAGCAAAGTCCATCTCTGCACCCTCGACTACATGCAAGTCTGCAACTATCCACCGCTTACGAATCGTCCCTACCTAAAGAGGTGGAGGTCGTCGTGCAGGCAGCAGGCCTCGAGGCAGTCGAGCGCCGCGCCGCCGGCGCCGCCCGCCTCGCCCCCCGCCGCCGCCGCCGCCGCCGCCGCCGCCGGGCCCAGCGCCGCGGTGCGCTGCTCCGCGGCCGCCTGCGCCGCCGCCTCCCGCGCGACCAGATCTGCTGGCACGAAGGCGCCGGGGATGGCGCGCACCAAGGCATCAGGCTGCAGGCAGCGAGGGGACAGGCAGCAGGGAGCTGACAGCAACGTTCAGCGAGCGGCACCCGTGCCCCCGCGTCATGCAAGTGCTCCTTGTGCCACTTGCTGGGTGGGGTGCTGCACCGGGGCCTGGCAGCAGCAGGGGTGCATTTGGGTGCAGCACCTCGAACCCCTACACACAACGCAAGCAGGCCCCCCGCCCATCAAGAAGGCCCGCGGATCCCCCGCAGGCCCGCGCTTCAGACCTGCGAGAAGTAAAACGCGGGCGGGCGGGGCGGCAGCACGCCGCCCAGCGCTTCCAGCGTGCCGCCCACGACCACCGCCGCAGGCACGGCGTGCAGCGGCGCGGTCATGCCTGCAGCAGGGGTTGATGGGGGAGGAGAGAGGAGGTAAAGGCTCGAGTGAAATGGGGCGGCGGCGGCGGCGGCGGCGGCGGCGGCGGCATGGCGGCGACGGCGAGGCGTGCCGTCGAATCGATGAGCTTCTACATGCCTGCAGGTGCTACTTGATGCACGCAATTGTCTCCAGGTGCTCGCAGATGAACAGGCGAGTTCGGGGCGTCCGCTGTGCAGCGCCAATGCCCGCTGTGCTGCCCGGGCGTGCAAATTCATGATGTGAAAGACATAAGCGGCTGCTGTTGGCAAAATGCTTCTCATGCTGCGCCGAGGTGTCCGCCCGATAACTCTGCGCAATCACGCTTGCGGCGCCTCCTGCCGCTGCAGCAGTATTTCCACAGCGTGACAGAGTCTCCCCCACCAGTTCCAGCGCCTGGCACGCTTCCCAGCCACTCCGACCCACCCTCCTGCCACGCCCATTCCTGCCATGGGCTACGGGCAGGCGCCCTGGGAGTTCAGCGGGCGGGCCCTGTACCAGCTATCGCTCGTGCGGGTTGAGGAGGTGCGTCCAGGGGGCTGCCGCCCACCCGCCGCCCACCTGCCGCCGGCGCTGGCGCCGCCGCTGCCCGTGCGTGCCACCCTCCAATCTGCCCCGCTGTCCTACCCACCTGGCCGCTCCTTCGCCGGCTGCAGGCCCGGAAGTACGTCCCCGCCGAGCTGCCGCTGGTCAACTTCCTGGGCTGGACGCTGGGCGGGTTCTATCTGGCACGCTACGACGGTGGGTGGGTGCTGGTGACGGGCGCGTTGGCGTTGGCGTTGGCGGCGCCGGCCCGGTCCGCCCTTGCTTCTGCTCACTCCTGGCCGCCCGCCCCCCAGCACCCGTCCCCCGTCTGCAGCCTCCCCCGTCGGAGCGTTTGACGAGTGCGTGGCGCTGGCGGGGCTGGCCTGGAACTGGCCCACCTCCTGCGCGTGGGCGGCGCGCGTGTTTGTGAACAACAAGTGAGTGAGGGGGAGGGGGGCCTTGGGTTGTGCTGTCACGCATGGTAGGCGTGCTGCGAGCTCATGGCTCCCGAGCATGCATGCTGTCACGCATCTTCACGTCCTCCTGGTTCCAATCGAGGCTCTGGGCGGCGGCATCCTCCTCCTGCGTGTCGGCGGCACGCACGCTTGCGAGCAACAAGCGAGGGCCCTTTTCGGGTTGCAAAGGGAAGAGTCTTTGGTCGTGCTGTCTGCGATGGACATCGTGCTTGCGCAGTCTCAAGCACTCACTCCTCTGCATCCCCCCACCCCACCCAACACACCCACACCCTCCCCACACCTCCCCACACCCCATCGTCATTAATGCTTTTGCCAACTGCCTGGCGCCCTGCCACTCCATCGCAGGGAGGCGCGCGACCATGGCATCTCAGCTGTGGGACTGCCCTCCCGCCTGGCAGCCTTTAGCGCGCTGCCCGAGCTCGCAGCAGCGCGCGGCGGCGGCGGCGGCGGCGGCGGCAAGCGGCGCGGCGCCAGCTGGTGGGATGTCCCGCACCCCCGGTCGACGCGCGGCGGCGGCGCGCAGGGGTCCGCCGCGGGCGGCGCGGGCGCGCCCACCGCCGCGCTGGAGCTCTGCAACAGCGAGCCGGGGGGGCGGGGGCGCGGGCTGGAGGGCCCTGTGTGCGTCATAGACATGCCGCGCGTGCTGGCGGCGTGGGCGCCCAAGATCCAAATGTCCCTGCCCAGCTTCAGGTGGGGGTGGTGCTGCACGGCTGGGGGTGCCCTTGGTTTTCGTTGTTCCGGCTGAGCCCACACACCCCGGGACAGGGCCCAGGCAGTGTTGCGCCTGCTGGTGCTTGGGCGGGCACCGAGGTCCAGATGCGCCTGGCCAGCTTCAGGCGGGGCCTCGGCGAGCCCTGAAGGGCTCGCCGCCGCCCCAGCGCGAGCCTGTGAAGCCGGCGGGCGGTGCAGCACGGCCGACCTGGCGCTCACGCGCCGTGCCCCTCCCCCCTGCCTCTCCCCCGGTCCCGCAGCGGCGCCACGCCCGACCACCCGCCGCTGCTGAAGTACAGGCTCAAGCTGACGGCGTTTGTGCGGCCGCTGGCGCCGGCGCGCGTCTCCTTCCCCGCGGAGCGCGCAGAGGTGGGTGGCCGCCGGGTGGGCGGGGGCGGGTGGGTGGGTTGCGAGTTTGAAAACAGTGCCGCCTGCTGGACTACAACATGTATCAGGGGGAGCGGACTGGGGTTGTTGGGTGGGGCGGTGGCCAGGGGGGGGGGCGCATGCCAACGGGCCTCACATGCAGGTGCCCGCAGGAGGCCTCCAAGCTCACCGCTTAAGCTCACCGCCGTGCGCCCCCTGTCTCTCTCCCACCACTGCCCCTGCAGGGAGAGCGGCGCAGCGACGAAGTGCTCGACGCGGTGCTGGGCGGGTGCCCGCTGCTGTGCCTGGGTGCGTCGACCAACGCCCAGACGAGGGGCTTGCGGGGGGCGGGCAAGGGCCGCCAAGGAGTGCCAGCATGTGCTCCTGCTCCCCATAATAGTGCTGCCTACCCTCCAGGCCCCTGCAAACAACTGGTGACAGGGAATCCGCCGCCGCACCTCGTGCTCACGCTCCTGCAGCATCTCACACCACACACACGTGCGCCGGGTGGTGCCACAGCTATGCCCCTTGCCTCCCGGTGCTGCCAAGGCCTCGACCACATCCCTGCCCCCCTCCCCTTCTGCCCGACTTTGCAGCCTTCGACGGGGCATGCACACGGAGGTGCAGCGCGGTCGCCACTGCAGCACACGCCTCCTTGCGCCGCCAAGCGCTGCGTTTGACGTGCGTCTCCTCTCCCCTCTGCTTCCGTCCGCCCTTGCAGCCTTCGACGGCATGCGCATGGAGGTGCAGCCGCCCGAGGTGTGGCAGCCGCGCGGCGCAACAGGTGGCACGCCTGCCGCGGCGTGAGCGCGCGCAACGAGCGAGGGCACCCCCCTTCCTGTGACTGACACCTCGGCATGTGCACAGCCTGGGGCACCTGCCCGCGCAGGAGGGCCCTGGCGGCAGTTGAGGCTGCGGCAGCTGCAAACAGCAGCCGGGCAGTGAGCAGGGGTGCGCACTAGCGCAAGCAAAGAGGCGAGTGCTGAGAGAAGCACACTGCATTTAATGCCCCCCCCCCCCCCTTCGGGCTGCTGTCATCAGACCTTGCAATGCGCTGTGATTAAGAAAATACACCTTAACAGCATTGGAGCGCAGAGGTAGCGATTGAGCAAAGGAATTGCGAAGGGGTCGCCGCAGCAGGATGTGTGAGGGAGGGGCGACGCGGCGGCGGTGCGGGGTGCATTCTGAGGAATCAATGACAATGTAAATTGCGAGGGTAGGGTCGAGGGAGGGGGCAGCGCGGCATGATGCCGGCGGCGAGTCCATCGCTCGAGAAGAATCGACGGGTAAACGGGGCGAGGGCCCGGTAGAAAGAGAGGGGTCGATGCAGCGGTACAAATAAGTGTGGGTGGGTGGGTGGGGGCAGGCAGGCGGGCAAACGTGCGGCGAGGGATTCATGTGAATCAGTGTGAGCGAGGGTGGGCGGCCATCACGTTGGGACGGCATGGGCGGGGGGAGGGACGGGGTGGTGGGGCGGTGGGAGGGGTGGGAAGGGGAGGGGAACTCACGCGTGGCGAGCGGGGTGCAGTGCAGTGCAGTGCAGTGCAGTGCACACATTTGTTTTTGTACGTTTCGTGTGCTTTTGTACGAGGAGGACCAGGGACGGGAGGCGCAGGCCCAGGGCGGCAGCTGGGTGCGGTGGGGGCAGCAAACGGCGGGAAGCGAGGGCAGCGCGCGGCTCCGCGCTCGGTTGCAGCGAGCGACGCTACACCTGTGTGGCGCCTGCCGCGCGCGCTTGTGGCGTGCCGGCAGTTGCTGGTCACCGCACGCACTTGTACTTGGCCATGAAGGAAGTCATGTTCTTGGCGGGCACCGGGGCCTCCATCCAGTCCAGGAACTGCGCACGCAAAGAGGGGGGGGGGAGGCGGGGGGACACACGTCAGCGGTAGGCGGGCGTATGGTCTTGGCGCGCGGGGGAGCGCGGCAGGGGGGACGCATGCCAAGCTGCAGGGCAGAGACCGTGGGCGCGGGGGTCACACACAACCCACACCTCTTCTTGCCTCCCTCCCCCTCCCTCCCTCCCTCCCCCTCCCTCCCCCCTTCACCCCCCTCACACTGCAGATCCTCCCATGCTCCGCCTGTCTGCCAGGCAAGCGGCGCCCCCCATCCACCCTCGACCCACCTGGGCGTGGGTCACCATCCACACATCCTTCTTGGCCAGGGCGTACTTGAGCACGTCGTTCAAGTCCTTGCGGAAGGCGCTGCAAGGTGGGAGGCGAAGGGCCGGAGGCGAGGGTCAGGCAACGGCCTGGAGCGCCGCAAAGGGCCGGCCCACAGCAAGTCTGCCTTCAGCAGCAAGGACGCTCGCTCGCTGCAGCCACGCATGTTGGGCTGCCCAGCCTCCTGCGGGTCCCTCTCTGCATGCCAACCTGCTGGCCAGCACACACATCAGTCGTCCGCCCACGTGTGTGCCAGCCAGCCGGTATGTCACCGAGTGGACTGAACAATGATTAGTAAACAATCGCATAAACATTAGAATACCAAGCAGCCACCCACTTGCGAGCCAGCCAGCCGGTGGTGACCGAGTGGATGCCGATGGTCACTGGGCCGCGGTTGCTGTTGTACGCGTCGTCAATGGCCTGAAGCGCGGGGGGGGGGGGGGGGGGGGGCTTGTTGGGGCGCGTGGCACGGCGCGGGCAGCGAAGGAGAAGGCTGGGCGCAGTGATAGGAGGCGACAGGGGGGCACAGTGCCAAGGGGCGGGTGCTGCAGGCCAGGCAGGCCAGGCAGACAATCGTGTCCCGCAGACGCGCCCCCCCCCCCCCTCCCCTCCCCGTCGCTGGCTCGCACCCACCTGTTTTAGGACGCCGTAGACGGAGCAGCCGGGCCTGGGGGCGCCGGTGGCCTCGTCTGCAGGCAAAAAACGAGCGGCGGAGGGGCGGCGGATGGAGAAGCGCGTCAGAGGACACCCCCCAACAATGTCCTCCCACGCGCAGCCGCATCTCTGTGAAGTTGCTGCGCCCGTGCCCGCGCCCCACTCACCGCTGCAGTAGTCCATGCTGTTGCCCCCGTTGCTGTAGAGCGGGACCGCAAACATGCCGGGGTGCTTCTCCCACGTCCTGCAGAAGTTGCCGCCTGCATCACAGCAAGGCGACCATTGGGCGGGTGGGTGGGGGGGCCAAGCGGATGGGCGAGCGGAGGGGAGGGCGAAGGGGCGACGCAACTGTAGGCGTAGGTAGGGCGTAGGCGTAGGCAGGGTAGCGCTGGAGAAGCGGAGTTCGCTGGCAGCGCAACGACGGGTTGCTGGGCGCGGGCCTGGCCCCCACCCATCTGCGTTGCCGTGGTGCAGCCCGCGCAGTCGTAACGGCCCACCCACCCCCGTCCCACCTGCGTCACAGTCGTACGGCACGCCGGCCTCCAGCGTGGCAGGCCAGAGCTTGTTCCTGCCGCCGTTGACGCCAATGGTGCTGTCATACCTGCTCGAGGTGGCCGGGGGGTGGTGGTGGTGGTGGTGGTGGTGGCAGGAGGGCCGGTACAGTGTGTTGTGACAGGTTTTGAAGAAGGTGGACTTCGGCAAAACGGGCTTGTAGGTGGTGGGCGGCGGCGGCGGCGGCAGCACAGCAACGACGGCGGCAGCACCAGCAGGGCACGCGGGTGTGCAGCGCCAACGCGAATGGCTAGTGCAAACAACGTCTAAGTGGCTGGAATAAGCGTACCGGAAGCCGTTGTCGTACAGCACCCTCCGGACCTCGGGCGAGTCCGACAGGAAGGGGGTGCGGAAGCCGGTGACCTGGCAGGGGGGAGGAGCGGCGCGCAGCCAGTTGTACCGACAGCAGCTAGTTGTACCGACAGCACGGGGACTTTGATAAGGTAAGCGCCGGCCGGGCGGCATCGCGGCGCGCACGCACGCAAGGAAAGCGCACGGCGCGGCAACCCCTTGGCTCTCCGGTGGCCGCCGCCGCCGTTGCCGCCCCCCCCTCCCCCCGGGCGTGAAAGGAGGGGATGCAGAGCCTGGTGCCGCCGCCACGTGCAACACCCACCCACCTCGGCCTTGGGGATGCCGCGGCGGACGATGGCGTCGCGGGAGCCCACAATCTCCTTTTTGATTTGGTTGTAGGCAAGCGGGCGGAGGTCGGGGTGGTTCATCTGTCGAGGGGGGGGATTGCTTTTGAAAAGTTGGGGCAGCAAAAGGGGAGGCGGCGGGCGCCCTGGCCCCCTGGTGCTCCACCGCAGCTGCGTGCCGCCAAGGCCAGGCCCAGCCAGCCGACCCGGCGGAGCAGGGCCACCCAGCGTGCGGCGCAGCCCCGGCCACCCGTGCTGCGCACGCTGCCGTGCGCCGCACCGTGTGAGCCGCCATCTCGTGGCCAGCCGCGTGAACATCGCGCGCCACCGAGCAGGAGAAGTCGCAGTCCTTTGTGCAGCCAAACCTGCGCCAACGAAACAGTGGACGGGTATAATAGGGCGTCAATGGGGCGTCAATAGAAGGGCAGGGTCATGTGTAGACAGACAAACCAGGGCGGGGCGGCGTGAATGGCAGCAGGGAGGGCATGGCGGCGGGGCCGCCTCGTTTCGGGGCGTCGCGCCGCGGCCAGTCGTTCCCGTCCCGCCGGCTTCCTCACCAGGTGGCGGGCACACGACAACCGTTTTTGTTCTTGTGGTTCTTCGTCACCTTGTTGACCACCAGATCGTAGGCGCGCGCATTCACCGCGTCGTCATGGCTGCGCAGCACCCAACAGAGCAAAGCGGGGGACGGGGTGGGGGGCGAGTGAGAGCGCGTCGGCGGCGCGCGACGGCGCGAGCGGGCGCGACGACGCCGGCGGGTCGGCGCAAGGCTGCGCGGCCCTGGCTGTGCATCGTGCGGCTTCGCTCATGCTCAGCACTTTGAGGCTTCTGCGATCCAAGCTGCTGGCAGGCAAGTGTTGGGCACGCGGCAGCGGGCGGCGGGATCTGGTCCATCTGAAGCTCGTCGGCGGCGGCAGGGCTTGAAAAACTTTGCAGCAAGGTGGGGCGCCGCGCATTTGGGCATCATGGCGGGAGCATTGCCGCGCCGCCTGGCGCGCGCGGGAGACAACGCGGAGGGGGCACGCGCCGAGCCCCATGCCATGGCGTTATACGGGGGGGCCTCATCGAAAAGTGCACCTGAACAGGATGAACAGGGGAGTGTCCTGAACCTTGAGGCCGCCGGGCGCCTTCTTGCTGGCCTTGACCACCGCTGCGGCGGAGTGTGTGGCCGCCAGCACCAGGCAGAATGCCAGCGTAAAAGCACGCGTCTGGGAGATCATGCTGGCGGCCGTGAGAGGGCGGAATGCGTGAACAGGCCGCGGCAACGCCAAATGTGGGGCCCGGCGGCAGCGTGCCCGACGCACAGCGCCCACTTCGACCCCCCAGCCTGCACCCGGCCTGGCCTCCCTGCACTGGGCTCTCCTCTCCTCCGGCCGAGCCTCTGATTACACTGAAGCGCTGCCACTGCTACTGCTGGTCGTCCGTGAGGCGCCCGGTGGCAAGCTGTGCGCTGCCGCCGCCCCGCCGCCGCCCGCGCCACGCGACTGCAGCAGCCGCTGCGACAGCGGCGACGACAACGCACCGGCCGGGCCCGGCAGCGGCGCGGGGGTCTGCCGCCCCGCCAAACGAGCCTGCCGTCGACGCTTCTGCGTGCCAGGGCAGGTGGGCGGGTGCGCAGGTGTCCACATTGGTCGGTGCCCGCCCACAGCAGACAGCGGTATATGCGGATACCGTCTGCGAGGCGCTCGTCAGACACTTGCGAGCTTCCCCTTTTCGAGCTTCCCAAGGGACAGACGGATAGTGGGCCATGGGCCCTGATGATCACGAGCCCTGATGATGGACGAGGGGCCCCAGCAGGTGAGGCGCCGCCCCCAGAAGCACCCAGCCCCCAGCCCTCACCAGCGTCACGTGCAGCGCCACCGCCGCCGCCACGCCCGCCAGCACGCCGCCCACCGCTGCCAGCGCCGCCACCGGGGGACCGGGGGCGCCTGCTGGGGCAGCGGACGGGCCCACCGACGGCGCCCAGCCGTCGAGGGCGGCGCCTGCAGGCGTGCCTGCAGAAGTGCCTGCGGGGAGGTGGGGGCGGCACAAGGGGGCTGAGCCAGGCGTGGGTGGTGGAGCCTTGCCTGCGGCATGCCGCTTGCCACGCTGTGCCCCCTGGGTGGGGCCGCGCCTGCCTGGGGGCAACAGCCCACCACGTGGTCGTGCTGCACCATCCATCCACAACAGCTGCCCAGCAGCAGCTGCACCGAGTCCTGCTCTTCAGCCCCACACCTGGCTGCGCCTGCGCCTGCGGCGCCTGCGGTGGCTGCGGCGGCTGCGGCGCCAGCAACGGCAGCAACGGCTGCGGCGGCTGCACTTGAGGAGGGGCCGGCGGTCGAGGGGCCGGCGGGCCGGGCGGTGGCGGCGACGGCTGCTGCTGCTGCGGCGGCGACGGCGGCAAAGGCGGCGGCGGCGAGGGCGTGCGTGGCGGCAGGGGTGGCGGCGGGCTCGGCGGCGGCAGCGGCGGCGGCGGAAGCGGCGGCGGCGGCGGCGGCGAAGGGCAGGGGGGCAGCGTGCCGCCGTCGCCGCACTTCAGAGGGCCGCACGCCGCGGGCGCCAGCAAGGGTGGCACCCTGCCGCACAGCGCTGCATTGCCGTCCAAGCGCCTGCAGGACAGCAACAGCAGCAGCAGCAGCAGCAGCAGCAGCAGCAGCAGCAGCAGCAGCAGCAGCAGCAGCCAGCGCAACCGTGAGAGACATGTGGAGCTGACCACGAGCGTTTGTTGTTTGTTTGCAGTACGCAGCGGCAGGCATGCCAGGCGGCGCCAGATGCGGCCGCCGCCATTCTCAGGCTTGGCATGCGCCCCGCTGCCGCGCCCCGCCCGCCGGCTCACAGCGATCCGAGGCCCTGCGCCCGGGACAGGCTCGGGAAGGCTTCGGGGGCGCCCCAGGCGGAGGGTATGGCGCCTGCAGGGAGGGTTGCAGGCGGGGGAGGGTGGCCGGCAGAGGGTGAGCCGTGCGGGCGCGTGCGGCAGCCGTGGAGGCTGCATACTGCTTGTGCGCAGTCGAGCGCGGCGGCGCGGGGTGCAGGCAAAGAAGGGCAGGCAGGCGTGCAGTGCAGGCAGGCAGCAAGCGTGGGGCGGCGCAGCTTCCAGGCAGCCCTGCTCAGTACCCATTTTACGAAACGTGTTCCGCAAGCCCGCCCTCAAGCTCACCAGCCAAGCTGTTGTTGGCGAGGTTCAAGACTGCAAGGCGGGGGAAGGCGGGGGCGCCCCAGCCGGGCGGCAACGAGCTGCACCAGGGGGAGGCGAGGGGAGGGGGCGGGCAGGGGTGGGGTGCAGGCAGGACGGGGAGGGACGGGGGGTGGGGCACACGCGGCTTCGATTTTGGCTAGCCCGCCGCACCCACGGGCCACCAGACGCACCGGTCTCAGCAGCCAGGGTCCCCCCCGGGGAGCTCCCAGCCACCCTCAACATCCACCCCTTGCTGCTCACCCCCTCAGCGCGTTGTCACCGGCAGGGCATCAGCCACCCACGCTCGACCCCTCCCCCAACTTCGTTGCTCACCCCCTCCCCCACCTCCGGTGAACTGCTCGTCCCTCGCCCACCCTCGCTGCTCGCCCCCTCCCCCACCCCCTCTGCTCACCCCCTCAAGCTGTTCTGGTTTAGGTACAGGTATTTGAGGCGGGGCATGCTGTCCACCCCCCAGCGTGGCAGCGGCCCCTCAAACACGTTGGCCGAGAGGTACCTGCAAGGGGGATGCGTGGGTGGATAGGGGGTGGATGGGTGGAGTGGGGGTGGGGTGCGTGGGGTGGGGTGGGGGCAGGGCAGAGCGTCGTCTCCCACTCGTGCGCCGTGGGTTGCCTATGCACAGAGGCACCGCGGCGCAGGCGGCGCAGGCGTGCTCGCTTCTAAAACGCTCGCTTCTCAATGACCTCGGGCGACTTGAGGTCGTGATGCCAGTCGAGATGCTGGCGAGCAAAGCAGCAGCCTGCACATGCGTGCTGCGGCGTGCACGCTCGCAGGGGCTGCGGCGAAGCGAGGCCGGCAGTTTCGATGCAGGGGAGCACAGCGCAGGCGCGTTACTGTGCTGTACTGTACTGCACTGCATCAGCTACTGATTGAATCATCACACCGTGCTCACTCACAGGGTCTCCAGCGAAGGGAGGGCGCCGGGCGCGCCCCACGCGGCGGGCAGGGTGGCGCCCAGCCGGTTGCGCCGCAGGTCCAGCCCGGTCAGCGCCGGTAGCGCCGCCGGGTTGGCCCAGCGGGGGGGCAGCGGGCCGGTGAGGCGGTTGCCTTGTAGGAAGCTGGGGAGAGGGGTGGTGGTGGTGGTGGTGGGGTGTGTGTGTGGTGTGTGTGTGTGTGTGTGGGGGGGGGGGGGGCTGTTAAGCTGAGCAGGAAGCGGGGGGGGGGGGGGAGACGGGGGGGGGGGGCTGCTTGCAGGAAGGCAGTGGTGCTGGGTTACCCAGCCCAGTTTGGGTTGGGTTGGGTTGGGTTTGGTGGAGGGGGCAGGTAGGCGCGTGCTGTGCTGTGCGCAAGCGCCAGTGCTTTCACAGCACTCACAGGATTTCGAGCGAAGGCAGCGCCCCGTCGGCTCCCCACGCCGCCGGCAGCGTCCCTGCAGCGGGCGGCGGCACGCGACGGGTCGAGGGCAGCAATCGGCAGAAGCGCGCACTTTCAAGGCTGCATTCATCCAAGCGTGCCTGCATTGCAGGTGCACGTGCAAGGTTCAGCCAGGCACTGGCGCCGGCTCTGCAGCGCAGCCAAGCACCGCCACACCTGACAGCCGCTGGCTGCTCATGTCCAGCGACTGCAGCGCCGCCATACCAGCCAGCTCTGCTGCCAGCGAGCCGAGCGCCCTCACGGCGCAGGCCCCCGAGCCGCGCCCGCCGCCGCCCCCCTCCTGCCAGCACCCCAGCTTTCTGCGCGTGGTGGGGCGACCGGCCGGAGGAAGGCAGAGTGTGGGTGCAAGTGCGGCGTCACACACACATGGGGGCCGGCCATAGCGAGGGGCACGTAACCCTCCCCCACCCCACTTCACGCCGCCCCTCCGGGTGCCGCTGCATCTGCGTCCCGCCAGCCAAGCGCGCCAGCACTTGCTTACTTACTCCCCTGCCCTCGCACACAGCTGCACGGGGCACAGGTTGTCGCTGCGTGGGCGGTCGCGGCTCCGCCCCCACTCACATCTGCACGACGCCGCCGGCCTCGTTGCACCCGACGCCGCTCCAGCTGCACACCCCCGCCGCCTGCTGCCGCTCCCAGCCTTGCAGCGCGTTGCCAGCAGCAAATGTTGGCCAGTTGGCGATGGCGGCACGCTGAGCGAGTAACGCCGAAGCTGCAGGCAGTTGGGCGGGCAAGGGCGCGCGTGTCGAGGGCCGCGGGCCGCGGGCGGGGGCGCGGCCTGGCGGCAGCGGCGGCGGCGCGTGCGGCGCGTGCGGCGCGTGCTCACCATCTGTCAGGGCCGCCGCAAGTTCGAGGTGCCACAGCGCGAACGCAACGAAGAAGTGAGATGCGAATCGCGGGGTCCAGCTGGGATGGCCCATTTCATGCCTTCTGGGCGTGGAGACGCATGAGGAACGCTCGCAAGGCGTCGGAGGCGGCACAGACTTTTGGCAAAGTTTCTGCTGAGCTGGCCGCTGCCGCCCGGGCGCGCCCGCTCCCTGCCCCGCACTCTGCCCTTCTTGGCCCCTTCTACCGCTTCCGGCCGCCGAGTATTACAAATACAAGATAGAATGAGCTGGCCAGGCTGCTGAGTTTTCAGTAGGCGGCGAGGCAGGGCAGGTGGGTGGGGTGGGAGAGAGGGTGGAGACGGGGGAGTGCTGTGAATGCTGTGCGTTGTGGGAGGGGCCAAGTGCGGTCGGCAGCGGAGGACAAGGGCGCGCACGTGCTGTAGGCCGGTAGCTGTGGTGGTTATTAAAACAAAACGGATAAGGAGCAGCCCGAAAGATGGAACCCGAGTACTGAATAGAGCCGTAGACCCAAGAAGTGATGCAGTGGTTGGTGCAAGGTTATGGGGAGAAGGCAGAGCGTGTGGGCCGGTGGCAAGAATGGTGAGCCAACCAAGTGGAAAAAGCGAGTGGGGTGGAGTGGAGGGGGCGGCCGCGCCCCCGCCGCCCGTGGCTGCCAAAAAATGCCGTGACGGGCGCGCGTGTGCGGGCTAGAGCAGTCGCGGCAAAGAAGGACGCAAAGGGGTGGTAATGAAATTAAGATGGCTGTGTGGGTGGCGAGAGGGGGGGGGGGGGGGGGGGCACCCGGTGGGTCGCTCGAGCAGGTGTCGCGTCTAAAGAGGGCTACAGGTCGGGAGGGGAAGGTTGTTGCTGGGTGGGGTCGGACAGGAGGGCAGGAGGCGGCGCTGGGCTATGGGGGGAATGGGTGGGTCAGCAGCATGCCCGGTCGCGCGCATGTCCGTCAGCTTGCGCTGGGTACTAGCAAGGTGGGGGGGGGGGGGGAGGGGGGGGTCAAAAGGTTGGAGGGGGTGATACCAAGTTACTCTCGTTTGTTTGTGTGTGTGTGTGTGGCGGGGGGGAGAGCTGTTGTGTTTCTTGTTGTCGGGGGCCAAGGGGCCAGTGGTCGGACAGGGCGGGTGGGACGGCAGCGGATGGGTGCCGGTGTGCGTGTGCGTGTGTGTGTGTGTGGTGGTGGTGGTGGGTGGCGGGTGCAGGCGGCAGGGTGACTGCCGGCAGTCACCCTGCCGCCTGCAGCGGACACGCGCGCCGCCATGAGGAAGGAAGGACCCTACTGAAACCCTTTTGGGGGGGGGGGGGGGGGGGGGGGTTCGGGAGCACGGTCATGCTCAAGTCAATCAGGTAGGACGCGGTCGTTCGAAGCTGGTGGGTGGGTCGGGAAAAGGGGGTGGGTGGGTGGGTGGGGGCGCGTGTCGGCGCTTGCACGCGCAGAGGGGATGGAGGGGGGAAGGGAGAGGAATACCTCGCAGATGGAAGGGGGCGGCCCTGGAAGGGGGCTTGGGCCGCGCGGGGGGTGGGATGCGAAGGGAGACGGTTGGATGATAGCAAAACCCTAGCTATGTACCCCGGGGGAGCATGGGAGGAGGGGGGTGGGGGTGGGGAGGGGCGGGAAGGACTGAGCGGCGTTGGTACAGGGGCGGCGGGCGCTGAATGGGCGCCGCCGTGCGGGGTGGGGGTGGGGGGTTGAGTTGAGTTGGGGCGGTGGGGGGTGGAGGGCCCACTTGCGGCCCGGGCGCGATGACAGCGGCCACTGGGCGCGTGCGTCCAAGCCTCAAGGTATAGGCAGAGGGACGGCGCGGGGAGAGGAGGGGAGAGGGAGGGGCCGGCGGGGAGGCTCGGCCATGGGCAGTAGCAGAGGGGGAGGGGGAGAGAGGGGTGCGTGCATTTGTTGCTGGTGCGGTCGAGGTTGGCAGAGGGAGGTCGAGGGAGGTCCGTGTGTCTCGCACTGGCGGTCAGCAGAAGGAAGGGGGGGGGTGAAAACCGGGTTGGCCGGGGGTGTGGGAGGGGCTGGTGGTCGGAGGAGGATGGTAAGGGGGT
This sequence comes from Micractinium conductrix, assembly GCA_002245815.2. Lineage (NCBI taxonomy): Eukaryota > Viridiplantae > Chlorophyta > Trebouxiophyceae > Chlorellales > Chlorellaceae > Micractinium > Micractinium conductrix. The sequence continues at coordinate 1,907,294 of LHPF02000004.1, forward strand.
CGACAAGGGGGTGGGGTTACGTTGGGTGGTCTCTGGGAGGAGGGTGCTGGGCGCAGGCGTGTCATGGGTGGTCAACGCCGGCAGAGGGGGTGGGGTGGGTGGCAAAACTAGGGTGCCGGCGTGTCGAAAGGCGCTGACGGGAGGGTAGCGGGGCGGTGGTGGCAAGCGGGGTGGGGTGGCAAGTGAAGCGGCGGTCACAAAAGTGTTGGTTGGGCACTGGGGGCCGCTGGGGGTCGCTACCCATGTGTGGGATGGATGGATGGATGGGGGCCGGGGGGGGGGGCTCTAGGCTGAGGACACGGGAGTTCGAACTCCTCCTGCTGAATTCACTCTTGGGGAGGGGGGGGGGTGGGGGGGGGTGGGGTATTTTCCGGCACTTGACGCGGATCGGCACTGGGGTGGAACCGTGGGTGGGGAGGCGGGGCAAGGGAAAGAAATACTTGGAGGGTGAAGCCCGGGGTGTGGGGTGTGGGGTGGGGTGGGGTGGGGTGGGGGCGGTACAAAGGGGATGCTGCGGTACTTCTGGATAGCTAAAGGTGCTATTGGGAGGGGATGGAAGGGCACGCGGTGGGTGGTGGGGGGCCAGGGGCACATGGAGGCGGCGTGGGCCCCCGGTGCACGCGCGCTGCGGCGTGCCTCAGCAGAAGCGCACAGCCTTAAAGCCGCGGCGCGGAGGCTGGCTGGCCGCGTGCGCGTGCGCGTGCGCGGCGGCGTCTCCGGGCGGGGTCGCCCACCGGGGCTGCAGCTCCAGGTGGGTGTGGGCGGCGGCGGAGGCCTTGATGCGGCGGTTCAGTTTATCGATGCCGGCACGAGTGGTGGGGCTCTGGGGGGCGACAGGGGAGGGAGGGTGGGAACGAGGGATGTGGAGTCGACACGGAGAGCAGAGCACAACACTGCGCATGCCGCCCCAACAGCACAGCCAAGCCAGCCAGCCCTGCGGCTGCCCCAACCCGCCAGATCGTGGTTGGCTGGTGGCGCTGGCGGGGGCGGCGCTGGCGGCGCCGCATGCGACTGGCGCAGAAAACCTTTGCACACACGCACACACGTCCCCTGGGTTTGGAGGGTGAGCGGCGGCCCGAAAAAGCGGGCTCTCACCCTCAGCAGGTTGAAGGGCCGGAGGATGCAGGTCTGCTGGCGCAGCGGCGACAGCCGGGCGGCGCTGCACCGGGAGGCGGAGCCCGCTGTCTGCGGCGTGCCTGCAGCAGGTGACAGGCGGCGGAGCAGCAGCGCGGGGGTCAGATGGCGGCGCCGCGTTGCAGCTGCTGGCGCAGGCAACGGCAGGCAAGAGCAGCCCGTGTTGCAAGGTGGCGGGTGCGCGCCACCCGGAGCTCGGGTGTCACCTGTCGGCAGCTGCTGCCGCGATGCGGGGGCGGGGGTGAAGGTCAGGTCCCGCACGACCCGCTGGGCCTTGCGCTGCGCCGGCGGCACCTTGCTGTTGCTGCCGCCGCCGCTGACCGGGGTGCGTCCACCCCTGGCCCCACCCGACAGCAGCAGCAGACGCTGACGCTTGCCGTCGGCGCGGCCGCCGGCACGCGGCTCGCACGGCGTGGCCGCCGCCGCTGCGCCGGCCGCCGTGCCCAGGGCGGGCGAGCGGCAGCACAGCTGCTGCTGCAGGCGGCGTTGCACGAGGTAGGCCATGCGGGTGGCAGGCGCGACGGCGTCCGCCCCACGCTTGCGGCAGCACGTCGGCGGCGCAAACAGCGTGGCTGCCAGGCTGCTCTCTGCCACCACGCCACCGGCCGCTGCCTGCGCCAGGGCAGCCAGATCCCGCGCCGCCGACGCCAGCGCCACGGCCAGATCGCACGGCGGCGCGCACGCGGCGCGGCGGCGGGCCGCTGCGGCTGCCGCGCCAGGCGGCGGCAGCAGGTCGAACAGCGGGTCGTGCGGCAGTTGTTCTGCAAAGGTTGGAGGAGGCGGGCAGAGGCTGGTGATGCGGGGGGTTCTGCAGAAGCAGGCTTGCAGGCGGCGGCAGGTAGGGCTCTGGAGACGGGCAGTAAGCAGGCAGCAGGCTCGAGCGTACCGCAGCAGGACCAGTACCAACAACAGTGGCAGCTGAGTGCGGCAGCTGCCACACGCGGCAGCACACCCTCAGCAGACCTGCGTCTCCCAGGCTCAGCAGCGCCGAGCACTGCGCCAGCAGAGTGTCACGGGCAGCCGCCGCCAGCTCGGCTGCGGGCAGGCAGGCGGGAGGGGCGGTGGGGGCAGGCGTGCGTTCCAAAAAGGGGCGTCTGAGGGATGCCGTGTGCAGCTGGGTGCGGCGAGCGGCCCGACATGCGCCTTCTCCGCGCGGCGCTCTGGACAGAGAGGGCTGGCCGCCGAGCGGTGCTGCAGCAGCTGCCCTCACCGTCCACTTTCGAGTGCGAAGCTTGCGTGGTGCATTCCCCACGCGTCGGCTGCGCCCGCGGAGGCGCCGTGCCTGCGCATCGGGAAGTTTTTGACGGTGTGCGTGGCTCTGAGTGTGGGGGTTGCACCACGGCAGCACGGCATGTGAGGATGGCTGCGCAAGCATGCGGTAGTTTGCGCGTGCCACGAGGTGCCGAAGAACTGGTGGTGGTTAGACACCACTTTGCCGCGGGCGTGCCCACGCCCCTGCCGCCCCAGGCCGATGCAGCGCCACAGCCGAGCCTGCGCTCTGCAGGCCCCAAGCTGCCAGGCAGCGGGCAGCCGTGCGTACCCCCGCCCCCCCCGCTCCGCCACGCACCGTGGGCACGGTGGTCGAGCCGCAGGTACGCGGCCGCTGCCGCCGCCACTGCTGGCTGCCCAGCCCTTGCGGGCGCGCTGCCCTGCGCATCACTGCAAGAGAACGTGAGGGTGGGGAGGAGTCATGGAGGGCTGGAGGAGGGCCAGGCGCACCGTCGAGCCCCCAAGCCCTGCCAACGTCTCTCTGAGCAAGTCGCGCTGCAGGCGCCCTGCAGGCGCGTAGTCTGCTTTTTTCACCCTCACCAATTGATTGCTCTGGCCTCCATGAACAGCAGCGGCGCGAGAGACAAGCTGCCTGACGCCATAGTCGCTCATTCGCTTGCTACTACAGGACGTGCAGGGAGCTTGCACCGTGATTCACACCACCTTCAGGGCGATGCCCTGCGAGCCGAGATCGGCGAGCAGTGGGAGCTTCCGGCGAGAGGGCAGGTGATGTGCCTCGCGAAGCAGTGGAGAGGCAGCGGGCAGCCGGCGGGGTGGCGAAGAATGGGATGGAGGCCTGCTATGGTGGGCGGTGTGCGGGTGTTGGTACGTCACGGGGACGACGTGGGGAGGAAGAACGCCCCTGCCTGCTGCGTCTGTCCACTTGTCTCGGCTGTCCGCTCGTTCGCACACACCTTTGCGGTCGAGAGCAACCGGAGTGGCGTTCAATTTGGGGCCGCGCGGCGCCGCCTGCAACTAGCTGAGCGCCGCCGCCGCCCCCCACCCCACGACTGTTGGCGCCGCCGCAAGCGGGAAGCAGCTTGCTGCCCAGCACGCCTTTGCTGCTCATGCCCCCTGCCACACGCCATCCCAACGGACGAGAAAGCGCGGTTACAGGCTCGGCAGCGCACGGGCGGCAGTGCAGCGCCGGTGCTGCAGCTGCCGCGTGCGCCGCCGCCCCTCCGCAGGGAAAAGCCAACCGCCGCTCCGCGGCCGGCCGCTCGCCGCGGGCTGCTGCGCCTCAGCTCGAGGCCTCCTCGCCACGTTCACAAGGCTGCCTCCAGCCTTGTGGCGCATCGATGATTCGGTTCAGGTCGCCGAGTTTGCTGAGGCCCATGCGCCGCCGGCTCTGGCTGTAGCCGTCGCCGGTCTGGAGCCGTGCCGCCGCTGCCGGGTCGAATTGCGCCTGGGCGGGGGTGGGGGATGGGGGGGGGGGGGTGAGGCCATGGCGATCGCCTGCCTGCCTGCCTGCCTGCCTGCAATCGAGCCGGCACGGAAGAGGGGGGGCACAGGCGCTTGCTGGGGCGTGCAAGGTGCGGTACGACCGCCTGCTCGGAGCGCACTGCAGTGCAGTCGACCCCACTTCCAGCACGTCCAGCCCGCAGCACCAGGAACGGCAGCAGCAGCAGCGTCAGAAGCTGTGACAGCACCAGCGCAAGCGCAGCAGCAGTGGCCGCAGCGCAAGCGCGGCACAGGCATACCAGCGGCGGCAGCACGCCTGAACGTGTGCCAGCCCGGCAGCCGCAGCGCGGCAGCGCAGGCGCACCACCACCAACCACCGCAATCGCCGCCAGCGCACCTGAAAGTGGGTCAGCTGTGCCAGCGGCCGCAGGATGGCCTGCTGCACTTCCGCCCCTGCTGGCTCCATGACGCCCAGGGTGCGCGCGACTGCAGGCACGCAGGCAGGAGGCAGCGCGAAGAGGGGTGATGTGCAGGGCAGGGCTTGGAGGCGGACTGCTTGCCCTGCACCCCATCGGCGGCGGCAGCAACAGGCAGCAAGTCGAGCCAGACTAATGTTGGTCTCTGCAACAAAGGAGCACAAGGGTGCGCTCACCCGCTTCACAGGTGGTGATGCACCCCGCCATGGGTTCCACGCGAAGCAGCAGCGGCGGCGTGCCGGCGGTCGCCACCGCTGCTTCAGCCGCTGCTGCTGCCGCTCCAGCTGCTGCCGCCACCGCCGCTGTTGCTGCTGCTGCTCCTCCGCTGTGCGCCGCCGCACCCTCTTCCCACCGCTCCTCCTCCTCCTCCTCCTCCTGCTGTCCCTGCTGGCCGTGCGGCGCCGCCGCCAACGCCGAAGGCGGCAGCTGCACCCGGATCCCAGGGCCGCCCGGCGGCAGCACCAGCGGTTGCACCGCCTTGAACATCTCCTTTGCCTGCTTCCACGTGCCATCGATGACAAACAGCACGTAAAGGGGATCACCAGGCTGCTGCTGCTGCTGCTGCTGCTGCTGCTGCTGCTGCTGCTGCTGCTGCTGCTGCTGCTGCTCTTGAACGTAGGAGGGGTCGCCAGGCTGCTGCTGCTGCGCTTGCTGTGACTGAGCATGCTGCTGCTGCTGCGCTTGCTGCGACTGAGCCTGCTGCTGCTGCTGCTGCTGCGCCGCGCCCTGTCGCGACAACGCGCCGCTGCGCAGCTCCGCGGCGACGTCGCGCACATCCAGCGCGCCTGCAAGGGCACAGGCGGTGGCAGGCAGGCAAGACGGGCGGGTGGTCAGACAGGCAGGCAGGCGGCGCTGTACGCGGCCGACACTGGGTTCTGCGAGAGGGCACCACCCACCGCTTGTAGAAAACAGGGCTGGAGGCCCACCAACAGCCCTGGACCCCCGCACAGGCGCTCGAGCACTCACAAACCAACTGCACGTTGCATGCAAGCGAGGACAGGCCGCCCAGCCCACGCACCCGCCCCGGGGAACAGCACCAGGAGGGGGAAGCGCCCCGCCGCCGCGGCCGCCAGCGCCGCCGCGAGCGGCGCCTGTTCCGGCAGCTCTGGCCGGTAGCAGCGGCCCCGCAGCACCTCCAACCCCGCCACGCACTTGCGCAGCACCGGCACCGTGGCCAGCCGCTTCCTGCACGGTGCAGCAGCAGGAGGGTACAGGTGGGTAAGGGGCGGACCCCAGGCTGCCGTCGGAGCAGGCGGTTGGCGAGGCGTGCATGCAGCCGGCCCACGCCGCATGCTTACTTGTGCTCGTGCGGGTGCTGCAGCACGATCACGCGCCCCGCCAGGTCCAGCAGTTGCGACGGAAGGCTGGCGCACAGGCACACGGAGCGCGGTCGCCTGGCCAAGAGAAGGGCTGGCAGAACGGTGAGCAGCGGCGGCGGCGGCGGCGGCGGCATTTGCAGCCAGCAACGGCGCTTCAGCGCGCATTGCTCAAAAGCACCGCTCGCATCTCTGGAGGCTGCGTGGGTTTCGGGAGGACAGATGCGGCTCGCATGTGCCAGAACGCGTGCCGCAGCAGAGCCCAGACGCACTCGCAGCGCACGCAGTCGCGCTTTTTGGGCGCAGCATCGGGTTGCACATCTAGTCCCAGCGCCAGCAGCTGCTCTTGTACCTCCCGGTTGGCGGTTCGGTTCGCCTTTGGCGAAGGCGACATGTTTGGCGTCTTGCTGTCGGTGGGTGAACTTGCAGAGACTGAAGGACGCTGAGAACGCCGCGCCAACGGGACTGGATGAGCTGCCGCTCACACTGCCGCTCACGCTGCCGCTCTGCCGCTCACGCTGCCGCCCACGCTGCCGCGCTGCCGGGCGCACGCCCGCAGCGACAGGCACATCTTGCTGCGCAGTTGCTGAGCGAATGTGCTGCTGCCGTGGCGCCCTGGTAAGCTAGCCACCTGTGGCGCTGCACTCAACTAGCAGACTCGAGGCCTGTGCCAGCACAGACCCACCGCAGCGTCCGCCCAGCTCTGGTGCAAGGACCACAGCTCGACGTCCTCTTGCGCATTCAACAAAAAGGTATCTGCAACGACACGGCACCAGAATCGTAGAGATGTCCTGGCTGGGCACGCCCACACGATCCGCTCACATCGACGCGGTCGACCGGCACAGCACGATGCAGCGCGCACACAGCGTGCACGCCGCCAGATGCGCCAGGTACCCGCCTGCCCGCCCGCTGTGTCCCCTGTTGTGCGCACCTCCGTACCGAGCGCATGCCCCCCCCCCGCCCATGGCTGCCAGCAGTGCCAGCAGGGCACTCCTGTGATTCCTTTCCATCTCCTTTTGCTGCAACAATGTTCTGGTATTGGGGAACGGCAGTGCGCGCCATGCAAAGCACCAGCGCTGATCGAAAGGGAGCGTCGGCATGGCGAGGGGAGAGCAGCAGGCACGGGGGAACAGCACGCAGCAAGGGAAGCGAGGAAACAAGGGGAGGGCATTAGGGCACGGTGGCTGAGGAAAACAGTTCAAACATTTCGGTTGGGTGCCTCACATGGCCGGCTGGCAGTGCTGCTGTCACGCCGGCAGGTCCAGCAGAGGAGCACGCGCAGCATGCGGGCTGAATGAATACAAAAATATAACGCCGAGGGCGCCTCCAACGGCTGGGCTGGCTGGCTGGCTGCGAGACTGGCAGCGTGCCTCCCTCACGCCTGCAGCGGCTCCAGCAGGCGCAGGCGCTGCCCCAGCGACCCGTCCTTGCCCTCGCGGCGCCACGCCGCCAGCGCGTCGCCCACAAAGGCGTTCCACATCGCGCAGGCAGCGGCGTCGCCCGCCAGCGCCGCCATCTGCGGCATGGGTAGCAGACGCATGGGCAATATTGGTAAGCGCCAGCAGATTTACAGGCAGGCAGGCAGGCAGGCAGGTTCAGCAGCCGCAATATATTGCGGCTGCTGAACCTTATTAATATCAGTGGCCCCGTCACACCTCCTGGCAGCAGCGCTCGGCCATCCACCCAGCCCACCTGAGCCTTGCTGAACTGTACCGAGCGGCGGGAGGTGAGGGCGAAGCTCAGGTGGGTGCCGCCAGGCAGCTCCAGGTGCAGCTCCTCGCCTGCTGCGCCCGCTGCACCGCGCACCGTGTCTGCCAGCATCTGAGAAGGGATTTAGGCAGGCAAGGAGGGCCTGTGAAGCAGCACGCGCAAGGGCGGTTTTGCTAAGCACGAGATGTACCCTACCACTGCAAGACAGGTTGGGCAGCTCGCAAGCTGAGAGGAAACCCGATTGCGACGCGTGCTGAGCGGTGTTGAGGACGCCAGGATGCTGCTCTGTCAGCAGAAGCGACGTGCAGCCTGCAGCCTGCAGCCTGTGCCACTCCCGCCCACCTGCGCCACCTCGTGCTTGGGCCCAAGCAGCAGCGGCCCGCCGTCCGCCTCCTTCTGCCCCTCGCCCCAAATGTCCTGCGAGAGGGAGCGGGGAGGTGCACGTGTGTGCACTGAGACGCGTGCCGACGGTCCGGGGGGGGGCGGTTTGCCGCGCGGGCGAAGCAGAGGTAGACTGATCAGTTGTCCTGGCGGCGCCTGCTCACTACACTAAAATTTTGATACATATATATATATATATATATATATATATATACATATACTATTTACGAGCCACCCAGCTGCGTGCCCAGCGTGCAGCACGTGGTGAAACCACCTTGTGGTGCAACCCACCTTGAGGCGAAGCTTGGAGGAAAGCACCAGCATTTCGTCCTCGTCCTCCGCCCGCTGGCCACCTGCAGGCGCCTGCTGGTGCTGCGCCGCCGGGCGTGCCTTCTTTGCAGCAGGCGCAGCAGCGGCGGGGGCCGCCGCGGGCCGCGCCTTCTTGCCGGCAGGCGCAGCACCAGCGGCGGGCGCAGCGGCGGGGGCAGCCAGACGCCCTTTCTTGGCAGGTGCCGCCACCCCAGCCACCTGCCTCTTGTTGGTGTCGCGGTTGGCAGCCTGCCGGGAGCAGGACAGGGGCCGGCACAGGTGGGCAGAGGCAGTGACCCCAACCGAGTGCAGCGGCTGCAAGGAGCCCACCCCTGTGTCCCCCCCTGCCAGAAAGTCGAACGCACCCGTTGCAGCGCCCACCCCCGCCCAGCGCTGCACAGCGCAACCGCCGCCGCCAAGGACCCACCACGTTCTCTCCAAAGCGCCGCTTGCGCTGCTTGCGCGCGGCCGCCTCCTCTGTGCTGCCTCCTCCCAGGAAGGCCTCCTCTTCCTGCAGCAGGGTAAAGCAAAGAGTTCTCAAGGGTAGTGCGAAGGTGGGAGGTGAAAAATCATTGAAGTGAGAACAGAGCACTTCCTCCGTGATGCCAGTGATGTACAGAGATGGAGAGGCGTCCTTCTCCTCCCAAGCCGGGGGGGAGCAGAGCCCAGTGCGACGGTGCGAGGTGAGGACGAGCCCTGCGCTGCGCCTCCCAAAACCTGCTGCCCACCTGCGCACGCCGCGACACCTTGCTCTCCCAGGCCGTGGAGCGCAGGCTGCTCTTCTCCTTGGCCTGCCGCCGCGCCGCCGCCTCCTGCGCCGCCCGCCGCGCGGCGGCGGCGGCGGCGGCGGCGGCGGCGGCCTCGGCGGCTGCCGCCTTGCGCTCTGCCACAATCTCGGCCGCCTGCAAGGGACGGAGTGATGAGGGAGTGGGCACTTGGTAGGTGGCATCAGCCTTGCTCTCCACCAGCACCTCAGCCACCCAGTCCGCAACAACGACAACAGCACTCGCGCGAAAGCAGCACTCGTACGCGGGAGTCATGGGTGCACCCGCCCCACGCACCCGCGCTTCCACGTGCGCCATGCGTGGCTGGTCGGAGGTGCCGTAGTGCCAAAAGTTGTCAAAGACGTCCCGAATGTACTCGTCGGTCTGTCGAAAGGTTGGGTGATCATGATGAGTTGCGTGGTTAGGATTGAAGCGATCAAAGCCACACGGGAGGTGGACAGCAAGGGGTGAGGATGTGGGCGTTACTCCAGAAAGGAGCGGGGGGCAGAGCGGGGGCCATCAGGCGGCCCCTGGGCGATGCAGCGCCTGTGCTGCCGGCAGTTGCCCCTCGCCTGCCCCTGCACGCAGCTTCGCAACAATCCGTGCATCAAGTCCCTGCACCCCGCGCTCCCAAACAGGCATGATACCCCCTGCAGCACCTGCACATGCACCCCGGGGATGTGGGGCTCATCCAGCGGCGGAAGGCGCGCCAGCTCAGCCAAGCGCAGGTACAGTGTCGCCATGCTGTCCACGCTGCCGGCGTTGTGCCAGAAGGCGTCGGGGGAGGGGGCGGCCTGCGGAGAGAGGCGGTGGAGGCGCGGGCCGAGCGTGTGTTTTTGTCGGCCGCCGCTTCCAAAGTTGCGTGCGTCTTGCTGCGCTGCAGATGTGCACAGCCAGCGACGCGCTGCCTCGGCTCCCTGCGCATGCGACGTGCACTCTGCACCCCCCGGCGCGCACCTGCCGCGCGGCGCAGAGCGCCGACCAGTCTGCAAGCACTGCCGCGGCGTCGGCAGGCGGCAGGCGCAGCTGGTCGGCCAGGCTGGTGTACGGCTCATCCCAGGACAGCAGCAGGCCGATCAGCACGCCAAAGGTCCACAGCTGCAAGACGGGGACGTGGGAGCACGTGCACACGCACCGACGCTGGATTGCACGAGTTGGGAGCTGGGTGCAGGCGCTGCGGCAGCAGCGCTCGTCACGCACTACCCTTGCCGGCCCTCCCTTTGTCACGCACCTCCTTCTCAGGCACTCCGATGAGGCCCGGTGGCGGCACGTTTGACAGCAGCGCCAGCGCAGCGTTCTTCACCTCCGCCTCCTCTGTCGCGAGGTCGTCGTCGCGGCGCGGGTAGCTGCGGCGACACGCCAGGCGTGGTGAGGGTGGCATGTCAGACAGAGCAAGCGTTCTCGACCTCTCCCTCCTCTGCACCAGGGGCGTCATCGCAGCGGCAAGGACAGCTGACCCCACGCCAGAGGGGAGAACAGGCGGCAGAGTGAGATCGAGTGAGAGGTTGCAGCTCGCAGAAGATGGCTGCTGTTGGTACATGCTGCGAAGCCATTAGAAGGCTGGGGCGTGGCATGCACCCATGCACAGGCTGCGCGACGCCCTGCGCCGACGCTTACGCGATGCGGGTCCCGTCGTATTCAAGCAGCTGGCGCAGCAGCAGGCGGCCCATCTGCGCACAGAGAGAGGTGGGACAGAGCTCGAGGGTCACAGGATGCGCTGGGCAGGACGCTTCCCCACAGAGGTGCCAGCAGTCCCCGCACGGCAACAGAAATGCGTGCGTGCGGCACGCCCTCCACGTTCGCTGCCCGCCGACGACGGACCCTGCCCCGCTGTGCCTGCCTGATAGGCGTCGTAGTTCAGCTCCCCAACTCCTTTGCCCGCCTTCTGCTGGCCGTAATACAGCGCGCGCACGCTGCAGCCGGCAGGGGGAGGCCAGCATGGAGGGCAGTGGGTGCCGCTGCTTTCGCGCCGAGGGGTGCATTGCCGCTGAGTGCAGAGCGCACAGCAGCAGCAGGGGACGAGGGGGCGGCGCCCTCCCAGGCAGACCTCTGCTCACCGCCGTGGCATGAAGCCTTGGTTGGTGGAATTGACAGGACAGCGAAGAAGCGGTGAGTGAGTCTCAGCAGGGAACCATGGGGCAGGCGGGGCAGGCAGCGTGCGCAGTTGCCTGTCAAGCGTCCAGCATGCCCTGCCCCCCCACTGTGGCCTGCCAGCGCTCCAGCATGCATGCCCCCTGCCAATACCCCCCGCGCCCCCCAGCGAGCACCGATGGTGCCAATCCAGGAGTGCCCATCCCTCGTCAGCTCCTCCCACTGCAGCAAGCGCAAAAGTGGTGGGGCATGTTAGCAGGGAGCACAGAAGAGCAGGCAGAGAGAAAGGGAGGGGCGCGAAGTCCAGCAAAAAAACTGGCAGGAGGCTTGGATGCGGTGGGCAAGGCAGCAGGACAGGGTGCTCAGGCAGGCATGCGAGCTAACCAGGCGCCTCACAGCTGCCCTCCATCCCTTGCCTGCGCTCCATTCAGGTCTCCCAGCCTCAGCACAGGCACCGAGCCCGGCTCTGCAGGCAGATGCACCTGCGCATGGAGGCATGAAGGGCACGTAGGCAGGCAAAGTTGCAGAATGAAGCACAGGCCAGGGTGCGCAGGCCTGCCAATGTCCCGCCAGCGGCAGCGGCAGCCCGCCGGCGCCTGTTCAGCCTCAAAGCAGCGGCCTCGAAGCGGTAGACCAACGGCACGCAGATCTGCCAGCTAGCTAGCTAGCTAGTTCATGTCGGGGGACGTCAGCAGGACGTCCGGGGCAGGACATCCCCCGTACGCATGTGGGATGTATGGGTCCCCCCAGTGGCTCTAGATCCAGCGTTGCTACTTGCCATGATGTTGTCGGCCTTGATGTCCTGGTGCACGATGCCCACCTCCTGCAGCTTGGCGATCTGCGTGGGGGCACGGAGCCAAGCAGGCAGGCTTAAGGGGCGGTCGGCTCGGTACGAACGGTACAAAGACTGCAGGAAGCCAACGACCCCGCTGCATGCAGCGTCCCCGTATTTTGCTCGCTGCCTCACCCCCACCCACCTGGCTGCACAGCGCACTGAACTCGGAGGCCAGGAAATGCAGGGGCCACAGCGCCGCGCGCTGGCTGGCGCTGGCCCCCAGGCTGTGCAAAAAGTTGCTGAGGCTCGTCTCGCTGCGCAAGCACACGGGTCAGGCAGGGGCGGAGAGAGAGCGCATCAGCAGCAGGCTGCGCGGCGGGACAGCCGAACCAGGCGGGGACGGGTGGCGAGTTCGACGGATTGCACCCGCGTTCATGGTGACGCCGACCGCCAGCGTAGGCGTGGTACGCCGCCCATAGGCAACCCCCAGGCGGCGTCCTCTCCACCCTACGCACTCCCAGATTGTATGCATGCCCACCCACCTGCACAGCTCCTCCACCACTCCCACGACCTGCATCACCTCCGCCTCGTGCGGATGCATCCCCGCCACGCGTGGCACCTGGGCAGAGGGACGGCAGAGGACGGCCAGCGCGGAGGGGGTGGAGCGGCGGAGAGGCACTGCCGAGGCGCACGTTGTTGCACGACCTATCATGGCAGCACGACTCCCGCTGTTTTGTTCCAGCATCTCCCTCGGGGCTCACTCCCCACCCCGGGGTGGGCACCCCCACCCACTATCATGGAGCCTTTGAAGGTGTGGTAGGCGCGCACCACCCGCGGCTCGTCCTCCAGAAGCAAGTGAGCGTTCACCTCGCGGTGCCTGCGCATCCCAAGAGCAGCAGGACGAGTCGAGGAGCAGTTGGCATATGCTGCAGGAGCGGCGCGTCGCGAGATGACTGCGGCAGGGGCAGGTCTGGGCAGCACCCGGGTGCCCGTGCGTTGGTGCGGAAACCCGCACGCACGCACCAGTGACGCACGAGTGTCTGCTGCTTGAAGCGCCGATCGTCCTCTGCCAGCTCCTTGAAGCCGGCGCTGCACACCTTGATGACCTGCAGGGCAGGCGCAGAGGAGCTGTGTGTGTGGCGCGACAAGATGCGAGCGGCGGCGACGGAGGCGCGCCCCGCCGCCTCCCGCAGCGGCGCCCCCCGGCAGCTCACCACCGGGCGCCCATTGGCGGGGGAGCTTGCGTACTGCCACGCCGTCACCTTCCACACACGGCAGAACGAGCCTGAGCCGATATAAGTGGCTGTGGCGAGGCGGGTGGCAACCACTGCCGTCGGCACTTCGCTGTAGCGTCGGCGCCCGAGCTGTGGGATGCGCTCTTCCTCCAGGTCGACGATCCGCATGCTGTCAGCCGCAGGCGTGTTTCTCCGTGGAACTCTCGGCGTCTCGCGCCAGGCGGGTGTCCAAGGCGGCTCAGTGCGCGCCAAGGCGCGCGCCGAGGGCGCTGGGATTCAGAATGAGCTCCGACGCTCCGCCGAACCAACGCCTCGATGCGCCCCGCCGCTGCCGCCCCATGCGCCGCCGGCACGCCGTGACGCTCAGCAACGCTCCCCGCGAGACCAGGCCCCATCTCTGTCCCGAGCATTTTTCGTGGCCAGGCAGGAAGATTCGGTTGCCACCCAGAAGGTGAGCAACCGAGTGCCAGCGAACAGCCGGAGAAGAGGGATCTGCCAGCACCCACGTTGCGCGGCGCTGGCTGCGGCGGCAGTTCTGCGTGCACGGCAGGCAGTCGAGAGCCGAGCGCCTGTTCGAATCACCCTGGCTACCTCAGATCTCTACAACCAACGGCAGGCTTACTACATGATGCAACGGTTCAGAACACGAAGGGCAACCAGCCAGCGGGGAGGGCAGGGCCAAGTCGTGACTCCGCACAGGTGGAGCCCCGACGCTGACGCCGGCGTCGCCAGGTTGGGTCAACGTGGGTGGTGCAGATTGGGTGGACAAAACCGTGAGGGAAAACGGCACACTGCCTCTGTGGCGAGGGAACACAGCTGCGCTGCAAGGAAAGCGGGGCCCAGCCCAGCAGGTGCATGCACGGCCAGGCGAGCTGCACAGGTGCAGGAGGTGCGGAGGTGCGGCGGAGCGGCAGACGTACGTGCCTCTCGTTGTGTGGTGGCACTCACCAACCCCTCGATGGCCAACAGCCGCCCGCCGCATCGGCGGCGCACGGTGCCAGCCAGCACCCACAAACACGCCCCCTGCGCCAGTGCGCTAGTTGCCGGCAGTGGGCAGCCCCTGGGGGCCCGCCGCTCACTCCTCCTTGGCAGCGGCGGCAGCAGCCTCGCCGCCGCCGGCAGCGGCACGGGCGGAGCTCACGCCCACAAACGCTCCATCACGGCGCTTGTTCTCAATTAGCTGTTCTACCTGCACGGTTGGCGGCAGCGGCAGCGAAGCAAACCGGCGGTTAGCAGCAGCGGTTGGCAGCAGCAGCAGCAGCAGCAGCAGCTCTATTGAGCACCATGGCTGGCGGGGTGCAGCAGCGGAGTTGGCAGGAGCAGCAGCACCGCTAGCCCCATCGGCAGCAGTCAGCAGTAGCAAACCATCAGCAGCAGCAGCAGCCGCAGCAGAAGCGACAACGCAGCAGAAGGCAGGGCAGGGGCTCACCAGCGGGGCGCCCTTGGCGGCGGAGGCGAACCCAAAGTCGCCACGCAGCACGCGCAGCGCGGTGACCTCATCCAGCACCTCCTCGGCTGCACCCACAGGAACAAGCAATCAGTCGGTTGATCAACCAACCAATCATAACATTCATTTACTTGGCGACGCGGGGGTACGACCCATACTTCCTCGGCTGCAATCGATCTGATTCAATCAATGCAGGCGGACGTGTGGGGGGTGCATTGGTGGTGGGGGTGGTGGGGGTGGGGGGGGGGTGGGGGGGGGTGGGGGGGGGGGGGGGGGGCGGGCGGGGGGGGGGGCTGGCTGGGAGGCGGACGCAGACGGGCGGTCGGCGACGCGCGCACGTGCGTCGCGCAGCCTGCCTATTAATGGCCGCGTTAATCGACACTGTGCACCAAGCGCTGCCCCCACCGTGCCCCTGCCATCACGTCCCCTCACTGCGCGCTGTGCACCGTGCGCACCATCCAGCACCAAGCCCTTGCCCACCCTCCCCGTGCCGCCACCCATCCAGCACCTCTTCCGCACACCCTGCACCCCCTGCCTCACCCTTGCCCTGACCACCGTGCCCTACCATGGCACCGTGCACCGCCATCATCCTCTGCACAAATCATGCACCCCCCCCTCCCTGCCTCACCTGTGCGCACACCCATCCAGCGGAACCACACCATGGGGGGGCACCACCCCTGTGTGTGTGTGTGTGTGTGTGTGTGTGTGTGTGGTGGGTGGGGGGTGGGGGGGTGGGGGGGGGGGGGCGGGCGGGCGGGCGGGCGGGCGGGCGGGGCGGGCGGGCGGGCGGGCGGGCGGGCGGGCAGGCGGGCGGGCGGGCGGGCGGGCGGGCGGGCGGGTGTGGGCGTGGGTGGGGGTGGGGGGGCAGCACCTGACCCAGAACTGTGAGGAGCACGCACTGTGAGGAGCAGGCAAGCCAACAGGCATGCATGGCACAGCATGCGCTGCTGGCAGCACCCACGGGCAGGCATGCGCGGCACGGCAGCACGCACCTGCAGCGCGTGCTGCGCCAGGAAGCTGGCGACAGCAACCGTCAGCCACAGCCAGTTGGGGTGCCCGTTCATTGCCAGCACTGCGCCTGCAGGCAGGGCAAACGACGGACAAAACAGCTGAGGGGCGCCGCGCCTGCAGGCAGGACCGCGCCTGCAGGCAGGACGAGAAGCAAGCTCAAAGCAAGAAGCAAGCTCAAAGTCTTTTTAAGGCCTCTTAGAGGGAACCAGCACCAACGCCTGAAAGAACACCTGCAGCTCCAGCCAGCCAGCACCCGCCAGTGCCTGCGGCCAGGCTGGCGTTGAGCTCGAGGGTGTGCTCCGTTGCAGCACCCACGTCCCCGTCAACACCCTGGGCCATGCCAAACACCCACCCACGGGCGCCAGCCATCCAGCACCCACCAGTGCCTGCGGCCAGGCTGGCGTTCAGCTCGAGGGTACGTTCCATGTCCCACTCGCGCTGCAGGGGCCGGGGGGCGGCGCGGGGGGGCGGCGGAGGGTGGTGGGGTGGCGGTGTGTGTGTGTGCGTGCGTGCGTGCGTGCGTGCGTGCGTGCGTGCGTGCGTGCGTGCGTGGGTGGGTGGGTGGGTGGGTGGGTGGGTGGGGTGGGGGGGGGGGGGGGAGCACATGGGGGCGGTCCCTGCACACCTCTCGCCAGCCTGTTGCCTTCGTAGCGCATGCAGGAAGCAGCCGATCGCAGGCGGCATGCTTGCTGGCGGGGCGGAGCAGCGGGAGCGGCGGCGGCCCCCGGCACCGGTGGCTGCTCCAGCCCGCCCTTCACACCTGCAGCTTGCGGATGGCGGCGGACAGCTCGTCGGCGCTCACGCCCACCATGCGCTGCACGCGCTCGATCGCTTTCTCTGTTATCTTCTTGTTGGCGCCCTGCGACTCACGGGGAGAGGTGGGGAGAAGCAAGAGCGTCCATGGGTGGAGGTCGAGCTGGGGAAGAAGGCGGGGGAGTGCTGGTGAGTGGGTGGCGCCGGCGGGGCTGGCAGCCGACGCGCGGGCGGCGGGCGGGGCGCCGGCGCCGCCGCTCGCAGCGCTGTAGCGGCGCTCCGCTGGCGCGGGCGGCGTGGCAGGGCCGTGCCAGCAGCGGTGCTGTCCCTTGGCTCGCCTTGGGAGAGTGCAGGGGCACGCGGCCCTCGGTGGGCGGCAGGGCGGCCATTGGGGCTGGTCCCGTGGGGCCGGCAGCAGCCGCAGGGTCTCGGAAAGGCTTGACGCGCAGCAGGGAGGGCGAGGAGGAGTGAAGGCGGAGGCAACAGCGGCCGAGGGGGCGTCTTGAGCGTGAGGAGGCGTGGAGCCATCGACGGCATCATAGCATGCACGACACGCCCTCGGCCCTCGGCCCGCGGAAGACGGCGAGGGTGAGGGATGGGTGCATAGTCACAGCTGCAGCAAGCTGCAAGAGGGCACCAGCTACTGCTAACGCTTGACGAAAGCAGGTGAGCAGCGGGCACGGCAGCTGCAGGGGCTGCGGGCGAGCACCAGCACAGCGGAGGATGCCTGCTGGTGCTGAAGGTGTGCAGCATGCTGCACAGCAGCAGCAGCAGCAGCAAACCAGCGGCGGCGGCGACGGCGCACGACTGCTCTGTGCTGCCTCCCTGCTGCATCATCCATGGCACTGCACCCCCCTGCCGGCCCCCGGTCTGCGAGGCAGCAGTGTGCGTGCGCAGCTCCCAGCACCCACCCACCTCGGACCGCAGGGTGACCAGCAGGCCTGCCCCAGCTGCAGCCAGCAGGCCGCCTGGCGCGCGCTCCGGAAGCTGTCGGTCGGGCACGGTGTGCAGCAGCTGTGCTGTGCTGTGCCATGCTGTGCTGTGCTATGCTGTTCTGCAAGACGTGGTTGGGTCGTTGGTGCTGAGACCCACCCCGACCTTGCCTGCCCTGCGTCCCTCCACCTAGGTCTGCACCGCACATTTCGTTGCCACCAGTACCCGTCATTCGCACAAACAAAACAAACATTAGTTCCCTCCAACTCTGCCCCGTCCTCGTCGCCGCCCTATTGATCTCAGGCGTGCTGCAGCTGGAAAGCCCCACCCGTGCCACCTGGCGCTACCCGAGGAACGACGCAGCGGGCGGGCAGACCGTTACAGAGACGCAGCGACGGTCGACAAGACGGCGGGGGGCTGCAAGGCGAAGGCGGCGGTGCCCTAGCAGCAGCAGGGACTCTCCAGCAGCGAGCGGTGCACAGCACTCGACTGCATGATGACGCATGCATCCTCTGCCCAGCGTTGGGTTGCCACGCACCACGTTTCCTACTGTTCGTTGTTACATCTTCGGCATAATAGACAGGCAGGCGGGCGGATTCGGCACGCGCAACAAAAAGAAACTGATGCTAGGCAGGTGCGCAGGTGTCAATCGAGCATTGAGCCGGGGTCCAGAGGACGGAAAACTGGGGACTGTGGGGTGGGTTGTGCCCTGGCGGGCCGGGCACACACAAAACAATTGTAAGCGCGGCCGCCAGGCAGACAGGAGCAGTGGGTGGCAGTCGAACGGACGAAAAAACCGGGGGGAAGTGTGTGTGTGTGTGTGTGTGTGTGTGTGTGTGTGTGTGTGTGTGTGTGTGTGTGTGTGTGTGTGTGTGTGTGTGTGTGTGTGTGTGTGTGTGTGTGTGTGTGTGTGTGTGTGTGTGTGTGTGTGTGTGTGTGTGTGTGTGTGTGTGTGTGTGTGTGTGTGTGTGTGTGTGTGTGTGTGTGTGTGTGTGTGTGTGTGTGTGTGGTGTGTGTGTGTGTGTGTGTGTGTGTGTGTGTGTGTGTGTGTGTGTGTGTGTGTGTGTGTGTGTGTGTGTGTGTGTGTGTGTGTGTGTGTGTGTGTGTGTGTGTGGTGTGTGTGTGTGTGTGTGTGTGTGTGTGTGTGTGTGTGTGTGTGTGTGTGTGTGTGTGTGTGTGTGTGTGTGTGTGTGTGTGTGTGTGTGTGTGGTGTGTGTGTGTGTGTGTGTGTGTGTGTGTGTGGGTGGGTGGGTGGGGGGGGGTGGGGGGGTGGGGGGGTGGGTGGGTGGGGGGGGGGGGGGGGGGGGGCGGCGGCGGCCTGGCGGCCGAGTCACACGCAACATAAGCGCCGCAGGCGCACAGGGGTCAATCAAACCATTGATGGGAGCCCAGAGGACGAACAACTGGACACTGTGTGGTGGGTGGTTGCGCCCTGGTGGGCGGCGGCATGGGCGCGGCAGCAGCTGCGGCAGCACTGCCGTGCAGCCGCGCTGCCTCCCCGCTGGGGCGGTGCCAGCAGCGCTCTTGAGCAGCCGTGCAGGCGTGCGCGGGGCCCAGGCTGGCTGGGCCGGCAGGCAGCTCACTCGCTGGGCTCGAACTCAGGGATGCTTGGGCAGCTTCGCAAGCCGAAACTCCCCTCCTCCTTGAGTGCGGCCACGCAGTCAGCGATGCACCCTGCAGTGTGGAGGTGGCGTTCAATCAACGTGCGTCAGTCAACGTGGTTCTGCCAGCTGGACAGCGGCACCGGCAGCAGGGATCACGGCTGATCATGCGCGCAATTCTGCCAAGCGGCCCCAAGGGGGGCGCCCTCCCCCTTACCGGCGTTGTAGGAGGGGTCGGACTCGCACTTGGGGCACAGCCCCTGGCACTTCTCGCCCCACGCCTTCAGTTTCTCACGGCTGACCTGGCGCTTGAGCAGGCCGCGCCGGGGGTGGGCGGCGCTGCGGCGCGGGGGATGGGGCATGGCGGAGGGAAGTTTGTGTGTGGGGATCGCTTTGATGGCGCCATCAAGAAGGATGGCGCGCGCAAGAAGGAATGCGGATGAGACCAGCTCCTCCGTACAGCCCATCTGCTGCAAGCTTAAGGCCATGGGAGCACGGCGCCTTCCCGGGGGGCAGGGCAGGCAGGGCGGCAGCCGCGCAAGGCACCGACCCACCACTCACCCAGCCGCGGGGGCAACGGCGGCCAGCAGAAAGGACAGGGCCAGCATCAGCAGGGCGAGGAAGCGCTTGAACATGTTGGTGCTGACACGCTCTGCGCCAAAGGAACGGGTGCGGGGGGGAGGCGAGGGGAGGGGAGGGGACGGGGCACTCAGTACTAAAGACCCAGAACTGGGTGAAGGAGCAGGTCGGCAGGTCGCTGAGCGGCGGCAGCGGGCGGCGGCAGTACCGTCGCGAGCATTATTGCCTATGGGCTGCCCGCT
This sequence comes from Micractinium conductrix, assembly GCA_002245815.2. NCBI lineage: Eukaryota > Viridiplantae > Chlorophyta > Trebouxiophyceae > Chlorellales > Chlorellaceae > Micractinium > Micractinium conductrix. The sequence continues at coordinate 1,926,721 of LHPF02000004.1, forward strand.
CGCCCCCGGGGGCCTGCCGCTTCTCGTAGCACGTAGAGGAGGCAAGGCGGCCGATGGGCTGCGGGGTCCCCAGTGCGCACGTCCGCCGGGCTCTAGACTGCCGGGCAGTGCCTGTGCGGCCCCCAACCCGGCCCCGACATTGCAATTAGCAAGCGACGAACCGTCAGGCGCTATAGCGGAGGATTGTGCTTGCTCCGGGACCCCACCCTCCCACCTCTGCTTTGCCTCCCCCGGGGGCCCCCTTGTACACGGCTGCTTGCCTGTTGTGATGGCCTGGGCGGGGCTGAATTGGGTGTCGAGGGTGTACAGAGCAGGCGAAGTGAGGAAGTCTGGGGGCAGCTTGCATGCTACATAGCACCGAGGAAATCGGCGGGACTGCGTCGGCAGCCTCACGTGCGCGGGCCGCCAGTGCAGCTGGCGTGAAGCTGAGAGCGACTTCCCTGTCACAGGCAGGGTACGAGGCGCCTTTCGGGGCCTTGTGCAAGGCAAGCAGTTGGTGTGCAAGGTATCGGGGCTGGGCGCAGCAGGGGGAGCGGCAGCTGAGCGGCAGGGCTTGCTGGGCCGCGGGCCGCCGGTGCAGCTGGCGTGAAACTGGGGGCGACGTCCCCCTTCTCAAGGCAGGGTTTTGGGGGCCTTGCAGGGTTGTGCGCATGGCAAACGGTTGATGTACAAGGTGTCGGGGCGGCAGCAGGGCGACGGCAGCTGGGGGAGTGGCAGGGCAGCGGCGGGATTGTACAGCCCCGTGGCGGCGCAGAGTTCGAGGGGCATGCCAGGTGGCCGAGCGGCCGAGCGGCCAAGCGGCGGCGCGGCGGTGCCAGCCGAGCGCTCCCACTCCTCCAACCACCGCACGGGTTGACCGTGCTGCCTGATGCGGTTTGGGGCTCCTGCACCACTGGTATGCAACACCCCTGCCTTGCGGCCCGATCGCCGCACGCCCGTTTTGCTGCCTCTGGGACCCCCCTGCCTTGCTGGCGCCCCGCTTACTGTGCCGCCCCTGCTGACCTGACTTCACCTCATATCTAGCCATCCCCGCTCATGACCGCCCTCCCCCAGAAGCAAGTAACCAATTGACGGTTTAAAGGCGGTGTGCCGCTGTGCCGTGCCGCTGTGCTGCCTTGTGGCCATCTCTTCACTTGCGGCCGTGTCGCACGGCTGTCGCGCGCAATTCTGCCGCGCACACTGCTGCGTTCTCGGCAATGAATCGTGGATATGCGAGGTCCACGGGGCACCAGAGACGTCGTGTTTCGCCGGGGGGAGAGTGTGTCGCAGAGGAGTTAAGCAGCATCGCATCCGGGAGAGGTACTGTGAGATGCGGGCGGAGGTTGGCAGGTGGCACGCGACGCAAGCCACGCCTGGGTGCTGCTGTCTGCTGTGCACCTGACGCTGCCCACCTCGGAGGAGCTGTTTACTTGCGCCTCGGGTTTCCCACTCCGGGGGCACCCAAGTCGGTGTAACGCCGGCGCCGCAGCACCTGGCGCCGCGGCATGTGGCGACTGCACAGCTGCGCTGCCGCTGCGCTGCAGCAGCCCCTCCCTCCCACAGCCACGGACGGCACCCCTAACGTGTGCAGCCACGCCTTCTCCTGAGGGGGCCATGCACGGAGCGGCGCTGGGATGCAGGAAGAGGCGGCGGCGCCCCTGGCCATGGCCAGCCGCCAGCCTGTGCTGCGGCGCAGCCGCGCACACAAGCCTGACCCTCTAATAGTCAATATCCTGAAATATCTGGTACGCATGCAGGGCGGGTGGGCGCCAGAAGCTGAGCCCTGCACTTACACACCACAGCCGCGTGCACTGCTGCTCCTCTGCTCAGCCGGGCGGCAGGCGGCAGGCGGCGGCGGCAGCGGCTGCCCTGCTTCAAGCTGTGCGGTCGCTACCGGCTGCTGTGCAGTGCAAACACGTTCCATTTGCTGCTGCGCAGCACTGCAGGGCTCCGAGAACAACGCAGACCACGGTGGTGTTTGCGCCCTGAGGCGGCGAGTGGGCGGAGCGATGCTCGGAACCCGGAGACATGATGAGATTCGAGGATGACGATGGCGAGCAGAGGGCTTCTGGGAAGGTGCATCGAGGGAGGGGGCCTTCCACCCGGGGACCTGCCACGCGAGCGCGCCCGCCAAGGCTGGCGCCCCCGCCTGTCTCCCTCCTTTCCAAAACGGCCAGTGGAGGGCGCCGGGCACCATGGCTCGTGAGTAGGGCGTGCGGGCTGCATGTGCGCCCGCCAGGCATGTGGGGGGCGGCGCTCGGGGCGTCGCCGGGCCCCTGGATTGATGAACCGCCGCCACCCTCCCCTGATGCAGTCACCAAGGTGCTCAAGAGCTCTGCGTGTAAGTGCGGGGGGCGAAAGGGGAGGTGATTGGGGCTTCTGCCGGCCCGCTGTAGCCTTCTGAGACTCTTGCTGACCTCATCCACCGCCCCTACCGCCCTGCAGACTTCTCCCGCTACCAGGTGCGCGGCGGCGAGGGGCCTGCTGAGCGCCGCACAGCGTTCGTGGCGCCTCTGGGCGCGCCTGGCAGGCGTGGAGGTCGCTGTGCAGCGGGGCCGCTGGCCAGCGGGCAGCATGCAGGCCTGGACGGCGCCATGCTCAGTGGGCGGCGGCGGCGGCGGCAGGGCCCGGACGGGCGCAGCAGCGGCTGCAGCCTGGCGGCGGCCCATGCACAGCGCTGGAATGAACGGCGCAAAACATGGCAGCAGACGCCGGATGTCAGCCGCCGCAGCGGCCGCCGCCGCCGTGCGCTCTGCCCGACCGCCCCGCCTCGCGCCGCCTGCCCTCCCCTCGCCCCCGTTGCCTTGCAGGTGAAGTACAAGCGGCGGCGGGCGGGTAAGACCGACTACCGCGCGCGCCTGCGCATGTCCACGCAGGACAAGAACAAGTACAACACTCCCAAGTACCGGTGCGCTGCTCGCCCTTTTTGTTTTCCGTCGTTGGCTCACCGCCGGCACTGTCTGGGTCGCTTTTGCTTTTGGGGAGGGGCAGGTTGTGTGTGTGTGGGGGGGGGGCTGGCTGGCTGGCGCATGTTTTGGTTGTGAACGCGAGGGTTCGCGTGCCGCGGGGCAGCGCAATCTGAGCGTGCTGCCGGCAGCGGCGGCCGAGGCAGCGCTGTGTGGCGTCCTAGGGCGCAGCCAGCATTCGCTTTGGCGGCAGGCAGCAAGCGTGCAGGCACGGCTGTGGCTGCTGCGCTGGAGAGTGCAGCGGTGCAGCGAACGTGAGGCAGCGCAGCTTCAGCCAGGCTTCGCGCAGCGAATGGCGGGAGCTGTGGCAAGCGGGCGTGGCGTGCAGACGTCGGGCCGACGCAGGCGTGCGCCGGCGGTCGAACACTGGAGCAGCAGCGTTGCGAGTTGCAGCGTGGCAGCCCAGCGCGTGCAGCCTGCCTGGCAGTAGCACGCCTCAGCACGGCATGGAGGCTGGGCGAGCGTTGGCGGGCAGCAGCTGCGCCGGCGGCGACGCAGCCGTCGCAGGCAGCAGCCCCCTGCCGCCGCCGGCGGCAGTGCAGGCAGTGCAGGCAGGCAGGCAGGCAGGCACCTGCCACCTGTGGCTCGCTGCACGCCCGTGCCTCACCTTCCCGCTCCTTGCCTGCTTCATGTGCAGGCTGGTTGTGCGGTTCACCAACCGCAATGTGGTGTGCCAGATTGCCTACGCCACCATGGCGGGCGACAAGGTCATCTGTGCAGCCTACAGGTGCGCCGGCAAGAAAAAAACACATGTGCATATGAAACACGCGAAACTGTGTTGGCCAGGGTTTGGCCGGTTTTCACAAACAAGGCCGGCTGCGGCGGGCAGCCCTGGAGTGGCGCCACGGCTGGGTGCAAGGCGCAGCACGGCGCAGCACGGTGCAGCGCGGAGCGCAAGGGAGCGCAGGCGCTGGCTGGAACCGCGCGACTGAGCCGCTGGCCGGAGGGCGCAGCACTGCGGGGGGCAGCGGCGGCGGCCCCCAAGACGACGGGCGTGTGCAGCGCCCGGCGCAGCGGGCGTCAGCGCCGTCGCGCCCGGCCGTGACGTGCTGCCCCGCCGGCCTGACCCCCACCACCACAGCACCCCTTTTGCTCTCTTTCTTACACAGTGCCCTTTCGTTGTATTGCTTTTCCCCCGCCTCGCAGCTCCGAGCTGCCCCGCTACGGCCTCAAGATGGGGCTGACCAACTACGCCGCCGCGTACTGCACCGGCCTGCTGCTGGCGCGCCGCGTGCTGCAGAAGCTGGGCCTGGACAAGCACTACGAGGTGGGTGGGTGCTGCCGCGCACGCACCGGGGAGCACAGGCAGCTGCTGACCAGCCCTGGGGGCCCCGTGTGGCAGCCAGGGGGCTCGTCAAGGAGCGGCCGGCACGCGCCCGCAGCTGCCACCGCCCGAGCGCACGCCTCGTCCGCCTGCCCCCCCCCCCCCTCCCCCCCGGGGCGACCGCCCGGTCAACCCCCCCGGTCAACGCAGCCGTCGCGCCCTTCCTTGACCTGAAACCGCTGCAGGGCAACACCGAGGATGTGGGCGAGGACTACAACGTGGAGGCGGCGGACGACGCCCCCCGCCCCTTCCAGGTGCGCCGCACGCACGCACGCACGCACGCACGCACGCTGAATGCAGCAGCGGGGGCAGGAGCGGGGGCGGCGGCGGCGGCGGCGGCGGCGGCGGCGGCAGGAGCGACAGCTGCAGCAGCAGCTGCGCCGTCGCGACAGGCGGCGCTGCGATGGAGGCCGATAGCGGCGGCAGGCAGCAGCTGCGACACACGGTGCCTGCTGTTGCGCCGCCGGCGTCTGCGGCACCGGAAGGAAGAAACCACAGCGCCTGGCGCCGGCCAGCTGCGGTGCCGCAGGCCGCGAGGGCCGTGGTGGCGGCAGCACCCGCGCTGCAGCAAGCAGCCAAGGCGACCTGCAGCAGCGCCCTTTCGAGGTGTCACCCCACGTCCCATCGCCCTCTTCCTCACGTCGCCCCCCCCCCCCCCCCCCCCCTTCAGTGCATCCTGGACACCGGCCTCAAGCGCACCTCCACCGGCAGCAAGGTGTTCGCGGCGCTGAAGGTGCGGGGGACGGCAGCTGCAGGTCTTTCTTTCCCCGGCTGGGTGGCGGCCCCCAGCGTGCAGGGCGTGCGCGCTGCAGGGCTCGTCAGCCGTGGCTCTGGGAGCCTTGCAATGCACTCGACGCCCTGGCGTCGATGCGTGCCGCACCTGCGGCGCACACGTTAGTTCTCGTGCCGCTGCAGCGCCCCCGAACGCGGGTGCACGAGTGACGGTCCCTGCTGCGCCGCGCTGTGCTGCGCAGGGCGCGCTGGACGGCGGCCTGGACATCCCCCACAACGAGAAGCGCTTTGTGGGCTACGACCCCGACGCCAAGGAGTTTGACGCCGAGGTGGGTGCCGGGTGCCGGCTGCCCTGCCGTCGTGTTGTCGCCGACCGGGATGGTAGATCGCCGCCGGCGCCCCCGCTGCAGCGCCGTCCCCAGCCCGCCGCCCCACCCCACGGCGTTGCCAGCTGCGTGAGCAAGCTGGCAGCAGCCGCCCGCCTTGCCCGGCGCCCCGCTGGTTGAGCTGCGTCCCTCCCATCCCTGCTGCTGCTGCTGCGCCGCAGATCCTGCGCAAGTACATCTACGGCGGCCACGTGGGCGAGTACATGGAGGAGATGCAGGAGGAGGACCCGGAGAAGTACACCGCGCACTTTGCGTGAGTGCTGTGCTGTGCATGCTGTGCATGCTGTGATGTGCATGCTGTGCCGCCCTGTGCGCGCCGCGCATGGGGGAGGACCCCGAGAAGCACGCCGCGTGCTCCGCGGGGGGCGACCGCCAAAGCGGGTGCTGCGCGTGGGGGAGGCGCAGGAGGGGTTTGCCGGCGCTGCTGCCGCCGCCTGCTGCGTGGCGCGCTGCCACCAGCTGCCGCCAGTGCCCCCATCGCCGCTGCGCACCGCTCCGCCTTCTGCCTCCCTCCCTCCCTCCCTCCCTCCCTCCCTTGTGCTGCTCCATCTCATGCCTCCCCTCCCCTCCCCTCCACCTGCCCGCCCGCCACTGCACCCACCAACCCACTCGCCCACCCGTTTCTGCGCTGCAGCGAGTACCTGAAGGCGGGCGTGGAGTCCGACGACCTGGAGGACATGTACACCAAGGTGTGTGCTCCCAGGGATGGAGTCGGTTGAGCGTTGCAAATATGTTTTGATTTTCCCTGCAGCGACGCTGCGCCTGCACGCGCCTGCCGCTCCCGCCTGTGTCTCCTCGCGTTCCCCTCGGGTGCACGAGGCGATTTGCGGCTGTGCCGCCTGCTGCCGCGCCGCGTCTCCTACACCTGCCCCCCCCCCCCCCCCGTCCTGCCTTTGTTCTGCGTGTCTGGCAGGTGCACGAGGCGATCCGCGAGGACCCCGCCCTCAAGCCCAAGCCCCGCAGCAAGCCCGCAGAGTCCAAGCGCTGGAAGGAGGCCAAGCTGACCTACGATCAGGTGGGTGCCGCCCAGCCGCCCAGCTGTCGGCGGGGGGTATGCTGCGGCGACCGGGCGGTGGGGGGGTGCGCCGAGGAGGCGGTTGGAGGGGGCAAGCGCCGTAAGCGGGACGAGCTGGCCTGCGCTCCAGGTGGGTGCTGCAGAGGGCGGCAGCCGCGGGCGTCGGCCCGCTGCGGACGCCGCAGGCAGGCCGGCGTCGCAGCGCCCGCCCCACGCGTCGCGCCGTGAAAACCGCGCTGCTGCGCGTCGCCGCCGCCTGCGCCAACAGCTTGTGCCCCCTCCATGTTGCGGCGCGAGCGCAGGCTCAAGAGGCACAGCCGTGCTCCCCTCCAAACCCATGCCCTCCTGCGCAGCACCCGCCTTCCTCCAACCCGCAAAGAGGAGGATGCTGTGTCGTGCCACCGACGTGGGTGCTGACCACTGTGGTGCTGCCCTCCCCCCTCCGCTGCTGCAGCGCAAGGACAAGCTCAAGGCTAAGCTGTCGGAGCTGGCTGCCGACGAGTGAGGAGCTGGGTGCTGAACACGGGCGGCGTTGACCGTGCCGGTTTGACCGACGCTCAACGGAAGCGGTGGCGGCGGCGGCGGCGGCTGTCGGCCGCGGAGCACACCCCGGCCTGCCAGCGCCCCCCGCCTTGCCCGCTCGCCGCCCCTGCATGCTCGTATCCCATTCCACGCGCGAGACGGTTTCACGGCTTGAGCCACAAAAAAGCCGCACCCACCAACCAGCAGGCGCAGCGGCACCCCCGCGCCGCACCCCCCTCTTGGGCCGCGCGCCCTCGCCGGCGCGCGGCTGCCAGCTGTGTAAGGCACCTTTCCGCAGCCTGGCGCACAGCGCAGCAGTCTCGCGGGCGGGGAGGAGCCGCGCGAGAAGAGTGGTGGGAGGCCCAGCGTGGTGTGCGACGTCCTGGGGGCTGCACCCGTTGCACCTCTGGCACCCAAAGTTTGAAGCTGTGCATGCAAGCGCGGTTGGGGCCACTCGCTGCTGGATGGTTGCCTGCTGCGCTGTCAGCGTGCAGGGTGTCGGGGCGGCAGCAGGGCGGCGCCGGGTTTGCAGCGGCAGGGCAGCGGCGGAAGCGTGTGCAGCCCTGGCTGCCCCGGCGGGCGGCCACGGCGGCAGCGGCAGCAAAATGGCAAAGCGTGGTGCGGTGCGGTGCTTTAACTCTTTTTATTAGACCTGAGTTCGGCACAAAGTACCTGGGCACCATGCAATCTCTGCTCAGCGTTGGGCTGGCACTCACCACGTTCCCTACTGTTCCTTTCTTTACAGCTCGGGCACTCGGCCAGGCGGGTGGGTCGGGTCAGGCGCACGCGAAACAAGCGCGGCAGGCGGGCAGGGAGCGGTGCAGCAATGGGTGGGACACAGAGGTCAAGAGGGGGGGGGGGGGGGTCAAAGGCGAGCAGCAAGGGTATAGGATCGGTGGTTGCCCGCAGGTGGGCGGCGGCACGGGAGCGTCGGCAGCTCCCGCAGCACCCGCGGGCGGCTGCGCCCACGCCCAGCTCGGGCGTGCGTGCCGGCAACGCGCCACGCGGCTGGCCGGCAAGCAGCTCACTTGCGGGACGGGCCACAGGTCGGGGTGTAGCCGGCCCCGACGGTCTGAGAATAATCCACGCAGGCGACGGTGCAATCTGCAGCGTGGAGGCGACGTTGCAGACACGCGCGTCGGCGGCGTGGCTCTTGCCAGCTGGGGAGCGGCGTCGCCAGCGGCAACCCCGGCCAGCGGCTGCAGTCCTGCAAGGCGGCCCCGAGGCGGGCCCCTCCCCTCACTCACCCAGGATTGCCTCGGGGGGGCAGCCGGCCTCCTTGCAGATCTTCTGGCACTTGTTGCCCCACTTCGGCGGGATGTCCGTCGGCTTTCCCTGCAGGGCGCGCCGAGGGCCGTCGGCGCTGCAAGGGGGGAGAGGGGTGGGTGTGTGGGTGGTGGTGGTGGTGGTGGTGTGTGGGTGTGTGGGTGTGGGTGGGTGGGTGTGGGTGTGTGAGTGGTGTGGTGGTGGTGGTGGGGGGGGGGGGCAAGGATGCTGCTGGCGGCGCAACAAGGGATCTGTGCCATACTGGAGCCTGCTCCTCCCAGCCGCAGTGCGCTGAGCCGCCCGCCCGCCACCACTGCAAGGCCGTGGGAGCTGTAGAATTCTCACAGCGTGGCGAACGGCGCAGCAGGGCAGGCAGGCAGACCGGCAGCCGCGCAAGGCAGCAGCGGCGCCCCACATGGGGGTGCACCTGTGCGCAGGCCGTACGCAGCCCCCAGTCCCCTGCCACTCACGCAGCCATGGGGGCGACGACGGCCAGCATGACGAACAGGGCCACCATCAGCAGGGTGAGGAAGCGCTTGAACATGGCGACAGCTGGTGCGGGCTGGTGCGTGCGGGCTGCAAAGGCAGCGGAGGGGAGGGAAGGGAGCAGCAGGAGGATGCATGAAGTGCAGGCAGGGGTATGGAAGGGCACTCGGTTGGCACAGACCCTGCACTGGGTGAATGCAGGCAGGAGTGCCGGCGCTGCTGGCGGCTGCAGGCAGCGGAGGCAGCAGCGGCGACGGTACAGACGTGGACGTGAGCACTAATGCCCCTGGGATCTCCGCTGCCCGCGCGCCTCATATCCGGTCTGCCGCTGCCCGCGACACGTGGAAGGGGCAAGGCGGACCAGGGGCGGTGCGGGGAGGAGTGCACGTGCACTGGCCGGGACGCGGCCGCCCCCCCCCCCCCCGTGGTGTAGGCTGCCCGTGCGGCCCCATACCGGCCATGAGACTGCGAACAGCAAGCAAACGGCAAGGAGGGACTTCGCGGTGCGGGGAGGAGTGAGTGAGCGTGCGGCCGGCGGCAGCCCCCACCCCCTTTGCCTGCAGTGGTGGCCTTGGCGGAGCTGAATTGGGTGTCGAGGGTGAACAGAGCAGGCGAACAGAGCTCTACAGCTCGCTATTCAACATATCAAGCAAGCCTTGCTGAGCCGGCAGTACCGCGTTCGGTGCCAGGCGGGCTCTGCAGCTGGCGGGAAGCCGGCGGCGACCTCCCCTCTCACAGGGTTGGGTTTCAGGCGCCGTGCAGGGCCGTGTGCAAGGCAAGCAGCTGGTGTTCAAGGTATCGGGGCTGGCGGCAGGGCTGCAGTGGCAGCAGCGGAGTGGCAGGGACTCTTCTGACAGCCACACGCGCACCGGCCAGGCCAGTATCTGGCGTGAAGTTGGGGGCGACTTCCCTGCTCAGGTTTGGGTTCGAGGCGCCGTGCAGGGGCGTGTACACGTGCAACGCAGGCAATAGACATTGAAGGCAGTTGGAAGCTGTTAAGGCTGCAGCACGGCGGCAGCTGGGGGTGGGCAGGACGGCGGCGGCGCTGTGCGCCCCGTGGCAGCGCCGGGCAGAGCGGCGAAGCGGCGCCGCACCTGACGCATCTGCAGCACTGGCAGCAGACCAGCACGATGGCAGCACAGGCCAGTGGTGGTGGCAGCGTGCAAATGAGGCGACGCACGGCTGCATGTCTGCAAGGCAGGGCTGCAGCGGCAGCGGTGCTGTGCGCCGGCAGCCCCCGGCGGCACCTAGCGGCGGCAAAGCGGCAAAGCGTGGTGCTCACAGTTTCTACTTGCTCCGTGAGAGGCTTCGAGCCGATTTGCTTACCACGAACCAGCCGTGGCTCTACGGTATCAGCCAGATTGACAGTACTGCCTTGGCAGCCTCACCCTCACTGTGGCACACGTGCGCGGGACCGAGACCGCTGCAGCTGGCGTGACGCCGAAGGCGACTCCCCCAGGCAGATGGTTTCAGGCGCCTTGCAGGGCATTGCAAGGCGAGCAGATGGCGTTTGTTCAAGGAATTGGAGCTGACGGCAGGGCTGCAGCGGCAAGGGCAGCGGTGGAACAGCGCTCAGCCGCTGCTCAGCCGCCGCACATGCATGCCATACGGCCCGCCAGCCTGACTGCTGCGCCGCCGCCGCCGACCGTGCTCTGCCACAGCGCCAGCCGGAGCGCGGCTGCATCACTTGTCTGCGACGGTGATGTTACCGACGTCTTCGTCCTCAATCCGAGCGCCGCTGGAGCCTGACACAAGGGTTGGCGGGGCAGGCGGGCAGCCGATGTGCAGACCTTCCATGCCTGCTTGGATTGCCAACCGCAGAAAAGAACAGGCGCAAGCCAGCTGCCACCCAGCTTCCGGGCAGGTCCCACCCACGCACCGTCCATGAACTGGTGGAACCGCGGCGAGCGCCAACGGAACACGCGGCCCAGCGCCAGCCCCTGCGGTGCCTCGTCAGAGTAGCAGGCCACCCGCAGCACCTCCCCCCGGTGGTCCTTGCCTGCATGCAAGGGCACACGCATGCGGGGGGGTAGGGGGGGGGGGGGGAGGTAAGGATACTGGCAGGGCATGCCGCAAGCGTGGGGTGGTGGTGCAAGAGAATGAACGCGTCGGGTGGGTGGGTGGGTGGGTGGGAAGTGCGGGGGCGAGAGACTTGGCGGGTGATGCTCCGGCCAGCCAACGGCAGCAGGTAGCAGCTGCAGACAGCTGCAGGCAATCGTTGAGGTGGAGCAGGCGCAGCGCGGCACAGCGCGACGCACAGGTGCTCGCAGTGCAGCATGACATTGTGCGATTGGCCACCCCGCCCCACCTTCAAAGGTGTGCCGCAGGAAAGGCACCGGCTGCGACACGATGCGCAGCTCGAGCAGCTTGCCCTCTGCGGGGCGCCCGCCCAGCGCCGCCAGCTGCTTCCAACTGACCAGCTCGGCCTTGCCGCTGCCGCCGCCGCCGCCGCCGTTGCCGCCCGCCGCTGCCGAGGCCTCGACGGCGCCTGCGCCTCCGCTACCCGCTGCCGCGGCGCCGGCGCCCTCGGCGGCCGCCGCGCTCACCGCCGTGGCGGCTTCCGCCACGCTGCCACGCTGGCGGCACGAGGCTTTGTGGGCGGGGAAGTCCGCCACCTGGTGCTCCCTGCAGCACTAGAACGCGGCCTTGCAGCGGGCGCACCCCATCAGCCGGTCGCCGGTGACGTCGCACTCGGGCAGCCCGCACACGCGCTGGCCTTCGCAGCACAGAGGGGACAGGGCGGCGCACGCTGACCCATGTCACGCAGGCAGGCAGTCACCCAACGGGCCAATCGATTTGTGCTACATAACGCTCAACTGAAAGCGCAGGGATGGGTGGGTGCCAGCACCCACGCATCCACGCAGCAAGCCCCCCCCCATCCCCACCTGCAGGGGGAGGCGCCGCCACCGCCTCAGCGTCAGGGGCTCGGCGTGCCCCTCGGCCCGCCACTGCGCCAGCATCGCACGGTGCTCCACCTCCTGCGGCGGCAGGGGCGCAAGCTCGCAGGGCGCGGCAGTCAACAAAGGTGCAGCAGCAGGGCGCAGCAGTCAACAAAGGTGCAGCAGCCGGGCGCAGCCGTTCTTGTAGGGGCACGACCCAGGCCTTGCTGTCACGCCCCGCCGCCCCCAGGACTCCACGGCAGCAGTCCCAAACCACCCTCAACTGGTAGTCTCAACTGCCTCAACTGCCAGCTGAGCCAGCACCACCTTCAACCGACCTGCAAGCGGTCCATTTTGTCGTTCAGCGCCTCGGACTGTGCATCGGTCCAGCTGCAAGGAAGAGAGGGAAAATTGACGGGCCGCCTTGCGTTGAGGTCTCCGTGGCACGGCGGCCCCCTCCTCATTGTGCACCCGCCAAGCCAACGCCATCGCCCGGCGTCTCCACCCCCCGGTGCTGGAGCGGTCTGTCACGGCAGGACAAGCGCTGAGGCAGCGCACCTGCCCAGCTTTGTGAGCCAGTTGGTCAGCCGGTGGTCGCAGCAGCACTCGTGGCACACCTCGCGCCGGTGCTGCGCGCAGAAGCACTTGCCGTGCGAGTCGGTGTAGAGGTCGTGCATGCCTGCGGGAGGTCGAAGCAAGGATGTGTGGTGGCGAGCCTGTGACAAGCACCCGATTGCCACACGACGGAGCTTGCAGCGCAGGGCGCGACGGCGGCGGCAGCGGCGACGGCGGCGGCAGCGACGACGGCGGCGGCAGCGGCTGCAGGGCTCGACATAGCAGCACATTGCGCGCGATGCGCGAAGCAAAATCCGGCGGCCAACGGGGTGCCACTGCCGAGGAGCGCGCCCACCTGGGCTTGTAAAGTCGTACAAAGCGCTGGCCAGTGCTCAGGTGGGGGCTTGAGACGGGTTTTGAGATTGAAGAGGGCAGCCGAGAGGAGTCTGCTACAAATGAAGTGGTGGTGAGCGCCTTTGGTGGGCATACCACCGGCACACACCACTCCGCTGGTGGCGCCGAAAAGTGACTGTGGGCTGGACGCACGAACCAGGAGTTGCATTGGCTGCGCAGACCAGGGATCACACCCACTGTGGATGTGAGTCAGGCTGACAACCGCACCGGCAACGGCGACACGGGTGAGCCAGCGGCGGCGCGGCGGCGGAACGCGCGACGTCCAGCGGTGACGGTGTGATGCGCCTGCAGCAAGACCCTCTTGATGAGCCTGCAGCAAGTGCCGGCACAGCAAGGACGGGTTGTCAGCGGATGCTTGTAAGCAGATTATCCTAGGGCAGATGCTCCTCGCGCCATCGTCGTGTGCGCCGATGACACACGGGCGCCAGGGCGCCAGTGCCGTGCCGCCGCCCACCGACGGCCTGTCACTTCCAAAGTGCGCTTGCACGATTGTTTGTAGCGCGTGCACGTCGCCCTTTTACTCAACCGGCCGGATAGTGCGTCCCAGAGAGGCCCCACTCCCAAGGACGCGCGAAAATGATCGCGGCAGTCGCTAGATGGCCTCCCCAACTACAGCTTCGTCGCTGGTTGGCCACCGCTGCACTGGACAGCCGGCTAGAGGTGAGCGCCAGGGTTCTTACGGCGCCGCCGGCAGCGGCGCCGCCCCTGCCTGCTCCATACTATGCTCCTGCTTGCCGTCATCGACCCATCCCTTGCCTGCCCCTGCCCCACGTGCACGCCAGGCCGAGCTGCGCGGCATCGTGGGCGACCGCATGACGGTGCAGCCTGCAGTGCTGGAGCAGCACGGCCAGGACGAAAGCTTTCACAGGGGGTGGCCGCCGCAGGTGCGCCGCCGGGCGCCGCCGCGCGCGGGGCTGCTTGGGGCCTCCCCTGCTGCCCTGCAAAGCAGGATTCCCCAGCCCGTGTCGTGGCGCAGCCTGAATTCTTCGTAGCCCTTCAGGGTTTCCTTCTGAGCTGCTTCCACCAGCATGCTGCCCCGCCGGCTCATGCCGTTGATGTCGACATCGCCGCATCACATGGCCAAATAGGGGCGCGACGTCGCTTCAGCGGTGACCACGCAGTTGCCTGCCTGCTCACCCCGCTACTCACAGGCGGTGCTGCTTCCCAGAGCCCGCTGAGAAAGTGACCCCCGTCACGACTGCGGCAGCATCGGGGGGCCTCCAAACGCAGCCGGACGTCGGCGCCCACGCCTGCCCGCCCCAGCCCAGCCCCCGAGCGTCGCCACCCACGCCTGCAGGCAGTGCTGTTCCCAGAGTCCACCGAGGAAGTGAGCCGCGTTGTGAGGGCGGCAGCAGCGGCGCACACACCGATTATCCCCTTCGGGGTTGGGACCAGCCTGGAGGGCCACGTGGCGGCGCTGCGCGGCGGCGTCTGCCTCGACATGTCCCGCATGAACCGAGTGCTGGAGGTGAGGCATTGCAGCGCTGACATGGCTTGACAAGCTGCTTGTATACAGGCACACTACTCCATGTCAGGCCTGACATGGTGTATACATGTCCCGCATGAACCAAGTGCTGGAGGTGAGGTGGCGCGGGCCGACGCCCGCCCTGCTGGGATGTGCCACAACGCCTGCCTGCCGCGCCGCCGGCACGCGTGGCGAGGACGGATCGAGTGCTGGAGGCGGGGGCGCGCAGAGCGGCGTGCGTACGACCGCGTCCCTTGAGCTGAGGTTGGTCCCTGCTGTAATCATTGGTTGATTGATCCCTACTGTAATCATTGATCGATTGATCCCTACTGTAATCACTGCTCGCCAGTTCATTCATTTGATATATACCATGTGCACACCCGGTGCCGCAGGTCAACGCAGACGACATGGGCTGCTGGGTGCAGGCGGGCGTGACGCGCGTGCAGCTCAACCGGCACCTCCACGACACCGGGCTGTTCTTCCCGGTGAGCGGCATTCACTCAATCGTTTCATAGCGCTGCTGCAACGCGAAAGGAGGGTCCATGGTAGTGGGAGCATCCCCGCAGGGGGTGCATCCAACCCCACCTGCAGAGGGTTGGCCCGGCGTGCTGCTGTTGGGGCAAGCGCGTGCATCGCTGCTGCGCGCAGGCACAACCCCTGTGCATGTGCCACCTCGCCCACGCCTGCCCCGCCAGGTAAGACCCCTTCTTGTTTCATGTTGCAACTCCCGTTTTTCTCCTCCCCTCCCCTGCCCTTCCACAGGTAGACCCCGGGGCGGATGCAACGCTGGGCGGCATGGCGGCCACACGGTGCGCCGCTGCCAGCGCTGCGGCGCCCAAGCCGTGCGACGCTGTCACATGTGCCCAGCGGTGCATGCGGCGCTGCCCCAGGCTTGCCGGTGGCCGCACGCCGCCTCCTGCACCAGGCGCCTCCCGCAACGCCCGCCTCCTGCGCCCTGGTCCCGCAGGGCCTCTGGCACCAATGCAGTGCGGTACGGTACTATGCGGGACAACGTGCGGTCCCTGACGGTGGTCCTCCCCAACGGCTCCGTCACACGCACCGGTGGGTACTGCAGCACCCCAACGGCAGCGTCGGGGCGGCGGGCCGGCTTGCCAGCTCAATCGAGTGTTCCCGCCGCTGGCACCAGCAGCTTCCGGGGTGCTGCCACCTCTTCCAGGCCTTTGTCTCCCACCGCGCGCTCACCCGTCCACCCACCCGCACACCCACCGCCCATGCACGCCGCGTCGTGCGCAAGTCTAGCGCAGGTTATGGCTCGAATTCATCTTCACCCTCCTGCCTGCGCACCATGCTAACCCTCCCACCCGCCCACCGCTTACCCACCGTCCATGCAAGCAGGCCGCGTCGTGCGCAAGTCCAGCGCGGGCTACGACCTGACGGCGCTGTTTGTCGGCAGCGAGGGCACCCTTGGGGTGATCACCGAGGTGGCGCTGCGGCTGCACGGCCAGCCGGAGGCCGCCGCAGCCGCCGTCTGCGCGTTTGCCGACCTGAAGGCAAGCGGGCGCAGGCGCAGGCCCTGTCGTGTTCCCAGTTGGGATGGGGGCCCTCTGGGGATTTGATGGGGCGTGCTTGCATCCTGCTACCGCTGCTGCTGCCACCGCCGCCGCCGCCGCCGCCGGCGCTGCGCTTGCGGGTGCTTTGCTGCATGCCGGCAGCGGAGGCGCCGCTGCAGCTCATGAAGCGGCGGCGCATCATCTGCTCGGGTGCAGGGCGCGGTTGAGACGGCCACGCTGGTGATGCAGAGCGGCATCCCTGTGGCACGCATAGAGCTGCTGGACGAGCTGCAGGTATCCATATGGTGCAAGCATGTTTGGTACAGGATCTAAATTTGCAGGCGGCGGCAGCGGCGGAGGCAGCGGTGCACCACCAGCAGCGACAGCAGCAGGAAAAGTAGCGGTGCCGGCGGCGGCGGCGGCGGCAGCGGCAGCAGCAGCAGGCGGCGCCAGCGGCAGCACCGCGGGAGCGTCAGCGGTTCCCTGCCCGAGCCCAGCGTGGCACCCGCCTGGCAGCAGGTGCCTGTGAAGCAGCGCCGGCGGCAGCCCCGCTGGGCGCAGGCAGGCAGGCAAGCTGTCGACATCACGCCCACGTTCGTCTGGCAACCCGCAGCCCTCTCCCTTCCCCTGCTCCATTTTTGTCTTTGGCCCCTGCATGTAACAGCAGTTATAGCTATGCTATAACATATGGATGTTTCTGTGCCCCCTGCAGATAGACGCGATCAATCGGTACAGCCGCACCAGCCTGCGCGTGGCGCCCACCCTGTTTTTCGAGTTCCACGGAAGCGCAGCAGCGGTGAAGGAGGCGGCCGAGGCGGCAGGTGGGTGGGTGCGTCGGTGCACGCACGCGTGCCCCTGCGGCGCTGCCGTGCGCAGCACTGCTGTTGTGGGCGCGGCGTGCATGGCGTGGGCGATGCGGAGCTGGCACTTGTGGAGGCACGTGTGCCGCGCTGCCTCCAGTGCCCGCTGTGCACACGTGCCTTGATCCTGCTTGCTGCCACCAGCAGTCCCTCGTGTGCAGCAGGCGGCGACAGCCTCTTCCAAGGCAGCGGCCTGCGCTGCGCACGCTGCGGTCTGCCCTGAATCCCCCAGCATGCGTCGCTGTGGTGCCCTCCACCGCCCCTCCCGCCGCCTGCTCTTTCTAGTTCTTTAAAGACTTTTCTAAATTTGAAATTTTAAATACAGTTATCTTCAATCTATGCTCCCCAAATCTCAACGCTGCAGGCGCGCTAGCAGCCGAGTTTGGCGGCAGCGGCTGCAGCTGGGCGGAGCAGGAGGAGGAGCGGCGGCGGCTGTGGGCGGCGCGGCACAGCGCGTACTACGCCGCCAAGGCCTTGCGGCCAGGTGAGCCGGCACCTGTTGACAGTCGCTTTTCTGTCACAGTTGCTTTCTGTCACATCCGCGGGGCAGGCGACCAGGCATGAACGCCTTGTCGTCAGGTGCCTCCACGCTGACAGGCGCGGTGCGGTGCCGCCTGCTGCTGCTGCTGCTGCTGCCGCTGCCGCCCCCAGCGGAGCACCACCCTTCCCACCCTGCTGTCTACATCACACACGCACACACACTCATACCATGCATGCATGCAAGCATGCCGGCGGCGCCGGCCTCCCCACAGATCCCTGCGTGCCTCTCTGTGCAAAAGGAGCTCACGCTGTAACACCCTGTTGTGGGTACCACCTGCATGCACGCAGGCTGCGCCGGCTTCCTCACCGACCTCTGCGTGCCGCTGTCCAAGCTGACAGAGACGGTGCTTGCGGCGCAGGCGCTGTGCAGGCGGCACGGCCTGCTGGCGCCGCTGGTTGGGCACGTGGGCGACGGCAAGTGAGTTGCCTGCCCGCCTGCCTTCCTGGCCTGCGCAGGCTGCTTGCCCGCCTGCCCTGCCCCTCTTTTCGCTCGTGCTCCCACGTGCCCCACCATCCCTGGCCTGCAGCCTCCTCATCTTGCTCAATGCCAATGCTGCGTGTGCCCAGCCTGCCTCCCTCTGCCGCTCCCGCCAAACCGGAGGCGCACCCCTTGCCGGCCCTGCTTCCTCGCAGCTTCCACATGCTGCTCATCATTGACGCAGGCAACGCAGCGGAGGTGGCGGCGGCCAAGCGCTGCGTGGATGAGATGGTGCACCTAGCGCAGGTGAGGAGGGGGAGCTGCCGGCAGACGCGGGCGGGCGGGGACGGCGGCGCCCGCGGCGTGCATGGCCCCCTCCTGCCCCGCAGGGGAGGGGGGTCGTGTCGCGCCCGGCGGTCGGCCGACAGCGGCAGCTGCTGCTCGCCGCGGCGGCGACGGCTGCCTGCCCCCGCCGCTCTTCGTGGTCTGCCCCTGGCCCCGCCCGTCCCCTCTCCGCCACTGAATGTGTGCAGGACGCGCAGGCGAGCGCAGCAAAGCCCCTGCTCCTTTGTATCTCCCAGTCTGGTCTGGAGACCCTGCTGGCTCCCCCTGGTGCTGCCTCCCCTGTCTGTCTGCTGCACCTTGAATGTGGTGGGTCGAGTGCGTCTGCGCCGCGCCCCTCCCCCCGCCGAACGCAGGACGTGGGCGGCACGTGCACAGGAGAGCACGGCATCGGGTTTGGCAAGCTGGGGCACTTGGAAAGGGAGCATGGCATGCCTGCGCTGCTGGTGCGGCTGGGTGCCAGGCTGGCGGGGAAACGTGTCGAGTGGGGCGGGGTGTCGGGGGGGGGGCGTGGGAGGGTGGTGGGCGGGGGAGGGCAGGGATTAGGTCGCTTCGCATGGAGGGGGAGCAGCCCTGGCGCCGGCGCGGCTGACAGGGAGCGCGGGCAGGTGGGACCAGGGGCACGGCTGGCGCGCGCGGCGGCGCGACCGCCGCGTGCCCCTGCACGCGTGCTGCGCCGGCGCCGCGCGGCGTGCGGGCCTGCACTCCCTGAACCAGACCCCACACTGCCTTTGTCGCGTGCCGCCGCGCCGCCCCCCGCCCGCCCCCCGCCCCCCCCCCCCCCCCCCCCCCCCCCCCCCCAGGCCATGCATGCCATCAGGGCAGCGCTGGATCCGCTAAATATCATGAACCCAGGCAAGCTGGGCAGCCAGCCAGCCGACTTTGCGGCAGCAGCCCACCTGGACGACCCCGCCGCCGCGGCGTGATGCGGCGTGGCACAAGTGGGCGCCGGTGCCGAGCCGCGGCGCCGCCAGCGCCAGCGGCGCCGCCTCCCGGAGACAGGCTTCGACGCTGCCTGTGCGGCTACGTGTGGCAGTCCGCCTTTGCATGCGCGCGGCGTGCCACCTTGAGTGGGTGCACCACTGCTGCTGGCGCGCATCTCGCATCTCTAGATACGTCGAAGATACGCCTCAACGCGGCTGGCCGGCGGCAGCTCTGGCACCGGCGCTGCCTGCTGCCGGCTATCTGATCAGACTTCGGTTACGTTGCACTCTGTGCGGCTTGGTGGTGTAGGTCGAGTGCGCAACGCGTGCCAGGCACAAATGCGGCCGTGGCTGACGCAGCCGACGGGGGGGCATGCCCGTCGCCGGCGCACGCAACCGCCCTGCATATTGCCGGGCCGCCTTGCATATTGCGTCAGCGGAAGCAACTGAGTGGAAGTACAGCCGGCGTCTGTTGAGACAGGGCCACCGGCAGCCGGGGCCTTGCTTCCCCTGGGCCTGTGTCGCCAGGCGGCAAAGGGGGTCGACTGCGGCGGGGCACTGCGCCTGGGCACTGCGCCGGCCGCTGCCTCCCCCACTGCCCTCCTCCACTGCTCAATTCTCTGCCGAGGGGACAACGAGGCTCTGCGGGCGCCCAGAGCGCCGGCGCATGCGGAAAAGTGCGTCGACCCGGGTTCTCATCCTAGGTAAAGTGGGGCCCTCGCACCGGCCCTCTCTCTCCCCCCGCCCCGCGAGTTGGTCGAGCATTTAATCACCATGCAGGCTACTTGCGCTGCCCCCCGCGTGGCGGCCCAGAAGCAGGTGCGCCTGGAGGGTTGGGCTCGCGGCGCTGCGCCGCTTGCGGCAATTAATCGGCATCGCCGGTCCTTCGGGCCGTCGTTTGTGACCGGCTGGCAGCGGCGCAGGCGGTGGAGGCCGGCGCAGCGGGGCGGCTGCTGCGTCCGCCCCGCCCGCCCTCCAGCGGCGCCCTCGGCGGCAATGCGCTTCCCCGTCATCTGATCTCGCTGCCTGGGGCCGCCTGGTGGCGGCTTCAATGCAGCAGGGCGCCCTGCAGCGCACCCACCATCTGCGCCCACTCTCCCTTGCCCCCAGGCCGCCTTCGGCGACTTCAACGGCCTGAAGTCCGCCAACGCTCTGCCCATGAGCGCTGCGCAGACCTTCCACGGCCGCGTGGCTGGCCAGACCTCCACCGTGAGTGCAGGGAGTCGATGGAGGGGAGGAGCGGATAGGCCCGTCGTCCGGGCCTCCGCCGCCCCTGCGCCCTCCTCCTTGGTCATGGACCGTCCCAAGGACGCCGGCTGTTGCAGCCGTGGTGGTCGCAGCGGCGGCGCCGACGCATCCAGCCCACTGCCGCCGCTCTGCCCTCGTCCTTGCAGGCCCGCGCCGGCTCCCGCCAGGTGACCGTGTCCGCCAAGAAGATCCGCGTGGCCATCAACGGCTTCGGCCGCATTGGCCGCCAGTTCCTGCGCTGCTGGGAGGGCCGCACCGACTCCAACCTGGAGGTTAGTGGGTGCTGCCGCCGCCGGGGGCTGCCGCCGCCGGACGCTGACGCCGGAACAGCTGCTGCATCCCAGCACCCCCTCAGCCGGCAGCTTGGAAGCGTGCACCAGGCTGCTCTGTTTGCCGCGCCCTTTGACGACCCTTTGACGGCGCGCGCAAGTCTGCGGGAACTCACCGCCGCCCCGGCACCGTGCCCCCTCCGTCGCTCTGCCTCAGGTCGTGTGCGTGAACGACTCTGGCGGTGTGAAGCAGGCCAGCCACCTGCTCAAGTACGACTCCACCATGGGCACCTTCAAGGCCGATGTCAAGGTGCGCTGGGGTGCTGCGGGCGAGCGTGGGTTGATGCGGCGGCGGGCGCCCAGTGCCAAGCGCGCGCCTTGCTTGCGCCAGCACCCCAACCTGCCACCGCCCCCCCTCGCCCTCCACCTCCGATTCGTCCCTGCTTGCGCGTCCTCCCCCCTCCCGTCTCCCGTTTGTTGCAGATCACCGGCGAGGACACCTTCTCCATCAACGGCAAGGAGATCAAGGTGGTGTCCAGCCGCGACCCCACCAAGCTGCCGTGGGGCGCCATGAACGTCGACCTGGTGCGTCCACGCGGGACGCGCCCCTGCGTGCCACGCCTGCCTGCCAGCTGAAGGCCTGTGCACCGTGCAGGCGCGCCTCCTGCAGCTGCAGGAGTCGCGTCCAGCGTGCAGCTGCGGCTCTGCTGCTGCTGCGCTCGTGCGGTGGAGTGTGCCGCCGCCCTGCTGACCTGCTGCGCCGCACGCACTCGACTGCAGGTCATTGAGGGCACTGGTGTGTTCATCGACACCCCCGGCGCCAGCAAGCACATCCAGGCCGGTGCCAAGAAGGTGCGAACAGGGGGCCGCTGGCGGCGCGACGCTCCACA
Organism: Micractinium conductrix; assembly: GCA_002245815.2. Classification (NCBI taxonomy): domain Eukaryota; kingdom Viridiplantae; phylum Chlorophyta; class Trebouxiophyceae; order Chlorellales; family Chlorellaceae; genus Micractinium; species Micractinium conductrix. Next base: position 1,947,711 of record LHPF02000004.1, read on the forward strand.
CGCCTGGCCTGCCTGCCTGCTGCTCTGTGCGCCCGGCGCGGCCCTGCCTCCCGCGCTCGCTCCCCTTCTCACCACTCTGCCCCCTCTCCCTCCCCTCGCCCTCCGCCACCCGCAGGTGCTGATCACCGCCCCCGCCAAGGGCGCTGAGATCCCCACCTACGTGATCGGCGTGAACGAGCAGGACTACAAGCACTCTGATGTCATCATCTCCAACGCGTCGTGCACCACCAACTGCCTGGCGCCGTTTGTGAAGGTGGGCGACGGGCGGTGGCGTGCCGGCAGACGGGAGCACCGCGGCCTCCCGGCGTCATCCAGCAGCAGCCAGGAGTAGGCCAACGCACCCCTCGCCTGACCCTTCCGGCCCTCCTCCCCTTCCTCCTCCACAGGTGATCGACGAGAAGTTTGGCATCGTCAAGGGCACCATGACCACCACCCACTCTTACACCGGCGACCAGCGCCTGCTGGACGCGTCCCACCGCGACCTGCGCCGCGCCCGCGCCGCCGCCATGAACATTGTGCCCACCACCACCGGCGCCGCCAAGGCCGTCGCCCTGGTCCTGCCCAACATGAAGGGCAAGCTCAACGGTGAGCGCCGCCATCGGTGCTGCCGCTGCATGTCGAGGCGTGCGCCGCTCGTGCTGTGCCGCTGCTGGGCTGCTGCCGCCCTGTGGCTGCCTGCCTACCTTCCGCGTTGGCCTGGCTCGGCCGCCGCCGCCATCAATCCCGGCTTCGCCCCTCCCCTGCCTCCCCCCCGCCCCCGGCAGGCGTGGCGCTGCGCGTCCCCACCCCCACCGTGTCTGTGGTGGACCTGGTGGTGCAGGTTGAGAAGAAGACCTTCGCTGAGGAGGTCAACGAGGCCTTCCGCGAGGCCGCCAACGGCCCCATGAAGGGCGTGCTCGCCGTGAGGTGCGTGCCGGAAAGGCAGGCAGCAGCGGCTGGGCTGGGCTGGGCTGGGGCGCCGGGCTAAACACCAGCCGGTTGCATGCGCCTCGCCGGATCAAGCTTGCTGCTACCCAGCTCCCCTCGACGCCTCCTCTGAACATCCCCGCCTTCCCCACTCTGCCCGCCTGCAGCGACGAGCCCCTGGTGTCTTGCGACTACCGCATGACCGATGTGTCCTCCACCATCGACGCCGCCCTCACCATGGTGATGGGTGACGACATGGTCAAGGTGAGAGAGCCGGCCCCGCCTGTGCTTTGTTGCCCCTCCCCTGTTGTGTGGTTTAGGGATGTGCGTCGAGCGTTTGGGGGATGGGCAGCCTGCAGGCACGGCTCGTGCGGCGGGCAGGGAGCTGCCGCGGCTGCAGCAGGGCTTGCTCGCTGTCACGCGGCACGCCCCTGCACCCCCTCCCCCCCTCCTGCTCACCCCCCCCCTGCTGCTCACCCCCCCCCCCCCACCCCCCTACTCCCCTACCCTTCAGGTTGTGGCCTGGTACGACAACGAGTGGGGCTACTCCCAGCGGGTGGTGGACCTGGCCGAGCTGACTGCCGCCAAGTGGGAGGAGTAAGCGTCCCCCAGCCACGCACGCGCCGCCGCTGTTCCCGCTGCCGACTGCCGACCGCCGCTGATGCGGCGGCGGCGCGACGCCGGGCTGTGAAGCGGCGCGCGCGCGGCGCCCGGGCGGCCGGCAGAGCCCGCCGCGCGCACCGAGAGTGCACCGCGCACGTGCGGGCGTTTATTGCGCGCGGCCCGCCGCCGACGCCCACCTTGTCCCCCCCCCCGCAAGGCAGTTTTGCCCGCCCATTTCGTTTGCCGCCGCCTCCCCTCCCGCCCTCCCGCCCGCCCGCATTCATCCCCATCTGCCCATCTGTACTGCGCATCCGCTCGCAACGAACGCCCCACCACCGGCGCGTCCTTCTGGCCCTTGCCCTCATTTTTTTGGCCTGGCTGATTCCGGTTGTATTGCATTCAGCCGCCTGTAACCGTTTCGAAAAAATGAGCAGCGCAGGCGGGGGGGATGCAGCGCGAAGGCAGCAGCACATGGCACCACGTGCCCCTGCTCCTTTGTCAGACCAGCCCTACCCCTCTGGGCCTCTCTGATTTACACATCGCAGCCCGGGTGGCGTGGGTGGGTTGGCGGTACATGGGAGAGGAGTGGGCGAAGGGCATGGGTTGGTACAAGGCCGGCAATAGCCCGTCGGTGTGGCTGAACCTGTAGGAGCAATGAGACAGTCAGCGACGTGTTGGGCTGACTACAAGTGTGCGGTATTGGTCTAAATACAAATGTGTGTCCAAAGGACGGGGTAGGCGGCGGCAGGCGGCGAAGTCGGGACAAGCATGATCACATGAGGCGGAGGGCTGCGGATCTACCCCCAACAAAGCATCACACTTATTACAACTCAACGCGGCGCAGCTCCGCCGCTTGCAGCAGCGAGCGGCCTTCCTGCATGGCCGCGCTCGGCGTCATCGCGAGCTCGCTGCTCAGCTGTGAGGGCGCCGCCACGCCCGACAGCTTCAGATGGTAGCACATGAGGGAGCGTGAGAGGAGGCGGTGAGGCGTGAGGGGACGCAGCGGTTGTGGACGGCGTCGAGGCGGCTCGAGGCAAGCCGCCCGCGCCGCCCTTGCTCGTCCCGCCCAGGGCCTTGCTCTCCCGCCCCTCCCCCCGTCTCACCGCACTATCGCCACGCAGCAAGCGCGCCGCCTGGGTGCAGCAAGCCAGGGCGGAGAGCAAGGCCAGGCAGAGCAGCAGCGCGGCGGTGCAGCGGGCGGTGGCCATGGCGGCACGGCGCTGCTGCCGGCTGAGGGGACTGCGTGCTGAATCAGCGACTTGCTCCAGGGAGATGGCACTTGGGCTGGACAAGTAGAGTGGAGAACGAGTGAGCAGGGGCGGCACAAGGAGGATGGCGCGAGCAAGGCATGCGGTCCCCGAGGCAGCATGGCAAACGTGCGGCGGTCAGGTCGCGAGGCAGCGGTGCTGCCTGGGGCCGGCGCATCCAACAGCTCTAGGCAGCGCCGGTCGATCCCATGCAGCTGATGGGAGGAGTGAAAGCGCTGATGAAAGCGCCCCGCCGCCCCCCCTCGCCGACGCCGGCGCCACCGCCACATGGCCTGCCCGGCGAGCTGCACACAGTGCCGGTGCGCTGCTCGACCACCGCCCAGGTCCTCCAGGCCCCCCAAACCCTGCCCTGGGCAGGGAAGTCGCCCCCAGCTTCACGCCAGCCGCAGAGGCGGCCCGCGCACGATAGCTAGGCTGCCAGGAGAGTCCCTGCCACTCCGCCGCTGCCGCTGCAGCCCTGCCGCCAGCCACGATTCCTTGCACACCGGCTGCGTGCCTACGCCTTGCACGCGGCCCTGCAGCCCGCCTGAAACCCTGCCTGTGACAGGGAAGTCGCCCCCAGCTTCGCGCCAGCCGCAGCGGCGGCCTGACCACGTGCGGCTGCCAACGCATTGCAACGCCCTACTCAGTAGGCAGTGCCGATCTGGCTGATATGTTGGCATGCAAGCTGCATACCTCTGTTCGCCTGCTTTTTATTGCTCTGGACACCCTCGACAGCCTGTTCAGCCCCGCAAGGGGCTCAGCCCCGACAAGCCCGGCAAGGGGCTCCGCCCCGCCCCGCCCACCCCGACAAGGCCACCACTGCAGGCAAGGGGGCTTGTGGGGCCGGTGAGGGTGGGCGTCGACTGACACCGGTACCGGTACCGGCGCAGGCCCGCCCCGCCCCGCACCGCCTGCTGCAGGTGGCTCAGTCGCTGGCAGATGCCAGCTATCCGAGATGGGGAGGGGGGGGGGGGGGGGGCGCCCCGGGATCTCCGTACAGCCAGGGGGTGTAAAAAAGGCAGCCGAGCAGGCCGAAGGTGGGCATGTTGGGCCAAGTCTTGGGCGGCCCAGAGAGAGGGCGGTAAGAGCAGGGGCCACGTTACACAGCCGGCTGTGCAGAGGCCCGGGGTAGCATAGCTGTCGCAGCCATGGGCACGCGGGGGGGGGGGGGGGGGGCGCGCAAGAGAAAATGCCGAACCGATTCAGCGTAAGGGCGATAGTTAGACAGGGGGGCACACGCAGCGCACGGGAATACCATAGGTTGAGGAGGGACTGCCACGCACGCAGGGGGGAGCGAAGTGGGGCTGCATTTGCAGGGAGTACCACGCTACAAGCGGGAGGATGGCGCTGCGGTGGGATGACATCAGTGCACGGACCAAAAGGAGAGGGGTAGGTTGGTGGGGGTGGGGGGATGGTTGTGGAACCCCTGTGAGGGGTAGGGGCATGGGGGGAGCAAGAATTCGGGGCGGAGCGCACGGCCAGCGAGCGGGGGGGGGGGGGGGGGGGGGGGGGACCTGCGGGACGCCCGGCTGCTTCCTATCGGGAGTGAGGGAGGCGTGGGGCGGACGGGTGGAGCTCCTAGGGGGGGTGGAGGAAAAAACCAAGGCGGGGGTGTGGCTAGTCTGGGCTGAGGAGGTGCAGCGCACACCTCCCAATGAAGACGGCAGTGGGGGGAGAGGGGGCATAGAGGGAGAGGCATCGGGGGCATCAGGCGTTTGAAATCGAATCGGGGATCGTGCGCTACGATGAATAGGAGAGGGGTTGAGCTTCGACTGAGTACTGCCTGCTGCGTGCGCTGGCAGGGGGCCGTGGGGACGGGAGCATGCCGTGCGAAGCGCTCGCAGCAAGCGGCGACGTGGCGGCCGCCAGCGCTCACAGCGCCGCGCCGCGCTCGCAGCGCGCTGCTGCTGCTGCCGCTGCGTGGCAGCCGCAGCGCTCACAGCCCGCTGCTGGTGTGGCTCAGGTTCTGGTCGTCTGATGGCTGCGCTTTGACGCCGCGCAGAAACCAGAAGGCTGCGCCGCCGCCGATGGACTGCAGATAGGGGGAGGAGGGAGGGCCGGCAGGAAAAGGCAGCGGTTGAGCGAGGGTGCGCGATATGGTGCCTGCCACGCAGGCAGAAACCAGAAGACGGTGCCGGCGCTGATGGAATGCAGCAAAGAAGGCAGAGGTCGAAGCGGGGGGAAGATGGGAGGAGGGGAAGAGGAGAGGCGGCAGGCTGCGCTGCGATGCCCCACAGGACTGGAAGGCTGGGCCAGACCTTACCCCCCCCCCCCCGCCCCGCGCCCGCGTGCCTGCGTGTAATCCAGCCCCTGGATCTCCTCTTCTTTGGGCACCCGCAGCCAGCCGATGGCCCGCAGGGTGAGGAAGAGGCAGGCGTTGAGGGCGGCGCTCCACGCAAAGATGCTGACGAGGCCTGTGGGCGGGGGGTGGAACATGAACACACAAACAAACACACAAACAATCAATCAATCAATGGATCAATTGATTTAGTGAATCGATCAGTCCGTCCCGCGCGACCCATGCTGCCGAGTCCTGGAGGCGACGGGGCGGGGAGCGCCGAGGGGAAGGCGCCCACGTCCAGTAAAACAGGCAGTCACCCGGTCGCATGCAGCGAGGAACCCCGGCAGGCGCGGCGCGCCGGCACCCCACGGCGCACGCCTGCCACGCGCGTGCCGAGGGACGCCGCCGGACGGCGCACTCGAGGCCCTCTCGGATGGAGGCAGGGCGCTGCGAGGGGTTCCTGCTGCACTCACCAAGCAGCTGCACGCCCAGCTGCGTGCCCCCTCCCCCGAAGAACAGGCCCCAGCCCTCGGGGGGCCGCCCGTACGCCTCCTGCACGCCCGCTTGGGTGGCAAACAGGCCTGCATGCAGCGTTTGGGCAACACCAGCGGGGCCGCCGTGGTTGGGACACAACAACAGCCGTATGGCTCAGCCGGCAAACCAGCGGCACGCAGACGGAGGAACGGCGCAAGCGCGACACAGCCAGCGCACCGCTGGTCCCTGCACGCCAGGCACACGCGCCGCCCGCGCCGCACCTCCCGCGATGAGGCCCCAGGCTCCGCAGCAGCCGTGCACGGCGCTCACGTCCAGCGGGTCGTCAATCCGCGCCTGCACAGCAAGAAGAGGCTAAAATTGGTAGCTGAAAACAGAGGACGAGAGCTCTTGTAGGTCGGCCCGCCACCACCGCCATGGTCGCAGGGCCCCTGCGCGAAGGTGTCAGAGCATGCCAGCACGGCCGCTCCCCTTGAAAGGCCCTCGCCCTGGCAAGCCTTCACACAAACCTCTGCGGCTCCCGACAGCTGCCAACCCTTGCAAAGCATGCAAGGGCTGCAAAGCGTGCAGCCCTTGCACAGCATGCACAGCAGGAGGACCAGCGTTTTGCCCATTTCAGCACCCAGCTCGCGCAGAGGCTTGCAGGCAGGCAGCCCTCCTCGATGAGTCGACTCAAAGGAAACAACCCGCAGGCGGCGAGGCACAGCACGAAGCAAGTGCAAGCATACAGCGGCTCGTTGGAGAAAGCAGTTTCGGGCGCACGGCGCACCTTCCTCAGCAGCCAGCTGGAGCAGGTGTAGAAGCAGCCGCCCAGACCGCCGATCACTACGGCGGCCCAAGGGGCCACCACGGCGCAGCTGCCGGTGATGCTGACCAGGCCTGCGGGGCAGCAGGGAGGCGGGGGCGCGGCAACGTGAAACGGCCGCGCTGTGCACGGCACGGCAGTGAGGCAGCGCAGCGCTCCAGCCCAGCCCGGGGGGCTGCCACGGCGCAGCTGCCGGTGGTGCTGACCAGGCGTGCAGGCAGAGGGAGGGTGTGACACGCATGCTGCGTGCGAGCACGCACGTGCACCGCACCACCGCCTCTGCAGCTCAGTTTGAGCCAGCACCGAGCCAGCACTGGGCGGCACCCGCCCATGCGCCCCACACAGACCTGCGAGGATGATGCCGTCCAGCAGAGACGAGGGCGGGCAGCAAGCAAATCGTTCAGGCGTGAGCAGCGCCGCCCTGCCCCGTCAAAATCGAAGTCCGACCGACCTGCGATGATGCCGTTTAGAAGGGGGCCCACGTCGCCGGGCGCGCCAAGCACGACCGTCAGCGCCAGCGTGGTCAGCCCGCCGGCGCCGGCGCCGAGCGTGGTGTTGACCGCGATTTTGGCGGCGAGCTGCGTCGGCAGGGGAGGGGAAGCATGGAGTGCGCGACAGAGGGTGGACGCGGCTGCAAGCCAGGGTGGCCAGACTGCGGGTGCCGGTGCCGAGCGTGGTCGTCACCGCAGCCCTCGGATGCGACACACGTGTCGCCAGTTCCGCCTCCTTACAAGCAGCAGCAGCAGCAGCAGAGTCGACTCACCGGCATGCAGCCGTAGAAGCAGCCGGTTGAGCCAGGGTTGAAGCCGTACCTACACAGAGGGAAAAACCAACCAATTAACAATCAATCAATCAACGAATCAGTCAACCAGCGGGGCACAGCCTATTAAAGGACCCACTCCTGCCATCTGGGGACAGCCTGTGAGAGGGGGCGCAGGCGCAGGCGCTGCACCGCCACGCACCAGCCCAGCCAGAGGATGAAGGTGCCGAGCGCCACCTGGGCGGGGTTGCAGCCAGGGAGGTCGACCAGGTGGCCGGCTGCATGGGGGAGCAATCAAACAATCAAACAAACAATCAATATATTGCATCACAACACATCGCATCACATCGCATCACAAACACAAGCAGCAGCAAACCACCAGCAAAGCACTTGACGCCCACCTCCCCCCCTGTAGGCAGCTGCAGTACCTGAGGTGTAGCGTCCCAGTCGGGGCCCCAGCACGGCGGCGCCCACCAGGGCAGCAGTACCGCCCAGCAGGTGCACCACGCCTGTGGTGGGGGAGGGGGGATGTGCGGGCCTGAGCGCAAGCGAGCGTGAAAACGAGGGCGAGCTCCAATCCGTGCAGTGCCGAGCACGTGTTTGTGCACAGTCCCTGCAAACCCTGCGCGCCACACCCACCCCCGCCGCCCCCGCCTCGCCGCTGCCGCCCAGTCGACGAGCCCAGCAGGGCCAGCAGGGCCAGCAACCGTGGTCGAACAGCCGGCCTGTGGCTGCGAGCGTCGCCGCGAACCTGCCCGCTCGCCCCATCCCCTGCCAAATTGCCAACATTGCCACCACAGGCGGCAGCGCCGCAGGCGAAAGCAAGGGCTCACCACTCCCGCTGAAGTCTATGAGCCCCACAGAACCAGGGAAGGTGGTGAGCGGCTGGCCGGTGGCGCAGTCCCGCCGGGTGGGAGACAGCCAGCCATCTGGGGACCACACCCAGTGCGCGGCGACGGGGTAGACTGCCGGGGGAAGGAGTGGGCGGTGTGCAGGTGGTGGGGCGGGGTGGTGGGTAGGGGTGGGGGCAGGGGTGGCGGGTGGTGGTGGTGGTGGGGGGGGGGGGGCGCGGCAGCGCGCCAATCGCCAGGCAGGGGTGGCCGGCAGCCCAGGCAGCGGCAACAAAGCAATAGCAGCCAGACCCCCCCCCCCGGCTCACCCAGCCCGGTGATGAGGAACGTGTAGCAGAGGTAGGACCGGAAGCGCAGGCGCTCGGCCACCGCGCCAGACACTAGGGTGCTGGCCGTCGCGGAGAAGGCCCAGCCGAAGAACCAGCGGCTCATGTAGCCGGGGGCTGCGTGGTGGGGTGGGGTGGGGTGGGGTGGGGTGTGGGTGGGGCCGGGTGGGTGGGGCGGGGCAGGCGACGTGATGGAAAGGGTTCCTGGCAGCGGCTCGCGTAGCCGGGGGCTGCAGGGGTTGGCCAGGGAGGCAGGGGCGGCCAGGCGACGTGATGCGAGGGGTTCGTGGCAGGGGAGTGGCCAGCCCGAAACACAGCAGCTCGGGTAGCCAGGGGCTGCAAGGAGGAGCAGGGGTCAAGGCTAGGCGGGGTGGTGCGAGGGGGGCGGGCGGGGTGGCAGGCACCTGGCAGGCAAGCGGCAGGGAGCGCGCGCATGCGTGCGCCACGCCACGTCCGTGCGGCTTGCTGGCAGCATCTGTGGCACCCGTTTTGCTGCTCTGCTGCAACGCTGTGGAAAGAAGCACCCATTTGTGCTGCTCTGCTGCAACGCTGTGGAAAGAACCACTACACAATGCCCGAGTGACTGAATGGGTGGGCTCACTGGCAGCGGTGTCTCCCGAAAGGAAGAACCCAGTCTTGCCGACGAAGGCGCTGCCGCCGCACTCGGTGACGCCCTCCAGCGCTGCTCCCACGGCCCACCACATGAGCACTGCAGCACAGGGGCGGCACGTGAGCACAATGGGATGGGTTAGGCAGGCAGTAGATAAATAGGTTGGTGGTGGTGATGTGTGTTTGGTGGAGGTTGTGGTGGGTAGGTGGGAGAGGGGGGCGGACGGGGGAAGAGGTGTGAGGGTCGTGAGAGGGACCAGGTGGGGCCAGCCCCTCGAACGGGCCGCACCGGCCACAGCCCGTGGGCGGCAGCAGCAGCAGCGGGCGACTGCGGCGGCCGCCACCGATGCCGACGCGGCAGCACAAGCTGCTGCCGGCTCGCTGCCACGCTGTCACGCTGCCCCTCACCTGCCACGCAGGCGTCGATCACGTTCTTCAGCAGGATGTTCCTCACGTTCTTCTGCCGCACGCTGCCCGCCTCGAGCAGCGCGAAGCCGCACTGCGCGCAGGGGGATGGGACGACGCTGGGAGGGGCTAGCAGAGGGTGGGCGAGGGCGAGCGATGAGGGGCGTCCCTTGGTTTGGCCCGCTGGCTGTCAGGCTGCTCTCTCCGCCCAGCAGGCTGCCCACGCAGTAGAGCTTGCATGCGCCCAAACCTCAACCCTCCAAGCTGGCGGCGCCCCTGGCGGGCCCACCCCTGCCGTGGCAGCCTGCTCCCCCAGCGCACGCCATGTGCCTGGTCCCGGAGGTGGGGTCGGGTGAGGCGGGTGCCGGCCGACACCCAGGCGCACCTGCTGGAAAAACACCAGGTATCCACAGAACAGGACTGGCAGGACAGGGAGAGAGAGAGGGAGGGAGTAAGCGGGGGTTTGTCGGTGCCGGCGGCGGCCTGGCAGGGGGGGCCGTGCGCGCGTGTGTACAACACGGGCACCACCAACGGCGGCGCGGCGACGGCGGCGCGGGCAAAGCATCCCGAGAGCGGCCCGGCTTCCGCAGGCGGCGCGCGCTGCAGCCCAGCCCTGAGTGCCCCTGCAGACTCACGCCACAGGTCCGTCAGCGAGGTCTCCAGCACGCCGCCCAGCGTGATATCCATCAAAGCTGGGCCGGTGGAGTTTGCCACCGCCGCTGCGCCGCCGCCACCTCCCGCAGCCTCCAACAGCGACCTCGCCATCGCGCTCGGATGCATACCTGCTCCTCCTGCTTCGAGCGAACGATTAGGGAAGAAGCGGTGGGGCCGCTGAGAGAGCGCGCGGCGGCAAGCGGGCGTCCCTTGCTCTGAGGCCACCACGTGCTACTTACCACCGTCAGAATCCTGCGCGCCTGGTCCCCTCCGCACGCTATTGGCAGCCTCTCGTCCCTCGCAAGCCGGCACGAGCTTGGCGCCTGTTGGACCAGGCCTCTCCCGCGGCCTCTGCGCTGCTCACCACGCCCTGCTGGGGCTCACAAACGCGCCAGGAGGGGCGGACCACTCCGCAAACCAGCAAATCTCCCTGCTGGCCTGCTGGGCCGCAGCTGATCTCGCGCCCGTACCGTCGGGCGGAGCCGGGGGGCACCCCTTGTCAGCGAGGTTGCTGCGCACTGTGTCACACGGTGCCCTACGCAACACACAATCGTTGTGGTTGACAATGGGTGAATGGTAGCGGTGTGGCCAGCCAGGAAAGCCCTCAGGCGGGGCCCTGGCGGTCGTCGTCGCCTGCAGCCGCGTCCCCGCCGCTGCCGCCGTCGGTCGTCGCCCCGCCCCTGCCGCCCTCTCCTACTGCCGCCGCCCCCGCCGCCGCCGCCGCTGCTGCTTGACCGCTGCCGCCTCCCGCCACTTCCGTGCTGATGCTGCCGCCGCTGCTGCTTGCGCCAGCTGCTGTTGTACTGCTGCTGCTGCCGCCGCCGCCGCCGCCGCCGCTGCTGCTGTCGCTGGTGCCGTCGGCGGCTCCTGCCGCGTCGCTGCCTCCATCCTCTGCGGGCAGCAGGATCCAACCTGGCAGGAGCACAGGCGCAGCGGGGCATGCGTCAGACTGGCACACATGCGTGGGCGGGTCCAGCACGCACACATGCCTGCTGGCTCCTTCCGAAGCTCTGCACCAGGCATACGCGCATGCACCAGGCACGCGCCCCTGCGTTTCCCGAGCGCCCGCCCGACAAACCGAGCGGACGCTGGCGCATCAGCCATGCCCCACGTGCGCGCATGGAAGGGTGCAGGGCTGGGCGCGGCTCCCGACGCCGAGCTTTCCCGGGCGCGCCCCCCTCTCGCGCCGAGCTCTCGGGCACCCCTCCCCCCCTCCTGCGTCCAGCTGATCCGGGCACCCACCTAAATCAACTGGCCGGTCCCATGTCGTGTGCTGCGTTTCCTGGTTGATGAAGTACGCCCGCTCGCTGTCGGCGGCAAACAGCTCCACCCAGGCAAACCTCCAGTCCTGCAGACACAATGAGTGTGGAGGCTGTGGCTTTGGTCGGAGCCACGGTAACGCTGGAGTGCAGGGCGCTGGAGTGAATGGCGCTAGAGTGCGCGGAAACAGCTGCCCCCCCCAACGGGAGGCCGACCAGTCCTGCAACGACGGCAGGGCCTGTGATGCACAGTGCCCGACCCGCAGCGATGATTGAGCAGGGGTGAGCGGCAGGAGCTGCTGTAGTGGGATGCTTAAACAAACAGAGAGCGCCTGCCATTGCCGTGCCGCGTCCTGTTTGAAGAAGTTGTGCAGGCGCCGGCAGAACCCCGGCAGATCCCCCAACGTGCCTGGCCGTTGCCGCGCACCCACCGCCCCGTGCCGTCAATCCTGCATGCGTTGCGGAGGGACCAGCGGCCAGTTCATGCAGCGCACGGCAGCAGCAAAAGTGAGCAGCAGCGGCGGCGGCAGCAGCTCCGGCAGTGGCGACGGCAGGCAGCAGCAGCGACGACGGTGCCTGCCAGGCTGCTGCTGCTGCCGCTGTTGCTGCTGCTGCTGGGACCATGAATGCTCACCAAAACCGCTCGCCGCTGTCGGGGTGGAGGTATGGGATGCTACCCCCTGGGTGATCAGCCTGCCGCACACCCGAAACTGTATTGAAGTACGACCACCTGCGTGTTTTGGAAAACAAGCAGTGACGTTTTGCTGCAATGCAGGCCGAGGCGCAGCACGCCGTGTCGGTGACGGCGGCAGGTGGCGGCGAGCGGCGGCGGCGGCGGCGGCGGCGGCGGCGCACCTGCTGTTGACGGGCGGGAGGTCGGAAGGCAAATCGGGCGGCAGGCTTGACGTCTCTGTGGCCGCTGTTGATGGCTCGCCAGGCTGCTGCACCTCGGCAAGCGCGCAGCCTGCGAGCGCCGTCAGGACCGCGATCACGCAGGCCCAAGGCCTCATGACAGCCACGCAGAAGAAACGGAACGATCGGTGGGCACAGCGGGATGAAGATGGTTGTTTATTTTGGCTGCGCTGCCGCCGTCGTCGCGCCTACCTCCGGCCATGCACCACTGCGGTGGTGCCCTGCTCAACCCTCCCCGCGGATGGTTCACGCCTCCCCTGCAGCACTTTTCCCTCTAGAGTGCAATGAATTGGCTTACACAGGAGACAAACCAGCGGCTGCAGCAGTATGTTGCGTCATGTGCCGGCACGGGAGCGGAGGCAGGCGTGCAGGGGGAGAGCGGGGTGTAACAGTTTTGTCTAATGAAATCGATGCAACGGGGTGCGGCGGGGGGTTGAGGAGGTGGCAGACGCAGTAAGGACAACAAAGCGAGCAGAGGGAGGGTTGAGCGAGCGGGACGGTGGGGAGGTGGGGAGGGAGGGAGGGAGGGAGGGATATCGTAAGCGGGGGCATGCATCTAGTGGGATGCAGGCGGGCAGGCGGGCTGTGCAACGGGGCAGCCGGACGGGTTGCGTGAGCGACCTATGTGGAAATGTGGAAGCGGCACCGCGCGGCTGCAGGGCGCCCAGCGCACTGCCCACAGCGGCAGCCGGGCGGGACCGCAGCGCGGCCGTCGCTCTGAGGCCGCCTGGCGCGCCTCGCAGCGGGCCTCACAGCGCGTCGAGGCGGGACCACAGCGCGGCCGTCGCTCTGAGGCCTCACAGCGCGTCGAGGCGGGACCAGGCGCCGTCCGAGGCCGCGTCGTTGTCCGCGTCCTCCTCCATGGCCAGCCGCAGGTACTCGGTGCAGGCAAAGCGGTCCCACTCGGTCAGCCCGTCCTCGCGCTCCTGCGGCAACCAGCGGCACCAGCGGTCAGTCGGGGGGGAGGGCAGCGAGGGGCAGGCGCAGGTGCTCGGTGCAGGCAAAGCGGTCCCGGCACACGCCGTGCGTGGTGTGGACATCTGAACTGGCGCGCCAGGAGCGGCCGCTGACCAGGCGGGCGCGGCTGCCTCATGAATTCGCTGAAGTTTCACAGAAAAGAACATGTTAAATAAACAAGCAACTTGTGTTTGAATTTTCGTTCATCCTATAACAACGGTGAGCAGTACGTGCCTGGCGGGAGACAAAGGGGTCGCGCGTCTCGTAGGCCATGAACTTGCTGAGGTTGAAGAGGACGTTGAAGAGGGTGCCGGCCAGCGGGCGTGCGCGCTTCAGGTCGTGCAGCGTGAAGTAGCGGGGGTCCTGCGGTCGGCATGAGAGCAGTGGCGTGAGTAATGTGCCGAGGGAGGCCATATGGGCGAGGCTCCCAGCAGGGCGCGGCTGGACTCGCGCCCTCTCAAAACCCCTTTTGGCGGGCAAGGAAACTCAGTGGCAGGGAGTGCAGCCAGCGCGACGGAGGCGGGTGGGGGGGAGGGGAGGCGGGCGGCGCAAGCGGTCAAACGCCCTGCACGCGACAACCGTTGGCAGGCAGGCCGGCCGCCATATAACCACCCTCACCTCTGGGTTTATCATGTCCTGCATCTGCGACATGATGTCCTCAAACGACACGCTCTCCTGCGGTACCATGTGGCACGTGTTGGGCAGTACGGCGTCGGTCAGGGCAGCATCCACGGATGGTGGCAGGCTGGGGGCAGCTCCGCAGGGGTGGGGCGACGCGGGCGCCCGGCGGCACGGCGCGGCCGGGTCGCAGCGCGCGCTGCTGGCGGGCGCCCGGCAGCGGCGCATGCGCGTGTGGACCGGGAGAAGACAGATGGGCGGCAGGGCAGGACCCTGTCGCCTGCCTGGGGCACTCCGAGCGCAGCCACACACACAACACAAGCGCTCCATGCACGACCACTGCGTGCGCCCACCTGGCTGAGGCACTCCATGCGGTGGAGCTGCTCCTCGTAGAAGTAGAGCAGCTCGTCGGGGGTCAGGCGCCCGTCGCCGTCCAGGTCGCAGCAGCTGCGAATGACATTGTGGCAGTGGGGAGGGGGATGGTTAGGTGTTGAGGGGCGGCAGGGGGACAGCAGTTCATCGGGGGCCCGGAGCCCGGCGCCGTCCAGGTCGCAGCAGCTGCGTTACAAACCAACGCGGGGGAGAGGGAGGGCGCTGAGTGAGCAGGCAGCATCGCTGCACGGCAGCAACAGCAGCGATGCGCAGCGACAGCAGCAGCAACGGCAGCTGCCACTGTGTGCAGCAACGGCGGCACCGCGGAAGCAGCCGATGGCGCGATGGCGTGGCACCGCCGCGGCAGCGGCAGCGACGGGCGCAGCGGCGCAGGCCCACGCACCGGAACCAGTAGTCGAGCGAGGCGTCTGTGCTCTTGTCCTCCTCTGACAGGATGAAGTACACAAAGTCTTCGTACCTGCGGAGCACATGTGATACACAGCACACACACGTGGTTACTGTCAGGGATGTACAGGGATGTACAGGGATGTACAGGGATGTACAGGGATGTACAGGGCACGTACAGGGCACGTACAGGGCACGTACAGCCATGTGAGACGCCCACGCCGCGCTCAGGACAACCACCGCCGTCGGAGCTGCCCGGTTGAAGTTAATACCAGTTTGAGGTGTCGCCAGAAGCTGCCCATCCCATGGCCCCCCGCCCCGGCCGCAGGCGACGTGACTCACCCCATGCTGCCGCCGCCGTTGTTGTTGGCCGCGCCGGGCAGCGACTGCACCCCCGGCTGCGGCACTCCCTGCGGCCCCGGCAGGGGCCCGCTGGTGGTGGCGCGATGGAAGGGCCGCCCCGCCTGCAGTTGGTTGAATGAGGGAGAGAAGGTTGGGTACTTGATGATGGATTGGTTGCAAGCAGCAGGGGCCCGGTGGTGGTGGCGCGGCGGAAGGGCCGCCCCGCCTGCAAGCAGCGGCGGCAGCAGCGAGCCCAACGACGTGCGTTCGTTTTTCTGTGCATCAAAGCAGCAAGCGCAGCGCAGCGCAGCGCAGCATGCACAGTGCAGCGCCCCACCTGGCTGAAGATGCGGTCGACGATGCGGTAGGTGAGGGAGTGGTTGCCGTAGCGCAGCAGGTCGTCCCTGGATATCCGGAAGTCGTGGTCTATTTGCGGATGGGAGCAGGAAAGAATGTACACGAGTCAGTACTCGTGTACAAACTCGTGTCCAGACCCCGGTGCATCCTTTCCAGTACCCTCGCACCGCCCTCCGCTTGCGCGCTGGCGCTGCGACCGTGTGGACGCTTCCGTCCCATCACACAAGCCAGAGGAAGCTGCACAGAAGCTGCATGCAACGGAGAGAAGCCGGGGAGAAGCTCACCCGTGTCCAGGTCCCAGAACTTGCAGTACACCACGTAAAAGTGCTCGTAGGAGAAGTGGCGCAGCACCTGGCGGGGAGGGAGGGGGCGCGGGGGCGCGGGGCGCGAGTCGGGTGATGCGGACGTACGCATGCATGCTGCACGACGCGCTTGCAAACATGCAGGCAGGGGCACCCATGCACCCATGCACCACGCACATGCACACATGTACGCACCCACATGCTTGCAGACAGGCGCGCATGCAAGCACGCAAGCATGCACGCCCGCTTGCGACATACAGACGTGCAGGCAGGCACGCACAGGTACCTATCCCCACCCTGTTGATGTTCTCCCGCTCACCCACGAATTTCTCAGGAAGCATGTTTTTGTTTTACTTCAACCAACCTTCACCAAAAGCAGGCACCCACCTTGTTGATGTCCTCCTGCTCATCCACCTCCCGCAGGGACGCCAGCATGTCGCCGCTGCAGCAGGGGCAAACAACACGGTGAGGAAGCGGGTTGTTTGCTTGCTGGTGGTTCAAAGAGCGAGAGCAGACGCCGGTGCCGCATCCGAGGGCAAGCGGCGACCGCCGACGCAGCACAGGCGTGCGCGCGGCGCCCGCTGCAGCGCGGAGCACGGCTGGCACCCTCGCCACGCTCAGACGGCGCACATTTGGCTGGGCCCAAGGCAGGTGGACGAGCAACTCAAGCAAGCAACACACGAGGCGTCGCTCACCGCCGGAACTCGCGCCACGCGATGCGCCCGTCGCCCAGCCGGTTGTTGGCGTAGAATATGCGGTGGATGACGGTCTCGGCATACCTGCCTCGGAACAAAGAGGAGCAGGGGGGAGCGGCGATACACGATCAAGCTCAAAACGGCAACCGGCCCCCCCCCCCCACCGCCGCCGCCGCCGCCGCCGCCGCCGGTCCCACGACAGGTGTCGCAGCGGGGGGCGCCGCCAGTGCCACAGAGGACCCTTCCTTCGGGGCGGTGGACACTGTCTGGCAGACAGGGAAGGAGGGGCGGCCAACCGCAGCACGCACCGTTCCTGGAACTCTGGAGCATCCTGCAGGAACTCCAGCCCAGGGTGGCTCAGCAGGATGCCCGCCAGCAGCGGCCGCAGGTCCTCGGGCACCACCGCGCTCGCGTTGGGCTGCGCGCAGCGGGGCATGCAAGGGCATGCAAAGCTCGGAAGGGCGTGACTGCAGCGCGCGCTGCAGCTCGCATGCTGACAAGGTTGTGCAGTGGTCGACAGGGGGAGGCCGAACAAACACCAATGGTGCCTGCCAGCCAGCCGGCCCGCGCCGCCCCGCCATGCGCTGCCCCGGGCGTGCGCCCCCCCTCTGCTCCCACCCCGCTCCCGCGCCGCAGCTTGCCTGCCGCAGGATGTCGAACGCGCGCCGCGCCTCGGGCGCCCCGCACAGGTTGTGCTGCGACGCCCACTGCAGCAGCGCCGCCGGCGCCACACGCTCCTCCCCCTTTGCCGCTAGCTTGTGAAAGAGGGGGTAGGCCAGGGAGCTGGGCAGGCTGACTATCTGGGGAGGCAGTAAGGAGGAGGGGGGAAGAGGCAGGAGGGAGGGTGAGCACCACCTGGCAGAGAGGAGGCAGGGGCGCTAGTGGGGCGTTCCACAGAAGCGGCGGCTGCTGCAGCATGCATTGTGATTCGTCCACCCACCAAGCCAGCCGGCTGCTGAGCCAGCATGTGACCCCCGTCCCCCCCGCCCGCCATCGCTCCGCTGCGCCAATCTGCCGGCAGCAGGAACCTCCATGGTGCACCACCAGCAGGGGCTGCAGCGCCCACTGCGGCATGCGTTTCAAGTCGTCCGCCTCCAGCCCCGCGGGCTTCTGGCTCAGCACCGCCATCACACAGCACCCACCTGCTGCAGCATGCGTTTCAGGTCGTCCACCGCCAGCCCCGCGGGCTGCTGGCTCAGCACCGCCATCAGCCGCTCTTCCATCGCTCGCTGCGTGTCAGGCTGCGGCCCACGCTGCGGGAAGTAAAACTGCGGTATGGACAGCAGCTGCGGCGACTGCACTCAGGGACCGTGTGGGCAGGGGAGGGCAAAGAGGGAGGGGCAGGTGAGGGACGAGGGAGAGCTGCGGTGTGGACAGCAGCTGCGGCGACTGTGGGGGCGAGGACAGCGGGAGGGGGGCGAGGGAGGAGCGAGCGAGCGAGCAACCAGCGCTGGCACGTGCAGGCTGCAGTCACGCAGACACGGGCTGTGTAGAGGCGCAGAGGGTTTGCTGTCGCTAGACGCAGCTCAGGCAGCTGTCGCTCCAGCGCTACGCCTGCAACCAAAACCTCGGCCCCCATGCATCCATGCCCCGTGGGTCCCGTCCCCGCCCCCGCCAGCGCCAGCGCACCGGCGGCAGCTTGAGCGGCGGCGCCGGCTTGGTGGAGGGCGACACGGGCGACTGCGGCACGCCGCTGGCCTTGCGTGGCGACAGCGGTGGCTGCAAGGTAACCAGGGAGCGAGCAGGGGGACGGATGAATCAGTGAATGCAGGTCGGCGTGCCGCTGCAGCGAACGTTTGGGCGGTAGGCGCAGCTGCAGCTGTGTAGCGTGCTGCCTGCAGGGCAGCACCTGGTTGGACGGCGACCCCTTGCGGGAGCCGGGCATGGCCGCCCGACGGCCATGCTTCACGTCGTCTAAAAGCTCGAGCACCTGCGGGGCAGCGGTCCGAGCGGCGGCGGCGCTGTTTGAAGGATAGCCCTTGCCGGACCGCGGCGCCAGCCGTCAGTAGCGCCGCAAACTCATGCCAAGCGCGCTCTACCGGGGGCAGCGTGCCGGGCGGCGACGAGGGCCGCGGATGGCAGCGCTCGTGGCCCAGCGCTTCCGTGACGCCGGGCCTGCTCACCAGACGCTGCGAGTCCTGCAGCGAGAACCATTGTATGAACAGGCTGTCAAGTTTCGCCTTGGAAGCGCTGGAGCTCGACATAGCTTGGCTGTGCGCCGCCGCCGACTTCATAGCGCTCGTTCAGCAAGTCATGGCGAGTTTGAACAAGTGCCGAAAGCAGAAGGACGGCCCAACGCGGGCGTGGCCGCAGGCGATTTGCGCCGGCGGCTCTGCACAGCGCGGCAGCGGCGGCGCTGCTGCACGGGTGCGCCTCACGTGGTAGTGGGGGAGCCGCTGCAGCCTGGGGGGCTCCCAGCATGTTGTAGATTGGAGCAAATACAGAGGTCTGCAGTCCTGGCACTGGTGCCAGACAGTCGCCCTGCCCTGCCGCGCCGGCGCCGCCTGATGCGACGCCGTGCAAGCTGGTCCCTGCAAGCTGGGCCCTGGCCCAAACCGCAACCCGATTACGACCCAGCCGCCCCAATCAGCCGCTCCCTGGCCGACGCTCCCACGGCAGATGTAACAGGAAGAGGGACTCAGCAGGACAGGGAGGAGCAGTAAACCGGAGCCTGGAAGAAGGGGAGCACGTCTGGCAGGGGCGAGGGACGTGGGGAGCGGGCGTGGCGGTGGCAGGAGAAAGCGTGGTGCCAGGGCAAGGCGGGGAAGGGGGAGCGAAATATAGGCATGTGACATATCACTGTCGGGAGAAGTGGGTGAATGGGCGACAGGGCGGCTGCGGCACGCAGCTGCAGAACAAAACAAATGGGGTGACGGGATGTGCGAGGAGGACAGTAGGGGGGCAGGGGAGGCGGACGGCCCGGCACCAGCAGGCAGGCGGCTGCGCCTGGGAGGCACGCACGGCGCGCCCAGCAGGCGGCGCAGCGCGTGCGCAGGCGGCGGGCGATGCTGCGCTGCACCCAGGCTACGCCCAGATGGCCAGCACGCTCATGAGGCAAAAGCCCACCAGCAGCGCTGCAAGCTTCAGCGGCACGTGCGCCGGCTCCCGGAGCTCTTTAGGGATCACTTCCATGAATGCCACGTAAAGGAACGTGCCTGCAAGAAAGCGCAGGGCGTTGGGGGGTGTTCGACTGCCGGCAGGGCACACCGTGCACGCGCTGCGCTGCGCCGCCGTCGCGCTGGGCTGCCGCCGGCCACCCATGGCCAGGCTGTTGCTGGCCCCGCCCCCGCCCCGGCCAGCGCCACCTGCGGCGCGAACGCGGAGTTGGAGGCTTCCCACGGCCCCGCGCACGACGCAGCCCAGAAACGTGTGCCCCATCAGCTGCCCTCGCCCCCACATGCACTCCATAACAGATGATGCTTCAGCGAGCAGCTGCGACTTTTCAGGACGACAGCCGTCCGGCAGTCACCTGACGCGAGGGCGGAGATGGATGCCGCGCCCACACCCTTTGCCAGGTCCGACACGATGTAACCCAGGAAGATGCCGATGGGGGAGGCAAAGGTGAAGGGCAGGATCACCGACCAGAAGCGCCGCATGCTGCGGCGGCAACGGGTGGTGAAGCGGGGCGGGGGAAGGGTTTGGCGCAGCAGAAGCGCGGCGCGCAGGTGCTGGCCAGTCCCCATGTGCCTGGGCTGCAGCGCCGCTGCTCCCTGCCTGCATGGGTCTGCCCGCTGTCCGCCTGCCGACACCGACACCCATGAGCAGCTGGCCCCGTAACCCACCTTCCATGCCTTCATGCAACCGCACGGCAACACCTCTGGAGGCGCCCTGACCCACCTTGCATCAGAGTCCACAATGGAGCTGCCCAGGGCGTACGCCGCCAGCCCCTTGTGGCTCACAATCGCGATGAAGATGTGGAGGGAGTTGCTGCGGGGGGGGGGGGAGGTGAAAAAACCATTCGTGCCGGTGAAGTGGAGGTAAGTTGGGGCGAAGCCGTGGCACCCGGCAGGGGTGTTGCAGAAGAAGTGGGAAACGAGGGCGGGCGGGGGGGTCCACATGCAGCAGGCATGCATGGAACGGCACTCCGGCCCCACGGTTGTTGTCGCCTCCGTTCCCCGCCGCCACACCCTCCCCTCAGCACCCCACACCTGATGGTCGGCTGCGCCCCCATTGCTGCGCCCTCCAGCAAAGAGTGAAAGCAGAGCGCCACCCCCATCAGCATGGCCGTCAGGAAGGAGACGTGCCTGCCGCCTGCTGCGCCTGCCGCGCCTGGCGCGCCCACCGCGCCGCCCAGCAGCGGCCCCTCGGACGCCTCTGGGGGCCCCAGCTCGAAACTCAAGCTCTCGCTGCTGTCCTGCTGCCCCGGCCGCCGCCGTCCGACCAGTCCGGCGCCCGCGGTGAAGCCGTCGATGCTGGGGCGGCGCCCCATGGCCTCTGCCGGCGCGCCGCCGCCCCGCAGGCTGCCGCCGGGGCTGCCGCCAAGCGAGCCCCCCTGCTCTAGCAGCCCCCCGTCCGCCAGGCCGTGCAGCGGCAGGAGGCTGGGGTGCGGGTCGTAGAGCCCGCCGTTGCTGCCGCCGCTGCCGCCGCGAAGCAGGCCGCCGTTGCTGCCGGCGGCGCCGCCGTGGAGCAGGCCGCCGTTGCCGCTGCCGTGGGCCAGCCCCTCTTCGAGCGCCGCGCCGCCGCTGTGCTGCCGCGTGTGCCGCAAGTGGCCGCCGCTGCCGCCCAGCACCAGCGCGCCGCTGTGCTGCCGCACCGACGCGTCGCCGGCGTCGCGCCGCGCTTTGCTGCTGTGGCGCGGCGAGGGGCTGCGCTCCAGCAGGCCGAGAGCCTCTGGCTCGCTGCTGTGCTTCCCCAGGCGCCCTGGTGCTGCCAGCACGCCGCGCTCTGCTATGCCCACGCCTGGACAAGCAGGGGGGGGGAGGACAAGAGGTTGGCAGGGAGCGGGGGATGGGAGACGTATCAGGCGGGCAGACGGCGTCCGCAGATAGAGCCAGGCAACAGCCGCAGGCGTGCCCGCCTGCGCGCCGCCCGTCCCTACCCACGCCCGTCGGCGCCGCACCTGCCAGCACCTCGACCGCGGTGCAGCTGTCCACCGCAGGCCCCTTTGTCGGCAGGCTGTGGTGGGCGCAGCCGCCGTGGCTGTGGCCGGAGGCAGAGGCGGCGATGCGGTCTGCCACCAGTGTGAACAGGTAGCCGACGCCGCAGAGGAAGGGTGCCAGGGGGAACTGCGCGGGGGGAAAGGCGCAGGCTGAAGGCAGGTGACAGGCGGCGCGTGGGAAAAAGGGTGGGGCGGGGCGCAGGGGGCACTGCAGGGGAGGCGCGGGGAGATGAGGGAGGCGACAGGGCGCGTGGGCAGGGCAGATGCCTGCAGGAGCGCGAGCGCCGCCGCTGCACGCAACGCCTGCGGAGCCGCCGCACGCCACACGCCACAACCCTCCCGCTGCCCCACAACGGTACGCCGCCCTGCGCCTTCTTGCCTGCATTTTGGGCATCTGCTTGAGTGCCTCGCCCAGCAGGTGGCAGAAGCCGGCGGATACCATCACGCCTGCAGTTGTTGACAAGCAACGCATGCACAAGTCGACACGCCGGCGGGCACACAGCGCACCGCCCGACCCCCACCTGGGCACGCTCTAAGTCTCATACCACTGCGCCGCACCAGCCGGCCACCCGTTGCCAGCACACAGACGCGCCGGCACCCGCGCCGGGTCGCGCAGCCCTTCTCAGCACCCACCTGCCGAAAGCATATTCCCCAGAACGTAGGCCAGGCTGCGCCCCGTGCCGCCTGCCAGCCGGTCGCGCCTCGCCAGGTAGGCTGGGGTGTAGGCACCCAGCAGCGCCGTCAGCGCCAGCGCCAGTGCCGCCAGCGCATCAAAGCCCAGGCGTGACACCATGGCAAGGGGGGTGCCGCGCGCCGCAGGCGGGTGCTACAGCAGTGGGTGCTTGGGCTGCCTGCGACGCGCAAGCGGCAGCGCGTGAGGCTTGTGGGGGTCGCCACGACGTGTGCAGCAGCCAGCGCAATGCAGAGTCGTGCTTGCAGGAGCTGCACTGACCTGTGGGACCCACGCAACGAGTGGCGGAGCTCGAACCGCGGCGCCGTTGCCGCCGCCGTCGCTGCCGCTAGGTGGGCAAGCGCAGTTTGGGGCGCCGCTCTGGATGTCCCGTGACGTCCGCTGCCTGCTGAAACTTCCGCGAGGC
The DNA here is from genome assembly GCA_002245815.2 of Micractinium conductrix. NCBI lineage: Eukaryota > Viridiplantae > Chlorophyta > Trebouxiophyceae > Chlorellales > Chlorellaceae > Micractinium > Micractinium conductrix. The sequence continues at coordinate 1,970,067 of LHPF02000004.1, forward strand.
GCGTGGGCGCTCTGGAGGCAGGGGACTGGTCCCGTTTGCGCGCGGAGTTTTGCGGCTTCGGGGCTCGTCGCCGCCTAGTTGCTATGCCCTAGTGGGCGGCACAAAGAGCGATCGGCATGGCCCGAAGAGTGCCGCACGCGCCTGCTTCTTTGTGTGGCCGCGCTCTGGGGGCAGCGGGGGCTGGCTTGGCGGGGCGGGGCAATGGATGCTGCTTAGAAAGTTGACAAGAACGAGGGACGAAAGGCGACCGTGCAATCTGCATGCTGGGCGCCCGCCGCTCCGAGTCGGTTACCGCTGACGGTCGGCGCGGTGCGCAGCCGGCTGCCCCCCAGGCAGCCTGCATGGGATTTCACTAAATTAACAATGGAGGTGAACCTGTCTGCAGCGTGCTGCGGTGGTTATGCTGGCCAGGCTGCATGCATTGCAAACTGGCATGCCGTTGCTCCCTGGTGCCGCTCGGCACTTGCGCTGCCACCGGTCACAACTGCAATGGGAATCAGGGGTCCGCGAAACAACGCCTGCCATGACGATGATGCAGCCAAATCCTGCCACATTACAGTTGCCACGGTGCAACCACGGCATGCGTGCATAGTCGCATAGTCGGGGCGCCGATGAAAGGTGAGTGCGGGAGGGAGGCGGGCGCAGCCAGAGAGAGCGGCCCTTGCCGGCCTGCACACCTGCAGGCCGCGTCCGCTTGAGCAAGAACGCTGTCTACATACAAGCATACAAGCAAGCAATCCAGACGGGCAATTGGGCACCAGGTGCACCACGCACGCACGCAGGGAACCGGGAAGCGGCGGAAGGCCGGCTCGACGTGCGGTGTGGCCGGCGGTGTGCAGGGCCCTCCCGCCCACCTGCAGCGCGATTAATGAGCTTTGATGCACCCCCGATGTTGCCACCGGCACTTGGAACACCTGTCGAGGCCCGAAACTAGCGAACGGGAGATGTCCAGCTGGCAGGTTTTGGGGGCTGAGGATTTGTAACTCGCCGCTGCCTCCCGGCGCGCCTGTGAAGCTTCGATCTTGACTGTCCGACAATGCTGCAGCACGTGGGGCGCCGCGGCTTGGCCGGCTTTGGCCGCGCTGTGGCGGTGAGTGCGTGTTTCGGCCGGCCGCTGCGTTCTGCCGCTCTGCGCCGCCCCCTCTGACTCCCCACACCTCTACCGATCCGCAGGCATCGAGCTCTCGTGGTTTCGCCAGCCAGGTGAGGCGCACCGCGATCGCCGCTGCCACTTGCAAGCTGCTCGGCCTGTCCCGCGGTCCCTGACGTCCCTTCTTTGTCACATTGCAGTCTGTGAGCAATGAGGAGGACTACAAGCGCTTCGCAGGAGATGCCGAGCGCAAGCAGGTCACGGTGAGGCGCCGCCGCCGCTGCCGTAGCCTACTATCCGCCGCCAGCCGGCGTTGCCGCGGGCCTCGCCGGCCGTCCATACGTGCCCGTGTTCTGCACCAAGCATGGGTGGCACCGGCGCACCGCCTGGAATGGGGGCAGCCTCCAGCCGCCGTCACTGCAGCCGCGGCGCTGCGCCGACGCGTGCGTCTTGTGCGGATGCTGTTGCGGCAGCTGCGAGGAATGCGGTGCCCGGAGGGTGTGCAGCATGGCGCAAACAGCCACAAATCCTGCAAAGCCTCTTCTCCTCGTTCAGCAGCACGCAGCAGGGCATGCCGCCGTCGCCGCCGCGCCCGCGCATGCAGCACCGCATGCACGGCGTGCACGTGGCCTGTCTGCGCACCCAGGCATATCCTGTCCCAGCGCCCTGCAGCGGCCGTTGCATGCTGCACGCAATGACGCAGCCCCTGCTGCCACACCCCGAGCTACCCGCACATCACACCATTGGAAACCCACCTGCTGCGCTGCCCTGCGTGCGCCGACCGCCCCGCCGACGACCCCTCTGCTCCTGCCCGCTGCTGCGCCCTGCTCCGCCTGCAGTGGCCGCGCGTGCTCAATGCGCCGCTGGTGGAGGTGGACCCGGAGCTCATGGACATCATTGAGCACGAAAAGAATCGGCAGTACAAGGGGCTGGAGCTGATCCCTTCCGAGAACTTTGTGTCGGCCAGCGTCATGGAGGCGGTGGGCTCGGGTGAGCGGCGCTGCTGTCGCTGTCGAAGCTTTTGCTGCTGCCGCTGCGGCCTGCTGCTGCTGCTGCCGCTGCTACGTGGCTGCCGCTGCCGCCGCAGCTGCACTTTGTTGCAAATCCGGCTGCAGCAGGAGGAGGTTGGGTAGCAGCCGCTGCTGCAGCAGCTGACCGGTGTGCCTCATTTACGACTGTGCAGCGACGACCAACCAGTGCAGCAAGGGCTAGGGCAGCAGACCATGCTTGCGCTCCTCCCTGCAGCCTTTGCATTTCTCAGGCTCGTCAACCGCTCCAAGCGATGCTGACTATGTTCAGCGTGCAGTGATGACCAACGACGACCGCCAAACCTGCACCGAGGCTCGAGGAGAGACGCTCGCTGCTGCGGTGCTTGCATTCTCCTACGCTCACTCAAACCTATTATAATGCCTGTTGTGCCGGACGCAGTGATGACCAACAAGTATAGCGAGGGTTACCCCGGCGCTCGTTACTACGGCGGCAACGAGTTCATTGATCAGGCGGAGCGGCTGTGCCAGGTGCGCTGGGACCGCCGCAGCGCGCGGTGCAGCGACGGGCTGCGCTGTCGGATTGCAGCCGCAGACGTGGCGATGCAGCGGAGGGCATGCAGCGCCCGACGCTGCTGCAGATGTGCCGTTGCAGCGACAGGCAACCATCAGCGCCAGGCAGCATGCGTGCGCCCCGCGATGAGAGCCCCGAGTGCCAGCACCCGCGACTTCATCGCTCCTGCGCCCCCTCTTCATGCGCGTGCTGCAGAGGCGCGCCCTGGCGGCTTTCCGCCTGGACCCCGAGCAGTGGGGCGTCAACGTGCAGAGCCTGTCAGGCTCGCCCGCCAACTTCCAGGTGAACTCCGTGGCGGGCGTCCGACCCACATGCCGGTGCCGCAGCTGCCGCCGCCGCCGCCGCGCCCGCTGCCGCGGCTGCCGCTGCTGCTGAAACGAGCGCTGGCTCCCGGCACCCTGCAGGTGTACACCGCGCTGCTGAAGCCGCACGACCGCATCATGGCCCTCGACCTGCCCCACGGTGCGTTCTGAGTATATACGAGATTACACTGTTTAAAATTTGACGTGTTTCTCTGGGCGGATCCGCAATGCTCTTCGATATCGTACCGCCGGCTGGGCAGGGGTGGTGGTCTGATAGGGTCGGGTTGGTGTGGAAGGCAGCAGGCCGGCACCGGCATGCTGCAGCAGCCCTGCCTGCCGCCCGCAGGCAGCAGCAGCAGCAGGGCGTGCTGCGAACACTTCCCCCGCCGGGCAGTATCCCGGGCGCCGTGTCGTCGACGCCGCGTGCCTCCCCCCCTCGCTGTGTGCCTGGTCCTGCAGGGGGCCACCTGTCGCACGGCTACCAGACCGACACCAAGAAGATCTCTGCCACCTCCATCTTCTTTGAGGCGAGTAACTGCTGCTGCTGCCCACCAGCCCACTTTAAAAAACTATTTAAAAAACTAGCCAAAACCTTGTTTTGTTAGCATAATAGAACTAAGAAGAAACACGTCCTGCCTCTTCCGTGCTGGTGTGCCGGTTGGCGGAGCGCCTGCCAGACCTCGTGCGGCCCTTCGTCGCACCGCCTGCGTTGTCTTCGTCGCACCGCCTGCGTTGTCCGCCGCGCGATTCACGGATGCTGCCCATAGACCATGCCGTAGCGCTTGGATGAACTGATGGGCCTCGAAGATCGGTGATGCAGCGCTGCTGCTCAGTTCTTGTGCTGATCTGTGCTGACAGACAGGGCACCTTTGTTTCATCCAATGCAACCCAATACAGACCATGCCGTACCGCCTGGACGAGTCAACCGGTCTCATTGATTACGACATGATGGAGAAGACCGCCACCCTGTTCCGGTGAGAGCTTTCGGTCAGCTTCTGGCTAGCTTCCAGGCAGCGCCCCCCTGTGCAGCCGAGGCGGCTGCCGCCGCGCCTGCCGCGGTCTGCCGCCATGCTTGCGGCCTGCCGACGACGGCCGCCGCTGCAGGTCCTGCAGAGATAAGCTGCCGCCGCCGCTGCCGCATTTCGCTGTTGCCGCTGTCGCCGCTTCTTGCCGTTGCCGCTGCCACCGCTGCCGCTGCCGCCTGCCGCTCGCTGTGCCCCACTGCCGCCGCCGCCGCCACCGCCGCTGCCGCAGGCCCAAGCTGATTGTGGCGGGCGCCTCCGCCTACACCCGCCACTACGACTACCCCCGCATGCGTGTCGTCGCCGACAAGCACAACGCCGTGCTGCTCGCCGACATGGCACACATCTCCGGCCTGGTGGCCGCCGGCATCGTGCCCTCGCCCTTTGACTACGCCGACGTGGTGACCACCACCACCCACAAGGCGAGGCTCACACAGTCAATAGGGCTCGAACAAGGCATCATGCATGGCTCGGACATCATGCATGGCAGCTTGAATTCGATTGTTCTTCAACCAAACAATCCAAGACGTGAGAGTTCCAGCCCAGCCAGGCCTTGCTGCCCCTCCCAACCTGCCCCTCCCACCGCCCCTGCCTCTCCCCCCGCCCGCCTGCCGCAGAGCCTGCGCGGCCCCCGTGGCGCCATGATCTTCTACCGCAAGGGGCAGAAGGTGAGCAGGTTGGACGCACACGCCGACGGCAGCACCCACCAGCAGCAGCAGGGCAGCATCGTGGGCAGCAACAACAGCCGCCGCAGCAGCAGCCGCGCCGCAGCCGCCGCAGCCGCCGCCCCGCCGCCGCCGCAGCAGCACCCCACATGCGCATACGCGTGCCGCCCACCAACCCACCGGCCACCCGCTCCATCCCACCCACCCACCCACCCTGCCTGCTGTTTGGTGGCAGGGCACCGACAAGAAGGGCAACCCTGTGATGTACCACCTGGAGGGCCCCATCAACTTCTCTGTGTTCCCGGGACTCCAGGCGAGCGCTTGCCTGCATGCAGGGGCGGGCTGTGGGAGGGGGGCAGCAGGGGCATGGGGTGGGCCTGCCGGCGCGGCCCGCGCGCGCGGTCCCGCCGACGCCGACGCCGACGCCACGCCTGCTGGAAGCTGGGGTGCCGCGCCGGGGGCTGCCGCGCCACTTCTGCCCACCTTCCTCGACCAGCTTTTTGCTGCTGTGGCGCCGTTGCCCGGCGCCTCTTCAGGCACTTCACTGCTCCGTCCCTGCTGCAGGGCGGCCCCCACCGCCGCACCACGTCTTGCTCGCCACGCTTGCATGCCTGCCGACAGACACTCCTGCCCCTGTTGTTCTCTCACTACGGCCGCAGGGCGGCCCCCACAACCACACCATCTCTGGGCTGGCGTGCGCGCTGAATCAGGCGGCCACCCCCGAGTTCAAGTCGTACCAGGAGCAGGTGGGTGGGTGCCTCCAGGCGGTAGTATCTCAAGGCGGTGTCTCAAGGCGGTGGTATCGCAAGGCGGAGCCTGGAGGCGTATTAGGAGCAGGTGTTGTATCCGCGGCCCCCCCCCCCCCCCCCCCCCCCCCCCCCCCACCACACACACACACACACACCACCTCCGCAGGGCGCTTCGCTGTGCGCTGGCACCGGGCCTGCCCGACCGCTGCTGCGCCTGCCCTGCCCTCACGTGCCGCTGCGCCCCCCCCCACCCCCACCCCCCCACCCACCCCACCCCACCCCACCCCCCCACCCCACCCCACCTTGCGTCCCTCACCTCTGCAGGTGCTTAAGAACAGCCAGGCCCTGGCGCAGGGCCTGCAGAAGCGCGGCTTCTCCCTCGTGTCTGGCGGCACCGACAACCACATCGTGCTGACCGACCTGCGGCCCAAGGTGCGCGGGGGCGCCGCTTGATGCGTCTGCTTCCTTGCCGCCCTGTCGCGCTGCCCGTGACCTTGCCACGGCCTCCTCGTCCTGGCAGCCATTGTGCTGTGCGCATCTCCACCCTACCCCGACGTCCAGCTTTGCCACCCACTCAACACTGCAGGGCGTGGACGGCTCCCGCGTCGAGCGCGTGCTGGAGCTGGCCCACATTGCAGCCAACAAGAACACGGTGAGCATGCCTGCTTTCACTCTGGTCTTGCGCCTCGCCTCAGCATGTCGTGGGGGCGCAACGCCGCCCCATCTCGGCTGCCTACGCACGCTGGCTCGCAGGGCGCCCGGCTTGCAGGCCAGCTGGCGTTTTGCCCAGCGCCCCTCCCACGCTCACTCCCCCCCTGCACGGACCCACCCTGGGAACCACCCGCAGGTGCCCGGCGACGTGTCTGCCATGGTGCCCGGCGGCCTGCGCATGGGCTCCCCCGCCCTCACCAGCCGCGGCTTTGTGGAGCGGGACTTCGAGCAGGTGGCGGAGTTTGTGGACCGGTGAGTGCTTGCACTTGCCGAGCGCGCTTTTCGACGATCCACCTCCGTGCTGCTGCGCGGCAACCCTGCCGCGGTCCTGCAGCAGGTGCTGCTGCGGCGTCGGCGGCGGCCCCGTGCCCCAGCTGCGCCGCCGCCGCCGCCGCCGTCGCCCGCAGCAGCCAGCCTCAACCCCCAGCGCCCTCCTCCTCCCCCGCTGGCGCTGCCACTGCAGGAGCGTCAAGATTGCGGCCGACCTGAAGAAGGCGAGCGGCCTCAAGCTGAAGGACTTCCGGTGCGCGTTGTGGGGGGCGGACGACGGCTGTGTCGCGTTGCCGGGCCGGCAGGCAGGAGCACCGTGTCGCAGCTTGCAGCTGTTTGCCGTCTGGCAGCTCTCCGACTCTTGCGCATTTGCACTGCAACCATCCACCTGCTCGTCTACCTACCCACCCACCCACCCACCCCACCCCACTCATGCGCACAGGGAGCTGCTCGAGAAGGAGGAGCCTGCTGCGCTGGCCACGCTGCGCAAGGAGGTGGAGGACTTTGCCAAGCAGGTGTGTGGGTGGGTGGGGTGTGGGTGGGTGGGGGGGGGGGGGGGGGGGGGCCCTTATGATGAATTGATGAATCGATCGGGCAGTGAATCGGAGTGGACCAGCCTGCCATACTTGGAGGGCTTTGCCAGGCAGGCAGGTGGGTGGGCCTGGTTCAACCATCCATCCGCGTTGCCCCCCTGTGACCCCCTACCCCTCTGCAGTTCCCCACTATTGGCTTTGAGAAGGCACAGATGCGGTACAAGGACTGAGCGGCCAGGCAGTACAGCTGCCCCAGCAGCGCACGGAAGCGCAGCGCCGCGCAGCGGGCCAGGCGGTACCGCTGGCCCGGCCCTCGCATGCGCTGCTGCACCTTGGACTGAGCGGTCAGGCAGCAAACACGTATTGAGCGGGCGCGGCAGGCCTATTCTGCGCCTGCCTACTCGCGGAGGGGCGCGGCCCAGCGCAGCCCGCCACACCCCGGCGCATGCCCTCCCGCGGTTCCCCCCCTCATTTCATCGTTCGTCAGTAGGCAGGGTTATTTTTCCATGCATGCCCTGCATAACTCGCAATCCGTCGTCCCTACCACACACCCACGCACACGCAAATCTGTTGCTGCTGCCGGCGGACAAGAGCCCCTCGCCGCCGCCGTGCTTGCACGCCCCGCTCTCCCCCTTTTGCACCCCGTCAGATGTCCCGTCTCCCCCCGCTCGCAACGCCACGTCCCCGCCCCCCCCTGCACTGTCGTTCTTGCACGCTGCCCCCGCGCACCCTCCCTCTGCTTCAATCTGCCCATTCCTGACCACTGCAACACAACCGACGCTTCTCCGACGCAAGGCTACAGCCGCAAGCGAGGAGGGTAAGAGATGTGGGGCATGGAGGGGGGGGGGGGGGGCCTCGGCTACATGGCGGCAATGTGGAGGAGGCAGCAAGCACTGGGATCTCGCTGCATGCCGGCATGGGGTTGGAGGAGCGCTACCAGGGGCATGCAGGTAGGAGAGGAGTGCATTGCCGGCGGGCCACGATGCTCGGTGCGCTTGCGCAGCCAGCACTGCCGCGCCCCCCCTGGCATGGCTCTTCCCAGTCGTTCCTTCATCTGTAAACAAGCCGCCAGCGGCCGCACCAAGCGCGAGAGACTCCAGCGGCAAGCCCGGCGGCATCACAGCCGCTGGCTCGTCGAGGATGCCAGCTGGCTCACCCGGGAGCGAGGCCAGAAGGTTCAGGACACGATTTCTTTTGGCTCGTCGACAGCTGCGGCAGGTGGCCTACCTCAACCAGCTGTAAGCGGCGTGTTACAGTTGCATGTCAGTTGCGCAAATCAAGCTGACGCCGGACAAACGGTTGACACTCATGCAGAAGAAGAAGAACCAGGTTTGAGCTGCGCTGGTGCTGGAATCAGTGGTGACATGCACGACGTCCCCCTAGAGCTCTCCAGCAGTACCTTCCTGCCTCAGCTGTCGAGGTAGTGGCAGGCCGACAGGCGCAGGCGGCGCCGCTCGACCAACGGGCGCAGGCTTTCCACACGCACCAGCCGGCACTTGCCTGCCGGGCAGCAAGGAGGGGGCGGGAGAGGGACGGTGCATGGGTGTGGTTGGGAGCAGAGCTGGCAGGCATGTTTGGAGGCAGACATGTCTTGGCCGGCCGGCAGGCGGGCGGGCAAGCAGGCTCACCGATGTTGATGTGCTGCATGTGGGGGCTGGCCTCGACCAGAGCCCAGATTCCGCGGTGGGTGACCTGCGTGCAGGCAAGCGGCGGCACCGCGCTGGTTCGCTTCAGCAGCAGCAGGAGGGTTGGCAGGGCGGATGTATGCGTGCGTCGGTGGGAAGCCGATGTGCTTAAACGTCTTGGCGGGGCACCTGCAGGCAGACTGCAGGTGGGAGCTGGCCCCGCCTCACACCTCACAACAAAGAACGCTTGCATGCAAGGGGCACCGGCTCGGCGGCGCGCGCAAACCAGCAGGCAGGCAAGAAGGGGCGGCAGCGCCTGCGGGACGTTGCATTCTACGGGACGCACGCATTGCATTCATTGGTTGAACGATCGAAAAACAACACAACTGCACTGTATTGGTTGACTGACTGGCTCACCTGCGGGACATGGTACAGCTCCAGCTCCTGCAGCAAGCATGCCCGCTGCCGCTGCCGCTGCTCCGCGGCTCCAAGCCCTCCATCTCCAGGCTCCATCGCGGCAGCGCTGCCCTCCACAGCTGGCAGCGGCGGACCCCGGGCACGTGCCGCGGCCGCCCCAGCGGGGCCAGCGTCGCACGCGGCGGCGCCATCTGCCCTGGCCAGCGCGGTCAGGCCGGCGTCCGTGATGCGAACGCAGAAGGAGAGGGCCAAGGAGCGCAGGAAGGGCAGGCGGCCCAGCTGGGCAAGCCCAGCATCTGCGCAAGTTCACGATGATGGAAGGGCATGGCATCAGCTCGAGGGTTGTGTGCAGCGCAGCAGGCAGCGCTGCTGCTAGACCTGCCATGGCCTCGGTGGCGAGGCATGCTGCTCAGTCGCTGCTGCTTGCAATCGGCCAGGCGCTGCTGCTTGCAATCGGTCCCGCTGACGCACCTGACAGTGTGCTGCAGTGCCGCAGGTCCAGGGAAATGAGGTGCCTGAGCGGGGCCAGGGCCAGGGCGGGCCGTTTAGCAGCACCGAAACATGACTGACACAGGCAATGCACAGGCAATGCCCTCCCCTTGCCAGCGCGCGCTGCTGTGCCACGCGTGCCTGCCGCGCGCCACCACCACCACCACCACCCCTCGCACCTGTGGTTGCTGACCAGGCAGCGGCGCATGCATGGGCGCCAACAGGCCGGCCGCAAAACCCCGCCCTGTCGACCCTCACTTTCACACTCCCCTCCCCGTGTTGTGCTGGCCCACACAGCACCAGCGCTCTGATCTCACCTGCAGTTGCTGGCCAGGCGCGCCGCGGTGGAATCGGCGTTGAAGAGCAGGCCGCGCACGGCGAGCGCGCGCAGCCCGCTGCACCGCGCCAGCAGCTCGCAGATCGAGCCGTCGGTCGCCGCGGTGTGGCTGACGGTCAGGCTGGTGAGCTGAGCGGCCAGGGAGGGGCTGCTGGCAAGCCGGCCTAGGCCGGCGTCGGTGACGCGCCGCGAGCCTGCACGCAGAAGGGCGAACGAACGTCCATGTCGAGCAACGCGAGGGGAAAGGGGTGGGGGGCAACGCGGCAGGGCGCGCCACAGCTGCTGCAACGCGCATGCGACGGTCCCGGCAGCGGCGACCCCACGCCCATCACGAGGCTTCCAGTTCAAACACCCCGGCGCGAACCCACGCACCAACCAACGACAGCTCTCGCAGGCCGGCGCAGTGCGTGGCAATGTGCTGCAGCGCGGCGTCGCCCACGCCCCTGCGTCACGGGCGTGGCACACGGGTCGACGAGCGGCGACGAAGGGCACCGACGCAGGCCCAGCGTGTGCGCTGCATGCTGCCCAACCGTGGTGTGATGGCAGCGCCCCTCCCTGCGTCGTTCCGTTCTGCCCAGCTGCACCTCCTGCGGGCGGCACCTGCCGGGGTGCGGCTGTGCCGTGGGCAGGAGTGCCAGGTGGCCCGGCCCGGGCCTGCTTGCAGCTGCTGCACTGATTGTCAGCCTCCCTCCTGCGCCCGCCTGCCTCCGCACCGCTGCCGGCACGCCTGCCCGTCCCTCCCTGCCCCCACCCACCAGACGCGGTGACGCTGCCCAGTGGACAGGTAGGCAAGGTGGCCCAAGCTGCTTGACAAGTTGGCGACGGCGAGGGAGCGGAGGCACGGGAGGCCGCGCGCGGCGTGCAGCACGCCCTCGTCCCCCACCGCTGTGTGCTCCAGAACCAAATCCTGGTGGTGGTGGTGGTGGTGGGTGGGTGGGTGGGTGGGCATGTGTGTGTGTGTGGTGTGTGTGTGTGTGGTGGTGGGGGGGGGGGGGGGGTCAACGGATGATGCAGAGCCAGAGCGCTGTGCAGCAAGGGCAGAGTGGGGGCGCTGTGCAGGCCGCATGCGTTGTCCCACGGCTGTGTGTGTCGCCTCCTGCTGGGACCAAGAGCGAAGGAGGAAGCCATGAGTGGTTCATGGAGGTGGTCAGCGCAGTCGCGCGTTTCGCGCAGCCCACGTGCCCAGCCTGAGGTCACTCCTCCCCGGGATTCGGATCCACTCTGGCCTGCTCTGCAGCCGCTCCCGCCCAGCAGCCCCGGCGCGCGCCTGCAGCTGCTTGCAGCGCATCGCCACCGACCGCAGGCCCGAGTCGGTCACGCCGCCGCAGTGCCGCAGCGCCAGGCGGCGCAGCCCGAGGCAGCCCTGCAGGAGGAGGAGGTCGTCCGTTCGTTGGTTTGTCGGGTCGGCGGCGCCGCGGCAGCACAAGGTGTGCAGCAGAACATGCGTCGCTCATCGCGGCGGTTGCCGCTTCCCTTCTGTTATCTGCCTGCGCCAGACACAGCCGGCGCAGCTGGCAGAGCCCCTTTGCCCTCTGTGCCCCACCCCCTTGCCTGTGCCAGGCACAGCAGGCAGTCGTCGTCAACCACCGGCGCCTCCAAGCTCTCCTCTGAAATGCACACGTCCTGTCGCACACGTCGCGGGGCAGGGTTGGCACGCAAGCATGCTCGGTGCGCTGCTTGCGGCGCTGTCCGTGGCAACAGGCAGGGGCGACAGGCAGGCAGGCAGGCGGGCGGGAACCCACAGAGTCATCAGTTCGGTCGTATGGCACATTCGCACAGAGCAAATGTCGGGCGTGTGTACAGGCAGGGGGGGGGCCGCCGTGGGCGAACGCCGACCTGCTGCACGTGCTGAGTGAGCCAGCTCATGCAGAACCCCTGCCGCAGCAGCAATGCCAACGACTACCGACCTCTAGCAGCGGGCAGTTGGCGGCGATGGTGAAGAGGGGTCGGAAGCCGAGCTGGCGGCAGGGTGGGGGGACAGAGCGGGCAGCGGGGGTGAGCGTGGCGCAGGCCCCCAGGTGCGGGTCGACACAGGCAGGAGCCAGGCGGGCGGCTCGGCTGAGCGGCAGCACGCAGGCCGGCAGCGTGACCACCCAGCCAGAGTGGCGTCGCGCTCTTCCCTGGAAGCAGGACCTGCATTCCCTAAAGACCTCCGCTGCACCTCCTTAACAATGTCGTAAAAAGTGCAAGCAGTCGAGTGGTTGGTTCACCTGCTCGGGCTCTTCCCCGCCCAGCAGCAGCCCGACGGGGGGCCGCCGCGCCACGCAGCAGTCCAGCACGCGCAGCTGGGCGCACCGCTCCCCCACCTGCAAGCAGGGCAGGGCCAGCGGAGGTGGCAGTGTGAGGTCAGGAGGGCCGCGCGTAGGCTGGTGCGCCGGCTGCCTCCTGCCCGTGCTGCCCGCCCCGCCTGCCTGCCTCCCCTCAGCCCACCGTCAGCATGCCTCTCTCGCTGATGCCGGGGCAGTCGTGGAGCACCAGCGCCGTCAGCTGGCGGCAGCGCTGCAGGCAGGGGAGAGGGGACACACGTGCGAATGATGTCGACGGCGCGGCGCACCTGCGCCACCAGCGCCAGCCCTCCATCCCCCATCGCGGGAGCAGCGCAGCTCAGCACACAGCATACACAGCACATCACAGCGGGCACAGCAGGCACAGCGCACCTGCACCACCACCGCCAGCCCGCCGTCCCCCACGCGCGAGCAGCGCAGCAGCCCCAGCCGCCTGCAGGGCAGCAACGCGAGGCACACAGGCGCCGCGTCCTTCAGCGGTGCGCACACTGCGCAGCTGCTGCTGCACAGGCGCTGCTCATGTCGCCCAGCCCTGCAATTCCGGGGGCGCTTCCACGCGGGTGCGGCGCAGCGGGGCGTGCGCTGCCCGGCGCACCTCAGCCCGGTGCAGTGGCGCGCCAGCGCTGCCATGCCCAGGTCCCCCACATCGTCCAGGTAGTAGGGGGAGGAGGCGTTGAACATGCAGTCCTCTCCGCCGCGGTGGCCTGCGGTGGCGGCTCAGGTGTGGAAGCAAATGTGGGGCAGAGGGGCGGTGCCTGCGAGGGCGTGCAGCCACGCGGCGCCCCTGCACAGGCCACACCCAGTCTGCGCCCCTCTGCAACAGCCCCCCCTCTCGACCGAGCCCCCCCTCTCGACCGAGCCCCCCCTCTCGACCGAGGCCCCCCTCGCGACCGAGGCCCCCCTCGCGACTGAGCCCCCCCTCTCGACCGAGCCCCCCCTCTCGACCGAGCCCCCCCTCTCGACCGAATCCCCCCTCTCGACCGAGCCCCCCGCTGGACGAGGCCCCTCTGTACTGTAAGTGACAGCCCCCCCCCCTGTAACAGCCCCTTTTGTAAGAGGGCAAAAAGGCAAAGACGATAGGCCCCCCACCCACCGACGACGAGCTCCTCCAGCTGGGGGCAGCTGCGGGCCAGGACGCACAGCACGGCGTCGTTCGGCCGCACCTGCGTGTCGTTTGGGTTTGATGCAAGGCAGGGCAGGGACGCGCATTGGGTGCCGGGGGGGGAGGGAGGGAGGAGAGGGGCAGGGTGCAGCGCCGCAGGCCCAAGCCTGCAGGCGAGGCGAGCTGGAGGTGACGCCACGGTGCGGCGCGGCGCTGATCTGGTGGCGAGCCGCAAAAGCGACGCACACACGCACGCACACGCACGCACGCACACGCGCACACACACACGCACACGCAGCCTCACCAGTCGGTTGCATGTTGCAGTGTTGGACAGGTTTACCAGCCGAAGGGAGCGCAGGTCGGGGCAGGACTGTGGTGGTGGGGGTGGGGGGGGGGGGGAGGGGGGGGGGCGGCGCACGGAGGGGAGGCAGAGGGTGATGGGTAAGGCGGGTGACGGCCGCAAGTCGGGGGATGGGCAAGGACAGGTGAGGGAAAAGCACGTGGAAGGAGGGGCGCGCCGCGCCGCACCCTAAACCCTAAAAAGCCCCTGCGCCCACGACACAGGCAGGCCGACCGTCCACCCTCCGTGCCCACGTCGACAGCTGCAGCGGGCACCGACCCTCAGGAAGGAAGCCAACCTGATTTGCGGTTCGGCTTACGTTGTTTTACCCGTGGCTCCAGCCTCACCCGCCACCCAACCACGTTCCCGCATTCCGCCAAAGTATCAGCAGCATGCTTCAGGTTTGTGTGGCGTCACCTGCGCGACCAGCTTCAGGAGGTAGCCGTCGACCGGCGGGCACTCGGAGTCGACGACCGCCGCCGCCAGCGCCGCCGCCGGCTGCCAGGGCTCGCCGGAGAGGGCACGGGCCACAGCATCCGCTGCAGCCGCCAGAGGGACCTGCAGCAGAGCGTGGCTGTGCAGGCTCGCTGCGTTTGCGTGCCCGGAGCACCGCGAACGAGAGCAGCTGCAGCTGACCACGCATTCGTGCTTGCCTGCACTTGCTGACGGCACCCGGCTCGGCCAGTGTGGCCCACCCTCTTCTAAGACAATAGACAGCAGGAAATTTCCCCCAAAGACAGACATTTACATTGATTGATTGATTGATTGATTGATTGATTGATTGATTGATTGATTGATTGATTGATTGATTGATTGATTGATTGATTGATTGATTGATTGATTGATTGATTGATTGATTGATTGATTGATTGATTGATTGATTGATTGATTGATTGATTGATTGATTGATTGATTGATTGATTGATTGATTGATTGATTGATTGATTGATTGATTGATTGATTGATTGATTGATTGATTGATTGATTGATTGATTGATTGATTGATTGATTGATTGATTGATTGATTGATTGATTGATTGATTGATTGATTGATTGATTGATTGATTGATTGATTGATTGATTGATTGATTGATTGATTGATTGATTGATTGATTGATTGATTGATTGATTGATTGATTGATTGATTGATTGATTGATTGATTGATTGATTGATTGATTGATTGATTGATTGATTGATTGATTGATTGATTGATTGATTGATTGATTGATTGATTGATTGATTGATTGATTGATTGATTGATTGATTGATTGATTGATTGATTGATTGATTGATTGATTTCCCCGATAGACAAACACACCTGAGGCGGCGGCAGCTCCAGATGCAGGCGCTGCAGGCATCGGCAGTGCTGGCTGCACATGCGCAGGAGGGGGAGGGGGCAGCGTCGGAGTCGGCAAGGCAGGCGAGGCGCAGGCGCTGGTGGCACAGCAGGCAGATGGCGCTGTTCCCCGCCTGTTGCCGCTCCCTGCAGCGCTGCCGGCACGAAGCCAAGGAAGCAGCAGCGCCGTGCAGGCTCTGCCTAGCCACCCTTGCCCCCGCAGGGCCGTCGGCGCGGTGCGGACGGAGCCCTTGGCCGCACGCAACACACGAGCGCCGCTGCATCAACAGCAGTACCGGCAGCACTTTGTGCTAACAGAGTTGTTCCCCCTGCCTGTCAGTCACACAACAGCCACCTGATGTAATGCAGCGCCGCCGGGACGTAGGCCAGCGAGCGGCGGTGCAGGCGGTGGGAGGCCGCGCCGCTGGCGCCGCCCGCGCCCAGCAGCAGCAGGTTGAGCTGACGTGGCAGCAGGCGCAGGTCGGTCGAGGCGGCCACCTCCCGCTTCAGCTCCAGGGCCCTCTGCAGCAAGTATTTGCGGGGTGCCGGGTGGCGGGTGCACCAGCAAAGGTTCATGGCGAGACAACGTGCCTGCAGCAACCTCGTTCGCTGCAGTTCCACCGGCCCTGTGCATGCTGGATGAGCAGCAGGCAGTCCACTGCCCTTCGCAGTGTCAGCATGCAAGCATCCAGTACTTCGAAGGCCCGGCCACATGCTGCGGCCGCTCCCGGCTCTCCCAGCCTGCCCTCGTACCCGGCAGAGCGCCGCAAATGCGAGGCTGGCGCAGCTGGCGGTGGCCAGGTCCCCCAGCCCCAGGTGGCCTAAGATGACGTCCTGCAGCGGCTCCGGCAGCTCAAACAGCGCCAGCTGCAGCGGCACGTCCGCCCACGCCGGCGCCGGCGGTGGCGGCGGCGCCAGCGGACGCAGCAGCGCGGGCGCGGGCTGGGGCGGTGTCGGCGGCGCATGCGGCTGCTCCGCGAAGCTTCCAATTGCGCTGGGCATGGCGCAGGGGCGGCGGTGTCGCGGGGAGAGGGGGGAGGATGCGCGCGCGCTGCCTCGGTGGCTGGGGCGACGGGGCGCGCTGCAGGCCCGCGCTTGGAGGTTGGAGCAAATCCGCGCGGAGCGTGACAGAGCGTTGGAGGAGCCTCGGAACATCGGGGCCAGGATGGGGCGGCAGCGCAGCGCGTAGCAGGAGCTGCGCCAGGGCTTCCGCATGCATGCTGGTATTTTTTCCATCGAGGAAGGCCTTCCATCCCCTCAATCATGACAATTAATGGTGAACCAGCCGACTCGCATTAGAACGGGGTTCTTGTCCCCTCGCCCAGCAACACACGCTGCACAGGTCAAGGAGTGAGGAGGTCGGGGGCCATGAGGTCGGGGCCATGCCATAATCCTCTACCTGGAGGCACTCCGGGTGCAAAACCAAAGTAGTGCTGCAAGCGGCTGCCGCCGCGCCGCTGCAGTGCCGCCTGCGGGCGCCAGGTAGGGCTGCAGTGCCGCCTGCTGCACCGCCTCGGGCTGCAGGGGCTGCCGCTGCTGCAAATCAGGCGCAACGCCAATCTCCGTCAGCGCACTCAGAGTCTGCAGCTGCGCTGCTCGTGGCAGCTGAGGATCTTCGCAGGCGACGGCTGAGTGCTTCGAGAGGGGTGGGGCAGCAGCAGGCGCCCGCTGCAGCATGCTGTGTGGACACCGGGGGTGTTAGTGTGTCGGTGTCAGTGTGTCGTCATATCCCAAACCCTGGGCTCGGCCTCCCAGCTCTGGCACGCGCCCAGGGTGGCGCTAAGCTGGCACCGGTGCTATTTCCGGTATGAGGGGGCGGTAATGAGCAGGTGCCCAACTTCCGCTACCGGGCGCCGGGGTTCAGATTCCCACCACCCACACTACAGTTCAGCATGGCTACCACCGCAAGGTGGGAGCCGAGGGGGCACGGTGGGCGCGACCCTCGCATGCCGCTACGGAGGTAGCCCCGCTGCACGCCGGCCGCGCCGCCGGCATGCGCCAGCGAAACTTGCGAGGGAGGCCGCCGGCGCTGCCAGGAAGGCTGATAGGGGAGTTCCTCCGGTGGGGGGTGCTGTGGTCATGGGGGAGATGTTGGGGGCGGGGGGCGGGGGGGGAAGAGGTTGGGGCGCTTGTCGCGCAGGTCGCTGTACAGCGTGCACTCAAAAATGATGTGCCGCGTGTCCTCCACCAGCCCTGGCCGGCCGTGGCTGGCGCAATGCTGGCAGATGCGCTCTGCCAGTGGGCGGCGCTGCATGGGAGCGCCGTGCCCCCCTCGCGCGCGCTGGGCTGCCTGGTGCTCCTGTTGCGGCGATGGCGGCGGCTTTTGTCGCTGCCGCTGCCGCTGCCGCTGCCGCTGCTGCTGCTGCTGCTGTTTGCTGTACGCCGCTGCTGCTGCTGGCTGGCTGTTGGCTGCAGGGGGTCAGCACCGGGTGCTGCGGGGGTGGGTGGCACTGAAAGCACCGGTTTTGTGGCGCTGAATAGCACCGGTTTTTTCGGGTGGGGGGTGGGGGGTGGGGGTGGGGGTGGGGGTGGGGTGGGGTGGGGGGGGGGGGGCTCGGGTGGCGGTGGCGGCGGCTTGCTGCCGAACAGGGCCGGAAGTACGGCACCTCGCTGTTGGGGGCCACTGCCGCGCTGGCACGGTCGCGGATCACGCCAAAGAAGGCAGTGGGGTCTGCCGCCAGCTCCTCTGCTCTCTTGCCGTGTAGCGCCCATGCTGCCCACAGCGCACCCCTGACCTCCTCTGCCAAGCCCCATCCCCGTGCCCTGCAGGTGCGTCTCGCCAGCTTGCTCGCCTGTTCAGCGCTGTGTAACAATCCCCTGGCCAGCCCTCCCCCGATCCGTCCATCTGTCCTATCTGTCCATCTGAGTGCTTACGCCTCTGCGCTAGTCGTCAGGGCAAGCTTCAATGGATGAGTGGGGGATTTGCAGCAAGCCGCAGGCAGCCCTCGTTGTGTCGTGGCGGCCTCTCATGTGCCGTCAGAGCACTGGCGGCTGCGTGCTCTCCACCCTTGCCGTCCAGGCGCGTCCCCTGGCACCGTGGGGCGAGGCCTGGACAAGGTCTGAAGGTAAGCAGGCAAGGGGTGGGTGGGTGGCGTTAGCTGTGGTGTGAGGAAGGGCGGGACCGTCAACTCTCTGCACTCCCCCGCCCCGCTACTGCACCCCTGATCAGGTCAGTGGGCCTGCGCATTCATTTGCTCTAGCAGGTGTAAGTCAGTCAGTCAGTCATGACCTCCTCTGCCAAGCCCCATCCCGTGCCCTGCAGGGGTGTGTCTTGCCAGCTTGTGTCTCGCCGCACGCACCGGCCCTCCCCCGCTCCTTCACGCCCTCTGGGCACCACCACACTGGATGTTATACACCACCCCACTTGATGCTGCCCATGCCTCGCCCCCCCGACTTGTGCCCACAAATGCGAAAAGCAACTTCGACCACGGCATGACTCGAAGTTAGGAACGGGGTTGGCTGCGCCCTGCTGCCGGCAGCAGGGAGAAAGGAAGGCCTAGGGTGGGACAGCTAGGGCGGGGGCTTGTCCTAGTTAGGTCGGACGCCCCTCTCGAGGGTGACTTGTCAGCAAGCCGCAGGCAGCCAGGTTGCTGTTGCTGTTGGGGCGGCTCATGTGCCGTCGGAGCACTGGCGGCTGCCTGCCCTCCACCCTTGCCTGCCATCTGGAGGGGGGCGAGGGGTGGGTGGGTGGCGTCAGGTGTGGAAGGGTGGGACCGTCGACTCTCTGCACTCCCCCGCCCTTTCCTCCCCGCGTTGCACCCTGACGCCAAGCCCCGTGCCCTGCAGGTGTGTCTCGCCAGCTTGCCGCCGCCCCGTCCATTGTCCGCACACACCAGCCCTCCTTGTCAGCGTGCATCTGGAGACGCGGCATCGGGGGACAGGGGGGAAGGTAAGCAGGCAAGGGGTGGGTGGGTAGCGTTAGCTGTGGTGTGAGGAAGGGTGGGACCGTCAACTCTCTGCACTCCCCCGCCCCGCCACTGTACCCCTGACCTCTGCCAAGCCCCATCCCCGTGCCCTGCAGGGGTGTGTCTCGCCAGCTTGTTAACGATTCCCTGGCCAGCCCTCCCCCGATCTGTCCAATCCGAGTACTAGGCCTCTGCGCTAGTCTACAATGAATGAGTGGGGGATTTGTCACGTGTGCCGCCAGCTGAACGCTGAGCAGGCGGCTGCCTGCTCTCCACCGTGACGTCCAGGGTCCCCTGCCACCGTGCATCTGGAGATGCGGCATCGGGGCGTGAGAGGGTAAGCAGGTAAGGGGTGGGTGGCGTTAGCCAGGGGGGTAGGGCTGCACTACATTTCGTATGTGGGATATCTGCGCGCCCTTGTGCATGTCCGCTACATTCCATACCGCCAATATAGTCAATCTTAAGTTGTTTGGAGAAGAGCAGAGGCCTGCAGCGCCCCGGGGGGACCAATCGCAATTGGTCTGGCCGCAGGCACACTTCTAAGCGCTCCAGCCTCACGCCATGGGTGCGGGGTGTCATAAAAACGCGGTCGCAGGCCCTCACCGCGGCGCAACGGTGTGCACATGCCGCTGGGAAAGCGGAGGCGAACCCTTCTGCCGCCTTCTGGTGCGGCGAGTTCTGCGCAGTTTAGCCCGCGCCGCGTCGCGCGATGCGCTGTGTGCATCTTCGGAAGACTGTAGGGAGCGCGGCAAGCTCTGCCGACGGTTTGGGCAGAGTTGTGCCGCCAGCGGCGGCGGCGCAGCCAAAAGCAGTCGCTGCTGCTGCTTCTCAGAGCCACCCCAAAGGCAGCCGTGCTCAAAGACTCTACTTTATCTCTATAGAGTCCTTTGAGATGATGTTGCGGCATCTGTAGAGGGGCGGGGCTATGCGGGCCCTCTATTCCAGCGTTCCCTTCAGTGTGAAGACCCCTGCGGGCTTCACGCCCTGCTTCCCCTCCCCCATGGGAGTGAAGCAGGGTTGTCCCCTGAGCCCCACACTGTTTGGCATGTACTTGGATGACTTTGAGTCCGGGCTGCTGACATCGGTGGGGGCCGAGGCAGCGTGCCTGTCGACTTGGGAGAGTGGGGTGGCCGTCCCCCCTCTGTTTTATGCTGACGATCAGGGCCTGCTTGCCTCACAGGCAACGGGTCTGCAGCGCCAGCTTGGTTACCTTGCGGAGTATTGCGCCACCTGGGGTCTGACGGTTAACACCAGCAAGACTAAGGTGGTGGTGTATGCCGCTGCTGCGCCCCGTTCAGTGGGTGACTTCCACTATCAGGGCACTGCCGTTGAGCGCGTCCCCTCCTTCAAGTATCTGGGTGTGCAGCTGCATAGCTCGCACGCCTTTTGCTCAGCGAGAGCGGCGCGGGCGCAGGCAGGGAAGCAGGCGGTGCACATCCTGCGGAGGCGCATGGCACAGTGTGGACTGCAAAGCCACCCCACGCTGGCCATGTCGCTCGTTGACATTTTCGTCCGACCTGTGATGTCGTACGGAGTTGAGGTTTGGGGCCCTCAGCTCGTCGTTTCCGCCCTAGCTGGAAGGGCGCCGGATACATGCGAAAAGGTGCACCTGGATTTCCTCAGGAGGCTCCTTGGGGTGCGGGACACTTGCTGTGCGCTCACGGTGCAGGCGGAGACCGGTCGTCTTCCCATCGTTGTTGGGTGGGCGCAGCAGGTTGCTCGTTTCGTGAACCGCCTGACGGTTCTCGATGATAGCCGGGTGGCCAAGCAGGCGATGCTTGATAGCGTGGCCCTGGCTGCTACGGGTGGCGCGCCGGCAGTGGCCGGCAGTGCTGGGCTGCAGAGGTGGGGGAGATGTGCCGGCTCCTTCGCCAGGATACCTCCTTCCTCAGGGGCCACCTCCCTGAGCGGATGGATATCGGCGAGGTGGCGGATTCCGCTGCCTGCCGGCATTACGGTCGCTATAGTGGTTCATCCACGATGGTGATGCGTTATCAGGAGGAGGTGACGGGGCAGGCAGTGGCACAGGCCGCTTACCGCCCCGCTGCACACCTCTCCGCGGTTCCCGAGCTCAAGCGTCGCCAGACACTTGCGCGCCTTCGACTGGGCTGTAGCTGGGTTGCGGATGATGTGGGGCGCACGCAGCGCCTCACCCGTGACCAGCGCCCATGCCAGCGGGGCTTCCCTGCAGTCGGCCGGGCACGTGTTGCTGGATTGCCCGCATTACGCCCCTTTGAGGGCAGAGTCCACCCACTTTTTCCCAGAGGGCCTGACCCTTCATGGGCTCTACGCCCACCCAGACATTGCAGCTGTGGCGCGCTTTGCGCACTCCGAAGGCCGTCACTGATTGCTGAACCCTCCCAAAAGGCACTAACGTGTGTTCCGCGGCGCGTGGTGCGACGGACCTGCCCCGGCGGCGCCCTGCATTGCTGCATAAATAATATAATAATAATTACAATTACCCTGCATCGCTGGCCTCTACGAGACCTGGACAGGGGGTGGTAGGACACCAGCCTGCCTTCCGGGACTTCCACCCTGCCGGGCACCATCCCCCTACTGCCAAAACCCCAGGAGACCTGGGCAGCAGCATAAGGGGTAACCCCAACTGGGGAGAAAAAATGGTGGCTGATCCGAAATGCAGTTTCCAGGCTCAAACAACAAGCCGGTGGTCCGCCCATTGGCGCATTGCGTTCAAACCCGCCCCTGCGGGCCGGGGGGTACTAGGGCTAGCGCCCGTGCGCGTCACCCGCCGCCGAAGCGGGGCCCCGTCTCTCTCAATAGAAGATGCCGGCAAGCAGACACGTGCAAGCAGGTAGAGGTGGGGAACAAGTGGGTGCAGGCAAGGTGGTGTGGTGACAAGCGGGCAGGGCAGGGAGGGGAAGCGGGAGCAGAGTGAATGGGTGGTGGGCATGATGCAGTGGAGCGTGAGAAACAGGCGTGCATGCAGGGGGTGGTGTGTCGCGCCAGCCACTGCCAGCGCCTGCTGCAAGCCGTTGCCGCAAGCCGCGTGCCGTCGGTGCCGTGCTGACGTTGCCGCTATCGCCGTGGGGGGCCCAGGGGGAGGTGGGGGCCAAGGCCAGATACGTGACCATGGCGCCTGGCCGATGCCTGCCTGGCGCCCGCGCGAGAGGAATCACCCAACTCGCGGCCTGCTATGCAACTGTTGGCCCGACTCCTGGCCCGATAGTGCCCGGCGGCACGTCAGCTGGGCGTGCCCATCACGCGCCAGCCCGCCCACCCGTGGCCGTGACGCCGGCCGATGCCTGCCTGGCGCCCACGCAGGAGGAATCACCCAACCTGCGGTTGGTACCCTGTGGGCCCCAGCTCTTGGCCCACTGCCCGGCGCTCGTCAGCTTGGCGTGCGCATCACGCTCCAGCCCGCCCGCCCTGGCTACCCACATCCAGCTCATAGCACCATCTCAAAGAATGGCCTGTTGAGCTCGTAAATCGTGTTCGGTAGGGGCGGCAGGCACCCAGGGGGGACCGCAATCGGGCAACGGGTGGGCGCCGCAACGCCGCAGGCGCGGCGCTTGTCCCGCCTCACTCGCTCCTCTTCATTGCTTGTATTCCCCCAAATGGCTTGTTTCTGTTGTTATGTTGCCTGGGGGATGAGGTGCAGCAAGATTGGGGGCTTGAACGGGCCTGACACAAGCCCGCAAAGTGCGCTGCGTTTCGGGGCGGCGGCGGCTGTCGGGACCCTCCCCACCTTGCGCCCCCCGCCACCGTCTTTCGCGGCTTTCATATCGCTCAAACACTCTGTCCGGCCGCTTTGAAGCGCGCGCCTGGCGCTGACAAGCCGGCGCAAGAGCGTGCGACATTCATGAATGAATGAATGAATGAATGAATGAATGAATGAATGAATGAATGAATGAATGAATGAATGAATGAATGAATGAATGAATGAATGAATGAATGAATGAATGAATGAATGAATGAATGAATGAATGAATGAATGAATGAATGAGAACATCGCGAGCCCGCCAGACAGCCAAACAAAATGCTCCCCGTCTCCCAGGAGACCTGTAGCAATGCCATGAAGTGATTTACCAAGCGGCGGCGTTTGATTTGCCTGTCTGAGGTCGCACCGAGCATCCCCACCTGACAATGTAGTGCAGCCCAGGTGCCCTACCACACCAGGGAGGACCAGTTCTCCAACTTCTGATGTCAATTTTGGGGTCAAGATTTGCTCAGTGCAGCCTGGAAATTATACATTCCGACTCCTGAGAGTGCCAGCAACATGATGGCAGTCTCAACAAGTTGCATTGGGGCAATCCAAAAACTGGCATTGTTGGCTGACGCCGGCGGGCACCCGCAGCGCGCGGCGGCGGGCGGGCGATGCATTTGGGGGTCAAGAATAGCTCAGTGCGGCCTGATTTCTGTATATTCCGACTCCTGAGAGTGTCTGGGACACGATGAAGTAATGAGCGGCTGCTCTTGCTTGATTGTGTTTGCATTTTTAAAGGCGCCAGGCGGCAAATGCCGTGCACTGCGCGGCGGTGGTCGGCGATCAATTTGGGGACCGAGATCACCCCGAATCATGCTGCAAATAAGCTATCACAACTCCAGGCGGATCCTGGATCACAGATGTGTTTCAAACAATGCCTTAGAGTGATCTGCAGGGCTTTTCTTGCCGCTGACCGGCGGTCAACTCGCACTCTGCGGGTGCTCGAGGTTGCTCGGTTTGGGGGCCTCGCCTTTGGCTTTGCCCTACCAAATTACATGCGATCGTCGCACATGGTGTTCTTAACACGATGCAAGCGTCAGGACTTGTTTTGGATCGATCTGAGGTGTTCTAAAGCCGGCGCCTAGCCACTGCCGCAGGCGGCAGGTGCTCGCCCCCGCTGGAGGTCGACGGCCCTCACAGCGCTGCTGCCCCAAACCGCTTTAACCCAATCTGACCACCTAGTAAACGTGTTGTGCAAAGCAGCAGAGCTCCGCATTGCGTCTGTAGAGAGCTCCGGCTCCCCGCGCGCGCCAGGCGGGCCTTGCGTTTGGCTCCTACACGCCTCCTTTCCGCAACGGCGCCCTTTCAAACACCGTAACACTTTGTTTCGTTGTGTTCGGAATAGCGAGAGAGCACCAGTAACGCCCCCAGCGCAAAGGCGCCCCACCGCGCCCTTTCTTGCTGCCTGGCCAGCGCACGACGCTCGGCAGCGCGTGTGCAAACACTAGCAATAGTGGTGTAGAGCTGGATTTTGCAGCAAAGCGACATGCAGCGCGAGGGACAGCCCCCAACAGGCCCTACCCCCCTGGCATGAGCTGCACGGTATGTGACAACTCTCTGCACTTCCCAGGCGTGTCTGGCCAGCTTGTCCGCACGCACCAGCCCTCCCCAGTGACTGTAACACACTACGCCGCCAGCTGAACGCTGAGCAGGCGGCTGCCTTGACTTGACTTGAGGTGGGTTACACGTTGCAAACAGCACAAAACCTGTGCTGCTGATCAAAGATCAGGTGCGAGCGACGGGGCATCACACGACGAGCAAGGCACTGGCTTACCCAAGGCCGGCCAAAACACATGCAGGGGGGAAAGCAACACCGCTGCAAGGGGGGCCCAAACTCTGGGCAGGCCCCGCCCAACCGCTGCCGTGAGCAAGAGCCACGGGGGCGTCACGAATGCAACGGGAGGGAGGAGGGGACAGAGCACAAGGAGCGCGAGAGCAGAGGTGTGCTAAAAACGGGGCGCTACGCAAGCATATCAGGGGGAGCGGTGCAGGCGCAGGCGGTGCGCCTCGGCATCCCAACAGATGAACAGGTGCTCGGCAGGCGGCTGCCTGCTCTCCACCCTTGCCGTCGTGACGTCCAGGGTCCCCGTGCCACCGTGCATCTCGGGGCTGAGAAGGTAAGGGGTGGGTGGCGTTAGCTGTGGTGTGAGGACGGGTGGGACAGGACTAGACTCTCCGCACAAGGGAGGGCAATGGCCTGCGGTGCCGCCATATCCGGCGATCCCGGAGGCACACGCACCGAGCGTCATCCCTCCCATGCAGATGCCCCTTCCGTGACTATTTCATGCACCTTTTTGCTGTAGGCGTGGCATGCCTAACTGCACCCCCGTCTGAATGCATACAGCTTTGTCTCGTCACTGCCAGACGCCATGGCAAGCGGCAGAAGACCTTTCCCGTGCGCGAAAGCGCTGTTTCGGTGCCCCATTCTGTGCTATGCCCCATGCTGTGCTCAGTTGTACCGCCCGAGGTACACGATTTCACAGCACAAGCTATGTACGGAGCAATTTTCTAAAAAGAATGGCGGGGGGGGGGGGGGGGGGGGGGGGGCAGAAACTATTTCTTTATTTGCAGCCGCCTAAGGTGGGTGGGACTGTTCACTCCCGCCCTTTCCTCCCCGCAGCTGCACCCCTGCAGCTCCCCATCGCAGGTGTGTCTGGCCAGCTTCTCCGCACGAGCAGCACGCGTACGATACGCAAAAAGATGCTTCGACCACGGCACGACTCGAACGTGCAATCTCGGGTACCGGAAACCCGCGCCTTATCCATTAGGCCACGCGGCCAATATCCGCTTATATCGACTTTGCCGACCGGGGCACAATCGAGGCCGCTCTCGCACTTCACCGAAGTTGACACTTCGTCGGCTTGAGGAGGGCCTCTCTGGCTGGGTGTGGAGGAAAGACTTTTTCCCCTGCATAGTACTCTGCAATTGCCACGTCAGCACGCAACCAGCGTGCCCCCCTCCCAGCTTGCTCCACCAGCTCCAGCGGCAGCCGCGTGCCCCACAGCGTCTGCCTCCGCATCACGGCCTCCAGCAGCCAGGCGGCGGCGCTGCTCGCCAGCCCCGTCGTCCGCCTGGCGGCGCCGTGGCCTGCGGACCAGCCGCCAGCGCAGCTCGTTCGCCAGCCCACGGAGCAGCTGGCCTATCTCACAGGCGCCCCTCCTGCCATCCCTGAGGGCCCTCTCTCTGCAGAGCTGCGCCGCCGTTTCCCCGGCATCCTGCGCGCGCGCCGCGACACCGTCGGCGGCCTCGCGTCCGAGCGCTTCGTGTTGGCGCTTGCCCCCGGCGCAGCGGTGCCGCACCATATCTCCTTTGACGTGAGTGGCATGCGTGTACGGTGCCGGCTGATGCGCGCCTCCCTCCTGCCCCAGCCTGCGGCGGCTCCGGCCCCGCCTACAGCAGCGCCGCCGCCGCCAGCCGAGGCGTCGGGCGCCGCCGCCGTGGTGGCACCCGCGCTGTCGTCGGCGGCACCTGCAGCGGTGGCGGCGGCAGCAGCAGCACCGGCAGCAGCACCGGCAGCAGCGCCAGCGACAGCCGCGCCGCCCCCCTCCGCCGGCCCCGCGCCGCCCTCCGCCCCTTCGCGGCCCCCCCCGGCCGTGCCCTCGCAGCCCTCCGTTGCTGCCCCCTCGCGGCCGCCTGCGGCTGCGCCCCCCCCGCCCCCCGCCGCTGCCGTTTTCGTCGGCGGCGACGCGCGCTCACCCCGCTGTGCGGCTTACCGCCGTCGCAATTTGCGCCGGCGCGTCGAGTCGCCGTTGGGCGACGCCTGGGTCCCCGCGTCCGACGGCGGCAGCACTGTCGCCAGCAGCGCGCCCCCGAGCCGCCCCGGCAGCCTCGCCGCCAGCGACCCTCCCAGCCCCACCGCCGCCGCGCCGCGCGACCCCGCTGGTTAGCGTGTGCGCCGCGCTGGGCTGCCCTCCCTCTTGCTTTCGCTCTCTTGTCCCCACCGCCGCCGGCTCGCCCCCTGCGCCTTCTTGCTTGCCTTGCACCCTGCGCTTGGGCTCCCCCGCCTGTCTGGCCGCTCTTGCCAGCTCCTGTGCCGTGGCGGGTACTCCCTCTGCGCTTGCGTGTTGCCCTGGCTTGCCTCGCGCCTGCACCATCGCCCGGCGGCTGTGCGTTGTTGTTCCCGGGCGGCGCTGTGCCGCATGAGGTTGAAGGGTGTGTTTGATGCATCGATCCTGCGACCCGGCCCCCTTACTGCCATGCTGCCCCCCGCTTGCCCCCGCATGCCTGTGTTTTGGGAGCGGCTCCCAGGTGCCCGCCGCTCTCCCGCCCTCCTTTGCGCCCGATTGGCCAGCCTGTGCGTTGCTGTGCCGCTTTCCCCCCCCGCTCCCTCCACAGGCATTGCTTTCTCAGGTTAGAGGGCTCAGCCCCAGCACGTTAACGTGCGGACCACCTGTAAGACACACACACACACACACACAGCGTGCCGCGTGATTTTGCAGCGCTTGGCTGCGCCCCCGCCTCTTGGCCTGCCGCCCTGCCCCATTCCCACCCCTTCTTCCGTGCGGTCGACGGCCGCCTCCGGCTGCGGCCGCTCCCCCCCATGCCCTGACCCCCTTTCTTACCCGTTGTGCCCTCCCCTGCCGTTCCTGCTGCCCCGGCTCCTTCCCCTCCCTCCCCCCTTGCCCTTCAGTGGCGGTGTGCTGGTGCGCGGGTGGTAGCTGTGCTTGCCGTGTTGCGTGCAGTGGCGCTACCAGGGGGGGCACCATGCTCGGGTAGCTGGTGTGCCGGCGGCGGCGGCCTGCCCGCCCGCTCCGCTGGCGGCCTCGCGGCCCCCACGCTGTCAGTCCTTGCGGACTGGGCAGCGCCCTGCTGGGTGCGTGTGCGTGCATGGCCTGCGCTGCTGCTGTCTGTCGCGCTAGTCTCCGCTTCCCTTGTGCATCCGCCCCCTCCTGCCCCCAGTCCCCAGCCTCCCCGGTCCCCTGTGCCCCTGGCTTCCCCACCCTCCTGTTCCAATCTTCCGGCCTCCCCACCCCCCTGCCCCGTTCTTCCGGCCTCCCGTACCCTCTCTCCCCCCCTGCCTGCTTGAGCTCTCCCTGCCTTTTGCCGCGGTTGTTGCTTGCCTGTCTGGACGCTTTTACCAGCTCTTGTGCCGGGGCCGGCGCTGCCGCTGCTTTCTTGGTGGTTCTCTTGCTCTGCGGGGTTTTGCTTTTGCTCCCTTGTCCCCTTGTTGTTTTCCCGGGCGGCGCTGTGCCGCATGCGGTTGAAGGGTGTGTTTGATGCATCGCTCCTGCGACCCGGCCCCCTTACTGCCATGCTGCCCCCCGCTTGCCCCTGCGTGCCTGTGTTTTGGGAGCGGCTCCCAGGTGCCCGCCGCTCTCCTGCCCTCCTCTGCGCCCGATTGGCCAGCCTGTGCGTTGCTGTGCCGCTTTTCCGCCACCGCTCCCTCCACAGGCATTGCTCCTCAGGCTAGAGGGCTCAGCCCCAGCAAGTTAACGTGCGGACCCACCTGTAACACACACACACACACACACACACACACACACACACACACACACACACACACACACACACACACACACACACACACACACACACACACACACACACACACACACACACACACACACACACACACACACACACACACACACACACACACACACACCACACACACACACACACACACACACACACACACACACACACACACACACACACACACACACACACACACACACACACACACACACACACACACACACACACACACACACACACACACACACACACACACACACACACCGCTGCCTGCAAGACACATTGACATTGATTGCGCGCCAGCTGGGCATGCACATACAGTCAGCCGGTCAGACTTCAGTCTATATACACAGGCAGCCAGTCGATGCCGCTGCCTCTCCACCTCACTAGCCCCCGCGCAGCAGCAGCCGCACAAACGGGCTGCCCCACGTGCCGCGTGCCACCGCCATCGCCCACGCCGCAGCATACCCTGTGGCCGCCGCCTCGTAGCCGTCGGCCGCCAGCGCCGCCTGCTCCGAGCTCCGCGCCGCCTCGCGCCGCGCCGCCTTGCGCCAAGCAGCTGCGCGCTCGGCGGCGGCGCGCTTGGCAGCAGCGGCTGCCGCCTGTGCTGCCAGCGCCGCCAGCTCCGCCTGCTCTGCCGCCGCCTCGAGTGCGGCCGCCTCCGCCGCCGCCTCTGCCTGCAGCTGCGCACGCAGAGCCTCAGCCAGCGCGGGCACGCGCCGCACCCAGGCCTGCGACACCGGCACGCTGCCGCTGCCGCGCGTAGCCAGCCGCAGGCTGTAGCTGCCGGTGCGTACCCGCTTCCGCACCGTCTTGCGCTGCTGAATGGTCAGCGTGACGAGGCCCGCCTCGTCGCACGCGCCGTTGCACGGCAGCCCGCGCGGCAGCAGCGGCAGCTGCCCCTCGGCGCGCACCACGTTGTCGGCGTAGGTGCACATGCGGCAGCCGTAGCGCTTGACGGCGTTCGCGCACTCTGCATGCCAGGGAGGGTTGGTAAGGGGGGTGGGGAGGGTCAGGACGGGGTGAGGGAGGGGCAGCTGGGCAGCACTTGCCATGCAAGCGAGCGCGCACATCACCGGCCCCCCGCCTACTGCCTCCAGCCCCGCCCAGCCCCTGATCACTCCCCCCCCTCCCCCCGTCCCCGCTTGCCTGCCTCCGTAGACGACACGCCGACCGGCAGCGGCAGCTCGCCCACTCGCGGCAGCGCGCGGCCGCGCAGCGCCAGCAGCGCCGCCTCGCCGTGCACCACGCCCGCCGGCAGCCGCGGGATTTGCCACTGCGCGGGAGGAAGGGAAGCGGAAAGAGGGTGAGGCACCTGCCCGCTGACAGCTGATGGGACCACGCTGCAGGGCGTCGCCACGCATGCAAGGACCTGCCGCGCGCAGCCACCCCTCCCCAGCAGAACGAGGCGCACCGTCAGGGAGCAGGGGTGGCAGGTGGAGAGGCAGAGCATGGGCTTGCCGCCTGGGCGGTACCACAGCACCGCCAGCGGCGTGCCCAGCCCGCCGCAGCGCGACAGGTCGCGCTCCAGCGAGGCCGTCAGGGCGGCGTAGCCGCCGCCGCCGCGGCGCAGCAGGGCCAGCACGAGCGGCGCCAGCACGCTGCTGATCTCGATCACCGTGCCGCCCACGCCCTCCATGGCCCCGGCCTTGACAGAACGCGCCAGGAACTTGCCGAAGTCCTCGCCCTAAAGGGGGGGGGGGGGGGGGGGCGATCGGGGAGGGGGAGGGCGGGAGGTGGGGCCAGCGCCCCCACAGCAGGCAGGCCGCACCCTCGCCGCGGCGGCGCAGCCCCTCCTGCACTGCTGCCCCTTCAACGCACCCCCTCACCCCTGCACGCCCGCTCACCGTGCCCATCAGCACTGCCACGTGGGAGGGGACGGTGCCGGGGCGCACGTAGAGCTCCCGCAGCTGGTCGGGGAAGTGCCGCGCGGCGCCGCGCATGTCGGGGACGCGCTGCAGCAGGCTGTAGGAGCGGGCTGGCCGTTGCTGGTGCTGGGCCGCCGGCAGGCAAAGTAGTCGCGGCTGCAGCAGTTGCGCGCCGCAAAGTCTGTGACTGGCGCACGCAGCAGCGGGTGGCCGTCGGGCGCGTGCCCAGGGTCGCCGCCGGCCTTGCCGCTCGCCTGGATGCAGGTCAGCTGCAGGCGGTCGAGGGGGGGAGGGAGGGGCTGCAGGGCACGGGCTGCTGGATGATCCGACAGGCACACTAGATTGAGTGAAGCAACATGGTAAACATCGAGCTGTTCCACTAGCTGTGATGAAATTGGTGATGAAAATATGCCTAGCTGCTGAGCCCACCTGGGGTGGGCCAGCGTTTTGCCCAGTTTGACTTGACGCAGGGGGTGCGGTGCCTGCAGCAGCAACAGCATCGGCGGCGGCGGCAGCACCGGCAGCGTGCAGTGTTCCTGAAGCGTAATTCGGGGCTTGTGCCCGAGCGGTTTGAAAACGGTGCAGCTGCGCAGCAGGACGCAACGCACGCGGCGGCCCTGGCTGGTGGTGGGCGGGCAAACATACGTGAGTCAGCGGAGCTGGCGTTGGGGGTGAAGAGGCCAGCTTGCTGTGCTGAGGAGAACTTGAGAGTCAGTCCTGCTTGACCACAGAGCTCGGCAGCCACCCGCACTGCCTGCATTCTCGGCGTCACGACCGCGCTCGCCGCAAACCCTCGCTGCCAGCATGTTACAAGGGAGCAGGCGTGCCACCGGCGCCCGGCCATCAGCTGGCCGCGCCGTCGGCTGCCGCTGCTGCCTGCGTCGCCGCCGCCGCCGCTGTCTCTTGCAGCGCCTGCAGTTCCCCCTTGAGCTGCAGCAGCCGGTCGACCGCCGCCTGCAGACAGGAATGGGGGTAGCAGGCGGGACAGGCAGGCAGGATGGGTACCGTATACCCGGACGCGGCACCACTGCCGCACCTGCCAGCAGCAGCGGGATATGCGCAGATACTGCCTGCCGCCAATGGTGTGGTGACGGGGCACTAGTGTAGGACAGCATGCCATATTAGCCCTGCCGGCCCGGCGCGGCCGCAGCAGCTGTACCGCCGCAGAGGCACATGAGGGCGACGCATTCAGGGCGTTCTGTAGGGAGCTGCCGTGGTGTCCACAGCCCGATGAATAGGAGACACGCGGCCCACCTGCCCGCCCAGCCACCCACCCACCCACCCACACGACACACCTGCACCTCCTCGCTGCCGTTGCTGAGCCCCTGCTCCTCCTTCAAGCTCCTGCTCGAGCGCAACTCAAGGGGGGAGGGCACACGCAACAGGTCAGAACGAAGCAGAGGGGCAGGCACAGAACATGATCAAATCGAGGCAGTGGGGGGAGGCAAGAGCGTACTCCTGGCGGGCCGCCGCAGGAGGAGGCGAGGCACGATAGCCTCACAGTTTCCACTCACCCCCTGGCCACCATTCAACACACACCCAACCACAGCCCACTCCACCCACCTGACAAGCGCCCCCTGCTCCGCCACCGCTGCTTCCACCGCTGCTATCGCCTCGGGGGTGGGGGGACCGGCAGCCGCAGGTGCCGCCGCCGCCGCATCCGCGCTCTCGCCGCCCTGCACAGAACCAGGGGGGAGGTGACGGCACGCGGCGTCACGGCACACCATCCCCTCAGCACGGCCTGCTCCAGGGCTGTTTTTTCCCCAACCATTCCACTGCGCGCCTGCCCAGGGGGTTTGCGACCAGCGCTTGAATGCAGCCGTGCCTGCAGCTGCTGCTGCCACTGCCGCTGCTGCTGCAGTTGGTCCCGGCGCGCAGGCGCTGCCCTCGGCACTGCCCAATCCCACCACCCCATGCCACCGCCCCCTTTCTTGGTTGCCCTGTCGCACCTTGGTTCCGTCCTCGTACTCCCACTCGCGGATCGTCACCGCCTGGCCAACAACCTGCACGTGTAGGACACGAGAGGAACGTCGGCAGGTACATAAGGAAGCGCAAACATGTATTGGCAAGCAGCTTTGGGTGCGACGCATGCGAGGCAGGCCAGCGGCCGGGGGCGCATCAGGACCACCCACTGGGCGAAGGGCGGCACCCCACACGCGCGGCGGCACCGCGCAGAAGGCAGGCACGCGGGGCAGGCAGGTGCCACCCGCCTCTTCTCCAGAGGGCGCCTCGACATCCAAAGAGGGCGGTGCGCCCCCCCTGCCAGGCCCGCCAGGCAAGCGCAGGCAAGCGAACGAGCGAGCAAGACGGCCAAAGGAGACGGGCAGACACACAACAGAGGGAAGGACAGCACAACCAGCACAACAGAGGGAAGACAGCACAACAGAGGGGAGACAGCACAACAGACGGCCAGAGGAGACACCAAGGCAGCGGCCCACCTCTCCAGAGGGCGCCTCAATGTTGAAGAGGGTGGTGCGGCCGATCTGGAAGCGAGTGCCCTTGAAGCTCCTGCCGAGAGGGAGGGAGGGAGGGCAGGCGAAGGGCAGAGAGGACGGTCAGGACTGACGCACGCCTGGCGTTCAGCTTCTCCCAACAAGCAGCAGCAGCAGCAGCGGCGGCGGCGGCGCCAGCAGCAGCGGTGGCGGGGGCAGCAGTAGCAGCACCAGCGGCAGCACCCAGCGTGCAGCAGCGGCGGTGGCGGTGGCAGCGGCGGCAGCAGCAGCAGCGGCAGCACCCAGCGTGCAGCAGCTGCGTCATTTGCGGCCGGGCGGCAGCCGAGCGGCGGGCAGAGCAGCAGCACGCAAGCCTGCATCCTGCTCCCACGCTTGCCGCCAGCTGCTGCAGCACTCGATACACCCCGCCTCCTTTGCAGCCAAGCCACACGCACAGCAGCAGCAGCAGGCAGAAAAGTTGAGTCGACCCCCACTCGCCTGCGCCAGCCGCTGTAGTCGTCGATGCACCCCTTCTCCATTGCCCGCGCCAGCGCCGCTGCACGGTCTTCCTGGACCTACAGGCCACACACGGCGTGCAAAGCGTGCAAAGGGGCGCGGGTGCTGGTGGGCTGGTGGATGCATGCATGCATGCATGTCTGCAGGCAGCGCGCGTCGAGGGGGCGCTCCTGCCCCCCCCCCCCCCAGGAACTAGGCGCAGCAGTGGCAGCAACACCCGCGCACAGCGTACCACATCCTCTGCGCTCTGCACTTCACGCTCAAAGGCTGAACCGAGCAACGCCATGCACAGCGCCCACCCACCCACCCACCTCGTCGACATCCTCTGCGCTCTGCTTCGACTCGGTGCCCACCAGCTCGTCCCAGCTGCAGGGGGGGGGGGGGCAGCGGGGGAGTGCAGCGACGGGTGGCACGTGGTGGCAGGAGAGAAGGGCGGCGGGAGCAGGAAAATACAGCGGCCGGCGGTGCGACAGGTGGTGGAAAAGGAGGGCGGGAACAGGATGATCCGCCTGGCTGGCAGGGACCACGGCCACGGCACGTTCGCACCCCGCAGCCCGCAGCCTCGCTGCGCCCCGTGGCCGCCGCCCCCTGCAGCCGGCACGACGGCGGCCTCTGCCCGACCTCTGCCCCGGCCTCTGCCGCCCACACCGCAACCTCGTGTGCGCTCAAACCACATCCCCCCCCAGCCAGCGCCCCCACCCAGCGCCCCCCTCCCTCACCTGCACTCGAACAGCTCCAGGGCGCGCCGGTTGCCGTAGCAGAAGCGGTCGGGCTGCCCCTCCTCCACGTCGTGCGCCAGCACGGCAAAGGGCGCGTCCCACAGCGCCCTGGCCACCTCGTGCATCTCCACCTCGTCCTCCTCCCGAAAGATGGGCCTGCGGCGGTGCAGCGGCGCGCTGTGAGCGCTGTGAGCGGCGGCAGCACCGGGGGCCAGGCACGCGGCAAGCAACGGACGGCTTCATGTTCTTTAGAGAGAGAGAGAGAGAGCAAGAGAAAGAGTGAGAGAGAGAGCGTGAAGGAGGTGCAGGCTTTGTAGGATGGCTGTGGAACGCTGTAGAGGGCTTGCAGAAGGCACTTTGTAGAAGGCGTGCCACAGAAGCATGGCTCAGGGCACACTCAACGCATGACAACAACGCTTGCCTGCCGGTCTTGCGGAAGTGGCTCTCCACCAGCAGCAGGTTCTGCATGATCACGGGGGTCTGCACGCACAAGGGGAAGCAGGGTGCCATTTGAACAAGGGGAAGCAAAAGGTGTGGAGTGAGGCAGGGGAGGCGGCGATGGGCAAAGGGCGGTGCAGCGTCGGCTCCCACCAGCAGCAGGTTCTACATGATCACACCGGTGTCTGCATTGTGATACAGGATGGGCACGACCAACGTGGCAAGGCTGAGCGCAGGCCCCACGCAGGCCTGCGCGCGGGTGCTGCACCCGCAAACCGAAGCGCAGCACCCACAGCAGCGCTGCTTACCTGCAGGTACGGCTCGGCTGGCTTGGGAGGGCTCATCAGGCTGCCAGGCCCCTTCTTGTTGCCGCCGCCGCTGCCCTTCTTGCCGCCGCTGCCTTTCTTCGCAGCCAGCACACGCAGGGGCGTGCGGCCCGCGGCGCAGCGCTGCGGCGCAGCCGAACGGCCTGCAGGCGGGGGCGGCGGCGGCGGCGGCGGTGAACGGGGGTGGACGGACACATCTTGCGCCGCGCTTTGAGTGGCGCATCACAGCCGACTGGCACGTAGGCGAGCAAACAGGCTGCAGAAAGCGGCCGCACAAGAACACCACTGCTCACCTGCCACAAACGGCCGCGCTGCCAATGTAGACGACATCATTGATCTGCACAGGGGGTGCAGAGGCTCGTGGGTAGATTTACCGCTGTTTGGAGCGCCCCGGCAGCGCGGCAGCGAATGGCGCGGCGCAGGCGGGCTGCCTCACCCAGCACAAGCCATGCTTCAGGTACAGTGCGCACGTCGACAGCGCGGGGCAGCCCGCAAATCGGCAGCTGACGGCTATCAGCCGCCGAGGTGGCACTTGTGGGCAAACGCTTCTCCGCCTCTGCGCTTCCCGCAAGGCATTGTGCGCTGTCAACGTTGTTCGACAGCACTCACAGCATCTTTGACAAGCGCTGCGCATCCCGCCCGCTGCTGAAAACCCTGCCCAAGTGACCGCCGCTCGCCGCGGCCACCAGCAGTGCCCTTGTCCCTTGGTTGAAGCGAGAGGTGGTGGTCACATATGGTGGGCAGCAAGTGCAGTGATGGGGTTCCTACTGCTGCGATGGTCGGAACGGCACCCAGTCACTCGTCGAGGCGGCACCGCCTGCTGGCACGTCGCCACGTCGCCAGCGCCAGCGCACACCCGCCCACTTCTGACTTTGCATGATGCGGTTTCGGGCCCTGTGCCGCCGCAGTTGTGCCCGGCACTGTCGGTGAAGCTCCTATCTGCAGGCCTCGCCACCAGGTGCTGCCGCGGCCTGGCTGGGCACGCCGACGGCTGTGCTCCGTATGCACGGCGCCTGCTGCCCCTCGACTGGAGCTCTGCCTGCCAAATGGCTGTACATCATGGCGGCAATACTACGTCGTGCTAACTGAATACCGAATGTCCCCGCAACCCTGACTGACGCGCAGTGCCCTGTTCTATGTTCGAGGAGAGGGGCCAAGTCCGGGCAGCGGGCGGGCAGTACGACAGCTGTTGGGCGGTCGGCACGTGTGCCTTTCCATGCAGCTGCACAAGCGTCATGTCATACATCAGCAAGGCGGGGCCAGCTGTCACCTGCAGTCTGCCTGCAGGTGCCCCACCGAGGCAGAACGACGTCTCGCCAACCCCCACACATCCACCGTGCTTGGCCCTTCGGCTGCTCAACCAGACCAACACACTGCCGGGCTCGCGTGTGGGGTCTCCCGCACTTGGAGCGGCGGCTTGCGGCTTGTTTACAGGTACAGAACCGACTGGGAGGAGCCACGCCGGGGGGGCTCAACGGGTCGGGCTGCACGCAGACCTGTTCTTCGAGCACTCAGCCATTTCCTGCGACGTCCGAGGCACTGCTGGTTATACCACCGGATCCAGCGACAGTTCAGGTGAGCCGAGATCAGTCTGGTCGCGGTCGCCCTTGGAAGCAGCAGGCTCCTGCTAGTGGCGGTCCCCCCCGCCTCGGGAGAGGCAGAACGCTGGTGGCGCGAACCTCAGCGCCATGGCCACGGCCGCTGCTGCTGCCTCCAAGGCAGCCTCCCCTGCCGTCGGGCGCGATCACCGCCCCGCGCGCGGTGCCGCTGCCCTCAGCCCCCCCCCGCCTCCCTCCTTCCATGCACTTCTGCACGGCGCAGGCAGCCATGGGGAGCCTGTTCGAAGGCTTGACTGTCGGAGGCTTCAGCAGCCGCCGGATGGAGCTGCGGACGCAGCGCTATGCAAACTTGACGGTGTCGGGCTTGGCGCGGGTGGCGGGCGTCAACGCAGCAGCCACCATCTCGGCGGTGGACGGTGTCAACCTGCAGAACTGGTCGCCGAATTGGGACAGCGTGGCGCGCGAAGCGCAGCAGGCTGCACCGCCCGGCACGCTGCTCGTGCACCACCCAGTGCAGCTGACGAAGCCCACGACCATCAACGGCGTCCTGGTTGAAGAAGGTGCGCAGCAGCCAGTCGGTCGGGTGCCGAAGGTACCAGCGCTAGCGTCTCTCTCGTAGCTCGCAGCCTGCCACGCAGCACTGCAGGCCGCCGCGCGGTGTTGCCGCTACATGGCAGGAGCTTCTGCAGTGCGCCCTCCACAAGGTTCCCTCCCCTCCATCCCCTCCCTGCTGCACTGTTGCTGCTCCCATGCATTACTCCCCGCCGCAGTGCTGCTTGTGGTCTTCAACGTGCCAGCAGACCAGGCGCGCACGCTGCTGCTGAAGGCTGTGCTGGCCCACGAGGCAGTGCGGCAGGCGGTGCCTGGCGTCGCGGGCATGGTGGCGCGGCTGCTGGCGTACGGGCGCTCGCCAGGCGGCGCGCTGTGCTATGCTGTGTACGAGGGCCACACCCGCAGCCTGCTGGACCTGGTGAAGCACCGCTACGCCGGGTGAACCTCCCTGCCCTGCCTGCTGCCTTCCCCCTTGCTGCCGCAGCCGCCCGCAGCCTCCACAGGCGCAGAGGGGCAGCAAGGCGGGCGCGCCACGTGCGGTGCTCTGCCAGCGCAGCTCAGCACGCGGAGCGGCTGAGCATGCGCAGCGTGACGCAACGAGCTCGCCCCTGCCCCGCTGTGCAGGCACACGAACGAGTACCTGGAGCTGCTCTTTCAGCCGCAGTACCTGTGCAACGTGCTGGCCATGCAGGCCCGGATCTGGCTGCCAAAGGGCTGCTGCTCGGGTGCGTGGAGGGGGAGGGACACCCCTTGCAACGCTGCAGCCGTGGCGTGCCGTCTTTCACGCGTTCGTCTGCCATGGCACACCGGGCAGGGTGTTGCCTGTGGATGGCAGCTGAGACACGCCTGCTGCTTCAACTTGCTATGCATCACACCCCAGCCTGCCACGCAAATCCTGCGTGCTCGCACCGGCCATGCTCCTCTGCATCGAGAGGCAGGCCAACAGGGCACCCCCTGCCGTGGTGCAGGCTTCCTCTTTCCCTCCCTCGTCGGCTCCCTCAAGCAGTGCTCTCCTTCTCCATCTTCTGCGCTGCAGCGAGCTGTCGATGAACTCCACCCTCATTCGCACAACCGACTGGCTGCTGCTGCTGGGGCCCATGCCAGGCCTCACACGGCGGGAGGCGGTGGAGCAGGGCACGCTGTGAGTGCTGCAGTGCCGCAAGTCGCTGCTTCCCCCCTTGCCTGCTGCCGCGGCGTGCTGCTCTGCTGCTTCATGCTTCGCTGCAGGCCGCTGCTCGTTGCTGCCTCTGCGTGCTGGTGCTGGTGCTGCTTGCCGGCACTCAGGCGGGACAACCAAGCGCTGCGCTGCGCTGCGACGGCCTCGACCCGGTACTCGCATCACACCCGCCATCCTGCCTGCAGGCCGCTCTTCAGCAGCAAACAGTATTTCGGTGGCGAGCGCCCAGCGGCAGCCGCAGGTGAGCCTTCCCGTTCTAGTCAGGCATGCAGGCAGGGTTGACATGTAGGTTGCCGCCCCGCTGCTGCCCTGCTCAGCGCTCGGCCTGCTCACTGCCCAGCTTGCTCCTCCTCCTTTTGGTGTAGATGTTGGATCATTTGGCGTGCTGTGCATGGCTGCTGCCTGCGTGCTGCTCGGGCTGTGCGAGCTGCACCTCACGCCTGACCACCTTGACAGCGGCAGCTTTCCTGCGGCCGCCATGCTGGCCCACCTGCACCAGTACATTGGGCAGGCTTGCTTCTTCGTGCGCAGCCTGCTCGCAGCTGGTGGCGCATCCCCTGTGGTGAGCTCTGCCTTGCGCTGTGGCTAACAGGCGCAACACAGCAGCAACGGCAGAGTGGGTGCACACGAGATTCTTATTTGCTGCGGCCTGCGCTGCTGTGCTCGGCGCGCTGATACACAGCCACCAGGCTACGTGTGTCTGCCTAAGCAAAAGTGCTTGCGCCTGCTGCCCGCCCCTCCCACCGGTTGCCCACGCAGGTGCCCTACTTCTGACTGCATACGGTGCTCTGTTTTGGTCCACCGGGCCTGAGGGCGAGACCGTGCCCCCTGAGTGGGTGGTGGAGATGATGCGGGCGCTGCGCAGCCTTGCAGATGAGCTGCACCAGGTCATGGGCATGGGTACCTGGCATGGAGCAGCAGCAGCATGCAGCAGCAGCAGCAGCGGCAGCAGGGAGGGTGGAGAGGGCCAGAAGCTACACTGGGCAGTGCGGGGACGCCAGCTGCCCGCCAAACAAGCCTGTCTTGTCACGCCCCCGCCTCCTGCCTGCAGCTGGATCGGGAGGCGGAGCTCACTAACACGGCACGCCAGGCGCTGGTGTGGGTGGTGCAGCTGGCCGACCGCTGCGCAAACGAGGTGAGCGCCCTATGCAAGGGCTCGCGGTGCTCACGTTGCACTGCCTGGCAGGCTGTCGGCACGCAGAGCACTTCGTTCACAGTGGCGGGAGGCCAGTGGCCACTCTGCTGTGCAGCAGAGCAGAGAGCTGCATGCATGGCCGAGCCCCCGCCCCTGCTGCTCCTGCCGCAGGCGCTGCACCTGCCCTGGGACCACCCTGCTGCCAACCTGGTGCGCATGTGGAGCGTGCTGCCCAGCCCCTGGATCCAACAGATTGTGCAGGTGCGTGGGCTGGCACTGCAACAGTGTGGGCCTGCCGACGCTGCCTCCCCGTGGGCCTGGCAGATTGCAAAAAGTTGAGAGTGCGTGGGTATGCATGCATGACAAGCATCACTCAGAACTTACGCTGCACGGCCGGGCTGCTGCTCCTCTTTGGCTGCAGGAGCGCGCCTCTGCCCGCCGCGACGGACACAGCGAGCACCCGTGCCAGCAGCTGCCCGCGCCTGCAAGCGCTGCCATCCCCACCAGCACCTACCAGGCAGCCCCCGGCCTGGGGCAGGCACTGGAGGCGGCAGCCCGGCACACGCAGCAGAGCGCGCAGGCGGCGCTGGCAGCGTCTCTGCAGGGCTGGCAGCAGCAGCAGCAGGAGGAGGAGGCAGCGCTGCAGGTGCCAGGGGAGGTGCAGCAGGCGTTGTTTGGGCAGTACAGCCTGTGGGGCAGCGGCGACGGCGGTGCAGCTCCGCAGGCAGGCGGCGGCGTGGATCAGCTTGTTGCCCAGCTGGGCAGCCTGTTCAGCGACGCCAACGCGCCGCCGCAGAGCTTCCTCACGCCGCCCACATACACCGAGTTCCTTCCGGCAGGTGCACGTGCGCGTTGGGGGTGGCGGGAGGCCGGCAGGCACGCCAGCTGGATGCTGGTGGTGGCGCGCCGGCCAGCCTGGACAGCCTCCAACTCCAGCTCGCTGCTGCACGGGTCCGCCCCTCCTTCCCCCGACCCCCCATGCATCCCTCTCCTGCGCGCCACACTCCTTCCGCAGACACCTCGGAAGACGAGGCAGCGGAGGCGGCGGCGGCGCTGCGGCGAGCAGAGCAAGAAGTGGGCGCGGCATACTTTAGGGACACGCACGACTTTGTGTCTGGGGGCAGTGACGACATGGAGGGCTAGCTGCTGGGCGTGCTGTGGTCGTGCTGTCGCGTGTCCTCGCGCCGGCGGCAGCGAAGGCGTGGAGGGCTGGAGAGCCCGCCGGGCTTGTGCAGCGCGAGGCAGCCGGCCCACGGGCCTGCCGGCGCCGGGGGGCGGGCAGGAGTCAGCCGGCGCAGCTGTTTGCTTGCGCTGCTTGTTAAGTTTTGTTTGTGTCGCTTTTGAACCTGTTCCACAAGTCGTCAAAAACCTATGCAGAATGAGTTGAAGGCAAGGGCAACAGCAACAGCAAGAGCAATGAGGGCAAAGGCAA
The DNA here is from genome assembly GCA_002245815.2 of Micractinium conductrix. Classification (NCBI taxonomy): domain Eukaryota; kingdom Viridiplantae; phylum Chlorophyta; class Trebouxiophyceae; order Chlorellales; family Chlorellaceae; genus Micractinium; species Micractinium conductrix. The sequence continues at coordinate 2,010,162 of LHPF02000004.1, forward strand.
CGCAGCAGCGTGCAGAGCCGGTGCGGAGGCGCTGCCGCCACTGCCGCACGCGTCACCGCGTGACCGCTGCGCGCACCGCCGCCGCCTCTGCCGCCTCGGCTGCCTGGTGGAGGCTTGAGAACATGATTCGCACGTCCTTCTCATGAAAGCGAGCGATGAGGGAGAAGCAGGTGGCGTTTGCTCCTTCGTAGGCAGGGAGGTAGCGGCTGTTGTCAGGAGGCTTCTCTTTCTGCAGCAGACAGGGGGGAAGCAGCGAGGCAGGCGGTGGCGCAGCACCCGCCTCCCGTTCCACACAGCGACAGGGGTTTGCTTGCACAACTGCTTGCTGGTGGCGCGGAGCGTCCACATGCCATGCGTGGCCAGGAACCGACAACAGCATGCACGGGGGGTGAAAGACACCTGCCAGGCAGTGCCCCCACTCCACCTGCCCACCCACCCACCTGGTGCTTTGGTCCGACATTGATTGCAGCGACCTCGTCGGGAAGCTGCAGCGGCGGCACACCTGCAGCGAGAGTGGGTGGTGCAAAGCGACCGCAGCGGTCGCGCTCAGCGCAGGCGCATGCAGGTAACGCAGCCGCGGCACACCTGCAGCAGAAGCGGCGGTTCAAAAACAACGGCAGCTGCTACGCTCAGCGCAGGCGAACGAGAGCAACGGATGGCGACAGCAGCGGTGGGGGGGCTGGGCAGCGACGCCTTGCGGGGCAGTGGCGCCAGCGGAGAGAAGCCCGCCGCGTGTTGGCCCACGGCGGACGGCGTTGCAGGGCAGGCAGGCAGGTCCACCCACCTGCTGGCAGGCGGCTGTTTATGATGCCCACCGCCTCCTGCATGTCCTCATCCACGTTCTCCACCCGGCCTGAGAGGGAGGCACTATTGAAATGTCAACATTGTTGGCACAGTGGCGACGGCCAGGGGCCTGGCAGGGACTGCGGGGCAGTCGGCACGTCGTGCGTGCCGTGCAATGGGTGGTCGGAGGCTCCGCCAGCCAGGAGAACGACCCTTTGGCAAAGAGGCGCGGCGGACGTGGTACTCCGACGACCGTCCCCTCCACGCACCGATGAAGTCGACCGCCAGCCCGCCGCCCTCGGCTTCCAGGCAGGTGCCCTGCGCAGCACGACCAGGCAATGACGCTCGTCAGGACCGGGCGGGCCGGCGGCGGGCGGACGCACAAGCGGCCGCGCGGCGCAAGAGCAGCGCCTTGACCCACGGAGAGGCGGCGGCCGAGGCAAGCGAATGCTGGGAGAACAGCTGGCCGCGTGCTCCTCCACCCCGCTGCATGCCAGCCCCGTAAGCAAAGACAGCAGGACACCGACCTGATCAGTGATGTGGTAGTACATGAAATGGGCCTCCTCCTTGCTGCACAAAGAAACGGTTGGAGGAAGGACAACACATGATGATGATGCAGGTAATATGGGGGCGGGCCGGGTGGGTTGCGCGAATCAGCGCTCGGCTAGGCAGCTTGACAGGCCACCATGCTGTCTTCCCCCCCCAAAAACCCAATAAAACCCCAATAAAACCCCAATAAAGCCAACACCAGCGCGACGCTGCGGGTTCACACGCACACCCTCCCCCAAGGCATCCCCGGGCGGCGCCGCCCGCGCACCCCGGGCAGCAGTGCGGCTGCGTGTTGCACATGCGGCCCAGCAGCAGCGGATCCCTGCAAAAGTCGCGCCAGCCGCCGGGCGCGCAGGGCGCGCCGTCGCCCTGCTTGGGGCCCTTGCCTGCAGAGATCCGGGCGCGAGCGGCAAGCGCTGGGCTATCAGGCACAAGGCCGGTCACATTGAGGGCCAGGGCGCTGCCTGCCATGCCCATGCCCCGTATCTCCAGCCGAGGTGCTCACAACGCAGCAACAGCGGGAGCAGCAGCAGCAGCAGCAGCAGCGGGAGCAGCAGCAGCAGCGGGAGCAGCAGCGGCAGTGCAGCATGCATGTGCATGCCATGCGCAGCGCATGCCCTCGTGAACCCGCCTGCAGGCAGCATGTACCCATCCCGGAGGAACTTCCAGCTGGAGTAGGCTCGCGCCCAGGGGTTGCGCACCTGCAGGCGGGGGGGGGGGGGGGCACGAGCCGATGGTGGTGGGCACACGGCGCGGGGTGTGCCGGCAGGCGCTCCCAACAGCGCTCCCCTCGGGTGCACGCCCGGCTGCCCCCGGGCGCCCCCGCGGCGCAGCCGCCCGCCCCGGCACCGCCCCGCTCACGACCGTGAACACAAAGCGCTCCTCCCCCTCGGCATGCAAGGCGCAGCACTCACGAAGGTGAACACAAAGTATTCTTCCCACTGCTGCGCCAGCGGCGTCAGCTGCTCCGCACGTTCCAACGGCTCCAGGCACGAGTCGGTCTGGTTGAGGCGGCACAGCGTCATGTAGCGCTTGGTGGCGGTGCTGGCGCTGCGCACACAACGAGGGGGGTTGGGTGGGGGGAGGGAGCGTCATGTAGCGCTTGGTGGCGGTGCTGGCGCTGCGCACACAAACGAGGGGGGTGGGGTCGGGGGGAGAGCATCAGTAGCGCTTGGTGGCGGTGCTGGCGCTGCGCACGCAAACGAGGGGGGTGGGGTGGGGTAGGAGGAGAGCATCAGTAACGCTCGATGGCGGCGCTGGCGCTGCGCACACAAACGAGGGGGGTGGGGTGGTGGGGGGGGGAGGAGCATCAGTAGCGCTTGGTGGCGGTGCTGGCGCTGCGCACACAAACGAGGGGGGAAGCAGGCACATGGATGGGGCATGGATGGGGCAGCATCCGCCTCAGGCCACCCCACCCCCACACAACACTGACAAAATCATGACGATGTCTGTTATTCAGCCAGCGGGGGACGACTGCGGGCAGGGCGGCACAACAACAAAGAAGGCCCCCCCGCCGCCCGGGCAGGGGGCCGGGAGCCTGGTGCGCAAAAAAAGCGGAAAAAAATTGCACACCCACCTCTTTGGGTGGATGATGAAAATCACTTTGTACTTGTGATTCACGTAGGTGTGGCACAGCGGGAAGGGCAGCGGGAAGGGCTTCAGCGCCAGCTGCCCGCTCGCATCCGCCGCCCAGTAGTCTGGCAGGTGGGGCTGCGCCGTGTCTGCAGGACAGGGGGACGCAGCGACAAGGGTGCACAGCTTGGCTGCATTGCGTCGCCTGCGCTGCGCCGCCCGGTCATGCTCCACAAACCTGCATGCTGCACACCGCCGCGCCGCCCATGCCTGCCCGCCAGCAACTGCGTCAAACCCGACAGCCTTTGACGCAGCAGCAGCAGCAGTAGCAGGGGAACCCACCTCGCTCCACCATTTTCTGGAACTCTGCCTCCCGCCACGCCCGCTTCTCGTTCGTCCAGAAATCTGCCGGCAGGGGTCCCGCCTGCACACAGGTGGCGACAATGTAGCGTTCGCAAGCAGGGCTAGGCGACGTGATTGCGGCGTGGCAGCAGGCAGCCACTCCCTTTTCGCCACATGCTGGCAGCGCGGTGCAGCCGCAGCCGCTGCACGCCCGCCACGGCTCAGCACGGCGCGGCGGCAGGGTTACCTTGGTCACGCGCCCATGCTGCTGGCTGCCCGACATGATGGCATCCGCACGCTCGCCGTCCGGCAGGCTGTACTTGGGTGCTGTGCCGCCGCTTGTCAACACGCTGCTGCTGCCGCGATCACTGCTGCTGCTGCCATGCTGCGTCGGCGATCGCACGCTCCAAAGGGTGTATGCTAGCAGAGCAAAGCCACCCAGAATCCCCAGGCGTGCCCCGCGCCGCCGCATCAGCGGCCCACGCCGCGGCGGCATGGTGCAGTGGTGCCTGCAGAGAGGGAGGGTGGAGGGGCGGGTGGGCGGCGGGTAGGCGGCGGGTGGCTGAGGCAGCTGCCCGGCCAGTCCTCCGCGCATCACTTGGTGTGTCACCGATCGGACATCCAGAACGCAGGGCAGGTGCACAGGCGCCCAAGCGTGGCAAAGCAGCCTCCTTTTGCGGGGCACTCTGCTCTGGGAGCGCCTTGTCGCCAGCGCTGCATTTGAGGGATCTGACATGAACGCGCCAGTGCTCGTGGAGCGCTCGGATTCAAAAGCCGACGCGGGTGGACGGCGGCAGCGCTGGCAGACGCTGGTGGCAGGCGTTGGCGCTCGCCTGGGATGCCACACGAGCGCGCGAAGTCGACGAAGCTATTACGCAACAAGAAGAGAGATGTCCTGGGATGTGCTCTGTGCTGCCGCCGGGGATGTCCCGCCGCCGCCATCGCGGCAGCCGTCCCCAGTACACCCTGACTGACCCCTTGCTGCATCCTGTTTGCTCGTGTGCCAATTCATACCGTGTTCACCTCCCTGCTCAATGGCTATGCATGAACCTCCTGAAGGCAGGGGGGCCGCCTGCAGCACTGCTGCTGCAGCCTGCACGCGGCCAGCGCCAGCCGGAGCCACCGCATCCCTCATCCCCCCGCCCCTGGCTACCCTCGTCCGGCCTCGATTAGTGCGTGTGCTTGCAAGGAGCAACAGTATTGTGCCGGGCGCTGGCGGCGGGAAAAGGCAGAAACACACAAACAGCGGGCGGCGCAGCAGCGGCAACGGTTGCGCGCCGTGATTCGTCTAGGGAGGGGTGAAGCAGCAGCAACTCGAGCGGCCGGCGTTCCGGCAGAAGGCCGCTGCCTCTTGAAAAACGACTGAGGGTGACGTGCAGGCAGGCAGTTCTTGTGGACATGCGGGTGGATGAGGTGGTGAGGGGGAAAGGTGCGGAGCGGGGCAGGGTGGGGGCGACGGTCGAGGGATGTGGTGGGTGGGGTGGGAGTGAGGCATCATGAATCCAACAACAACTGGCGTCCATTCAGCTCGGCATCAGGGAGAAGCGCGATTGGTGAGGAGAGGTTGGGCGAAAAGCGAGGGCAGTTGAAGGGGAGCGGCGGCGGGGGTGGTGACGTACAGAAGGGGGGCGCTGGGAGGCAGGGCGCCTCGAAGCGAAGAGAGCAGGAGGGGGGCAGGGACGGCCGTCACGGCCGCCCGCGTGCGCGAATGAAAAGGGCAGGGCTAGCTAGCAGTGGGGCAGCAAGGGGCAGGGAGAAAGGAAGGGGGGGAGCGGCGGGGGATCTGGAGAGTAGCTTGCAAGGGGGCTCCGAACGGGGGGGCCAGGGGACTGCGTGAGTAGCGGCGGCAGGGGATGCGTGTGTGTGTGTGTGTTGTGTCTTTCTCTTCTTATTGCGGGGCTTGAGGGCATCTCTTCTTGGCTTAGCTACGGCTGTTGAGAGGCTCCAAAGGAGGCACTCGTTGCTGCCGCGGCAGGCAGCGGCGGCGGCGGCCGCGCCGGCGGCGGCGCAGCGCTTTCACAGCTCGGGCGCGGCGGCGCCGGCGGCGGCGGCATGCTCAGCGGCGCCAACACCTGCTGCTGCAGGCGGCTGCCTGCGCTGACCGCCTCCCTGCTCGGGGGCAGCAGGCTCGGGAGCGGAGGCAGGCTCGGCGGCAGCCGCCGCCTGCGCCGCCAGCAGCGCCTCCGCCTTGGCTGCAATGTGCTTTCCGTAGGCATACTTGCGCAGCGTGTCCAGATGTGGCTGAAGGGCAGGAGAGAAAGGGGGAGGAGGAGACTGTCGCAGCCAACATGCGAGGGGCAGCATTGCAAGGACCAGCAGCCAACGCTCGGCTTCAAACCAGCACAGCACAGCCCCCGCCAAGGTATGCGCCGGCACGCCGAGTGGATGAACGAACTCCAACCGCCCCTCACCTGGATGACTGCCAGCAGGGCGGCGCGCTGCGGCGGGGTGGCCACCTCGAGGCCGCGCTGCAGACGGCGGGGGGGGGGGGGGGGGAATGCATGGACGCATATGGGGGCAGCTGAGGCATCGTCTCAAGGCCACGCTGCGGTTGGCAGGCAGCGCAGGACAGGGCAGGGCAGGGCGGGGCGGGGCAGGGCAGGGCAGGGCAGGGCGGGGAGGGAGCGACGGAGGGGGAATGGGTAAGGGTGCAGTCGCAGCATGCGCAGACACACACGCACGAAAGCCACGGCGCAGCGTGCACAGCGCAGCGTGCACAGCGCGGACCGCAGCGCGCACCTGCACCACGTAGTTGCCGTACTGGTCCCTCATCAGGGCGGTGAGCGCCGTGGGGCGGGCCCTGGCATCAGCGATCATCTGCCTGCAGGCGGGGCATCAGGGGCGGGGAGGGACAGGGAGGGAAGAGATTGTCGACGAATGCAGCATGGAGTGGAGTGGAGGGGAGGAGGAGGAGGAGGAGGAGGGCGTCGAGTGGTGCCCCGACCCCACCCACCCACCCGCCCATCCAGCCAGTCGGCTCACTCTATGATGGCGTCGCGGTGGCGCTGCTCGCCGCGCTTCAGGCAGGCCTCGACCACGTTGGAGGCGTACTTGTGCTGCGCCAGGGTCATGACTTGGGGTGCGGCCTTGGCGACGATGGCGTCGCTGCACGGCGGGGCAAAGGGGGTGGGGGCGCCGGCGGCGTGTGAGGGGCAGCGCAAAGAGGTCCCCCAGCCCCCTCGGTTGCGCCTGCGCAGGCCTTGCCCCACATGCAGGCAGAGGGCAGGCAGGGGGCAGGCAAGCGCAGACGTAGCACAGACCACAGCGCGCGCACCGTGCGTCGGCGGGCCCCTTGGTCACCAGGTGCTGCACCACGTAGTTGCCGTACTGGTCGTGGGACAGCTGCAGCGCGTTGCCCAGCACCTCTGTGCGGGGAGAGTGGGTGGGTGGCGGGTGGGGGGTGCAACTGTTGGTTTGCGGCCAACACTTTTTCTAGGAACATGCCAGGGAGGCAGAGGTTTTGCAATCTCCACAGATATCGTGACAGGAGGGGGGGCGTGTGACAGCTGCAGCATGTGACCCCACACTTTTGTACGGGGGAACAGGGTTGAAAAAAGGCCGAGCACGGAGTCGCGCACGCGGCGCTGGCCGAGCGGCAGGCCGGCGAGCAGCAGCAGTAGGAGCGGGAGCAGCAGGCACAGCCAGAGATGTTTGAAGAGCAGGCACAGCCAGGAGGACAAGAGCATGAGGATAGGGGTGCGCGCACCGGCGATGACCCGCTCTCGCAGCTCGGGGATGCTACAGTGCTCCAGCACGCGCTGCACCAGACGGCACCCAAAGGTGTGGGTGGACAGCGGCTGCACCTTGGCAACGATGGCCTGCGCAGGGGGGCAGGAGGTGTTGGGGACGGAGGGGGTCAGAGGAAGGAGGGAGGGAGAGTTTGGGTGGCGGAGGGAGGGAGGGAGGGAGGGTCGCACAGGGAGAAGGGGGCGCGCAGCGGCACGGCCAGGCGCGACAAGCCGGTGCAGCACTGCACGAAGGCTGCGGCGCGTAAACAGTGCAGCAGCCTACAACATCAACAGCAGCGACCGCCCACCTCAATCATGGGGCGGGCCGGCTCAGAGGGCTGCACGCACTCAATGCATTTCTGCAGCGTGGGAAGCACGAGGCAGGCGGGTTCGTCAGAGCAGCACTGGCGCGCCGTTGGAAGCGGCTGCACGGCACCATCGCGTTTGGTTTGATCGCAGCCGCCGCCGCATCGCGGCGACGCACGGCGCCACGGCAGGCACTTGCGCCGCGTGGCTGCCGTTCTGGACCCTCATCCCACAGCCTGCAGGTGCGCGCATTGGTCTGCGCCGCAGCATGCCTAATCGACTTCCTTTCGAAAGGAGCAAAAAGGCGCGCTGGAGGAGAAATCAAAGCGTGCACCTGCATCATGCGGTTACTGCTCTTTAAAACTACTGTAATGCTGTGCTGGGCCTCCGCGCGCGCAGCACGACATGACCCACAGCGCACCTGCACCACATGGTTGCCGTTCTGGTCACGCACGCAGCGCAGTGTGTGCCCGCTGAGCTCGCCCACAATGCTCACTCGCTCCTCCATGGGGAAGACCTGTGCAAGTAAATAGGCAGCGGGGGGTGACGTGTTGAGGGAGGCGGCCAGTGGCGGCTGCCTAGCTCGACCGCAAAGCATGCGCAAGCTGGGGTTGGGGGCATGCGCCGCCTTCCCCATTGCCGCCCTTGCCTTCCCCTTGCGTGCATGCTGCCCCTGGTATCCCTCCCTCCTGCACCGCATGTTGCCCCCCCCCCCCCCCCCACCCCCCACCCACACACTCACACCCCTGGCAACCCACCTCCAGCGCCTTCTGCACCACGCGGCAGCCGTACATCTGCAGCGCCAGCGGCAGCACCTGAGGCGCGGGCAGGGGGCGGGGCACGGGACAAGAGGCAGGTCGTGGTAACGCACCACACGCCGGCGGCGGCAGGTAGCACACGGTAGGAGGGTCGGCACCACCCGCACCTCCTCCCATCCCCGCCGGATCATCCGTGACGTGGCTCCGCCTGCATCCGCCAGCACACGCACGGCAGGCACTGGCCAAGCGGGGCCGACCGACTCGCCTTGCCGCGCATGGCCTCGGCAACCGCAGCGTGCACCTCGGGCCCGCCGCGCTCCAGGAAACGCTGGACCACTGCATGGGGGGTGGGCAGGCAGGCAGGGGCGCATGAAGGAAGGCAGAGCAGGAGACAACACCGCTGGAAAACCCATGCACATCGCACAGCGCAGCGCGGCATGACATGGCACAGCACGGCAGCGGCACCCACCGTAGTTGCCAAACACGTCCACCATCAGGGGCAGCAGCTTGTGGCGCACCTCCCCAAACAGCTCTGCAGGGCGACGGGGTGAGGGAAGGGTGCAAGCAGGGGGGTGCGTGGACGTCGACCATCGGCAGCGCGCCCACATGCGCGCGCTGGCCATCGCGCTCGTGGCTGCCGCCTGCGCTGCCGTACTTTTCGATCCCTCTCCCTGCCAAGTGTGACGCCAAGTGTGGTTCATTCGTTTGTTCGACAGCGACCCTCACACCCAACCTGCAGGGCCCGCTTCTGCGGCTCGCTCACCAGGCACGAGCGCGCCCTCCAGCTGCTGCTGCTGCTGCTGCTGCACCAGGCTGCCCCCGCCCTTCCCAAGGCGCACCCCCCCCGTGCCCCGACTCCAAGCCCCGCTATCGCTCACCAGACACGAGCGCCGGGTCGGCGCCCTCCAGCTGCTGCTGCACCAGGCGGGAGCCGTGCTGGTCGCGGCAGAAGGGGTACAGGTGGCCCTGGAGCTCCTGCCGGGGTGGGGTGGGGGTGGGGCGAAGGTGTGGGTGGGGGCGGGGTGGACGAGGACGGACGCGGCCAGGTGGGGCAGGCCGGCCAGACGCACGGCGGCACGTTTGCCACCAAGCAATGCACGCGTTCTTGCAACGTTTGCAGTCACTGCTTTGGAATCTTGAAAGAAAAAACACAATCGACACCACAGGGGGCAGCGGCATCGTTACCTGCAGGGTCCAGGCGCGCGCCTCCCGGGTGGCCTTGTACTCGTCCAGCAGCTGGCTCTGGCGCTCGCTGCCGTCCTCCGCCACCAGCGGCTGCAGTACAGGAAGGGGAAGGGGTGGGGGCCGTGGGGGGGGGAGGGTGCGTTTTGACGGACAGCACTGGAAGAAACTGCGAGGGTGCCGAGGCTGCGCACCCTGCCTCCAGCGTGGCTGGCGGGCGCACCGCACAAATCGGCAGAGGCAAGTTAAGAGGCGCGTGGGCGCTGCGCACCCACCTCGAGCGCGGGGTCCAGGCGGTGGGCGTCGCCGTTCTCGCTCTTGCTGGCGCTCATGTCCAGGCTGCAGGCAGGGGTGCACCGGGGGCGGCGCCGGCGGCGCGTCGCGAGGCTGGTGGGCCACGATACAGCTGGCAGCGCATTCCTACAGAGGCATTGTACAGAGGCACTTCTACACAGGCACTTCTACACAGGCATTTCTAAAGAGGCATCTCTACAGAGGCACAGCCTTGCAGCTGCTCAAAAACAAGGCCCCTCCCCACCTGAGGCGCGAGGGGCGGCCGCCAGAGGAGCGGATGGAGCGCACGTCATCGCGGCCCTGACAAGGGGGAAGGGAGGGGCAGAGAAGAGTTGGGCGTGCGTGTGTGTGGGGGGGGGGAGTGGGTCGCAAGCCGTCAAGACGGCTGTGAAGCAGGGGGGAGGCGAAAGGGAGGGGAGGCGAAAGGGAGGGGAGGCGAAAGGGAGGGGAGGCGAAAGGGAGGGGAGCGCCGAGTGTGCATGGGGAGGTGGTGCTCGTGCTTTGGGTGGGGAGCAAGCAAAACCAGGGGCCCTATGCTCCTGAAGCCAGGGCAGCGTTGCCAGACGCGCACACGCCCCTGCATCTGCCCACCGCCTCAAGCAAGCATCCGTGCAACCCGCGCAGCGCACCTGGCCGCTGTTGTTGCGGCGGAAGACGGGGGCCGACAGGGGGCGGCCGCCGCCGCGCTCGGGGGAGCCAGAGGGGGACACCATCATGCCAAAGCCCTGCAGGCGGTGTTGCATTAGGTCAGAGGGGTGTTGCATTAGGTCAGAGGGTGTTGCAACAGGGGGGAAACCAGCATATACACACTTGGACACACAGACCTACAAAGCCTCCTACACACACACCGGCAAGCCCACCTGCATGGCCTGGTACTGCATCATGGCCTGGTACTGTCGTGCCTGATACTCGGCAGCCGCCGCCTCGTACGCCGCCTTGCTGGCAGCAGGGGCGCCTAACACGACAGGGCAGGCGTGCCGAGGCGGTTGGCGGCAAGCTTCGACACGCGTTCGCAGCACAGGTGGCAGGGCGGCGTGCAAGCCAGAAACCCTAGCGCCCGCCACCTGTTTCCCGCTCCTCTTCCCCTCCCACCCCGCCGCCGTGCACACGCTGTCAGCCCCCCGCCCCTTCCCCGCCCAGCCAGCCCCACCCCCGCAGACGCACTGTGGGGAGGCGGGGGCCCCGGGTACATGCTGTAGGGGGTCTGCCCGTAGTGCCCCGCTGGCACCATGCCGTAGTAGGGGTGCGGCACCATGTAGGGGGCGCCCGGGTGCTGCCCGGAGCCGCCCGCGTGGCCCACGTGCTGCAGCGGAGCGGGGGGAAGGGCGGTCGGGGGGGGAGGGGAGCCGGCAGTCGGTGAGCGGGCAAGTGAAGAGGCAGCGGGTGGGAAGGGAGGGCAGGAGGTGAGCGGCAGGGCAGCTGCCGAGGCGGCCACGTCTCGCCCGAACGTTGAGTCTCGTCACGACAAAAGAGGAACACCTCAGCCCGCACGCCGCGTACCTGAGAGTAGTAGGCGGCGGCGGGGAAGCCGGCCGAAGCGGCGGGCGTGCCGCCCTGCCCGCCGTGCGGCGCCGGCCCCCCAAACATGTGGGCCTGCGCGCCGCCGTGCGGCGGGTAGCCCCCTGGTGGGCTTTCCACGAAGAAGGCGCCGCCCTGGTGGGGAGGGGACATGGCCAGGCTGGCAGAGGGGTAGCCGCCAGAGTGGGGGGCGGCGTAGGCGGCGGCGGCGCCGTGGTGGCCGCCGCCGCGGCCGCCGGCGTGCGCGCCGCGGCCGGAGGGCCCGGCGCTCTGCTCCTGCGGGGGCATTGCAGGAGGGGTGACGGCTTGTTGCATCATCCAGCATTCACTGCTTTGTGTGAGCACCCTGTACAGTGGTGAGCAGTACAGCAATGCTGGCGTCCCCGTCACCAGGCGCGGACCCCTTTTGGCGCGCGCGATAGCTGCCCTGCCCGCCCAGCACCCACCTGCACCCACCCAGCACCCACCTGAGGGAACTTTGCAAACACCTCGACGGGTGCCGCCTGCGGCAGGGCGCCGCTGGGCGGGGCCGTGAAGTTGAGGCGTGGCGGCGCGGCGGGCGAGGCGGCGCCGCTGATGGCCAGGCCTGCGGCGGCAGCAGCAAACCAGGGGGAGCAGGTGGCCGGGAGGGAGACAAGCACGAATGCCAGGGCGGCAGAGGGGAGGCGGGAGCGCGCGGCCAGCAGGGGCGGCGATGTTCCGTGGTGGGCGGCGGTTGGGGTGGGAGGGGGCGTCGGGGGGACACAAGGGCCTCAGCCAAAGCCAGCTGGCGGCAGCTGGGAGCAGCTCCGTTTGAGCAGCCCCCGCCCAGCGGCCCCGCCTGCCCCCCTCCCACCCACCCTGCAGCGCCGCCTCGATGCTGTGTTCGCCGCTGCTCTGCCGGCCCAGCGGCAGCGGCAGCGGCGTAGCGCCCGCGGGCGTCGCCGCCGCGCCGCCCAGGCTGCCCTCGGACGCGCCGCTGCCGGTGCGAGAGATGTTGGGGGAGCTGTGGGTGCTGCTGCCGCGCGCGTAGGGCGACGAGGAGGTGGAGTAGCCGCCGCCGGGGGTGTGCGCGCCGCTGCCGGGCAGCGGGGTGGCGCTGCCGGCCAGCGTGGCCGACACAGCCGAAAGGTTGACCGTGGGACCGCTCGGCATCTTCATGCCTGGTGCGGGCGCCTCAGAAGGTGCCCAGGCGGACTGCTGATGGGCGCCGCTCATGGGAGGAGCTGCAGGGGGGTTGCGCCGAGCAGGCGGGAGAGGGGCGGCGGCGGCGGGCGGCGGCAGGGGCGTGAGCGTGCGCCCGGCCGGGAGGCAGTTGGGCACCGTCAGCGGCGGCTCGTGCCGAGGCGCTGCTGCCGCTGCTCTTGCAAGGTGCTTTGATGCTGGCCAACAAGCGCGCGTGAGTGAGAGGTAGCGCGGTGGAGTGGCGGGCACTCCAAGACATGCCGGCCGCTCCGAGCTTCTGTCGAGCCTAAGCCCGGCGCCCCCACCTGAGCAACACCCAGAGGTGCTTGTGCAAGCGAGCGAGGTCGGCTGGCTGGCCTGCAGACGCGTCGCGCGGTGCCGGCGGTTGCCCGAGCTCCCAAACGCCTAGGCTGCGGCGTGTGAGCTCTGCAGTGGCTATTGGCTCAATCAGGATAATGGGTCGGCGTTGTGCAGCGCCTGAGCGGCCGTCCGAGGCTGGGCGCCGGAGCAACCACCTCGCCGGGCCCTGGAGGAGCTGGCCGGCAGCAGGGGGAGCGGTTGCAATCTGAGTGAATGTGGGGTGCCGATGCTGTGCACTGTGGAACAGCGGGAGGTTTGCAGGGGCCCCAGTGAGTTGGCAGGTCGACACGCCGTGGCGTTTCGTGCGTGGCGGCGCGTCACCGCCCATCGCTGCAGCCGCTTGCGGGGGTTGGAACTGCAGCTCCACTTGCTGGGTCGTGTTGTTCGCCCCTCGAGATAGCCTGCGTGACGTACCTGCATCGCAACAGAGCAGACAGCTGCAGGGCATGCAGCGTGCGAGCCTGCCCACCTGAACGCGGCGCGCGTCACGGGAAGGGGCTCTGCATCTACCAAGTGCCGCTGACACCACCCCTTACTGCAGCGGCTCGATGCTGCAGTGCAACGAGCTTTTGAAGCTCGCAGAGCGCAGGAGGGGCGACGTTCGGGCTTGGTGGCGGGAGCGGCGCGCTCAACCGCACGCGGCAACCTTCCCTGCAGTTTGCAATTGGCCCGGTACCACCCCAGTGGCGGTTGGGGGACAGGCGGGCCACGTGGCTCTGCCGCACTGCCCTTGGTCCCTCCTGCTCCACGCCAGAGCCAAGGCCTGTGCGGCCACGACGGAGGGCAGCCACAGGGCCGCCGCGCCCCCAACCACCAAAGCCCGCTCGAATCTGCGGCACGGGCCAGAGCCGGCGGTGCTATGGGCACATTTCACAACAGGGAACGGCTGAGCAGACATACACACCAGGGCCACACATGCTGTCACGACAAGCGACGGGAAGGTGGGGAAGGCAGGCAGCCGTCGGGCGCAGTGCCGCTGCCGTCCGCCGCCGCCTAGCCCACATTTGCAGGCACTCTGCGACCCTCCCTCAATCGACTCCCCATCTCCAGGCTAGCAAGACGCAAGCTGTACAGCATGCTTGATGAGCACCCACACGACCCGGGCTGATCTAACTGGCCGCCTGCGGGGAGGGTCTTAGCGGCGGCGCTGCGCCGCTGCGGCGCATCTCCCCAAAAGTCACCCACGCGTGTCACATCTTCTTCTTCTTCTGCTGCTTCTGCTTCTGCTTCCCATTCACCTGTCCTTGAATGCTGGGCCTGGCCGTGCGCTCTCCGCTTCTGCCCGCTCTCGCTCGGCGCGCGCCCTCTCCCCACGCTCACGCCGCAGCCTTCAAGCGTGAGTACATCAACTGTGTGCATCGTGGCCGGTTATTGTTTTAACAGCTAGCGGCCAGCAGAGAGCCGGGAAACGACACGCCCGTCCCGGCGTTTGCTTTCTGCTGACCCCAGCGCCTCTGCAAGCGCGTCGAAATGTCTGCTATGCACCCTGAGCTCGCCAGCGAGCCGGCTGAAGCGCCCGCCACTGCTGCCGCCGCCGCCTGCCGCCGCCGTTGGGGCCGCGGCGCGACACTCCTGCTCTCCCGACCTCCCATTGTGCCTCTCAGCCTCGCCCCCGCCTTGCGCAGCAGCACCCCCTACATAGACCGGCGGCAGCAGCGTCGCAGCGTGTCGGCAATGGCAGGACCCAGCCTGGCTCAGCTGGACGCTAAGCTGGCGGCGCTGCCGTCGTCTGGCGCCTACCTCCTCTTCAAGGGTGCGTCCTGTCGCTCTCTCTGCTCCCTCTCTTCTCCCTCTCTGTCGACTGTGATCCTCTCCGTCGCCTGTGGGCTGCTACTCTGTGCCGCTGCCTACTGGGAGCGTTTTTTGTGCGTTTGAAGGCGCATGCCGCGGCGTGCAGGGGCTGGCGGGGATGCAGGTGGGCAGGCACCAAGGGAGTTTGACGTGGGCAGGCACCTGAGATCATTACGCAGGTTGGCAGGCATCGAAAGGAGTTCAAACGCTGCTGATGTGCGCACACGACGTCCTGAGCTGCTGCTGCCACGTCTTGAGCTGCTGCTGCCACGCGCTGTGCCCTCCGCCCGTTGCCCCGCCCTGCAGCCGACTGCTGCCCTCCAACTCCGCTCGCTGTGCCCTCGCCCGTTGCCCCGCCCTGCAGCCGACCCCCATCCCCCTGCCCTGCAACCAACCACCTCCCCTTGTGTAGCCGACTGGTGCCCCGACTGCGTGCGCAGCACCCAGGCGGTGCGGGACGCGGTGGCGGCGGCGGGGGCTCAGCTGCTGGAATTGGATGTGGGAGCACCTACAGGTGCGTGCCAGGCCCTGCACCCACCTCACCAGCCTGCATATCAACCCTACCTCACACCCAGCCTGCACCTCACCCCCGGCAGCGCACGCCGCTGGAACAGTGAAGGGTGCAGAGTGCCGTGGGTTGCTGCAGCGGGGACGTAGCAGCGGGCCGGCAACAGCT
Organism: Micractinium conductrix; assembly: GCA_002245815.2. NCBI lineage: Eukaryota > Viridiplantae > Chlorophyta > Trebouxiophyceae > Chlorellales > Chlorellaceae > Micractinium > Micractinium conductrix. Next base: position 2,025,185 of record LHPF02000004.1, read on the forward strand.
AGCAGCAGCGGGGAAGCAGCGACGGGGGCTGCAGTGCGGACCGGCGCCTGCTCGCACACTTCCCCCCTGCGACGGCTCGGCGGACGCCGTCGCACCCGCTGCGCGTCGATCCTTGCCCCCTCCCCACTGCCGCTGCGCCAGCACCTGCGCCTCACACCAGTCCTCCCCGTGCTGGCCCCCCCTGTGACAGCTTGGAAGACGCCGACGCACCCGCTGCGCACCGACCCCCGCTTCCAGCTTGGCGGCGTCCCCACGCTCGTGTTCTGGAGCAGCGGCCTGGCGGCGGCCAAGCTGGGCAGGGAGCTGGAGCGAGCGCCGACGGCCGCGGCGGCGGCGCAGGTCGCGGCGGCATTCGTCAAGCAGACCGCGGCGGCGTGACGGGCCTGCCGACCCCAACTCTGTGACACATTCCTTGACAAATATTTGCAGGAGGGGAGTGGACGGCGAAGCAGGGAGGCCAGCACGGGCAACAGAGGGCGCAGGGAACCGTGGGAGGCTGGCGTGCAGCAGGCCGGCAGGCGCCCCTGCCCCCCCTGCACATCGCAACGCCCCACCCCACCCAGACCACATTTGCGTTGCATTCTTCCTCAGGAGGGGTGGTGTTGAATAACACCAGTTGGTTTTTTTGTTGTGGTTTTCTTGGGGTCGTGTGGAGGGCTCGGGGGCCAGGCGGTCACGTGCCAAAGCCGTAGAGGGTGCGGCCCTGGCGCTTGAGCGCGTACACGACGTCAAAGGCGGTGACGGTCTTGCGGCGGGCGTGCTCGGTGTAGGTGACGGCGTCGCGCACCACGTTCTCCAGGAACACCTTGAGCACGTTGCAGGTCTCCTCGTAGATGAGGCCGCTGATGCGCTTGACGCCGCCGCGGCGGGCGAGCCGCCGAATGGCCGGCTTGGTGATGCCCTGGATGTTGTCGCGCAGCACCTTGCGGTGGCGCTTGGCGCCGCCCTTGCCGAGGCCCTTGCCGCCCTTGCCGCGTCCAGACATGGTGGCGAGTGAGGGGAGGCGCGTTGGTGGGCGGGGAGGCGGTCGAGTGCCTGGTGCGCTTGGTGGGGCCCTGGTCTGAGGGAGGGAGGGAGGGAGGGAGGGAGGGAGGGAGGGAGGGAGGGAGGGAGGGAGGGAGGGAGGGAGGGAGGGAGGGAGGGAGGGAGGGAGGGAGGGAGGGAGGGAGGGAGGGAGGGAGGGAGGGAGGGAGGGAGGGAGGGAGGGAGGGAGGGAGGGAGGGAGGGAGGGAGGGAGGGAGGGAGGGAGGGAGGGAGGGAGGGAGGGAGGGAGGGAGGGAGGGAGGGAGGGAGGGAGGGAGGGAGGGAGGGAGGGGAGGGAGGGAGGGAGGGAGGGGAGGGAGGGAGGGAGGGAGGGAGGGAGGGAGGGAGGGAGGGAGGGGAGGGAGGGAGGGAGGGAGGGAGGGAGGGAGGGAGGGAGGGAGGGAGGGAGGGAGGGAGGGAGGGAGGGAGAGACGAACGCGGAGGATGCGGGTCCCAGCACACGCAGCGCACCGCTTCCCAACGCGCACGGCTGCGCTCCTCGACCTCTAGACCAACGCAGCAGTGCCTGATCACCTCCCACCGCCGGCCCGGTCACCAAGCAGGGCACCTCCTCCGCCTCCTCCACCTCCTCCGCCTCCTCCGCACCTCCTCGAGCCGCCATGGCCCGCACCAAGCAGACCGCCCGCAAGTCCACCGGCGGCAAGGCGCCCCGCAAGCAGCTGGCCACCAAGGCCGCCCGCAAGTCCGCCCCCACCACCGGCGGCGTGAAGAAGCCCCACCGCTACCGCCCCGGCACCGTCGCCCTGCGCGAGATCCGCAAGTACCAGAAGTCCACCGAGCTGCTCATCCGCAAGCTGCCCTTCCAGCGACCGGTGCGCGAAATCGCCCAGGACTTCAAGACCGACCTGCGCTTCCAGTCCAGCGCGGTGCTGGCGCTGCAAGAGGCCGCCGAGGCCTACCTGGTGGGCCTGTTCGAGGACACCAACCTGTGCGCCATCCACGCCAAGCGCGTCACCATCATGCCCAAGGACATCCAGCTGGCCCGCCGTATCCGCGGCGAGCGCGCGTGAGCGTGCCGCCCCCTCCCCGAGCGCTCCTAGCCTCAACCCCCAACAAACCAACTGGTGTTATTCAACACCACCCCCCTCGACCTGGAAAAGCCTGTGTGCATGCTGGCATCAGCTGGGGCTGGGTGGAGGGCATGTGGTAGTTGCTGGGTATGAGTTCACCCCGCCCGTCTCTGCGCCTCTGCTGCCTCAGTCCTCTAATTTTGCAGTCACCATGCCACCGCGTACCGCGCAGCCGCCGCTGCTGCTGCAGCAGCCGCTGCCATCACTGTGCCGCTGTCGCGCTGCCGCCATTACTACCCTGCTGCCATCGCCGCTGCTGCCGCCGCTGCGCTGTGCTGCTGCACAGTGCGCTGTGGGGGCGTGCGGCCCGCCTCTCCACCTGCGCGTCCCTGCTGCACATCACGCCCGTCTTGTGCAGCCCTGCCTGCTTGTCTGCCCCTAAGCGCGCTGCACGCTTTGGCACACCGGCTGGCAGCAGAAGGGCCTCTGACAGTGCAGCCAGAGTACCGCCACGGTGACTTGCAAGGGGGGGGGCCAGCGCTTCAGGCTGCCGGTCGGAGCTTGCTCTGCCAGCGAAGACTCCTCTCTTTCTGTTCTGTGCTGTGTTGTGGTCTCTGTTTCACGTCCCTGCCCGTCGCAGGTGCTTGCCGTGCAGGGTGCACACAACTGCATCAACTCATGGCAGGGACGCCGCTCTGCTGGCGACTGACGCGCTGCGCAGCACAAAGGGGAAAGGGGGGGGGGGCTCTCACCCCACCCCGGGCGGCGGCTCTCACCCCACCCAGCTGCCAGGGCCGCCACGTGCTGCCTCCTGTTCTGCCTCTTGCTGTGAAAGCTAAAGCGCGCGAGTTCTAGCTGCCTCGTGGCCGGCACCGCAGCGCGACAAGTCCTCCAGGGTGGGAGGAAGCTTGGGTGCACCTGGCGTCGCCAGCGTGTGGCAGGGAGGCAACGCCACGGGAGTTGGCCGCTGTACTCCAGGATTTCGCTGGGCATGAGCTCCTTTCAGCGCATGCAGAGCCCATCAACCAAGCTGTTCTCAATTGAGCGGCTAGGAGTTGGCAGGGGCAGAGGGCCAAGCACCGGCGCGGCGACTGCTGGGGGGGGGGGGGCGATGGGCGCTGCACGCCCCGCGGCGCGACAGGGTGAATGCTGCTGGTTTCAGCCCGCATCGCCACCGCTTCACGATTTCAAGTATGCTGGCTTGCCTGTCAGCCTCTGATACCCACAAGTGCCACGCCCAGCAATACCCAGCCCGGGGAGGCCTGCCGGGCTGCCGCCTGCCTGCCGCGGTACTGGGGAGGAAATCACGCAGAGGTGTCAGAGGAGGGAAATCGCTCATAAAGGGGGATATTCTTGAGGAACATCGGAACATCCTCTGCCAGCCTGGATCACCCTTCCCGCGCCACCGAAACGCCTCCAGCCCTGCCCGGGCTGCCAGTCTCAGAGCGTGCAGTTGCTTGTTCAGGGTCAGGGCGGCAAGTTCGATCACAGGGTTTTGCTCCATCCTCCCCCGAGCCTGGGCAGCTCCCCCGGCCCGCCGCCGACGCCCAGAGACCCTTAAACCCCGACAAGTGCGTGGGCCGCGGCGGGATCACGTTTGCAGCGCCTGAATTGGCGGGGCGGGGCGGGTCCAAGCGAGGGCCCCACCCGTCCTATCCCCCGCTTTTTTGGCCTGCTGCTTGTTGCTGGGGGCTTGTGGATTTCACAAAGTGATCATGGGAGCGTGGGTGAAGCGCCAAGGGCAGCGAAGCTGGCTCTGAGGGGTTGGAAGCTGGCTTCGCTTGAGTGGCCAGCGGCGGTGGTTGCTGCGCTCGCCGCCACCACTCACCGTCTGCTTCTCACCTGCGTCCGTCCCTGCATCTCCTGCAGGCAGAGGGCCAGCCATGAGCAAGCTGCCGACGGTGCTGGCAGCGATGGCGCTGCTGCTGGGCGCGCTCGCCATTGCCCCGGCCAGGTGCGCCGCCGGCGGTCCTTTCGCCGGCGCCGGCGCCGGCGCCGCCGCCGAGTTGCTGGCTGTCTTGCAGCGAGCCCCGCCCCGCGGCAGGCCTGCTGCTGTCAGGACACTGATTCATGCTGAGCAGCAGGAGCATCTCTTCCCACTCGGCATGCCACCCGTCACCCGCCGCCCCGTGAACACGCCCCCTCACGCACTCCTCCGCCGCACCACCCGTGCTGCAGTGCCGACTGCGGCAGCGTGGAGCTGAACGACCGCATGCTGACCTACACCAACGAGCTTCGCAGCCAGCACTCGTGAGTTTCTCCCCCCCCACCCCCACCCCCCACCCCCTCCACACGCACACCCCTCTGCCTGCCAGGTTGCGTGCTGTGCTGCACACGCATTCCCCCCCACCCATCCAAAGGGGGGGTGTTCCTTTGCGCTGGCCATGCTTCCCCAATGCTTGATGGATGCCACTGCAAATGAGAACCAGCGGCGGCAGCAGCAGCGAGAGGTCGTGGGGTAGGTCAAAAGGGTCAGCCCCTGCCCCTGCCCTTCTGGACATCCCCCCCCCCCTTTTCATGCGTGCTGCCGCCCGTCCCTCGCCGCGTGGTGCGAGACCCTGGCTGCCCTGCCCCTGCGCTCGCCGCCGCTCACTTTTTGCTTGCCGCCCCCACCACCCCGCTGCAGCTCGCCCGCCGTCACGTGGAGCCCCACCCTGGCGGCCTCTGCCCAGGCATGGGCCGAAGGCGGCGCCTGCGCGTCGCTCAAGCACTCACGTGAGCCGGCGGCAGTGCGCTGCGGGGGTGGGGCGCCTGCCCGTATACCACGGGCCGCTGCGCCCAGGCCCGCACGCCAGAGCCGGCCTCGCGACGCGCCCCTTGCTGTTGCCGGCAGCGCCCTGCGCGCCGGCCGGCCGGCCGGCCACACAGCCTCGCCCGCCCTGCCTCGCGCCGGTGCACCAGCCGCCGTTGCTGCGTTGGCCACGACGGTCGCACGCCCCGCCCTCCCAACTGATTCCTTTCCCATGGGAGTGTTTGCGCTGGCCTCCTCACAGCCCCACCTTCCGTCATGGTTTCCTTCCCGTACATGCAGCCGGCTTCCTTAAAGACCCTCCCGAGTACGGCGAGAGCATCGTGCTGCTGTGGGGCGCCAACAGCGCCGACAGCAAGTGCGAGCAGGCGGGCAGCGCCTGGTACAACGAAGTCAACGTGAGTGTTGTTTCTTCTTCACATAATCGTGAATGAATGCTTCGTGCTGTCAGCGCACCCCGCGCAGAGCGCCTGCCGTGTGTGACCTCCTTACTCCGCCCCCGCCCGCACGCCCGCTCTCTTGCCTCTGCACCGGTCAGCCCGCCTCCACACCGCCCACATTTCTGCAACTTGCATTCCCTCCTCCCTCTGCCCCACCCCTGCCTCTCCCTTTCCAGAACTACGACTGGGTCGCCGCCACCAAGCCCGGCCTGGGCCCTCCCCCTGCCTACGACGCCTCGCTGGGCAACCCCTGGCACTTTGCGCTGAGTGAGTCCAACCGACCTCCGCCGCTGCCGCCGCTGCCGCCGCTGCCACTACGCCCACCCGACACGCGCATTCCACACCCTTCCTGATTCCTGAAAACACGCTTCCCACGCTCCCCGCACTGCAGTGGTGTGGTCTGGCGGCAAGAACATGGGCTGCGGCGTGCACACGTGCGGCGGCGACCAACAGGGCTACACAGCCGTCGTGTGGTGCGCTGCGGCTGCAGGGCGGGCGGGCAGGCCGCAGGGGGTGGGCCGTCAGGGCGGGGGGGCTGGCACGCGGCGCCTGCACAGCTGCCTCTCATCGCCTCCGCCATGCAACTTACGGCACGTCGCTGCTGCCCGTTGCCTGCCCTCGCCCCCCACCCCACCCACCACCACACCACCACCACCACACCCATGCAGCCACTACGACCCTCCCGGCCCCTACACCACCGCCGGCGGTTCCTGGTCCCAATACATCAAGAAGAGCCAGTGCCAGACCTCCACCGGCGACTGGGGCTGCGCCTCCTGCAGCGACACCACCTGCAACACGTGCTTTGCGATCCAGGTGCGAGAATGTAAGCCATCAGACAACCAATCAATCAGGCGCGGCGTGGGCGCGCTGCAGCCGCGGGCTCGCCCTGCCCACAGTGCTTGCCAGCGCCAGGCTAATTTTGGAGCGCCGGGGCGTTTTAACGCCGTCCCGCCCCGCGCGGTTCTGCCTGCCCTGCAGGTGCTGACTGGGACCCTCGTTGAGGTCAAGCCTTCTGATGGCAAGGTCAGCCCTGTGCAGAGCCAGTTCTGTGCAGAGTCAGTTCTGGGTTGGCCTAGTGAGATGATAACGTGCAGGGGGGTGAACCCTTGCAACACGATATTCTTTGCTTCTCCTTGCCAGCAACGCCTGTCAAGCAACAAACTCCCCCACCGGCGCGCTTCCCCACCCCTGCCCCTGCAGTGCCCGGCCAGTGGCAACGCTGGCGCCGGCGGCGGCGGTGGTGGCGGCGGCGGCGGTGGCGGCGGCGGCGGTGGTGGCGGCGGCGGCGGCGGCGGAGGCGGCGGCGGCGGCGGCGGCGGCGGCGGCGGCGGCCGCAACATTGTTGTTGTCGTTGTGGTGAACGTCAATGGAGGCGACAACGACGGCGGCGGCTGGCCCCCACCCCCATCTCCCCCCTACCCTCCCGGCTGGACCAAGCCGCCCTCGTATCCCCCTCCCCCTTACCCCCCTGGCTGGGTTCAACCGGTGAGACACCACAGCGCGTGTGCGTGCGTGCGTGCGTGCGTGCTCCAGGGTTGCGCCCAACGCTGCAGGCCCGGGGACCGTGTCAAAGCCGCGGCCGCGTGTGTGTGTGTGGCATCCACCTTGCTTTGTCGTGCTTTGCCCGCCATGCTTTCCCGGGGGGGTGTTGGCTGCCAAGGCGGGGAACCAATTTCGGGGAACGGATTTCGGAGAAGGGAGGGAAGCAGGCCAAGGTACAGCAGCGGTGCCCCCTTCCGCATCCGCGCCGCCCGCTGGCGCCCCCTGTCCTCCCCCTCGCCCGCTGGCACCCCCTGTCCCCCCCATCCTCCCCTTCGCCCGCTGGCGCCCGCTGACGCCCGCCGCGCCCGCCCGCGCCCCCCCCCCCCCCCGCCGCCCCCCCCCCGGCGCAGCCCGAGCCCGCCCCCGCCCCCGCCCCCGGCGGCGGCCCCAACACCATTCCCTCCGGCCCCGGCCCCGCCCCCGGCCCGGACGTGTCTGGCCCAGTGGAAGGCCCCACCCCCTCCCCCGCACCCGGCCCCGAGGGCGGCGACAACGGCACGCCCTCTCCGGAGGCGGCGCCCGGCCCCGCAGGCGGCGACACCGCCAGCCCCAGCCCCTCTCCTGGTGCGTGGCGAAAGGGGGGGGGGGGGTTGTGCGCACCACCTTGCGAATGCCGCCCGGCCGGCCCCGCACCCGCGGCGCGCTGCGCAACGCCCCCCTGGCGGCCCCCCTTACTAATGCACCCCTCCCTCCCTCGCTCTTGGTTGGTTCGCTGACTTGAGGCCGTGCCTGCTTTCCCTCCTCGACCTGTCTCTCCCTCCACGCAGGCTCCAGCCCCTCGCCTGCCTCCCCCCAGCCCAGCCCCTCTCCTGGCGGCGGCGACAGCTCCCCGCCTGCTTCCCCCGATGCCGGCGGCGGCGGCGACAGCCCCCCTCCCGAAAGCCCAGATGCCGGCGGCGGCGGCGGCGTCAGCCCCCCTCCTGAAAGCCCAGATGCCGGCGGCGGCGGCGGCGAGAGCCCCCCCCCCGAGAGCCCCGCTCCCACGAAGTGAGCTGCAGTGCCGAAGCACGACAGCCTGCACGGAGGGCCCAGCAGGCACGACAGCCCGCACCGCAGGCCCAGCAGGCACGACAGCCTGCACCCCGCACCCCACAGCGCATCGCAATGAATGCTGCACCCTGCATGCCACGCGCTGGGGGCTGCACCGACGCAGCATCCCTGCCAGGCCACAGCGCCGCATGCTTGTGCCAATACCTGCACGCCCCTCTGCCAGCTGCCGCCGCTGCTGCCAGAAGCGCGCGGTGTTGCCTTTGTGCACGCGCTACCCGCCGACCCACCTACCCACCTTTCCCCCCACCCCCACCCGCCTTTCCATCCACCCCCACCCCCCCACCTTTCCCCCCACCTTTCCCCCCACCCCCACCCACCTTTCCATCCATCCACCCACACCCACCCACACAACCCACACCACCCACTCCTTCTGTCCTGAGCGAGACCACGCCCCCCCCCCCCCCCCCCCGAACTGCCCCTGCCCTGCCCCTGCCCGAACCGCACTGTGTCATGCCGCCGGGTTCTGGGCACACCTGCACGATCTGTCATTTCAGCCTCCTCCGCCCTGTCCCCTCAGCCTGGCCTGTTCTGCCCATTGGCAGAACCCCCCCTCCCTGGATTCATAAGGCCTGATTCGTCGGCGCCGGGCCGTTCTCCCTGCCGCACGGGCACCTTGCGACACCTCCGGTTGATGCTCTGCCTCGCATTCGCCCCCATCTGTGGCACCCTTACGCCGCCAACCGAACCTGCCGGCTGCCGCCTCTCCCCCCCCCCACCTCCCATCCCGTGTCGCGCCGGCGCCCCGCCCCGCTGCTTGTTGCCCGCACCGCCCGCTGCGCGTCGCGCGTGCCGGCACCCCGTTGTCGTGCGTGATTACCCCCCTCTTGTGACTATCTGTTACCTAGCAGGCTTCATGGGATGCAGGCCAGTTGAGTTTTGGGGCAGGCGCATTGCGTCGCGCGTTGCGTTCCGCTCAGTGTGTCTGAAACCTCACTAGCGGGGCTTGATCGCCCGTTGGTGGAGGCAGGAACAAACGTTTGCGCGGCCGACAGGCCGCGCGGGGGTGTGTGGGGGGTCCCCCCACACAGCGCGACGTGCCGCCGCCAGCAGGGGGGTGCAGGGGGGTGTCCTCCCAGCCAGGGGCTCGGGGGCGGAGCCCCCGAAAGCTGGCGAGTTGTACGCATTTTCTGTGCTGAAAAATGGCCTGAAATTGTGCCGAATTCAGGTGTGTGCAGCCCAGTAGTGTGCGCATCCCTGAGTGTCCAACCTAGCAGTTAAATGATGGCACCCTCTTCTCACGTCGGGTGCCAGCTTACAGATGTTGCACCAGCCTGTAATTAGTGGCTAGAGCAGGCAGCAACAACTCAAGAGGAAGGTAGGTGCAGAAAGAACAAGGGAGGCAGGGAGGGCGGCGGGGAGGGAACAGCAAGTGAGAACGAGGCGAAGGGTGTTGGGCCTGGCAAACAGACCAACAATTCAAGAGTCCTCGCCGGCCTCCGCCTCTGCCAGCGCTGCCTGCTGCAAGAGAGCTGCTGCCCTCCTCTGCTGGGCAGCCGAGGGGCGCTGCTGCAGCGCTTCAAACAGCGCCTCGTCAGGGTCTTCAAGAGGTGCATCGGAGGAGGTGTCAAGAAGGGCAGCAAAACCCTGCACAGCAGCTTCAAGAGACTCATCGGCAGCTGCGGTGGCAGCGTCGATGCGCTTCTGGGCTTTGGCTGCTTCAGCCCTGCAGGCCAGAGTGTGAGTGGATGGAATGAAGAAGGTGAACAGACAGTCCGCCACGCCGCAATCGGGCAGGCCCGGCAGGGATGGGCCGGGCCAGCACCAGCCAGCCGGCGCCCCCACCACAACCATCACCACACCCACACGCATGCACACACTCACACCTGCTCAGCCCTGCGTGCTCAAGCATGGAGCTCACCTAAACACGTGGATGAACTCGTTCCACTCGTCAACAGCCTCAGAAACGTTCACAGAGAGTAGGTGCACGCCCAGGGAGCTGGAGCCAGCATTGGCGGCGGCGGCGCTGGCGGCGCCGCCGCCGGCGGCGCTGGCGGCGGCGGTGCTGCCGGCATTGGTTGCGTGCTCAAGCAAAATACCATGGTGCTGGCCTGCAAGGTCAGGGACAGTCGTCAGTTGGACGCCAGAGGGCACTGGGGCCCCCTGGCAAGGCCAGGGGGAGCAGCAGGACCATTCGGGCCCACATGTCTGGGTTATATCGCCCGGCCCTTCCCAGGCCATTCAGGCCCAAAAAACTTGATCTCCCGTTGCTCGCCCGGCGGGCGATAAAGGGTATCAGACTGGTTCCGCTCAACGCTTCGGCAGCGGGGTGGGCGGCCGCGACATGCCACCTATTTGTCCCTGTCGTCACTCCCAACGCTTTGCACTTGCACGAGGTCCTTTGAGAGCTTCGCAGGCGACGCAGAAGCCCTCACGCAACCCGCAAACGGTGCTCGAGCGCTCCATCAACTGGGGCCGCCCGCCGGCTGCATACGTCTAGGCAGCGTCTCGCCAACGTCAGCCTGGTATCACGCGCTGCGCTAGGTGCGCGCGACAGCCGGCGAGTGTGAGCTGTGTGCCGCGCGTTGGAGGGCGGCGTGTGCAGCACAGGGACCAGATCAGAGCGCCAAGACCTATGGTCTGTCGCTGGGATCAATTGACGTGGCTCCCCCCAGCTGCCGCCGCTCGCCGCCGCCGCCGACTCGCCTGCCGCCGCCTCCCACCCGCCTGCTCAGGCTGACATGCAAGGCCGTCCCTGCCCCGCTCACGTGGGTAACTGAAGGGCCTGCACAGCTCGTCGCCCTCGCCCTGAAGCGGGCCAGCGGCGGGCGGTGACGGCGCAGCATGCCGCCCAAGAAGCGAAAGCGCCAGCGCGCGGCGCTGAGGATTGGCGCAGACGGAAAGCTGGATGCCTGCGGTGAGTGCTGGCAGGGCGGCCGGGGTCTGCGCTGCTGCTGCCCGCTTGTCTGTTGGTGAAGGCACGCAGCTGTTGCGGGTCCCCGCTGCCGCTTCCCACCACACGCCGCCGCTGTGCACGCCCCTGCCGCCCTGCAGGCGCGTGCGAGAGGGGCGGGGGCCTGCTGCTGCGCTGCGACCGCTGCCCCAACGCCTTCCACCCCGCGTGCTGCGGCTACGCCGGGCTGGACGACGTGCCCGGGTATCCACAGGCCCCCTGGCAGTGCTGGTTCTGCGCCGGGCCAAAGGCCTATGCAAACGCACGCTCAAAGGTGCGGCGGTGTACCAGCGATCACGCACCCCCGCCTGCGGTCGGTGCCTGCCGGCGGTCGGTGCCAGCCGCGCGCGCGGCGCGCTCGGGGCAGCCGGAGCGCGCCGCTGCGAGCGCCGGAGCCTTCGCGCTGTAGCTTTCCTGCTGGTGCCTTTGCCGCCGGCGTGCCCCATCCAACCGCCCTCTCTCCCTGGCCTGTTTCTGCAGCTGCGCGTCAAGGTTGGGGACGAGGTGAAGATTGCGTACAATGCCAAGTGCGAGGTACGCAGACCGTGTTACTGGGATGCCTTCGAGGCCACCCGCCGGTCGCTGCCGTGACCTGCAACAATCATACCAACACCTCATGCACTCAGCTGTCGGCCCTCGTGTTGAACAGTTCCACACCTTTCAAACTTCACGCCCGCAGGTGTACTATGCGGCCAAGGCCACCTCCGTCACCGCCAGCTCTGTGACCTGCGCCTACACCCACTTCAAGGTGTGGCCCTCTGGTTGGTGGTGGTGGGGGTGGGGGTGTGTGGTGTGTGTGGTGTGTGTGTGTGGTGGTGGGGGTGGGTGTCTGGTGGGGTGTGTGTGTGGGGTGTGTGGGTGGGGTGTGGGTGGGGGTGGGTGGGTGGGTGTGGGTGGGTGTGGGTGGGTGGGTGTGGTGGTGGTGGTGGTGTGTGTGTGTGTGGGGGGGGGGGGTGGATGGGGGGGGCACAGAGCGCCAGGGTGACGGCGGTCATGCACGGTGTCTGCGGGCGATTCCCAATTTCTCGATCCTCGGCACACTTTGTTTGTCAGAGCACGCTTGCCGGATGTGTCTCATGGCAGCGCGTCTGGCGACCTGTGCAGGACACGCCCCCAGAGAAGCTGGCGCGCACGGATGTGCGGCTGTGGCGCGGCACGCACAACCCGGCGGCGTGGGAGTTTGATCAGACGGTGAGGGCCAGGCAGTTGGCGGCACGCAGAGTGGGGCTCGTGCGGCGTGTCGTCCCCCTGCCTCTGGGTAGCAGTTGCCTGCTCATTTGGCGGCTGGCAGCAGGCACTCGATGCAGAGGGGGAGCACAGTGCGTTGCCTGTGGCCCCCTTGCCAGCAGACTGTGGCGGCGCCTGCCGGCTGCCGGCTGCCGCACGCATCACTCCCGCACTTGGCCGCCCACCTGTCCACTTCCCATCCGCCTCCTTGTTGCCTCGTTGGGCGCAGGACTGTGCATACGAGCCGCGCTCCCGCTCCGCGCCAGTGGACTTTGCAAAGCTTCGAGCAGCGCAGGCGGCGGCGGCGGCGGCAGGCCAGGCAGCGCCGATGGGCAGCGGGTCGGCGGGCGGCAGCGAGGCTAGCTGGGAAGAGGCCAGCGAGGCGGCGTCGCAGCCGCGGTCTGAGGCGTCGCCGCAGCAGGCGAAGCGATCCAAGGTATCGGCTGCAGCAGAGCAGCAGCAGCCGGCAAAGCCTGCCAGCAAAGCAGCGGCGCAGGCATCTCCCGGCAAGGCTGCGCGGACGCAGCAGGCGTCGGCGGCAGCCAGCAAGCAGGCGCAGTCGCCGCGTGCAGCTAACAAGCAGCCCGGCAAGCAGAGGCAGGCCCAGCAGTCGCCGGCAGCAGCTGCTGGGAAGGCGGCGCAGCCGCCCGCAGCAGCTGCCAAGGCACAGGGACCGTCCGCGACGGCTGGCAAGGCGCAGCAGCAGCTGCCCGTGGCAGCCAGAAAAGCAGCGGCTGTGTCCGCGGCGTCTGGCCAGACGCAGCACCCCAAGGCGCTGCCCACCGACAACTTCGCGAAAGCGGCGCTGCGGGGCAAGGGTGCCGCGCGTGCGGGGCCAAGCCTGGGGAAAGCTGTGCATGCAGCGCTGCAAAGGCCCCTGCAAGCGCCGGTGGCCAGCGCCGCGCAGGCAGCAGCGGCGGGTGGCGCAGGCAGCAGCGGCGAGCAGGCCCCTGAGGACGAGGAGCTGCCTGCCAAGCGACAGAAGCAGGCAGGCAGCGTGCCACCCGCAGCAGCAGCAGCGGCGGTGGCGGCGGCGGCGACGGCGGCTGCTTTGCCGTCCGCCACGTCTGCAGGGGCAACGCCAAACGCGAAGCCGGCAGCAGCCAAGGCCGCAAGCAAGCCAGCAGGAGTGGCAGCAGGCAAAGCAGCAGCAGCGGCGGCAGCCGCCCCAGCAGTAGCGCCAGCACTGATAGCAGCCAAGCCGGCCACCAAGAAAGCCGCAGGCAAGCCAGCAGCGGCAACCGCTGTGTCGCCTCCTGACAAGCCAGCAGCAGCAGCCACCAAGCCAGCAACGGACAAGCCAGCAGCAGCCAAGCCGGCAGCAGCCACGACCGCAAGCAAGCCAGCAGGAGTGGCAGCAGGCAAAGCAGCAGCAGCGGCCGTGCCAGCAGTCGAGCCAGCGGCGACCAAGCCAGCAGCAGCGAAGCCAGCCAGGGAGGCAGGGGCCGCATCGCCAGCGGCCAAGCCGGCAGCAGCGAAGCCAGCCAGGGAGGCAAGGGTCGCATCGCCAGCGGCCAAGCCGGCAGCAGCAGCGGCTATGGCGGCAACCAAACTAACACCCCTTGCACAAACGGCCAAGCCGGCAGCAGCAGCTGCTACGGCAGCTACGGCGGCAGCCAAGCTAGCACCCCCCGCACAGACGGCTAAGCCGGCAGCAGCAGCGGCCGCACCAGCAGCCAAGTCGGCAGCGGCTGCGCCGGCGGCCAAGCCAGCGGCAGCTGTGGCAGGGGCGCAAGCAGCCAAGCCGACAGCAGGACCTGCTGCACCAGCAGCCAAGCCAGCAGCGGCGGCCCCAGCAGCAGGCAAGCCAGCAACCACGTCGCCAGCCGGCAAGCCTCCAAGCAAGCCCGTGGCAGCTGCAGCCGCAAAGGCAGGCACACCAGCAGCGGTCGAGCCAGCGGCGGCGCCAGCAGCGCCAGCAGCGCAGCCGGCACCGCCTGCGAGGCAGGCGCCTGCAGCAAGAGTTGCAAAGATGCCCGTGGTGTCACGCGGCAGTGCACCTCGACCGGCCAACGTGCAGCAGGCAGCAGCCGGCCCTGCGCTTGCCGCTCAGGTGCAGGAGGCGCGGCCTCGGGCGCAGCATCCAGCGCAGCAGCAGCAGCAGCAGGCGCCACAACAGCAGCAGGCACGGCAGCCTGTAGCGATGGCAGCAGCTGGGGCGCAGGAGGCTCTGCCTCAGGCACAGCATCCCGCACAGCAGGCGCAGCAGCAGCGGCAGCAGTCTGCACAGCAGCAGCAGCAGCAGGCACAGCAGCCTGTAGCAATGGCAGCAGCTGGGGCGCAGGAGGCTCCGCCTCGGGCACAGCATCCCGCACAGCAGGCGCAGCAGCAGCGGCAGCAGGCGGCACAGCAGCAGCAGCAGCAGGCGCAACAGCAGGCACAGCGGCCTGCAGCGATGGCAGCAGCTGGGGCACAGGCGTTGAGCCTGGAGGAGATCGAGGCGGCTGGCCTGCTGAGCAGCCTGCAGCAGGCTCCCTTGTCTCCCCCTGCCGCTGCCACCGCTGCCGTCGCGCCCCCGAGGGCATGGTGCGTGGACCATCTCCCCCCCGCTGCCGCCGCCTGACCTGCACTGCATGCGCCCGTGCTGCTTCATGAGTGGGGCGGCAGCAGCAGCAGCAGGGGCCGCCAGAAGGGCCGGTGGTTCCTGCCGGGGCGGAGCCCCACCCGCATGTACACCCTCACCCGCCGCCTCCTCACAACTCCATACTCTGCCCCGTCTCCGTCCCACCCTGCCCTCACCGCACCCAGCCTGCGGGGCCCCCCTGCGACCCCCCCTCCCCTCCCTTTGCGCTGCTGCTGCAGGTCCAATGCTGAGGTGGCGGCGCTGATAGAGGGGGTGCAGGAGTGCGGCGTGGGCAAGTGGGAGCAGGTGAGCGCGGCCCCCAACGGGTGTGCATGCCCCCGGGCAGGAATGCTCGGGAGCCCTGAGCTCGCAGCACGCCTACCATGCCCCCCGGGCAGCCGTCCGGCGCGGCGGCGCAGCGTTCAGGGCGCAGCTGCGGTTTCTGTCGGACGCTGGGCAGGTGCCCCACGTCCGGCCTGCTTCCCAGCCTGCCCTGCTCCCTGTGTGCATCCGCCTCTCCCGCCGCGTGCAGGTGCGGGCGGCGCACCCTGAGGAGCTCGGCGCGCGCAGCATGGAGGACATTCTTGCCAAGTGGCGTGCCATGGTGCGCCCCCAGGGTTTTCTGTTGCGCTTGCTAAGCACAAAGTACAAAGTACAAAGTACAAAGTTGTACGAGTGTGATCAAGCGCGTTCTCGAGCGCGGCAGCGCCGACAGCGGCCCCTTGGCTCGGAAGCCTTACGATGTCGGTGCTGCATCACGCATCTGCTGCTTCGCCGGTGCCGCCACCGCCCAGTGCCCACCTGCTGCCTGCACCGCCGCCCCATCTTGGTTGTCGTCGTCACCTGCCGCCCCCTGGCACGCAGAAACACGACCTGGTGCAGTCGCCCCAGAAAGGCCCCGGCTTGGGGAGGCCATCCCCAGTGGCCCGCGCCCTTGGCAGCCCAACCAGCGAACCGCCGCTGGTGGGTGCGGCGCCGGCGGCGGCGGCCAACCGGCGCGGCGTGTCCTCCCTGCTCGGCGCTGCAGCGCGGGACGCGCACGCCGCCGCCGCGGCGCTGGCGGCGGCGGCGCGGCTCGGCACGGCGGCGGCGCCCGCGGCCGCCAGCGCGGCAGAGGCGGCGGCGGCGAGCGCCGCAGCGGCAGACGGCTGGCCGCACCCCACCGGCTTCCCTGCTGCACTGGCCGCAAACGTCAAGGTACACGCGCAAGCATGCCCGCCCGCCTGCCTGCCCCGCCCTGGCCTGCCTGCCCGGCGCTGGTCCTGCGGCAAGGCGACTCGCTGCTCTCCCTTGTCATGTCTTCCCTCTGCACTCTGCAGCCGCCGGTGGGCGCTGGCCCTGCGGCAAGAAGACCTGGTGCCCCCCCCTCCCCACCACACACACACACAAACCACCACCACACACCACCACCACCACCCACCCCACCCACCCCTCCACATACAAACCAACATGCGCACACTGCGGCCCCCGCTTCCTGCGCGTTCCTCCCCCCTCTGCAGCCGTCGGTGGCGGCCCTGAATTTGCGGCAGGGGGACCTGGTGGAGGTGCGGGCGGTGGACGACGACTACCGGGGCGGCTGGTTCCTGGCCAAGGTGCTGCAGGTGCAAAAGCCGACTGCAACAGCAGTTCTGTTTTTACCATTCTGTCCCGTTCTGTCAGTTGATCAACTTGAAACTCAAAAACGCGTCTGCTGCAAACTGCGGGTGTGCGACGCGTGGCTGCGGTGCGAGATGCCTAGCGGGGCGGCTGCAGGTGCCGTGGGTGCGGAACATGCGAAATTCGACATTGCGTTCTACAAGCGAGAGAATGGCAGGGCACATGTCTCCTTGCGGCCGCCGCCGCCCCCCCCCAGCAGCGGGCGAGATGGGTAGGGGCGCAGCCGGTGGTGTGCCCGACTGGACTTGATGGCTTGCTTCACGACCCCCCCACCTGCGCTCCCTTTCCCCTGCAGGTGCTGGTTGCCACTGCCACCGGCGAGCTGTCGGTGCACGTGGAGTACTCTGAGTTTCGAGAGGCGGGCGAAGGTGAGCGTCGGTCCAGGGGGCGGCCTTGCCTCACCCCCAGCTGGGCCCAGCCAGGCAGCCAGGCAGCCGGTCTGCGCTTGTAGCCTAGACCGAGTCGCGTGGGAGCCAGCGCCCCAACCAGTCGTTTTTGCTAGACGTCTGTCCTCGCCGGCAGCCCTTGGGAGCGTTCCCGCTGCGCATGCATGTGCTGGGGAGGCTTCCGCCGCAGCGCGGGCCGTTGCTGCCGCGGCAGCGATGGGTCAAGTTGGGGGTATCACGTACTGCCACGTTGGCGGAATGGTGGTGGTGTGTGTGTGGGGGGGGGTTGTCAGGCTGAGCTGGCACGATTTTGCTGACAGGGCAGACAGCGGCTGCAGGCGCAGCTGCCCAGCCTCTTGGCTCACCCAAGCCCCTCCCCCCGTCCTTCCCTCGCAGCCACCAACACACGAGAGTGGGTCCCGTTCTTCCACACCACCGGTGCGCGCCCAGGGGCGGTGCAAGCGCCTGCTCGGTCGCCTGCTGGGAATGCGCAACAGTGTGGGACCAGGATTGGGAGTGTGCTTGCCAGCCTGCGAGCCTGCTGCCTGCGATGTTGGGCCGTCCAGCGTCGCGCAGATGCGGCGGCGGCTCAATGCAAGCTTTTGAGGCAGGCGAGCATGCAACGGCAGGCAGGCAGGCAGGCAGGCCAGTGCACCGTGCACCCTGGTCGCCACCCGTTCCCTCAACCCGCTGCAGAGGACGTACGCTGGGTGTGCCGCCGTACTCTTGCCCGGCTCGGGAAGACATCTGCTGTGACATCCGCACGCCTCCCATCGCGTCTTCCTGCCTGCCCGCCCGCCTGCCCTGCAGAGGACGCTCGCTGGGTGCTTCCCCGCGTACGCCTGGCCCGCACGCCTCACAAGCCGCCTGTGCCGCGCACTACTTACAGGCCTGGGCAGGCCGTGGAGGTGGGTGGTTCGCCGGGGTCACCTGGTCGTACACGGTGCCACCGCCGCCGGCTGTCACGGCTCTCCCCCAGAGGAGCATTCGACCGCGAACGACTTGTCCGCCGTGTGAATGGCTTCAGAAGAATCTGGGCGAGGTGCTGCACCGGCCAGCGCCCCAGCTCTCGCTGCCAGTCGCACGGTCGGATCACACAACGCTGGCTGCCCCTCACGCCCAGCGCAGACGTTTCTGAACGACGGCTGGTGGCTGGGCGAGGTGGTGTCGGTGGAGGGCGCAGAGATGGGCGTGCGCTTCGAGCCCTGGCCGCTGGGAGAGGGTGAGGCGCCTGCTGTGTGTGGCTGCCTGCTGTGCGTGCCCCGCTGTGCACGCCCGCCTGCTGCGCACGCCTGCTGCGCACGCGCGCCTGCACTTTGCCTGCTTGCCGAGGGGGAGGGCGCTGCGTGCAGGCT
This sequence comes from Micractinium conductrix, assembly GCA_002245815.2. Classification (NCBI taxonomy): domain Eukaryota; kingdom Viridiplantae; phylum Chlorophyta; class Trebouxiophyceae; order Chlorellales; family Chlorellaceae; genus Micractinium; species Micractinium conductrix. The sequence continues at coordinate 2,043,097 of LHPF02000004.1, forward strand.
TGTGGCTCGGCCCCCTTGCTTCTCCAGACGTCCCCTCCTGACCCGGTCGGTGTCCTGCCGCCCTGTGCCGCCTCCTGCGGCACTCGCTCCTCCTCGTTCCCGAAGCCCGCCTCGTGCCCCCGCCGCCGGCGCCCCCTGGCTGCAGGCGACTTCGCTTTCTACGACGCTGCTGAAGTGCGCCCCGGGCATCCCATGGTGACTCAGGGCTTTGGCATGGTGCAGCTGCCGGTGGCGGGGCTGGCGGCGGCCGCCGGCCTGCCGTCGCGAGGGCCGCCCCGCACAGCGGGGTTCTCCCAGCAGGCGAGCGAGGTGCAGCAGCACATGCAGCAGCTGGAGAGGCTGCTGGCGGCGGGCCAGGCGGCGGGCGGCGCGCCGGCGGGCTGGCACGCGCGGCAGGCGCCGGCGACGTCGCCCTCGCCACGGTCGCCGCTTGGGCTGGGTGGGGCTGCGTTGCCGCATCCGCGATCGCGGCAGGCGGCTGCCGAGCAGAGCAAGAGCCCCAAGTCGACCGAAGAGCGGCAGCAGGGGCTGCCGGCTGCGCCCGGCGAGCCGCCGCGGCTTGCACAGCTAGTGCTGCGGCAGCTGGCGGCGCAGCAGCAGGCGCAGCAGGTGCAGGCGCAGCAAGCGCAGCTGACGCGACAGCAGGAGCAGGTGCAAGCGCAGCAGGCGCAGCAGCAGGCGGCACGCCAGGCGGCTGTGCCCCAGCAGCAAGCGGGACAGCAGCAGGCGCCGCAGCCGCCGCAGCCGCCGCTGCAGAAGTCACAGCAGGCACAGCAGCCGGCGCTGCAGCAGGCACAGCAGCCGCCGAGAGTTCCCCGAGTGGACGCCCGGGCTTTCCTGTCAATGGCGAAGCAAAGTTTCAAGGTAACGCAGCATGCGAAGCAGGCGGCCCCGGCAGCACAGCAGCCGGCGCAGCAGGCGGCCCCGGCGGCGCAGCACGCGGCCCCGGCGGCGCAGCAGGCCGCCCCGGCAACGCAGCAGCCGGCGCAGCCGGCGGGCCGTGCACCGCAGGCACAGCAGGCGGGGCGACCGCTGGAGGTCCAAGTTTCGCAGCCGCTGGTGCCGCAGGTCGCGCAGCAGGCGGCGCAGGCGGCGCGCGCGTCTGCCCCTGCGCAGCCGCGTGCGCCGCCGGCCCCCGCTGGCCCCGGGTCCCTGCACGCCCGCGCCTTCCTCTCGGCAGCCCTGCGGGCCTTCAAGGCGTCGCGAAGGTAGGCCTGCCGCGGCGGGGGCGGCCTGCCGCAGGCACCCCGGGCAGCCGCAGGCCGGGCCGCCGTGCGTTGCGAGCGCTCGCCCAATCAGAAGCCTGGCAGTTGCTTCCCCTGGGCTCCCCCCCCCTTCCCTTGTCTCCTCCTTCCATTTCCCGTTGAGGCTTCCCCTTGCTGGGCCCACGGACATGCCGCTGGGGCCTTTCCCGCCCCTTCAGTCGGCCACTGCTCTCTGTGCTGCTCGCAGTTAGTCTACAAGATCAGGATGACACTCAACACCGTTCAAAAACAGCAGGAGTTGTTCGCCGGGCGGCCGGTGGGCCCGGTCGGCGGCCGGTGGGCGGCAGGTGGGGCGGGCGCAGCGCACAGGCTTGGTTGCCGTGCGGGCCCGCTGGCCGCGTGCTCTGACCAGCTTTTGGCAGTTCTGGCTATATAGTGAAGGGCAGCTTTGCTAGTGACGGTTATCTGGCTAATGAAGTGAATTCAAGAGAAGGTAGTGATAACAGGGGGGATCAAGTTGGAGGATGGCATCAAGGGACGGGTTAATGATGGAGCAGAGGGGAGAGGCAGGGGGGCGTGGCCACGCATGCTTGTGAGTCTACTTGAAGTAGTGTTCAACAGGGAGAAGGGGGGCGGCGTCACAGCCGCCCGGCGCGCGTTGTGAAGCGCGCCACCGGCGACGGTTTCGAGGCCTGGCCTGCGTCGGTGAAGGCCGTGGCGGTGCACAGGTAGGTGCTGGCAGGCGTCAGGCCGCGCAGCGGGAAGGCGGCGCCCTGCCGCGCGCGCGCGGCGGCGCCGGCGGGCAGGCGGGCCACCTTGGTCGCGAGGCGCAGGCCTTGCAGGGGCGCTCGGCGGTCGCCTGCCTTCCGGATGGCGCCCAGGCCCGCCGCGGCGACAGTGCAGTTGAGGGTGATGTGCGCCGCGTGCTGCGCCGCGACCACCATCAGCGTCGCCGTGGTGGTGCCGACGCCGCTGGCCGGCAGGATGCACGGCGCCGCCACGTGCAAGCTGTTGGCGGGCAGGCGGGCAGGGGGCTCCGGGCCGCGCGGCTTGCGGGGCGGGGTGCGTGGCTTGGCGCGGGCGAGCGGCGGCGGCGGCGGCGGCGAGTCGAGGCTTGTTGCCGGGAGTTTGGCGGGCGGGGGCGGGGGCAGGGGCGGGCTTGGGGGATGCACCGGCTTGCCGTTGAGGCGCACGTTGAACACGGTGGCCCCTGGGAAGACCATTCTCAGCAGCGGCAGCTTGCCAGTCACGAGGGCCTGACAGGGAGGATGGGGGTGGGTGGGTGGGTGGGGGCCGGGGGGGGCAACCGGGTGGTGAGTGGGGTACGAGGGGTGGTCTAGATAGGGGTCGCTTGCAGGTCAATCATTCGATCGATCTATCAATCGCAGTTGAGGCGCAGACGGTCGGCACATAAGGCATGCGATTGATAGGGAGATACACATTTGTACATCAACACGCCCCTGCTTCAATCCCCCGAACCTGCGCGGTGCGCTTTGCCTCTGCCAGCTCCTCCCGGCCGTAGCGCAGCCGCACGTCGGCGCCCAGCTGCGCAGCCGCGTGGTGCCGGGCCGCCTTGGCGGCACCGCCGGCGCGCCGGGCGGTGGCGGCGGCGGCGGCGGCGGTGGCGGCGGCGGCGGTGCTGTTGCTCTCGCTGGCGTTGTAGATTGTGACGTCGGGGATGGCATCTGCGGGCGGGGTGCATGCATGTGGTTCGCGGTGGGCTGGAGGAGGGGGTGCGCCAGCAGCCGGCCAGGCGCTTGCTGCAGCGGGCGGGCGCAGCTGGGCGACAGCTGGGAAGCATGACGCATGCATGCGGTCCCACCGAAGCGTCTGCCGCCATGTCGCCTCCACGCCCGCACACGCAGCGCAGGACCCAGCAAGTGTACTCTGCGGCACCGTTTTCCCTGCGGATGCAGCACCCACCCGCCGCCATGTGCGTTGTCAGCACCACCACTGCCTGAAAGGCTTCCTCCTCAGCGGCCTCCCAAGACGCCTGCACGCCAACAAATGGAAAACGGGGAACTGAGCAGGGTGGGTGCGCACAGCTGCAAAGAAGGGTGGGTGAGTAGCCACCCCTGCTGTGCCCTGCTGTGGGGCCTGCCCTGAGGGGGCGCTTGCTGCTGCGCCCACAAAGGCGCCACCCACCCACCTCGTCGACGCCTGGCAGAGAGACGGAGAAAGTGAGGTTGGCGGGTGGCGGCAACAGCGGCAAGCTGGGCGTTTTCTCGCTTGAGGGAGGGGGAGGCAGGGCGGAGGAGGGGGAGGGAGGAGGGGAGGGGGAGGGCGAGAGGCCGGGGGAGCGGGGAGGGGGGGGAGAGGGGGAAGATGATGTAGAAGGTGTCCGCGAGGGGGAGGGGGAGGGGGAGGGGGAGGGGGAGGGGCAAGGGGAGGAAGAGGGGGAAGGGGACTGGCGGGGGGAGGAGGCGGGCGGGGGCGAGGGCAAAGGCGGGGGGGAGCGACGCGGCGGGGGAGGGCCGCTGGGTGGGGACGGAGGCGGGGGACTTGACAGCTGCACAGCCGAGGTCTTGGAGGGGGGCGGGGGTGAGGGGAGCTGCTTGGGAGGAGGGGGTGAGGGGGACTTCTCGGGAGGAGGGGGTGAGGGGGACTTTTTAGGCGGGGGAGGTGAAGGGGACTTCTCTGGCGGGGGAGGTGAAGGGGACTTCTCCGGCGGAGGGGGTGAGGGAGACTTCTCGGGAGGAGGGGGTGAGGGAGACTTTTTAGGCGGGGGAGGTAAAGGGGACTTCTCTGGCGGAGGGGGTGAGGGAGACTCGGGCGGCGGCTCCAAGTTCGCCACCTCGACGCCGCTCACTGTTGCCCCCGGGAACTTGGAGGCCAGGGCGGCGGTGCCGCGCTGCCGCAGGTGCTCGGCCAGGGCGGCGACGGGCCGGCCGCCTTGGAAGCGCACGACCGTCCACACGTCCAGCCCTGCGTCCTCCCCCGGCGCAACGAGGGCGATCTCCACTATGTCGACGGCGGAGGGATCTTCTGCGGGGGGTGGCAGGGAGGGGTGGGGGGAGGTGGTGCGGGGCGACCGTGACGGTGGTTGCAATTGGAGGCATGGGGGGAGGTGGGACGCGCAAGCGGCAAGTCGCTTCAACGCTGTTGCATTCTGGGGCCAGCGGTGGCTGCGAGCGAGGGCTCGCGCTCCGTCGCAAACAAGTTGCAACCAACGGCGGAAGCCACACCACCTCCTGTTGCAAGCGCGCCTGCCTGCAAAGCGTCGCGGCTCGCCCCCGCACAGCGCACCGTCGGTGCTCGACCGCGCCAGCCGAGCCAACTCCGAGCGGAGCTCTGTAATCGTTACTTTGAAGCTCTCGTCGTTTTCCTCGGGCAGCCGTATCCAGAAGCCCACGCAAGGCATGCTTTGCTTCCATCCGTACCCAGACAAGCCTGCGGTGGGGGGGGGCCACACGGGCCGGTTGGCGGCAGGGCTGTGTCCGCCGGCGAGCGACCGACAGTTACGGTGTGCTCGCTCTTGCGGGCACTGGCCGCCCACCGCACCTCTTACGGGCACCCAGGCGACACCTCACCTTGTGCGTGGCCGGGCCAGAGGGTCAGACAGGCCAGGACGAGCAGCAGCGTGGCGGCCGACGGGGTGGGGCGTGCGGCTGCCCCTGGCCGACGAGGCCAGCTCCGCGCCTGTGCCGGCATGACAGCAGCGGCCCTCTGACTCAGGAGGGGCGTTCCGACGGCAGTTGGTTGCACAGGCTCGCAACGACCGCGCTTTGGGGTTTCGTTGCGCGCGTCCAGGCGTCGCGCGTGGCTGCAGTTGATTCAAGGCGGTCGGTAACAGGTCCCAGAAATGAGGTATAAATACGCAGCGGCGCTGCACGCAGAACAAGAGCGCACGACCGAGCGACCAGTGGACCGCCGCCGCTCTGCGCGCTCTGCCCGGCTGCCGCGGCAGCTGCCCCCGCACACTTTTGAAGAACGGCCTTGCCGCCGCTGCCGCTTTATCGACAGGCCGATGGCGATAGTTTACAAGGGATGATGGGGGAGGGGTGGAGGTGGCATAGCTACGAGAGGGCAGGGCCTCCGGAAGAGGGCAGGGCAGCGGGTGGCCAAAGTGTGTGGTGGCGGTGGCGCGAGAGGACAACCCTAGTAACGAACACAGAAACCCGATGGAGAGGAACAGATGCAGGGAAGGCGGTTGCATGGGGTGGCGAGCGGGGGAGCAAAGCAAGGGTGGGGTGGAGCAATCGGGCAAGAGGCGAACAATGGGCCGGGTGGTACTGTGAAGGTGGAAGCGGAAGGTGGTGGTGAAGGAGCGGGACGACACGCGGCTGGGCTGAGCGAAGCAGCCCGCGCGTCATCCCACGCTGCGTCAGTCGGTCAGTCAGTCGGTTGGCAGGTCATGGTCATGGGTGTTGGTAATAATGCATCAACAGCCTGTGCGGCGGTGCAGCATGGGCGCGGCGGGCGGGGCTTTATACATTCTCCAGCAGTGCGTGCAGCCGCATGCGCACGTTGCTGCTGGTGAGCTCGGCGGCGGCGGCGGGCGGGCTACTGCTGGCCTGCCCGCCGCCGCCCGCCGGCTTGGCCGCTGTCAGCGTGACCTGCCTGCTGCCAACTTGCCCGCCACCGCCGCCGCTGCCAAGCTCCCCATTCTCCTTGTTGCTTGGGAGCGCCGCCGCCGCCGCCGCCGCTGGGGGCCCCACCTTGGCTGTGCTAGCAAGCAGGAGGTGCTGCTGCACGGCCATGGCCAGGCTCGTGCCGCCGCCAGATTCAGCGGGCAGCATGAGGCCCGCCGACGCGGCGCCGGGCAGCCAACAGGGCGTGCCGCCGCCGGCCGCCAGCGCTGCCGTGGCCATTGTCAGGCTGCTGCTGGCTGGGGAGTTCATCTGCGGGAAGCAGGGAGGGAGCAGATGGGCGGGCGGTGAGGCCCCAAGCAGGCCACAAGAAGGACCGAGGTCGAAGGGAGGTGGCATAGCAGCAGCAGCACATGTCCCTGCCGTCTCCCTCGCAGGCACGCAGAGGCACGCGCGCAGGCGTGCATTGGGTGCTTGCCGCCAGGCTGCCCGAGAGGCGCAGAGCAACGGAAAGACCTGCTGTACACCGCGCAACACACACCTTGCTCTTCTTGGGCGGGCTGAGGATGACCCCGAAATCAAATGACGCAGCGTGGTGCAGGCTGCTGGCCGCCGCCGCCTGCTGCGCCGCCTGCTGCGCGGCCTGCTGCTGCTGCTGCTGCTGCTGCGCCACCTGATGCGCCTGCGCGGCCGCCAAGTGGCTGAAGGAGGGGGCGGTGTCGAGGCGGCGTGCCACCGACTGCCGCCGCTCTTCCTCCACGGCGGCGGCCGAGGGCGGCCGCTCGTGCCCGCCAGCGGTCTTGCAGCCACCGCCGGAGCCGGCGCTGCCGCTCTTAGCCCAGGGCGGGGTGAGCATGCTACCGAAGGCTGGCGACCGGAAGAGGTCATCTGCAGGGGGGGCGAGCAGGTAAGCGGGTGAGCAGCGAGGCAGTCGGATGGGGTGCAGCAGGCATACCAAGGGCAAGCGGCGACGCAATGCGGCCCTCTAGCGCCGCCGGCAGAGAGCAAGCTGCAGCGCCGCGTGCGGATGCGCGCACAGCAGGCGCGTGCACGCAGGGTGAGCCGCAGTGGCCCAGGACGCACCCATCATCGGCGGCGGGCTTTGCAGCAGGGTCAGCACATTGGGCGAGCGCAGCTCAAGGGACATGGGGCCGCTGCCGCTGCCGGGGGTGGGGCGCACAGGCGTGCCTGCACAAAAAGTGCGCGGTGCGGGGCGGTGCGGGGCAGGTTTGTGAGCGGACTGGTATTGCATGCGGCAGCGTGCACCGTCAGACACACACAATTGAGCATCGTGGGAGGCAGCGACCGCGTGCGGCAGGGCGCCGCCCGGCAGGGGCTGCAAGCGGTAGGCAGCACGGCGCGTGGCACGCAAAGCAGGGAAGAATCCCAACCATCTGTCACGTCGCCCAGCCCCAGGCCGCACACCCGTTGGCAGCTGAGAAAGAGCTGCAACGGGCCAACACTTCACCCAATGCCAAGCTTCATGCAGTCCCAGGCGCACCCTTGGCCGCAGTAGCAGCGCCCTCAGGGATGACCAGGGGCGGCAGCGCCGGCCCAAACGCCGCCATGCGCGACGCCGCCGTGCGCTTGCGACCTGCAGGCGAGGGGTACGGGAGGCAGCAGGGTGAGGGTTGCGGCAACGGCGCCTAGCACCAACAGGACCAACCGCACCCCATACAGCAACAGTAAACACACATGGGCCAACCACAAAAGCGAACAAGTACAACTACTAACAGGCCCACGGGGCTCGCCTGAGCTGCTGGGGGTGAAGAGCGGCGGCGCCGCCGGCAGCGGCGCGCGCAGCGGGGACAGCAGGTCCGCCGCCGCCGCCGTCGCCGCCGAGCCGGGGTTTTGGGTGAGCGCCGGCGAGTCTTCCTCCTGAGCGCAGGTGGCACACGAGGCGGGGGAGCAGGAGGGCAGAGGCTGGGGAGATGCAGCACGCAGTTGCGAGGGGTGTCAGCTGAAGCATGGCAAAGGTGTGTTGGTTGGGACAGCGGCGAGGCGGGAGGGCAGAGGCACGGCATGGCCGGCAAGCGGGCGCCAGTTTCGGTCCGGCGAGGGCAGGGACAGCGGCACGAGCAAGGGGTGAGCTCACCTCGTCTGGCGGTGGCAGCCCGTCTGCTGCGCCACGCTGCTGCAACGCAGTGGCCGGCAGGTCCAAGTTGAGGGGCAGCAGCGCCTGCGGCAGCACCGGGGCTGGCGTGGGCACGGCGTGCACCGCCGCCGCCGCTGCCACCGACGCAGGCGGCTGCAGGTGGTTGTGCTGCTGCTGCTGCTGCTGCTGCTGCCAACTGCTGACCGGCTGCTGCAGCTGTTGCTGCAACTGCTGCTGCTGCTGCTGGTGCCGCAGCTGCTGCTGCTGCAGCACCGCAACGGCCGGCGGCAGCGGCAGGCCGACGGCGGCCATCGCAGCAGCGGCGACGTCCAGGCCGGCGCTCCCGGCGCCGCTGCTGGTGCGGGGCACACCGCGGCCGGCAGTACGTGCCGTCGTGCGCCGCACAGTAAACTCAGGAGAGCTGTCTTCCTCCTGCTCCTCATCCTCCTCGCTGCCGTGGCTCCAGCTGAGGTCGTTGCCACCGACCTCGGACACAGAGGACAGCCGGCGAGCGGCGCCAGCGGCGCCGCGTGCCGCCGGCCGCCGCGCGCTCGCGGGCGCCGTCGTCGCCGCCACCGCCACGGCGCCGCCTGCCGCTGCTGCTGCGAAGAGGTCGGCGGCAGAGGCGACTGCCCCGCCGGGGGTCTGCTGCGCTCCAGAGGTGTTTGCTGTCGATTGGCGCCGAGGGTTGGCCGGGTCGGCGGCCGCAGTGGGCGCCGCAGCCGTCTGCGCTTGCGACTGCTTGCTCGCTGGCTTGCTGCGCGACGCGGCCGAGCGGCTGGGGCGCTGCACGGGGCGGACGGGTGGGTGGGATGGGGCGCGTGGATTGAGCGGAGGCGAGCATGCCGGGCACACAAACTAGAGGGCGAGCAGGGCGCTGCAGGGCCGGCAGGCACGACGACATGTCACCAGGGCAGGCGTACGTGCATGCTTGTGTGAGAGGGTGTAAGGTCTGAAGCCACATGAGATCAGTGCTCTGTCGCCAGGGCACACCCCCATTTGTGCGGGCGAGCCACGCAGTCCCCCCTCGGCGCACCTCGGCGTTTGTGAGCTGGCACCAGCGCGCGCGGCACTGCTGCGCGGTGCGCCCAGTCATGCTCTTCGAGATGCAGCTCCAGGAGGAGCCTGCAGGCAAGCATGGCATGGAGTGCCACAGGGCGCAGTGGGTGTTCAGGCCTTGGGCGGGCGGGCATGCTCTTGCAGATGCATGTCCAGGAGGGGCCCACAAGCGCAATCAACGGCAAGCTGGTGATGGCTTGAAACAGCACAACGGGCAGCCTTGGGAGGGAGGCGGGCTCACCGTACTCAGCATACAGCTCCCGCAGCTGCTCATCCTCCGCCGGCTCCCACCCCTCGCGCTTGATGGAGGGATCCAGGTGGCGCCGCCAGCGCCCCATGCACTGCTGGTCTGCAACAGAACGGGTGGAGCCGGGGAAGTCGCGGTCGGGAACGCGTGGGTGGGGGGTCTCTGGGAAGCAGGAGAACAAGGGTGGATAGATGGGGTGGGGTATTGGAGGGCAGAGGCGCTTACCGGTGCGGCCGGGCAGGCGCCGAGATATTTCCGCCCAGCTGTTGCCATACTTGTTGACCAGCTCTGCCAGGGTAACGTCCTCATCGGCGGTCCACTTCTCCCTGCAGAAAAGAACGGGGGGGGGGGGGGGGAGTGGGTGCAGCGAGTGATGGATGAATGCTGCCGGGTGTGGGGCCTCTGGTACGCAGGCGATCGAGGCGATTTCTAAGCGAGATGATTAGCGCGTGTAAAACACCCGTTACAGGTCCCTAAAAACGGCTGGTTGACATCCCTCCTGCGCTGCCCGCGACCCCGGCACGCCGCCTGGCCCGGCTGGTGCCTCACCGCGAGATGTTGGGGTTGACGCGGTGGCGCCAGCGCTGCGCGCACTGCTGCCCTGTTTTGCCGGGGATGTGCTTCGCCACCTCGCTCCACTTGTTGCCCACGCGGCCCTGCCACAGCGCCAGCAGCGTGTCCTCCTCCTCCGTCCACACGCCCGGCTGCCAGGGACGCGGGGCAGGAGCAGAGCGGTTGAGGGTGGTGGCGGGCAGCGGGTTGGTTGGGCTTCCACCAACCAGGGCGCGCGGCGGCGCGAGCAGGCTGCGAGGCTCGCCGCACGCGGCCACCGCCCCGCCAGCAGCGACGCGGCGGGCGACCGTGGGCCGAAGCGGCCAGCGCCCAATGCTTGCGAGCGCTGCTGAGGCGCCGCAGGAGCGCGCCGGGGCGGCGCAAACGCGGGTGGGAGAGAAGCTGGGGCACCCACCTTGTGAGCCTTCTTATCGGAATCCATCGCTCCCACACACACGCTGTAGATGGATGCAGGGGCTCAAGGCGGGCCGAGGCGGGCCGGGAGCACCCGGCGGCCCGGGCGGCGAGAGCGAGGCCCGGCGTTCAAAACTGGGGAGCTCTACTCTATGCAGCGCCCCGCCGAAGCAACCAATGGGGTACACGTGTGTCATCACGAGCTTGTGCGCGCCCATTTGGTGGCTCCCGGGAAATGCTGCTGAGCCTGCTCGGTGCGGCACGTGGACGGGACCCGCTCCCCACGGGCGTGCTGTCGTTTCCGCACCCCCGAGATGCCATCAGGATTGCGTCCGGCCATCCTCCTCGCGGCTCTAGTGTGCACAGCGTCCGCCAGTATGCTGGGTGCGACTGTAGCCTCCCCGCGCCTGGTTTGCCCGCTCACGACACTAAAAATGCGTCGCACGAGTGATCGAACGTGCCGCCGGCGTGCCGGGGCACGACGCAACCGCCCTCGGCCCCCGCTTCACGCGCTCCACCTCTCCCCGGTCTTGTCCGCCTCCCCAGCAGGCGGCTTCAAGACCGTGAGCGACCATGCCAACGACGCGGGCGTTGCGGCGGCGCAGGGCGCCGTGGCCGAGGCGCTGGCGGGCAAGCTAGGCGCGCCGCCGTCGCTAGTGGAGGTGCTCTCTGCGCAGACCCAAGTGGTGGCAGGTGCATCATCCACAAACAAACCTAGCTGCCTGTCTGGGGTGGGCCGAGCCGCGCCGCTGCCGCAGCCGTGCCTCTCCGCGTGCAAGGCGCCGCCGCGATCGCCCGCCCGCCCGCCTACCGCAATCAAGCAACACGACACCGTTGCTTGCCTCGTCATGCTCCCTTCCTCGCCCGCTCCCCAGGCATCAACTACAAGCTGACCCTTAAGGTGGACGCTGCCGCCAAGGGAGTGCACTACTACGAAGCCAAAGTGTGGCGTGAGTGGCGGCGCAGCACCCACCTCGTACCGCCCACAAAGGGTTGTTTGGTCCGTCGCTGTGCCCGCCGTGCTATGGGATCCCCGCGTGCTGTGTCGCGGGCCGTCGCCGGCGGCGGCGGGAGGGGGAAGGATCGGTGTACAGATGTGTGTGTGGCAACCTTGGCGACGCTGGAGAAGGGAGGTCTCCGTTGTGGTGGGAGCGGGAGTGCCACAGTGGTGGTGGCGGCAGGCCGGCACCACCGCAGCGGCCCTCGCTCACAGGGGCCCTTGCAGCGCTCGCGCGCCCGCTGCCTGCCTCCTTCAAACATCTGACGAGACCTGCAGGCCTGCTGCCCTTCACTCACTCACTCATTCGTTCAACCCTGCTGCCGCCCTGCTGCAGAGCGCCTGCCCCACGAGGGCGGCAAGCTGGAGGTGACCACCCTCAATGAGCTCAGCCCCGAGCAGGTGCTGTGAGGGGCTGCTGCCTGCCTGCATCAGGCCCGCCTCGGCTGTGCTATGGCTGCTGCTGCTTTTGCACGTGCATGCGCCTGGCGCGCGGTCGCGTGAGTGCCAATTTGCACCCACCAGCGGCACGCTGCCCATGCCCTCCGCCGCTGTGTGCTTTCCCCAACACCGGCGTGCAACTGTAGCGTGCAACTGTAGCGTGCAACTGTACGCTTTTCGTCCGGCCGCTCGTTTCGCTTGGACTGTACACTCCCTGAGCAGCCCCTCCGGCAGCAGCGGCTCTTTTGTATCTCTGACCCCCCGCCCCTCTGCCGCGCTAGTATCGGGCTCCCGTGTAACACCACGCTGCACCCGCCGTGCCGCACTGCACGCTCAGCGCGACACAGGGGGCTGGCCGGGTGTTGCCTGCAAAACTGCGCGTCAGGCAGCAGAGGGCGGTGCATCCGGCATGTTGACGTCACCTCAACGCCAGCACGGCCAGCTGAGCATCCCTCACCCTTTGTGCCTCCTCGCGACCAGCCACTGCTCGTCCGCCCTACGACATGCCTGCCTGCTTTGCCTTGCTCGAAGCTGCTGGGTGGCGTGTCCCACGCCGCCGCCGCTGCGCCACCTGCCCTTGGCCACAGGCGCGAGCCTGCACAGGCCAGGCGGCAGAGCCCGCCGCTGGCGGCGCCGACGAGTTCACTCAGAATCCAGGTGGGCAGGGGGTGCACGCGGGCACACCTGCAGTCCCTGCTGTGCAGCACCCAACCTCTAGCGTACAAGCTCCCCCCACTCGGCCGAGGCTTGCTCACGTGCCCAACCGCCCCTCCCCCTTGCCTGCCCCACCACCAGAGGTGGACGACGCCGCGGGCTACGCCGTGCAGCAGCTGAGCGAGCAGTCCAACTCCCTGTTCCCCTACACCCTCAAAAGGGTGAGCCCCGCCTGCCTGTGCCCCTGTTCCCCTACACCCTTAGGGGGGTGAGCCCAGCCTGCCTGTGCTCGCGCAGCCAACCTGTGCTTGGGGATGGCACCCAACAGACAGCTGCTCCGGCCTGCACGGGAGCCGGCACGTGGCGCAGGGCTTGGGTGTGGCCTGTGTCCACGCCCTAGAGGGCGAGCCCCGCCTGCGCAGCACGCCGCCAGGGTGCCGGCTGCCCCCTGTCGTGCGCAGCGCGTGGCGCAGCGCGCTGCTGGCTGTGGCCCAGGGCTGTGGCAAGGTGCGGTGCTCACAAGGCAGAGCCCCTTGTGTGAGAGGCAGGGGAGGGGCCGTGCGGCGACAGCGTACGGCGCCCCGCTCGCGTGGCCTCACCACCGCTGCCTGGCTCCCCCCCCCATGCGCCGCCCGCCGGCCCCGCTCTGCAGGTGCTGTCGTCGCGCGTGCACAAGACCAGCAGCGGCGTGTCGCACGTCATGCGCCTGCAGCTGTCGCACGGCAGCATGCCCGACCAAGTGTACGAGGCAAGTGGTGTGGGGGGGGGTGGGGGTAAGGGTGGGGGTGGTGGTGGTGGTGGTGGGGTGGGGGTGGGGGGTGGGGGGGTGGGGGGGGGGCAAGGGCTAGTTGCGAGAAAAATGTAACAACATGACAGGGGATGACACCGACAGGGCCATCAAGGGCACCGTGCCTTTGGCGTGCCCGCACGCCGTCGCCTCCGCCGCCAGCCGCCCCCAAGGCATTTTTTTGTTCGTCCCCCCCCCCCCCCCCCGCCCCCCCCTGCTCTAGGTGGAAGTGGAGAACCCTGGCGGCGCCTACCAGCTGAAGAACAGCAGGCAGGTCATGACGGAGTGAGCGACTGCAGCGGCAGAGCCGCGCCGGGCGCCCGCCGTACCGTGGCCGCTGGCGCAGCGTGTGTGCTTCGTGCGCCAAGAGCAGCAGCGAGGCAGCCTCTCTGCCTGCCTCCTCGCCGGTTCCTATCCCCCTGCACCAACGGGCAGCGCTTGGCGGCGCCCCGCGTGCGTCTCCTGCCCTCAGCCCCTGTGTCGCTTGTGTCGCGCCGTCGCCTCCCGCTGTGGCCTCCCTTGCCAGTTCACGCCGTTGTGCTGCGTTGTCCTTCAGCCGTTCTACCAGCTGCCTGCGCTCCCATACATCAGATGATTCAGCCGCGCACCAGAATCTTCACACAAAGCAGACCTTCCTCGCATGCATGTATACCATTCCCCCCGGCAGCACCCCTGCTTTTCCAGCCTCCCCCGTCTGTCCCCAGCACAGCTGGTGCGCACGCCTGCCACCTCCTCTCTCCCAGGTGCAACAGGCCTCACTGCAGGGGCGTGATCAGGCTCACACAGCAGGCAGGCGGGCGAGTGGACGGTGGCAGCAGCTGTGGCGGTGCGCACGAGCATGGAGGTAGTATTGGATCGTTTGCTTCGCCGCCCAGATCACGCGCTTCGCCGCCCAGATCACGCCGGGGGAACAATACCGAAAAGTGGGAACAATATCGAAAAGTGGGAACAGAGGGAAGAAATCCGATCGCCTCCTGCAGTACGCCTGCTGCGGCGAGCGCCGGCGCCACCAGCACTTCACGCCACAAAAGCCTCTGCCTCTCCAACCGGACCATGAAGCTCGCGCGCCTGACGTTCACCACCAGCCGCTGCGCTGCCCGAGCCAGCAGGATGTCTGCCGGTGCGGAAGGAGAGCAGGGGCTCCTGCCTACCGCTGGGGTGCCCTCGGGAGCTCTGCTGGTGCCTGTGCCACAGCCTCTGGCCGGGGGCATCATCAGCGCCTTCTGCCACGAGGCCGTGCTTGCCCCGTGCTGCTGCAGGTGGCGGCGCGCAGAAGAAGGAGAGCGCGGCGGCCTACCCACGCCCGCCGGCCCTGGAAAAGACCAGCAGGCGGCTGCGGGTGCTGCTGGGCGGGCAGGCGCGCGGGGTCCAAGGCGCCTGGGCTGCTCTCAAGCGTGCTCGGTCGCCGGCGCCAGCGCCGCCGGCGGGTTGCCGTCGCCGCGGGCGCCGGTGCTGCCGCCGACGGCTGTGACATCAGGGTACGCAGTTTGTTTCAATGCATGCAGGTTGTCGCCGACAGCACCGACGCCTATCGCGTGCTGGAGACGCACCACCCCCCTGCCTACTACCTGCCCCCTCGAGACGTCGACACGAGCCTGCTCACCCGCTCTCAAGGTGGCCCCGCTGCCAAGCACCTCAGCATCCCCAGCATTTTCGTAGTCCAGCACGCCCTCCTGAGGAGCCAGCGGGGTTGCACGTGGCGGCGGCACATGCCCGCGACCCTGCCCCGTGCCTCGGCCACCCACCGTCACCGCGTGCCCACCGCCGCCGCCCGCCCACCGCCATCGCTGCCTGTGCCCATCGCTCCCCCCTGCCCCTGCAGGCGGCGCCACATTCTGCGAGTGGAAGGGAAGCGCGACGTACTGGGACGTGACGGCGGGCGGGCAGACGGCCAAGCGCAGGTGCGCCCTCCAGCTGTCCATTTGAAAACCGCGACGGGTGCGGCAGCGGCAGCAGCAGCAGGGGCAGCTGCCAAGCGCAGGTGTGCCTTCCGCCGGTTCGCATGAGAGCATGCAGCGAGGTGCAGCGCCGGCAGCAGCTAGCAGCCTCCGCCGCCCCAGCAGGGAAGCGCAGGCGGCGACGGATGCTGCAGGCAGCCCCGCCCTCGCAGCTGCACCGCGCTGCACGGTTGCTGCCGCCGCTGGCTGGCACACGCAGTGTCAGCGCTGGCGTGGCGTGCTGGTCCTGAGGCTGCTGTGCCCCAATGATGCGCTCCGACGCCCCAGTGGCTGACCGTAGAGTGACGGGATTGCAAGCAATCAATGTGTTCTGTTGTGCGCATGCAGGGTGTGGAGCTACGAGGCGCCGACGGAGCCCTTCAAGCCCATCACAGGCGCGTGTGGCGGCAGTGGCAGCAGTTGACGCAGTGTAGCGTACTCGGGGAGGGTCACCTGGGGTAGTGATGGCAGCAGTTGATGCAGCGCGGTGTGCTTGTGATGCTTGCCGAGGTGCTGAGCGCCGGCTGCCTCCTATGCCAACCCCTTCTACGCCCCCGTCCACGCTCCTCCTACGCCACCCCCTTTTACCGCAGCCACCTTTCCTTCTATGCCACCTCTTGGCGTGTCCCACTGTTGCTGGTGCTGCCCCCCCGCCCCCCCCCCCCTCCCCCCCCCACACCACCACCAAGTGCAGGCTACCTCTCCTTCTATGCCACCCCCTTCGAGTGCTGGGTGGACGAGGAGCGAGTGCAGCCGCAGGTGGGCTGTAGCGGTTGTTGCACCGTGCCCTCCCTTTGCTCCCCAGTCAGCTTGCTATGCTGGTTTGCTGCACGGACGTGCTTGCTGCCAGCGCAGCACATCGCCGCATGCCTGCCTCCCAACCCTGCACTCATGGCGCTCGCCGCCGCCCTCTCCCCTTCAGGAGGGCAGCTTCTATGGGGGGTGGGTCAGCAGCGACGTGGAGGGGCCATTCAAGGGCGGCCCAGGCACAGCGGGCTGGTGACGCGCAGGCCACCGCGCACCCGCGCCCGCCGTAACGTCGCACCAGCACCACACGCAAGCTGCTGCGCCGCGCACGCCCCGCCCGCTGTCGAGCGCGCACACCGCACTCGACGCTGCGCACGCACACTCACCCTGCTGTGTCACACCAGCGTGAGACGCAGGCACGCACCCCTCCTGGAAGGACCCTGCCTGCCGTACACACAACCGCGCCCCCTTTGCCTGACATCCTGTTGGTTTCGTCAGAGTGTTTGTGCACGTGTGTGTGTGTGGCAGATAGGAGGCAGGGAGGAGCAGCGCGTGAGGGCAGCAGGCAGTGACCGGCGGCAGGCGGCATGCGAGAGAGAGTGCAGGAGGCATGCACATGCAGGAGGGAGTGCAAGAGAGCGGGCAGAGGTGTCGGTGTCGCCCCAGCAGCGCGCTTCCGGCCGAGGCGGGGGTGGCGTTGAACAACACAGGTTGGTTGTGGGGAAGGGGGTGGGGCGGTGGCGGGCGTCAAGGGGCGGGTCGTGTCAAAGCGGTCGAGCGTCGGAGCGCTGTCGGTCAGTCAAGGGTCATCCGAGAGGGGGGAGGAGCGGCGAGGGTGGCGGCGGAGGGAGGGGGCGGCGCCGCTTCACTTCTTGGGGGCTGCGGCCTTCTTGGCGGCGGCCTTGGGCTTGGCAGCGGCCTTGGGCTTGGCGGCGGCCTTGGGCTTGGCAGCGGCCTTGGGCTTGGCGGCGGCCTTGGGCTTGGCGGCGGCCTTGGGCGGCGGCCTTGGGCTTGGCAGCGGCCTTGGGCTTGGCTGCCACCTTGGGTTTGGCAGCGGCCTTGGGCTTGGTGGCCTTGGGCTTGGCAGCGGCAGCCTTCTGCGAGGGGGCACCGGAGGGGACGGGGTGGGTGGGTGGGGGCGCTTCAACGGCATCCAACCGCCTCATCCCCCCTCCCGGCCCCCCCTTTTGCTCGCCCACCCCGCCCTTCCCCCCACCTTGGTGGCAGTCTTCTTGACCGCGGTGGCCTGCGGTGAGAGACAGGAGGGCAGAGAGGAAGGAACGTGACTTGACCGCTCAGTGAGGAACACGTCGCCCAGGAGGTGGCGACCGCTCCTGGCAACGGAGAGGGCGCGCATGGCGCCCCCAGTGGCCTCCCCCTCTCCCCCCTGCTCACTCCCCCTCCCCCCCCCCCTTGCCGACCTTCTTGGCTGCCTTGGCAGGGGCGGCCTTCTTCTTGGCGGCGGTGGCCTTGGTGGCTGCCTTCTGCGCATGCCAGGAGGAGGAGTGGGTGGGCGTGAGGGTGCGCAGCAGCGAGGCAAAGGACGGCCGAGGGTGCAGCGAAGGTCCCCCCTGCCGTCGCCATGACAGAGACGTAACAACCGAGCGCAGCACAGGCCTCCCCGCTGACGCCAGCACCGGCACCCTGCTCCCAACCGGCCCCACCACCATCCACCCGCCCCACCCGCCCACACAAAACAACCCGGCCCCAAGCACCTTGACCACCTTTTTCTCTCCGTCAGCCTTGGGCTCAGCCTTGGCCTTGGGTGCGGCCTTCTTCTGCGCCCAAGAGGGGCGGGGGGGGGGCAGGGTGAGCGCACTGCCCCTCGTCTCCCCATGCCCTCAATCGCCGGCCTCCTCTTCCCCCCGCCATCATCAACCCCCCCTCTCCCCTGCCCTCTGCACCGCCTCCCCCCTCACCTTGACCACCTTCTTGGCGGCCTTCTTGACAGGCTTCTTCTGCAGGACAGGAGGTGTATGTGTATGTGTGTGTGTGGGGGGGGGTGTGGGGGGTGTGGGGGTGGGGGTGGGGGTGGGGGGCGGGGGCGGGGGGCGGGAAAGGGCGGGTGGATGCGTCGACCCTGTGCACCCCCGCTGTGCACCCCCGCCGTCGGCCACGCCCTTCACCTTCCTCCTCCAGCACCCACCTTGGCGGGCTTCTCTTTCTTGAGCTCCTCACTGAGCTTGAAGGAGGCCTTGACGCGCACCAGCTTGCCGGCGGCGGCCAGGCGCTTCAGCTGGGTGCTGAGGGTCTTCTCGAAACCGGCGGGCACCTGCAGGGGGTGGGTTGGTTGTCGTGGGGGTGGGACAGGGGGCGGGGGCCGCGAGAGTCACGCAGTCCCTGGTGAGCCTTGCGCACAGCAGGCAGGCAGGCGCCAGCGGGATGTGCCCCACGCCGCAAGTGCTGCAGCGGCACGCAGTGCTGCGGCCAGCGAAGCCGCACTTGGCTGGGGGCCCCGTGCCTGCACACGCCCGGCAATGCAAGACATACAGCAGCAGCTCGTGCCCCCCGCCCCCCCCCCCCCCCACACACAGACACATATGCATGCAGCATTGTGTAGCACCAACCCAACCCAACCTTTACCTTGTAGGTGGCCCCAATGTACTTGGCGATGGCGGGGGCGCTGGAGCCGGTGCGCTCTTTCAGCGACTTGACGGCGGTCTTGACCATCTGGATGTCGCAATGAGAGGGTTGTGGTGAAAGGCGGGGGTGTGAGGCGGGCGGGCAGGTGGGGCCTGCACGGCGAGCAACAGCGACCGGCGGCGCGGCGCCCCCGCGCCAGCAACTTCCGTGCTTCTGCCGCCTCGCAGCGCTGCTGCTGCTGCGCGCAGGTTCCGTAGGTGCAGGTGCTGCGGGCGACGGCGGCTGGAGCGCAGGCAACAGGTGCCCACTCAAACTTGGAGGCGACAGCCGCGGCTGTCACTCCAGGCGCCGCCTGCTTCCCCCCGTGCTGCTGCTGCTGCGCGCTCTCACTGCCCCGCAGCTTGCCTCCACATACTGCGGGTGTGCCGGCGCGGGCTTGGGGGCTGCCTTGGTGGCCATTTTTGGTTGTTTTGGTTGCTGTGATGGCTGTGCAGCGAGCAGAGTCACAGGTGGGAGTTTGGGGGAAGCAGCGGGACTCCACAGGAGCAAGAGCGATGCAAACTCAGCACAGCGCAGCACCGGAATAGGTGGCGGAAATGCTCCCTGCTCCCTCTGGTACTCCTGTTTGCGTCACAAGCGCGCTGGATGCGCTGGGCAGGGGCAGCGGCGCAGCGACAACTTCCCCCTCCCGCCGTCGGATGTGATGTCGCCACCGCCAACGACGCGGCCTGTTGTGGCATGCCTGCCCTGCCTGCCGTGCACCCGCAGACCAATCCAAAGACATAGGCCCCTGAATGGAGGTGGGGAGGTCACGAATGCAGCCAGACAGTTTGGACCAGCCGGCCGTTCCCGCGAGCACGCGCACGCGGGCTACCGACCGCCGTCAAAAGCACGCCCCCCCTGCCGCGCTGCGCTTTGCCTGGATCTCCGGAGACCATGCAACCTGTTTGGGGCGCTACTGTAGAGTGTGCAGAGGACTCCGACACTGTATCTGGGCGCTTGAGCCGCTCACGCCGCCCGCTGCCGCATTCCGCCGGTGGCGAAGGCGGGCGGACACCCACCGACGGCGGCGGGAAACACGTGCCTCGCGGTGCTTCCAGCGGAGGCGGTGCAGCGAGAAAACCCTGCAATACGATACACGTTGGCACTGCGAACTACTCCCAAATCTGCAGAGGCAGTCCGACACGCTCTGGTCTCGACGGCCGCATGCCACGCCCCCCGCCGCCCTCGTGTGCTTGGTTGTGGCGTGCAGCAGCCCTGGTGGGGTGCCAGACACAGTGTCCAACGTGCCTTCTTTGGGCATGCAGGCACCACGATACTTCTGCTGCAGGATGGCAAGGTGTGTGTTTGCCGGCCGTGGGGAGGTTTGCTGTCGCGTGACGTGACTTGGCACCAAGCGACACACGGGCGGGTGCCCCGCCGCCGCCCCCTCTCCCCAGCCTGCGTTTGCCCATTTGTCCCATCAGCTTGAGTGAGATGGGTTCACGAGGAGCGTGCAGCAGGTTTCTCGACAACTGTCGCCGCTGGTGTGCGATGGCGTACCGCCAGAAGCACCCGGTCCCGCCGCCGCGCGCCATGCTTTGACCGCCGCTCCGCGACCCACAACAAGCCCACCAGCCCGACTTTTGCCCACTTTTCCTTTGCTTTTACTGTTCACTCCTAGTCTAGTCCACGCCGGCCAGTTGGAGCCTGCCTCCCCTGGGCAGCCTGGCTTGCTGTCGCTGCTCGGCGACCCGTGTGCTTTTGCGCGGCCGGTGCGAGCCTCGCCAACCGCGCCGCCGGCCACCTGGGAGCACTCTGTGAGCTTCGGGGCTTCACCAACGCCCCGTTGCTTGCCCCCAAGATGTCAAGCTGCGGTCCGGGAGCTCCGAGGTGACGCACAGGGGCGCGACTGGTCGGGCGCCGACGCCGACGGCGGCGGGGCGCCCGCTCGTTGCCGCGCCGCATTCCTGCTTCACTCGAAGCAGGGAGCGGGGGTGAAGCTTTTACACGCTCAACATACCAATTTACTGCACTTGTCGCGTGGCGGACGCGTGCCAGAAGCCCGCACAGGGCGAGGAGACGGGCACTGCACCGCCCGGCCGCCCGTCGGCGGCGTCGCCCGCGTCGGCGGGGCCGCGGGCAGCACCCGCGCTGCACTGCTCCGACGCCCCACGCTGCTCCAGTGGCCTCTGAGCGCCCCCAAAGTCCGGTATTGGCGGTTCCAGCACGTTCCTGGCGCCCGCTGAGCGAGCTCGAGACCTCCTGCCCTGCTGCGCATGCCCCGGCTGAGTTGGCAGTTGGAAGTGGTCGTGCTCGGGCGCCCTGTCCCGCTCCGACACTCGTCTCTCCCTTGCAACCCTTTCCGCCCCTCCTCACCCTCCCCACCACCACCTCGCAAGCTCCAACACAAAATGGCGCCCAAGGCAAGTTCGCGCCCCGCCGGGGTGCCTCGTCGCCTGCTGCAGGGCACGCCCTGCACCTCTACAGACTTACCTTAGTGTGTGGGCACGGCGGCAGCGCGCGGCGGGGCCCGCGCAGCGCGGACGCAGCCCGCAGCAGCTGCCCGCGCGGGTCAACAACAGCTCGAGGGCGGGCGGCACGCCGGGCCTCTGGAGCTCGCTTGCGCTCTTAAATGCCACGGGAAGCGCTGGAGCGCGGCGCGGAGCTACAAAGGAGCCGGCTGCACAATGTGTTCCCCTGATCTTACATCTGTTGACGGCGCGCGTGCTCCTGCCATCCCCCCTCCCTCTTCGCTTCCACCCTCCATCCCCCGCAACATTGCCGAATGCAAACAGATCCTCTAAACAAGCGCTCCAAACCCGTGTTCCCACCCACTCCCTGCAGGCTGCCCCCAAGAAGAGCCCCGCCAAGAAGGTGGTGGCCAAGAAGCCCGCCGCTGCCAAGAAGGCCGCCGCCCCCAAGAAGGTCGCTGCCCCCAAGAAGACCGCCACCCCCAAGGCAAGAGCAGCGTCAGGAGGGAGAAGAGGAGGGCGGGTCAGCGCCGGCCTGCGGGCACCCTGTTGTTACACGCCGGCGGGGCAGCACCGCCGCCCCTCCCTTCCAACCACCTCTTCCCCTTCCCCCCTCCCCCCGCCTGCCTGCCTCTCCGGCATCCACCCCACTTCAACCACCCCTTGTCTTGTCCCCTTCCGTCTCTCGCTTCCACCTCCCTCCTCACCCCACCCCACCCTCCCCTCACATAACAACCTAACCACCTCCCCCTTGCCCCCTCTCCCATGCGTGCAGGTGAAGAAGACTGTCACCAAGAAGCCCGCCGCCAAGAAGACCGCAGCCCCCAAGGCAAGCACGTGCAGCACGGAAGCTGGGGGCATGCGCCTGCTGGCGAGGCGGCGGCCACGGCAGAGCCTCCCCCACGCTCGCGGCGCAGCCACCGCCATGCATGTGCCGGCGGGCCTCCCTGCTGCCAGTCCCTCGCCCAACTGACCTACCCTTGCTCATGTTCTCCTCCCTCTGCCTGCAGGTGAAGAAGACCACCACCACCAAGAAGGCCGCACCCAAGAAGGTGAGGGGCAGGGGCGGGGGGACCCTCAGGGCAGTGTCCCGCTGCCCAACCTGCGCGGCGCATGGTTAACAACACCGCCACGCCGCTGCTGGGGCAGCCCTTACAACCGCAACGACCGTACGCCCCTCACCACCTCCCTCCTCAACCGACCCCCCCCCCTGCAGACCGCCGTCAAGAAGGCAGCCACCCCCAAGAAGGCCGCCGCCGCCAAGCCCGCAGTCAAGAAGGTCGCCGCCAAGGTGCGCGCCAGGGCTGCTGCTCGACGGGGCGCCATGACACTGTTGGGTGACAGCCTGCTGCCCGGTTGGGTGCCCCCAGCACTGGTGACCTCTGCGCTGGATCCACCTGGGCTGATGTTTGCTCCCCGGCGGGCTTGCACATGCTCTGGTGTCCGGCACCGAGGGCGACCAGGGTGACCTCTTGGCTGCGCGTGCCGTGCCTCCTCCAAATCGCAGCCCCTCCCCTGCCCTGCCCTGGCCCCCTCGCAGAAGCCCGCCGCTGCCAAGAAGGCCGCCAAGCCCGCTGCTGCCAAGAAGCCCGCCGCCAAGAAGCCTGCCGCCAAGAAGGTGAGAGACCCTTCCCAACAAGGCGGCGGCGTCGCCTCTGCTGCATGACGAGCATCGCCGCACGTTTTGGTATTGCACGGCAGGGTTGCAGATTGAGTTCTGCCTGCGAATGCAGCTGCGCTCACCCTGGTCTCTCCCCTCTGGCACACCCCCCTCCCTCCCTCCAGGCCGCCCCCAAGAAGGCGTAAGCTCCCCGCCCACCCGCGGCAGCAGCAGCGGCGGCGGCAGCATGACAGCGCCCGAGTGACTGCTCCCTCGCCGCCGCCCCGCGCACAACCCTCACCCTCTGACTGCACTTGACCGACCGACCGACGGCTTTACCCGCTAGACTGATGCAACCAACCCCCCAAACCTGGCACACACGCAACCGTTTCGGTCCCTGCCGTGCCCGTCCCGTGCTACGGCGTTTCCGCACACCCACCCACCCCTGCTGCATCCTTGCGCACCCGACCAGCACTGTATCAGTAGGCACCACCACCACCCCGTGTACCCCTACCCCTGCCTGCGCGCATGCATGCCCCGCCGGGACGCTGGCCATGCCTGCGCCCCGCCCTCCCCTCTCCCCCCCTGGTTTCTCTTGGGCTCCCCCCTTCCCCCCTCCGCTGCTTGAATTGCTTAATCGCGGCCCTCAGCCAGCACTCGTTCTGGATGTGTAAGCGAAGCAAAAGCGGTGTACTGTCAGCAGGAGGGGGCCACGTGCGGAGGGAGCAGCATCCGCGCTGCATGAGGGTCGCCTGACACGACACTTTGCACGTTCAGGAGGAGCACCGCAGCGGATGGCTGCCGGCTGTCCTTCTGTGAAGTTGCATGCGGGAGTGTAGTTTGACTGCAGGGCGCAGGGTTGGGGGCAGGCGAGGGTGGCAAGCAGGGTTGGGCAGGACGGGGCAGGCTGCAGTGGGCGCCGTCTGTGGCTCTCCACCTGAGCCGCTACCTGCGCCTGCGCCACAGCTTAAGCCCACGTGCCCACGTGGCAAGGGACTGCCAGCGATTGCCGCTGGCTGTGGCCCCCGCCGCACATGCCGCGCGCTCCCTCTCGGTGCCGCCCTCCTGCTCTGCTGCATCCCGCCCCTCGCCCGGAGCTCAATCCTGCCACTTGAGAACCAGCATGGCTCCGTGCAGGCCTGCTGCTTCAACGGTCTGCTGCTGGTCGTCCAGTGCGGGGGCACCTGCAGGGCAGTGGAGGGGGAGGGGGACACAGGTCGGGGGCTGGGCGGGGAGGCGTGCGGACAAGGCGGCGAGCAGCAGTCCGCCAGGGGGGGTGAGAGCACGGCGGGCCGCTGCTGCCGCGCGCGTAACGCCCTGCTGCTGCGCGCGCCACACCAGCAACAGCAGCTGCCGAGCCGCGCGCGCACCCGGGAAGGCCTGAGAGAGGGAGAAGGGCCGCCCGCCCGCTGCCTCCTCGCTTTGCGACAAGCAGAAATCGTAGAGGGCGGCCACGGGGGCGGCGGGCGGGAAGCGGCGCTGCGCGCGGCGCCCGTCAGGCAGGCGCACCGCTGCACGGTGGGGACGTGGGGGTGGGGGGTGGGGGCCAGGGCGGCTGGGCAGGAGGAGAGGAGGGAGACGACGGCGGGAGCGGCGCAGCGTTGTGCTGCCAGGCAGGCGCACCCTCCAGCGTGCCTCTCAAAGCAAAAGGTTTCTGGACCAGGGCCCACAGGAAGCACTCGTCCCCCCACCACCACCACCACCACCACCACACACACACACCACCACCACCACCCCACTGCCGCACCCCCACACCCCCCACGCGCACCCCACACCACCCACGCACCGACCCTGCAGCCGCCGCCGTCGCCAGGCTCCTCTGGCAGCCGCCCCGCCGCCTCTGCCTGCACCTCTGCCGCCGGGCGGGCAGGCGCCACCGCGCCGCCGCCGCTGCCGCCGGGCCCCGCCGCTCCCTCCTCCTCCTCCTCCTCCTCCTCCACCTGCTCCTCCTGCTCCGTCTCATCCTCCTCCATGTCTGCACAGCACAGCACAGCACAGCGCAGCGCAGCAGGAGGGGTATCAGAAAGGGCAAGAAGGAGGGCTGGGCAGGAAGGGCTGGAGCGAGGGGACGTCGGCTGGGCGAGCGGCGGCGGCGGTGAAGCCGGCGAAGGCGCATGGCGCACGCTTTGCAGCGCACAACCTGCTGCTCGGCTCAGCATACTCCCAGGTCCTGCCCGCAGGCAGGTGGGCGGGCAGGCAGGCGGGTGCCCGCCCGCGCACCCGCCCGCGTCAGACCAGAACGCACCTGTGCCCGGGCCTGAGCTGGGTGCGCTGCCGCCGGCGCCGCCGGCGCCGCCGCCGCCGGCGAGGCTCATGGCCAGCGCACGCTGCAGCTCCTCATCCTCGTTCATCTGACCGGACGGCTGCAGGCAGGCAGAGGCAAGGGAAGGGGCGGAAGAGGAGTCTGGTGTGTGTGTGTGGGAGGGGGGGGGGGGGGGGGCGCTCGGACGAAGGCCGCCACGGTCTGCGCCAGGAGCACGCCGTGCTGCCGTCTAAAGGTGCCCTGTCAGTTACCAGGCTTGCCCGGCGACCTGCGCCTCGTGCAGGCCCTGTGGCTGCGTGCACCGCATGTCAGGCCCCTCCCCCCTCCCCTGCACAACCCCTAAGGCTCCACAGCCCCCCCCCCCCCCCCCCCGCCCGGCCCTGCTTGCCTGCCGCCCTGCGGCGCCCAGGTCTTTGCGGCTGCGGGCACGGCGTGCCAGGCGGGCGGCTCCAGGGTCGTGGATCGAGTAATCCAGGAAGGGCAGCAGCTCCTCTGTGAGGCTGCACGGAAAAATGAGCAGGTGCAGGTCAAGGTGTGGTTTGGTTGCGCCAGAGGCGGCGGGACGCCGGCAGGGTCGTGGATCGCGCAATCCAGGAAGGGCGGCAGCTCCCCGGTCGGGCTGTGCAGTGGGATTGGAGTGCACATCACAGGTGAGCTGGGGGTGCAAGGGCAAGGCGAGGCGACGCATAGCAGGCTGCATGGGGCGGCTTGTCTGTAAGCCTCTACAGGTGTGTGTTGGGAGAGCGATTGGAGGCGCGGGTGGGGCGCTGCATGGCTTTGAGGGCAGGGCAGGAGGGGGGCAGCTACCCCCAGCACGTGCCGCCACTCCACATAGACCGCCGGCCTCCCCCCCCCACACACACCCCAAAAAGCAAGCGCGAAAAGAACGCGACGCTCATGCGAAAATGCCCAACCCTCCACGCCCGTGTGCCCTGCTTCCCTCCACGCCTCCGCGCCACTACGCGCCTGCGTTCCCTCCCACGCCTCACCGCTCTGCATCGACGAACCCATTCCACTGCCGCATGGGCGCGCCTGCAGCGGTGGTGCAGCGTTGGGCGGGCAGGGCGTGTGCGGGGGGCAGCCGAAGGGGTTACAGAGGGGGGTTAAAAAGGCGGGCTGCCGCCGTGTGTGCGCCGCGCGCCTAACGGCCTCCCTGCCAACCAGGCGAGCACCCCTGCAAACAACACAACCCTGCCATGATTGGAATTCATCAACAAACAAATCATTGGTTCACTGATCGACCCACAAGCGAATCATTGGGTCACTGATCGACCCGCCTGTGACCGGGTCGATGATGAGCAGGGCGGGCAGCTCGATGGGCAGCAGGCGGTAAAAATGCAGCAGCTTCTGGGCCTCCTCCACCATCTCGTACGTCTGCAAGCACAGAAACGACCGGGGCGGCAGGGAAGCAGCCTGGGTCAGCCTGTATAAACTAGCAGCAGCTTTTGGGCCTCCTCCACCAACTCATGCGTCTCCACAGGGAGGAGAGACCGCAGCACGAAAGCCTTTGCCACGCCCGCGCACGTGCCCTGCAGCAGCCGCGCTGCAGGGCGTCTGCGGCGGCGCCGCTGCGCCGCTCCCGCTGGCGACGCCGGCGCGGCCGCCGCTGCTGCTGGAACCACCAAACAGAGGCAGGCAGACACGAGACGTTGCCTGCAGCAGTGCAAAGCCGTTCCGAACAGCGGTGCCGGTGGCACCAGAACAAAGCCCCGCCTTGCCTGGAGCAGCGCAAAAATGTTTCGAACAGCGCAGCACTTGCACAGCACAACAAAGGAGCCCCGCTTGCCTGGAACAGCACAAAGTTGTTTTCCACCAGGCTCTGGATCATGTCGTTGCGCCAGGTGTCGCGGTTCAGGCGGTGGCTGGCAAACTCCGAGGTGGACTGCAGGTTGACGATCTGCAGGGGCCGGGCGGGACAGCGCAGTACCGTGCAGTACAGCACAGCACGTTGCAGTGACGTGGAGCGAAGTGGACGTGTGGTTGATTGACCAGGGGGAGCAACGCAGCAGCCGGCCGGGGGCTGGCGTGCTCGCCGCAGGCTGCAGGCGAGGCGCGTCCATGCGCCGCGCTCACCAGCCAGCGCCCCTGCTCCTGCGCGTGCGCCTTGGCCTCGTCAAAGGTGCCGTGAAACAGCATGTCGCGAGGGGGCTCAAACATGGCAGCCAGCCCGCCGGCGCCGCCGGCGGCGGCGGCGCCGCTGCCGCCGGCGCCGCCGGCCTCGGCCCTGCGGGCGGCGGGCGGGGAGGGCACGAGGGGTGGGCTTCACCCGCAGGTGGGAGGCCTGCTCCGCAACGCAACTGGGGGTGTCGCCAGCGGAACGTGTCCACCACGTTTGAGGGACCTCTGTAGCTGCCCAGTACACAACTAAACACGTCGCCCTCCTTTTGTACAAAAGGGAAGTGAGATGCACACCGACTGCACCTGAAGTCCCGGAAGGCGTCCACCACGTTTTGAGGCACCGGGTTGGCGGGGCGGCGCGGCATCTGCCGGGGCAGGTCGTCGCCGTACAGCCGCTCGGTGCGCACCGGCAGCGGCGCGCGCACCTGCCGCAGCAGCGGGGGCAGAGGGGCGGGCCAAATGCTTCGTTCGTGGTGCTGCACGCACCGGGGGCGCTGCGTGCGCGGCGGCGGCGGCGGCGGCAGCAGGCACAGCAGCAGCAGTAGGCGCAGCAGCAGCAGCGGTCTGGACCAGCGGACAGCGCACCTCGTCCTCTTCGAGCGCTGGGGGCAGGCCGCCGCCGCCGCCGCCGCCGCCGCCGCCCTCCCTGCCGGAGGGCAGGCGAAGGGGGAGGCAGGGAGGCGAGCGTGAGCAGCACCCATCGGTGCAGGGACCCGTGCCGAAGGGCGCGTGTGACACACCCTTCTTGAAAACAGAAAACACAAAAGGACACGCGGGTGCTGCGTGCAAGCAAGGCCCAGCTCGCTGCGCGCGCAACACAACTGTTGCAGGAGAGAGCATGGGGCTCACCCCTGCAGGCGGCGCGCCATGGACTCATCATCCTCTAGTGGCAGCATGCCGCCCATGCCGCCGTCGCCAACCTGCGCAGCGGGGGGGGGAAACAAGCGGGCGCGGAAGGAGCTGTGACGCCGGCCACACGCCCTGCTGCAATGGATAACGGGTGAGGCATGCCTCACCTCAGCATCATGTAGCAGCACGCCTGCCCTGAAAGGGCTGCCTGCAACCTCCAGGACCACGTGCGCCACCGATGCCCCCCCACCCCCCCCCCCACCCACACCCACCCACACACACCACGCATCCCGACCACCATCACACACACAACCCACCCATCCACCCATCCAACCACCCTCCCACGCACCCCCAACTCTCATGCCCCTGGGCGAAAAACAGGTTCACTGCCTGACCCGCACCTGCGCCCAGCAGCCTCCCTGCATCCACACCTTTTTCAAGCACCCCGTGCTTGTAACCAATGCATCCCGCCGCAATGCGTGTGTTATGAGCCTCGCTGGCTCCGAATCCGCTCTGCAACGCAAGTGGAGTCGAGTCAACACATCCCCCAGCTCACGTCTCCCTGGGCGAAAAACAGGTTCACCGCCTGCTCTAGGTTGTAGCCAGTCGCCTCCAGAGCCCCCAGCGCCGCCGCCTGCAGGCAGGCAGGGGGATGTGGGGAGAGGGAGAGGGCGGGCACAGGCGGCGTCAGCGCTGCGCATGCCACTTGAGGCAAGCATCTGGTGGGTCTGAGGCGGCACACGCCACCAGCGCGGCGGCCGCCGCTGCCTGCAGGCAGGGGGGTGTGGGGAGAAGACAGGGCAGGCACAGGCGGCGGCGCCGCCACCGCGCGTGCAGACCAATCCAGGCAAGCGTGGGATCTCGAGCGAGGCAAGGCAGGCACGCCCACTGAGCAGGGAGCCTGACGAGCACCGCCCCTGTGCCCCCCGTGCCTCGTCGGCGCCAGTGATGGCCACGAAGTTGGCCACCGCCTCGGAGGGGTCCATCGCGGGTGCTGCTACTGCTGGTGGGTGCTACTGGTGGGTGCTACTGCTGCTGGTGGGTGCTACTGCTGCTGGTGGGTGCTGCTGCCAGCGGTTGCTGCTGGCTCGGAGTTACTGCTGGGATGCCAAACGGGAGGGAGGCCGCAGCGGCACCGGCAGGTGAGCGGCGGGCGCAACGTGCGCGGCGGGCGCCACGCAGCAGGAAACTCAGCAAGCAATGCTTGGTCCCCTGGCAGTGGCGCCAGCGAGCGCACTGCGCTCGTGCTGAGGGGCGGGCGGCAGAGCGGCAGGCTGGAGCCGCAGGCGGCAGAAGGCGGCACCGACCGCACCAGCAGCTATCGGCTGTAAACTCCTCCAGCCTGCATATCGACACGCAAAATCTTACCCTGGATCTCGGGCGGCCCGGCCGACGCAGGGCGCACAACTCGGCGCGATCGGCTGCCAGGAGGTTCTACCTGCCTGCGGTTCGTCAGAAGGTTGCACTGGCAGGTGACAGCAGCAGTGGGCCAGGCAAACGAACGCCAGGTGTGGCTGGAGAGCACGCAACACATCTGGTCATTTGCAGCATTAGCGGAGGGCGTTTGAGGCGACCGTCGCTGGCTGAAGACGCTTACAGCAATAATAAATCAAACTTGCCCAAATTGAGGACGCTGCGCTAGCCTGAGGAGAGGCACCGCCTCCTCCTGCGGCTCTGGGCGCACCTGAAGACATGGGGGTGCAGAGGAATTAATCGGCGTTTCCCAGGACCGGCAGCTCCGCTGGTGCGAGCCTGTCGCCCACCAAAACGCTTGCCGCCCGCCTGTCTCCTGTGCCTGCCGCAACCTCCGCCGCCGCCGGGCTCTGCACTTCTGGGTGGCTCGTTGTGGCACTGTTCTTGTCACAGACTGCTGGCCATGGTTTAAAGGGCTGTGTGGAAGCCTCGCTACGGTCGTGCCCAACCCGCTCGGGCCTGCGACGCCCCCGCTTGACGACTGCGCGCCGCTGCTGCACGCTCCGACATGAGGTGCAGCGCAGGCTCGGGCGCAGGCTGCAGCTGGCTCTCTCCTCCCGTTTATCCAGCCGCGTTTGCCGAGACAAACCGTTCGCTGCATGTGAGCCATGAGCCGACTGTCCGGGCGACGCATACAGCAAGCTGACGGCTGTGACGAACAGCAGCACGTCCCCGCCATTGGGCTTTCCTGGACCTGCGCCAAGTGTGCTGAGCGACATGTGGCGCACCGTGGCACGCTGCTGTCGGGAGATGCATGCAGCAGAGCTGCCACCGGCGCGGCCACGGCAGCACGAGGAATTCGGAGTCGCCACCGACCGGCGGCAGGAGCGGCGGCCACTTGACGCTCGCAACGCGCGCCGGCGCCCTGAAACCTGGTAGATCTGGGCATGTGCTGTGACAGCGGTGCCCAGGCACGTGCGGAAGAGGCGCAGAAGAGTGCACTCTCGAGAGTCATGACCTGCATGGGCCGGGCTGGCGGGTTTGCTGCGGCGCTTTCGACCGGGCTGGCACTGCTGCCCATCCCATAGATACAGCGCCTGGGCACTTCTTTGTCCCAACAACGGCGTCGCAGCACAAAAACTTGTTGGCTGCCGGCGCGCGCAACAGGCACGGAGCGCAGGGCTGTGGCAGGCACTCGGTCAGACCGCTCACTTGACACACCCGAGGCCGGCCTGGTGTGTGGCGTCGGGCCGCGGAAACTCTGCAAGAAGCCTGCTATCTCACTCCGCAGCCGCTCTGCGGCTGGCTCAAGCAAGCCGGCACGGCCCTGCAAGTCGGACGAGCCGGGCTTGCGCCTCCGGCGCGCCCAGCACGACCAGGTCTTTTACCGCGCCGGCGCCGCTCCGCTGCCGCGCGCCACCTGCGCCCCCCCCCCCCCCCCCCCCCCACCCACCCACCCACCCTGCAGGTCCACACATTGCTGCGCGTGCACCACCGCCACCACAGCTGCATCCGGCCAGCGCTCGTAGTGCGCGTGGTGCCACCCTCTGCAACTGCTCAGCCCCTGGGGCCGTGTCGCTGCCTGCTGGCGTCGCCCCACAGGCAGCGTCGCACGCTTGCAGCCGCGGCTCGGGCCAGCGCTGGAGGCCAGCACCCACGATGCCCGCCACGCTGCAATGGACGCCAGAGGTGCGTGGCAGTGTGTCGGCCGTCGTCGCGCGCCGCCCCACATGGCTGTCGCGCTCGAAACCGTCGTACAAACGGTGGTGCCCGTCGCGCCCCGGTCCCCCCCCCTTTTCCCTCGCCGCCTCCCTGCTGAGCGTGCTGCACCCTGCCACGTCACCGCAGGAGGACGAGATGCTGCGGGAGCTGGTCGAGGTGCACGGCGCCAAGGCCTGGGCCAAGATTGCATCCGTCATCTGCACAAAAGGCTCCAAGCAGTGCCGCCGCCGGTGGAAGAACTTCATCAACATGAGCGCCAAGACCTGCACGTGGAGCCAGGAGGTGGGTGCTGGACGGGGGGGCGGCGCGGCAGAGCGGCGCGCGTGCATGTGTGTGAGGGGCGCGCGTTGTCGTTGCTGTTCCAGGCATCGAAGTCGCGATCGTGCTGCAAGCCAGAGGCCAAGGCACAGGATCACCAGAGCAGTGTGCTGCCTGGTCAGCCGCCTGGGCCAGGAGGCGCGGCAGCGCGCGACAGGCTGGTGCTGTACGGCACGCAGCGGCCTGCGCTCACTTTCCTCACTGCTTGTTAACCCACCCGCCTGCCGCAGGAGGATGCCACGCTGATTGACGCCCACCGCCGGCTGGGCAACCGCTGGACCGAGATCAGCCGCATTTTCGGGGACAGGTGCGGGGGAAGCTGGCGGGGCGATGGGAGGCAGGGCTGCGGCGGCGGACGTGCGTGGCTTCTGGATTTGCCTGGGCGCAGCCTCACGTGCCTCGCCCTTTCGCAACCGCCCTTGCTTGCAGGACCGACAATGCGGTCAAGAACCGGTGGCACGCGCTGATCCGCAAGCACCCAGAGCTGGATGGAAACGGCGGCGCCGACGACTCAGAGGGTGCGCCGTCGCCTATTCCAGCTCTATCATGCTGCTGCGTGTCTGTTTTCAACCAAAGGAAACCTGACGCCGCGGTGCTGCGTGCCGCGGGCAGGGCTGGCCGACGCTTCACGTGGTCGGCCGAGAAGCACGGCTGTCGCCAGCTGCTGCCGTGCCAGCTGTACCAGCCGTGTCCAGTCGTGCGGTGCGGCGGGGCGCCCCCTTCCTCACCTCCTTCCCCCGCCTCCCCCCCCGGGCATCCCACCTGCAGGCGCGGCGCCGCGCGCCAAGCGGCGGCGCACGACGCGCGGCGGCGGCGGCAGCGCCGGCGCCGGAACGTCAGAGGAATGGGACGACAGCGACCTGCTGGATTCTGCACGCAACCGGGGGCACTCTGGCCTGCAGCGCAGCAGCGGGCTGAACAGCAGTGGCGGCGTGTCTGCCGCCGCGATGCCCACGCCGTTTGACCAGGCCCACAGCATGGCGCTGCACCAGCAGGCGCAGCAGGCCATGGCGGTGGCGGTGCAGTACGTGGCGCAGCAGCAGCAGCAGCTGGCGGCCGCGGCGCAGGCGCAGGCGCAGGCAGCGACGCAGCAGCAGTGGCAGTGGCAGCAGCTCAACTGGCAGCAGCCAGCGGGCGCGCCGCTGCAAATCATGGTCACCAAGGTGAGAGATGCCTCTTTCCAAGGGTGTGACAGTTGGCCCTGCATTCAAATTCCTGGGCAGGGTGGAATATGGCTGGGGGCGGCCTGCAAATCATGCCTCTGCCTCTGCGGCAAGACTTGCCGGGGTTGGGCCTGTGTGTGTGTTGGCAAGAATGCCATCGCGCGCATGCACGGCTGCCGTTTGGGCACTTGGGCGGCTGGGGTGCAGGCCGAGGTTGTTGTGCCCGCCTGCCCGCCAGCCCGCGGGCCTCGTGCCCCGAGCCTGCGCGCCGGCGTCCGCAGGTTTCCTCTGCCCAACGTCCTGCACACATTATCCCCGTTGTGGGACAGGTGCCAAACAGCAAAATGTAGATTCCTGATCCGTGTTGGCCCCCACTCTCCTGCTCACAGGACTTCCTCACGCCGTGGGAGCAGCAGCTAGCAGACGAAATAAACGCGATGAAACTGCCGGTGGGTTTAAAGCTGTTGGTCGGACGCTTAATTAGCCACTTACTAGTTGAATGTAGTGAACCTGGCAATCGGCGGGCTGCAAGCTTGCTTTGTTCGAGAGGGTTGCACCTCAGGCTGCAGTGCGGGTCCTGTGCTGACCTGGAGCAGGGTTGGTGGCGCACGTGCCAGGGCGCAGGGAGTGGCAGTTGGTGGAGCCGACGCAGCAGACTCTGCCCCGGTATGCTGGTCTGGGCTCTCGCCGCTGCTGCCGCCGGCTGCTGCCACTGACAACTGCTGCCGCCGGCGGTCCCTTGATGCACCAACTTATCATAGGTGTGGAATGAATCCGTCGCTCAATCAAGCAATCCATCGCTCATTCATTAACCATTCAATCCAATCAACGAATTGCTGCAGGTGCATGTGGAGGTGGCCACCCAGCCGTTGCCGCCAGATGTATCCCTGCTGCCGCCCGACTCCCTGCCCCTGCTGCCTCCCGATGTGGTGCGTGCTTCGTTTTCACCGGCGTTGCTGGCAGTTGCGTGAAGCGAATGATTGCTATTGCTGCCGTTGCCGCTGCTGCCTCTGCCGCTGCCGCCGCTGCTGGGCCAGGCCACTCAGGGGGGGTGGGGGGGTGCGCATTGTTGCCTGCATGTTGCGCGGTCGCGCCATGCGCGTTGAGGTCAACTCATTTACTCGTTTCAATAGTTGGTTCGTTCACTGTGCCTGCAGCTGACGGCGGGACGCGACTCCTGGAAGCAGTATGCCAACAAAGTGGATGAGCCAGGGGACAGCAGGGGGCTGCAGGTGCGGTTTTGCTGGGGTGAGCGGCGCCGTGCCTGCCCGGTCCGGCCTGCACGCACAGCCACCGGTTGCGCACTGCGCGCATGGTTCCGCATGCAGCCAACCCCATCGTGTTTCCCTCTGCCCCCCTCTGTGCCCCGCCATCTTATTTCCCCAGGAACTGCTCGGCTGGTTTGGCAGCAGCGGGATCGCAGCAGCGAACGGCAGCCTTGCGCCCGGCGCCGGCGACTTCCTCAAAGGTGCGCTTGTCATAGTGTGGAATAAGTGTAAGTAGTTTGATTCCACACGCTCTTGCTCCAAACTATTCAAGGTGTGGAGCCGGAGACTCCCACAAAGATGCGCCTGCTGCTGCTGCTGCTGCTTGACAATCAATCAATCAATGCTTGACGCAGCGCAGTGCAGTGCGGTACAGTGTGGCGCAGCGCAGTGCAGTGGGCCTGCTGCTTCAGCCAGTGCTGCAATGCTCATGGGTGGTATTGAGAGCGACTAGCCAGCTCCCCGCCGCTGGTCGGCCGCGCGCCTCACCGGACTTCAACCCCTGCCCACCCCGGCTTTGCAGAGCCGTCGGGCCTGGGCGGCCGCCGCCTCACGCGCTCCCTCAGCAAGGGCAGCAGCGGCAGCGGCAGCCTCGCCGGCGACCACCGCCAGCTGCTGGTCAAGCTGATGAGCCGGGGGCTGGAGGCGCGGTCGAGCAGCGAGGACGCGATCGCTGCGGCTGCTGCCGCCGCCGGCGCCAACGGCGTGCCGCAGCAGCAGCCCGGTGGCGGCGGCGGGCCGCCGCCACGCTGCGACCCGCTCAAGCGCACGCGCAGCGCCAACAACAGCGACAACGGGCGCAGCAGCAGCAAGCGGAGCCGGGACATGGAGCTGGCGGCAGCGGCGGCGGTGCAGGAGGCGGGGCAGCGCGCGGCGGCGGCGGCGGGGCACACCTGGAACCGAGACGGCTTCCGCAACCCCTTTGCCCCCGCCGCCGCCCTCGGCGGCAACAACAACAGCGGCGGCGGCGGGCGGCCGCCCCGTGGCCCCCTGTCCTCCCTGTTGAACACCTCCATGTCGATGCCCCTCATCGAGCCCACCCCCCTCTGCTTCGACCGCTCCTTCTCAGAGGTGCTGGTCACGCCCAACTTTTCTTCCTCAGAAATCGCCCTCCTGCTCGACGCACTGAAGCCCAAGGGCGGCTACTGAGCGCGCGCGCGCGCGCCCGGCCCGGCGCGCTGCACGCCCGCCGCCCTGCCGGGTACACACACCCACGCACCTCTGCGCTTTGCCCGCTGTCCGTCGCTCTCGCGTTTTACTGACCACACCCATAAGCTTTGCTGGCGGTGCCCACCCCCTTAGGGGGAAACCTCCTCTTGAGCGCCTCCTGCAACATGCACTCTGCTGAGCTTTGTCAACCGTCGACCGACCCTGGGCCAGCTCGTCGGCCCCGCCACCCCTGCTACGTTGTTTCCCGTTGAGCAGGCCTTCTCAGGAGGGCCCCAGCGCAGCGCCTGCCCTCAGCATGCCACATGAGACGGCCCTCACCACCCCCAGTTTATTCTCTGGTCCTGCCCCATCTCTTGTCCCGCCTCCCCACCCTGTTGTCCCGCTTGTCCACCCCACGCTGCGCCCCGCCCTCCCGCGCTCCCTCCCTCACCGGCCCCTGTGCTGCGGCGGCAACGCTCGCTTCCCCTCTTCTTTCCCCCACACCCTCCTTTTCCCTGTGCGTGTGTCTAGCCGTTGGCTTGCCTCTGTCTCCCAACGTATGCCCCTCCCCACAATCCACTTCTGAATTCCCTGCCCTGTCATGCTCCTCACCTGTGCCGCCGTCTTTCATAACACAAAATACACGATGTCCCTGCTGCCGCTGCCCCCCACATACGCGCGGTCGACCCCTTTTGTTGTCGGAATCCTGCTTGATGGCCCCCCACCAGTTGCTTCTTGGACCCCTTCTGCGTGCTGAGCACGTCTCCGCCTGTGAGAGCAGCAAAAACAAGTGCAAACACCAGTATGCAGGGTGCCAGCAGGCCAGCGAGTCACGGGCAGTGCCCCGTCACAGTACCTCCGGATCCGTTGGATAGGAGGCACGAGCAGGCACACGGCACGTGCGCCGGCGGCGGCGGCGGCACAACGCGCTGCGCTTTCTACTCGACCTTCTGTCTCGTGCCAGCGCACATGGCTGCAGCAGCAGCAAGCAGCAGCAGGCATTGCATTTTTCCTGCATTTTAACTGCACCAGGCGGAGGGAGATGCGTGTGGTCGCTGCAGGACCACGCCCGCGCTGCGCTCGGACACGTCATCTAAGTCAGAGTTTCGCGCAAACTCGGCACGTGCTGCCTGATTGCAGCATCTTTGCCTCTCTGAAGGTCGCCTGCCGCTGCTCAGGCGGCCCCAGTGCTGTGCCGCGCCGCCGCTGGAACCTAGCGCCCCCAGGTGAGCGCCTGGCGCTGGGCGTAGCATCCTATCCGCTTCTCTAGGTGCCGCTGGTGGGCGTGAGGCGGCCAGGACCCGCTTGCAGCGGCCCACGAGGAGCGAAGGCCGACCTCTGACCGGCGCAGAGCCTGCCCGCCTCCCACGCAACCTAACCGGGCCAAGGGGCGCGCTTGAGACGTCTGCAAGCGCGGATGGGGCGCAGCAGGGCGCGGTCACGCTCGGAGCAGGCGCCGCTGGACAGCTGGCGACCCGAGAAGAAGCAGCGGCAGGCGTGTCGAGATCTCGAGAAGCCGCCGAGCCCAGGGGCACCTCTCCTCTCTCATGCAGCCCCCGCCTGCTTGCCGGCCCTCTGCTCCACGTCACACCGCCATTGCAGAGCCGGAGCAGCAGTCCTCCCCGGGCAGCACCCATGACGCGGCGGAGCGCGGCCCTGCCGCTGGTGCTGGCGCTGGCGCTGCTGGCGGCGGCGGCGCCCGCGCTCGGCGCGCGCACCGGTTACCTCAACGCCGAGGCCGTGGGACAGGAGGCGATGTCGCACGGCGCCGCCATGGAGGGTAGGCTGCAGCCGGGGCGGGGACCGACAGCTGGGGCAATCTGGCGGGTCGTGATGGGGTGGCAGCGCAAAAGTGCACCGCACCGTACCAAGCATGGCACTGACCCTGCAAAACGCCCGCTGAGAAGGCCCCCCTCAGCCGGCCCAAGAGACCACTGCTGGATCGCTGCGCACTGGATCTAACCGATGGACTGCAAGCTGGTTGGACAAAACAATCTCAATGGAAACGAATGCTACTCCGCCTGCTGCGTGCCCCGCCCTCAGCCCCAGGCCCGGCCACCATGTGCCCCCCCCCCCCCCCCCCCCCCCGACGTGCCTGGCCCTTGTGCAGCAACAAAGCCGTTGACTGAACGCTGACTGGCCTTGCTTCCGCTCACACCCCCCGCCCTCTGCCCCACAGGCCCCGACTTTCAATGCCCCATCGACATGTTTGAAGCCCTGCCCGCCATCTCGATGGAAGGCCCCCTGCCCTGCGGGGACGACGGGCGGTGCGAGGTGCGCCGGCGGCGGCGCGGCGCGGCGCGGCGCGCGCGGCGGCGGCGCCCCTGCTGCTGCGCCGCCCGCCCGCCTGCCGCGCCTGCCGCCTGCCGCCTGCTGCCCACACGTTCACGCCGCTCACCCCTGCGCCGCGCCTTGCGCCGCTCCGCCGTCCTCCTCCTATGCAACAGGACCTGACGGGCAAGGTGGCCCTCATCACTGGGGGGTCCACGGGGATCGGGCGGGGCGCCGCCGACCGGCTGGCAAAGGCGGGCATGCAGGCGCGTGGGGCCGGCAGCGAGGGGGCGCGGCGCGGGGGGGCGCGGGGGGGGGGGGGGGGGGGCAGGGGCGCGCGTCGCAGCGTGTGCGGCCGTCCCACAGGAGGCGTCGCAGCAGGGTGGCAGCTGGTCAAGCCTGGATGCAAGGCGGGCGTCGGCTCACGCAAGCGCGTGGGCAGTTGCACGCGGCAGAAGCGTGCTGCTGGGCGTGAGCTGCTGGCTCAGCCATGCAGGCTGCGGGTTGGTCTGCTGGCATCAGGTGCTGTGGGATTCTCATGCAGCCAGCTGCCGTGCTTCCGCTGCCGCAGGTGGTTGCCACCTCTCGCACCCCCGAGATTTACACAGGGGTGGGTTGGTACCGGCGCTGGTCCTGTTTACGGTGCTGGTCGGGGCGCAGGGGCGGCAGGGGCGGGCAGTGCTGCCTGCGGGTGCATGCCCCTGTCTGCACGCACCTGCCTGAGGCGCCTTGCCACACACGTGCCCATGTTGAGCAAGCTGCTCAAGGATGTGGACCTTCCCTCCCCTTGTTTCGCGTGCCCGCAGGATTGCGAGACGTACCAACAACCTGGCGACAAGTGCAAGCCAGGTGATTAGCAGAGAAAGTGCTGCGCTGCATTGCGCTGTGCTGCGTTGCGCTGTGCCGCGCCGCGCTGCGACCTGGCACCCCTTGCGCAGCTCAGCACAGCACAGCGCAGCACAGCGCAGCTGTGCACGCCGACCCTGCTCCCCTGCTACCCCCACATCTCTTCCCTGCCCACCCTGCAGTGGGATTTGAGCTGTGGCAGCTGGACCAGGTGTGTGTGGTGGTGACGGGGCGTGCAGAGGCTTGCCGCCCACGCGCTGAGGCGCAGCAGCGGTACACGCTGCCGCGGCGACGGCGCGCGTTTGCGCACGCGTGCCTCCCACCCGCCCACCCTTGTCTTATCGCAGACCGACCATGCGTCTGTGGATGCCCTCTTCAACAAGGGGCGGAAGGTCCGCTGCGCCGCCGCCCCCCCCCGCCCCCCCCCTGCTGCATCCCCCCCCCCCTCCCCCGCCGCCCCCCCGCCCCCCCCCAAGGCCCCCCCCCCCTGCTGCATGCCCCCCGGCACCTGCCCCTCCCCCACCCCGCCCACCCGCCGCAGACCGACCAGGCCTCAGTGGATGCCCTCATCCAGAAGGTGGCCGACAAGTACGGCAGGATCGACCTGCTGTTCCTCAATGCAGGCAGGCATGCGTGGCGGCGGGGGGGGGGGGGGGAGGGGGGGCCGTTGGGGTGGGTACGTGCCACGCAGCACGTGCCCCCCCACCCCCACCCTCACCCTCACCCACGGCAGGCCGTGGCTGCCGCTACCCGTCGTCACTCCACACAGCAGGCAAAGCACAGCAAAGCACAGCAGACCACGAACTCGCACAGCACACGCACCCCTGGCGCCCCGCCCCTTTGCAGGCCGTGGCTACCGCTACCCGATTTTCAACAATCGTCTGGCCCTTGGGGGCCAGGTGCGCTGATGATCGATCAATTAATCGATCCATCATTTGCATTCAAAGTCCAGAGGAGCCAGCAGAGGTCTCGTGGGACTGCGGTGGGGGGAGAGCGCCGTTGCCGCTGCCTCTAGAGATCTGCCATGGCCACACACCCAGCACCCGTCTGCCTGGCAGGTTTGGAACTACACGACTTGCAACACCCTGGACGCCATTGTGCTCACAACCGACACAAACGTGTGGTGGGTGCCGCCGCCGCCGCCGCCGCCGCTGCAGCAGCGCAGTGCATGCTTTCGCCCTGCTGCCGCCGCCGGCTGCAATGCCCCCCCCCCCCCCCCGCCCGCGGGCAGGGGCCCTATCCGCGTGTTGGAAGCGGCGCTGCCGCTGCTGCCCAATGAGGGGTACGCGCGCGTCATCCTGACGTCATCGGTGGGTTCGCAGGGTGGGGTGGGATTGCTCGCTGCTGGGGTTGTGTGGCGGCTGGCTTCTCCTGTGCGCTCCCTTTCTTGATTCCTGACATCATTGCAGGTCGCCTCGTGGGGCGCTGCAGCTATGCCCCCCCCCACCCCCCCCCCACTCCACACACACACACCACCCCACCCCGCCCACCCCACCCCCCACCCCCCACCCACACACACACACCACCCCACCCACCCACAACCACCACCACCACACGGTACACACCCTAGCTAGCGCACACTTCAGAGGCTGCGGCAGGCAGCGCCGCTTTGCCTGCGCTTCCCCTCCCTTTGACGCGAACTGCATGGCTGATCCTCTTCCCGGCCTCTGTTGCTGCAGGTCGACTCGTGGGTGGCGCCCAGTGGCTCAATTGCATACTCTGCTTCCAAGGTACAGTCGTGCCGCAGCAGGAGGTCTGCGCGTGTGCAGGATGCGCTGTGCGGTGGTTTACAGAAGTGCGCTGCTCTGCGCCTTGCAGTCGTGCACTCACGGAGAAGCTTCTGCCCGTTCTCATGGGGGGCCCCTTTCGATTCGCATCCCACCGGGCGCGTCGTCGAGACTTGAGCCGAGCTCGTTTCCCCGCCGCCGTCCCCCCTGCCGCAGCGCTCGATCAACGCCCTTGCCGAGGAGTGGATGGCTGAAAACTGTGAGGCCGGATCATGATGTGCTCGGCTGTTGCTTAAAAAGAGCATCAGACAGGCTTGATGCGTTGGCTTGCTTACCTGCATGTTTGAAGACCAAGGGGTGCCGCCACGACGAGCAGCGCGGCCCGACGGCATGCGGCGGCGGCAGCATTAGCGGCTGCGGCGGCAGCTGCGGCAGCGGCGACAGCAGCAGCAGCGGCAGCAGGCTCGACTAGCTGGACCGGAACCCTGCCTCCCCCCTGCAGATCCCAGCCAAAGGGCCAACGTCAAGGTCACGGCGCTGCACCCAGGTATGCTGTGCTGTGCTGTGCTGTGCTGTGCTGTCCCTCCTCTTTCAAACGACCATGCATGCCGCTCAACTGCAGGCAACACGCAGACAGACGTGTACCGCCACGTCATCATGCCCAAGTGCCCCGGGTACTCGCCGACGCTCGGGCTGGTGAGCCTGCAGCTGCCCCCCCTGCGGTCGCGACGCACGCACGCACGCATGCATGCCTGCATGCATGCCTGCATGCATGAGGTGGTCCTGGCGTCACGTGCGGGGCCGCCAGCCCCGCTGTGCCGCCCCCACGAGCGCGGCGTGCGTGCGTGCGTGCGTGCGTGCGGCTGCTGCTTGCAGGGATCAGGCGCCGCTGCTGTTTGCAGGACTGCAACCAACACGCGCTAGCTAGTCCCCCCCCCCCCGATCACCCCCGCATTTGTTTGTTTAAACGTGCAGCCGTTTATCGTGGCGATGGAGAAGGCACAGTTCACCAGCATCCCCGTCTTGACCGCCAGCGACGGTGGGCCTCCCTTGCCTTGCCTTGCCTTTCAAGTGCTTCACATCTGCCTAACCACAGAAAACCGGTCAACGCAGATCCGCCTTTGGTGCAGTCACTCTGCGTCACGAGGGGGCTCTTGTCGAGGGGGGGGGGGCGCGCGCGGCGGCGGGGGCGGGCGGGCGGGCGGCACGTGGCGCGCGCGACTCGGAGGGGAGGCGCTCTTCAAAAGGCATGCAAGCGCCCTCTTCCTACCCACCTACCCGTCGACCTGCCCACCCACCCACACACACATGCGCCGCAGCGGGCGAAGCGTTGTTCCGGCTGGCGTCAGACCCCCAGCCCCCGCGGCGCGTCGGCATGGTCCCCCCGGAGGACGTGCCCTTCGTTTACAAGCGCATCTGCAGGTGCTGCTGCGCTGGGCTGTGCAAGGCTTTGCTGTGCTGTGCCGGGCTGTGCTTTGCATGCTGCGCTGCGCTGCGCCATGCTTTGGCGCTGTGCCTATGGCTGTGCGGCCCTGGAGGACGTGCTCTTGCGTACAAACGCATCCAAAACATGTTATGTTCATGCCCGCCCTGCCGCACCGCAGGCGCTGGACGCTACCCATGGAGCGGTGGACGCCCATTGGGTGGGACCGTGTGGACCCCGCCGCTGCCGCCGCCCCCGCCGTCGAAGGCGGCGCTGTGGGCCCTGCCACCGAAGGCGGCCCCGCACCCGCCGCTGCCGCCACCCTTGCACCCGAAGGCGGCGTTGTGGCCGCCGATGGCGCCGCCCCCCCGGTCGACGGCGTGTGACGCTCGAGCGCTGCGAATTGTGCACGCGACAGGAGGCTTCCCAAGGGCTGACCTGCACGCTCCCGTTTGTACGTTCACACTACCGCACCCTTTGTACATACACATCGACCTAGAGGTATGCTCGATACGATCGAAGCAGGAGGGCCAGCCACACACGCACACCTTCCCCCCTTTAGTGCCTTTCAAACAGCACCGCCGCCCTCGGGCGCGCTGCGCCACGCTGGCCCTTTGCCGCGCACCGCATTCACCCTGCAGGGTTGAGCCGTCGCGCCGCCCACCCTACCCCACCCCGACCCTCGCTCCTGCTTTTATGTAGTTATGCCTGGACAGCTTCATGCCCCATGCTTCGCAAACCTCGTCTGCAACCCTTGATCAGAACCAGCCCATGACCACCAGCCTACCAACACCTGCACATGGGAGTGCTGGGCCTGCTGTATTCCCGGGCGTAACAGTCGATCAGCCCGCACCAGCGCGGTCGGGGGCACGTGAGGCCCACGGCATGCCGCTCTGCCAGGCGGGCGGTGCCCTGCCGCTTTCTCAGCACAGGCGTCGGAAGCTGGCGGCGCTCCTCTTGTCCGCCATACAGCGCCGAGCGTCTCTTTTGCGAAGCAGCGCGAGGCGGAGCGCAGGAGACCTGGGCTGTGCTGCCGACGCAATGGCGCGTGTTGCTGTGCTGCTGGCGCTTCTAGCGCTGATCGAAGGCTCCCGAGGTGAGCGCGAGCGCAACGCAAAAGCGAGGGCCCGCCTGCACCGCGCCTGCCGCCAAGCGCCAACCGACGTCTGCCGCCGCTGCCACCTGCAGCCCCCGCCAACCGCAGCTTTCCCAGGAGGGGATGCTACCGACCTCAGCGCTCGCCCTGCCGACCCCTCTCCCATCAGCAGCAGCCGAGTCGATGCTGCCGGCCGGCTACGACTGCGACTGCTCTGAGCGTGCCAACTGCGCCTGCCCCGCCACCGCCGCGCCGGGGGGGCTCGCTCCAGAGGAAGTCCCTCAATTCATCCTCTTCACGCACGGTACGCCCTCGGTGTGCGCGCCCCTGCAGTGGGACGTGGGGGGGTCTGATTTCGGTGGTGTTTTCGAAGCAGCTGCGCTCTCCGTCGTAGACCCGCTCCCGCGTGCAGCAGCCGGCTGGCACGCCCGTCGCCCTGCCAGCTGCTGCCGACAGCCGGCGCCTGCCTGTGCCCCCAGTCACGGATGACGCCACCGCGCCCACCACCTACCGCGCCTGAACCGCCTGCCTGCTGCCTGCCTGCTGCCTGCCTGGACGCTGGGTTGTGCGGCGTTGCAATCCCTGTGACCCACAGTGCTCGTGCAGACGAAGCCATCTCCCCCCCCCCCTACCACCTCCCTCCTGACGACCACATGCAAACCACCCACCCCATTGCCCCCATGCAGACGATGCCATCTTCCCCACCACCGACCGCGCGTTCCGCGCTGTGTGCGACGGCCGGCGCAACCCAGACGGCTGCCCTTTCAGAGCCACCATGTTCACTCAGGCCGCAGAGACGGGTGAGCCGCGGCGGCGGCGGCGCGCAGCGCCAGCGGGGTGGGGGCCGCAACGGGTCGGCCCGCGGCGTTTGCCGGGTGGGTGTGTGCGTCCTGCCCACCACGCCTGTCCGTGCCTCTCTGTATGCCCCTCCACCCTCCTGTCTGCCGCCTCCCCCCCTCCCCCTCCCCCCCTTTGGCAGACTGCCAGCTGGCGGCTGCCATGCACGCCGACGGCTACGAAATCGCCACCCACACCGCGAACCACACCCCCATGCCCGCCGGCTACCCCTTCAACGACACCATCGCCGAAATTATGGGTGAGGAGGAAGGGAAGGGAAGGAAGAAAGGAAGGAAGATCAAAAGGAGTTCGCCCGTGGGCTGGGTTGAGGAAGCCGCGTGGGTTTAAAGGCGTTAGCCCTCCCTGCAACGATACCGTCGTTGGAGTGCTGGGTGGGTGGGGGTGGGGGTGGGGGTGCGCCGTGGCAGCCGGGGTGACGCCTTTCTGTGAGCTGGAGGGAGGAGCACGCGAAGTGGAAGGAGGAGAGACGCTGACGGTGCCCTGCCGCCGCTGTGTGCCGCGCAGGCGTCAACCGCATCTTGCCCCAAGCACGCGACGCCCCAGCCGTCGACAGCCATGCCCTGCGCTCCCCCCGCCCTCGACTGCTGCCTCCCTCCACGGCTTCCGCGCAGGCGCCAAGCGCTTCCTGTCCGAGGAGTGCGGCATCCCCGCCGCCGACATCAGGGGCTTCCGCAACCCCTACCTCAAGACCAACCCCCTCGTGCGCCGCGCGCTGCACGAGCACGGCTTCCTGTTCGACAGGTGGGTGGGGCGCAGCGGGCGGGGTGCAGCGGGTGAGGGTGGGGGTCTCTTTTGCAGCAAGCAGTGGCACCCACCGCTCTTGCCTCCCACCCCGGACTGCTCCTTGCCACTCTTCTCACCTCTGCAGCACCCTGCTGGAGGGCCCCGACACCGAGTCCATTTCGACGTCGATGGCCAACCGTGCATGGCCCTGTGAGTGCGCCGCTCCAGCCCTCGCGGCGAGCTCTGGTCTTTGGGGTGCACACGCAATCATGTGCACTTGCTTGTTCAGGCACCAGGCCCTGCACGCCAGATCCCCCATATCTGCAGATACGCTTGGTTTTGGTGCCGCTGAAAACTGCATTTGAGCCCCCCACCCCCACCCCCACCCCACCCACCCCCACCCCCCGCCCCACCCCACCCACCCCCACCTCACAACCTGCAGACACGCTTGATTTTGGGGTCGCCCAAAACTGCGACTGGTTCAGCGACACGCAGCAGTGCAACGGCACAGAGCGGTGGCCTGGCTTGTGGGAGGTGCCACGTGAGTGTGTGGGCTGGGCTCGAATCCAAACGTGTGCCGCGACAGGCGTCGGCAGGTCCCGCCTCGCGCAGCCGCCGCTGGCCGGGGCGCCCAACGCTCCCCCCCCCCCCCGCCCTTGCACCTCTCCACCGACTGCAGTGTGGATCCTGAGTGTTTTGAACCTTGAGTTCACCATGGTGGGTGGGGCGGCAGGGGTGGGCGGCAGGGGGGGTGCAAGGCAGGGGTGGGTGGTTTGGGCGCGGGGCAGAGCCAGAGGTGGGGTGGGTGGGCGGGCGGGGCATTGGCTGGGTGCGGTGGTGGGTGGTCGGACAGTCGTCCAGTGGTTGTCGCTGCAGCGTTTCACCCTCACGGG
Organism: Micractinium conductrix; assembly: GCA_002245815.2. NCBI lineage: Eukaryota > Viridiplantae > Chlorophyta > Trebouxiophyceae > Chlorellales > Chlorellaceae > Micractinium > Micractinium conductrix. The sequence continues at coordinate 2,087,494 of LHPF02000004.1, forward strand.
CGTGCACCGGCCCACGTCAGGGCATGGTGCAGGGCGGAGGCTGCGCTGAAGAGCACCTGCCGGAGCCTTCAGTTCAGGGCAATCTGGGACTGAGAGAGCGGCCTGCGATGTGCCCCCCCCCCCCCCCCCCCGAGCGCAGGATGTGGGTTACTACGGCGGCAGGGGCGTGTACGAACCTCTGATGGAAGCTTTCGACCTGGCGTACAACGGCAACCGTGCGCCGCTGCCCATCTACGTCCACGTGAGCGCCCCCACGGGCTGCACGCAAACCCTCGTGCGAAGCCTGTGGCAGCCGCGAGCGACGAGGGGGGGGGGGGGGGCGCGCCGTGCGGCTGGCGTGGCGCGCGCCGCTCACGCTTCCTGCTTCCCTCCACCCATGCGACGCCCCCCCCTTTCTGCATGCACAGACGACTTGGGTAGACAAGAACCCCAGTCGGATCGACGAGCTGCAGCGGTTTGCAGGTGGGCACGCCGCGGGGAGGGGCGGCAGGCCGGCGGCCCGCCGCGCCTGCGCAGCAACCGCAAGGCCTGGCAGGAGGCTGCCCCGCTCTTGAGGTGCTGCGCCGGCGCTCCTCTGAAGTTTTCCCCAAAACGCACCTCGCCTCCCCCACCCCCACCCCCACCCCACCCCCCACCCCGAGCAGACTACACATTGAGCAAGCCAGACGTGTTCTGGGTGACCATGAGCCAGCTCATCGATTGGATGAAGGCAAGGGGGGGTTGTGCGTGGCACACACCCGTGTTTGCCTGTGCGGACTGTCTCGTTGTTGATCGACCGAATGATTGAATGAATGGAGCGGGTGTGCGCATGGTGTGTGTGTGGTGGTGGTGGGGTGTGGGGTGTGGTGTGTGTGGGGGGGTGGGGGGGGGTGGGGGGTGGGGTGCAGCAGGTTTGGGTGCGAAGGAATGATGAAGGCAGGTGGGCAAAGGCAAGCGGTTGCGTGCGTGGCAGTGCGGGTCCGCCGCCTGCCTGCCCGCTGCACGGCGTGTTGGCCGGGTGCTGTGCGTTGGTCCCTGTGCGCTGGTCGGCTGTTGCTGCATTGCGCTTCGTCTCAGCAACGGGTCACCTCACCCCGTCCCCTGGGACCCCCTGCACCATACGATTAATCAGTTGATTCAATCGATTGTTCATTTAACCAATGTGCAGAACCCGAAGAGCGTTTCAGAGCTCCGTGCCAGCGGCGGCGCCATGTGCAAGTGCGACCAGGGCTGACCAGGGGCTGGGTGCTGCCACACGTGCACGAGGCGTGCTGGCCCAGCTACCGCCCCGTGGCGCCGCTGGGGGGAAGCTGAGCGCCAGCTGCGTCGTGCCAGGCTCGCCTGCCCCAGGTGCTTGCAGAAGCTCCCTGGTTGACTCTGACTCACACTTCTATCGTCTGCCGTTCCTTCCTCCCTCCCCCTGCTTCTGTGCAGACGCGCAGCGGCCGCGCCGTTCCCGGCGCCGCGGGCGCTTCCGCGCGACGGCGCCAACGTGACGCTCACGCTGCGGGGCACGGCGGTGCAGGTGCGTGCTGGGCTGCTGCTGCTCCTGGCAAGGGTCATTGTCCAACCGCCTGATTTCTCTGCTTATCGTAACCCGAACACAGAGGTGAAGGACCCGCAGGAGGGACTGCTGGCGGCGGCGGTGGCGGCCCTGCTGCGCGGCTACATACCGAACTGCCTCACCTACCTACTTGCCTCATCCAATGCGACACGCAGGTCCGTGACCAGCAGGCGGGGCTGGAGGCGGCGGTGCGCGCGCTGCTGGGCGGCGGCGGCGCGCAGAACGCGGTGGCCCCCTTTGTGGCGGCACTGTCCTATGCCCCCACAGACCCCTCTTTGGTGCCGCCCAGGTGAGGAGGGAGAGAGGGAGGAGGGAGGGAGGGAGGGAAGGAGGGAAGGAGGGGGCGCATATTGTGCTGCTGCTGCTGCTGCTGCTGCTGCTGCTGCTGCTGCTGCGCTGTTGAATAGTCGAACGAATGGACGACTGTAGGAATGAGAGAGCAGGGAGGGGCGCCTCTCGTGAGACGGGGCGGCCTGGCAGGGAACGAGCTGGAGTGCCGCACATGACCCCCTACGTTCCCTTGCCCCGTCCCTCGTCTGGGGGGACGCACCGTTGGCGCTCCCTCCCACTCACCGACCTCACCACTCCCCCTGCTGTCGACAGCCCTCCCGTGGCGTCGGGCCTGGAGGTGCAGTCGGAAGACGCCGGCGGCAGCTGGCACCAGTTTGAGGGCCCCCCTCACTCCGGCTTCGCCCTGACGAGCAGCGACGGCGGCAGGGAGCCAGCCGGCACCGTGTCTGCTGCCAGCATGGACGGCGCCGGGGCCAGCTCGGACGCGCAGGGCGCGAAGGTGCAGGTGCGGTGAGCGGGCTCTTAGCAGCGGTGAGCAGGCTCTTAGGAGCAGGCTCTTAGCAGCGGTGAGCAGGCTGCTAAGAGATGAGGCTGAGCAGCACCTGGATCACAGCCAAAGCACATGCTCTCTCCCCTGCATGTGACGCTAGCAGCAAGCACGTCGATGCACATTCCCCGTCACCTCGCCCGCCTGCAGGTGACGCTGGCGGCAGCTGGCGCCGACCCGTTTGCCCTCTACGCACACGCCAGCCAGCCCAGCAAGTGAGAGGGGGGCACGAGTGAGTGTAAGGCAGCTTCGGGGCAGCTGCTGCAGCGGCCCAGCCCGGCAAGTGAAGGCGGACCATCGTCGGGTCCGGCAGCAGCAGCGCAGCGCGCTTGCGGCCTGGCAGCTGCAGCAGGCGCGGCACGCCCGTCGTGCTGCAGCGTCGTGGCGTGCCCAATCACACCCACTCCATCCATGCACCCAGCCCCGCTCCACCCTCCACAGGCGCTCCGCTCTGGCTTCCCAGCTGACGGCGCTGGGCTTGGGCCTCGTAGGGGACCCTGCCGTCGTTCCCATCAAGGCAGGTCTAGTGGGCCTGGGCCTGCGGGGGGGGTGCCTGCCTGCATGGGGTGGGGCTCGTGCGCGGTGCAAAAGGCAGCCGGAGTGCAGCACAGCCCGCCGCCAACCCCCCCCCGTTCAAACCGCAGCATGCTGTCTGGAGACGGACAGCGTGAGGCTTCGAGCCACCGACAGCTGGGTATACACACGGTACACTCTTCCCTGCCCTGCGCTCCCCCCCCTGTCGACTCGGCCTGCAGGACAGAGCGGTGGCACCGCTGCCCAGCCCGCCCGCACCCCCCGCACAGCCTGCAGCCGCGCCGGCGCCGGCGCCTGCCGCGCCGTCAGAGCAGCCGGCGCCCGACGTGGGTGCTGCTGCTGCGCCTGCTGCCCCTGTCATGCCCCGCGACGACGCCGGCGAGCAGCAGGCCGCTGCTGCTGGTGCGGGAGCAAGCAGCGGCGGCGGCGGCGGCGGCTCTGGGCTTTCCGCCGGCGCCATTGCTGGGATCGTGGCGGGCGGCGCGGTGGCGCTGGCCGCCGCCGCGCTGCTGGCGGTGCGCTGGCAGCGGCGGCGGCGCACGGCGGAGGCGGCGGCAGGCGTCGCTGCGGAAGCAGCAGACAGGGTGCGGGGAGAGGGGACGCGTTGACAGGAGGTGGGCGCCGGAGGGGAGAGGCAGAGGCTGCGCGCAGCGGAGCCGCAGCAGCAGCAGGGGCGGTGCGGTTGCTGTGGAAGCAGCGGGCAAGGCGCACCAGGCTGGGTACCGGGTGCTACGTGGTTGACACACACATGGAAGATGCAGGGAGGGCGCTCAGGCTGCACGCACGGCAGCGGGAGTGGCAGAAGGGTTGCAGGGTTGCGCACCTGTCGTGACCTGCCCCGCCTCCCTCGCCCCCTGCCCCTGCCCGCCTGCACCCCTGCTGCTGCAGGATGGGCTGCCTGGCTCCGTGGCCGTCTCTGTCTCAGCTTAAAGCAGGCAGACTATCAGCAGAGGCATGGCTCATAATGGCAGCTCTCTGCGGCATGAGCGGCACACAGCCCAGCGGGAGACGGTGCCCTTGTTTGTGCCAGCCTCCTTGTCCCTTCGTTTCCCACTGCGTGCTTGACCCACTGCCGCGACCGCACTCAGTGCACTGTACCAGTTGCCCAGACTGCTGCAATTCTTTACTGTAGTTCATGCTAGCAAGCAACGCCTGCCTACCTCCTGTAATAAGGGAGACTGTGCTGTTGCACCGGCCAGGGCGCAGGGGATGCGGCTGCGTGCCGCCGCCGGCGCCGCCAGGCTGGCCGCTGCCGTGCACATGGCGCGCCGCCCTGGCGCTGAATGGTCGCGAGTCCCGTGCTCGGGCGCTTCCCTGCAAGAACAAATCCTAGAGTCGGCCTCACTAGGCTACAAGAGCACGAGAGGGTTCCGCCACTTTTAGCGGTGAACCCGGTGCCCCAAACGCGCCCGCACCCGTTCTGCTGCGATCACTTCCCGCGCTGGGACTTGCACAATGCGTGCCGGTCTGTGCGCCGCTCCCATATGCCGGGCGACAGCTCGCCCCCTTGTCTCTCCCGCCTCTCGCCCCCGCCTCACGGTCTTCGTGGGCGCGCCAGAGTTGCGGTGTGGAGCTTCCCGGCTAGTGGGATCTCCGCTGCTGGAGGTGCAGTCCGGTTCCCGCCTGCGCCGCCGCGAGGGCGCTGCTGGCCCAGGCAAGTCGCGCAGCCCGGTGTGCTCCAACTGCATTCTCAAGCTGGAGCAGTGAAGGTTTGTGTGCACTCACCATGCGCCGCACTTCATTAGACCAACCCTTCGTCGTGCGGCTGCGTGACAACCGATCCACCCCTGTCCTGTCGTCCTGCCACACAGTGCGCGTGCAGGCGCTGGCGGTTGGGTGGGTGGTGGCGGGTGCTGCGCTGGCGGGCGTGCTCGTGGGCCTGGCAGTGGCCAAGGCCGCTCAGGTGAGGCCCTGCATCCACAGCTGCACGCACCCATCCACCCACCGCTGCAGAAGGAGGCTCAGGTGGGGCCAGCGCAACTCAGGAGGAATTCATGCCGGCAGCAGCCTTTTTTGCAGCAGTACAAGTTGCGGCACCCCTGCAGCCCAATCCGTTGCCCCCATCGTTGCCCCCTTCCACGCAGGCCCACTTCTCTCGGGAGTTTGACCCGCAGGTCGCCAGCATCGAAAACGCAAGGCTGCGCGCCAAGGTGGGGCCACTCCCAGCAGCGGCGCGAGCTGCCACCATCACCAGGGCCTGTGCTGGCCTGCTGTGCGCCCCGCCCTGCCTGGCGCACGCCGACAGGTGGAGCAGCTGCAGCAGATGGTGGCGGCGTTTTGCGTGCGACCCTCGCCCGCCGCCGAAGGCGGCACGCTCAAACGCATGGCCCTCCTGCCCTGGCCCCCCCGTCTTTGCCCCGTCACCTGTTGCAGGTGGAGGAGCTGCAACAGATGGTGACCAAATTCGAGCCGCTGGCGTACAAGACGATGCAGCTGCGCTTCACAAAGGTGCGTGGGCCGCCGCCGCGGCCGCACGCCTGCCGTGCAGCTCGCCGTGCTGCCGGCGGGAGCGGCGGCGGCGGCACCAGCGGCGACGCCGTCAACAGCAGCATGGCAGCACAGCACGCCCAGCACCTGCCAGCACCTGCCAGCCAGGCATGCACCTCCCTGCACGAACCTTCATCCGTTCGCATCCTTACCTAGCCGCTGCTTTCGACGCAGGGCGTAAACAAGAGCGTGATTCTGGGGCTGGTGGACGAGCTGCTGTCCCGCAAGGAGGTCAACATCTGGTGAGTGCACAGCGCGCCCAGCGCTCGCCACTTGACCAGTCGGTCGGTCAACGAGGGTGTGCAGAGGGTCGTTCGGGTGGATGGGCTGCTCAGGCAAGGAGGTCAACGTCTGGTGAGAGCCGGGCAAGGGGCGTGTGCCAGGGCGGGCACTGCTGGACGGGTTCTGGGAGCAGGCAACGCAGGGCCCGGGGAGGGGAGCAGGGCAGGGCTGGGTGGCCGCTCTGGTGCCCCCTGCTCGTGCTCCCGCGCCCTCTCCGCCCGTGCTGCTGCTCTCTCGCTTCCTCTAAAGGTAGCAACGTGCCGCCCTCCACCTTTGGCAGGTGGCTGCCCGACAGCATCGAGCGCATGCTGTACCTCAACGTCATGACCCTCATGCTGGTGCGGGCCGTGAGAGCGGCAGCTGCAGGGGTGCAGCCGCAGCCGAGCGGCGGAACCGGGCGCAGCATCACACACACACACACACACGGTTGTTTATGTCTCTCCGACCGTCCACCCACACAAGCGCTGCCCGCCTCGCCCCCGCTTCACGCAGGGCGATCTGGACGAGATTTGTAGACGGGATCTGCCCTGCACTCCTCCGTAACCAACACATGCTGTGTCTCCGCTTCACGCAGAGCGTTCTGGACGAGATTGTGGACGGGATGAGCATGAACTTTGCGGGGGTGAGTCAACTGACGAAGCACTCGATGACGTGGTCTGACAGCCGTGTTGTGCCACCCGCCGGCGCGCCCGCCCTGGCCCTGCCTGCCCAAGAATTCGCCGTGCCCCCATTTACAAAAAAAAAAAACAAGGATTTGTTCCTTGTTTCTTGTTGCAGCACAACGTGAAGATGACCCTGGCCTATTTGGACCTCGGAGAGGAGGGGGCACCCAAGCCCGGCGGCGGCGGCGGCGGCGGCAAGAAGCTGCAGCTGCTGCCGCGGCCAGCGTGAGCACCCGGCATCCCTGCCCAGGATCGATCCGGGGCGATTGCGGCGACGGCTGCGCCGGCAGCAGCAGCGTTACGCTGCAGCAGCGGCAGGTCGGTCGGCAGGGCATCGAGCCTGCCGCCTGCCGCAGCCTGACCACCTCCTGTGCCCACCGCCTTGACACCGACAGCCCACTGAGCATGCCAAGCTGCGGCCCACTTGCTGCCTCCCTCCTGGTTGTGCTAGGCGCGCCCGTGACCGCTTTTAAATAACCACGGCTGCTCCTCCTCGCCTACCCCGGGCCTTCTTTCCCCTTGACTCCCCCAAAACCCTCCCCCTCTCTATGTATTGCCTGCCCCCGGCTGTGGCAAGCACGCCGACCGCTCCAACCGTCTGTGCCGCCCTGCCCGCTGCTTGCACGCAGCTGCTGACATGTGTGCAGTGCGTGGCAGAGAAACAAAACAGATACAGAGCGCCAGGGAGAGGGATTTGAAGGCGCTAGAGAGAGAGGTGGTAAGAGGAGAGGACGCAGGCGGGCGGACGGTGGCTGACGGGTGCGTTGTTGCTTGGACGACGGGGTAGCAGTGAGTGAGAGCGCAGAGCGGGTATGCAGTGTGAAATGGGTGTTTGTGTGGGGTGGGGCGTGTGTGAAGGGGGAGAGCAGGATGTGGAGGGCGAGTACCGGGAAGGCATGAATGAGTGGTGGGAAACGTGAGGTTGGAAAGGGAAGGAGGTATGGAACAGGAGGGGGGAGGCATGGCATGAGGGACAGCAGGGCCCCACACATCGAGGGCCGGCCGGCCGAGTGGCGCCGGCTCTGCCTTGCAAAGCAGCGGTGGCGCCAGAGGCCCGCCCCGCCAGGGCTGTGGGAAAAGAACCAGGCGCACGCAAGCCCTGCCGCATGCAGCGTATGCAGCAGAGAGTGGCGACGCTGCCGCGGCCCGCCGACGGCCGCGGCTAGCAGGGGTAAGTCAGCTCAGCTGCGCCAGCTCGCTTTCGACGACGAGAGGCGGCGCAGAGGGGCCGCCACGCCCCGGCTGGCACACCTCTAAAACCAGGGCTGCATCCTCAGCGGAGGGCCGGGCCGCGGGGTTGGTGGACAGGCAGCGGGTGATCAACGCCGCCACTTGCGCGGGGCAGTCCTGGGGAGGCCTGGGCGAGGCAGGGGGAAGGGGGGAGGGAGGGGGGAAGGGGGGAGGGAGGGGGGAAGGGGGGAGGGAGGGGGAAAGGGGGGAGGGAGGGGGAAAGGGGAAGGGAGGGGGGTGATGGCGAGGCAGCGGCGGGGGGGGGGGGGGGGGGGTAGTGAGAGAGGCCACCCGCGCAGGACGAGGAAAGATGGACCAGGAGGGGCGCAGCACTCCCCACACATAGGTTGGCGCCCTTCTGCTTGCGCTCGCGCGCGCGCACGCACCCACCCACGCCCACACCAGCAGTCCCCCCCGCGCCCCCTGCGCGGCCCCCACCCCACACACCCCACACACCCCGCACACCCCAGGAGTGCTCACCGCAGCGGTCGGCCCTCGCCGCGTCGCCGCAGCCGCTCGCCCGTCACAATGGCATGCAGCACCCACGCGAAGCTGTACATGTCTGCAGTACAGGAGGGGAGTACACAGTACACAGAACACACAAAGCAAGTCAGTGCAACATATGCTGCCGCTTGTGGGAAGCCAGCGGGAGGGCAAGGCGCAAACGCAGCAGGCGCAGCACCCATGCGGAGCTGTGCGTGTCTATGGGAAGGCACAGGTACTGGGGCAGTCGAAAGAGGCGAATGTGGTAACAACAACAGGCGCCGGCGCATGTGGGGCGCCAGCAGGAAGGGCAGGGAGGCTGTGGACATGTGCGGGGGTGGGAGACGAGGCTGCCACAGGGGCACTCGGCGGGTGCACCCTCGTGACCGTTGCAGAGCGTTGCAAACCAGAGCATGCATGCATGCATGCCGCACGGGTTTTCAGGTGGTGGGCTCTGAGCTACACAGGATGGCCCCGTTTGGGGGAGTGGTGTGGTGTGGCGTGCGTGCGTGCGTGCGTGCGTGCGTGCGTGCGTGCGCGCGTGTGTGTGTGGTGGGTGGGTGGTGTGGGGTGGAGGGCGGGGGCGGGGTACCGCGCACAAACCTACCTGCAGACAGGCCCACGCGTCCGTTCACCATTTGTTCGGGAGCAGCATAGAGCGGAGTGCCGCAGGCTGCGGGGAGGGAGGTCGGCGCGGGAGGGAGCAGTGGCGGCGACGCACGGCGGAGCAGGAGGGAGCGGTCGCATGCACCGGCGGCCTGGCCGCCACTCCACTCTCCAAAGCGAGTCGCGATACCTGTGCCCGCCCCTCTCCCACTCGCTAGCCCACCCCTTGAGATCGCCCTGCTCCTACACCCCACGCACCTCTGATGGCAAAACCAGCGCTGCCTGTGCCAGTGATGCGCGCCAGTCCCACGTCTGCTATTTTGGCAACCGCGCCGGCGCCGGCCCGCGCGGGGGGCATGCCGCCGCCGCCGCCCAGGCCAAACCAGCCGCCGCCGCCGCCCAGGCCAAACCAGCCGCCGCCGCCGCCGCCACCGCCGTGGGGGGCGAGGCCCAGCCCCGTGAGGAGCACGTTCTGCGCGCGGGAGACAAAAGGAAAGGGGGAGAACAGAGATGCATGTGTGAGGAACGGAACATGCAGACGCAGGCGTGAGGGCAAACCAGACTGCGCCTCCGAGGGGAAAGTCAAATCGCAAGCGTGGCAACAGCTTTTGGGAGGACCCCCCCCCCCCCCCCACCCACCCACCGCCGGCTTCACGTGGAGATGCGTGGTGGGCTCGAGGTGCAGAATCTGATGCACGGCACACAAATTCCCATGACATCATCACAACAACAACAACGAAAACACATCATCGCAAAGAGCGAGAATGAAACAGACGCAAAGGGAACACACGCAGCACGCGTTGCTGGGCGGTACCCACCGCCGGCTTGACGTCCAAGTGCGCGATGGACTGTCGGTGCAAGAAGGCCAGGGCGCGCGCGACATCCAGCGCCACGCGGGCGCCGCCGCGGTACCACCGCAGCTCCGGCTCGCCCAGCCGGTCGTGCAGGCTGCCCCCCTCCAAAAGTTCGGTGACCAGCATGAGGCGGCGCGGCGCGCGCTGCTGTTGCGGTCCCACTGCTGCGGGCGAGGCGACGGACGGGGGCGGCGGGGGGGAGGGGGTGGGGGTGGGGGTGGGCGCCGCAACAGGAGCAGGAGGGCGGCGCTGCGCAGGGGCAGGCTGGTGGTGCGACTTGAGAGCAGGCGCGCCAGCGCAGGGGCGGCTGCCGCTCGTCCTCCTGCATGTGTGCGGCTGGCTGCTTGGCGCGCTTACCGGCGGGGTGCTGTGCCGTGGAGGGAGGCGTCGGGTAGTGCTGCGCCGGCGCCGCCGCGGGCGCTGCTTCCGCCTGCCCCAGCAGCGCGTGCCCCGGCCCTGGGCCGCCGCCTGCGCTGCTGCCCGCGCTGTGGTTGCCGTCGCTGCAGTGGGCCTCCGACGGTGCTGGCCCTGCTGCCGCTCCTGCTGCTGCGTGGGCGCCAACGGGGTTTGGCTGCTGCGTCGACGCCGGCGGGTTGCTGCGAAGGTCCTGCTGCTGGCGCTGCTGCTGCGGGGGCGACCCTCCCGCTCCTGCACTTGTCGCCGGTCCCGCCGCCGCGGGGATGGGGGCCGAGTACACCCCCAGCAGCTGCACGATGCAGGGGTGGGTGCAGCGCCGCAGCAGCTCCACCTCCCGCCACAGCCGCTGCTCCGCGTGACGCTGCGCCGGCCCCACCGACAGTGCCTTGATGGCCACCGGCAGCGCGCCAAACAGCTGCCCCCGGTACACCTGCGGGAGTGCGGGAGAGGGGGGAGGGAAGGGGTGGAGCACGAGTGGCAGGGCGGTCGCTGGGGGAGCCAGCGGCCACCGCAGCGCGTCAATCGGCAGCAGCAGCAGCAGCAGCGGCGGCGACAGCGGCAGCAGGGGCAGCCCGTCAGCAGCAGCAGCGGTGGCAGCGGGCAGCAGCAGCAGCGGGCAGCGGCAGCAGCGGCGGCAGCGGCGGCAGCGGCAGCAGCGGCAGCAGCGGCAGCAGCGGCGGCAGCACTGCAGCCATCCAACAGGCACCCACCCACCTTGCTGAAGGCGCCGCTGCCGAGCAGCACCGGCTTGCCCTGCCCGTCCAGCTGGATTTGAAAGTCCTCCGGTTTCAGCCTAATGCTGGCGCTGTGCAGGCGCCGCGAAGACGAGGGGCTCCTTCGAGACCCTGGGGTGGAAGGAAGGGTGGGGGCAAGGGTGAGCTGGAGGGCGAGCAAAGGTGGAAGGAGTGGGGACGGGGGGAGGTGCAACGGAGCGTGCAGTGCGCTGTGCAGCGCACTGCATGCGCACAGCGTGAACTGCGCACGTTCGGGCATGCACAGCATGCACAGCATGCGTGAGGCGCGCACAGACAGCGTGCATGAGCCTGCGCAGCCGCCCGGCCGCGGCGCCTCCTTGCCTGGCGCGCCGCCGCTGCCGGCACTGCGGCCGCCGAGGAAGCGGCCGCTGCCGACGCTGCTGCCCGAGGCGGGGGCAGAGGGGCCGCTGCCTGGGGCCAGCAGCTTGGCCTGCTCCCCCTCCTCCTCTTCTTCGAGTCCTTCTTGGTATGCACCCCCCTCCTCTTCATCCTCGTCGCTCTCCCCATCTGCAAGCCAACAATCGGGGGGTTGGAGGCAGGGCACGACAGGGGGGAGGGAGGGAGGGAAGGCCCAGTCCCATGCGACTCTGCTGGCTCCCCCTCAACTTGAAATGCAACTGGTTGCAACTGGCCACAACTGGCCGTAACTGATTGATCGGCTGATTGATCGGCTCACCCTCGCCGCGCGCGAACCGACGCTTGAATGCGCGCTCCCAGCGCAGGATGCGCACGCCGCTGCGCCACGCCTGCACCCCGCCCGCTGCCGCCAGCGCCAGCAGCACAGCCGCGGCGACCGCGCCTGAAGGTGGTGTGTGTGGGGGGGTGGGGGAGGGTGGGGGAGGGGCACAAGGGTTCCGAGTTGAGGTGACACGTAGGAAGCAGATGCAGGCGAGGGAAGCACGCGGCAGCTAGAAGTGAGGCGTCGTGCCAAGCCGAAACAGCGCAAGTGAGGAGACCGTCCCCCTCTTCTGCAGCCGGAGCATTCTCCCCACACGGGGTCCCCCCCCACCCCCCCACCCACCCCCACCCACACACACACCCCACCCATGTCGCACCCGCGACCCATGCCGCGGCGGCGCTGCGCCACCAGGGCGGGTGCGCCAACGCCAGCGCCTCCGCCACCGGGTCCGGCGGCGCGGGGCCGCAGACGGGCAGCGCCGCCGGGCCCAGGCTGCAGCGCGGCGCGCCCCCGCCGCCGCCGTCGCCGTCGCCCTGCCCCTCAGGCTGCTGCGCGGCACTACATGCGTACCGCTGGTACCGCACATCTTGTTCCACGCCGCGCGGCGCGCCCAGCGTGCACAACCGCTCGTTGCCGGGCTGCACGACTAAACGCGTCTGCAGCAGGCGGGGCACGTAACAGCTGGTGACAGAGAGTGGCTGCAACCGAAACAGGGGATCTGGTTCAAGGATGCGCAGCAACGCGCGGCAAGCACAGGGCACGCGCGCACACCGACGCGGCAGCAGGCCCCACGGCACAACCCACCGGGCAGGGCGCACGCAGGCAGGGCGCACGCGGGCAGGGTACACAGCAGTGCAAGGGTTGTGACCCAGGACCCGACAAGCAGTCGATCAATCGACCAACAAAACAGACAACCAACCAATCAATCAATCACTTATTGACTGAAGACGACGTCCCCAGCAGAGACCCCACCTGGCAGCACGGAACAGGTCCGTCAAAATCGTTGCCCTGCACCCACGCCTGCGCGCCGGCAGCCCAAGCGGTTGCGTCGTCGCCCGCCGCGCCGCCCGCTGGCGCGCCCCAACTGGGCGGCAGGCTCCCCGTCAGGCGGTTGCTGCAGGGGCGGTGCGGGTGGGTGGGTGGGTGGGTGGGTGGGCGCCTGGACGCCAGCGGATGCAGTGTTGGCACAGCAGCAGCTTGAAGCCTTGGGCTTTGAGAGGCCGGCAAATCTTGCTTCTGCTGGCGGCAGGCAGGCGCATGCTTACTCGTCCAGCCGCAGCTCCCTCAGCGACGGGAACTGGGACCAGTCGCCAGGCGCTGTGCCCTCGAGCCTGCAGGCGGGTGACCAGGGGGTGACCAAGGCGCTGGGCGGGGTGGGCGCACGCGTGCAGCTGCTGCCACAGAGGGCGTCGCAGGCCGGGGCTGGGAGCGCCGACTGCCCCCGCAGCTGTCCAAACGCCAGCAGGGTTCACGCTTGCACCCACCCACCCACACCCGCCCGCCCGCAGTCGCTGACCCGCGACTCCCTCACCCGCCCACCCACCACCACCAGCAGCTTCATCAGCAGCGGAGGCCACCCACCCACCACCCACCCACCCACCCACCCACCCACCCGCAGCCGATGAGCCGGAGCTCCGTCAGAGCCGGCAGGGGCGGGTGTGCGAGGCGCTGCGACGAGTTCCCTGTGCCGTCCGCGCCTTCCTGCACACACACGCGCGCAACAGGGGTCGGTAGGGTGGAGCCGGGCGGGAGGGCCGACGCGAGGCAGAGCCCAGCACGGGCAGCCATGGCCAGACGAGGTGCGGCCCGGCGGGGCTGGGCGGCGTGCTCTTCGTGGCTCGTGTGCCTACCAGTATGCCAGAAACCTTGCCTGTGGATTGAAAACAACTTGCCTGTGGCCCCTCCGGCAGCGCGTGGGGCAGGCCGCCCGCCAGCGGGTTGTGGGAGAGGTCCAGGAGGGTGAGGCTGGGGGGGGGGGGGGGGGGGGGGGGGGGGGGGAAGGGGAAACAATAATGTTAATATGTGAGGAAGTGCACGAGGCACGGTGCAGGGCGCAGGGGCGATGCATCCGCGGCACCAAACAATTGTGCTCCCGCAGCGCTGTCGACTGAGTGAGTGATCGATCAATCGATCGATCGGTTGACCAAGCACTCGGCACTTACTTTGCCCAGGCCCCAGGCTGCAGCCACCCCGCCAGCAGCGGCCCCTGCAGCTGGTTGCCGCCCAAGCGCAGCTTCTGCGCAGCACGGGGGAGACGCACGGGGGTGGGAGGGGTGGGAGGGGGTGGAGGGGGCTACAGGGCAGGAGGGGACGGCGGGCAGGGGCGCCTGCAACTGGGCACCTGCCAGCCTGCAGCAGCAGCAGCAGCAGCGGCGGCAGCGGCGGCGCCATGCAGGCAGGCGTGCAGCCAACCAGCCCCAGGCAGCAACTCTGCCCCGGTGGGCGGCGATGCCGGCAGCCAGGGCCGCACCTGCAAGCCGGGGAAGGCTGTGGGAAGCCAGGCTGGCAGCCTGCCAGACAGACGATTCAACGACAGGTCGAGGTGGGTCGCCGGCCATGCCTGCCCCGCCACAGCACCGGCGCCGCCGCTGCCCCCTGCCGCTGCGCGACTGCTGTTGGCGCCGCTGCTCGCCCTGCCGCCGCTGCCCGCCTTGCCGCTGCTGGTGCTGCTGGTGCTTGCGCTGCCCAGCTGCCAGGCCGCGGGGAAGCTGCCTGTCAGGCGGTTGCCCGACAGATCCAGTACTGTGAGCCGGCTGCACCAACACAGGGAGGCCGAGCGGGGCAGGGTGGCTTGCTCGTCAGGCTTCGTCACGCATGCAGCTGCAGCCGCTGCACAGCAGGGCATCCTTGCCCCAGGTGCCTTGAGAGAAAGAGTCTGGAGGCTCACCTCAGCAGGCCGCCGGCCCAGTCGGACGGCAGCGTGCCACGCAGGCCCAGCTGGGAGAGGCGCAGGGCGGCGAGGGCGGGCAGGCGCGCGAGCGGCGGGCCCAGCGCCGCCAGCTCGGCGGGCAGCTCAAAGCGACACGTGGATGCTGCCGCTGGTTCGCCGCGCCGCTCACACGCGCTCAGGACGTGCAGCTGAGGCCAGCTCAGGTTCCTGCAATGTGCGGGGAATGCGGGGGTGCAGAGTGACGGCAGGTGTGCATGCACGACGGCACGCCGGCGACGCCGCTCGCCTCGCTGCTGCTGCTTGTCGGCGCCGCTGCTCTGCAGCTGCTGCCGCTGCTGCTGCCGCTGCAGCTGCTGCCCGTTCCTTCAACCCAACAACCACAAGCACTCTGCGTCAGCTCACAGCTCTTCAACGCGGCCATGTGCGTCGCAAACCACGGAGCTCCAGCTGCATACGCCGGCAGAAGCGATGCTGCCGTTCCCGCCGGCGGCGTCGGCGGCGGTGGCGGCGGCGCCGCGGCCGGCAGCCTGCCAGCCCACCAACTGGATGCCGTTGCTCCGCACGGCTTCATTCCAGCCCGAGAGCGCGTCCCGGAACGCCAGCAGGGCGGCTGCGGTCGGAGGAGGAAGCGGGGCGCGCCACACTGGCTGCAGTGTGGCTGGGACAACGCTGGAACGAGTGGTAGGCTTGCTGTACTCGCTCACCAATCTCGGCATCGCCTCCGTGTCCAGCAGCAGCTGCTAGCGCCACCAGGAGCGCGCAGGCGAGCGCCCACAAAAGCTCGCGCTTCATACCCCTCCCATAGCCGCTTGGAATGCTGTATTGACGGCACGAAGTGATACGGAGGCGAGCCCGTACCTGCGCAAGGGCATGTGGCCCTCCAGCTAGGCCGCCACCCCACGCCGCGCGCCGATGTGGCCGCCCGCCCCGGGCGGCACATGCGCCGGTTCAGGAGCATGGGGCGGGGAGGTAGGCTTGAGTGTCAAGCAATGTAGCCTGCCATGTGATGATGATGAGGATGTACAGATAGGGATGAAGTGCAGCACGCCTGCATGCGGCAGGAGGTGCCAACACCCGGTCGCAGGCAAGCAGTCGACGACGTTGCCTCACCGCCCCTGCCTGCGCCGCAACCGACCCTCGCCTCTACCTCTCCGAGCCATCGTGGCGGCCCCTAACCCCTGCAAACAAGTTCTGAGCCCTGCAAAAGCGTCTTGCTCGGTGGCGCCGCTCCTGACGGCACTGGCCAGGAAACAGGAAGGTCAGCGGTGATCGCTGGGGGGCTGCACGGTGAAGCGTCGGAGGTGGGGGTGGAGGGCGGCCGCCGGGTGTGCGTGGAAGGCCTACCAGGCTGGTCGCCACCGCCGGTCGAGCCGGCGCCAGAGCAGGCGCCTGCAGGGCAGCCCGGCCCAGCCCCTCATCCCGCAGGAGCGCTGGCAGCGGCGCCGGCGAGCGGCGCCCCCGCGGCGGCACGCGCCGTGCACCTGCCCTTGCTGGCCGCTTGGACTGTGAGCAGCGCGGCAGAGCTTTCAAACTGACCGTCGCTGCCAGCCTTCCTCAACAGCCTCCCTCAAGGCTGCCTGCCCCAACAGCCCTGGTCGTTTCTGACGCTGCAATACATACGCTTGGCCGCCGGTTGACTCTCACTTATCACTGGCACACTAGTCATCCATATGGACATTGCAAACTGAGCTCTCGCTGCTTTCAACTGGTGCGAATTTGATGTCAACAGCAGCCCATGCGCCGAGGGCTGCCAACATGTGGGGCTGCGACCGGCGGCAGGCGCTGGCAACCAGCAGGCAAGCTCGTGCCCGCCAGCACAGGTCGGCACAGGCATGCCAGCGTACACCGCGCTACGAAGCATTATGTTCTCTCCCAGAACCCAAACCCTGTGAGCATCATAGCTGCTGGACGTGCGGCAGGTGGGAGACTGCTGCTGGAGCGCCGTCGCAGGCTGCAGCGCTAGGCGGCGGGCTCGCTTGCTGACGCCTGTCGCATCGCGCCTGGCATGGCATTTGAGCAGATAGCTTGTGGAAAGCTGCTGGCGCGCACCGGTCGTGCGCAGGCAACTGGCGGTGTTGCGCGAACGCAGGGGAGCGGGGAGGAGCAACGGGCTACAGGAGGGCGGGGCATGCACCCAGCAGTGAGCTCATCAAATGCCGCACCGAATGGAGGGCGAGCGGGGCAGAGCGGGCTGCCCCATGCCCATGCTGGGTCGGCCGCCGTGGCTCCGCCCGGGCCCGGCGCCCATCAACGCCCCCCGCGCCTGCTCCTGTCCTTCTCCGGCAAACGTGAGGTGCGTGCAGCATGGCTGGCGGGCAGCTGGGGCCATCGAGCGGCAGCATGGCATGGGCGGCGTTGCCTGGGAGGCGTGTGCTGGGCAGCCGCTGCGGCCGGGGAGCGCCGCTGAACGCTGCTGCCAACTGCACGCCCCCCATGCAGCGTCCCTGCCACCCCGTGAGCCACCATGTTCACGGCTCGCAAGAAGATCGCCAAGGAGGCCGGCGCCGAGCCCTCGGAGCTGGAGGAGCAGGTGGCTCAGGTGCGCACCCGCCCCGCAGGGCAGACGGTGCCAGCCAGTGCCGCCGGCGGGCATGCCGCCGCTGGGAAGGGCGGCGGGCGGGAAGCGGCAGCAGGCACAGGGCTGGTGCCTGGCTGCCGCAGGTATAACATCAGCGGCGCAGCGGCAGCTCTTTGGAGACTGCGGGCTGATGGAGCGGCCGCTGGCGCTGCTCGGGAGGACCGGCAGGGCTGGCGACGCAGGCCAGCCGCAGCGGGCGGGCGGCCCGAATGTCGAAAGCAGGAAATGCGCCAGCCAGAGCTGGAGCTGCTGCTGCTGCACCAGCTGTAACGCAGCAGGCGATGCTGGAGTGTTGCAGCAGCCGCACTCGCAGCAGCCGCAGGGCACGGCGGCAGCTGGAGCACGAATGGGCCCGCGCGCACGGCTGGCCGCCGTCGCCGTCGCTCGCCACGGCGGCATGCCCGGGCGCCCCAGCGCCGCGGCGGGCGCCTGCACCGCGACCGGGCCCTCTGTGGCAGCACCCAGCTGGCGCGTTGACCGGTCAACGCGCCCCACCTGTCACCTGTCGCAGGCCCTGTTTGACCTGGAGGCCACCAACGCGGAGCTCAAGGGCGACCTGCGCGACCTGTGGATCTCCGGCGCACAGGTCTGTCTGTTTGTGGGTGCTGCAAACGCGGACGTGCAGCGTTCCTTGCAAGTGCTGCCGTGGTGCGCCGGCAGCTCGCGCCGCGCCCAGGAAGCTCGGGCGGCAAGCGAAGGCAAGTGCGGCGCCATGGCGGCGCATGCGCTGCGTGCGCATTCGCACTCACGAGCCGCCTGCTCCCTGGTTTGCTTCTTCTCTCTTCTGCTCCGCAGGAGATCGACATCTCCGCCTCCCGCAAGGCCATCCTGATCAAGGTGCGAACAGCGAACCAAATGGAATGTAATAAAATGCCGACTGCGGCGGCGGCGCCGCCGACGGGCGCAGCGGCGGCGGCGCGGCTGCATCAGCAGCGACGCACGCCGCGCCGGCTGCGCAGCGCTGCCGGGGCGGCGTGCGGAGCGTCGGAGCACCCAGGCTCACCCCCCGCGTGCGCCGCCGCCGCCCCTTGCCTGCCGCCCCTCCGCAGGTGCCCTACCGGCTGCTCAAGGCCTTCCACAAGATCCAGCAGCGCCTGGTCCGGGAGCTTGAGAAGAAGTTCAGCGGTGAGTGTGGCACGACGAACAGAGCCGCGCCGCCTCGCATGCACAGTGCAACCGGCGTTGGCGGGTTTCTGTGAAAAGAGAGGTACAGGGCAGAGGTGGGGGGCGGGGAGGCGCGGTTTGCAGGGAGGGGAGGCAGCGGAGGCGGTCCCAACACAAAGGGTGGACTGCAACGCACGTGTGGCGGGGCAGCACTGGAGGCCAGCGACAGCGTGGCGACTGGCGGCAGCAGCGCAGCCGCGTTGTCCGCCAGTCGGAAGCGCGCCGCTGCAGATGCGCTGCTGCGGCAGCGGCGGCAGGTGCGCCCGCAGCGGCGGCGGCTGCGGCAGCAGCGGCGGCGGGAGAGCGGTTGTGGCAGCAGGCTGGAGCGCTGTGCCGCTGCAGCGAGGCTGCGGCAATGGCGGGCCCCCACTGTGCTTTGGTGGCGGCTGGTGCAGAGCAGCCCAGCATGACATGCGCAGCAGCAGCGGCAGCCAGCAGCAGCATGCGGGGCGCACGCCAGCCTGGGTGTGACGCAGGCGGGGCAGCGGCAGCAGCAGCAGGCAGCAGCGTGCAGGCCCCTGTCGTCCCAGCAGTGGTGGAGGGCGCGCCAGCCGGGCACAGCTGGCGAATGCAGGCGGCAGTGCAGGTGGCGACGCGCACGCGCCGGGAGGCAGCGTCCTGCCGGTTCTTTTGGTTGGCACCCACACACAAACGCCGGCTACTCGGGGGTTTCAGAATCGCTGCCGCGGACCACTGCCTCTCCGTCCCCGCTCCCCCTCGCTGCAGGCAAGGATGTTGTGATCGTGGGCGTGCGCCGCATCATGCCGCCCGCCAAGCACAGCCGCCGCGTGCAGCGCCCCCGCACCCGGACCCTCACCGCGGTGCGTGCGCTGTGGTCACCAGAAGTGCCTGGTTTTCTGGCAGTCTGTCGCAGTTGCTCCCCTTGCGCTGCAGCCGCTGGAGCAGCAACCGCTGGGGCAGCCGCCGGGGCAGCAGCTTGGGGCAGCTGGGGCAGCTGGGGGCCTTGGGCGGGGTGCACGCCGCGCCGCAGGCGGCGCCCGCTGCCCGGCACGCGCCGCAGGGCTGCGCCCCTCCACGTGCCGCACCCCACCCGTCGCCCACCTTGTACTGCCTTGTACTGCCCCGTCCTGCAGGTGCACGAGGCGTACCTTGACGACCTGGTGTACCCCACCGAGATTGTGGGCAAGCGCATCCGCTACCGGTGAGGGCCCCTGGGGGACGCAGCAGCAACCTGCAGAGTGCTTGCAGCGCTGCCGAGGGGGCGTGCTGCAGGTGGCGGCGACGGCCGCGGCGCGCCAGGCAAGCGCCTGCGACTGACGCCGCTGGCGGCGCTGCAGCTGCTGCTCCCTTACGTGCCGTCGTGCCGTCGCGCGTCGCGCGCTGCTTGTGCGCTGCTCCCTCTCCTGCCTGCAGGCTGGACGGCTTCGAGGTGCCCAACACCCAGTTGCTGCCCGGACTGTTGTGTTCTGTATGTTGATTCATCGATTGATTCACTGATTGATTGATTGATGCATTGATTGGATGGGTTTGACTGACCCACCTGCAGGCTGGACGGCTCCAAGGTGCTCAAGGTGCTGCTGGACCCCAAGGACCGCAACTCGGCGGGTGGGTCGGATGTTTGACCGGCTGGTTGGTCGACTGTTTGACCGGCGGCCTGGCGGGTGCTGCCCCTGCGTTGTCCGCTTGGGTGGTGCCGCCAGCCGCGGCCCCGTCCCTCGGCGCCCCGCCGCCCTGCCGCCAGCCGGGGCAAGGGACACGACTGGGTATGTGCTTCGTCCGCCTCTGCAGCGGCCTGCAGCGCCCTCATGCGTTTCCCCGTTCTGCTCCCCTCCCGCTCTGCTTCAGAGTACAAGACCGAGACCTTCTCTGGCGTGTACAAGAAGCTCACCGGCCAGGATGTGGCCTTTGGTGAGCGCATGGGGGTGGTGGTGGTGGTGGTGGTGGTGTGTGTGTGTGTGGTGGTGGTGGTGGTGGGGGGGGGGGGGGCAGGCAAGCGTGCTGGGCGCGGCTGCCCCTGCCGCGGCTGCTGCCTGCTCTGTGCCGCTGTGCCTGCGCCGCGTGTTGGGCCGCCGCCGCAGACACGGGCACTTGCCCCCCTCACTTTTGTGTCCCCCCCCCCCCCTTCCCTCCTGCAGAGTTCCCCGTCCAGGAGCAGCAGTAAGGTCTCCCGGCGGCAGGAGCCCGAGGCAGCCTGCAGGCTCCGCGTCAGGCTCCCCGCCGGGCGGCGGCGGCCTCGCTCACGCTGACTACGACGCGCGTGTGTGTGTGCCGCACCGGCGCCTCCTCGCGCCACGCTGCCTGCCCGCCGGCGCTGCACCCAGGGACATTGCGTCAGTGCCGCCGGCAGCGGCGTGGTGCGCGGCGGCGGCCAGCAGCAGCCCCCCGTGGCGGGGGTGGGGCGCGCGGCAGCGCGCCGCGTCCCTCGTGCCCGTCCGACCCCCCCCATGCACGCCTGTGCCCGCGGCAGCCGGGTGTGTAAAGCATAGTCGCCGTGCAAAGGCAGCAGAGGAGCAGGACGGTGGCAGGGAGAGAGACTGTGTGGCGAGGAGCTGGAGGTATGGAGAGGGAAGAGGGCAGCAAACAAAGACAGAAGGGGAGAGCAGTACAGGATGGGCAGCAAAAAGTTGCGTGAGAGCGGTAGGATGGACAGCAAAATCCACAACCGCCTGAATGCAACGCTGGCCTTTGATATATCCGGCTTAGGGGGCGGGGGGATGTAGCAAAGAACAACGCAAGCAACACTAAACAAAGAAGAATAATTTCACACACATTTGAATTCATGGACATTGTGAAGTAGATGGCAGCGAAATGTGCGCCACCGCTGTGGCGTGTGGGTTGTGGGTGGGTGGGCAGCGGGTGGCAGAAACGGGCGGGAGTCAATCATTCAGGGTTGCATTTCAAGTTCACGTGGAGCCAGCAGAGGTCTCATGGGACTTGGGGTGGGGGTGGGGGTGGGGGTGGGGGTGGGGGTGGGTGGGGTGGGCCCCCAGGGGGGGCAAGGCAGCAGCGGTGGCCGGGCGGGCCCAGCCGCCGCGCGTCATGCCTCACGAGCACTCCACCTCCACGTGGCTCCCCCCATCGCAGCTTCAAAAGGGGGCGGCCTCTCCAGGACGCACTTGTCCAGGCTGGCCTCGCTGCCCAGGGGGCACACGACACGCCGGACCAGCTTCGGCCCACCCTCGGGTTGGCTGCTTGGGTCGCTGCTGAACAATCGCACGCCCTGCTTGAAGCCAAGCGCGCGGCACGTCACGTTGGCCTCCCTGTTGCCAAACTCGCCCCAGTCGCCGCACAGCCCGCCCCAGCCGAGCCCCGGGACGAGGACCCCGCGCACGCCGCGGGCGCGCCGCTGCTGGTGAGGCGCACGCCGGAAAGGGTGCGGGAGCCTGCGGGGCAGCATCGGGTGGCGGCGGCGCTGAGCAGGCTGGCATGGGGCGTGATGGAGCGGCTGGGGGCGGGGGAGCCGGGGCATGGTCCGTTTTGCTGGCCCGACCGCCCAGGTCCCTGCCCGGCCAGCTGCTGGGCCCACCTGCGCAAGCAACTCCGAGCGTGTCGTCCCTGGGTGACTGATCGACCGACCAAGCAAAGGAGCACCACTCCAGGCTGGCCTCGCCGCCCGTGCACTTGAGATCCGTCACGAGCGGGGTGGCGGTGCCGTTCGGCGCGTCGTACCAGCCGCTTAAGCGGGGGGCCCCGCCCCCGTAGCCCAGCCCGCGGCAGACAGCTTGGGCGACGGCGGAGGCGTCGTCGCTGAGGCCTAGGGCGAGCACGGCTCCCCACCTGCATGCGGCAGCGGTGGGTGAGGTCAGGGAGGGCAGGGTGCATTCCGAGCCGGGCTGTGGCCGCCACGCTGGTACGATGGAGCCTCCGAGTTTCATGGCTGGCAAGCCTGCTGCCGCCCGCCAGCGTAGAACCGGCTGTTTCATCGTGGCGGCGAGAGCCCGCCGGCGCGCCCAGAGCACCCCGGCAGCGCCCTGTCCGCCGCGCACCTGCCACGCATCTTCACCTCGACGCGCCCCTCCCTGCTTGTTGGCCCCTCGACCAACCGAAGCCCCTCGATGGCTCCGGAGCCTGCGGGTGGGAAGGCACTGCCATTTGCTCAAGGTGTCGACTGGCAGGGTGCTGCTGCGCTGAGAATGCTGCGCTGGGCTTGCGCAAGCCACGCCCTGCCTCGCCCGGGCGCTGCACCTCGCAGCGCCTGCCAGCCCGCCTGCCAGCCAGCCGGCCGGCTGCCAGCTAGGGTGGCTGCCAGCCAGCCGGCCGACTGCCTCCCTCTCTCACCCTGGCAGGCCACCCCCAGCGGGTCGCCGCCGTCGGAAGGGCCCCCGGAGAACGGGCAGTCCCGCAGCTTCCCGGCCCCCGTGCAGTTGAGGCCGTAGAGCACCGGGGGCAGCGCGCCGGCTCCATAGTATCCATAGTATCGCAGAGCCCCGCCTGTGAGCCCCAGCTCTCGGCACACGAGGCGGGCCGCGGGCAGGTCGTCGTCAATCCCAACGTGGACGACGCCCCACCTTCCGTTCAGCTTCGCCTGGAAGGAGGACAGGAAGGGCAGGGGGAGGGGATCGGAGAGGAGGGAGGTTAGGGTGGAGGGGAGGGATCCCTCCGAAGCAGGGGGGAGAAGGGAGTAGCATTGTGCCACACCCTGCGTGCACCGCCCTGCTCCCAGCCCTGCACCTGTTGTGGGCCCCCCTGCTTGCCACCAAGCACCGCCACGCTTCAAGGGCAAGTTGCCCCATGTGCACGCCCACCGCCCATTCAACGAAGTAAATGCCACCGGCATTCAATAAATCAAAGAAATGAATCAATGCCCTGAAGGCCACGAGTCGTGAGAAGCGCTCTTCCACCCACCTCCAGCCTGCCCTCGTAAGGGGTGGTGCCGTTGACCAGGCGCACTTCGACAATGTTGTCGGCGGCGCCTGCAGCAACGGGCGCGCGGGGCGAGCAGGGCGGAATCACGTGCGGCAACTGAAGAGCTTGTGACTTCTCGTGATGGCAGCGGCTTGGCATTCGGAGCGGCACAGGGTGCATGCGCACACATAAGCTGGGCTGGCGGCAGCCGGATGGGGCGTCAAAGGGACGAGCATGCAAAGGGCGCGGGGCCGGGGGGAGCAGGTGCATGCATCGCCGTCCGTGCAGCGGCTGCGGAGGGCAGCTGCAAGGCGTGTTGTCTGCGGGCTCTCACCTGCGCAGGCAACACCCAGGTGGGACTTGCACAGAACCCTCTTATTGTCTGAGTCATATTCCGATGTGGGCTGGTTCAGGGAGCAGGCCAGCAGCGCCGCCTCCTTGCCGGTGCACGCGACAGTCGCCAGGGCGGGCACGGACGAATTGGTGTACACTCCGTAGCGCTCGGCGCCGCCGCGCAGCCCCAACTGCCTGCGGTGGGGCAGGACGGCGGGAGGGGCGGGCACTCTTGTCAATCAACAAATCAGTTTGTGCAGCGTGCACTGGACATACAAGGGCGACCGCGTCCACTGCGGCATGCCGCTCACTTGCCAGCAACGCGGGCAGGTGGAGCCGGACGGGCTGGGGGGGGGCAGGGTGGAGTGCAGCGGGCCAAAGCATGCGGGACTCTGCCGGCCCAAGCAGCAACGCACGCCGCGCGAAAGCGTGCCGACTGCCCTGCCGCCCACCTGCAAACCAACTTGCCAACTCTCACAGCCTTCTTGTATGGGACTACGTCTTTGCAGATGGGCCGCCACTGGCGGCCGTCCCACACCTCTACCCTCCCGGCAGTCGACGAGCGGCCGCCGGCCAGCCGCAAGGGCGGCTTGGCATCTAGACGCACGGGGGGGTGGAGCAGGGTGGTTTGGAGCGAGTGCTGGGAGTGGGAAGGTGGGTGGGTGGGTGCCACGCAGTGCGCCCCGGTGGGAGCGGGGTGGGGCACAGGGCGGCCAAGGCTGGAGACGGCAGGCCGCCTCGGGGCAGCGGCAGCGCTAGGAGCATCCGGAGCCGCGGATCCGGAGAGCCTCACCGAGCGTCCAAGCCTGTCCCTACCCGTTGCTCGCTGCCCGCCTCTGCCCGCCAGCCCCTCCCACCCTTTGCCAACCTCTGCACGCACGCCAGCCCCTCCCACCCGCTGCCGACCTCTGCATGCCACGTTGAGGTGGTACGGCTGCCAGTCGTAGGCGTCTGGGGAGCGCCCCCAGTCCACGTTCTGGCAAGACACGTTGGCGCGGGTGAGGGAGCAGGCGGAGAGGTCGGCCTCGCCTCCCGAGCAGGCCAGGTTGCGGGCGGAGGTGCGGCTGCGGCGGTGCAGGCCGTAGATGGGGCCCTTCAGGGGACGTCGACGCGCCAGGGGCCCTTGTTTGTTGCGGGGCGCGTTGAAGCAGCGGGGTGCACCGGAGGGGCACCCCGCAGCTGCCCTCCCAACCCAGCTGGCCCGGGAAGCGCAGCAGGCACGGCATGCACGGTTCGGTGGCGGACCACAGGCAATGCGTGCATGTGACCAACCAGCCAACCAGCCACAGCCGACCTGCGGGGTGCCGCCCCGGTAGCCCAGGGAGCGGCAGACGGCGCGGGCGACGGCGCACGCGTTGTCGACTCCCGCCGACACGTTCCTCTTGGGGTCGAAAGGAGGGTTGTAGGCGCACACCATGCCCCACTTGCCGCCGGCGAGCCTGACCTCCACCCGCCCGTCCTGCTTGGTCAGGCCGCCGGCAAGACGCACGCCGTTGACGGCAAGCTTTTGGCTGCCTGCGCGGGAGCAAGGTGGGCCCGAGGGTGGGCGACAAGGTGGGCACGAGGGTGGGCAGGCCAGGCGCGGCGAACGCAAGGTGCAGGCGGGCGGGCGGGCGGGCTGGCGGACCGGCGGGCAGGTGGGCTGGGCTGGCGGGCGGGCGGGCGGACCGGCGCAGCTGTGCTTCGCTCCCCTCGCTTGCTCTCACCGCGGCACCACACGCCAAAGTCGGCGGAGCTGTTGCAGTCCCCGGGGGGGCGACCGATGGCCGCGTGCTGTAGCCAGGCGGCATGGCCAGCGTCGGCACGATGCATCTCGACACGGTGCAGGCCCGGCTCGTCCCCGTCACAGCGCAGCACCTCCAGCACCGGCGCCAGCGTGCCCTCGCCGTAGAACGCCCCGCCGCGCGCCCCCGCCGCCCCCTCGAAGCCCAGCGACCGGCAGACCACGTGGGCCGTGGCCGTATCACTGACGTTGCGGTTGCACACGCTGCCCCACTTGCCGGCGACGCGCACCTCCAGGCGCCCTTCGCGGCGGCTGGGGCCGCCCACCAGGCGCGGCCCGGTGAGCAGCCGCTTGGGCAGCGCGCCTGCGGGCACGAATGGGGGCGGCGGAGCAGGGGTGACGTGAGGGCAGAGCCAAGGGGCGGCAGGGACAGCCTGGGGCTGCGCCGCCCGCCGGGCTGTGGCGGGCGGCTGCGGCGGGCCGATGGCGGCAGCAAACAGCGCCTCCCCGGTTCTGCAGACCGTTGCGCGCCAGCCTGTCAAGGTTGGGTGCCAACCCCCATGCCGGCGCACGCGCCACCGCACCTCTGCACACCGCGCCCACTTCGTAGCCAGCCTCCATGTCCTCCCACTGGTTGTCGTCTTCGGGCTTGGAGCAGTACTGTGGCCGCTCCGCCCCGAGCGCGCCGTACCAGGTTACGGACATCGGGCAGTCTGCCACCGCGGCCTCCCGCCCGGTGCACACCAGCTTGCCCGACAGCTGCGGCCGGCGCCGTGCCGCGCGGAACCGCTTCTGCAGGCCGCCGCCAAAGCCCAGCTCGCGGCGTATATACCACCCTGGCGAGGTTGTCTGGGTTCACGCCGTAGTACTCAGAGTCTCGATAATTCACGTCCAGCTGGCACAGGTTGCCGTACCAGGCTGCGCTGCTGTTGCCAGCGCACCCGGCCAGCAGCTCTACCCGGCCCTCCCGTGGCGACGCGCCGGCAGCCAGCCGCACGCGGCGGACGATCACTGCAGAGGTCAGAAGCGGGGAGGAGGGCCAAGGGCGGCTCGGTTTGGAGGTGGTGTGGGTGCCAAACCGGAGTCTGGCCGCCCTGGTGCGGCCCGTGCAAGGCGTCGTCGAGCGGCGGCGGAGGCGGCGACAGGCTTCCCAAGCCCAACTTAACCCTGCCCCCGAAACCGCAAATCAGTCCTCCCTGGTCCGCTTACGGGGGCAGTTGGCGCCAGCGGCTGCCGCAAGGCCGGGCACAAGCGCGAGCAAGAGGACCGCGCCGAGGAGTTTCGCCATATGGAGCCGGCGCAGAGTTTTCTTGAGTCAGGCTGCTTCTGGTAATGTGTCGACGCCCAAAGGGGGCGCATGCGACGGCCCGACGCGATACGGCCCGAAAAGCCAGTCGCAACCCAGTCGCAAGCTTCCCTGCAGGTTTAGGTGCGTTGACGTGTGTTGCTGATGCGAGTAGTTGAAATGCAGGAACGGGCGACGCCGAGCAGCCATTGTTTTTTGCCAGCCTGGCGCGGCGCGGCGTCCCCGACACGTGAACTCAGGCTGGGCCTTGCATGCACATGCTCACCTGATTACAGCCGCGAGGTCTTGGTTGGTGTCCGTCATTCAGATATATAGGGTGGGATCATGGGATGTTTCTCTTAGTAGAGTTGCAGTGTGCTCTCTCTCTCTCTCTCTCCGTCTCGGTCTCGCCGCCGCGGGCCGCGTACCGCTGTTGCCGCCGACTCTGGCCGGTCGGCTGTGCCGGCTGTGATTTACGTTCGGGGAAGACTGGGGTAGCGCTGCGGCTAGTGGGCGGCCCTTGCAGTTCGCTCCCTTCCCCGGCTCCTGTGGCTCGTGGAGGGGTGATGGGGCAGGCACAGAATATCAGGTCAGGCAGCTGAGAGGCTGGGGGTCAGGGGTGAACGCCCAGCAGTGTCCACCTAAATGCCTGCTGCTGGCAGCAGAAGGAGCGGAGGCAGCGGCACAGGATGATGTACAGCAGGATGGGCAGCAAGAGAAGAATGTGAACAGCAGCTGCGCACCACCTGCGTCCCTGCCCGCACAGCACCGCAGGCAGGGGTGCTTCGAAACAAAACGGGAGGACCCGGTGCAAGGCCCAGGATGTATTGCTTGCGCGAGCGGTGGGCCTGGCCTGTGTACTTGTGCATGCCCATGCCGCAGCATCTGGCACACTGTGCAACTGGCACCAGGGGGAGGATGGTGGAGCACGCAGTGTGCAGGCGAACGGGCGGGCACGGCGGCAGGCGGCGCCGCAGCTCTGGAAGTTGACATGAAGCCCAGCCTGCGCAAACGACCAAACCCGCTCTTCTAGGTGGCTGGCGTGTGTGCGGATCCGTGAGGCGCCAACTTCTTCAGCGCGGCATTACGCCGGGGCACTACCGCGGGAGGGGCCTCGAATCGCCGGCGGCGATTTTGTGAGGCGCAAATTTCAGGCCCTCTCAAACGTCCAAGGACTCGGCTGCCGTCTGGTTGTGTGGTGGTTCTTAGGCTCGTCTGATCAGAGCACAAGTGAGCACTGATGCTGTGCAGGCCGGCGCGGTCTGCCGTCGCCCCTCGCCCGCGGTTACCATCGTCGGGGCTGGTGTGGCGGAGGCGCCATGCACGCGCCGGGGCCGGCGGCCGTGCCCCGCCCACTGACCGCCGCCTGCCGCCGCCGCCGCCGCTCCCTGCTGCAGTGGCGCCCAAGGAGGAGTTCAAGCCCAAGAGCAACAGCAAGTCGGTCATGAACGCGCCCAAGGGCGGCAAGGTGCGTGCCGGCCCTGGCGCAGCCGCCCGGCGGCACGGCGTGCCTGGCACAGCCAGCGAGCGCGTTTGAACGGCGGGCCGCCAGGTGCCGACGTCGCCCTTTGCACTCACCGCTCTGCCGCCGCTCTGCCGCCCCATTTCCCGCAGGCCAAGGATGCAAAGCGCGCCGAGGCCAAGGCCAAGAAGTTGGATAAGAAGGGCCTGGGAGCGCCCAGCAACCTCACCAAGAAGTGAGGGGCCACGCTGCTCGTACGGCTTCGCTGCGCGCGGTGGCGGCGCCAGCCACGCCGCGTGGGGCTGCTCCCGCGGCCCACTGTCAACAAACGTCGTTACGCGTGGCAGCGCAGCTGCTGCCACCAAGGAACGTCCCCTCCCTCCAGCCTGCGCCGGTGCGGTGCTGCAAACGCACACCCAACGAACGCTTCCTCCCTCCCAACCCGCCTGATCACATGAACGCACGAGTGTGACTCGCCCCCTATCACCACCTCTGTTTGCCCCTCCCGCCTGCCTGTTCCCTGTTACCCCCTCTGTTCGGTTGCGGCGCCGCCTGCTCCGGCTGGCGACTCTCATACTGCTGCGCCAGCCCACAACGTTGACAGCGGCCCGCGTGTAATGGCACGACATGCTGTGCTGCTGACGTCAGAGACGGGCTGAGGGGGGAGACCAGCTGGTGGGGAGGGGACGGCCTTCCGCTACCGACGGCACTGACAAGCTTTGATGCTCAGCCCCCCAGGTGCCTGCTGCCTGCTGCGTGCATCGCTCTTGGGTGGCGCTGCTGTCGCCGCCGCCGCTCGTCGGCCTGCTGTGCTGCGGTTGCGCTGCGGCTGCCGCTGCTCGGTGAGGCGCCCGGTCGCGCTGCAGCGGGTGGGTGAGGGCAGCGGCGATGCAGACGTGACGCCCCGCCAGATAACATCATATTATGTATCACAGTGCCTCACGTGGGTGGCTGGCTGTTGAGACCACGGTGAGAGGGCCCATGCCCGCCATCCAGAGCGGCCGCTCCCCTGCTCGACCACCCTCCGTGCGTTGCTGCTCAGCAGTGCCTGCGTGGCCGTGCGTCACTTACCTTGCCGCCGGATCGGCTCAACGCATATGTTTGTAGCTGACCTGTCTCTTGGCTGGCTTGGCTGGCAGGGGCCGCCCTAGGGGGTTCACGCTGCGGCGGGCAGCATCGCTGGTGGGACAGCCTGCAGCTGCCCCGCGCTGCTCGTTGCTGGCCTGCTGGCAAGCACGGCACCGTGCGCTGTCCGGCGTGTGCACGCTGTGGGGGTGCTTCTGTGCATCCGGTTGGGTCCGCTGAGCCCATTCTCCAGCCCACCTGCATGCAATCAGTTCGGTTCATGCTGTCGTGGGACGCCGGTGGCGGAGCTGCGCCGGCACTCCACGGCTCGCAGCAAGCGGTGCATGGCGGCAGCATTGCGGACTCACGGTGGTCGCACTGGATTCAGGTCGAATCCTCCTGTCCCATTTCACGTACAGCTTTCTTCACCAACGAGTATCACAAGTGGGGCACATGGTTGCAGGACGACTCGGATCGGGTCGAGCCGACGCGCCCCGCTGGCACAGCGCAGCGCTGCAGCTGCCCAACCGTGTCACCCTGTCGACGTCACTCGCATTTCGATTGCCTTGTGACATCCCATTGAGTTGTTTTCGAGCATTCACAAGGCCCGCTTGGGCAGTTGCAGGGTGGGGGGCCGACCCCCGGGCCTGCTCGCTGCGCTGCACCAGTTTTGCCACGCGTGGGCGCCTCGAAAGCGAAAATTGGGCATCCTTGTGTAGCAGAATGAATCTTAAAGCCTGGCGTCTTGCCCTCATTTATGCCGCGCTCGCCCTCCTCTGGTTGGGCGCAGCGACGCACCCACCGTCTAAGGCGTGAGGTGACGGGACGGGTTGACGCGCGGATAGAGCGCGCTAAGGGTCCGTGGACCCACCTGCGCACCGGTGGCCGCCGCTGCCTGCTGCCGCCGCTCCGCACCGCCACTCACCCAGCCTGCACAACTGCAAACGCCTGTGCAGGCTGCCACCGTCGTCGCTGCTCCCAACGCCACCTCGGCGCGCTCTTTCTGCACCAGCGCATGTTGCAAGGAGGAGGTACGTTCAGTGCAGCATCACGCTTGCGACTGCGATGCGGCGTGCACGCACGCATATCATGCTGCCGTGCTGCCGCTAGCGATCGCCCGCACGCGTTTCCAGTGATGCATGCGCCTGTACAAAGCCCTCGAGCCCTCCTCCGTGAGCTTACGTCAGCGTGAGCCGTGCCCTTCCACAATCCCACCGCTTTCCTCTCTCCCGCTGATCTGCCAACAATGCAGTGGCGGCGCAGCTGCGCCTGGCACGGCTGGGGCTGGCGTTTCGAGGGCTGGCAGGCACAGCCTGCAGCAGGTGCGGGGTGGTTGCAGGCAGCTGGCAGCGCTGCCGGTGGCTGCCAACCGGGCGCGCTATGCACGGCAGCGCACGCAGCAGTGAGAGGGCACACTGACTGAGGAAATGATGTCAGCACACCCGCCGCCGCCACCCGTCCAGCTGGAATGGAGCGTTGTGCTGGTGCCCCCCTCTGCGACGCCGCTGGACGAGGCTGCTCAAAGCGACATCTTGATGCAAGTGGCCAGCTGGGCGTACTTGCAATCCGGCGGCACGGCCACTTTTGATTACTCTTATTCGGAGGCGTGCGGCGCTGCAAACTGCGCGTGGAGGGCCTCGTCGCCTCAGGGCACCGGCCCGGTGCCAGTCAAGTTCATCTTCTGGCATGCACCCGACTCCGAGGGCCTTGCACGGGCGACGCTGCAGCAGCTGCTGGACGACGCCGGCAGCGTGCTGCCCACGGAGCTGTTTGGGCGCCTCGCTGCGACAGAGGGCTACCTCAATGGGGTGCCCGTGCACCCCTCGCCGTCGCCGCCACCTCCGCCTCTCGATCGCCGTTTGCCGCCACCGAATGCCTTGCCGCCGCCACTGCCACCACCACCACCTCCCCCGCATTCCCCACCACATCCCTCGCCACCATCCCATGCCCCTCCCCTCCATCGCTGCTGAAGCCCTCCCCACCGCCCTCGCCCTCTCCCCCCTCTCCCCAACCACCCTCGCCGTATCCCCCTTCTCCCCAACCGCCCCGCCCTTCACCCCCGCCGCCAAACCCCTCGCCCCCACCCCTCCGGCCGCCCCCCGCTCCCCCATGGTCACCCCCTCCCGAGCGCGTACCCCCACCCCCACCGCCACCTTCACCGCCATCACCCAACCAAACCCCTCCGCCCATGAGCCGCCCTCTCCTGGGAGCCTGCCGGCGTCGGGCGTAAGCTTCCACGTGAAAGCACATGGTATCAGACACAAACACCAGTTGGCGTCCGCCTCTCATTGTCCCCCCCCCCCCCCCCCCCCCCCCCCCTTTCCACTTATCAGCACTGTGCCGTGCCATTGATTTACCGCTGTTCTGCACATAAGTACGCACTTGCACTGCCACGCTCCCCACGCTCCCCACCCCTTGCGCTTGACACTGGCACCACAAGTCTGGACGCTTGCGTCCCCTTCTGCCTGCGCATGCTGTGCTGCAATGCCTGCGCAATGAAGCCTCCGTCACGCAAGCTGGTTACGTGCAAGAAACAAGTCAGGGTCAGTGTTATGTGTCTGACAGGCAGGTCCGCAGGGGATGCACATCTGCCTGGCAAACGCGGCGCACGCTGCCCGCTGATGCCTGGCCGCCTCCCTCCCTCGCGTGTCCTCACAGCCAGTCGCTCACGGGCATCGCCGCCAGTTCCAGCACCCGCATCAGCGCGCTGCCGGGCAGCGCCGCCAGCCCGCCGCCGCGCTCGTCTCGCACGCTGTGCGCAGCGCGCTGGCGCCGGCGGCGCTTGGCAGCGCACTCGGCGGCGGCGCCCCCGCCGTGGCGCTCAGCTGCCGCCTGCGCTCCGGCGCTGCTGGCTGCCAGCAGCAGGGTGCGCGCGGCTGCCTTGAAGGCCTCGGGCCAGCGGTGGTGTGTGGCGGGGCTCCAGGTGCCGCCGCGCGCGATGAACCCCAGCCTGCGGGGGTGAGGGGGACGGCTGGATGCGGTGGGCAGCTGCCGTGAAGGCTCATGGCCATGGGCGCTGGCACACACTCGAACGCTGCAGCACAGCTCAGGGGGTCTGCCCGCACTGTCCGCCCACCCACCCACCCACCCACCCACCTGCTGTCCACCACGCCCTGCTCGTGGAAATCAAAGGGGTCTAGCACCGGCAGCGGCGCGTCGCCGCGGCCCAGGAAGGCGGGCGGCGCCACGTTGTGCCACACGGTGGGGCGGCAGCCAGCTTCTAACAGCAGCTCCAGGCGGCGCATTTGCTCCCAGCGTTGCACAGCCTCCCAGCGCAGGCAGTCGTCCCCGCCGCTCCACACGTGGGGCTGCAACAGAAGGTGTAGAGGGAGGGTGTTTTCCTGCACCCCTCCAACATGCCCAGGGCTGTCGCAGCGGTGCATGCGGCACTCACCACGTTGCCGAGGTGCAACAGGCGGTGGATGAGGCACGAGTAGCTTGCATGGCGGCCCACTTCGGCTGTAACAGCGCTGGTGTCGACGGCGGGGCTGCCCAGTGCCAGCAAGGCTGCCAGCGCATCAGGCTCGACGTCGCCATGTGTCGCAGCTAGCAGCGCATCCCGCGGCGACACGCCCGCTGCTGCATGCAGCGGCAGCGCCGCCTCGCGCATGCGGCGGCTGCAGCGCAACACCTCCACCAGCAGGTCCGGCAGGCACCGTGGCTGCTGCCGCGCCAGATCAAGCGCCAGCTGGCAGGAGAGCAGCGTGCGGGCAATCTGCGGCGCGCTAGCGTGGGCAGAATGCACCGCGGCAAGGAGGGTGTTGCGGAACACGTAGAACTCCGGCGGTGCCAGCTGCAGCTGCTGGGCTCCCGCTCTGCCGCCGGCAGCTGTTGGCTGACCGCCCGGCGCTGCCGCCAGGCCCTGCAGGGCAGCCAGGGCGTGGCTGAACAGCGGCAGGTGTCCGGCGGTGATGGCGCCATCTAGCAGCTGCAGCGCTGTTGCGACGCTGGCGAGCTGCAGGGTGCCGGCAGCACGCTGCCGTTCCAGGTGTGCCAGCAGCGACGTGCCCAGGCCTGAATTTACAAAATGCCACAGGAAGCTGTACAAGCTGTGGCCCTTGATCCGCAGGCAGTCGGCGCCGTGCCGCAGCAGCAGTCCCAGCAGCTGCCGCGTGGCGGGGGCGACGAGCCCCTGCCGGCCGCCTCGCAGGAAGCACATGGGTGTGCTGCTGCTGCCGCCCGCGTTTGGGTCAGCACCTGCCTCGAGCAGCACGCGGGCCGACCGCACATCCTTCAAGCTGCAGGCAGGGACACGAGAGAGAGTGTGGCGTCAGTGACGGGGCACAGCTGGCGTGGCAGGTTTGTAAAGTGAGCCTCAGGCAAGTCGCGGGCAGTGATGGGGCATGCATGCAGGGCAGGCAATCCAGCATTGGTTAGGCAGAACTCACGCGACTGCAAGTCCCAGCGGCGTCGAGCCTGAGCAGGCAAAGCCAGCGCAGCCGCGGCGCGCCGCTTCAAGCGCAGCCAGCCCCTCGGGCGACAGGAGCTGCTGCAGCGCTACTTTAGTTGCCCGGGAAATGCCCTGCATGCCGTCTCTGAGTGTGCAGTCGAGCGGCGCTCCCGCCGCCACAAGCGCAGGCAGCGCTTTGCGGCAGCGGCCGATCACTGCCGCGTGCAGGGTGCTGAAGCCGACCGGCCCCACGTGCTGCACACTGCCTGCCTCTGGGCCCTCCAGCACTGCCAGGGCGGCACGGGCGGCACCAGTGAGCAGGGCGGTGAACAGGGCGCGAGTGGAGGGCGAAGGGGTGCCCTGCAGGGCTGGGGAGGCCGCCATCGCGACGTTACGACGGAGAGGACGGTGGAGGAGGGCGAGCAGGGTGGGGCCTGGTGAGCGTCGCCGCCGCTTGAAGTGCCGGCGGTGGGCGCCGCGAAGCGCCGCATGGGCCTCTCCTGGAGCACTTACGTGTACCCTCATTCGGTTTATACTTGCCAGAACTGGACTCGTCGCACTCCACCACCTCAAAAAGAAGGAACAGAGGCGCGATTGGGGAGACCTGGCGGCTGCTGCCGCCTGCTGCGCGGCGCGCCGCCGCTGCCACCGCCCGCCGCCGTGCTAGGCCTGGTAATCCGCGCCTGGCGCCCCTCTGGGCTCTTCCATTGTTCTCACAGTTATCCGTGATCTTTCCTAGGTGTCTAGCAGCCACCTTCACGCCGACTCCCGAGAGGCCATCGGCGCGCGTTTGCCCCCTCCCCTCCTCCAGTCCCTCTCCGCTGTGCCTGAAATTTGCCGGAATTCGCAGCAGCAGGCCTGTACTCATTAGGGCCCGTTGTTGCCGCCGCCGAGTGCCCCGTAGCTCCTTCGTATTAAACGGCCCCGGCGCGGTAGCAGCAGCACCGGGCCGACTCTCTGATACCGCAGCCAGCGCGCGACGAGCCGCAGAGCGTTGTCAGCCACTGCCGCCGCCGCCTGCCGCCGTCGCCGCTCGCGGCTCCTGGCGCTGGCTAGCGGCGCCAGCGGCTTGCCACCATGGGCAAGAAGCGTGCACAGAAGGATCGTGCATACCTGACGGCCACAGAGTGGCGCGAGGAGCATGGCGGGTAAGCAAGCATGGAGGCAGGCAGGCAGGCGGGCGGGCAGGAGAGCCCCCAGAGCTCCCTGCTGCACGGGGCCCTGGCCTGGATGAGGCGCCCGCACCGCTGCTGCTTTGCCTCGCTATGCCCGTGCAGCAGCGCTGCTGCATCGACGGGTGCTGTGGCCCATCTCCCCAGCCAACTTGCCAGCTGGTGTGGGCACCCCACCCACCCACCCACCCGACGCAGGTTCAAGGGCAACCGCAGCGGGCCCTCCTTCAAGCGCCTGCCCTTCACCCACTGCGCCATCTCCTTCCAGCCCTTTGACGACGCGGTGGGTCCAACATAATATTGACATAATAGTTCGTTGTAACATCCAGCCCTTTGACGATGCGGTGGGTTATTGTTACATCAGCGGTCGGCCCGCGCGTGCCAGCGGAGGGGCCGGAAGCGCACGCTTGGCAGGGAGGAGAGCCGGGGGGTGCGTCGAGGTGCCCGACCACGCTCTGCATGCAGGGTGGCTGCTGGTTGGCTGGCTTGTGCTGCGGAGGGGTTGAGCCTCGTGCCAGCACGGCTCCCAACCTGTTTGTTTGGCTCCCAACCTGTTCATTTGGCTCCCAACCTGTTTATTTGGCTCCCAACCTGTTCATTTTGGCAACTTCCCCCCCCCCCCACACACACACGCAGGTCTGCACCGCCGACGGCAGCGCGTGCATGGACATTGTGAACGCGGTGCCCTACATCCAGAAGTTCCACAAGCACCCGGTGAGCGGCGCGCCGTTGGAGCTCAAAGACCTCATCCGGTGAGGGAGGGGAGCAGGAGGTGTCGGGCTTGCAAGCTGGTGCCGCCGCTGCCACCTGGTGCCGGCGCCGGCGGGGCCGCCGTCACCCTGGCGCCGTCGCCGCTGCGCCTTTGCTGCCGCCGGCTGCGTCGCGGCTGGCGAGGCCCGACGCGCTGGCGTGCGCCTGCCTGCCCCCCCCTGCAGCCTGCACTTCCACAAGAACGCAGACGGCGAGTATCACTGCCCTGTGTTGAACAAGGTGCTCCCCAGGGGGGGCGGGCTGGTGGGCTGGTGGGCTGCCGTCGACGCCTGCGTGCTCGGGCTGTGGCCGACCACACTTGCTCTCTCCGTCTGCTCCGCGTGTGCAAAAATAAAAATATATTTCGCGTGCCTGCAGGTGTTCACCGAGCACACGCACATCGTGGCGATCAAACCCACGGGCAACGTGTACTGCTGGGAGGCAGTGGAGGAGCTGTGCGTCAAGCCCAAGAACCTGCGCGACCTGCTGACGGGCAAGCGTTTTTTCGGTTCAAATCGATGTCGGCTTGATCGTTTGATTGTTCAAATCAAGCTTGGGTCGGTTTCAATTGAGTGCAGCACCTGCCCTCCCCCAAACGCAACAAGCGATCGGGTTCGGGCATCGCGTTGCGCTGCCTGCGTCTGCCGCAAGGGTGCTGGCCCGCTGGCCCCCCGGGCTGAAGGCCCTCGACTCTCGTTTACCTCTCGCCTGCCTCCCCCATGCCTGCTGGGCCTGCTGCAGATGAGCCCTTCACCCGCAAGGACATCATCCACCTGCAGGTGGGTGGGGGCAGGGGCAGGTGGCATGCTGCCGCTGCCGTCGCCAACGCCGGCGCCGGCGCTGGCGCTGTGGCGGCGCCTGCCGTTGCCGCTGCGCCTGCTGCAACCGATGCTGCAGCTGCCGCCGCTGCTGCTGCCGCCGACGCCGACGCCGGCGCCGCTCCTGCTGCTGCTGGTGCTGCCGCCGCTGCTGCTGATGCGCTTGTTGCATTCGCCTCCTTCACTCGCAGGACCCGCTCAACCTGGCGGGGCGCAACCTGGCGGAGTTTGATCACGTGAAGAAGGGGCTGGAGGCGGACGCGGACGCACGCGCCGCCGAGGAGGTGGGCCGCTGTGTGTGCGGGGGGGGGGGGGGGACAGCAAAGGGGGGTGCCCTCGTGCATGCGCCCGCGCGACCGCCTGCGTTCGCGCACGCGTGTGTGTGCGCCGTGCCTGCCTGCGTGTCCGCCTGCCTCTCCATGCGTGTCCGCCTGCACAACTGCCTGCATGGTTCATGGGTGCGTTTCAGCGAGCGCGGCAGCGCACCCGACTGCGCGCCCTTGCCATCGCCCTGCCCCCTGAGGCCTCAAGTGCGCCCTCGCCGGCAAACCTATTGGCCGTCGCAGGCAGGCCCCGCGTCACATCTTTGCTGTTCATCCCAACCCTGCCGATCTCAATCGCCAACCCCTGCAGGCTGACCCCATGTTCTATCTCAAAGGAGCCACCGAGGACACCAAGCGCGCGCTCGACGGTGAGCCCCTGGAGAGGGGGGGGGGGGGGCAGGGACGGCGCAGCGCAGCGGGGAAGCATTGTTGTCTGCTTCCACGCGGACCTTGGGCGGTGACTGGCCGGAGCGCTCCTCCTTTGGGTGTGCAGAGGGAGGGAGAGGGAGGAGGCAGGGACGGTGTCTGGCTGGTGTGAAATGGGCAGAACCGTTTCCCTGGCGCAAACCTCCCCTGCCTGCTGCAGCCCTGAACAGCAAGGAGGCAGAGGCGGCGTTTGCGGCGGGCGGTGGCGGCAAGAAGGCGCAGGCGGAGCGGTTGCTTGCGGATGCCAAGGCGGCAGCGGCGGCCAAGGGCAAGGGCGGCGACGGCAAGGCGGCGGCGGCGGCGGCGGCCAAGCCGGCGGCGGGCATGCCGGACCCGCGCCTGCGGTCGGCGCCGCGGCAGGAGGTCAACGCGAGGTGCGCGCAGGGTGTGTGGTTGGTGGTTGGTTTGCAGGCACAAGATTTTGCAGGCACAAGGCTGAGCCATGCAGGCTGACTTGTGCTTGCTGCTAAAGCGTGTGGGAGGGAGGCAACTGGGGCGGCGACCCTGCGCACCCTCCCTCCCTCCCTCTCCCACCCATGCCTCAACACATCCGGTGCTCCAACCTCCCTCCCGTTGCTGCAGCTTCCGGCCGGGGACCAGCACCTGGAACACAGACGAGCCCGACGCGCCCGGCACCGCGCCGGCGGGGCCCAGCGCCGGCAAAAAGGTGCGACCCGCAGGGCTGGCGCGGGCGGACGCTGCCGCCTGCGCGGTGCTTGCATGCACGTGCGGCGCACCGGGTGGAGCAGCGGCCGGGTTGAGGCGCAGCAGCACGGCAGATGGGGCTGAGGTTGAGGGACCCCTGCGACGCGCCGCTGAGCAGCCGGCGTTCCCCCCCCCCCCCCCCCGCTACACGGACGGACGCAGGAGAACCTGTCTGCCGGCCGCAAGGTGCCGCCGCCCTACAGCATCAAGACGGAAGAGTCCTTCCAGACCACCGGCAAGTGGTCGTTCCTCTTAGGGTTGTCGTGTTTCGATTGTGATGTCAGGGTTTTGGCATTCGGGGGCAGCTGCCCGGCCCCAGGAAGCTCCCCGCTGCCAGTCAGGACGCCGGCAGCGCCTCTACCCCCCCGTCCCCCCCCCCCCGCCCCCCGCGTGCCCTCCACCACCTGCTGTCTGGTTCGCCTGTGCGCAGGCGCCGCCTCCCGTGCCTTCACCAGCACCGCCATGGCGCCCGTGCTGAAGAACGAGCGCACCATGCGCGTCATCCAGCTGCAGCCGACGGCCAAGGGGTGAGCCTGCGCTGGAGGGGGGTGGGGGGGTGGGGGGTGGGGGTGGGGGATGTGGGGGGGGGGGCAAGGTGGGAGGGGTTTTACGCGCTGTGGAGCACGGGGAAGGCGCCGGGGCTTCCTGCAACAAGCCGGCTTCCACTCAGCTGCCGCCTGCGCACACCCAAGGGGTGAGCCGGCGCAGCAGCGTTCAAGCTCACACAGCCCTCTCAGCTGGGACCCTAAAACGCGCTTGGTTGAGCCTCGAGCGAGCCTTATGCCGTACACAATTGACTGGCGCGGCACGCCGTGCCCCCCTCTCCTCCCCCCTCAGCTACCTGCGCCTGCACACCACCCTGGGCGACATCAACGTGGAGCTGCACTGCGACGTCTGCCCACGCACCTGCGAAAACTTCCTGGCGCTGGCGGAGAGCGGTGCGCGGGCGGCGGCTGCCGCCGCCGCCGCCGCCGCCGCCGCTGTTGCCGCCGCCGCTGCTGCGTGTCCGGCTTGCAACCCCCTCTTGTCCCCCCTCTCCTCCCCTCCCGCCAGGCTACTACGACAACACGGTCTTCCACCGCTCGATCAAGAACTTCATGATCCAAGGGGGGGACCCCACCGGCACCGGCAAGGGCGGCGAGAGCGTGTTTGGCCCGACCTTCAAGGTGGACGGGGCGCGCGGCACGCCGCCGTGAGAGCAGCATCGGCCTCGCACGCGCGCGAGGGCTAAGCTTGAACGCAGGCGCGCACGCCACGCTCAACACACTTTGCCACGCCTCCCTTGCCACGCCTCCCGCAGGACGAGCTGGACAGCCGCCTGCTGCACAACGGGCGCGGCATCCTGTCCATGGCCAACTCGGGTGCGCCGGGGGTGGGGTGGGGCGCCAAGGGTAGCAGGAGGGAGGGTGGCGTGACGCGCAAGCCGCACAACATGCGTGCCCGCCGCTCGCTCCGCGTCCGCCGCCGCCCCTTCCCTCCTCCCTCCTCCCTGCTGCTCCCTGCTCCTCCGAGTGACTCGTCGTCTTCACGCGGCGCACCCGCCTGTGCTCCCACCTGCTGCGCAGCCAATGACACCAAGGGCTTGCAGCTGTTCGTCCTCTACAGACCGCCCCTTGCTCCGCTGCCAGTGCCCCCCCCCCCCCCTCCATCCCTCCCTCCCCCGCTGCCTCTGTGAGAGCCGAGCCGCACCCTCGCGCGCGCCGCCCACCGCCCCCTGCCGCAGGCAAAGACACCAACGGCTCCCAGTTCTTCATCCTCTACAAGTCGGCCCACCACCTGGACTACAAGCACACCGTGTTTGGGCGCGTCGTGGGAGGTGCGCTGCCTGCCCTCCCCCTCTCTCTGCTGCCCTGCCGTTGCTGTTTTCTGTGTGTGGTTTGTCGTGTTTGGGCGCATCGTGGGCAGTGGGTTCAGCGGGCTTGCTTGTTTTTGCTTGTTTGGGAATGTGCAGCGGCAGATGAGCGGTGGTGCGCTTGCGGCGCGCGCCTGCTCTGCGACGCCGGTTCGCACCGCCTGCTGTCTCCCTGCTGTTTGCTGCCTGGCTGACGGCCCCCCCCCCCGCTGCCCTCGATGCGCCTCCCCGTCCACACACGCAAGCCAGCTCTCTAATCTTGGTGCATGCAACCGACTCTGCATGCAGGCTTCGAGGTGTTGACGCTCATGGAGAAGGTGCCGACGGACGAGGACGACCGGCCGGTGCAGGTGGGGGTGCTGGCCGCACCTGCTCGCCGGCGTGTGCGCAGCGCTCGCGTCCCCGCGCCCCCCCCCACCCCCCACCCCACCCCCACCCCACCCCCCACCCCAGCGGTGCCGTCACATGAGGACGGCCACCCCCGCCCCACCCCTGGCGCTGGCTGCTCCACCCTGTCTGCCTGTCTTGCAGGAAATCAAAATCACTGGGGCCACCATCTTCGTCAACCCTTATACGGAGCTGCTTGAACAGGAGGCAAAGGCGGAGGAAACGAAGCGGAAGCAGGCGGGTGCCGTATTTTCCTGTGTTGGGCGTTGGGCAGGCGGGCTTGCGGCATGCACGCGTGGCAGCGATGCCGCTCGTCTGGTTCTGGACCTTCCCTCGTCGCCCCCTCTGTCAACCCAGGCTGAGAAGGCGGAGCAGGGTTATGCCAACGACGACGAATTCGGCAAGTGGTGGAGCAACCCGGCAGCGGCGGCGGGCGGCGGCGGCGCTGCCGGCGTCGGCCGATACCTGTCGGGTGCTGCACCCAAGACGGGCGGCGGCGGCGGCGGCGGCGGCGACGGCGCGGCAGCGGGGCTGGCGGTGATAGAGCAGCTCCAGCAGCCGGCCAAGAAGGCCAAGACGGCGCCAGGCAGCAGCTACGGCAACTTTGATGGCTGGTAGGGCAGGCGCACAGCGTGCATTCCGTCGCTTGTTGTTGCACCTGTATTCGGCGGCACTCGTGTGCGCCCACAGCTTTGCTCGTATCGGTCGTCTGCCGCACCCGCTTGCCCCTGCTCCTGTTTTGACCGCTACGCTTCTCCCAGCTTGACAAACTGACTGACTTCTTCTGACTCTCGTGTGACTCGGTGACCAGTGATGAATTTAGCTCTACAGAGAGAACAACACAGCGTTGCATTGTGGGCCAGCGCACAGCGCGGCGCCGCCTCGCCTCTCCGGAAGCGCCGCTGCCGCCTGGCGCCCTTTGTTCGCCCCGGCGCCCCCTGCTCGCCCTCCTCCACCGCCCTCCTCCCTGTAACGTCGCCATGGCGGCCGCCCCAGCCCCGGAAGGCGCCCTGTCGCCCTCCACTCGCGCTCTGTTCACCGCCCTGCTCACGGGCGCCGCCCCTGCCGCCCTGGCAGTGCTGGAGGGCCCAGAGGCAGGCAGTGTGCAGCACGTGGGGCCGGCCGGCGGGCTTCAGCGCCCTGCACGCCGCGGTGGCCGGCCGCTGCCGCGACGCGCTGCCTGCGCTTGTGGCGGCGGGAGCGCCGCTCGATGGCGTGCTGCACACCTCCATGTACTTGGCGATCATCGCTGCGCTGCGGCACTTCCTCTCGCCTGAGGAGCTGGCTGAGTCGGCACACCGCAGAGGAACTTTAAAACAGACGGCCTACAACCTTTCACCGCCTCTGGGGCTCGCGATCGCATGCGTTCCGCCCGACTGTGTTGCCTGCCCTGCCACGTGTTCACCTGTCGCCTGCGGTCTGCCTAAGGCTCACTCAACAGACCTGCCCCACCAGCTGTGCCTCACACCCGAGTCCTGGTCTCTCACGTGCCTGCCTGCAGCTTGAAGGATGTGCGGTCGGCCCGCGTGCTGCTCGAGGCAGGTGCTGACCCAAACGCGGGCGGCAGCAGCAGCACACCCATGTGCTTCCTGCGAGGCGGCCGGCAGGGGCTCGTCGCCCCCGCCACGCGGCAGCTGCTGGGACTGCTGCTGCGGCACGGCGCCGACTGCCTGCGGATCGAGGGCCACAGCTTGTACAGCTTCCTGTGGCATTTTGTAAATTCAGGCCTGGGCACGTCGCTGCTGGCACACCTGGAACGGCAGCGTGCTGCCGGCACCCTGCAGCTCGCCAGCGTCGCAACAGCGCTGCAGCTGCTAGATGGCGCCATCACCGCCGGACACCTGCCGCTGTTCAGCCACGCCCTGGCTGCCCTGCAGGGCCTGGCGGCAGCGCCGGGCGGTCAGCCAACAGCTGCCGGCGGCAGAGCGGGAGCCCAGCAGCTGCAGCTGGCACCGCCGGAGTTCTACGTGTTCCGCAACACCCTCCTTGCCGCGGTGCATTCTGCCCACGCTAGCGCGCCGCAGATTGCCCGCACGCTGCTCTCCTGCCAGCTGGCGCTTGATCTGGCGCGGCAGCAGCCACGGTGCCTGCCGGACCTGCTGGTGGAGGTGTTGCGCTGCAGCCGCCGCATGCGCGAGGCGGCGCTGCCGCTGCTTGCAGCAGCGGGCGTGTCGCCGCGGGATGCGCTGCTAGCTGCGACACATGGCGACGTCGAGCCTGATGCGCTGGCAGCCTTGCTGGCACTGGGCAGCCCCGCCGTCGACACCAGCGCTGTTACAGCCGAAGTGGGCCGCCATGCAAGCTACTCGTGCCTCATCCACCGCCTGCTGCACCTCGGCAACGTGGTGAGTGCCGCATGCACCGCTGCGACAGCCCTGGGCATGTTGGAGGGGTGCAGGAAAACACCCTCCCTCTACACCTTCTGTTGCAGCCCCACGTGTGGAGCGGCGGGGACGACTGCCTGCGCTGGGAGGCTGTGCAACGCTGGGAGCAAATGCGCCGCCTGGAGCTGCTGTTAGAAGCTGGCTGCCGCCCCACCGTGTGGCACAACGTGGCGCCGCCCGCCTTCCTGGGCCGCGGCGACGCGCCGCTGCCGGTGCTAGACCCCTTTGATTTCCACGAGCAGGGCGTGGTGGACAGCAGGTGGGTGGGTGGGTGGGTGGGCGGACAGTGCGGGCAGACCCCCTGAGCTGTGCTGCAGCGTTCGAGTGTGTGCCAGCGCCCATGGCCATGAGCCTTCACGGCAGCTGCCCACCGCATCCAGCCGTCCCCCTCACCCCCGCAGGCTGGGGTTCATCGCGCGCGGCGGCACCTGGAGCCTCGCCACACACCACCGCTGGCCCGAGGCTTTCAAGGCAGCCGCGCGCACCCTGCTGCTGGCAGCCAGCAGCGCCGGAGCGCAGGCGGCAGCTGAGCGCCACGGCGGGGGCGCCGCCGCCGAGTGCGCTGCCAAGCGCCGCCGGCGCCAGCGCCAGCTGCGCACAGCGTGCGAGACGAGCGCGGCGGCGGGCTGGCGGCGCTGCCCGGCAGCGCGCTG
Source organism: Micractinium conductrix (assembly GCA_002245815.2). Classification (NCBI taxonomy): domain Eukaryota; kingdom Viridiplantae; phylum Chlorophyta; class Trebouxiophyceae; order Chlorellales; family Chlorellaceae; genus Micractinium; species Micractinium conductrix. Next base: position 2,130,030 of record LHPF02000004.1, read on the forward strand.
ATGCGGGTGCTGGAACTGGCGGCGGTGCCCATGAGCGACTGGCTGTGAGGCAGCGCGGACGGCGGCGGCACGAAGTGGCCCGCAGAGTGGCGCGGCGGCGGCGTGCCAGGCTGGCGGAACCTTTTCAAAGGCAGGGCGAGGACAGAGGCGCGGCCGCTGCGGCGCCCCTCCCACCTTGTGGCGCACACCTGTCTCTCGCCTGATCCTGGGGCAAGCCCCCCCCGTGTCGTGGGTTTCACTCGGCCCTCCTCTTTGCCCTCCCTCTGTGCCCCGCACTCGGCCCTCCTCCTCTTGTCCCCCTGCCAAACTCGTGGCAGCATGGCTTTCATTACAACGGGACGCGTGCTGTGCAGAGGGGCCATAGCGTGGCGGGTGGGCCGGGCGTCGATCAGCGGGCGTTTTGAGGGCGTGGTGTGGGAAAAGAAGGAGGGAATCAGGAAGGGCTGCATCAGGCATACATTTCGGCATTGGCGTGGTCGACAGCTGGCAGCGCTGTCGCCGCTGCTGCCCCCGCTCGGCGGGCAAGTGCGCAGGCGTGGGTGCTCAGGAGGGGTGCTCGCCGTGGCGCGGCATGGCTCGACGTGGCGCAGCGTGCGCAGCATGGCTCGGATTCGTGGTTGGTGCCGTCTCGGCGACGTACTGGAGCGGTGTGCCCGGTTGCCTCGGGTTATGTTGGCATCCTGAGAAGAGGACGCAGGATCGGCGGCAGGGAGGGGAGGGGGGAGGCTGGTGAGGGAGGAAGGGGGAGGCTGGTGAGGGAGAGGGCGGGCAACTTGCGGCACACGTGGGCGAGCAGCCTGGGCATCCAGGCGGGCGGGCGCGCGCCGCCGCTCCCGCGGTGCACAACCGGGGGGCAGCCCACCTGTGGGCGCCAACCTTCAACCGGAGTAGTCGTAATCCCCACTGGTCTCCGCCACCTCGCCTGCACAAGGGGAACAAATCCAGAGGGCATGGGTGGTGAGAAGCACGCGTTGGGGGGTGGACCGGCAGGGCTGGGCGGGGTTGGGGGGAGCAGGGGGCGACGCGGGGGGAAACAAGGGCTGCGGGGCGCGCGCTATATCAGGTTCTGCCGTGCAGGGCTAACACGCGCATGGGGCTGTTTCTCATTCTCGAGAGCACTTGGTAGTAGGTGGCGGTAAGGCCGGAGTGGCTCGCCCCTTGAAATAAGACACTGTCTTTGAACAACCAAAAAAACACGGACCTGCCACCTCCTGGGCCACCTGCTCAGCCAGGGGGCCCGGGGCCACGCCACGGGGCACCTGCAAACACAGGGAGGCGGCGACCATGGCCTGTTGCAGCCAAACCCCGCAGAGCGAGAGTGTGCAGCCGGTGCCTGCCCCTGCCTCGGCGACGCAGCCCGACGCAGCCTCGAGCATTAGTATCTCAATCTGTCAGGCAGCACCCGTTGACTAGCACAGCACGTGGCAGGCAGCCCACCGGCGCGACGACCACGAGGGTGGAGGGCTCGGTGGTGGGGGCGGGGGCCACCACGGCAGCGACCACGCGCGAGGGCTCGGCCCGGGGGCCGGCGGCAAAGCGGCCGGCCTGCGCCAGCCGGCGGCCCGTGCCTGCACGGGGAGGGACGCATACAAAGAATCAAGACAAGGCTTCGAATTATACTGTCAGCTACATACCAGCTTACGTCCAGTGGTGGTGGCGAGAGCAGGTGATGATACTGGCACGACGAACCGGGCGCATGCGGCGGCGGCCGGCACGGGGAGGGCCGCAAACCTGGGTGCCGACGCGCCGCACAGGCCTCCGCCGTGCCCGCTGCGCTTCTCTCCTGCGCCGACCCCTTCCCGATGGGGCATCTGCAGCAAGGCCAGGCAAGGCAGGGCGACGGCACCCACCGGGAGCGGCCTCCTGTACAGTCTCTGCAACCTCCTGAGCCACCTCCTCGGCCAGGGGGGCGGCGGCGACGCCACGGGGCACCTGCGGGGCGAAGCAAAGAGCAAAGGGAGGGCAGCAGCCGCGGGTGGACGGGCAGCACCAGGCATGTGCTGAGGCTTCCAAGGCTTGCTTCAACTTTACCCCATGGGGACAAGGCCGCTGCTGCACAGGAGGCGACGGAAGCCGCGGCGGCACGAAGGCACGCCCGCAAGGCTGCACACAGCCCCACAAGGCTTGCAGTCCACGCGGTTGATCAGCGCCGCGGGTGCCGCCTGCACGCAAAGCGCTTGCCACGTGCCCCTGCTCCGCACGCACGCCCCGCCAGCCAGCCCCAGGTGATGGCTGTGCGCACCCGGGCGGCGACGACGATGGTCTCAGCGGTGGGGGCGGCGGCGACAAAGCGGCCGGCCTGCGCCAGGCGGCGGCCTGCGGCAGCCTCCTCAACAGTCTCAGCCACCTCCGCAGCCACCTCCTCAGCCAGGGGGGCTGCCGCGACGCCGCGGGGCACCGGAGCAGCGACGATGATGGTCTCAACGGCGGGGGCGGCGGCGGCGGCGAAGCGTCCGGCCTGCGCCAGGCGGCGGCCTGCGGCAGCCTCCTCAACAGTCTCAGCAACCTCCGCAGCCACCTCCTCGGCCAGAGGGCCGGCAGCCACGCCACGGGGCACCTGGCAGCGGGGAGAGGCAGGGTGGGTAAGGGATTGAGTCGATAATGGTCCTGCTTGCTGATGCAGGCCGCCGCCGCGTAGCACCTGCACGTGCCCATGCCACCATCCCCTCTTCTGCCGTGCCTCTGGCCCTCTGGCTGGAGCTGCTGTCTTTCCCGTGCCGCCTGCTGACACGCACCGGGGCGGCGACGATGATGGTCTCAGCGACGGGGGCGGCGGCGGCGGCGAAGCGGCCCGCCTGCGCCAGGCGGCGGCCAGCAGCAGCCTCCTCAACAGTCTCAGCAACCTCCGCAGCCACCTCCTCGGCCAGGGGGGCTGCGGCGACGCCGCGGGGCACCGGAGCAGCGACGATGATGGTCTCAGTGGCGGGGGCGGCGGCGGCAAAGCGGCCGGCCTGCGCCAGGCGGCGACGGTTGCCGCCTGCGGCGGTGCGCTCGCCTGCGAGGTTTGAGGCGGATTGGGGCCCGGATCAAGGCGACCAGCCGATCTAAGAAGCCAGAAACCGAGGCGGGCAGGGCAGGAGAGGGAGAGGCTCTCGCTGCAGCAGGGTTGCTGGCAAAGCTGCCTCAACACCCTCTCGGACCGCACCCTTGCTGGGGCGCCCTCCTCAGCCCTGGGAGGCTCCCTGCAGCCCGCCCTGCCCCTGCCCCATTGATCGGAGCTGGGGAGAGGTCCCCAGGCGGCTTACCAGTCGCGTGGGCGACCAACACCAGCGCCAGCAGTGCCACCAGGGCGCGAGAGGTAGCCAGACGCGCCATGGCTGCTGATCGAAGTTGCTGGGAGGGCGGCTGAGCCGGAGTGCGGGTGCAGCGAGCGGCAGGGGGGGGGTATAGTGCTGATGCCAGCAACTGCCTCTTTCCTCTGCGCTCTCATGCGGCGCAATTCGACGCTCCTGCTCGCCTCTGCGGACCAAGCAGCGGTCTGGGAAGCATTCCGAGCGGCGAGCAGGCCCTGGGAAGACATGTGGGAACTCGCCAAGCGTGCAGGCGTGCCCGCCCGCCTCCCGCCGCCAGTTTGCCGCCGCCGCTGCCAGTTTGGCCGCACTGTGCCAGCCAGCAGCAGCCAACGACTTCTGTTGATCATCGAGTGCTGCCAGACGACAGACGCACGCAGGTGCGGCTGCAAGGCAGTGCCCGCTGCCTCCCACAGACACACCCACAGCGCGCCCACCAGTTGCCCGTTTGCCGCCACTGCTTGAGCATGGCAGCTCACTTGTATTGATTGATTGATTGACTGACCGACTGACTGATTGATTTACAAGTGGGCAGGGGCCTCAAAAAGCGGGGAGAAAGCAAAGCGTCGGTGAGAGGACGATGTGTTGAGGATGAGGGTGGGCTGCGCTACCAGGAAAACAAGGGGCGGTGGCGAGGGCGTCTCAGCGAAGGGGGGGTGATCCATGCGAGGGGGGGGGAGCGGGTACAGCTAGGAGCGCATGAAATGCGAGGATGAAAGCAGGGCAGGGCAGGGCAGGGCAGGGCAGGGCAGGGCAGGGCAGGGCAGGGCAGGGCAGGGCAGGGAGAATGACATGCGAGGTGTAACATGCAGGGATGAGCCTGGCACGCCGGGCGTTTGAGTTTGTTTCACTGTCAGCCAGGAGGGGGACGAAAAGCCGCCTCTGGGCTGGCAAGTGGGAGGCGGGCCAACGGCGGCACTTTGGACGCTGCGACACGTGCGCTTTGCGGTACGCAGCGGCCAGGCCGGCAAGCCCACCGTTTGCTGCCGACACGAGGCGCAGCTTTGCAATTGCGGCACATGCACCCATACAGCAGCAATGGTAATGGTCAGCTGAGGAGCAGTGAGCTCGACAGGGTGGCGGCCTCGGCGTGCCGCGTGTCCAGGCGCAGCCGGGCCCACGCGCTGCCGCCGCTGCCGCTGCCGCCGCCGGCGCCGGCGCCGGCGCTGCTGCGGGGCGCGCAGCGTGCCAGGCTGGGAGGCGCAGCGGGGTCCATTCGTTCCCAAGTGAACGTGAAGCGGTCGGGCTGCCCCCTGCAGCAGCACACCGCAACACAGAAAGGGGGGATGAGCAGGGATAGGCGTGGCAGGGTGCTTGCAGAGGCGGTGGATGGAGCCTCCCTGCCCCCGACTGCAGCTCTGCCCTGTGGGTCAGGCCCACCAGGAGACCCTCGCTGCTCCACACCAAGGCCCCACCCCTTCCCAGCTTCTCAAACAAACAACCAAGCTGCTGCTCCCGCCGATGCGGCAGGTTGGCGACCACAGGCTCACTGCCAGAGGTGAAGGGCGGCACGGCACGGCACGTCTTCTCCAGGCCTCCCCCGCCCACAGCCGCACGTCGCGCGCGTGGGCCATGCATCCCGAGGCCCCCCCCCCCCCCCCCCCCCCCGCCCCCCCCACCACCCCCACACACACCACCCCCCCACCACCCCCCCACCCCCACCCCCAACACAGCCACAGTGGGGCTTGCCTGTGGGTCAGGTTGGCCACCACCGGCTCCTTCCAGGTAAAGGGCGGCACGCTCCAGGGCCACCGGTCGGTGGTGGGGCCATTCACCGCCTCGGCTTGCAGCTGCGCAAGGACACGGGGGGAAGGCGAGGCGGGGCGATGAGATGGAGGGTGCAGGGCGGGGCGGGGGCACCCCCGTGGCGCAGGCGTGACCCCCTGTTGGGAGCGGCAGCGAGGGCGCGTTGCCCCGCCACCCCCACCCCACGCTGAGCCAACATCCCGTTGTGCTGCTCATCCCCAGGAGCCCTCTTGGTGCCCTCCGGAACCCCCGGCAGGACATCGAACACCAAGCGCCATGCCCAGGAAACCAACCCACCCACCTGCAGCGCCAGCGCGACGTTTGTGACCTTTGCGTCAAAGCAGCCGCGCGGCTCTGGGTTGCGCGGGTCCAGGTCCCCCCTGCCGCAGACGGCGCAGATGGGGTGCCCCTCCGACAGCTGCGTGCCAGGGTTGCGGGGGCAGGCAGCAGGCGGGAGCCGTGGGCAGCCGGCGGCAGACTGCGCAGGAGCACGAGCAGCAGGAGGAAGACAGCAGGTGCCGGGTGCATCCCCGCCGCACGCCGCGCCGCGCCGCGCAAGCACGCAGCAGACCATGAATTTCCCCCCGGGGCAGCCCCTCGGCCCCTCGGCCCACCGCCCCCACGCAGCAGGGAGGCAGCAGGGGGAGTGCGCCCGCCGTGCAGATGCACGCAGCGGCACGCAGATCGCCTCCCGCACGCCCGCTGTGCCCACGCACTGGGTCGGTCTTCCACTTGTTGCTGCGCATCAGCGCCTTAATGCCCTCCAGGTCCGTCACCGAGGCCTGGTCGCGGCGGAAGATGGCGGCGCTGCAGACACAAAAGGAACAGGGAGCAGAAGGGGGGGGGGGGGTCATTCGCAGCGGAGAGCAGCAGCAGCAGGCGGCCCCCCAAATTCGTCACAGAGGCCTGGTGGCGGCGGAAGACGGCGGCGCTGCAGAACAAGGGAGAGGCGGAGGGGGCAGGGGGGTGGAGTGCAGGCAGGGGGCGCCGTGGGTGTGCCAGCGCCGCCCTCCGCAGCGAGCAGACACCCAGAAACACCACGTGCAAGCACCGCGCCGCGATGAAGTTTGGTAGCTGAGCCTGTGTGGTGGTGGCGACGCCGCCCGTGGTTCCCAAGCACGCCCTGCTCAGCAAGCAGGCAGACACGACGGCACGTGCAGGCAACGCAGGCAACCAAGGTGACGAAACGGCGGCGCACCGGGGCGAGGTTTGGTAGGAAAGCCAGTGGGTAGTGCGCCCAAAGTGCTGCCCGTGCTGGTCCAGCCGCCTCACAAAGTCTGGGTAGCCGCTGGCATTGTAGATCTGCGGCAAGGGCGGGAGGGAGAGCGGCCGCGAAGGCACGTGGTGGAAGGACCAGTCGCGTCCGTCGCAGGGACGCGCATCTGCGCCGGCCGGCCGCCGCCGCTGCTGCAGCCCCGCTGGGGCGCCGTCGGGGCATGCACATCGCGCACAACGCGCCCCTGCGCTGCTACCAAGCCCTGGGGTTACCTCGGGGAAGTAGGGCACATTGAAGGAGGGCCTGCCAGGGTGGGTGGCGACAGTGGGGCTGTGAGCGCGACAGCTGCTGCCCCCACCGGCACTCCCGCCCAGCTCTGCCTCACCCGCACCAAACACAGGTGCTGCATTGCTGCAACTGCGACGGGTACACAAGCAGGCGCTGCGGCAGCGGCGGCAGCAGCAGCGGCAGCGGCAGCGACAACTGCGGCGGCGTTGCCCTGCCACCAAACCCCTCGCTTCTCGTTGCGAGGGCCTGGCGTAGGCGCACCGGTGTGAGCCCACCACCTGCCGCGGCATTGCGGCGATGCGGCAATGCCACGGCTGGATGAGCACCTTGACAGCGGTGTGCCAGCATCCTGCCCGCCAAGCCTACACCGGCCACCCGCCGCACCCGCGCCGGGACATTTGCAATATGCGCATTCTTTCCTCCACCGCCACGTGACGTCGGTCAGGCAGGCAGGCAGGCAAGGCCAGAGGAAACACCACCCACACAAACGAGGATGCGATGTCGACACGACTGCGCACCAGTACCCAAAGGCCAGAATGTTTGTGACGTCTGCTGCCACCACCTTGCCAGGGATTTGTTCAGCCACCCACAGCAGGCCTGGCTGCAGCGCTTCCCGGGGGCTGAAGCACACCAGGAGGCATGCGGAGGAAGGTGCGGGGCGGGGAACAAACGAGGGTGAGGGCAGCGGCGGCGCGGCGGCGGCGCCGGCGGCAGGCGCGGCAGCTGCGAGCTCTTTTCCATCTCCGTGCATCACCGCTTGCTCGTGTTCCAAAAGCAGGAAGGCGCTCACCTGAATTTGCTCAAATCAACAATCATGTACTGATTGTTGTAGGTGCCCGAGTTGTGGGTGTCCAGGTGGGCAGCCCACTCCTCGCCGCCGGCCGCCAGCCAGGTGGCGGCGCGCACGCGCTGCCAGCTCAGCACAGAGCGGGGGGTCAGCGCCTCGAAGAGCTCGTCGTTGAAGATCTGCCGGCGGGCAGGGGGTGGGCAACGGGTCCGACTGCTTTACGTTGCGCTGCGAGCAGGCCGCCCTCACGGCGCCGCCTCGCCGCCGCCTGCCCTCTGCCCACGCCGCTGCCTGCACGCGCAGCCAAAACGGCGGACACCGCGGGCGCACCTTGTTTGAGGGTCTGCACCACCGCCAAGCCAGATGACATCGGACACAAAACCAAACCAGTCGCTCCCCCAAAGAGCATTTGACAACCCCGTTCAGCTGTCAGGGGGCAGGGGGAGCACCTTGTTTGTGGTCTGCAAGACCACCAGGCCAGACGAGGTGATGATGAAGTCGTCGTCGGAAAACAGCTCGCCTGCAACGGAAGGACAGAAACGAGAGACCAAACGAGAGTGTGTGGTGTGCGTACGTGTCTGTCGCTGCTCCTCCCTGCATCTACGGACCCTGGTGAACCCCCCTGCGTCCCTCTTCCCACCCAGCCACACGCATCCGGTCCTGCCCTGTCCCCCCGCGCCCACCTGGGTAGCTTGAAAACGAGATGCGCTGGGCGGCGGGCTGCAGCTGGGTGAGGTTGAAGCTGCATGAGGGGGGAGTGTGGGTGTGGGTGTGGGTGTGGGTGTGTGGGCGTTGGTGGGGGGGGCCGGGGCGAGGCGGGGCGGGGCGGGCGTGGTGCATGTCACGAGCGAAATGCGGGCGTGTGGAGGGGGAGGTGCGCCGGGCAGCGGGGCTGCAGCTGCGTGAGTTTGAAGCTGGCAGACCCACCGCTCAAGTCGGCAAAGTGTGCCCCACGCGTTTCGACGACCAGCAGACATAGGCAGCGCCCGCCCACCTGTAGTGCTTGTAGATGCGCAGCTGGGCGGTGTACGTGTCCCAGGTGGCGTGCGCCATGAAGATGTCCGACAGGTCGTCCGCCACCTTGATCAAAGCGCTGCACTTGCCGCTGAGCGCCACCTGGCAGGTTGAGGGGAGAGGGAGGGGAGGCGGGCAGTTGACAGTAGGCTGGAGCAGGCTCAATCACAGCGCTGCACTTGCCGCTGAGCGCCACCTGGCAGCAGGGAAGGGCAAACAGCGCCGCGTCGACGGCCAGTTGACAGCGGGCTGGAGCAGTTACGAGCAGCGCCGCGCCCCCAGAGCAGGGCGTCCGCTGCGACGTCACTCTTTGCATCAATCAATCAATCAATCAATCAATCAATCAATCAATCAATCAATCAATCAATCAATCAATCAATCAATCAATCAATCAATCAACCAACCAATCAACCAACCAACCAATCAATCAATCAATAATCAATCAACCAATCAATCAATCAACCAACCAATCAACCAACCAATCAATCAATCAATAATCAATCAATAATCAATCAATCAATCAACCAACCAACCAACTCTTTCCATGCCAGACTTTGCCGCCGAAAGCGCGCCCACCTGCGAAAACAGCTTGGCGGCTGCTTTCTCCGGGTCCTCTGCCGCCGCCGCCGCCAGCGCCTCCCAGTGCCGCCCGCCGGCCTTGCCCGCCACCGTTGGGATGCGCGCGCTGCGGGGAGGGCAGCGAGGGTCAGGGAGCAGAGCATGAGTGGGGGCAGTGCATCGGGTACCGCTGCGGGGCAGCGGACGCCGGGCAGCAGCAGAGGGGGGGGGGGGGCAAGGGCGAGCGCGGTGCATCGCGCAGCACGTGGGTGGCTGGCGGCACAGCACAAATGCGTCGGCACGGACGCCTGCTGCGCATGTGCCGCAACGGGGGAGCCACGCGTTGCCGTCGCTGCGAGGCTTGCTGCGCGTCGCCCCGCAGCCGCCCGTGGGGCTGGCCGGGCGTCGGCGCCAGGTGCCACCCCTGGTGACCTGCGCCTCCCCCGGCGGCGCTGCCACCTGCCGCCCCAAGTCCCCTGCTGTGGGCGCTCACCGCGTGCCGCCCTGCAGCCAGTGGGGCCGCTGGTCGGGCTGCTGCGCGTCGATTATGTCGTAGAGGTCGCCGTTGGACTGCAGGGGGGGGGGGGGGAGCAGCGGGTTGGTTCCGTTGGGGAGCAGGGGCGGCCGTTGGGCTGCGGGGGGGGGGGGGGGGGGAGCAGCGGGTTGGTTCCGTTGGGGAGCAGGGGCGGCCGTTGGGCTGCGGGGGGGGGGGGGGGGGGGGCAGCGGGTTGGTTCCGTTGGGGAGCAGGGGCGGCCGTTGGGCTGCGCGGGGGGGGGGGGGGGGGGGCGCGGCAGCGGGTTGGTTCTGTTGGGGAGCAGGGGCGGCCGTTGGGCTGCGGGGGGGGGGGGGGGGCGGGGGGGGGGGCGGGAGCAGCGGGTTGGTTCTGTTAGGGAGCAGGGGCGGCCGTTGGGCTGCGCGGGAGGCGGTCGGCCTGCCGCGCGCCGGCTGGTGTCGTAAAGGAGATCACCGGCGGACCGCGGGGGGGGGCCGGGGGGGCAGCAGACGGTCGCGTGCTGCGAGCGCCTGCGGCGGCAGGGGAGTGCCCACCGTGGGCACGCGTGGGCGCGGCAGGCTGTCTTTGCGAGCACCCAAAGCCCAGCAGGAGCGCAAAGACGTCGGCAGATTGGGGTTGCGCTCGTTGGTTGTTGGTCACCTACCTCCAAAAAGAGGAAATCCCAGTCGTTGGTTGTTGGTCACCTACCTCCAAAAAGAGGAAATCCCAGTCGTTGATTGTTGGTCACCTACCTCCAAAAAGAGGAAATCCCAGTCGTTGGTTGTTGGTCACCTACCTCCAAAAAGAGGAAATCCCAGTCGTTGATTGTTGGTCACCTACCTCCAAAAAGAGGAAATCCCAGTCGTTGGTTGTTGGTCACCTACCTCCAAAAAGAGGAAATCCCAGTCGTTGGTTGTTGGTCACCTACCTCCAAAAAGAGGAAATCCCAGTCGCTCATCTCCCCAACCGCGTCGGCGTCGTCGCCCCGCGCCCCCGCCGCGCGGTACCCGGCCTTCAGGCCGTCGAACTGGTGGAGCAGCAGGCAGACGGCCTGTGGTTGACAGGGGGAGGGGACGGCGTTGGGAGGGCACAGGGATCAGAAGAAGCAAGAGGGCGGCAGGAAACCTTGGGTGCCTGCCTGCCTGCCTGCCTGCCTGCCTGCCCGCGTGCCCACCTGCCTGCCTGCCTGCCCGCATGCCCACCTGCCTGCCTGCCCACCTGCCTGCCTGCCTGCCCACCTGCCTGCCTGCCTGCCTGCCCGCCCCTGCCTGCCTCATCCACGTGTGCAGCGCCTACCCAGCCCACTTTCTCAGGCCCTCGGCCCCCTGGCTGCCCTCTGCCTCTGCCGGAGCGCGAATGAACAGCGGGCGTGCAGCCCAGGGCTCACTGCCGGCATTTCGGCAGATCTGTGGTGCGCACCTGCCAGTATCGGGCGTCGCCCTTGCCGCCCTCGCCGCCCCGCGCCTCCTCTGCTTCGGCCAGCGCCGCGCTGGTGGGCTCTCCCTCGTGGCAGCGCGCGCGCACCCACGCGTGCTGCTCTTGAATCCTGCGGCGGGCAGCGGAGGAAGCGAGAGTGGCAGGGCGGCGACCCGTTTCTGGCGGTTGTGTCGCCGAGCCTGCGGCGCTCCCCAGCCCTGCCCCCTCCCCCCTGCTGCTCCTGCTGCAGCGCGTCCCAGCGAGGGAGCGCCGAACCCTGCTGCCGACCGGCGCTGCATGCCGGCGCTGCCACGCGGCGCCACACCCGCCGCCGCCTGCCCCGCCTGCCCAGCCCCCGCCCCCGGCGCACCGCCCACCGCTCACCAGCGCATGGGGCGCTCCGTCTCGGCGCCCATTCCCTCGTTGAAATAGTCGCGCATGTTCACCTGGCGGGGGGAAAGGCAGAGTGCAACGGGGAACGGACGGGTGTAGACAAGAGAGGGAGGGAGGCCGAGGCGGCGTCACGCCTCCCGAGCCACATCCAAAGTCTCACAAGCACCGGCTTCGTCCTTCCACAGCACCCACCAGCAGCACCCACCACCACGCTTGGGTCAGCACCGCAAGCACCCACCCAGCTGTCCCAAATGCGGGGCGCAGTCAGGTAGCCCTCCAGAAAGCCGGCAGCAAACAGCTGGTCGGCGTTGCGGTGCACGCGGGTGCTGCCGCCGCCGCCGCCGCCGCCGGCCGTGGTGCTGACGCGCAGCTGCCCAAAGTTGGAGGGGGTGGCGGAGCTGTCGACGTAGCTGCCCCACGCGACGCCGTCTGCTGCAAAGAGAGCGGGGGATGAGGCATGGAGGCGGGAAGAGGGGCGGAGCGGTGAGGGAAGCCAGCCGGCAAACGGGCCAACGAGGGCCCAGGAGGTGTGCCTCTGCTGCCAACCTTGGACTGACGCCTCCAACAGCAGAGCATGCGGCGGCCACAGCACGAGCGCGAGCTGTTTCTGGCACGGCTATCGGCTGCTGGCGCCGACCCGTCCCGCACCGTCGGCGCCGCCGCCCGGGGTGAAGCTCCACCGGCCTTCAGCGTCCCGCGCCACGCTGCCAGCTCCGACAGCATCGCACAGCGAGCCTGTTGGGGTTGGGCGCAGCGCGGCAGCGGCCTGGAGCAGAAGCGCGAGCGCCAGAAGCGCCCACGTTCGACCCATTGGGCTGCTGGAGAGTATTCGGGTCACAAGAGTACACCAAGGGAGAGGTTATCTGCGAGAGAAGACTGCGGAAGGCGGGCAGCGGCACCCAAGTCCGGCGGCGGTGGTGAGCGGGCCAGCTGGCGCATGCGGCAGGCGAGGAGCCGTGGGCGGCTGTTGCGTATCACCAAACATGACATATGCTGTGGCTGGGGTCAGGATCACAAGGGCTCCGCCGGCGGAGGAAGTGGCTAGCAGTCGACTGCAGGGTGTGCGCTGGCACTACTGGGGTCCTCTGGAGGGCTTGCGCCGCGTCCGCCCTGCGCGCCCAAGTGCTTGCAGGCCTGTGATGCCATTGCCGGCTTGGCAATGCTGCCACTGCATTTAGCGCGACTCTGGACGTGCTGTTGCTCAATCGCCTGTGCTGCCGTCCTTCGGCCAAAGGGCACGTCGGCGGTCGGGTGCCCTGCAGTCACTGTTGCGAAAATCCCAAGCCGCATCATTCACGTATGCAGCCCAGCTGCCATGATTACTGATCTGCATGCCCCCCCATGTGCTCTGCCACACACCAGCCCAACCTCAGGGAACGGCTGCGGAGCCCGCCATCTGGGCAGGCGGGCGGCGGCGGCACGCTCCCCCGCAGCGTGTGCCTGCTCTGGCCAAATCGCATCCCCTCCCCTTGCCCACCCGCTTTCATCCCGCCATCTCCTGGCGCCACAGCAGCGCCACCGGCAGACCGGGCCTCTCGGAAGCGAGCAGGGAGAAGGAGCGAGTGGAGCTATCGGGGGGGGGTCGGGAGCGACCCTCTGCAGCTGGCTGCCGTGGCCGCAGTAGAGGCGGGCGAGGAGGACAACGCTAATATGCTCTCAGTCGCTGCCGCGCCGCGCTGTGCGGCTCTCGACATGCACTGGCACAGAATTGGGGGGCGGCCGCGGGCGCCAGAGCTCCAGGGCTTCGCCCGGGCAATCTTCGACCAAGCAGGCCCGGCGCGCCTTTGCTGGCGTGCGCTCGCTTTAGAAAGAGCGTGGGCCCATCTCCAAGAGGTTTGGCGGCCTTCCCAAGGTGAGCGCATCGCAGCACGCAGCAGGTGCGACCGAGCTTGCAGAGCTTTCTCGCTCTTGTTCGACACGCATTGGCTGCTGAGTGCGATCCAGCGCATCTGCAGCATTGAGCCGCCCCTCCTTAGGAAGTGCCAAGGGCGCAGGCGCACTTGTCGCTCGTTGCACTGCGTGTCCCAAGCCGTCCTGCTCCCCGCCATCCTGCCCCCCGCGCTGGTGCGCGAGGCCCAGGAGGGCGGGCTGCGCGCGGCAGGGCAGCAGACTGGGCCCTGACTGCACTGGCGGACGTGCCGGCGCCGCCGCGGCCGCCCACGTGCTGCCGCCGCTGCCGCTCCTCCTCCCTGCCGCAGGACTGTCACCTGGCCAGGCCGAGCGCTCTGCTGGTGAGCAGGCTGAGCCGCCAGGGCGGGCGCGTTCGGCGCTGCTGCCGAGCCATGCGTCGCATAGTGCGGCAGCTGTCGCGCGCTGTCCACCACGCCGCTCGCTTGCGCCCGTCGTGATCCACGTGCGCCCATCCCGCGCCTCCTGCAGGTTGGAGCCCGTGGCCCTGCCCCTTGGCTCTGCGCCTGCCCGGCCTGCCTGAGTTTGGGCATTGAGGCGCCGCGTGGCTGGAGTGGGTGCTGGTGGCTGGAGTGGGTGCTGGTGGCGTCGGTGGGTGCAGGCGCCGGTGGGTGCAGCGACCGCTGGTGTGTGTGTGTGTGTGTGTGTGTGTGTGTGTGTGTGTGTGTGTGTGTGTGTGTGTGTGTGTGTGTGTGTGTGTGTGTGTGTGTGTGTGTGTGTGTGTGTGTGTGTGTGTGTGTGTGTGTGTGGTGTGTGTGTGTGTGTGTGTGTGTGTGTGTGTGTGTGTGTGTGTGTGTGTGTGTGTGTGTGTGTGTGTGTGTGTGTGTGTGTGTGTGTGTGTGTGTGTGTGTGTGTGTGTGTGTGTGTGTGTGGTGTGTGTGTGTGTGTGTGTGTGTGTGTGTGTGTGTGTGTGTGTGTGTGTGTGTGTGTGTGTGTGTGTGTGTGTGTGTGTGTGTGTGTGTGGTGTGTGTGTGTGTGTGTGTGTGTGTGTGTGTGTGTGTGTGTGTGTGTGTGTGTGTGTGTGTGTGTGTGTGTGTGTGTGTGTGTGTGTGTGTGTGTGTGTGTGTGTGGTGTGTGTGGGGTGGGTGTGGGTGTGTGGGTGGGTGTGGGTGTGGGTGGGGGGGTGGGTGGGGGGGTGGGTGGGTGGGGGGGGCTTTCTGGCCGAGGCAGTGGCGCACTGCACCGCTATTTACCGTCATTTGCAGCCCAAATGCTGGTTGCGCGCTGGGTGCTCGTTGGCGGCTGCATATACAACAGTACGCATCCCTGAACAGGTGTGCCCCCCCCCCCCCCCCCCCCCCCCCCTCTGTGCAGGCATGTCGTTCGCTGCGTCGCGCGTGTTGCCCGGGGGGGCCATGTATGACCCCCTGAGGGCCATGGGGCCCCGTGACCGCGAGCGCGCAGGGGCCACGCTGCGCGCGGCGGGGCCGGCTGCAGCAGCGGCGGCGCGGCGGCGCGGCAAGTGCGGTATCGCGGCGGGCATCGACGCCATGCATGAGGCACACTGCGAGCTTGTGGGTGCTGAGCCAGCCGAGGTGCAGGTGCGATTGAGATGGGGGCTAGGCCCGTGATGCCGCCTTGGCTGCCTGCGTGCTGCCGACGCGGCAGCGGAGTGACACTGCAGCCGGGCGCGTGGCTTCTTGCTGCTTTCTGAACCCACCTCTCACGCTCTGGTGGCCCGCCCTTCGTTCTGACGCCTACAGAACTGCCTGCAGCAGCCTCTGAAGCTGGCGCAGCTCCGCAGCTCCGTCTCGCGCGCACTGCAGAGTGGCACCCTGGCGGCATTCAACCTCAGCACGTACAAGCCTGGCGGGGAGGGCAAGGAGTTTGAGGCGGAGCCTGGTGCTGGATTGTCGGAGCAGATGCTTGGGCAGCTGCTGGTAGGGTGCGGGGCGGTCCCGCTGTGTTTCGTGTAGGCTGTGCTGCCAAAGGTGGTTGGGCGTGCGGGCATGCTGCTGCCTGGCACGTGCGCTACGGGGCCGGCGCCCGCTTCTAGCTTTGGTTTCATGGTGTGCAACCTGCTCACCATCCACCCCTTGTGACCCCTTGTGTGCAGCTCCACTACCTACCGCACACCCCGCCCTCGGTGGAGGTCCCCTCCCCAGTCCTGGATGGCTGTGGGACAGGCAAAAAGGAGCGCTCCTGCATGGAGTTTGATGATGACATCCTCTGGGTGGGGGCAGCGATCAGTGGGTGCTGCCGGGTGCGGGCCTGCTGACTTCAAACTCCCACACAAGGCACCACACGCGAGCCTGCTCCCTCCGCCTGCTCCTGACTGTGGTGCTGATGCTTGCCTGCCTGCCTGCCTGCAGGCGGTGCAGGCCTGGACGGACGGCCTTGTGGCCATTTTGGCCAGCGAGCCGGGTCTTGAGGGCTTGTTCCTGCTGTTCACTGGCGCACAGATGTCGCGCGTGGCCCGCGCAGGTCAGGCAGGGTGGGGCGGACGGCTGGGTCTTGCATGAGGGGCTGCGATGTGGCCATGGAACGGCGGTGTGCTCGGAACAACACGCAAGGCCGTGGCTTCGCTGCTACACGCGGCACAGCTGCAGCAGGCATGCGCAGACACCACTTGGCCCTAAATGTGCTTGGCTGCCAACTGACTGCCCCAGCACAGCCTTTCCCGCGTGACGTGACGTGCCTGCCATCTGCCGCCGCGCCCTACCGTGCTTGCTGTGCACGCTGGGACCACCTTCCCCGCCCTGGCCCGCCCGGCTGACTGCTGCCCCGCTGCAGGCGAGAAGGACTGGTCAGAGGAGAAGGCAGCAGCGCACGACGGGAAGACGAAGTGGCAGGTCGGAGGTGAGGATGGTGGGCGGCGGCAGGGCGGGGCTGGGTGGGTGGGTGGGTGGTGGTGGGGTGGTGGTGGTGGGGTGGGGTGTGGGGTGGGTGGTGGTGGGGTGGGGGGTGGGGGGGGGGGGGGGTGAGCTTTGGCGTTTGATATGGTGATGCGGCCGCGCCCAGCGCCGCCCCGGCACAACCTTTCCCGCGTGACGTGACGTGACGTGCCTGCCATCTACCGCCGCGCCCTACCGTGCTTGCTGTGCACGCCGGGACCACTTCCCCGCCCTGCCCCAACCCCTGCTCCATCCTGCAGGCGAGAAGCGCGGCGCGGCTGTGGCGCTGGACCTGGTCGACCCCAGCAACATTACCGACGAAGAGATTCGCGCGCGCTTTCTGGAGCTGGCATAGAACGACGAGGGGCATGCCTTCCTTTCTGCCATTGGTGCGCAGGCCGGCGGGCGGGCACACGGGAGGAAGAGGGGATAGATGGGAGATGGGAGAGGGGCCGGCGCTGCAGGCGCGACCTTGCAGCCCAGCTGCCAGGCAGTCCTGCCTGCCAGCTTGCTTGCCCACCGCCAGCCTCCGTCGCCAGTGCCCAGCGCCGCCCCAGCACAGCCTTTCCCGCGTGACGTGACGTGCCTGCCATCTGCCGCCGCGCCCTACCGTGCTTGCTGTGCACGCTGGGACCACCTTCCCCGCCCTGGCCCGCCCGGCTGACTGCTGCCCCGCTGCAGGCGAGAAGGACTGGTCAGAGGAGAAGGCGGCAGCGCACGAGGGGAAGACGAAGTGGCAGGTCGGAGGTGAGGATGGTGGGCGGCGGCAGGGCGGGGCTGGGTGGGTGGGGGGGTGGTGGTGGGGTGGGGGGTGGTGGTGTGTGTGTGGGGGGGGGGGGGGGGGGGGGGGGGGAGGGGGGGGGGGGGGGGGAGCTTTGGCGTTTGATATGGTGATGCGGCCGGTGCGGCATCGCCCAGCGCCGCCCCGGCACAACCTTTCCCGCGTGACGTGACGTGACGTGCCTGCCATCTACCGCCGCGCCCTACCGTGCTTGCTGTGCACGCCGGGACCACCTTCCCCGCCCTGGCCCGCCCGGCTGACTGCTGCCCCGCTGCAGGCGAGAAGGACTGGTCAGAGGAGAAGGCAGCAGCGCACGACGGGAAGACGAAGTGGCAGGTCGGAGGTGAGGATGGTGGGCGGCGGCAGGGCGGGGCTGGGTGGGTGGGTGGGTGGTGGTGGGGGGGGTGGGGTGTGTGGGGGGGGGTGGGGGTGGGGTGGAAGGGGTGGGGGTGGGTGGGGGGGGGATGAGCTTTGGCGTTTGATATGGTGATGCGGCCGGTGCGGCAGCGCCCAGCGCCGCCCCGGCCCCCCCCCCCCCCCCCCCCCCCCACACACACACACACCCCACCACCCACCCACCCACCCACCCACCCCACCCCCCACCCACACACCACACCACACCACACCCACCCACATGTCGTGCCTGCCATCTGCAGGCGGGAAGGACTGGTCAGAGGAGAAGGCAGCAGCGCACGACGGGAAGAGCAGATGGAAGGCCGCAGGTTCGCGCGGCGGATGGCGGGCGGCGGCAAGGCGGGGCTGTGGGGGGTGAGCTTTGGCGTTTGATATGGTGATGCGGTGGGCTGCGGCTGCGGGGCGGGGCAGGACTGGGGGGATGGAGGGCTGTGGCGGAGGACAGCAGCGCCCCCGAACATTGTGACGGCAGTGGTCACCACATGTGGCTCGCTGTTTTGTCCCGCCCCACCCCATCCACCCACCCGCAGCCCCCGATTCTGGCACCGCTCGGGGCCTCCCGCCGCCTCCTCTGACCCGCAGGCCAGCAGAATGGGAAGACCCGGCGACAGGGCAAGGACTCGCAGCGCGAGGCTGCCATACGGCTGCTGGAGGAGAAGCAGGAGTGGACGACGCCAGGTTGGGCTTCGGGAGGGGGAGCAAATGTGTCCACCGCTGCCGGGGGGGGGGGGGGGGTCGTCGCCGCCTGCCGCGCACCAGCCGCTGCTCGCTACAAGCGCACCCTCTCATCGCGCGGTGGGAAAGCCCACATTCGTTTGTGCCCACGTGCCGACGTGTGGTCCCACTTCCGCTGTACCACCAGGTGATCTGGCAGCGGAGATGAAGGCGCGCGACATGCTGGCCACCTACTGCCAGCGGCTCGTCAGCAGCGTGCGAACGCGGCTGCAGCGCATCTCTGACCAGCCTGATGGAGAATTCGTTATGTAAGCTGCCGGCTGCCGCGCGCGCTGCCCCACCGCGCGCGCTGCCACCACCGCCACGCTGCCCACCTGTCCGCCCGCCTCTTCGCCCGCCCGCCGTCTGCGTGCCTGCCTGTCTGCCAGCCACAAGTGTCAATGACAGCCAACCCTTTCACAATCCCCGCCTGCAGGTGCAAGATCGAGGGGCGTGTGCAGTTCGGCCTGCGCGCGTGGCTGGAGCGGGGCCTGCCGGTTACCCAGGTGGGTGTCTGCACTGGGCGGAGGCCTGCGAGTGCAGACCGCAGACACGGTGACGCAGCGCGGTGGGGTCGCGCGCTGTACTTTTCTGTCACCACTGTGCGCCGCCCCTGCCCCCGTCATGTGTGGATGCTGACCTCTACTTTCACTGGCTCTGCTCTCCCGCCCAACCGTGAGCAGCAGCCAGCCACTGCGCGCGCCAGCTCAAAGCGGCATATCAAGAAGCCAGCGCACTTGCTTGAATATGTCAGCGAGGAGGAGGTGGAGGAGGTGAGCAGACCGGGCCCGCAGGGCTCAGCACGCACCTGCTGGCCGCCGCTGCCGCCCGCACCTGCCAGCATGCGCTTTGCTGCCCTTTGGCGCCCACATCATTTGTTACAGCCCTTCCCTGGCCAGATCCACGATCGTCACCCCGCCTTACACACCTTTGTCTGTCATGTTCCGCACTGCAGTACGACGGGGGCAAGCGCACGGCGCCCGCCGCGCCGGCGCAGCAGCAGCAGCAGCAGCAGCAGCAGCAGCAGCAGCAGCAGCAACAGGCCGCAGAGCGGCTGCCAGCGCCCGAGTCGGAGGACGAGGTGGCTGGCAGCCCGCCCAAGGCGCGCCGTGGCTCCTCCTCACCAGACGGAGCGGCGCAGCCCGTCCGCCACGCGCCCCGCGATGCCGCCTCATGTGAACAGCACCCGCCGGTGTCCGAGGAGGGGTGCCTCTAGTGGCAGCGGCGCATGTAGCGTAGCGGCCACTAACACAGCGGCTTTGCCACCCCACCTGCCTCGAGTCGGGCAGCCGCAAGGCCGCCCTCGAGTCGGGCAGCCGCAAGGCCGCCGCATTTCGACAGGCACACCTATCCCTGCTCGTTCTAGTGCTGCTCTTCAACTTCCTAGACGAACTGCTGTTCGCCTTTGCCCCCCAGTTTTTTGTGGCCAAGCTGCTGCGCATCACGCGCTTCGACCGCGGCGACGTCCCGCAGCAGGGCGAGGAAGGCGGCGCCGGTAGCGGCGGCGGCGGCGGCGAGGGCGGCAGCTGGCGGATCGAGGCGGAAGGGTGAGGTGGGGCGTGGTGATGGTGGATGATGGGCGGAGGACCGACTGCATGTCGTGAGGGGCGCAGGACCGACTGCACAGAAGGGGCACCAATCCGCGGCAGCGGCAGCACTTGTCTGTGTCCTGCTCAGCCTCCTCCCCTTTGCCTCCTGTCCCTGCTGCCTGCCTGCAGGGAGGGCGAGAAGTTTGATCGGGAGCGCCATGCGAGCGGCACAGAGGTCAAAGCCATCACTTACTCGGCCATGCAGGCACGCGCTAGCGATGGGCGGCTGCGCTCATTAGCAGGATGGCAGCAGCCAGGCAGGCGCACCGTCTCAGCATTAAGGGGTGGCTAGCTACTAGGCAGCATGCCAGCAGCCACATGCACACAGCAGCACAGCACCCCCCTGTGGTGGTCACAGCGTGCGCCTGCCCTAGTGCTGCCCGCCTGCGCTTGCGCTGAGCCGACCCCCCCTCATCCTGCTCCTCCCCACCCTGTGGACCCGTCGACGGATGAGACGCCAGGCGTTGGCAAGGAGCGCTCCTGCCGACATGTCGGGGGAGACTGGCAGCGATGGCCTGCCGTTCATCGGCTCGCTGATGGTGCGGGGCTGAACGCTACGCGCGCCATCGAGCGCGCAGAACGCGAGCTGGGTCTGCGTCGCTCCCGCCAAGCCTGGCTGGCGCTCCTTGCACGCCTGCGAGGCGCCTATTGGGTCTGATATCATGCTCCCGTCGTCCCTGGTGCAGAGCCTCGTGAGCCACGGCGAAATCCGGTATGAGGTGCGACGATCGTGGGCCGGGGACCTTCCTGCGCCCTGCTGCAGCTTCTCCGAAGAGTGCAGTGGCAGCTGAAAGCGCTGCAAGGGCAGCAGCGCCAGCCGGGCGTGCCCCATAGGCGGCGGTGCCGGCGCGGCGGTCGGCACAGACGGGCTGCGGCAACCCCGCCCCGCAGCGCTGCCCATCGTCACGCAACTGTGCAATGTGTCAGAGAATGTGCTGCAGCGTCCAATTGACGCTCAGCCGCGCTGCGTGGCAGACACGCCCGCAACCACCGCTAAACTCTCCGACTTGCCCGCTCTCGCACTCCTGCCGCTTCTACAGGGAACCCTCTTCACGATTGACATGCCCAACTCCACCATCGCGCTCTCCAACGGTGCGCCTCTCACTCACTTGGGCGGCGCGGCAGCTGCCGGCCGCGGCCTGTGCCGTGCCGCCTCGCGCGCTGCGCGTCGTGGGTGCTGACCCCTGCACACGGTGCGTGCGCTTTCCCGGCCTGCTGCAGTGCGCTGCTTTGGCACGGAGGGGCGGCGGAAGGACAACGAGGTGCCCCCCTCGGACCAGGTGTTCGAGTATGTCGTGTTCAAGGGTGAGTGCGTCCCGCCCCATCGGCGCCCCAGATGCGTTCAGCTGATGTCAGTGCAAACGCTGCACAGGCTGCTTTGGTGCTGCGACAGCTTGAGCGCGCTGCATTGCCCTGCTGGGCATCAGTTTGGAGAGGAGCTGCGGAAGTGTGCAGCACAGCGCCGGAGGGTTTGGAAGCAGGGCCGCGTGCGCGCTGCACAGCTTGCCGCCTGTGAGCTTCCGTGCTGTGGGACGGACGTGTAGCATGGGTGGCGCAGCGGGTGCGAAACAACAAAGTAGCCGGCCTGATGTGCGCTCTGTGCCGTGACCTGCCCCCGCCCTCGCTCTGCAGGCTCTGAGATCAAGGAGCTGACGGTGGTGCAGCCGCCGCCGCCTGCCGCGGCCGCGCCGCCGCCGCCCCCCATGGGATTCTCAGACCCTGCCATCGCGTCGGTTGGGCCCCCGCCGCCCCCTGGCGCCGGCCCCTGGGGCCCGCCCCCGCCGCCGGGGCAGTACGGCGCGCCGCCTCCGCCCGGCGGAGCGCCCTTTGGCAGCAGCCCGTGGGGACCGCCGCCGCCGGCGGGCCCGCCGCCGCCGCAGGGCGGCATGCCCGGCCAGCCCGCCCCCGCGCCCGCCCCCACCGTGGCCATCACCCCCGTGAACGCCATCGGCGGCGGCCAGCCCGCCCAGCAGCAGCGCCCCGGCTCGTACGCGGCCGCCGCGGGCGGGCGGGCGCCGATGCCGCAGCGCGGCGGTCGCGGCGGACGCGGCCTCGGCGGCCCCGGCGTGCACCAGCACCAGCACCAGCACCAGCAGGCCGGGCGTGGCGGCGGGCGTGGCGGCCAGCAGCAGCAGCAGCAGATCCCACGTGCGCCGCCTGTGGAGGTGCCCAAGGTGCGGGGCGGCGCCACCCTGTGGTGCTGCTGGGTGCTGCTTGTTTGCGTGGCAGGATGCAAAGGCTGGGGGTTGTTGTCGGAACCAACTCGACGCGCCGTCGCACCCAAGCCCGCGCCTCCCTCGCTGCCACGCCTGTGCGTGCTGCGACGTCTTGCTGCTGATGTGTTGTGTCAACACATGCGCGGAGGTGTACGGCCAGCTCCCCCGCTGCGGCCAGCTCGTCATCGTATTATGTTCAATCAATTCCTGCAGGAGGATTCCTGCAGGAGGAAGTTCAATTCCGAGGGGGCAGCTGAACAAGCTTCACGAGGCTGCTGCCACGCCCGCTGCCCCACCCTGTCCCTGCCCCCTCCTGATCGTCTCATCGTTGCGTCGCTCAATCGTACCGCTGCCGTAGGAGGAGTTCAATTTCGAGGAGGCCCTGAAGAAGTTCAACAAGGTGGCGCTGGAGAAGGAGGCGGAGCAGGAGCACGTGAGGCGGCGCACGGGGAGGGGGGTGCTGGGCGCGTTGCAGGCGGGCCGGCCGGGTCGAGGCAGAGGGGGAGGCGGAGCAGGAGCATGTGAGCGCGTAGTTAGCAGGGTGGAGGGCGCCACTTGTGCGAGGCAGCAGCCGGCGCGAGGGGAAGGGGGGTGCTGGGCGGGTTCCCGGCGGGGACTGCCGGGTCGAGGCGGTGGGCTGGCCGCGCCGGAGCGAGCGACGCGCCGTGCGTGTCGCCGGTGCAGGCAGGTAGGGGCGTGGGAGCAGGCAGGCGCACGGTGGCGCAGCCACGGGCGTGCCGCAGCGCGCGCGCCACCTCCTGCATTCACTCGCACCTCGTACTGCCCCTCTCGTGTCCCCCTGTGCCGCCCGCAGGTGCCCCTGGCCCCCGCGCAGTCGACGTACGTCAAGGACGACTTCTTCGACCAGCTGTCGTGCGACACCCTGGAGCGCATCCACCTGCACGACGAGGGTAAGGACTGCTTCCTGCCCTGCGCGCCGGCCCCCCGCTGGGCCCCCCGCTGCCTGCCTGCGCCCCTCCCTTCCTGGCTGCACCGCGCCGCCCCGCCGGCTGCTCTGCACGGTGGAGCGCAGGGGGTCTGCGCACGCCGCCAGGGTTCGTGCCAGCTGTCCTGTGACGCCCAGTGGAGCACCCGAGCACCCGAGTCCATTGGGGGCGGCGTGTGAGGCAAGGGGCAAGCAAGCTGCGCTGCAGCGCCGGCGCGCTGCGCGGCATGTGCCCGCTGCCTGTGCCAACCAATCACCCTTGCGCCCCCCCCCTCCCCCCCCCCCGAACTTGGCAGGCGGCCGTGATGACTGGCGCTCCAAGATGGCGCAGCAGCGCAAGGTGGGGCATGCTGGGGTTGCCGTGCTGGGCATGCTGGGGGGGGGGGGAGGGGCACTACAAACAATTTGTTAGGGGGACCCGAACATGGGGGTGTTTTCGCTGCGGCCGCTCCTCCGGAGCATCGATTCGGCCTTCATGCTAGTTTAAAAGGCTTTTTGGCTCCAGGGACCGGGGCGAGGCGCGAACATGTCGCCCGCGCGATGTTGAAGTCCGGCTGGGAGGCCCTGGCGCCTCTCTGCGCGCTCCTACACGCGCTATACTACGTGCATGCAAGGCTGGGATGCGCGGCGCTGCGTTCCGTTGACCCTGCGGCGCCCCCACCGGCACCGCCACCTGGTGCCAGCAGCGGCACTGCGGCAGAGTTGCAGCGGCACTCTGGTGGCCAGCAGCGCGAACTCCACACTCTCAGACTGCATCGGCAGTTCAGACCCATATCAATACATTGCCTGCAAACCCCGTTCAGTGTTGCCAGGGCCACGGCCAGCAGCACAACAGTGCTGCCGGTCGCGCGCCGCCGCTCCCGCCCTGCGCGCCGCAGCGCAGGCGAAACGGCCTCTTGTGACGCCGCAGGCTGGCCATAAACTGCCCAGCTGCATATCAGGTGTCCCTAGCACGGGCATGCGACTTTTTGCAGCTGGACTGGCAGCAGAGCTGGGCACAGCAAGGCTGCCTGGCCGCTCGCCAGCGACGGCAGTGCCGCCGCTGCAGCGTCGATGGCACCAACAGCGCCCAGGGGCTTTGGCGGCCCCTCCATTTCAGCCTCCAGCACCCAACATGGCAAGTTTGCGTTTGCCAGGCTCCCTGAGGGGCGCGAGGGCCTCTGGGGCCAGTCCTCAGTCGCGAGCTCGATAGGCAAGCGCAGAGTCGGCCCCCTCGGCGCGCCTCCGCGTGCCCTGTGCCTGTCTCTGAGAGCGACCCGGAGGTTTTGCGCGATAAGAAGCGGGCCAAAGAGCCGAGGAAGGGCACTTCGGAAAGTGGTCGCGACAGGCGGGCCCTCCAAGGGGAATGTTCTTGCCGCCAAATGTGACTAATGAGATGTACAAACGATTGAGAAAGACCCGACAGTCTTTGCTGCGCTGTGCAGTGGGGGAGTGTTTATCGTGGGTTTTTGCCTCAGATTGATTGTTTGTAGTGTGTGTGTGTGTGTGTGGGGGGGGGGGGGGCGGCCGTGCTGGGGGCGGGCCGGTTGTGCAGCAGCAGGGCGTCGAGGGGCGTGTCGAGGGGTGTGACGTTTGCCGGGCTGCAGCGCAGCATCCCCCAAAGGCAGGCCTCGTGCCCGGCCCCCCCTCCCTCCGTGCCGCCCCGCCAACGGCGACGTCGCTGCCCTGGCACCCATCAGCCCCCCTCATGTGATCCTGCCAGGTCGACATCGAGACGTTTGGCGGGGTGGGCCGCGTCGCTGGGCGCGGGTACCGCGGCCGCGGCCGCGGCGGGTACCACCGCTACGGCAGCAACCGGGTGAGCTGGTGCCTTTGCCTTCGGTCGTGCTGTTATTTGGCAGCGCTGTCGTGTGGCGCGGCTGCGTTGGCCCAGCACATCGCAACAGCGGGCCTGGCCTGCTGTCCATCAGGCAGTGGCAGTGGGGAGGGACGCACTTGACGCATGGCCTGGCCAAGCTGGTGCACAGGCAGGGATAAGCCTGTATGCTTGCCGATCCTGCAAATGCTCACCCGTCCCTGCCCCCCCCCCCCCCCCCCCCGACCCGCTGCAGCAGGGCGGCGGCGGCGGCGACGGCGGCGGCGGCGGCGGCCGTGGGCGCGGCGGCCAGCAGCAGGGGCCGCCGGCGGACGCGTGAGCGCGGGCGGGCCAAGCACCCTTGCGCGGCAGCCCCAGCAGCTAGCGTCGGGGCTGGGAACAAGCTGGGGCAACCCCACTTCCCCGCTCCCCTCATTGTACTGCCTGGGCCGCGCTGCGGGCATGCGCATGCAGGCAGCCTCCGCGGCCGCTCAGCACCCACCAACTAAACGACCCAGTGATCGGGCCGCAAAAACGGCTGCACTCTTCCGTGCAGCAGCATGTGCCTTTAAAGTCGGGCACCCACCTCCCAGGTGGCGCGCTGCGCGCATCACGACCACACCACGGCGGCGCGCTTTCGGGCACGGCGCTCCACAAAGCAGGCTGGGCCTGAGCGCCGGTCCACCCGCGCCTGCACCCCGTGCCCTCGGCCACGGAATATAATTTGACAGGCAGAGAGCCATGTAAGATGTGCAAAAGAAACCAAGCCGATGACAGCGGGGGGACGGATGCGGTAGCGACTGGTTGGCCAACGTTGGGGCTGATGACGGGGCGCCACCTCTGGATCCTCCAGCTTGTCCCTGCCAGGTCGCGGTATCCGCGCGCCCCTTTGCTTCCCCGCTTCAAGCTCTTTCTCAACCACGCGGGACAGCACCGTGGGCCTGCGGCCACTGGAACTGGAGGTCGCGACGCAGTGTAGCCTTTTTCGCTCGCCTTGACGCCAGACCGACCCAGGTATGATGCAGAGGGTCGCGACAGCACCAGGGGACAGCACACTGTGTGTAGAGGCCAGAACGCTGTGCGCTTTACCCAAGGCCACCGCCTGAAGCCCTTGTCGCCCTGCAGAGCCATCATACTAGCCAGGCGGCCCAAATATGGCGGCAGAGCCGGACGGGGCAGTCAGGGGCGGCGAAGGCGCTCAGACCGACGGTGCGCCTGCAGGGCCCCTGGAGCAGAAGGAACAGAAGGGATTCGTGGCAGAAATATTGAACGGGCACGCAGGTGGGGCTGCAGGTGTGGGTGCGCCGACGAAAGGAAGCTGGGGCACGGTCTGCGTCATACCTGCATCTGCCGCGTGCGGCTGTGGCGACCGAGCCGCTTGCACCCACCTGGTCAGTATGCCCCTCTCTTTTGCGCAGACTCGCCGCCACACGAAGCCATGCTGCGAGACCCGCTGGCACAGCCGAGCGGCAGCGGCGGCGTCGAAGCATCGACGCCGCAGCAGCCGGTTGAGCAGCTGCAGCAGCAGCAGCACCTGGTTGAGCAGCAGCAGCGGCAGCAGCGGCAGCCCCCAGGTGGCGGCGCCGTGCCCGGCGCAGCACTGCCCACCGCCTGCAACTTGGACGGCCCCTCAGCGGCTCCTGTCCAGCTGAGCTGCCCAGCAGAGGCGGCAGAGGCAGTGGAGGTCATGCTGGCCACGCTGCGCGCGCTGCGCCAGCGCGTGCAGCATGGACAGCCGCGTGGGGAGGGGCAGGCGCAGCCACAGGAGAAGGCGGAGCAGGTGGACAGGCAGCAAGGGCAATGCCAGCAGCAGCAAAGCGAGTGGTCGCAGCAGCTGGAGCGGCAGGAGGGGCAGCTGGGCGACGGGCAGGGGCAGGAGGATGGCGGCGCAGGCGCCGCGCCGTCAGCTAGGCCAGCCACCATTTCAGCTGGAGAGGTGAACTCGCTGCTCACGTGAGCGCCGCATGTGCCGCCGCTGCTGCTGCCGCTGCTGCTGCCGCTGCTGCCGCTGCTGCCGCATGTGCCGCTGCCGCTGCCGCTGCTGTGCCTGCGCATGCTGCTGCTGCTGCTCCTGCCGCTGCTGTTGCCAATGGTGCAGACCGTTGCACACCACACCTTTTGAACGATCGACCTTCACAACACCTGACTTCTTGCACATCCACCCCCTTGTGCTGCCTGTGCTGCAGAGGCATGGAGGCCGTCCTACAACTGGCGCATTTTGGCTCCCGCGGCAGAGGGGGCGGCCCGGGGGCGCGCGCGGCGCAGCCGCCAGCGGATTCAGGGGCTCCGCAGCTGCAGCAGCCCGCGCGCGCAGGCGGCGCCGCTGCCGCCCTGCTGCGGGAAAGCCCGGCGCCGGCTGCCGCCGACGCGCCGCCAGCGGCGCCGGCGGCCCGCGCGGGGTATCCCCCCCGGCCCCAAGCCTTTGTGTCACGAGCGCAGCCTGCAGCCGCGGCTGGCGTAGCGTCACCAGGGGAAGACCCTGCTTCCCCGCAGCTGCCCCTGAAGGGGATGAGCGGCTCGGCGGCGGCGCCGGCGGCGCTCGCGGCAGGGCTGCACGCGCTGCGCCTGCTGAGCCAGCCGCTGCCGGCGCAGTTTGGGGGCGCGATGGCCGAGGCAGACCTTTTGCTGGCGCAGAGCACAACGCAGCTGCTGCGCGTGCAGGTGGCGCTGGGGCGGCAGCGCGAGACGCTGCGGAATGTGCTGGCTCGGTCGCAGGCGGCGCAGCAGCAGCCCCGGCAGCTGTCCCAGCAGCAGGCGCAGCAGCAGCAGCCCCGGCAGCAGCAGCAGGCGCAGCAGCAGCAGCAGCAGGCGCAGCAACAGCCCCGGCAGCAGGCGCAGCAGTTGGCATTGCCTACGGCCGTGGAGGAGGAAGCAGCACAGACGCTGCAGGAGCAGTTGCGGCTGCTGCAGCAGGCGCTGCAGCATGCTGGACAGCAGGCACAGCATGCAGGCGCGCCGAGTGAGGGCGTGTCACTGACCCTGCTACACACGCTGCCGCCGCAGCTACAGCAGTTTGCTCTCCTGCGCCAGCAGCAGGAGCACGTGCAGCAGGCCCAGCAGCAGGCCCAGCAGCAGGCGCAGCAGGCACAGCAGCAGGCGCAGCAGGCCCAGCAGGAGCAGTGGCAGGCCCACCAGCTGCAGGCTGAGCACCAGGAGCAGGCGCGGCAGCAGGCCCAGCTGCAGTGGCAGGCCCAGCAGCAGTGGCGTGGGCAGGAGTTTGGATTTGCTGAGCGCCAGGATGACGAGTGAGTTTTTGCAGGGTCGGGTTTGTGCAGTACCTGCCCTAAGGCGCACAGCATCCGTTTCGTGCTCCGCTGTTTCACGTGTGCCACCCAGCTGCATCTTGGTCGTCCCACCCTCATCCTTGCCTGCCGGTACCTGCCTGTCTCCCACCCCATCCCTCGCTGCAGGCTGGCCATCGCCTCCCTTCTCGGCCTGCAGGCAGACGGCGCTGCGGCGGCCTCGGCGCACGGCGGGCCGCGCCCCTGCCGCCGCGCCCGCCTCAGCGAGGCGAGGGAGGAGGAAGGCAGCGAGGGCTGGGCAGAGGAGTGCAGCGAGCAGCCGCCGCGCAAGCGGCAGGCCGCCGCTCATCTGCACCCACACCCCGAGCTGGATCCTGCTGCTGTCGCGGCGCTGGTCGGCGCGGCAACGGCAGGAGACCCAATGACTGCCGCTGCCGCTGCGGCGGCGGCGGGCGCCGTCAGCCGGGGCGCAACCGAGTTGCTGCAGCTGCTGCATTTGTTGGCCGATTACCAGGCAGGCCGTGCCCCGCTGCCCGCCTCCGCCGCAGCGCCATCGCCGCCGCAGCTGTCGCCGCACGCTGCGAGCCCCACCACGGCGCAGCAGGCTGCCCGTCCGCCCATGGAGGGCGTGGTTGCCCTCCTGACGGCCCTCGCCGGCGCCGCAGCAGCGCAGCAGTAGCAGCGGCGGCAGTAGCGCAGCAGTAGCAGCGGCGGCAGCGGCGGCAGCGGCGGCGGCAGCAGCAGCAGCAGCGCAGCAGCGCAGCAGTAGCAGCGGCAGCAGCGGCGGCAGTAGCAGCGGCAGCGGCAGCGGTGGCAGGAGGACGGTTGGCAGCTGTTTGGGGTTGCGCCTTTGGCCGCCGACTGGTTGCAGAGACCCGAGAGCTCTCTGCTCGAGTCTGTTGCACCTTTTCCGATACCAAAAGGACCGCCCCACGACTGCACCCCTGGTCCCCCAAGCTTTCCAAACTTGCTTGCCAAACCTTCACTTCCTATACGTCCCGTGCGATTGTTTCCCTCCCTCCCCCACCCTCCCGCCGCCGGTGCTGTCCACCTCCCCAGGCCCTTCCCGCCAAATCGTGCACGCACCGCCCGCTCTTGGATGGCCAGCCCTTGGCCCTCTGCCTCCCCCGCTCGCTTTCTCCCGACCTCTTTTCCCACCTACTCCTGTCCCTCCTTCGTTTGCCTCGGGCCCAATCGTGCCTGAGTGCCCACTAGTTTTCAACCAGTCTCAGCGCAGCGTCCAGGCCGGTGGCAGTGCGCGCCTGCCTCGGGCCTCCCCTGTTCTACCCATCTGGTGGCATGCTCGGGGGGGTGATTGCATGCAAAAGCAACGATGTAAAGGAGCAGGGAAACGCGCACGAGCCCCAGCAGCCGGCAGCAGCTTGCGCAGCTGCGCCGGCGGGGTTGCACGGCTGTGTGGGGTCGGGACGCACAGCGTGGCTTCGTGTGGCGGCGAGTCTGCAGCTGCTGTCCTGCAGAGACGATCAGTTGGGCGCGTCGCCAGGCACGGACGGCGTTGATGGCGCCGTCCGCCGCTGCATGCTGTGCTGCCCTGCCAACAGCCAAACGCCTGCTGACCAAGACTCAGTTGGGCGCGTCACCGAACACGGTCCAGGCGTTGGTGGCGCCGTCCACCGCCGCCTCGACGTACGAAACGGCGCCAGGCTGAAGGTCGCAGTGGCTGTAGGTGGCGGGGGCAAAGCCGCGGGTGTGCACAATGAAGTCGGTCGGTTTGACCTGTGGGGGGTGTGGGTGTGTGTGTGTGTGGGGGGGGTGTGGGTGGGTGGGTGTGGGGGGTGGCAAGGCGTGGAGAGCGTCAGGCAGAGGGGGCGCAAGGGGCAGACCGCGTCAGGCAGGGGGGAGAGGAGCAGGCAGAGGAGCCACCCACCCCACCTAGCCACCCATCCACGTCTGCCCGTCTGCTTCCCACCCCCCACCTGCTCGCATGGGCCGCCGGGGACGCCCGCCGCG
This sequence comes from Micractinium conductrix, assembly GCA_002245815.2. Taxonomy (NCBI): domain Eukaryota; kingdom Viridiplantae; phylum Chlorophyta; class Trebouxiophyceae; order Chlorellales; family Chlorellaceae; genus Micractinium; species Micractinium conductrix. The sequence continues at coordinate 2,159,642 of LHPF02000004.1, forward strand.
GTGACGTTTGCCACGCACACGCGTGAGAAGAAGGAGGGCGGCGTGGGTGGATTGCCGAAGCTGCCTGAGCGGTAGGCGGCGCCGAAGAGGCTGCCCAAGACCTGTGCGCGGGGAGGAGGCAGGTTGAATGAACACAATGATCGACGGTGGTCAAATGATCGATGATGGTCAAATGCATACGTGTATCGGAAAGGCAGGCGCCGAAGAAGCTGCCCTGCACCTGTGCGGCCGTGGGAGAGGCAGGACACGAGGCCACAGGCGGGAGGACATCTCATGGGCACTGCTTCGCCCTACCCAGCAGCAACAGCAGCTGCAGCTGCAGCAGCAGCAGCAGCAGCGGGACATGAGAAGTAGAAGGATCATTGCCTGCTGTTGCTCACCGACACCGCATCGGCGGCAGCAGCAGCGGCAGCGGCGTGCAAGTAGAAGCGAGTGCAAGGTACAACAAGGCGGGCAGCACGCTCAGGACTTGCCTGTTGCTCGGCACACAACGCGTCGGCAGCGGCAGCATGCAAGGCAAAAGTGAAAAAAACAGGGTGGCAGCACAGTTGGAACCTGCCTGTTGCTCGGCAAACAGCACGTCGTGGGGGATGAGGTTGCGGGAGGCCAGCCCGGGGATGCAGCTGTCGTACGCCAGCTGCCAGCACTGCGCCGGGTGGCTGAGCCCGTCCACAACGCCGAGAGGGTTGGGCGTGCCTGCATTGACAGCCACGAAAGGGAGACGTGGGTGGGTGGGTGGGAAACCGAGGGAGCAGGGTGACTGAGCCCGTCCACAAGTCCCGACGGGTTGGGCGTGCCTGCAGGCAGCCAGGGGGGGGGGGGGGGGGAGAGGTGGAACGGTGGTTGGGGGTGGGAGGGCAGCGGAGCGGGCGGGCGCCGCAGATAGGCGCCGCACGCAAGACACTCGAAGCAGTACACAGCGAGATGAAGGGCCTCTGCACCAACTGCGTCTCACGGCAATGCATGACCGCAGCGGGGTTGAGGAACAGAAGCGAAGGTGCCGCACAGCCTACCGGCAGCGTCGCCGCAGGCGGTGGCGACGTCAGCGTAGGTGGGGCGGGTCGCGCCGGGGGGCACCGCCGGGGCGGTGGCTCGGGCAAACGCCTGCTCCGCGTAGAGGTCGTTGGGCAGCAGCGGGCCCAGAGGCGTGATGAGCCAGTCTTGAGCAAGGCACTGTGCAGGAGGCAAGTCAGGGAAAGGGAGGGAAGCAAAGGGAGGTGAGGCGGCCCGCAGAGATGAGCCCCAGCCCAACAGCCGCCCCAAATGAACGGCCGTTTGAGTTGATGCTGGTGTCGGACAGGAGGTTCGTCGGCGCGCGTGGCTCGCCCCATGCAGCGGCCCACGAAGCTGAGAGCCCCTCATTGACAGCTGCCCCAGTTACATTTGAATATGACAGGTTCTTCGACGCACCTGGCTGGCACCGATGAAGCGGCCCACGAAGTTGAGCCCCCGGCCAAAGGAGCAGGGCGGCAGGGCAAGCGGGAGGAAGGCGCCGCCGAGGGAGGCGGCGGAGACGGCCCCCGGCTTGCGGCCGCTGTTTGGGACCACGTCCTGCTTCCAGGGGGCCGCCCACAGCGCGGCGGCGGCCGCGGGCGGCGGGGCGCTGCGGGCGCGGACGGGGCAGGGGGCAGGCAGGGGCGTGGAGCGAATGGAGTGGGAGGGAGGGGCCGGCGTGTGAGCACCACACGTGCTGTTCCCAACTCGCACCTCCCCCCGCCCGGGTCTATGGGACGAGCAAGCCAGGCCGCACCTGGGCGGGAAGGGCGGGGAGGCGAGGTAGCCGGATCCAGGGTAGGGCTTGGGGCACAGGATGACTGACTGTGCGCCCGGCCAGGCTGCCAGCCGCCAGCCGCTGATGCTTTTGAGGTAGCAGGCGGTCTTGGCGGCAACAAAGGAGAAGGCGCTGCGCAGGGGGGAAGCAGGGCGGAGGGTGGGCGGAAGGTGGGTGGCGCCGAGCGCGCAGGCCCGGCCGCCTCCTGCCTTGCACCCCTGGCCGCGCCCAGCCCCTGCCGCGCTCCCTCCCAGCCAGTGAACCCTCGGCCCCTCCCGGCCCCTTGACCCAAGGGCATCATCAAACCGACCTGCAGCCGCGCTGCGCCTCGCAGGCATCAAAGCACGTCTGGATGGTCTTGGCGACCACCCGCTGGCCCACGTCGCCTCCAACGAACAGCACGCTGCCCACCGGCTCCTCGCAGCCTGCAGGGTGATCACCATGATGGAGGCAACCGAAGCAATGACCCAGTGTCTTCATTTCAATCGAACAGACCGGCCTTGCTCCACCGCCTCCCCTTGCCCGACGGCGCCGCTTCCCGCTGGCCCCCCGTGCTGCATGCACGCTGGCAGGCGCGCCCAGGCACTCACGGAAGACTTGGGAGGTCAGCGGGGAGGGGGGCGTGCTGCGGCAGGGGAGGGGTGGGTGGGGCACATTGGGACGCATAGGGACGCGTCAGTCACGTAGGGGCACATATGACCGCATAGGGGCACATAGGGACGCGTCAGTCTCATCCACGACTCCATTCAGCGCATGCAGGCTGGGAATGCGGCGTATGCAGCGCCGTCGCGGCTGCCAAGGCGCCGCCCCAGCAGGCTGCCGCCGACGGCAGTCTTTCGTCGACGCGTTGCTGCCGCCACGCTGCTTCAACGCGAGCGCATGCTGCCCGTGCTGCAGCGCTGCGCTGCCGCACCTCGGCACGGCACTGTCTGGGCAGGGCTCAATGACGACGGAGCGAGCGCCCGCCATGCGGGTCCTGTTCCATGCCTGCGCACCAGGCAGAGAGGAAGGAGGGGGGTGCGCAGGGCTCGGAAGGGCAGGCTTGCGCTCGCCCGCTGCTCCGGCTCTCCTCCTCCCCCGTCCCTGCCTCTCCCCCTCCCTTCTTCGCTCCCTCCCTCCCTCCCTTCTTCGCTCCCTCCTTCCCTCCCCACCCACCCTTCCGCCCTTGACGTAACACTTTTTCAGGATGTCGACAAACGTGAAGGCGGTGCACCTGCGGGGCAGCGAGGGTCGGGGGACGAGCGGGAGCGGGCGTTGTTGCCGGCAGTCGTGGCGCCCTGTGGGGCGCGCGCGTGTGCTGGAGGTCGGGCAGAGGAAGAGGGGTGCGCTCGGTGGGCGGCGGGGCACGGCAAACCCTCCCCCTTCGTGTCATGGGCTGGACAGGCGCTGCGCGATCACCTTCCCCCCTGACACCCCCGGCGGCCAGCCTCACTCTGGGCGGTTGGCGCAGGCCTCGTAGCAGCTCTGGTGCTCAAACAATCCCCTAAATCCCACCCCTTTTCCACCCCGCCCCAGCAGCCTCACTCTGGGCGGTTGGCGCAGGCCTCGTAGCAGCTCTGGTGCTCAAACCATCCCCTAAATCCCACCCCTTTTCCACCCCGCCCCGGCAGCCTCACTCTGGGCGGTTGGCGCAGGCCTCGTAGCAGCCCTTCAGGGAGGCGCGGGGCCCGGCAGCCAGGTCGACGCCTTCGTCCAGGAACGTGTCCTGCTGGATCGTGGAGCAGCCTGCGTGCACGCGAACCGAGAGGTTGCTTGCAGTTGCATTTGGCTGACCGACGGCGCTTCAGAAACCTGAAAGCCGTGGCAGGCTACCACCTGAGTGCAGCCCCCCCCCCCCCCCCCCAACACCCACCCCCACCCCCACCCCAACACACCCCAACACACCGAGACCCCCACCTACCCAAGAAGGACAGCGAAGTAAGGGCGGGCTTGGGTGGCGGGGAGGTGGGAATCGGGGGTGGCGGCGGCGGCGGCGACGGCTTGGGAGGCGGCGGCGAGGGGTGGGGCGGCTGCGGGTCGGGCGGTGGTGGCGGGGAGGGAGGCCGCGGCGACGGCGGACGCGGCGACGGCGGACGCGGGGAGGGCGAGGGAGGGGTGGGCGGCGGGGGCCCGGGCGGGCGCGGCGAGGGGGGAGGGGGCGTCGGCGGGCGCGGCGAGGGCGGCGGCGGCGACGGCGGTTGTGTCGCCGTCACGCGCAGGTTCCAGTACGTGCTGTCACGGCCTGCAGGTGGGGAGGAAGGGCAGGGCGCAGCAGCACGGGCCAGGGCGCGGTGGGAGGGGGCCGGACGGCAGCAGGCTGGCAGGTTCGGCGGGAGGCTGCGCAGCAGGCACGGTGCCCCTTCACCAGCAGCAGGCACGGTGCCCCTTCACCAGACGAGAGCGCGCCTGTGATGGAGCTGCCTGGCGAGTCAAAGGGTCTGTCCCCGTAGCCCATGTCGAGATCTGTGAAGAGGTTGGCGTACGAGCCTGCACCAGCGGGAGAAGGGAGGGTGGGTGTGGTGGGGCCAAGCGCCAGGGCTTGGGGTCGCTGCTCGGGGCTCGAGCGGGGCAGCTGCTGCGGCGGGTCGCCAGCGCCAGCGCTGGCGCGGGCGCGGCTGCCTGCCCACCAGTCTCACGATGCAGGTTCAGATCATGGCTGTTGAGGTTTTCGTTGTCGAGGCATGTGTAGCTCAGCTCAGCCTGTGCTCAACCCCAAGCCAGCCGGCTCTTACCACTCTCGTGGTGAAGGTTGAGGTCCAGCCCCGCACCGCCGTTGAAGACGCTCAGGGACGCGCCACGGCCGAGCGCCAGATCGTGATAGTAGCGGGCGTCGATCAAGAACCTGCAGGGGAGGGGTGCGAGGGGGCGACGCTCGAAGGCATGCGCAGACGGCATAAGTGCCCGAAAGCAGCAGCAGCGCACGAGAGCGGCGCCTCTCGGCGAGGCAGGAGCAGCAGCGTGTGCAGCCAGCAGCCGCAGGCGCGTCTGCAGGGCGCCGGCACAGCCACGCACCGCTGCACCAGCACCGCCTGCGACATGGCAAGTGCGATGGCGTGGTGGCCCTGGCGCTGCCAGCGGTCGTCCGCCGCTGCCTGCTGCCGGGTCGACGACACGTTGACGTCTGTGGAGGTGGGAAGAGAGGGGAAGAGAGGGGGTGAAACGCAGGTCGAGGAGGCGGCGGTTAGGGCGGCCTGCTGCCGGGTTGACAAGGCGTTGCCACCTGTGGGACGCGAGGGGAGGCGCTGCAAGCAGTGCACGCGTCACAGAACGCGGCGTGGCCGCAGCAGGGCGGCCTGGCAGCGTGCCGTCGGCACAGCTGGTGCTGCCTTGGCGGGAGCCGAGCCAGCGAGTGCCTCCTGCTGTGCCTCCTGCTGCGGTTGCCGCCCCTGGCTTGCAGCCCGTGCTGCCGTCCCCTTGGCCCAGAGCTCACCGAGCACCGAGGCGTGGTCCACCCACTGCATGAACAGCGCGTTTTCAGCATTCAAGATGGACACCTGCACACGTGGTTGGGGACGAGCTTGCTGCTGGCTGTAGGGGCTGGGCCGACGGCAGGGCGGTGCACGCTGCCTGCCACAGCGTGCGCGTCCCCAGGCGCCGTCACATGCAACCCCCGCAGCCGTGCGCAGCAGTCGCACCTGCGACACCCACACGTTTGCCGCGTGGGCAAAGCCGAGTGCGTTGTAACCTCGGTCGGTCGCGTGCCCGGCATACCGGTCGGGCCTGCAGGCAGCGGATGGGAGGCAATGGACGGCAGGCAAGCGGGGGCGTCAGCACGACTGGAGCCCTTGCGAGGGCATGCGCCGCCCCTGCTGTGCACCGCAGGCGTGCAGCCCGTGCCGGCGCAAGCTCCGCGTGCGTGCTGCGCTCACGTGCGTGGCGTCTCAAACTCGATGATGAGGCGGTCCACGCCGCCGTGCTGCACGCTGGGCGCGTAGGCGTGCACGCTGGCGCTTCCCTGGACCAGGCCGAAGGGCAAGGGACGGTCCAGCTCGATCCAGCCGTCACCCACGTTGATCACGCTGCAGGGAGGGAGCAGGAAGGTGCGGGAGGTGAGGCGAGGCGACGAGTGCGCATCCACCCCACCAGCAACCAGCCAGCACTGCCCCGCCGGCGAGGCAGCCAGCGCCGCCCTGGCGGCCGCCTCACCGCGCCGCAAACTGCTGCTCGTCCTCTAGGGTGGCGTCGGGGCCCAGCCTGCAGGCAGGAGAGGTCCATGCAGTGGATGAGGCCAAGGGGGCAACGTTGAGGGCACATGCTGTGCACGCTCTCGCACGCACATGCGGGCGACGGCCGCCGCGGGAGCGTCGCCACGCGCATGCAAGCTCCCCACCTGTCGCTCCTACCTTCCCTCAACTCAACTCACGTTGTTGCATTTTCGGGGAGCACCCACGCGGGGCTGCCCATCTCCCAGCCCTCCCCACGCTGTTGCATTTCGACTCACCTGTTGCGTTATCAGGGAGCACCCACGCTGCCCTGTCACTTTCCCTCCCCACGTCGTTGCATTCGACTCACATTGTTGCGTTTTCGGGGAGCACCCAGGCGGGGCTGCCCGTCTCCCAGCCCGCCGCCTTGTCGGCCGCCAGCGCCTCGCTGGCGTTCAATGCAGGCTCCCCGCCGCTGAGCAGCTGCGTGCCCGCCAGCGCAGCAGCCACCACTGCAGGGCAAGAGGGGGGCGGGGGGCGCAGGGGTAAGGCAGGGCGCGAGGAAGGCTGAGGACAGGGGGCGCAGGGAGCACACACGCGCTGGGTATGCTGTGTCAAACCACGTGCCTCCCATAGCTGCCAGGTGTCACCGACAGTAAGCAACTCCTGTGAACGGTTAACCTCACCTGGGTTTGCAACCAGGTAGTCTGGGACAGGCTGGGCAAACTCCTGCAGCGGCAGGGGGCGCGCGTCGCAACAGTGAGCAGCGCACTTGTGTGCGGCGCCACTGCTGTGCGGAGGGCCCCTCGGTGATCGCGGGCAAGCAGGAGAGCAGAGGAGTGCGGGCAGCCAGGAGAGACCCGTAGGCAAGCAACGAACTCGCGAACCCACGCTGGCAGCTCTGGTTGGAAGCACAAGGGCAGGCAGGGCGGCTGATGCTGCTGCCGCCAGCGCTGCTGCTGCCGCCAGCGCTGCTGCTGCTGCCAGGCGGCATGGGTTGGCGGAGCGCACCTCTCCAATCTGGAACTTGCCATCGTCTTCCACAGAAGCAGCGGCCACGCGGCGCCCGCCGCGCTGCTTGCGCGGCGGCGGAGGCCGCCGGCCGCCCGCACCGCCGGCCGCCAGGCGCACGCTGGTGTCGGCCAGCAGCATGCGCCGCGCGCTCTCTTTTGACGAGGGCCTAGGCGAGGGCTTGGCGAGGGCTGTCGGGGCGTCAGCGCTGGCGGCGGCCAGCTTGGAGGGCGCGGGTGCGGTGACGCCCGCTGCTGCAGCCTTGGACGGCGTGGGCGCCGGCGCAGGGCCTGCGACGCTGGCGGCAGCGGCCTGGGGTGGCGGGTAGGAGTAGACGCGCGCCCATTGGCCCGCCTGGAAGGAGGCCGAGGCGCCGCCGACCTGCACGGAGACAAAGGCACAAACAGCATTTATAGGTAAACGAAACAAGAATGGAACGAGAACGAAACGAGACGCGCAGCACCACCGGTGCCGCGGGTGTGTTGAAGGCGGCGCGCCGTGCCGTGCGGCGCCGCGCACGCTGCCCTGGAAACCTCGCCACCCTGCTCTCTCTCTATCCCTCCCTCCCTCTTGCAAACACGAACCGGGATGCGCGTGCTGTTGGCCGGCACAGCCTCGGTCACGTTTGCCAGGAACGTGTCCTCCCTGCGCGACCCCTCTGGCACGCCGCTGAACTGAATGAAGGCGCCGCCGTTGGCCCACACAGATTTCAGCGTGCCTGCACACAAAGAAGCAGCAGCGCAAGCAGGCATCAGCAGCGTAGAGCGTTGCGTAAAGGGACGAGGGACAGAGTTTGAACTGAAACAGCACACCCAAAATCGATCCGGTTGCCCCCGCCCCCCCGCCCCCCAAGGTGGCACGTTGCATGCGGATGCTTTGGTGCTGCCTGGGGGCCTTTCCGGGTGCGTACCGTTTGCGTCCAGGGCCCACGTGGTCCCAAACAGGGAGGAGAGGGAGTTGCGCACCAGGATGCGGGTGCTGCTCATCTGCAGGCAGGCGCGGGGGGGGGGGGGGGGGGGACAGGGAGCTCAGGGAGTTGTTAAGCACCAAACTTCCGCTGGCTGCATGTTGACCTGCTGTACTTCAGCACCAGCTGACCGCGGGTGCTCCTCATCTTCAGGCAAGGGGGCAGGCGGCGAGGCAACGGCCCGGGGTTATGGGCCCAGCAAGGCTGGAGGACGAGGGGGCGCCCCCAAAGGCGCTGCGCGCGCGCCGCCGTGCCGCTGCCCGCGTTGCGCAGCAAGCACGCCACGTTCGCTCTCGCTGCCGCCACCGTCGCGCCGCGCTGCCTCCCAGCTTTGACGCTGCCTAGAGGGACGTCAGCGTGGCACGCCGGCTGTGACATGCAGTGGTTGACAGACGTAGACAGACGCAAGACAGCACATTCAAGCCAGGGCTCTCACCCCTTCGCCACGCAGCGTGACGTTTGTCCCTGTGATGACCAGCGGCGCCGACAGCACATACGTGCCGGCCGGCAGGAAGATGGTGCCTGGGCTGGCGTTGGCTGCCTCCACAGCGTCCTGCGCCACACGGAAACGATGTGCACAGCACAGGGGTGTGTGCACCACTCACCAGGCTCGGGTGGGTGCAAGCCATGAAGGGTCAACGGCAGCCGCAAGTCGCACCGTTCAAACCGACCGTGCAATGCGCCTGAAATGGTCGAATCGTTCCCCCCGTCCGCCCGCCCCCACGCCCATTCTACCTGAAGGGCCGCCGTGTCGTCGGATTCGCCATCGCCCCGCGCCCCAAACGTCGTCACCACATTGTACTCGGGCGGCGCCAGCGAGTAGGGCAGCGCTGCCGTGCCATCTGCATCAGCGCAGGGGCAGCAGCATTCGCCGAGGCTGGCTGAGCGCAGTTCGGAAGCGACGCCGGGGTTGCTGTGAGGCGGCGGGCTGCGGCCGGAGGCGGGCAATCGCACGGGCGGCATGCGAGGCGCGGCCAGGCGGCTGCTCAGCATCAAAACATGCAAGCGGACAGCCCCTAGGGCTGCAGAACTGTGCCAGGTCCCACATGCCTAGGTAGCCTGCGTAACTCCAGTCCAGGCCGCGGCCAGGTGGCAGGTGATCGGCAGCGCCAGCAGCCGCTGCAGCGGCTGCGGAGGCGGCAAGGGAGGCGAGCGGCGGCAGCAGTCGGGGCGCGCTTCCCTTCCCTTCCGGGTGCCGCCCTCGCTACTGCATGCTCGCTTGGGCGCAGAGCGCTTGCAGCAAGTGACCAGCGAGCTGCCCCCGCCTGCGCGCGGCTGTCACTTCGGCGCTCATGCCCCTCCCGCTCACCCAGCAGCGCTGCCGCTATCAACTGCAGCCGTGAGCGCATGCTGCAAGCGACGAGAGCCTAGCGGGTCATTACGCCCAAACTGCTAGTCGGCTGTCGCTTGAAGGTCGGTCTTCGTTTGCAGCAGCGCACGTCTTTACAAATGCATGAGTGTCGTGCAAGCAAAGTGCGAGCACAAGATGCGCGGGACGCGTACACGTGCGGTTGCCCGCCGGCGACGACAGCGTGGCAACAGTGGTGGTTGCTCTTGCGAACGCGTCGCGCGCTTGATTCTGACTGGGTTGGCTCAATGTCGCAGTGAACAGCGTCGCAACCCTGCCAACCCAGGAGCGCCAGCCTCCAGCAGGAGAGGGCACGCCGGACGGGCGCTACCGTCCAGGCACGAGCAGTTCGTGGAAATTGGCCACGAATGAACTGTTCATGCCTGATTTGGCATTCGTGGGCCCTCAAACCCGCATTTCGGGGCACTCGTGGGCCAGCTTCTAACCTGGAAGTGAGGCGCTTTGGGGGCTCGTGGGAGCCTCGTCGCACCTCCCCGGCACCTCACAAGCGACCCAGAAGGGCTTGGGAGCTAAGGGAAGCAAAGGGTCGCCTCTGTAAGCCCTTTTCCAAACAAATCGGCCTCGCGCCCTCCAGGCCAACCGGTTCGTGGCCTCCCGAACCGAGTTTCCAAGCCATTCGTGGCACCTCTTTTCAGAGATATTTTCCCACGTACTGCTCGTGCCTGGACGGTAGGCGCTGCCGCCGCGCCGCGCCGCCACCTGGCACTGCATGCCTTTGTCCGTGCCACCCTGTACAATATTTAGGAATAGTGGTGGTGGCGGCATCTGTTAAAGCAGCACGGCTGGCTGTCAGAGGCAGGTGGCGAGCCAGCGCTATCCGCGAGTCGGCGGCCGCGGCAGCCACGCCCGTCGCTCGCCTCCTGTGCCTCGGCACGTGCACCGTCCCTGCCTTGCCACCTGCCCCTGCACGTGGCACCCTAACACAATTACCAGGCAGAGCTTGAAGACGATAGTGCGAACCGCAATAAACAAACGCAAAAGGTGGATGCGCTGGACAAGGGACGATCCCCCGGCACAGTTCAGACATGCGCTGGGCTTTGATGCGAGGGTGGGGGGAGCACGTGGGCTCTCGCGCAGAGCACAGCAGCGGGGTCGAGCGGTGGATGTGTTGATGTGTTGATGTGTCGAGCGGTGGATAGGTTGGAAATGCACACGTGCAGGCGAGCAGCGGGCGCTCAACGTCCTGCTGCTACTCCTGTGCATGAGCGCCGCGGCGGCGGCTCCGCCGGCGGCGGCACGCTGCCGGCCGCTTCGCAAGCAGGACCCCAGCCTGAGGCGGAGCAGCGGCTGGCTGCTTCAGCAGCTGCCGGTCGCCAGCCAGAGCGGCGTCAGATGGTGGAGACGTGTTCGTGCCGCGGCCGCTGTTCCTGCTGCGCCCAGCAGGCAGCGGCAGCATGGCGGCACGCCGGGCGTTGGGCGGCGTGCCGGATGTGCAGCGTCACGCCGCAGGAGACGTGCTCCTGCAGCAGCAGCCTATCCTGCTGCGCCCCGCCGGCAGCGGCAGCAGGAGGCGCCGCCGGCGGCGTGCGGGCTGCGGCGCAATCAGCCGCTGGACGCGTGCTCCCGCAGCAGGCGGTTCACCTCCTGCGCCGCGTCCTGCTGCGCCCAGTGGGAGCAGCCGGGCAGCACCACCACCCTGAGGCTGTCCACATACTTGTCGGTGCCGCGCAGCAGCTGCGAGGGGAACGCCAGAGGGCAGGGGGACACGTGAAACAGCGATCGAAAGGGGAGCCGCAACAAACCAGCGTGAGGCGGTCCCGCATGTGTTGGTGGGGGTGGGGGTGGTGTGTGTGTGCGTGGGTGGGTGTGGGTGGGTGTGTGTGTGTTGGGTGGTGGTGGGGTGGGGGGGGGGGGGGGGAGCACCTGGAAGGTGCGGGAGGAGGAGGGGAAGGGTGTGGTGGGTGGACGGGTGGGTGGACGGGAGGCGGGAGGGGACGGGAGGCGGATGGGTGGACGGGTAGGGCGGCGGGGGCGAGGGAGGAGGCCGACAGCAGGCGGCACCCCACCCCTGCATTCTGCCCAAGGTGCAGCCCGACATGCGGTGGCAGCTACATCCGGAATGCAGGCCGCACCTGCTGGCCCAGCGCAGGGTCGTTCTCGGCCCACAGCAGCAGCGTGGGCACGGTGAGCTTGCGCCTCAACGCCCTATTATAAGTTGGGGGAGGGGCGAAGGGGGGGAGGGGGGAAGGGGGGGAGAATCGGGGGGCACCGATGCAACGGTCGCAGCAAGTGGTTGGCAGCGTCAGCGCCCCGCACGTCAAAGCGGGGTTGGACAGCAAAGCCAGCAACACACAAAACAGCTGTTGTGGGCGGACGGCAACAGTGCAGCGGTCCCATCTTGCGTGCCCCATCCCGCAAGCTCACTGCTGCAGCGCGGGCGCGGGGCTGCGGGTGTTCATGTCTATCATTGCACGGTCTACAAAGGGAGGGGAAGGGGGGCTGGCACGGGTGGCTGCACTTCCCAGCTGCCCGGCAGTCAAAGGGCAGCGCGTGCAGCAGCAGGACCAGGCAGCGCGCTGCGTGGAAGGCGCTGCATGCACGACGCTGCAGCACGGTCCACCGCATCCCCCCATCCCACACGCAGGCACACAGCAACGCACAGTAGTTGACTGCGGCGGTGGCGGCGCCGGGGCGGCCGAACGCCTGCTTGTACCTCTCAATGTCCTGCAGTTGGATGGAAGGACTGACAGAGTGATCGCTTCATTGGTTGAAAGCACAAGCAATTGAAAGCACAATCAATGCACCAACTTGGTGCCCTGCCTGCATGCCTAAATGCAGGCGGGCAAGCGTGCACCGCAGCAATGAGACCAGCACCAGCACCAGCACCAGCGGCAGCAGCAGCAGCAGCACCAGCAGCGGCGGCAGCAGCAGCAGCAGCAGCAGCAGCACCAGCAGCAGCGGCGGCAGCGGCGGCAGCACCAGCAGCGGCGGCAGCAGCAGCAGCAGCAGCAGCAGCACCAGCAGCGGCGGCAGCGGCGGCAGCACCAGCAGCGGCGGCAGCAGCAGCAGCAGCAGCACCAGCACCAGCAGCACCAGCACCAGCAGGACAGCAGGCAGCGCTTGCCTCCTTGGTGAAAGTCCCGGGCCGGCGGGGGGCGAAGACCGGCGAAGTGAAGATGTCTTCGACCATTTGGAAGTCGTTGGCGGCCAGGGCTGCCTCTGGGATGAAGGGCAGCTGGAAGGCCAGCACATACCTGCACGAGGCTGGTCGGTTCACAGTCGGCAGCACTAGCAACGGCAGTGCGTGCGCAGAAACCAGGGGAAGGTGGAATCACACGGCGCATCTGCGTCCCGGCCAAAGTGTAACAACGGTTTGGCAGGTGTGGCAGCCGCCAGCAGACCTGGCTGCGCACGCGCCGCCGGTGCACCCCTGGCTCCGGCGTGCCGCCAACCCCGCCTGCCGCCATCCTTGCCCGCCTGCCCCCCGCCTGCCTCAGGAGCTGCCCCGCAAGCGTGCTGACATCACACCCTCCTGCCTGTCTGCCCCCCTGCTTGCCTCAGGAGCTGCCCCCCACCTGCTGCCATCCTTGCCCGCCTGCCCCCCGCCTGCCTGAGGAGCTGCCCCGCACGCGTGCTGACATCCCACCCTCCCGCCTGCCCCCCGCCTGCCGCCATCCTTGCCCGCCTGCCCCCCCGCCTGCCTCACCGGCTGCCCCGCAACCATGCCGACATCCCCGCCGCGCCCCCCCCCCCACCCCCCCCCACTCCACCCCCGGCCTGCCTCGGGAGCATCCCCCCGCCTGCCGCCATCCCTGCCCGCTGCGCGCCCCCTGCGCGCCTCACCAGCTGCGCTTGAACTGGTCCCAGGCCTGCAGGCAGTGACAAACGAGGGGGGCAGAAGGGGAGGCCAGCGTGTTGACGCTCACAACAGGCTGGTGGAACCAGCAAAACAGCGGCAGCAAGGCAGACGGACGTGGGCTGCGCCAACCAACATGCAAGTTAAACCCAGCTCGCCAGGTTTTTAACGTAGCGGCTGGCGGGGAGGCGCACACCCGATGACGACGATGACGGGCCGGCGTTACCAGCATATATATAAAACGAAACGAAACAGCACAAACAAAACAGGTGCCAGCTCACCAGGTTCTTGAAGTAGCAGTTGGGGTGGGGCACACAGACGATGGCCAGGCGAGAAAACAGGTGGGGGGCCGTGTGCGCTGCCGCCCAGCAGGTGTTGGCGCCCCAGTCGTGGCCCACCAGCACCAGCTGCGTGTGGGGGGAAGAGGGGCAACGTGCGCGAAAGCGACGTCAGTGGTCTGCGCCGCGTGCCGTGGCCAGCTCGCTGCCGGCGCTGCTCCAGCCCCCGGCCCCCGCCTGCAGCCGCCCACCCCTCTGCAAGCTACCGCTGCATCGCAGCACTTCCACCGAGAGCGTGGCCTGGCCCACCTGCTGCTGCCCGCACTCCTCCAGGAGGTGCTGGGACACGGCGATGACGTCGGCCGCCAGCCTGTCGAGGCGGTACGCGCTGCGGGCCTGCAGCGCAGCGCAGGGTGGCGGGCGGCGCTGTTTGGGGGGCTGGCCAGGGATGCTATTGAGGGTCGTGCCCACCACGATGTGACGTCGGCCGCAAGCCTGTCGAGCATGTACGCACCGAGCACTTGCGAGCAGGGTGCCGGAGGGGCAGGCCGCCGGCAGTACCAGTGGCCCCGCTGCTGGTGGCGGGCCACCGGTACTGCTGCGTCCCTGCGTGCCACGCCTGCTGTTGCTGCCTGTAGCGGGCCAGCAGGGCCAGCAGGGCCAGCGACAGGCAGCATCAGCAGGTGTGGCACGCAGGGACGCAGCAGCAGCAGCGTAGAGGCCAGCGATGCAGGGACGCAGCAGCAGCAGCAGCAGCAGCAGCAGCAGCAGCAGTAGCAGCAAAAGCAGCAGCAAAAGCAGCAGCAAAAGCAGGCGTGGCACGCAGGGACGCAGCAGCAGCAGCAGCAGCAGCAGCAGCAGCAGCAGCAGCAGCAGCAGCAGCAGCAGCAGCAGCAGCGGCGGCAGCAGCAGCCGCCTGCTGAGCAGTAGCAGCAACAGCAGGCGTGGCACGCAGGGACGCAGCAGCAGCCGTACAACCGGGCGGTACCTTGGGTTTGTCCGACTCGCCATACCCACGCATGTCGAAAGCCACGACCTCATGGCTGTCCCTGCAGGGGCGAAAGGGCCAGGCAGAAAGGGCCAGGCATAAATTTAGGCTTTAAAGGGCCAGGCAGAAACTTAGGCTTTAAAGGGCCAGGCAGAAAGGGCCAGGCAGAAACTTAGGCTTTAAAGGGCCAGGCAGAAAGGGCCAGGCAGAAATTTAGGCTTTAAAGGGCCAGGCAGAAATTCAGGCTTTAAAGGGCCAGGCAGAAACTTAGGCTTTAAAGGGCACCTCGGGCGGCTCAGCCAGCCGTTGGCGCTGCATAGCGCTGCCCCCGCGCGAGCCAGCCGTCGGCGCTGCATAGCGCTGACCCCGCACGAGCCAGCAAGGGAGGGAATGCGGTGCTGAGCGCCAGCTTGGCGGCGGGGGGGGGGGGGGGGGATGCGCGGCGCGCCCGAAGGCCCAGCTGGCGGCGCCAAGCGTGCAGGGCCTGGGAGCTGGACCAGGCGCAAACACGCACGGCAAAAACTGGGGTCGCCCGTCTGCGGCCAAGCTCAACCAAGCGGCTTCCACCACCGCTGGTCCCCCCCCAAAAGGCCTGAACTATATATACTTGAACAGGCCTGAAGGCCGCCGTCTGGTGGCTCCAGCTGAACCAAATGCCTCCGGAGGCAAGGAATACCAAACAAACGTGTTGAGCTGTGCCACACGCCAGAAACGGACCTGAAGGCCTCCATCTGGTGGCGCCAGCTGAACCAGGCCTCGGGGAAGCCGTGCACAAAGAGCATGAGGGGCTTGCCGCTGCGCACCGACGTGCGCACGGCGTGCAGCCTGCGGCGGGGGGGGGGTGGGTGGGGGTGGGGTGGGGTGGGGTGGGGTGGGGCGGGGGGGGGGGGGGGGGCGGGCGCGCGGCAGGGCAGGAGCTAGGAGCTATCAGACGGGTGCGTGCCTGGAGCAACAGCCCGCAACGATGGAGCAGCAGCGTCGCCGCGGCTCCCTCCCCGTGCGCGCACGGCGTCAACCAGCCCTGGGCAGGGTTTGGGCCAACCGCAGCGTAGACCAGGCGAACCGGCCCAGCGGCACTGACGCCACGTCCAGCAGCAACCCTCCGTCTCTTCATGCTGATGGAGGTGAAGCACCAAGGGTTCTGCTGCTCGACCGGTGTGGACCAACAGGTGGTGGCACAAGCTGGCTCACCGCACGCCCTCCTCCACCTCTATCATGTGGTGGGCCAGCCCGGGCAGGGGGTCGGGCAGCACCAGCGCAGAGCGGTCCACGCGCCGCAGCGTTTTGCGCGGGCTGCGGGCAGGCGCGCAGGCAGGCGGGAGGCTTGGTGTGAGAAGGAGGGGAGGGGGGGCGGGAGGGGACGCGGCGCAGCGTCCAGCGCGGCCTGCAGGCAGCAGGCAGGCAGGGGGGGCGGGGAAGAAGGGGAGGGGGAGGTGCTTGAGAGGGGTTCAGAAGAGCGGGCACAAGAACCAAGACGGTGGGGCAAGGCGCTGTGGCACGCGGGCCGCACTCCCCCGCCGCTCCCAATCAGCAGCCACCCGCACCACCAATCCATGTGCAGCCCACAGCCCCACCCACCCGCCCACCGCACCTGAGCACAAGCTGCACCAGCAGCTTTAGGGTCAAGGGCGCTCCCATCACTGCTCCGAGAATCTGGTAGTTGGCCCACGCGAGGTAGCCCTTCAGGCGGGCCAGCAGGCCCACAGAGGCGGGCGGCGTCGCGCCGGGGCCGCCAAAGGCCTCGCCCGCGTAGGCGGCGCCCGTGCCATCGGCGGGTTGGCTGGATTGGCGGGCCATGCTGGGCGGGCGCTGCTGCTGTTCCTGGAACGAGGGAGGCTGCGAGGTGGCGCTCGCTGAACCCCACTCTCCGCCTGGCGGTAAGGCGGCCGCCGAGCCGCGCCGTGCGCTGAGGGAGCGATGTGGCGTGATCAGACGCTGTTGCAGGCGAGCCGCTGCGCTGGAGTGCCCCACAGGGCGAGCGCTCATGTGAACAGGGGTGGCTCTCGCAAAGCAGGAAGGCAAGCCTGCATCCACCAGTCGCGCCAATTGGCAGTACCGAAATCCAAAGCGCCGGAAAATGCAGGGTAGAAATTTCATCCCCCCGCCGCCGCTGCCGCCGCTGCTGCTGCCGCCGCCCGCAGATCGCAATACGATGCTCCTGTCGTCCGCTGCTGCCGACGCCACCCCTAGATAGCTATACGCTGCGAACCCCGCATCGTCTACTCTTGTGCCAAGCAGCATCGACAGGTAGAAAGGAGCTTCTATTGGAGTTCAAGAGATGGCTGGTGACTCTGTCCTGTCGCCGCCGGCGCCGCCCCACCGGAAACGTCGGCAGGGGCTGCCCCCTCCACCAGAGCCTGCCCTCCCTCAGGCCGCTCGCCTCGGCCCTCCACTTCTTTCGCAGTCTGATGCACCTGTCCAACCGACCGCAAAAAGAGCTGTCGTTGGCACGGCTGCCCGGGAGGCAGCCTGGGGGTGGGAGGCGGGCGGAAGGGGACGCAGAGGAAGGGAGGGAGGGAGCAGGGGGGTGTGGTAGCCAGGCAGGTGGGGACCGAGGGGGGGCATGCGTGCGTGCGTGCGTGCGTGCGTGCGTGCGTGCGTGCGTGCGTGCGTGCGTGCGTGCGTGCGTGCGTGCGTGCGTGCGTGCGTGCGTGCGTGCGTGCGTGCGTGCGTGTGTGTGTGTGTGTGTGGTGTGTGTGTGTGTGTGTGTGTGTGTGTGTGTGTGTGTGGGTGTGTGTGGGTGGGTGGGTGGGCGGGTGGGTGTGGGGGGGGGGGCGCAGTGGGCAAAGAACGAGAGCCAGCCTCTGCCACCAAAACGTACTGCTCAGGCCGCCACGGCCACCTTGCCGGGGTCACCCAGCTTGAACTCTTCCGCCATGGGCAGGAAGAGAGCGTCGGGCACGGCGGCGCGTATGATGGGCATGAATGTTGCGTACTCCTCGGCGGTGGTGGCGTGCTGCAGGGAGGGGCGGGGGAGGGGGAGGGACGCCGCCTGGGGCCCGCGCGCGCCCGCCCGCCGGCCCTGCTGCTGCCGCCACACTGCTGCTGCCGCTGCCGCTGCTGCTGCCGCCGCTGCTGCTTCACACCCACCCACCTGTCTGCACCCAGGAAACGTGCGAGGCCCGCCCGCCCACCCAGCGCGCCCCCCCCCACACACACCCACACCCACCTGCAGGCCCCACAGGTAGATGCGCGTGGCAGTCGGCGGCTTGTGCTTCACAAGCTTGCGCAGGCTCCACCCAAGGGCCCACTCGAAATCGCCCTGGGCCAGCAGGGTCTTGACCAGCACCCGGTTGGCCACCTGCGCAAGCGGGGGGGTGCGGGTGGGGGGGGGGGGGGGGGGGGGCGGCGCTGGGACGCAGGGACGGCAAAGGCAGCGCCAACAGCACAGGCAGCAGCGGCAGCGGCAGCAGCAGCAGCAGCAGCAGCAGTAGCGACCTGCCCACGCTCTGCACGCGGCCCCCCCCTTGCCATCGTGTCGCACAAACGGGGTGTACGCAGCGGCGCCGCCGCCGCGCACCTGCCCGCGCTCCGCAGGGGTGGCCCCCACCTTCAGGTGCGCCTCAAACGCGACCGCGAACTCGGCCCACGCGGCCACCAGCACGGCGGCGGCGCCCGCGACGAGCGCCTGCGGGACGGCGGCGTTCCAAAGGGGGAGAGGCCAGGGGAAAGGGGGCGTCTGACAGACGCCCGCGGCCAGGGCCTGGTTCCGGTGTTCGGGGTGCGGGGATGCAGCATCCTGTTGCGGCCCGGGAGGGCGGCGGCAGAGGGGCAGCAGGTGGGGGGCTGATGGCGTCGCGGCGAAGGGGTGGGGGGGAGGGGGGGGGGGGGGCGCGCGCGAGCGTCCAGGGCATCTGTGCCCACAGATCTCCTGCTGTTGGACAAGTGTGAAACCTGTCCTGTTGTGCGACGGAATGGACCGCCCCATGTCGACGGCCGCCTCCTCCACTGCGTGCGCCCTGTCAGACAGGCGCAACCACACGCCACATTGCAAATCAACACACACACCACACAGGGAGTAGAGCGTCTACGCCCGACCTTGTCGACGGCCTCCTCCACTGCGTGCAACCTGTCGTGCGCCGCAGTCAGGCCAGCCTTGGTTGCCACGCCGTCGAACTTTGCATCCACTGTGCGGGCGAGCAGGCAGAAGGGGACACGGGGTGGGTGGGTGGGGTGGGGAGGGTGGGAGGGTGGGTAGGTGGTGCAAGGTAGGCAGCAGGGCAGCCTTGGTTGCCACCCCGCCGAAGTTTGCATCCAACGCGGTGGCACCGCGGGTGGGAGAAAGAGGGCGGCGCAGCGTGCCAGCAGGCAGGGCGGTCGATGGTGGATGGCAGGCCGCCGCAGCGGCTGTGACGATTCAGTGATTGACCACAGGCAGACGTGAGTGCCGCCAATCGACTCACTGGCCTCAAACATGCTGCCCGGCCCATCCTCCATATGGGCGTAGCTGTCGGCGGCCCTCTGGAAATCCTGCCACTCAGATTCGATATGCCGCGTGTCCCCCATGTCCAGCGCCACCTGGCAGTCCTTTGACTCTGCCGCGCAGCGCCTGGTGGCAGTTGCGCGCGATCGCAAACGGCATGGGGCGAGGCACGTCGGCGGCGGGGGCGGCGCCGGGGGCTGTGGCACGGGGAAGCGGCGGGGGCTGTGGCACGGGGTGGGTGGGGCGCAGCGGTCGGGCGGGCGGTCGGGCGATGGGGAGCACAGCGTGGTTGGCGGCACCAGCACTGGCGGTGGCGGCGGCAGGCAGTGGCAGCAGCGCGAGTGGCAAAGAAGGGGGCGGGTTGCGGCACACACACTCGAGCCGCTGCCGCGCAGTACCGCCGCCGCCGCCGCCGCTTCAGGCCAGCTGACACAGCCTCAGGTGGGGTGCAGGCGGGCTTGCTGCCCCACAGCCACCCACCTGCTGCCTCGGGTGCCTTAGCGGATGGTGTGGGTGCAGCGGGGGGCTTCTGAACAGCCTGCGAAACGTGTGAGGAGGCAAGCAAGCCCTGTTGACCTGCGTGAGCTGGGCCACCTCTCGATTATCCTGGTATTGCTCTCTCCCCACCTGGGCCGCCGGCTTGCCAACCGGCTCCGCCGGCTTTGAGGCAAGCAGCCCAGGAGGACAAGTTTGCTCGCTGGATCCTGCGTGCTGCACGGTTTGGAGTGCAGAGAAGCAGGAGGGAGAGCAGCATGCCTTTTGGCGGGAGATCCCCATCCCAGCTGGCCAAGTGGTGCTCACCAGGATCCCGCCGCCTGCATTTGCAAGGGGGCGGTGGGCTAGCTCCCCCACACAGCACGACTTCTCTCTGTATGGGTAAGGCACCAGACGTTCATCCGAAGAGGGCAGGGCCAGCTGCGCAGACTGCCGCAGCGGTGCGGTGCGCAGCGTGCGACGCCGTGTCGGGCCAGATGCGTGCCCAGCGGCATCCTCACGCTCAGCGGCGCAGCGCGCGCACGCAAGTGCTGCCCGCTCACACGCACTGATGGGCACGTCTTGAAGGGCACCAGAGTTGAGATGGGTAGCAAGTCACACATGGAGCGTGCCAGCGAGCACGCCCGCGTGGCGGCAATGGGGAAGAACTCAATCGAGGGGACCGGTGGGTGCGCCATCGTTACACAAATCATTCGTTTCAGCATATGGGTGCAATACGTTGCTATGTAATACTGCAATGCATGGTCGGTCGGCTGCCACGCCGCGCCGCTCACGTCGTCGCCGTGGGCGCCGTGGAGCCGCCGCTGCCGGCCCGCCTGCCTATGCAACGCCGCCTGGGTGTCATCTGAGGCCCCTGCAGCAGCGGCGGGGGCAGCAACAGCAGCACCGTGGGTTAATCCATTTCGGGCATACGGTGCGTGCACCAGAGGGACGCGACGCGCAGGCAAGCAAGCGTGGCACTGCCAGGCGGCGCGACCGCGCTGCCGACAGCTGGTGCAGGCGACACAACATTGTGGACTGACCTGCGGCAGGCAGGCGCGCACTTCGGTCGGCGATGCCTGCTTTCGTTGCCTGCAGGGAAGTGGAGGGAGGTGGCAAGGTCTGGCTTCAGCCGACTGCACCCGATGTTCACAGGCAACGTCAGTAGCAAGACCCGCAGCGCCAGGTTGGCGTCTGCCGGTGCCGCCGCCGCAGCGACCGCCGCCGCCGCCGCCGCAGCCACCGCCGCCGCCGCCGCTACAGGAAGAAAAAACAAGAAATGCTCCAACCGGATGCTGCTGCGCGCCGTGCAGCGCTGCTGGCAGTGCTGCTGCTGCTGCCCTTCTGCCTCCGGTGCTTGTGACGTGGGCAGGTGCGGCCACGCACCTCATTTGAAGGTCTTGCTTGTGCCGGCGGCCGCCCGCCTTTCCCGCTTCGCGTCGGAAGCCGCCTTGTTCGCTGCTGCCAGCTCCGGGTTTGCCTGCGAGCCGGGGAAAGGGTGGGGCAGGCGGAGGGTAGGTATCGCCATCCTTGTGCTATAGTAGGGTGTGACATCGCACTGAGAGGCCATTTCGCAGCCTCGCGGGCCGCCGCCATCGCCGCTGCCGCCGCCCAACGGTGCAACTGTGCCCGACGATTCAGAGTCTGTGTCCGCCCCAGGTTACTCAGATGCGCAACAATTGGGGTTCAGGGCTCATTAAGGGTGTTTTTAAGGATGGGTAAAGGGTTTCAGGGTTATCTAGGGCGCTCAATACTGCCGCACCGGCGGCGTGCCCTGGCGGCGTCGTGCGGCGACGGCCGGCACCAGGGGAGGTGCTCGACCGGCATAGAAGCACGTCGCGTGCCCCTAGACGCTTTCATTGTGATCTGCAAAGCGATTCGGGCCCACAACACCACTGTGGCGAAGCCCTTACTGCGAACGCGATTTCCCATCGCGCGGGCTGGCTCCTGCCCCGCCTTCCAGACGTTTGAGATGGTACATATATGCAAATATAACGCGCGCTGGGCGTTTGGGCGCTCCAGAGCGAGCGGGGAGGAGTTGGTGTGAGTCCGCCCGTGCCCGCGGGCTTTGTCTTCCTCCCCTCCCCTTCCCTCCTCCTCACCTTCGCCTTGTTCTCCTTAGCCTTCAGCTTCTTTGCCGCCGCTTTCTCGCCAGAGGACTTTGCTATTTCTTTCGTCTTGGGAGGCATTGTGAACGCGGAGCTCGAACACAGGAAGAGGGATACAACAGTAGGTGTTTCGTCGGACAGTGGATATTTCGTCGGACAGTGCCCGCACCCTGGCCAAGTCTGGGCCAAGTGCTCGTTTGCAGTGCGGGGTCGAAACGGATTCCGCTCCGGTGCAACACCCTCCAACTCATTGGTTTGTTAGGAGTTCTCGTCGAAATTCGCAGCCGACGGGCCGGGCTGGCCCTTCGCCGCCGCAACCGCCGCCGCCGCTGTCGGCCGGCCTCCCGCAAGGTGCCTGCAGGCTGATGGGCTACCTCAGCGCGCGTGTGCTGGCACACCCCGAGTCGCCTCATCAACCATTGAGTCAAGCCGCGTTTACAGGCAAAGAACTGTCGCTGCTGTGCAAGCATTGTCATGGTCGGCGGCCCGTGCCAGCCGCCGGACGCAGCTTGCGCCGCCGTCCGCTGCCTCACAGCCAGTCGCTCATGGGCATCGCCGCCAGCTCCAGCACGTGCAGCACATTGCTGCCAGGCAGCGCCGCCAGCCCGCCGCCGCCATCGGCTGGCGCGCCTGCCGCTGCACGCTGGCTGCGGCGGCGGCCCCTGGTTGCGCGCCCCGCTCCTTCGCCGCCCTTGGGCTGCACTGCCGGCTGTGCGCCGGCGCTGCTGGCCGCCAGCAGCAGGGTGCGGGCAGCTGCCTGGAAGGTCTCCGGCCAGTGGCAGTGTGTGGCGGGGCTCCAGGTGCCGCCGCGTGCGATGAGCCCCATCCTTTGCGTGGGGAGGAGGGGGGGAGACCATCGAACTCATCAGGGCGTTGGGAGGCGCAGATGTGCTGCCACTGATCACCCGCACTGGCACTTCCATGTGGCACACAGCACTCTGAGCGGGGCCTCGCCCACCTGCCGCCCACCTGCCCTGCTGCTCACCCACCTGCTGCTGTGTACCCACGCACCCACCCCACAGACCAACGCACCTGCTGCTCACCCACCCACCCACCCACCCGCTGTCCACCACGCCCTGCTCGTGAAAATAAAACGGGTCAAACACCGGCAGCGGCGCGTCGCTGCGGCCAGGAAGGCAGGCGGCGCCACGTTGTGCCACACGGCGGGGCGGCAGCCAGCCTCGAGCAGCGCCTCCAGGCAGCGCATATCACGCCAGCGCCTTGACGCCCAGAATGGGCCGCCAAATGCTGGGGACCAATTGTAGCCCTGCATGGGCGGTTGCAGCAAGCGAGAGATGAGCGGCGCTGGCTGCAACCACACGGCTGCGCCGGCCAGCTGCTCTCAAAACGCAACACCAACAGAATGCAACTGTTACAGCAACAGCAACGCCATGACAGCGCCCCCACCCCCGTGCCCTCACCCTGTCGTGCAGCAGGCGGTGGATGGGGCAGCTGTATCTCTTCAGCCCCATTCATCGAGATCAACGGTGGTGGTGCGGGTGTCCAGCGGAGGACGCAGCGCTAGCAGGTCTGCCAGCGCACCTGGCTGCACATCGTGGCTGCCCACCGCCGCAAGGAGCCCCCGTCGCAGGTCCGCCCCTGCTTCCGACACGTGTCACGTGCTGCACGCTGCCTCGGGGCCCTCGAGCAGCTCGAAGGCGGCGGGGGCGCCGCCCGTGGGCAGGGCAGTGAAGAGAGCGCAAGTGCTGGGGGAGGCTTTTCCAGGCGGAGCATGGCGGCCATATCGAGGCAGAGAGGTCGATGACTGCGGCATGGAAGCAGCGATACGCGCTGCCGAGGCTGGATGGCGCCAACAGCAGCGGCGCCGCAATTTTCACGCCTGCCGCCGCACGGCACGCTTTGCGCATGTAGAGGAAGGCTCCGAAGTTTTGCGCATGAGTGGTTTACTTCCTATTCCCTGCCTGTTGTGCCTCGACAGCCAACTAGAACATTGCCATGTTGATCTAAGCCTGACAGCCGCCGGCCTGCCGGCTGCTCCCAACAGCTGCCGGACAATCCGCCTTGCCTGCCTGCCTCGCCTGTTGCGCCTGTGCTGCTGCGGAAGATGCATGCGCGGCAGCCCGGGGGCAAGGTGGGAGGGATGGTCGCGGTAGGGGGAGCAGATGAGGGAGAGGGAAGCAGGTCAACAGGCGGGAAACAGGGAGGCACAGGGAGACGGCACGGGCAGAAGGAGCAGTAATGATGCTGGCTGGGGCGCCGCGACTCATGGGGCGGCCACACAGATGATGCGGGGCACGGCGGCCGCGGGGCACAGCTTGCGCCAGAGTGGCGTTGCAGCGTGCAGCGCGGGCGTGGAGAGGGCCGGGGGGGGGGGCTCCTTTGCTGCTGCTGCGGCGCCTGCAGCGGCGCCTCTCCCCTCGGCAAAGGCTCCCCAGGCTCTGGAAGCGCACGCCTCGCCGCTGGCCCGAGAACACCCGGCAGCGAAGGCTCCCGGGGCGCGCAGGCCTCACTGCGGCGCCGCAAAGACGCGCAGATTGTGGTCGGCGGCGCCCACCAGCAGGCTGCGGGCGTCGGCGCCAAACCGCACGGCGTGCACGCCCTGCGACACGGGGGCGTGGCGGGGGCGTGTGTGTGGGGGTGTGGGGGGGTGTGTGGGGGGGGTAGGGGGGGGGGGGGGGGGGGTTGAGACGCGGCGGCGCAGCACCAGCGTGTGGTCGGAGCGCGGCGGGCGCGAGCTGGATGCTGGCGGCGGCGGGTGCGCGCGCAAGCGGACCCAGGCAGGCGCCCATCACAGCTGTTGCATCCACCCAAACCCACCTTCTTGGGCACATCGGAGAACTCCTTGACCACCGCCCAGTCCTGCTTCACACCGTACACGCGAGCGTCTGGGGAGGCGGTGCAGGTGGCAAGGGTGGCAAGGGCGTCGGCAGGGTGGACACACGGAGGAGCAGGGGACGGGTGCGTGCTCCCTGCGGGGTGCCCCCTGCGACGCCTCCCCCTGACGTGTGTACTGCTCGCCAGGCCCCACAAGCAACCAGCAGCCTCCACAATAAGCAACAAGCAGCCTGTCACTGCTCACCTGCGCCGCCCACGCCCAGGTAGAGGCCAGAGTAGTCAAAGGCCACCGAGGAGGTGGGCGCGCCGTCGTAGGGGGCCAGGGACTTGAAGTTCCTGCGGCGGCGGCGAGGAGGAGGGGGGGGGACGGAAGCGTCAGCAGCAGGAACGAGTCAGCAGCAGGGAGTCAGCAGCAGGAGAGGGGCCAGGGACTTGAAGTTCCTGCGGCGGCGGCGAAGGGGGATCAGCACCAGAGAGGGGTCGGCAGCAGGAACGAAAGGGGCCAGCCCAGGGAGGGGGGGGAGGGGGGGGCACCAGAGGGAGCCGCCGCGCCAGCACAGGAACCGCGTGTGCGCATACATACATGTCCAAACAGCAGCAGCAGCAGCAGCAGGAGCGGGTTCCTCCCATGGGGCGCCGCAGCAAGCACAGCAAGCACAGCATGCACAGCGGCGCACAGCGGCGCACCTAAGCTTGCGCAGATCCCACAGCTTGACGCCGTCGGAGGCGCAGGTGGCCATGAAGTAGCTGCAGGGAGGGAAGGGGGGGAACCGAGGATAGCGTTCATCGCTGGAAAGGGGGGAGGAGGGGAAAGGGCGGGCGGCCGATGGCCATCCTGTGCACCGGCGCGCTGGGCCCCAGCACGCGGGGCCTTTGGCAGCGAGCGAGCGCACCCGTTTTCGGAGAAGGAGATGCCGCTGATGCGGCCCTCGTGGCCATCAAACTTGGCCACGTTCTGAGGAGGGGCAAGGAAAGCGTTGGGGTGAGCGCAGTGATGGCGGGCGGGGCGGCTCCAAAAGGCGCGCTGCCGCAGGCAGGCCGGCGCGTGTGCTGACAGCGGCGGGTCGATCCAACCGGGCAGGTAGTCGTGCGACCGCGGGCAGCACAACAGTGGCGCCCGCCCACCCACCTTTTGCGTGCGTGTCTCCCAGATGCGGACGGCGGCGTCGGCGGTGCCGGTGCACAGGATGAGGCCGTCTGGGTGAAGTGCCGCGCAGCTGTAGCCGCCGCCAGCCGCCGCCGCGTCGTCCGCCACCTGGCGCGGCAGGGAGGGGGGGAGGCCAGACGGTTGTAGACACACATATACGTTGTGATGCACGTCGGGACACGCGCACGCCCGCCCACAAAGAAACAGTGCCCAGAAACGCTCCAAATGCGCGCGCGTCGGCCGGCCGGCTTCCCATGTCGGGCCTCCCACCTGGGTGACGCACGCCGCCTGCGCGACGTCGTAGAAGGCCCACGTGCCGTCGGACGCCGCGGAGATGAGGTAATCCGAGGTGGGGTGCACGCACACCGACACCACGTCGCCGCTCTGCTCGCTGCAGCAGAGAAGCGGCGGGGGCAGGCGGGCGGGGGCAATGCACGTCGACGGCGGCAGCACTGCGTGATGCAGGGCGCCCGCGGCAGGGGAGCGGGGCAGCCAGGGGCAGCTCACGAGCACCACAGCGTGTCAGGTTGGCAGCCCAGCCCAGCCCAGCCCAGCACCGCACCGCCCAGCCCAGCCCAGCGCGGCGTGCGCACCTGAAGGTGTGGGCGCAGGCGTAACTGTCGCCCTCTGCGCGCCACAGCTTGGTGGTCTTGTCGGCGGACCCAGAGGCCAGCACCTCTTGGCTGCCCACAAACTTGACGTCTGTCGACAGGCGGGCAAGGGGCAAGGGGAGGCGGGCGGGTGACAGGGGGGCCAGTCACCTTCCGACGCGTCCATCAACCCGCTCCCAACCCCTCGTGAGCCTGGCTTTCAACAGCCCTGCTCTCTCCCTCTCGAGAGCCACACATCTTGTGTGTGATCTTGTGTATGATCTCGCGTATGATCTTGTGTATGCTCTATGCTGCGCCGCACTCACCGTACACCTTCTTGGTGTGGCCGCTCAGCGTGGCCAGCACCCGCTCAGCGCCGCGGTCGTACAGCTGCACGCTGGCGTCGGCGCCGGCTGTGGCCACCACAGACTCCCCCGCAGGGGACAGGTCCAGGGCAAGGATGCCGCCCTGCAGGGTGGGGGGTGGGGGGGGGGGCGCACGTGAGACTTGGGAGTCGCTGCGACGCTCCCCGCTGACGCATGGGCACTGATGCAGATATGGTGCATGGCAGGCGTGCAGCGGTGGCGTCGTGCCCACGCGCCAGGCATGTCGCGCCCCGCTCGTCCCTCCTTGTATCCACGCCCCCCCCCCCCCCCCGCACCTTGCTGGTCTTGTGCAGCGGGTGCGTGCTCTGCAGCTCGTAAGCAGCAATGTCCTCCGGGGCGGCCACTGCACCGGCGGCGGGGGGGAATCAAGCAAACAAACAACGCGGTTGATTGATTGCCTGGTTGATCGAGTGCCTGGATCGATTCTCCAACAACCATTCATTGAATCAGCCGAGGTCGGTGCGGCTGCGCTGCCAGGCGCGCCTGCGCGACGGCGCAGCGCAGCACGCCTGCACGACGCAGCGCCGCTCGCCCCGGGAGCACCCACCGGTGCCGCTGACCGCGCGCTTCTTGCGCCCCTTGGACAGGTCGTTGCTGCAGGCGGTCAGCTTGTCGGCAATGTCGGGGGTCAGGCCCGCCTTGGGCTTCTTGCCGGCGGGACCCTCGGCCTCCTCGGCGCCGCGCTTGGCGCCGCCGGCCTGGCGACGGCGGGGTGGGGGAGAGGCGGGCGGCGGGCATTGTGGGCTCAGCGTTGTGGCCACAGCAGCTGACTGCTTGTTGGCAAGCTCCAGAGAGTGCCAGCGGCGGCCAAACCCTGGCGACGTAGCATGGACAGCAGGCAGGCAGGCAGGCAGGGAGGCAGGCGGGCGGGGAGGCGGGCGGGCGTAGGACTTGTGGCACCCATCACTGAAGAGCACTGGCGGCAGCAGCACAGGCCTTGCGTTCGCCCTGTGCTCTCACCTCGGGCAGCGCGCGCTGCGCCACCTCTAGCTGCTGCCGGTAGCCGTCGCGCTCGCGCATGAGCCGCGCAATCACGCGGCACGCGGCATCGTGCTGGTACAGCGCGTGGCTCAGCTCCTGCCGCACCGTGTTGAGGCTCTGCCGCAGCTGGTGCACCTCCAGCATGGTGCTGTCCCACTCCTGCAGGCAGCGGGGAGAGCGCGGCGCGGGGCGGGCAGGGCGGGGGGTGAAGGCGAGCGCGCCGGCCTCCCTCGTGCCCTGCCTGCCGTGCGGGCCCCGCGGGCCCCTGGCAGAACCCAGCCGGCTGCCTCCCCCCTCAGCACCAGGGGCCCAGCCGAGGAGACCCACATTCTGGAAGAGGGAGAGGAGGCCTGGGATGGAGGTGGCGGGGGTGGGGCGCGGCTTGACCACCTGGCTGGTGGTCAGCTCAAGCAGGTCGTCCTCGCTCAGCGCCTCGCTGGTCACAGGGTCGCGACCCGTCTCCTGCGGCAGGTCGGGGCGCAGCGCGGGTAGGGGCACACCAGCCGGTGGTGCTGGCACGCACGTCCTGCTTGCCTTGCAGTGGCACGCGGCGGCGGCGGCGGCCGCCAGGGCAGCACCTGCAGCCGTGCCATCCTGCATGCATGCTGCATGCACACTCCTGCTTCCCTGCGCTCTCTAATCTGGGGGCCAGCCTCAATTGTGCACGCCCGCAGCCCCGTGGGCCCAGGCGGCGCCGTGCCGCCGCCGCCGCCGCCGCTCGCCGCCACCGCCCTTGTGCGCCTGCAAAGCTCTCGGCGCCGTGCCCAACGCTGCTCCCTCGCTCCCTGGGCCTCGCACCTGGATGACCTTGACGATTAGGCGCTTCTCATAGAGGTGGCCGCTCTTTTTGGACACCACAGGCACCTCCGGCACGGTGCCACTGACTGCAAGGGCGTGGGAGCGCCATCGGGGCGGTCAGGCGCAGGCCAGGGGCGTGAGGCCCTCGATCACCCGCTCTTTGGAGGCCACACTCACTGGAGCACAGCATCGCGGGCACTGGCGCGCCGCCTGCGCGCTCTCAGCTGCTACGAGGAGCGTCCTCTCGACGTCACGGTCGCGCTGGGGCGGCGAGAGCGCTTGGGGGTGCTGGGCGGAGGTGATGGGCTGCAGGCGGCGCTCCGAGCGGGCCGCTGTGAGCTGCTAACTGACCGATGTGCGATGCTGGGGCCGTGAGCACACAGACAGCGCGTCGCAGTGCGCGCAGCATGGGCCCGCAGCACGCCCGGGCTCGCCCGCCCCTTCCCAGCGTCCCCGCCTGCCTCCATCCTTTCTCGGTCGGTTGGTGGACGTGTGGGTCGCAGCAATGGCGCCTCCCACGGTCCCCGAGAGCGGTGAGCGCGGCGGCTCATGCCCCGCGAGGGCGGCATGTGCGTCGAGCGCCCCTGCCGGCCGGCCGGGCGGCCCCTGATGCCCAGCACCATCCCCCATGCTGCCCGCAGTTCTCAAGAAGCGCAAGCGGGACGAGGACTGGGCCACCAAGAAGGCCGCTGCCGCCGCTGAGGCCAAGCAGGGCGCGGCTGCCAAGCGCAAGGAGATCTTCAAGCGCGCGGAGCAGTATGTGAAGGAATACCGCACGCAGGTGCGCGCTTCGGGCGGCGGCATGCCGGCTGGCGGGGCTTCGGGGGTGCTGGACGCACAGGGGGCTGGGGCATGTTGGGTGGCGAGTGATTGCGCCGTCGGCGCCGCCATCGCGGCCACCATGCCGCAGCGACGGGAGCGCCGGCGGCGGGAGCGGCGGCGGCGGGAGCGGCGGGAGCGGCGGCGCGACGGCTGGCGGCGTGTAGCGGGCAGCTGCAGCTCCAGGCAGCGATGCGCTTCCTGGCTGCATGTGCGGGCAGCCAACAAGCAGGAACAGGAGCGGGAGCAGCAGGGACCGCTTTCACAGTTTTCGTGCAAAGAAACAGCGACGGCGCGCTGTGCGGAGCTGCCAGCATTGCACAGTGGGCGTGCATCTGGCAGCATCACTGAAGCAGCTGCAGCTTCAGTGTCTGTTTGCAAGTGGGAGCGGCGCCGCACACTGCAGCGCGGCAGCAGCAGCAGCGCCAAACGCAGTGTTGCTGGCGCGATTGGCGGGAGGAGCAGCAGCGGCTCGGCAAGCCAGCACCCCAGCGGAGCCGCACGGTCGACACCAGCGCTGATGCAGCAGCAGCAGCAGCAGCAGCGGCGACGGCAGCAACAGCAGCTGCACTCACTGCACGCTGCAGCCGCCCCCGTCCTGGCAGCTGCGCGCGCCCGTCGTCAGGCACGCCGCGCCCCTGCCCCGGCCAGCCGTGTGCAGCCGTGCTCACCCTGCCTTTGTTGCTTGCTGTTTGTCGTTCCTGTGGTGTGCAGGAGGCCGACCTGATCCGTCTCAAGCGCGACGCCAAGGCAAAGGGCGGCTTCTACGTTGAGCCCGAGGCCAAGGTGGTGTTTGTGGTGAGTGCCGGGCAGCTGCCGAACGGAATGGCGGCGCCGATTGGTCTGGATTCACCGACTTTCTGCCTGTGCGGCAGGGCAGGCCTGCGGCAGGGCAGCCCTGCTGCAGCGTTCAGGTGGTCACGGCAGCGGAAGCTTGTTTTGGGAACGAGTTGGCAGCAGAGTGCCGGGCAGGCGGGCGAGCGCCGATGAGCGTGGAGCGAGCGGCGCGGGTGGCGTGCCGCAGCCAGCAGGCAGGCTGGTTTGCGCAGCGCGCGGAACGCCGCAGCTGCGCACGAGCTCTGCCGAGCAGCGGTAGCGCTGCGCAGAATGCGGGGTTGGCGGGCGTGCAGAGCACGCGACTTGGGCGCTGAGCAGCGCCGGGGCGGCGACACCCTGCGCAGCCACCCTTGTCCAGCAGCAAACAATCCACGCGGCAGCAGCGCAGCAGCGCTCCGAACCTCTGCCCCCAGCCTGCCCTGGGCACTACCCCGAACCTGCTCCGAGCCTGCCCTGGGCACTGCCTCCGTCCTGCCTGCGCAGATCCGCATCCGCGGTATCAACGACGTGGCCCCCAAGACGAAGAAGATCCTGCAGCTGCTGCGCCTGCGCCAGATCAACACCGGCGTGTTCCTCAAGGTCCGTGGCTGGCCCTGGTTCTGCCTTGGTGTGATCCTTCTTGCGTTGCCAACGGCCGGGCAGTCGGCAGGCATGTGTGTGTGGTTTGGCAGGCGCTTGCCTGCGCCGGATCAACACTGGCGTAGTGCTCCCCAGGAGTGCGTGGCGGGCGCCGACAGGCGGGCCGCAGCGAGTGCTAGCAGGCGGCAGCGGCAGCGGCGGCGGCGGCGCCAGGCGAGGAAGCCCGCGGGGGGCCGGGCGCCGGCAGGCCGCCGGCGGCTGCGGCTGCGCTGCCGACCGCGGAGGCTCGTTGCCCCGCTCGGTACACCAGCTCGAGCCATTCCAACTGTTCCCGCCTCTCTGCCCGCCCCTCGGTCTGAGCAGGTGAACAAGGCGACCATGAGCATGCTGCAGCGGGTGGAGCCTTACGTGGCGTACGGCTACCCCAACCTCAAGACCGTCAAGGTGCGACTGGCAGCTTCCAGGCAGCCGCGTGACAGCTTCTGGCGAGGTGCCTCGGGCAGCAGGCAGGCATGGACTGCGTGTGTGCATGACCTCCGTGCACAGGGGTAGTGCGCACGACCGCCACGGTGGCCGCCGCGTGCCCCGCTGCCTGCTAGCCCCATGAACCGTCTCCACTGATTGTTTGTGCGATCTTGCTGTCCATTCGTTCCTTCTGAGTAGGAGCTGATCTTCAAGCGCGGCTTCGGCAAGGTCAACAAGAGCCGCATCCCGCTGACCGACAACTCGGTTGTGGAGGGCACCCTGGGCGGCCACGGCATCATCTGCGTGGAGGACCTGGTGCACGAGATCTACACCGCCGGCCCCTCCTTCAAGCAGGTGCGCATGCAGCGCGCGGCGAGCGCCAGAACGAAGCTTCGCGCGGGCGGGGGCGGGGAACCCTGCAGGCGCCCTGGTTCCCACGGTTGCTTCACCATCTTGGAGCAACCCCCGCGCAGCTCGCAGCGGCGCGGCGCCGGCGGCCCAGCGCCGCGCCGCCCTCAATTCGCGGCCACAGCCCTCTCCGTGCACCCTTCTCCGTGCACCCCTGCCGACTAAACCCAAACGTGTCTTTGCCACGCCACGCCCCCTCTCGGCGCAGGCCAACAACTTCCTGTGGCCCTTCAAGCTGTCCAGCCCCAAGGGCGGCATCGACAAGAAGCGCCTGCACTACATTGAGGGTGGCCAGGTGCGCCGGCGGCGCGTGCCGCTGCCTGCTGCGCCCGCTGCCGCCCGCCGCGCGTCGGCGCCGACGCCGCGGCCGCCGGCGCCGCCCGCCTCGCCGCGCTGCTGCCGTCGTGCCGCTGCCGCTCAGCCAGTCGTCCCGACCCGCGTCCGCCTCGTGCGTTCCCTCCTATGCGCTCCCTCGGATTTCCCCACTTATTATGGCTTTTAATTTTCTTCTTCTTCTTCTGCTCCTGCAGGCCGGCAACCGCGGCGAGTACATCAACAACCTGGTGCGCACCATGAACTGAGCCCGCTGCGCCCGCTGCGCACGCTGAGCCCACCCGCTGTGAGCTCGCTTGTCAACGAGTAGCGGCCCGCCGGCGCCGCGCCGGCGGCTGCACGCTGCCCCCGTCCCGGATTAAGAGGATGCATCCCCCCCCCCCGGATGTAAACAGCCCGCGAAAGAGCAGAGCAGGGAGGAACAGCGAAAGAGCAGAGCAGGGAGGGGCCAGAGGGAGCAGGGCAGGGAGAGCAGGGCAGGAGAAGCCCTTTGCTTGGGAGGGCAGGCCACGAGCGGAGCGCTGGGTTGCGAGGGGCCTGCACGCGGTGTTGCAGGCAGAGGGAGCTGGCGCTGGCTGGATGCGGTTGCCTGTTTGAAGCTTCACAGGGCTGCAGAGAGCACAGGCAGCTGTGCAGCGGGCAGGACATGTCAGGCAGGCAACGCCTTATGGCATGCAGAGGGGCTACCTGGGGTGATGCAGTGAGCGAGGCATAGGTACAGGAGGGCGCACTCCAAACGCTCGGCTCGCACAGGCAAGTGCGACAGGTGGGCAGGCCAAAGGGCGGGCTTTGGGTGGGAGCGGTGCACTCAACCACCCAGCGAGCAGTCGTCCTGAATGAGGAAGGCAGGAGGCTGCGTGCGGGCGTGCACGAGGCGGTAAGCGGCGGCGCCAGCCTCAACGGCCTGCGCGCACCCGCACACTGGTTCGAGCGCGCCGCTGGTTGCATGGTCTGCACAAGACTTGAGGGGGCGCGTCCCCAGGCCAGCCACCAGCAGGCTGCACGACTGCCCTGCCCTGAACGCGGGGGAGCATGCCAGGCGGGACCTGCTGCCGTCGCAAAAGATGCAGTAGCACGTGCCAGCGGCACTTTGCCGTGCCGGCTGCGGCGGCGCCCAGGAAGACCGCCGAGGTGGCGGCCAGCAGCAGGGCCGGCAGGAGCGGGGCGGTGCGGGCCATTGGCGGCGTCGACGGGTGGGGCTGGAGGCGTGGGAGGTTTGGCGGGCTGCAGAGGGGTCGAGGTGGGCGGGCAGCATGGGTGTGGCTGCTATGAGAGCGGGCAGGCAGGCGAAAGTGGGCGCCCAGACGGCGTGCGCGGCGACTGCGTGCTGCTTAGCGGGGACGACGTGTGCGCAGCTGCGCCTCGGACACTGCTCGGAACCGAAGCAGTCACCTGCTGGCAGCCTTGGAGGCTCGTGGGTGGCCCCGAGGGATGAGGGGTCTGCAGCGCAGGTGGGGGAGAGCAAGGCTTGAGCCCCCTCAACTGAGCGCGCCCGGTGTGTGGCAACCGACGGCCGTGCGGGCACAGCCAGCGACGTCTGCGCACGCACATGTGGATAGAAGATGCACGGACGGGAAGGCCGCGGGTCAAGAGGTGGAAAGCGTGCGGATCAGGCTGCAGGGGAGGAGGGGGGGGCCGACGCTGCCAGCAAGCGTGCTGTGCATGGCTTGGTGAGGCGCATGGGGTGCCGACCTTCACCTCCTCGCTCGTGCTGGCTTTCCCAAGCTCCCACTAGCATCCGCTAGCTCTTCAGCGACCGTGAGCTCGGTGCCACGCCCCACCCGGGCAACAGTGCCCGCGTTCGCGCCCCCCTCGCTCCTGCTCGGCTCAGGCCATTAGGAGCCTTTTTAAAGTGCCTGCAAGGATGAGCGGAGGCGCGCAGAAGAAGAAAATAACCATTGCGAGGGTGCGAGAACGTCTCGCCGCTGGGCGGTCAGCCTGCCACTTCGCGAGTGACCCGCGGTTGAGCGCAGCGTGCTGCCTTTGCTGGGCTTGACGGCCGCGCCGCGCAGCTGTCGGTGCTGCGTCAGGCGGCGCCGGCGGGAGCCGCGCGGCGGCGCAACCGGCAGCCGCACGCCGGCTGCTCGCCCACCCTCCTGCCCGCCCTCCCTGCAGGTCTGCATCTTCTGCGGCGCCACCTCCACCTGCTTCTGGCGCCGCGCAGACAATGGACAGGGCTACATCTGCAACGCCTGCGGTAGGTGGCGGTGCTGGGCCCCAGGCAGGAGCGGGTCCTTGTCCTTGCAGCTGCCGCCTTGCAGAGAGAGGTTTAACAGTTGAGAAGAATAGTCGCAAGCTTTGCATGCCTGAAGGACAGGGAAGCTGCGTACCTGACGCCACTCTCCCGTATAGCCTCTTTGGTTTACGCATGTCATCCACCCCGTCCCCGCCACCCTCGCAGGCTGCAAGCGGCGGCGTGACCGGCTCAAGCGCGGTGAGAGCGGCTCCGCGCCGCCGCCGCCGCCTGCGGTGGGCCCCCGCGTGCCCGTGCCCTGGCAGATGGCGGCGATGCTGCAGTTCATGCAGCAGCAGTCGGCGTCGGCGGCAGCAGCAGCAGGCGGCGCCGCGGCAGCGCCCGCGCCCGGCGCCGCTGCCCCAGCCGCTGCGCCAGCCGGCCTGACGCCTGCGGTGCTGGAGGCGGCGCAGCAGGCTGCGCGGCAGGCAGCTCTGGCCATGCAGGCGCAGCGCCAGGCAGCCGGGGCCCCAGAGCCGCCGCCGCACCAGACGCATGCGCAGCAGCAAGGACAGGAGGCACAGCAGGCACAGCAGCAAGAGGAGGCAAAGCAAACGCTGGAGACGGGGCAGGCAGACGGCGAGGAGGCCAAACCTGCTGCGCCTGCCGCGCCGCCGCCTGGGGCGCCCCCTGGGGTGCTGCCCGGCCCGCGGCCTGGCATGCTGATGATGCCGATGCTGGTGTCTGTGCCCGTGCCGGCTGCTGGGGCGCCGCTGCAGCAGCTGCTGGCCGCGCAGCAGCAGCAGCGGCAACAGGCGGCGCTGCAGCAGGCGCTGGCTGCCGTTGCGCGGCAAGAGCAGGCCGGCAAGCAGCAGCAGAGTGCGGCGCAGCAGTGGCTGCAGGAGCACATGCAGGAGGCGCAGGCGCAGCGCCAGCAGCAGCAGGACGTGGTGCAGCAGTGGCTGCAGGCGCACACGCTGGAGGCGCAGCACCAGCACCAGCACCAGCACCAGCAGCTGGGGAGCGGTGGTTCGCTTGGACAAGCGGGGCTGCCGTCGCCGGAGGGCAAGCAGCGGCAGCTCACCGCCGAGGATCTCATATCCGACCTGCAGCAGGCGCCGCCGCCTGTTGTGCAGGCGGTGCCGGTAGCAGCAGCAGAGGCAGCGGTGAAGGACGAGCCGAGGGAGCAGGCGGCGCAGCAGCTGGCAGCACAGCAGCAGCTGCAGGCAGTGCTGCCGCCGTTTGTGCAGCAGCAGCTGCTACAGCTGGCTGCTCAGCAGGCAGCGCAGCACCTGCACCTACAGCAGCAGCAGCAGCGGCAGCAGCAGCAGCAGCGGGAGCGGGAGCGGCAGCAGCAGGCCACAGCACCCCCTGCCAGCGTGCCGGTCGGCTTCAAGCGGCCTCGGGAGGAGTCGCTGTCAGAACCAGAAAACGTCGCACCGGCGCCCCAGCAGCAGCAGCAGCCAGACAGCGCGTCTGTCTCCGCAGCCACCATCGCGGCCGCCATCATGGCAGCCGTGACGAGCGGGGCGCCGCCGCCGGCCAAGCGCGCCAGCACCGGCGGCGGGCGCGGGCGTGGCCGCAGCGGGCGCGGGCGGAGCAGCCGGCAGGCCACAGAGGACGAGGAGGGAGCCGTGGATCTGGCCATCGCAGCCCCTTTGCTGGCCCTGGCTGCAGCGCTAGACCCCAGCTTCTCCCCGGCATGCGGCGGCGGCGCTGGCCCGCCTGAGCAGGCAGCGCCCGCGGAGGCGGCGTCGCCCGCCAAGGGCGGCGGCGGCGGCGACAGCCGCGCGCCAACCCCCATCGGCCGCGCGCGCACCCGCACCGCCGAGCTGGAGGCACTGCTCGCGCCAGACGCCGCGGTGTGGGGCATCGCGCAGGCGCTGCGTGCGCAGCAGTCGACCGGTCGCTGACGAGGGCAGCATGCTTGCAGGCAGAGTAATCACAAGTCACGTGCCTTGCGTAATCTGTAATGCATTGCAAATTCTTGATGGTGGCGAGGCACGACAGGCGGGGAATGAGAAGCACAGGCTCGCTCATGCGCACGCGTGCTGAGCGGCGCCAGGCGGCGAACCGCGCGCTGCCGCTCTTGAGGCGCCATCCAGCCTCGGCAGCGCGAGTCGCTGCTTCCCTGCCTCAGTCATCGACCTCTCTACCTCGACATGGCCGCCGTTGCACCGCCAAGAAAAGCCTCCCCCAGCACTCGCGCTTCTTCACCGCCCTGCCCACGGGCGACGCCCCCGCCGCCTTAGAGCTGGTCGAAGGCCCAGGCGAGCGAGCACTGGAACACACCGGCCCGCACGGCTTGTCCAGTGTAGTCACTCAATGCAGTGTGTCACAGCCCTTGGAAGCAATCCGGCCCGCACATGCGCATGCGTGCAGCCTGCCTCACCTGCCACGTCGCCGGCTTGCCCCTGCCCGCCTGTCCTCACCTCTGGCCCACCAGCGGCGCCAGCTGCTGGTGGCGGTCGGAAGCAGGGGCGGACATGCGACGGGGGCTCCTTGCGGCGGTGGGCAGCCACGATGTGAAGCCAGGTGCGCTGGCAGACCTGCTAGCGCTGCGTCCTCCACTGGACACCTGCACCACCACCGTTTATCTCAACGAATGCTGAAGAGGTACAGCTGCAAGGAAAAGGAAAGGGTCGCGACGCTGCGCACGCCTGCCATCACTGCACCATGCGACTAATTCCCCGTCGGCACTTCATGCCCTCAGTGACCTTGCGCACTGCCCCACGCTTCCGCCCATCAAGTCCTGCTCCCCAGGGCCTTTGCATGGTAAACGTCAGCCGATTCTGCAGGCCTGCCTTCTGGAGCATCGCAACACCTCTGCAGCAGGCTGGGTCGGGTTGGCCAGTCCTCCCTGCCCTGTCTCTCTGGCCGAGTACTTGTCTGAAGAATAAATCAACAACAGCGGAAGCGACCCCGGGCGGAGTGCAGTGCTGCTGGAGGGATGGAGGGAGGGAGGGGAGAGGAGAGCGCGCAAGGGGTGCCGGGCAGGCGCAGGGGCCGCTGGACAACGGGCAGAACTGGAAAGGGGCGGAGTGTGCTTCAGCATGCCTCGCGACGCGTGAGAGCAGGTGGGCGGGGTGCGGTGATCGGTGCAGGGTGGGGCGGGTGCCGGTGTGGCGACGGTAGGAGAAGGAGAACAGAAGGAGGGGCTTGGCGTGGCTCCAGAAAGCAGTGCGGTGGCCTGACCCTGGGACGATGTACCTTGGGGTGGAGAATCGATGGGGGTGGGTGGGTGGGGTGGTGGGGTGGTGGGGGGTGGTGTGGCGGTGGGGGGTGAGGGGTGGTGGGGGTGGGGTGTGTGTGTGGTGGTGGGGGTGGGTGGGTGGGTGGGCGGTGGGCGTGTGTGTGTGTGTGTATGTGGGGGGGTGCGGGGGGTGGGGGTGGGGGGGTGGGTGGGGTGTGGGGGGGGGGGGGGGGCGCGCGCGCGCGCGGCAGGCAGGGAAGCGTGTGAAGGGCGAGGATGGTGAAGAGGGGAGGGAGGGTGGGAGGGGCCCGTGACAGAAATGATGGGGGGGAGGACGCGGTGGGGCGGCGGGGGGCGGGGGAGGGGGGGGGGGGGCCTGTGTGCCGGAGCAGGCGCGGTTCAGTTTGGCGGTGCACGCTGGCCAGCTAGGAAGGGACAAAATGAGAGGAGTGGAGGGGACGGAGCCAGTGGGGTGGAAAGCCGGTGCTAAGAGGCCTGCGCAAAGGTGACGATGGGCGTGGGTGATGCTTGGGTACGAGGTGTGTGTGTGTGTGTGTGTGTGTGTGTGTGTGTGTGTGTGTGTGTGTGTGTGTGTGTGTGTGTGTGTGTGTGTGTGTGTGTGTGTGTGTGTGTGTGTGTGTGTGTGTGTGTGGGGGGGGGGGGGGGGGGGGGACCAGGGAGCACCAGGGATGGTGGGCAGGGCGACAGCTGGGGAGGTAGAAAGAGCAGCTTAATTAGAATAGGAGAATAGGAGAAGGGAGGGGGTGAGGGGGGGGAGCAGTACAGTGCGCTTCCAATTCGTGCCAAGGCAAGGGAGAGGACGGGAGGGAGCAAGGGAGAGGACGGGAGGGAGTGGGTGAGAGGGCGGGCGGGCCAGGGCAGGGCCAGGACACGTCAAGCGTCCAAGACAGACAGGCGAGGCGCCTCTGCATCCGCCTCGCCGCCGTCGGCGCCGGGGGCCGCCGCCTGCGGCGCCTCAGCGCTGGCGCTGCCCTCCTGCTGCGCCTGCTGCAGCAGCGGCTGGTGGGGCAGCATCGCCACGGACAGCTCTTCCTGGGCACAGAGGGACGCAGAGCGTGGGGGGGACCGGTGCTGCGGCGACGGCGACGCTGCCTGCTGCTGCTGCGCCTGCTGCAGCGGCGTCGGGCTCCGGCTGGGCGCCTGGGGCGCCGCCGGCCGCTGCGTCGCGCCGGCCGCTGCCGCCTGCACGTCGCTCTCATGCTGCTGCTGCTGCTGCTGCTGCTGCTGCTGCTGCTGCTGCTGGTCTGCCGCCAGCTGCTCCTGCAGCTGCCCGATGCGCGCCTGCGCGAGCAGCAGCGCGCGCTGCCGCTGCTGCTGCTGCCGCTGCTCCATGCGCTGCTGCAGGCTGTGCACGGCCGACATGCGGGCGAGGAAGGCGGCGGCCATTGAATTGGCGGCGTCCGCGTCGCCGCCACCTGGCGCCAGCGAGGGTCCAGCCAGCAAGGAGGGGCCGCCGGCAGGCAAGGGAGGCGTGTGTGCCACATCCCTCTCGCTTGGCGTGATGGGCGTGAGCCCGGTGCCGCCGCTGCACTCCAGCAGCGAGGCAGCCGCGGCTGCGGCTTCGCCGGCGCTGGCGCCGCCGCCCGCCGCAAGCGGCAGGCGCAGCCCCAACGGCAGGCCTCCCGCCCGAATGCGCTTGTGCAGCTGCGCAAGCATGGCCTCCCGCCAGCTCTGGCCACTGGCTCCGGCCACGCACGCTGGAGACTTGAGCTCCCCGCGCCAGCCAGCCTCACCTAAGGCCTGGCGCCAGCCGGCCTCGCCGCTGCCCGGCTGCACGCCGGCGCCGCCGCCCGCGCCGTCCACGCCGCCACCGCGCTCGCCGCCTGCGGCTGCTGGCGCCACCTGCCAGCGCTGGTGCTGCTGCAGCTCCTGCAACTGCTGCGACGGGGCGCCCGGCGGCGTGCCGCCTGCGGACGAGGGCCGCCGCCGCTGCTGCTGCTGCTGCTGCTCGGCTGGATTGCTGCTCGGGCCCTCCTTCCTCAGCCCGCCCAGCCTGCTGAGCAGCTGGCTCAGCTCTGCGCCGCCTCGCTGAGGCAGGCCTCCGCTGCTCTGCGCCCTGCCGGCGCCGCCACCGCCGCCGGCGTTGGTGGGCGGCGCCGGCAGGGCGCAGAGCAGCCGGGTGGGCGGCGCGCCCCCAGGCTGCGCCTGCCGCGCAGCCGCCAGCTGCCCCTCGATGCGGGAAATTTCCTGCCGCAGGCCGCCGATCAGCTGCACCAGGGCGGAGCTCTCAGAGGGAGGGAGGTCACCGATGCCGCCGCCGCCGCCGCCGGGGGCGTGCTGCTGCGCCTGCTGCTCCGCCGCCAGCCGTGCCTGCTGCTCCTGCAGGCGCCGCAGCTGCTCCTGCAGGCGCCGCAGCTGCTCCTGCCGGCCGCGCTGCTCCTCCTCGGCGCGGAGTGCCGCCAGCTGGGCCTGCAGGTGAAGATTGAGGGGCGTTTGTCGGCGGCCGTGAGTTGCCCTGCTGGGGTGGCGCCTTGTGCTGTGGCGAGGCGGTGGCTGCTCGACCTGCTGCAGCTCTTCATGCAACCCGTCGAGTTGGCATTCCAGCAATCTGCAAGTCGGCAGCCAGAAGGCCACATCCGGCTGCTGGCTACGTACGTCATCAAGCGAGCCCCCTCCCTGCCCACCCACCCCCTCCGATCCCCACCTGCAGCACGCGCTCCCGCTCCCGCGCCCTGTCCTCCTGCTGCTGCGCCTGCTGCGCCAGCAGCCGCTCCTGCTGCGCCTCCACGCTGCTGATTTCCTGGCGCAGGCTGGCGATGACCCTGCTCAGGGCCATGCTCTGCTCCTCCAGCTGCCGTTGCTGCGGGTCGGGAGGGGTGCGGCGGCGCGCGAGGGCGTCGGCGGCGGCGCAGGCGGCGCGTGCCCTGCTTCCCTTCCGGGGCACCCCTTGCGCCCCCGGCCGGCGCTGCCCTGCGCCTGCCTCGCAACCCCTTGCTCCACATTGCCCCGGCGCAGAAGCTTCCCTGCATGTGCCTCCGCCGGGAGCGGGAGGCGAGGCGGCTGCTCCCGGAGCGCGAAGCTGCGGTGCGCCAGGCGCAGCGGCGAGCACCAGACGGGCAGGCGTAACATGCAACCTGATCACACGCACCTGCGCGTCGGGTTGCCCCAAGCCGACCGGCCCAGCACCAGGGCCGCCAGCAGGGCTCATAAGGGGCGCCAGCGGCGAGTCCAGGGCCCACCAGCTGCTGCTGCTGTTGGGCAGCGCGTCGCTGCTGCCGCTGCCGCCGCCGCTGCCGCCGCTGCCGGGCTGCGCCGGCGACGGCAGCGACAGCCCCGCGGCCATGAGCAGCGAAGACGAGGGGAGCAGCGCGCTGCCGCCGCCGCCGATGCTGGGCTGCCCAGAGGAGCCCAGGAAGACCGGGGGCTGCTGCGCCGCCTGCTGCGCCGCCTGCTGCGCCGCCGCGCCTGCTGCGCCGCGCGCGGCGGCGGACGCCCCGCCGGGCAGCCAGCTCCGCGGCGGCGAGCTGGCGCCGCTGCTGCGGGCGCCCAGCGAGGCGGTGAGGGGCATCATGCCGGCGGAACCCCTCCCGCCAAAGGCGCCGCCGCCGTAGCCGGGCAGCAGCAGGCGGTCGAGCAGGTCGGAGGCCGCCACGTCGGAGCCTGCAACAAATCAGCCAACCAATGAATCAATGAATCAATCAATGAATCAATGAATCAGGCAGGCAGGCAGGCAGGCAGGCAGGCAGGCAGGCAGGCAGGCAATCAATCGAGCGAGCAAGCAAGCAAGCAAGCAAGCAAGCAAGCAAGCAAGCAAGCAAGCAAGCAAGCAAGCAAGCAAGCAAGCAAGCAAGCAAGCAAGCAAGCAAGCAAGCAAGCAAGC
The DNA here is from genome assembly GCA_002245815.2 of Micractinium conductrix. Lineage (NCBI taxonomy): Eukaryota > Viridiplantae > Chlorophyta > Trebouxiophyceae > Chlorellales > Chlorellaceae > Micractinium > Micractinium conductrix. Next base: position 2,200,294 of record LHPF02000004.1, read on the forward strand.
AAGCAAGCAAGCAAGCAAGCAAGCAAGCAAGCAAGCAAGCAAGCAAGCAAGCAAGCAAGCAAGCAAGCAAGCAAGCAAGCAAGCAACAAGCCGTCAGCGTCCACAACAGCGGCAGCACACCGCTCCCCTGCAGGCACCGCTCACCAGCAGCCGAAGCCATAGGATAGAGTGAGTTGAGCTGCAGCAGGCGGTCAGCGTTGCTGCCGCCGCGCGCCGCCTGCCCCGCCCGCGCCGCCGCCCGCGCCGCCGCCTGCGCCGCCTGCTGCGCCGCCGCGTCGCCGCCGTACTGGCGGAGCAGCTGCTCCCTCCGAGCCTCCAGCAAGGCTTGCTGCACCTCGGCGGCCATGCCGGGCGGGGGCAGGCCGCCCGACTGCAGCGCATCCAGCAGCGAAGAGAAGCCGCCTGCATGCGTTGGGTGGGAGATGGAGGCAGGTGCACGTTTTGAGGCAGGGCACGGCCACCTGCATCTGGGGGTGCCGCCGATGGCAGCTGGCGGCGGACCTCTACTCCTGCCTGCCGGCAGCGTGGGAACGTGGGCGAGCGCCTAGGTGCGGGACGGGGGCAAGCAGGCGGGGCGTGAAGGCACTGCACCGCGCCTGCTGCCAAAACGGCGCAGACGCAGGCACCGCCGTCCCCCCCTCCCGCCTTCCGCAGTCCCCTTCCACCCACCCACCGGCTGGCTGCTGCTGCTGGGGCATGCCCCGGCCTGCCTCCGCCTCCACCTTCACTTCCAGCAGCTGCTGCTGCAGCTGCTGCGACTGCTGGGCTTGCGCCGCCTCCTGCGCCGCCTGCCACGCCGCCGCCTGCTGCTGCTGCTGCTGCGTGACGGACGACGGGGCTGTGGGGGGGGGCTGGAACCGCGCGAAGCTGGGCGCCGCGGGGCCCGCCGGCCCCCCCCAGCCGGTGGTCACCGGGGGGCGGGCGCCTGTCGCCAGCAGGTCCTGCACCTGCGCGTACGCCGCCTGCTGCTGCTGCTGCTGATCCTGCCAGGGCTGCGCCTGCGGCAGCACCTCGTCGGGGTGCCACGGCGCCGGCGCCGGCGGCGCGGGCGCGGCCGGCGGCTGCTGCTGCTGCTGCCGGTCCACCTTCTGTCGCTTGTTGTGGCCGGCTGCAGGAGGCAGGGGGGGCAGCACTTCAGGCAGGCAACAAGCGCGCAGGCATGCAACACTGGGCGGGCAGGCAGGTAGGCAGGCAGGCAGGAGGCTCCAACCCTGCGGCGCCGCTGGGTGCCCACGCATGCGGGCGCGCACCCGCGTCCGTGGGCGCGGCGCCCCGGCTGCTCTCCTCCTCCGTATCACTGCCGCTGCCAGCCTCCCCCTCGTCCTCCGTGGTGCCGGTGCTGCAAGAGTAGTCTCGGTGGGCGGCGTGCTTGCCGCCACGCCGCCGCCGACCCTCCTGCGCAGGCGGGGGGGGGGGACCACATCGAGGCAGGAGCGGCTTTGGTGGGTATGAATGATGACCAATCACGCGGCGCCAAGGTGCCCTGGGCGCGTCTCGTCGTCAGTGCGGCGGCGGCTGGTGCAGGCAGGCGGCGAGTGCCGGCGCGCGGAGCGTGGCAGCAGCACAAGCCACACGTGGTGCCAGCAGGCAGGAGGCACAGGGCTCACCCGCTGCTGCTTGAGCAGCTGGCGATAGGGCCACTTCTTCAGCCCAAACCGGCGGCACAGGCGCTTGAAAATGGTCTGCAAATGGTTGGGGGCGGGGGGGCGGGGGGGTGGGCGGGCGCGTCGGGGCGCCGGTACCTCCCAAACCAGGGGCAGGGGTTGCCTGAGTCGATCGTTCAACAGGCGGCAAGTAACTGCATGCTGGCTTTGTCTGCGAGTGCGAGTTGGGGCGAGCGGGGCACGAGGCAGGTGGGAGCTGTAGGGAAGCCGGAGAGGAGGCGCGTGGACGCCCGGCTGCGCGGAAGGGTCACGCGGGGGTGAGCACCCGGGTTTGGCCTGCAGGCCAACCCTTGCTCGCTGCCGGGGAGACGCCTGCAGGCGCGGCTGGCGCAGCCTCAGGCAAGCGAGAGTGGCGGCTGCTGCTGCCCCGGTGGTACCACCGCTCCTGGCCCCACCCAACACCTATTACAGTACCGCGGGGGCGGTGTGTGTGTCGGGGGGGGGGGGAGGGGGGCGCGCGCAGCCGCAGGGAGCAGCCTGGGAGCGAAGCTGGTGGGCCGCACGCCCCGTCCGCTCAAGCTGACGCTGTAGCAAGGCCGAGAGGGACGCTGCGGCACGCCGCCGGGCGCGCCCCTGGGCAGCCCCCTGGCCGCAGCCTCCGCCGGTCCCCGCCCCAACCCGTCAAGACCGAGAGAGGCGCATGCAGCCCCCCAGGTGCTGCCCGGAAGCTTACCAGTCCGACTCCTAGCGACTCGGCAGCTTTCTGGCTTGGCTGCAGGCAGGGAGCAAGGGGGGGGGGGGGAGGGGGGGCGGAGGGGCCGGGGCGGTTGGGTTGGGCTGGCATGGGCGCTGCGGGGCGGCGACGCGGGCGATGCATGCGGTCGCGACGGTCGGGCGCGCCGCTCGGCCGCCTGCGCCCGGGCAACTAGTCACGCTGTGTCAGCTGTGGGACACCGCAAACCCAAGGCCTCCTGGCTGGATGGATGGCAGCTCTCGGCACGGCGGCAAGCTTGCCCGCCCGCCGAGCAGCACCCACCATCGTAAACTTATTTTGAAGGTCCTCGAATGTTATGTCTGCGGTGTAGACGCCTGCAAGAAGCAGGCAGTAAGTTCTCGTGGAGTTGGTTGGAGCGGTCGGTTGGCGGCTTGTTGAAGCGGCGGCGGCGGAAGCGCGGGCAGCCCGGCGGGTGGGTTACCCCTGCCTCTGTCGCGCTCGCAAGGCTCCTCCAGACCTCCTGCCCGCAATGTGCGAGCCAAACGAGATCAGCAGCGCCCAAGGGGAGGGCGCGAGGCGGAGGCGGCAGTACCCTCGACTGCCCCCTCGCAAGACTCACCAGCCTTTGTGCGCTTGCGACATGATGCGCTGTGCAACGATTGCGCTTGCTCTGCAGGCGCAGGGACAACCTTCGGGGCTCCCGGCGGCTCCATCGTGCTCGCCGGCGAGCCCGCTCACACAGGGCCGGCTGGTGAGCCGACAGAGCGACGGGAGCGGGCGAGCCGAGTTCAGCGCCCAAAGGCTGCGGGCTGCGGGTGTTGGGGGCCGCGGTCCTGGGCTGCTGAAGGCGCCTGGCGACGACTGGAGAGCGTGGGAGTGATTGCAGGGCTGGAGGCCCGTTGCAGCAAGCTTGGGTCGAGCTTAGCTTCCTCGTGACCCACGGCGAAAGCTCGCCAGGAATGTGGCCGCTGGCGATGAGCGCTCTGTTCTCGGTCCGTCTGTCAGTTGTGGCCAGGGCAGCGCGCCCCGTTGCCACAGAGAGTGAGTGCACCCAAATGTAGCTGGCGGCGGCGCCTGGTCAGTACGCCCCCACGTGGCCGCGTCACAGGCTGCCCCCTGGTGTGGAACCTGCCAATAACGTGCCTGCAGGGCGCAGGTGTGAGAGCAACACGCTGGCACACATGGCAGGTAACAGAGCAACCTGGGCAGCTGGGCAAACACGTGGATGGTGGATCGGTCACACCCCGCCGCCGCCCCCGTGCCGCTGCCGCGCACCCCACAATTGCATTTCTAGAGATCTCATGCGGAAGCGCCTGTTGGGCTTGCGCCATGTGCACCCCAGACTCTTGCCGCCGCCCCATCGTGTGATCCCTCGATCCGCATCCTCTAGTTACAGGACGGAGGGAGGCCTTTCAGGGCAAGACAGGGAGAGGCAGAAGCCAGCACGGGGTAGCAAAAGGCATGTGTGGGCATGCGACAGGCGCGCGGCGGCGGGGCCGCCCAAGGGGGGAAGGCATACAAGGAGGCGAGGAACAGGAGGGCCTGGAGGGAGGGGGACGTTGGTTGGGTGTTGTATCGGCTTCGCGGGAACACGAAGGGGCGAGGGTGTACACGGAGGGGACGTTGGCGTACCGCGGCGGCGGCGGGGGCTGTTGCAGCGCCCGCTACGACCGCCTGGCCAGAGCGCAAGAGGCGGCGCTGCTGTGGGGGGACCGGCCCACAACCCCCTGCAGCACAGCAGCAAGCACGCGCTGGAGCAGAGAATGGATTGGGGAAACAGATGCGGAGGCAGTGCAGGCAAGCAGGGCGCAAGGTATGGCTCGAAGGGGCGCAGGGCGCCCCGGGCAGACTGGTGAGGTGCAAGGCAGACGGGCGTGTGGCAGTGCTCTTCTCGGAGAGGGGTGAGTGGGCTGTGCGGTGCGCAGCGGGGGTGAGGAGGCGGGCGGGTGGGTGTGCCGAGGCAGGAGGAGAGGGTCAGGGTGGAGGTGCGGGAGGAAACAGGGAGACTTTTCGAGGGTGAGGGTGCTTTGTGTTTTTCGATGGGGCAGGGAGGGACAAAGAAACGTAAGGGAGTACACACAAACACAGGGCAGGGGCAGGCGCTCGCCCCGCAAAGGGGCGGGGGGCCCGCGCAGGGCAGGTTCTGGGTCGGTGGGGTGGGGTGGGGGGGGGGGCAGGAAGGGGTCTTGGTCTTGAGGCAAGGTGCACCCCTGTAAGGCGGGGGCCAAACAAGCAGACAAGGGGGTGCGGAGCAGGGGAAAGGAAGCGTGGGCCCTGCTAATAGCAAGGGTGATGCTCGGCAGGGGGGCACACCAGGTACTGGCGCGCACGCAGCGGCGCTGCTCGGGCGGCAGCGCGCCTCCGCGACAACCGCGCCACGCACGCACCCCGCGCTGCACCCTGCATCACGGCAAGTCAGTGCAGGGGGCGAGGCGTTGCTGAAGGCGTCAAGGGGGGTGGGCTGCTCGTGCCACGAGCTCGGGCCGCCGCAGGCTCACGCCACGCAGCGCGGCTGCTTGGCGGCCGGCGCAGCAACGCCCGCCTCGCCGCTGCAGCGCTGCTGTGCAGCCTGGCGCTTGCGCAGGGTCGAGGGCACAGTGGAGCCAAGCTGGTTGGTGCGCCTGCAGGGAGGGGACAGGCGTAGCAGGCGGTCCGTGAGGCGCAGCAGACTGAGGAGCACGATGCAGGCGGCCCGTGGCAGAGAGCAGCGGCCGCTGCGCTGTCGCGTGCGCATCATGCTGCGGGGTAGACGTGCTGCCGATGCCCGCACGCGAGTGCCGCAAGCCTAGAGATGAAGCTGCTTTGCCTTGCTCGACTCTCCCACGGCATTACATGGCAGCAAGTACCGCATGCGACTCAACGAGCGTGCCACAGCCCAGCCCAGGTTGGGACACAGGCTGTGCATTCGGCAGCACCCTCCGACAGCACGCTGCCGGACGGTGCACAAGGTGGGTACTGAGGACACGACTCCCCAGCGTCCATGTCGATGGACAAAGCAGTCTCGGGAACAGAACTCACCGGAAGCGAGTGCCGCAGGCGTTGCAGAGGATGGCCTTGTGCGGCGGGCCGCGGCGCCACTGCGGGCTCTCTCTGCAGAAGTCGAGCAGGTGAGGCGAGGGTGTGGGCAAGGAATCTGATCGAGGGTGTGCAGGTAGGCCATGGGATGCCTCCCAGAGCGGGCGTGCCGCCGCGCGGGCGGTCACTATATTACTATATTACGCTTGGGCTGCTTGCGGTACGTGGGTGCTGTGCAGACCGGTTGCTTGTCGCACGCCGCAGCAGCTTTGCCTTTGCCAGGGCAGGCTGGTCAGCCGCAAGGCCTGGCCGTGGCGGTTAGCTGCAGCTGGCAGGTGCAAGAGTCAGCGTGCACAGCCCAAGCGGGCGCGTGTGCGAGGCGCGCGCCCTCTGGCCGCTGCCACCAGCACCGCCTGCGTCCCCCGCCGCCGCTGCTGCAATCCCCAGGCCCGCGCAACACGCTGCAGCCCTTCCAAGGGGACTGGCCCCACTGGCGATGCGCAGGCAGGTGCGGAGCGCAAGCGCAAGGCCGGCGGCGGCAGCGGAGTGGTCGCCACCGGTCCCTTCCCGCGCCGTCCAGCCCTCCCACTCACGTCGCTCCGCAATGCGCACACAGAGGGCCGCCCTTCTTGTGCGTCTCAGCCAGCAGCTCCTGAAACGAGGGCTCCTTGGGCGGAGGCAGAGGTTGCTGCGTGGGAGCCGCGGGCTCGGGGGCCGGGGGGGCAGGCAGCGGCTCGCCCTCGATCAGCCGCTGCAGCTCCGCCGTCGAGGGGTAGCCGCAGGGTCGCCCCGCCTCGTCCACAAGACAGAGCCGAAAAAGCTGGGGCTTCGAGGACAGGGGAGCCTCTCCCTTGAGCTCGCACACTCCTTGGAAGAAGGAGGAGGAGCTGGCGTGGGGGCGGGGCGCGTCCAGGGGCGGCAGCGAGTCGAAAACGGCAAAGTCCAGCGAGTTCTGGCTACCGAAGGGCATTGTGGCGATGGGCTGGCTCGAACGGATGGAGGGAATGTGGCGTGGGGAAGGCGCGGAGGAGGAGGTGGGAGGGGACCTTCTTCTGCCGCGTGGCGGGAATGCTCGTCGAATGCCTCCCCTCTGGGAGCTCCCGGCCTGCCCTTGACGCTAGGAGGCTGGTTCCTAGGCGGCACGAGCAGCGCGCAAGTCTGCAGGGCGCAAGGAATGCCTAAGGGCAGTGCGCAAGGCGGGTGCGGGCGGACGCGCGACGGAGCAGCGGCGCCGACAGGTGCCTGCCAAGAACGTGACGCCATCGTTAGAACGTGACGCCATCAACGATGGGACTCGCAGATGGAACACGCATGCCTGCAGGCAGATGAGCAACCATCCAGGGCCAGCCTGTCTGACAGCAAAGACGCCCCCCAACCGTGCGCCGCATGCCGCACAGCCCACCCACCGACCCGCTGGGCCACGTTTCCCGCCTGCCAGCTGCCTCATAACTGACAACCCACATGACCCAGCAGCACATACTGGAACCCACAGCTACCACACAGCTGATGCCATGCCTGACCATCCTCAAGTGGTTGCAACAAAACAGGCAGAAGTTGTTGTGCACACACAAAGGGCGAAAGCCTGGCGGTTGGGTAAGTTGCATTGATCACGTCGCGGCGGGCCCAGTCAACGCCCGCGCGGTACCACCGCCAGCTGCACAGCCTCCTCCAGCGCAGCCCCGAGTCACTGGGCGCCGTGACGTGCGGCGCTGCGCTGCACCGGCCGCCTGCGCCCGCCATACCACCCTCCATCGCTTGCCAGCAGGGGCGCACAGGCCGCGCTGCTGCAGCCGCCGCTCGCGCTCCCTCCAGCGAGCGCAGCCACTCCGCTTCACTCCAACGGCGGTGGCATCTGCACCCCGCGGGCCTCGGCGCCCCCGCCCAGCCCCTCCAGCTTGTCTGCCAGCCAGGCGGGCCCGCCCTTGGCCCGCACCAGGCTCGAGGCCTGCTGGGTGGCCAGCAGCAGCGCCAGCTGCCGGCTGGCGCTGCACGGAGGGCAGGGGAGGGGGGGGGGGGATGAAGGGGGGGTGGCGTGACGTGAGCCGAGGGGATGCAGTGCAGGCCATCAAATAGTGTGGCCGGGCCGGGCGGCAGGCCGGCAGCAGGGCCTGGTGGCGTGCGAGGAGGGCCGGTGGGGCAGCCGGGGCGCAGCAAACACCCCATGCCTGCTCCCCGCACCCCCACTGCACGTCCTCCTCAACACCCAAACACCCCATGCCTGCTCCCCGCACCCCCACTGCACCCCCTCCTCACTTTGCAATCTCTATTTTCGGTTTGGCGGGGGTGCCGGAGATGTGCAGCGGCAGGCCGTGCCCGTCAGGCATGGGCGGCAGGCCGAGCACCGACAGGGCGTCGCCTGCAGGGCAGCGCAAGGGCAGGTGGGGGAGGAAGGGTAAGCAGCGGCAGGCCGAGGGCGCAGACAGTGCGTCTTGTGCACACGAAGAGGGTACGAAGGCCGCCAGGATTGAGGCAGCGTAGGGGTGCCAAGGCGGAGGGGGGATGGGGGCGCAGCAGCGCCCGCATCGCAACCACTCGTGGCATGAAACTGAGGTGATTGTGGGAAGACCACTGCGCCCCAACACAGTCACTACGAGAACGCAAACGCAAGTTCAACAGCATACAGTAGTCGATCGTCGGGGTGCCCTGCAAAACCCTGCACGCCTGGCCCTTCCTCGGCACGGGCATGTACTGCATGTTGTGCTCCTCCAGCTGAACTGACACCGATCGCACTGCCACGCCCCCTGTAGCCCTGCCCACCTGGCACGCAAAGCGTGGCGTCCAGCGACTGCGGCGGCTGCAGGGAGGCGCTGCCCCAGCTGACCAGGTGCAGGCCCTGCTTCCAGGGGCCCAGACCTGCAGGAGGGGGCGTGGGTGGGTGGGTGGGTTGGGGTTGGGGTGCCAGTGGTTGTGTTTTAGGGGGGGGGAGAGGGGGGGGGGTCAAGGCTGCGACTCGTCTGGCCAGTTGCTGCAAGGCGGCTCGCCACGCGGGCATGCAGGGCGTGCAGAGCAGGCGGACGGGCAGGCGAAGCCGGCGGGCGCGCGCAAGGGGCGCACCCGTCTTGATGCGGATGTCCAGCCGCTCCGCCTGCAGCTGCCCGTCTGTCCCAATGGTGGCTTGCAGGGGGGACAGCTCCGCTTTAATGCTGCCCCCGACCTTCAGCTTGCTGCATGGCGGAGGGCGGGGGGGCCGGGCGTTGTTTGAGGGGGGGCCGGATGGGGGGCTTGCAGGGGGGGGCAGCTCCGCTTTGATGCTGCCCCCGACCTTCAGCTTGCTGCGCAGATTGGTTGATTGCCGCGCAAGCAGATGGGGGGCAGATGGGGGGAGAGCTGAGCGCGGGTTGAGGGGCAGGCTGGCTCGTGCAGGCAAGAGCATCCAGAGAGGGGTGACTGCAGGCCACGGCGGCACGTACAACACGGGGGAGGGAGCAGGTGCAGGCAGGCAAGGGGCGCGCGGGTGCAGGCGGGGCGCACCTCACGGCTTCGCTCAGCACCCCGATCGTCTGCTTGATCACAGGGGCCTCCGCCATCTCCACGCTCAATGGCTCCACCCTCAGAGTGGCCTGCAGACAAAGCAACGCGAGGAAAGCGTGTGAGAAAGGCGGGCAGTTCGTGGTGCCAGAGGGCGGCACATGGAGGAAGGAACGCAAACACTGCAGCTGCTAGAATTGCAGAGCGCCGCCGCCGCCGCCGGCGCCGCCGCTGCCTTCCGCCCCCACTGCAGCGCACCTGCTGTGTGGGCAGCAGCGCGTTGTGCGGCATCAGGCGCGCGGCGACGACCGTGCTGCCGCGCATGCCGACCGCGCCGCCCAGCGCGGGGTGCAGCAGCGACAGCAGGTACCTGCAGAGTAAAGGGAACCGATCAACCAACCAACCAACCAATCAACCAATCAATGATATCATTGGGCAGGGGGAGAGCGCAGCGCAGCGCATTGGAGGGCCTGGCGGGCGCGGGCGCGGGCGCGGGCGCGGGGCGCGCTTACTTACTTGCTGAGGGCGGGCGTGAACTGCATGGAGGCTTCGATGGGGCGCCGCAGGTAGGTAAACCCCCGGGCGGTCTGCCAGCCCTCAAGGCTGCGGGAAGGGGTGGGGTGGGTGGATGTGGGTGGGGAGGGTGGGGTGGTTCGGATGTGGGAGGGTGGATGTGGGTGGATGTGGGTGGGTGGGGTGGGGTCGCTCGGGAGTGTGAAGGTTCCGATGACAGAACGCATCAAGGGTGAGGCAGCAGCAGCACAAGTGGCCACAAGTGGCCACCACCGAAAGGAGGCCTGCGACCCCCTCAGCGTTCCGTTGCGCACCCCTGAACACTCACGCCACAACCCCCCTCCCCCCCCTCCCCCACACGAGAGTTCCATCACCGCAAAGAGGGTTTCACCACCACAAAATTAAAAAGGTTTATGCAGGCTTTCCACAACCAACGACAAAACAAAACAAAACGGGCAGCTTTCCCCCCGGGGTCCACCTGAACCTCATCAGCTGCCCGTCCAGGCGCACCGCCACCGGCGTTTGCGGCATGCCTGCAGGGGCAGCAAGCGCGGCAGGGGACCCGACCGAGCGCTGAAGATGGGGGGGCTGGGCATGGACCAGCGCCGGGCAGGCAGGCAGGCAGGCAGGAGGGCGAGGCGGCAGGCCCCAGGGCCAGGCAGGCGGCGCAGAGCGGGGGGGCGGCGCCGGCGAGCGGGCCCCCAGCTTGCCCCCGCCCTCCCTCCCAGCCAGCTCGCCTGTCCCAAAAGGCAGCAGCACCGCCGGGCGCTGCCACACCCACTTGACCCTCTTTTTCGTGCTGCCGCCGCCGCCGGCGCCGCCTTTGCCGCTCACCGCCTCCTCGTCCGCTGCTGCCGCCTCTATGGCTGCTGCCCCCTGCAGCACCTCGAAATGCAGGTGCTTCCCCAGGAGCTCCCTGCAGGGAGGGCGGACTAGCGGAGAGAGGGACGGCAGCGTCGGCAGACGGTAGGGTAGCACGGCTCGGCAGCAGGTGCTGGCAGGGGAGATCCGCCGCCAGCGCCCCGTGGCCGCCGGCGTCGGGGGGGCAGAAGCGGCACCGACACACGGGGGTCGAAAATGGGGAAGGGGCCACGGCTGGCTCCTGTGGGCACCCACGGCGCATGGCCAGGTGCGTCGCACTGGGGAGGCGTGGTGTGGTGTGTTGCACAGCACAAGCAAGCAATGAATGGCCTTGACCAGTGGCTGCGTCGCGCCCGCACGCAGACCGGGGTCGCTATGTGACGAACACGTTGTGATGTGGAAAAAATATGAAGAAAGAAACAGGGGAAGCAAGCACGACGCGACACTGAAGCACTGGTGTCACACCTGACTTCCGTGGGCACCAGCAGAGCGCCGTCCGAAACACACAAGCTCAGCTTGCCGGCCGTCACCTCGCCTGGGGCAGCAGCGACGAGGGGCAGCAACATCAGTCGGCCCCGGTTGGGCAAAGGCTGGCGCAGCACACGCTCAGCTTGCCAGCTGTGCCGGGCAGGCCCGTCGGATGCGCTCGCAGTCAGGCAGCCTGCCCCGCCCTGAGGACGCACCAGTGACTGCTACAGCGCTCGTGGCATGCTGCAGGCTCTCCGGCAGCCACGACATGCCTGCTGCGCCGCCCGCACCGGCCGGCACGCTCGCCGTTGCGCCAGCGTCGCCGCCGCCAGCGCCTGCTGCCGCGTCGTCGTCGGTCCCACTGCCACTGCCACCCTGCTCCGCCCGCTGCTCCGCCCGCTGCTGCTGCGCCGCCTGCGCCTGCGCCACCTGCGCCTGCTCCTGCTGCGCCGCCTGCTGCCGCTTGGCTCGCTGCGCGCCGGTGGCAGGCATCATGTAGCCGAGCAGCGCCGCGGGAGAGACGGACGCGTTCTTGCCGCCGCTGCTGCCGCCGCCGCCGGGCGGCCCTCTCATCTTCGACAGCAGCAGCGGCACCTCCTCCTCGCTCTCGCTGCTGTCGTCGTGCCGCTGCTGCCGCTTCTGCTGCTGCCGCTGCTGCTGCTGCTGCCGGCGGTCACCCTGCTGCTCCCCCTGCTGCGGGGCCCCCGCCGGCGGCTGCTCGCGCCCGCCGCCGCGCGCCTGCGGCGCCGCCAGCGCCGCCGCGGAGGGCGCCGCGACCGCGGCAGTCACTGCTGCTGCCTCCTGGTGGTGTGTCGCCGGCGCGGGGTGCGCCTGCGGCAGCTTGCCAGCCTGCTGCAGGACAGCCACCAGGCGGGGCTTGCCAGACGGCGCAAATGTGCAGTCCACTTGTGGTTTGGCGACCACTGCTTCCACTGCACAGCGAGACAGAGACAGAAGGCAAGGACGTGCAGTTGGAGGGTGGCTGAGGTGGGGGATCAGGAAGTGGGGGATGGACGAGCGCACAGCAGCAGGGTGCCCGCACGACATGCGGAGCACAGCATGCGGCACCGAAAAGCGTGCTTGGCTCCTGGGGGCGCCTGCCCTCCAAGCAAACGAGCCACGCATGCCCATGCCCAGCTCGCCTGCGCTGCCGCACACCAGCTGCCACAGCGACTGCGATACGCTGATCCGCTCAACAGACAGCAGCGTCCGGCGCCGCTTGCCGCTGCCGCCGCCGGCAGCCCCCGCCGCTGCGCCGGCCGGCGCCGGGGCGCCGTGCCGGCGCCGCGTTGCTGCCGCTGTGTCGGAGGCAGCACCCACTGCAGGTGACAGGGGGTCCGGTCGGGCAGGCAGGGCGAGCGGGGTGGGGTGTCAGGCGGCAGGCGGGCGGGCCAGGCAGGCAGCGGGCACCCCCCCTGGAGCCGCGCCATCCCTGGCATGCAGCGCAGCACGCGCAGGCAGCACCCACAGCAGCACCCACCTGCAGGCGCCGCCACGTCGTCGTCGTCCGAGCTGCTGGAGGGGTCAAAGGGTGCCCCCTCGCTGGCGCTGAGCTCCCCTGCGTCGCGCCCACCGCCGCCGCCGCCGCCGCTCCGCTCAACCAGGCGGAGGCCCTGTATGGCCAGCGGGCGGTGCCACCCAAAGTCGAGCGAGTCCAGCTGGAGAGTGACTGCCTCCGGCAGGGCAAGGTTTGTGAGCGCCAGCACGGCCTTCAGGCCCAGCGGGTGGCGCAGCACCGAGGGCAGCCCCGCCAGCAGCGCCGCCGCGCACGCTGCGCACGCGGCACCCCACTTGAGCAGCTCCAGCGCCAGTGCGCGCCGCGGGTGGTGTGGGCCGTCGCCGTGCGGGTCGCCGCCGCCGCCGCCGCCGCCGCCGCCGCCGCCGCCGCCATTGCCTCCGCCAATGGTGCCACCGCCAATGCCGTCACGGCTCAGCTGCTCCGTGCCCACACCGGTGATTTTGCGGGTGCGGACCAGCACGCCACACGGGCGACGAGCATGCAACGGTGTCGTGCGGGCAGCTGTGCGGGCAGGGACACGGCGGCGGACGGCAGGCAGCAACGCCGCCAAGCAGGCGTGCCGTGCCGTGAGCATGCTGGCGTCAGCTGCAGGCGCCATGGCGATCGCTTGGCAAGCAGGGAGGCGCGTGGAAGCGCTCGAAAACTGGCTCCAGAGCTTCGAAGCTGCGAACGCCGAGACCTCCAGCACAGGGTGGCGCGCAGGCTAGCGCGGCATCTTTCACACAACGACACCGATGAGCAGATGTACTGCCCGAGACAGGCGCGGGGGGCAGCTGACGAGGGTGGTGCATTGGCCCCTCCGTGGCAAGGTGGGTCGTCTGCGAAGGCCTGCAGGCCTCGCCAGCGCCTCCACAAACGATCACCAACCACACACACCCTGCCTGCAAGCCTGCAATCCCTGCAAGCTCCAATCAACCCCCCCTTGCCCAACATGCTTGCTCGCGCGTTTGCCACACCCCTCGTGGCCCGCCTGCCTCTCATGGCAGCAGGCGTGCACTCCACGGCAGCTTCGCAGGTGAGGAGGGCCGTGTAAAGACTTCTGCGCTCTCCGCCAGGCTGCGTGTCGCCCGATACGCCGGGCGGCGCTGGCTGCCCCGGCCCTCATCCCGCTCCTGCCGACCTTGGGGAGCCAGGGGAGGCGGCGCAAGCACGCAGCGGTCCGCCGCCCGCAAAACCCTTCCAGCTGGCGCTATCCACCGCCTCACCCCGTCCCGCCAGCGCCGTCGCTCCCTTGTGCGCAGGCGCCGAGCGCGTCGGCGGCAGCCGCGGCGGCTGGCCCCATCCAGCAGGCGCTTGGCCTGTCCGGCCAAGAGGTTGCGAGCCTGCTGGAGGCCCAGCCTGACCTGGCAGCCACTCGGGTGGGTGGGTGGCGGGAGCGGGGGGCGCGGGCGGGAGCTGGCGGGGCGACTAGGGCGGAGGCCAAGTTGCCCCACAGCCACGTGTTTCCTCCCAAGCCCTCCCACACGCGCCGACCCCGCACGCCCCCGCCCTTCCTCCCCCACCCCTGCCTGCCGCGCAGCCCTCGGTGCTGCACGAGCGCATGGAGTTCCTCGGGTGCCTGGGCCTGTCGCCCTCCCGCCTGCGCTCGCTGATCTTGCAAAAGCCCAGCCTGCTGGGGGACCTCAGCATGCGCGAGCTGCGCAGCATCGCCGGCCTCAGCAGCTGAGGCGATGGCACAAGTCTTCCAGCATAGCAGCGCGCCGCCGCGCCACAGCGGCGCCGCCCCCACCCCACCAACCAACCATGCGCCCGTGCGACGCGCACCTCTCGCGCCTCCCCCACCATCCAATCCTCTCCCCCCAACGCTAAAGCCCCCGCTTGTATCGCTCCCCCCCCCTGTAGTGCCCTTTTATCGACCCCCAATTAGTACATACGCCTCCTTCTAATGCGGCCCTCCTGCTGCGCTCCCAGTGGCACGCGCCCCCCGCCCAACTCTCCCGTCCGCCGACGCCTCCCGGCCCGGGCCCTTCCGCCCCTGTTTCTCTCCAACCAAACCCTGTTGTAGCCACGACCTCGGAATGACACCATATAACCCCTTCACCTAGGACACGCCACACACACCCCGCGCGTTTTCCGCCGCCGCTTTGTCCGCGCCCCCGCCCCGTCCCCAAGCCTCGAGGGGCCCTGTTTTTCGCATCCTCCCCACCCTTTTTGCCCCCCTTTTTCGCCCGGCCGCCAGCGCCCGTGCCTTACGTACGTTGTGCCCCCCTCATGTGTTTTCATGTGTGGGCCGTGCCGGCCCCGCCCCTCCTGCTGGTGGACCCAGTCTCATTTCATGCCGTCGCTTGCTCCTCGCCGCCCGCCCGCTGCTGCACGTGGCCACCACGTGCCGGGCGCGGCTCGCCCCTCAAACGCGTCGCCGCCTCGATCGATTTGCCGACTGTAACGAAAGAAGAGTAAACAGAAGAGCAAGAGCAGAGGCGTGGTGCTGTGGAAAACGCGAGTTTGGGCCAGCAGCAGAGCCTCAGCCCCAGCGCTGGCCCGACCCGCGTGCAGCGCCGCCGCCGCCAGCACTGCCGCCAGCGCCGCCCCATGTCCCGTGCCCGTACGTGCGAGGTCTCCGCCGCCGGCCCCCAAAGAGCGCCCCCAGCAGGCCGCTCAGGCCGCCGCCACGCCGTGCGCCGCCACCGCCCCGGCCGCCGCCGCCGCCGCCCCTGGTGCTGCCGCGGGCGCGACCGCCGGGCAGCAGCGGCAGGCGGGAGGAGAGCAGGACGTACAGCAGGCCTGCCAGGATGCCGCAGAGGTGGCCCATGAAGGAGGCTTCGGGCACCAGCAGCTGCATGTACACCAGCTCCGCCCAGCACACGTACTGCAGACGCACAGGCAGGCGCAAAGGGAGGGAGACAAGGGGGGTTGAGTGAGCCTCAGCACAGAAAGCTTCAGGCACCAGCATTCACAAGGATGCATGCAGCACAACAGGCGCAGATGCGGCAGGGCAACCCTGGCCGGCGGTGCGCAAGCCTGCTGCCCAGCCCCGACAGGCGGGCGCGCCCGCATCGCAGCAGGGCTGCCGCCGCTTGCCCTGCCGCCCCATAGCGATACGTCAGTAGCGAGTGCATGTGTACCTCAAAGCAGGCGCAGCAGTACCTTTGTTGGGAGGCGCACGCCCGCCACCTCGCTCCACCCGGGCGTGTTGTGGTTCAGCACCACCTGCGTTGTGGGCGGAGAGCAGGGGAGGGGGCGGGCGGCCGGGGCGGATGCAGGGCGAGTGGGGTGCAGCCCGGATGCAGTGTGCAAGCGCCTGCGCTGCACGACGCGGGCACGCTGCACGCCGTGCAGGAGGCCTCCTGGAATGCCACGAGCCAGTAATCCCTGCACCCCCTGCGACCGCGCAGGCCCCACCTCGAGGCCAAACAGCACCGCGCTGACACCGGCGGCGCCGGCGGCGCCCAGCAGGTCCACTTGTTCCTGCCCCCCCCCTGCACCGCACGCTGCCCCACCTTCAGGCCAAACAAGACTCCGGAGAAGCCGGCGGCGCAGGCGCGCATGAGGTGCGCGCCCAGCAGGGGCACCCGGCCCGCCAGCGCCGCCGCCGCCACGCAGTACAGGGCGGAGGAGGTGAGCGCCAGCTCAGCCACCAGCCGCGCGAAGGCGGCGCTGCCCAGCCGGGGCTCCAGCTGCGCCCCCTGCGTTGCAGGCCCCGGCGCACGCAGCAGGGCAGGAACGTGATGAGGGAGGGTGGGTGGGGTGGGGGGTGGGGGGGGGGGGAGCACCGGGCCAACGTCGCTGCCACCCCTCGTCCAAGCTGTGTGCCATGCCCCAGGCACCCCATGCGCACGCACCTTCCACAGCAGGCTGCTCATGTTGTAGAACAGGTGCAGCTCGTCGACGTGCAGCCACGGCGCCCACAGCAGGCGGCCCCACTGCCCGCGCAGCACCGCCGAGGGTATCAGGCAGCCCTTGCGCAGGGGGGGGACCCAGCCGAAGCCCTCCGGGCGCAGGAAGAAGAGCACTTGGGCTGCGTGCGGTTGGTGGGCAAAAGTGCAAAGTTGGTGGCAGAGGGGGCGGCGGGAGGGCCAGCGAGCAGCAGCCGGGAGGCGGGCAGGCAGCGCAGCCGACGGCACGAGGGGGCCGACCGACGGCATGCACGCCCGTGCTCACGCCACGCCCCAGCACCCACCTGCCACCAGGACTATCGTCACCGGGGGTTTCTGCTCCAGCTGCATCGCCTGCTGCGCCAGCACCATCGCCAGCCCTAGAACCGACTGCTGCCCGCGCGAGCCGAACCCTCCGGCGCCGCCAGCCCACCGCCGCCGACCGCGCCTGCTGCCGGCACCCCCAGGAATTCCGTAGCCCCCGGGGAAGCCGCCCGGGCCCTGCATGGCGCTGGTGGGCACGTGAGAGCCGGAGGGAGCGCTGCGAAGCAGGAGTTTGCTAAGAACTGGAGGGAGGCTTTGCGGTAGAGCACCCGGCCCTGGGAAAGCCTACCGACGGTTGAGGCAAGCGTGCATCCAGCAACAGTCTAGACCCTTAGCGCCTCACGCGCACAGCAGCTCATCGCGGGGCGCCCATGATGGGCCCCATCTCAATTTGAGGGCGCATTGCCGCTGCTGTAGCATCTATTGAACTCCGAGCTGGCAGCCATGCAGGCCACAGCACTTGTCCGCCCAGGCTGCGGCCTGCTGGCGTTGCCGGCCGCACGGCCAGGCCTCTGCCGTCCCCGCCGCGCTGTTGGTAAGATTACGGTTGATGCTGCACAATGCACGAGAAGCTGGCGCGTTGGAGCAGCTGCGCCTCCCAAGTTTGTGGGCTCGCATTCCAGCGCGCTCCTCTCCCTCGCATCGCCGAGCTATATGCGCATGCCATTGCACCATTTGCAGTGACGGCTGCCAAGGGCGGCAAGGCGCCCGTGGACGCTGGCGCGCCGCCGCCCGCTGCCCCGCCCGCCCCCGACGTCCCTGCCTACTTCCAGCCCGCCCCGCCGGTGAGCCAAACAGAGCAGCGCGGATGCGCGTTGCAACATGGCACGCAGCACGGGCAGCCGGCGAGAGGCAGCAGCGTTGGCAACACCTCTGGTCCAGCGGAGGCGCTCGTCCGCTCGTGCAGTGCCCGCCCGCTCACCGCCGTCGCACGTGCAGCACCCGCCTCGCCTGCTCGACAGAACGTTCCTCAGTTTCTGTGGGCCCACCCTCCCTCACCCCCGCCCTCTCCCCCCTCGTCCTCCCTGCAGCCGCCCGTCGGCGAGCCGCAGGTGTATCAGGCAGTGCCGCAGTACGCGGCGCCGCCGCCCGGCGCCGCGCTCCCGGGCGGCTTCTGGTCCAACATCCCCCCTTGGGTCTACATCGGCGTGGGTGCGTACGCTGCAGCTTGTACATTTCCCGCAGCCTGGCTCGCTCCAGCGTACAGTGTTTAGTGTGGGCGGCCTTGTATTGCAGCGCGTGTGTGCGCCCTCCCCTGGGTGTGCATCGGCGTGGGTGCGGCGTGCCGACCGGTCGCAGTTCACCTTGCCCACAAGAAGACCACCCGAGGGGATTGTGTGCTGCTCGGGCAGCTTGGAGCCTCGGCTCGGAGCCTGGCCGCGCAGCTGGGTGCGCGCTGCTGCTGCGCACCCGGCCGTGAGTGGCGCCGGCTGACGTGGGTGCTGGCGCAACGCCCCCCCCCCCCGAGCACGCGCAGGCGTTGTGCTGGCGGGCCTGCTGAACAAGGTGATGGCGCTGGTCAAGGGCGGCCCGCAGAAGATGCAGGTGAGGCGTCCTCGGAGCTTGCTGCTTCCCATGTCCTCGAGCCGTGCTGCGCCAGGCAGCGACCCACCCTGCTGCGCGACCATGCCAGGCCGATTCAGGCCGGCGGCAGTTGGCGGCGGTTCCCGGCGGCAGGAGGGGGGGGGAGGTGGAGCAACAGGGCGGGGGCTGCCGCGGCGCTCGCCGCCGCAGCTGCTGCCAAGCACTGGCTCGACTGCTGCCGCCGCCGCCGCTGCTGGCCCCCCAGCAGCGGCGTGTGCTGCTGCTGCCGCTGGTTGCTGCGATCAGAAGCCGTGCGTGCCCCACTACCAACCGTCAACGTCTTGCGCAATGGCACCGCAGGAGTATGCGATGCAGCAGATGATGCAGCAGATGATGAAGCAGATGGGGGCGCCGCCGGGCGCCGCCGGTAGGTGTCGGCAGTCGCGTGCTTTTGATTTTGAGGCTGATTCTATTCTCTTGGCGCCGTCACGTGACTCAACACGTGTGGATGTGTGTGTGCAGCACGCATTTCATGATTCAATAGTTCATTCTGCCATTCAAGCATTCAAGCGTTTGTTCATGCATTCGTCACTCACTTACCGTCCGTTGATTTCTTGATGCACGCAGGCGGCGCCAGCCCCTTTGGCGGCGCCAGCCCCTTTGGCGGCGCCAACCCCTTTGGCGGCGCGGGTGCTGCCAACCCCTTTGGCGCTGCCGGAGCCAACCCCTTTGGTGCCGCAGGCGGCAGCCCCTTTGGCGGCCCCCCCTCCAGCGGCTTCCCTAACATGCAGCCGGCGTTTGACACCACCGCGACCCCCGCGGCCAGCAGCAGCGCCGCCGCTGCCGCAGCACCCGCGGCGGCGCCCGCAGCAGAAACAGCCAAGGATGCTGCTGCAGCAAAGGAGAGCAAAGAGGGCGGCTCTGAGGCGAAGCCGAAGAAGCGCAGCGCGTTCACCGACGTCAACGCCGCCAGCAGCAGCAGCAGCGGCGGCGGCAGCGGCTCTGCCGCCGCCGCCGACGCGCCCCCCGCGGGTGCCTCCATGCCGCCGCCGCCCTTTGCCATGCCCCCCAACTTCTCCATGCCGCCGCCGACGGCGGGTGGCGCGGCCGGCGCGGGCGCCGGCAGCAGCGCTGCTGCGGGCGGCGTTGCCAGCACCATGCTCGACATGCTCAAGAACCCAGAGATGCAGGTGGGTGCTGCGCCCCGCCTGGGGGATCTGCTCTCTGCAGTGCAGTTTCCCTGCTCCCCGTTGCCTGCCTAACGTCCGCCTTTTACCCGCCTGCACACCTGCAGAAAACGCTGTACCCCTACCTGCCCGAGCCCATGCGCAACCCAGAGACTTTTGATTGGATGCTGAGGTGGGTGCCGCCCGCCGACCCACCTTTTGGCTGCTGCGTCGCCCGCATGGTCGCTGGGTGCTGCTGCGCCTGCTTCAAAACAGCCATGTTTCTGCTGGTCTGTGCGCAGCACAGCACCGACCCCTGCCCCCGTCCAAACGGGCGCCTTGCCTGCGCTGCCCGCGTCCCCACCGCCGGCTGCCCGGGGCGCTGCACAGAGGGCCGCCTGCGGCGGCGTAGGGTTTGGTCACTGGTGCCTCCGACGGGTACGAGCGCTGCGCACCCCTCCCCTTTGCCGTGCAGCAACCCAGAGTACCGGCAGCAGCTGGAGGGCATGCTGCAGCAGCAGGTCGCGTCCAGCGGCAGCCCCGCGATGGCGGAGATGATGCAGGGCATGGACATGAGCTCCGAAAAGGTGGGGTGGGGTGGGGTGGGGTGGGTCACTCTTGCTGCTGCAGCCGCTGCGCTGCTGCTGCTGGTGTCACTGCGCCGCTGCCGCCGCCGCCGCTGCCGCTGTGCTTGCTGCCGTTGCCGCTGTGCTTGCTGCCGCTGCCGCCGCTGCTGCTGCCGAGGGCACACAAGTTTTAAGCGTGCGTACCGCCTCGCTTGCGCTGCCCGCTCACTACTCCACCGCATCCCCTCTCTTGCCCTTGTTGCGCTGCAGATGCAGGCGCAGTTTGACGCGCTGGGCATGAGCCCCGACCAGTTCATCGGCAAGGTGCGTTGACCGGAGTTTGACCGGGCGTTTGACCGGCCTCGACTGCCCCCTCCCATCCTTGGTGGCGGGGCCCTTGGGTGTGCTGCTGGCACCGCGTGTGCTGGGGGCGAGCGCTTGTTCGTTCCGCAGCGCTGCAGCAGCACACATGTGCGCCGCGGATGCGTCTGCAGCGGGGCGGTGGATTGCTGACCCCTGCTCGCCCTCCTCTGCCCCCCTCTTCCCAGGTTATGTCCGACCCAGACCTGGCCGGCATGATGACCAACCCCAAGGTGGGTGCTGCGCCGGGCGACCGTGCGCTGCGCGTGTGCGACTGCGATGCGCCCCTGGATGGAGCCTGCTTGAGGACCCGACCCCGCTGCCCAAGGCAAGCATTCGCATTCGCTGGGTCGCCTGTGCTGACTGTGATCGATCTACCCGCCCTCTGCTGCTGCAGATCATGGCCGCCATCGCCGAGTGCACCAAAAACCCGATGGCCATCTTCCAGTACCAGAACGACCCAGAGGTGGGTGCTGCCTCCCTTGGTTGCAATCCTGCGGGCGCTGCCTGCGCTGATTGCGCTGCCCCCCGCTCGCCGCCCGCTCGCTGCCCACCCTAGTGGGGGCTTTGTGTATTGGTCTGGGTCTGCGGAGCCACAAAGGAAAACAGGGATCCTTGCTCGCTTGGCAATGCTCCGTCCCTGCTGCCCCCCTCCCGTCTGCGCAGGTGCTGCGCGTGTTTGAGAAGATGAGCGCGCTGTTCCCTCAGGCCGCGGGCGCCGGCGCGCTGCCCAACATGCCGCCCGGCTTCGGCATGCCGCCCAAGCAGTGAGTGCCGGCTCGCGCGTCGCCTGCTGGCGGCGCAGGCGCTGCCTTCGCCTCTTCATTCTGCTAGTTGGCACGCCCACTTGCAAAAGCGTTCCGAAGCAGCGGCCCTTAGCAGGATTTCGCACGTCGCCGCTCCGCCGCGGCACCGCTCGCTTCTGTTGCTTCCTGACGCCTCCCCCCTTGCATTCTTGCTCTGCACGCACCGCACACTGTCCATCCAGTCATACAGTTCTCCATTGCACAGTGCACCGCGCGGCGCGGCTTCCATGTAAGCACGCCGGCCGCACGACGGGCGAGCGGGCGCGCGCAGCGGCAGCGAGCCGGCCATGCCATGCGACAAAAGCTCTGCTGGATGCACCCGCGCTTGATGCGTTTTGTTCGATCGTCAGTGGCCGCCTAGAGGCCGTCGGGAGGCTCAGGTGTTGCGTGCTGGGTCGACCCCTGCACCGGTCGACCCCCTGGCCTGCCTGCTGCAGGAGGCGCAGCGGCGCCACTTTGAACTTGTTACCTGGTCCACAGAGTGTCTCTAGAGACGCGAGGCCGCGCCGGAAAAGCTGCTGAGAGCGAGGGGATGGTCGGGTCCGCGCAAGCCAAGCCCCCTGGTCTCGCCCGCTGCAGTAGAGCGTTGTTACACCGCAATTGAAACGCAAGGCAGGCCGGAGAAGTGTGCAAAGCAAAGCGAGAATGTGGGACAGAGGGCAGGCTGTCGGGCAAGGAAAGCGTGAGCGGCGGCAGGAGCAGCGCGCATCACAGCGCAGCTGCTGCCCAACTTACCTGCGTTAAATGGCTGCCTGCTGCACCAGAGCTGACAGGAGGGGCCAGGCTGTTGCAGGGCGAAGCTGGGTTGGCTGGAGACAGGTGGACTGCAGCCCACGGGCAGCGCCGCCGGTGCTTCACGTGCGGCGGCGTTTGCCGCCTGCCGTCACCAGCAGCTCTGCATTCACCGCCGCAGTGAGCGTGACCAGCGGCGCCTCAGAGGAATCCGCGTCAGCAGCAAAGTTGAGCTCGGCTGCAGACTCGGCGGGGGCCGGGCGCAGCACCTCGCCGCCGCCGTAGGTGCCCTTGAGGAGGCCGGTGTTGCACCGCAGGTGGTACTTGCCGGTCTGCTCTGCCACACCCACCACGCGGCACGTCAGCCGCTTGCGCTGAATGGTGCTGGTGCCGACCTTGCCCATGCTGGCAGGCTTCAGCAGCACGGCATCGCCGATGTCGAACTCAGCGCCGCCCTTGCCGCCCTGGCTGCGGATGCGCTGGCGGTTGCGCACGTGCAGTGCCAGCACCTGCTCCTGGTGAGCGCCGTGGTGGGCGGTGAGGATGGCTGTCGATGTAGGGGGAGGAGGAGAAGAGCAGCAATTGACATGCAGGGTGGAGATGGTGGGCGTGCGCACTGCACCACAGCCGGCCTGCCCAACTCTGTTTATGTCTACCCCAGCTCAAACAGCCCAGTCAGACTCACCCGCTGCCTCTGCATCAGCGCTGGTGCCAGCTCCATCGCTGCTGTCGTCCACCTTATCCAGCTCATCTGCAGCATGGAGGTACGAGCGCTCATGTGGGAGCAGCCACTGCTTCATGCGCCCCCATTTGCAGGCAGGCCCCCAACGAATGGTTTGCCCGCCGCTCCCAACATCACTCCCACACTCACCAGCAGCGTCGCACTCTGCTGCAATGGCTGCCAGCTGATCCAGCAGGCTCGTCGCTGCCCGCCGCTTGCCTGATGGGCTGCGCATGGCTGTAGCACGCTGCGGCAGCGCACGAGTGGGCACCTCGCCCGCCTCGTCCAGCAGCTCATCTGCCACCAGCTGGCTCAGCCGGCCGCCTGCATTAGTGCGGGTACTGCGCCGCCCCAGGGGAGAAGCGGTGGCAGCAATTTGCAGCGTTGCCTCGTCCAGCGCTGCATCGTCGCTTGCCTCGTCTTCGCTATCCGAGGGCAGCACCAGTTCTGACAGCGTGCGGCGGCGCTTGGGCTGCGCTGCGCTGCCTTTGCGCGTGGCAGGGGCTGGCGGGGTGTCGGCATCGTTCGCCTCAGCCGAGGAGGTGAAGCCCAGCAGGCGGACAATGTCATCCAGCAGTGGCAAGTTCATGTTGGAGGGCAGCGTGCCGAACAGCGCCTTGGTGGGGGCCATGCCGCCGAGCGCGCTGGTGGGCGAGTTGTTGACCATCTGCATCACTGTCAGGACGTGGAACGCCCAGCTGCAGAGTGCAGGGGATGGGTGTGGGTGGGTGGGGTGTGGGTGTGGGTGGGGTGGCGTGGGGGCGGGGGGGGGGGGGGGGGGGCAGCGCTGAACCACAGCACAGCACAGCAGCACTGGACAGGAGCGGCAGGAACACGACAGCAGCGTGCAAGCAGCACTGGACAGGAGGGGTAGCAGCACGAGCTGCAATGCACGCAGGCACAACAACACTGGACAGGTGGGGCAGCAGCAGAAGCTGCAGCGTGGAAACAGGAACCACAGCACAGCAGCACTGGACAGGAGGGGCAGCAGGGGCAGCAGCACGAGCTTTCTGTACTCACTCGAACAGCGGGCAAGCCATCAGCAGCGCACGAATCTGACGAGGGACGGGTAGGGGATGTGCACACAGCGGTCAGAGAGAGAGAGCTGTGGGCTGGACCTGCAGCACTGCCGCTGCATCAGCCATACCGCTGCCACACACGACCACCTCCGACCACCTCAACGCCACCAGCAGCAACAACAACAGCAGCAGCACACCAGATTCCTCTTCGCACATTGCCCGGCTCCTACCTTGTTCTTGAGCTCGCGGTTCTTACGCTCCACGCAACCGTTGGTTTCAGGATGGCCGGGCATGCTCTTGGCGTGCCGCACGTTGAACAGCTCGCACAGCTCTTTGACCTCCTTGCCGCAGAACTCCAGGCCGTTGTCGGTCTGTAGCTTGGCAGGCACCTGCGTTCGCATGAATTGAAAGTAGAGCTGCAAGGGAACGACAGGGGTGCGTGGGGGTGGGGGTGGGGTGGGGCAGAGTGAAAGAGAGCGCAAGACGAGGCATGAAGCAAGCGAAGCGGCTGGTCGCTGGTCGGCAGCGCTGGCCGGTAGCGATGCCAATTAGCGTTGGCACCAATCAATGACAGCAAGTGCTTGCAGCAAAAACTGGCAGCAAGCGCTGGGAGGAAGCGCTGGCAGCAAGTGTTGGCAGCTCACATGCCGTGCCACGCCAATGGTCGTCTTGGAGGCCAGCGGGTAAAGCCAGCAATAGCGGCTGAAGACGTCGATCACCACCAGCACGTAGCGGTAGCGCTCGTCACGCCCTGCTCCTAGGTCGATCAAATCGGCCTGTGGGTGGGAGCATGCAGGTATAGAAGAGGTGGTTGGGTGTGACAGTGGTGGGCAGCACATCCCTGCAGCTTCATCGCAGCTTCACACCAGCTTCACAGCAGTTTCCAGGCGCTGCAACCCTGCAGCTGAACTGACCGCCAGGTGCATCAGGGTCATGATGGCCACAATGGGGTGCACGACGCGCTTCTCAGCAGGCTTCTTGGCGGCCATGTCGGCACGCACGGGGCACTCGGTGCACCACGCCTTGGCGGTCTCCACGGTGAACCCTTCAGCACCGTGGACCAGGCGCGGCTGGCCGCCTGGTGCAGGCATCAGCTGGGTGGGCACGGCGTGGTGCAGCTGCGCAGCAGCGGGTGGAAAGGGAGCACAGAGGTGTAGAGTGCGGGGAGCGGAGGCAGCCGGTGGCGGCCGCGACAGGCTGTACAATCGGCTGCCTCGCACAGGCGCAATGCTGCAGTCTGCACCACCACCATTGAGCACGCACGTGGTGGAACAGGCGGGCAGGGGAGTTCCAGCCCTGGCCCTGGATGCCGTGATGCTTGGCGAAGAAGGCGGGCACCTCCTCGGCGGCCACCACCAACACCTTGCGCGACACTGCGATGCCCAGCTCGTCGTTGCGGGACACCGAGCGCAGCAGGACTTCTTTGCCGTCAATTGTCTTGTCCAGATGGAACTGACGCAGCAACCTGTTGCTCAGCTCCTTGGGCTGCAATCGTGGGCAGCGCACAGCGGGGGATGTGTCCGTTAATGATGGGCACGGCATCAACAGTTCTGCCATGCCTGCTGCCCTCCTGCTGCCCTCGTGCTACCCTGCCCCGCTTCATCCAGCAACTCCAGCCCTGCTTACAGATACAGTATGCTCACCTCCACATCCCAACGCGGCAGGACCAGCTCAGCATCCTCCTGGTCCCCTCCCGCGCCCCGCCGCCGCCGCCCGCTGGCGGCAGGTGCCTGCGTTACCGTCAGGCCCTGCTGTGCCCGTTTGCGGCGCATGATATAATCGATTTGAGCAAGCGGAAACACATTGTGCTGGCGGCTGTTGCTCCAGTTGTCTTCCAGCTGCTGCTTGACTGCAGCTGCAGCAGCCATTTTAAACTGGGGGCGGGAGCGGGGCGCGGGAGGGTTCCACAAGGATGTGAGATGACCTTGAAGGATGTGTGCCTGCCTGCGCCTCGACCTTTGCACAGCGGCGCGGCGCCGCGCCGGCGACCGACCCTGCAGGCTGTGCCCAGAGCAGACGTCCTCCGTGGCGTGGGTACCGCGGGGGGGGCACAGGCAGACCACATGTGCAGCTGTACAGCGGGCCCAGCGCACGCACCTGCTCCAGGGTAACACAAGTATCCCGGGGAGTTGACCGTTGAGCTGGTGCCGCAGTTTGCGCCGCCGCTGGCGGTGATAGTGCTGACGTTGCCAAAGTTGGACAGCCCGGAGGAGCAGCTGAAGACGGGCGGCGGCGGCGGCGGCGGCGCGGGCGGTGGCGGCGGGCGCGGCGGCGGCTTGGGGGAGGGCGGCGGCCGGGGGAGGGCGGCGGGCGCGGGGGGATGGGCGGCGGGCTGGGGTTTGGCGGCGGGGAGGGAGGCTTGGGAGGGGGCTTGGGGGCGGGTGGACGGGGCGGCCTCGGAGGAGGCCTTGGCGGCTTTGGGGGCGGCGGCGGTGGACGAGGCTGCGGCGGCGACGCGGTAAACGCTGGGGTCCCTTCCAGCCCCCGCACCATGACCTGCAGGAGGGGGGGGGGCCGCGCACGGGTGCAAGCTGTGAAGCAAAGGGCCGCCCGCTGCCGGGGCTGGGCGGGTAGGAAGCGGTGGGTGGTGGTCGGTGGTGGTGATGGTGGTGGGTTTTTTTCAGTTGGGGGTGGGGTGAGGTGCAGCGGCTGCGGCGGAAGCGCCGCCGACGAGCGCCGCCGGGGGGGTGGGGAGGTGGCTCACCCAGCCTTGTGTCTTGGGCTCGCCTGCCGCCGACACGAATCCCACGAAAGAAAGGCTGATCTTCTGCCCGGCTTGAACGGTGAACCGGTCGGCAATCGGCACACGTATGCGCGCTGTGTGGGCGGGGGGGGGGGGGAATGGGCTTGCTGCAGCGTGGGGCGGAGGAGGGGGGAGGAAGGGAGAGGGCGTGGCTGTGGCAGCGGGGCGGGCGCGGCGTCGCGGCGTGCACCGGCTCCGCGCGTGCGTGCCGTGGTGTGTGTGCATGTCGTGGTGGTGTGGGTGCGTGTGTGTGGCGGATGGGTGGTGGTAGTGAGGTGGGGTGTCTCGCGGCTACCCAACGGTGGGCGGCGGGCGGGGGGTGGCGGCAGGGGTGCAGCGGCAGGGGCCGGACGGCGGGCAGCGGCAGGCACAGGGCTGCTGCTACAGAGCGACTTACGTGGCAGGTTGGTGTTCCACGACGCTGGCAGGGTGCCCCCTGTCATCGGGGGGTGGGTGGAAGCTTGCGTGTTAGCAGAGGGTTAAAAGAGCGTCGACGGTCGGGATACCCTGTGTTGCCAGGCTGCCTGTGGTTACACAGAGGCACAACACACGTGCACGTGTGGTAGGTGCAGCCACAAGTGAGCCGGCACAAAGTGGGGAAACGAAACAGCAGGCCGTCTGTCTTCCCTGCGCTCGATGCAGGGTGGTACCGCAGGTAAGTGCTGCCGATGCATTGATTGATCGATCGAATCGATCGACCGATCGGTTGGAATGGTTGATAGATTGTCCGCACACACGCGGAACCGCTTGCCTGGGATCCTGGCGGTCATTTTGAAGGTCGTGGGCGAGGTGATGTCGTCTGTTTCGTGCTGGCTGAGGTAGACTGCACAAGGGGGGAACAAGAAGAACAAAAAAACATAAGTGTTGGGCCAGGCAGACTGCATGCCAGGATGTGCAACACGCTTCAGAGCCTCGGCTGCCAAAGCAGCCACAACGGCGGCGGCGGCGGCGGCGGCAGCGGCGGCGGCGGCAGCAAGGGCGTATCGCAGGCAGCGACGACTCACAAAACAGGTCTAAACTGGTGTCTATGGCTGTGCCCCAGGCTCCTATTTCCAGGTGGGTTGGGCGCAGGTCCTTGGAGGGCGACATCCAAAAGGTGAGGGTGCTGCACAGCATGTTGTGGGTGGCGCAGCATGTCGTGGGCAGCACAGCAGCGCAGCAGGCCACCGGTACCGCTGCTTCTGCTCTGCTCAAGCCATTGAGGGCTAAGGGGCCGAGGGGGCAGCGGGCAGCGGCGCGTCTATCAGACGACAGCCCCAGCCCGTGCCTGAAGCCTTGGCGCAACCACAGCGCGGCACAGCGCGGCGCAGCGTGGCACAGCGTGGCACAGCACGGCACAGCGCGGCACCTCAGCTGGCACGCCGGTAGGCGCGGCAAAACCCGGCACGCGCGGCGTGGCACAGCATGCACACACCTGCTGTACTGCGCGCTGGTCAGGCCGGTGGGGCAGGTGCGCCGGATGCCCGCAGGATAAAATATGTCTTGCATCTGCGCGGGAGGGGGGGGGGGGGGGGGGGGATGCGTTGCAGCGGGGCGTTCACAGCCCTGTGCTGCGCTGTGCCGCGCTGCGCTGCGCCAGGCACAACTGCCTTGGCTCAGTGCGGGCCGCGTGCGCTGCAGGGCACGGATTTATAAAAAATCCCCTTGCCCAGCCCACACTGGGCCAGCTCTGCCAAGGGTGCAGCATTCGAGTAGATCGTGCCCCGCTCTCTTGTCGTGCCGCTGATCGCACCTGCAGCCGCACGCCGGTGCCTGTCGCGTCGAGGATTGGCGCCGGCAGGAAACTCCCAAACGCGGAGGTGCAGTCGCGCCACCTGGAGTCGGAAGGACAAGGGAGAACGAGTGTCAGCGGCCTGTGCGCGCTGACACCACCGCAGGCTGCCCGGCCCGCAGAGAAGCACGCCCCAGGGCACCATAGCAACACAGGCATGGTAATGGGCAGTTGATATCGACAGTGCAGCGCAAGCCAAGCGCGTTGCTTGGGCAGAGGACGCGGGCGTGGACCCACCCACCCACCCACCCACCTAACCCACCCAACCCAGGTCCCCGCAACTTACGAGGGGCTCGAGAGGGTCAGGGTGGCACTCTCGCAGCGGTTGCCCCAGCCGGTGTGCGTCAGGGAGGTGGCCTTGCTGGAGGCGTCCAGCTGCCGCCACGGAGTGTGACACGGGGGGAGGAAGGAAACGTTGTGTGTTTGTGTACGTGTGTGTTGGCAAAAATGTTCAGAGGTTTTGTGCTCAGAGGGTGTGGGTGGGTGGGTGGGTGGGGTGGGGGGGTGGGGGGGGGGGGCGCGAGGCGGGGTTGGGGGGGAGGGGGCACGGGGGTGCGGCAGCTGCGGGACACGGGCACCGATTCACGGTCGACCCCCGCAAGCGACGTGTCCGGGTAAGCAGCGGCCAACCGAGCGCTGGATGCAAGAAGGTGCAGCGGCAGCGGCAGCCGCAGACGTGCGCCAGCCGCACACACGCCGCCCGTCCGTCCGTTCGTCTGGTGGGTGGGTGGGTAGGGGCCTGGCGCCTCCCGACCCTTCTGGCAGGCCCTCGCCCACTTTCCCTCGCCCGCCCATCCACCCACTTGCCAGGCGCACACCGAGGCGCACACTTGTCTTCCACCCACCCACCCACCCACCCACCCACACCCACACCCACACACCCACCTGCCACGAGCACTCCGACTGCGGCGGAGGCGCCCCTTGGATGCCGTACACTCCCAGGCTCGCGGCTTGCTTGCCCTCTGTTGCATTGGATGCAGCCTTGATGGAGCCTGGGAAAGGGGCAGGGGCAGGGGGTGGGGTGGGGTGGGGTGGGTGGGTGTGTGGGTTGTGGGTGGGTGGGTGGTGGGGGTGGGGGTGGGGGTGGGGGGTGGGGGGGGGGGCCAAGGGGGGGGGGCCAAGGGGGGGGGGCCAAGGGGGGGCTGGCGGCCTTCCAAGCGGCCAGACGGCAGCAGCGCACCGCCCTGGTGCCTTGCTGGCGCCTCGAGCGTGTGGCCAGCGGTGGCACCGTCTGCTGTCAGCGCTCGTCCGGTGCTGGAGAGGTGTGCGAGGGGTGGCCCCCTCATCTACAAGGCACAAAACAGGGCGGCACAAGCAGGGTGGCACAAACAGGGCGGCAAGTGACGCTTGTGAAGTCACACGGTACGGGGCGCGTGCCCCTACCTAGGAGCGTGAGCACGGCGCGCGTGCCGGCGGGCAGGAACCTGCGGCAGAGGGGCAGGAGGGGGCACGTTTCGACTGCCGGGCACGCATCCGCGTGCGGCGCGCGCCGCAGCACGCAGCACGCACAGCATGGCATGGCACGGCGCAGCACGCGGCCCTGCCGGAGACCTCTCCAGGCGAGCGGCGCTCACACGCCGTTGGCGGAGAAGGCCGCGCGCAGCGTGCCGGTTGTCGCAGCATCAGCCGGCAGCTGGCCCACTGCCGGAAAGGCTTCAGCAGTGTACAGAGGAACGGAGGCCAGGCCGCCCCCCAGCGGCAGGACGCTCAGCCTGCGGGGCGGAGGGGAGGGCATGGTGCGGTGGAACGCGCTGCTAGCTACTCACCGCGCCCACCCGTTTGTGCTTACCCGGCACGCAGCCGCAGGCTGCTGGACCGCAGACCGGGAACTGCATGCAGTGTTATCCCCAAGCGGTCAGGCCGCGACAGGGCCCCATGCGCATTGACCGCACAGTAACTCCACAAAACGAGGCATGGCATTGAGGGCCAGCGCACAAGAACTCGGAAGTCGAGGCCGCCGCTCCCGCCCACCGTGCGAGCAGCCAGGGGGGGCTGCCGCAGCCGCCGCCGCAGCGGCGGCGGCGGCGGCGGCAGCGGCGGCGGCAGCGGTAGAAAACCGAGGCGCTGGCCATGCGGGGTGCCCACCTGACAACCATGGTTGCTGACGTGTCCAGCGCCACGCCTGGGTTGGCCAGCTCCACCCACTTGATCTGCACAGAATAAATATTCAGTAAGTCGAGCATCAAATATCCACTGGTTGGCCAACGCCACCCACTTCTGCACAGAGACGCGGCAGCAGCGCCTGGCAGCTACTCCCAGCCTGCCCACAGCAGCTCAAGGCGTTGAGGGAGCGACGGCACGGGCGGCGGCGACGGCGGCGGCGCCGCGCCTGTGTGTCAACAGAGCTGGCCATGAAGAAGGCGCTTGCAGAGTAGACGTCCGCCACGCCGTTGGGGCAGGCCGCGGCGGACTGGAGGTGCAGCGAGACGCCGCCTTCGCCTGAGTTGAGGACGGCCTGCATGGCGCCAAGGGTGGGTGGGTGGGTGGGGGGATGGATGTGTGGGGGGTGGGAGGTCCAGCAGCGCCCCAGGTGCGCGGTGCCCTGTTGCCCAGCACCCCTCCCAGCCACGCCCCAGGCGCCCCTGCATGTTTCGTCAACCAACCAGCCAGCCAGCCTGCGGTACCCCGAGCATGCCAGCGCCCCGGGCATGGAGCACCTGCGGGGAGAGGCCAGTCCCTCCGTAGCAGACGTAGGCGGGGTTGCTGACCGTGAGCACCTGCTCCTCGCAGTCCCAACCATACCTGAAGGGGAAGGGGGATGGACCAGGGGGGGGGGTGGACTAATGCTGGGGAGCGCAGAGGGGTATGCACGGCGTGGAAGAGGCAGAAGGCACGCCTGTGGGGATGTGTGGGGGGGGGGAACAGGGTCGGGGGGCGGATGGTTGCGGCAGCGATGGTCGTGGGGTGCGCACGCCCACGCGCACCCAGCGCTTGTGAAGCTGCTGACGTTCCCTGCGCGGGCGAAGCGCCAGTTGCACACGCCCGGGTTTGCGGCTACAGCCGTCACTTTCTTCAGCGTCACGTAGGCGCCTAGTTCGTCCACCAATGGTTGGAACGGGTTGACTATGACGAAGCCACCTGCCAATTGTGGTTGGTTTGGGGGGCACAGGGTCGGCAGGTGGGAGGGGGCGATGGGGTGTGCGGCGCGCACGGCCGGGCCCAGCAGCCGCCAGCCGCTGGGCTTGCTTTGCAGGCATGACCCCGTGCGCCCCACCTGCGTCGCCGCTGCCGCACACATGCGAGCCATCCCCCTCCGCACCCCCCGTTCCGCCTGATGCACGCACCGAGCATCACTGCTGCCTTGGATCCAGCGGGCAAGTAGAGGCCAGGTGGCCCCAACTCGACAACTTTGGTTGTGTCAGTTGCTGATGCGTCCCTCATCTGAAGGGGGGGCAGGCAGGCGGGCAGGCAGGCAGGAACAGCAGCATCGGCGACGTCAGCCACAAACGCGGGGGCGGCAGCAGCAGCAGCGAGTGGCGGCAGCGGCGGCGGCGGCGGCAGCACAGCATGGCGCCAGCAGCAGCAGCGTGGCGGCGGCGCCGGCAGTTGCGCTGTGTTGAACGTCATATCCGCAGGCACGCACTCAACGCACCCGCCCGTTTGCAAGCGCAATCACAGGCGCGCTCATGTTGTTGTCCGGCCAGATGCTCAGGAACAGGGGTATCTGGGGGCTGAACACGAGGTTTGGGCCGACCACGCCAACCTCGAATTGTGTGATCTGGCAAGAGAAGGGGGGGGGGGAGGGGCACACTGGGAGCACGTGTGCGAAGGGTCATCCAGCAGACGCGTGCCAGGCCCTAGGGCAGAGCACAGTGCGGTGTGGCACACCTACAGCACAGCTCACGCCGTGCCGCAGCACAGCAGGGCACGGCACAGCACAGCAGAGGGCAGCCGGCGTACCATGCTGTTGGAGGTGGCGGATAGCCAGAACAAGTTGGCAGCCGCGACATTATACACCACGCTCGGGCACTGCAAGGGGGGGGGGGGGGGGGGGGGGGGGCACTGTGGGGCCCGGCAGCGGGGGCGTCTGCCGCAAAGAGTCGCAGCACCGCAAGCCACGGGCGGCGGGGGGAAGGGGGGAAGGGGCGGCGGAAGGGGGTGCCCTGCACGCTGCGCCTCCCGCAATCGAGCCGGGGGCCCGCGCATTCAAATGCTTTAGGAGGTGTAATCATGCAGTCATCACTGCAGTCGGTGACCTACCACGCTCTTGTGCAGCAGGCGCACGCCGTCCACTCCATAAGCGAGCACGGCGTCGGGCCGGGTCGGGGGGTCGGTGGGGTCGAAGGTGCCTGGGGCGGCGACAGAGAGAAAAGAAGGAAGGAAGGCAGAAAAGGCCGTGGGCGTGGGGGAGCCGGGTGGTAGAGGGCACGCAGCCAAGTGCTCACGGGGGGGCTCTGCCAGGGCCGGGAGGTGGAGGGTGCACGCTGCGCGGCAGCCAGCGAGCAAAGAGGGGGCGCCGGCCCACGCCGCGTCGGCGGCGGATGGGGCAATTGACGGAGGGAAAACAGCAACAGAAAACCATCACGCACCTGGCCCGTAGCACACATACATCGGTTCGTCGACTGCAGCGGGGAGGGAGGGCCAGGGGGCGGCAGCTCTGTCTCTGTGGCGGCTGTGTTATACCTTCCAAACGCACACGACAAAGAGAGCCTGCCTACAGCGCCGCCTCGGGGGAGGTCTATCCGCAGCAATCCAAGCACCGCGCAGCAGCATCAGCGGCAAAGCGTCGGAAGCAGCGGCGGCGACGGCAGCGGCAGCATCGACAGACACGGCAGCGGCGGCAGCATTGGCCCGCTCGCGCTGCTGCGCATGCTGTTCCATCAGCGGCAGAGGGGTTTGTTTGGCTGTCGTCACAGGAGGGGATGTTGTAACACCACGAGGGAGGGCCTCACTTGTGATTGTGCCTGTGCAGGCGTTGCCGAGCCCCCACCATGTCAGCACATCGGTTGTGTTTTCGCTCTTGCCTGCAGGGGTGGTGGTGGTGGGTGGTGGGGTGGGTGGGGGTGGTGGTGGTGGTCGGTGTGGGGTGGGGTGGTGGTGGTGGGTGGGTGGGTGGGTGGTGGTGGTGGTGGGTTGGTGGGTGGATGGATGGGTGGATGGATGGATGGGAGGGTGGGTGGTGTGTGTGTGTGTGCGGTGGGGTGGGGTGGGTGGGTGGGTGGGTGGGTGGGTGGGGTGGGGACGTTAGTCCGCAGGGCGGGCAGCGTGGCATCTGGCAATGTAACCAAATGGTTCAGGTAAACACAGGTTTCTTCAGCCTTCAGGTCCTTTATCAAACCTGTAACCTTTGCAATTAAACCTTTACTTTCAACCTGACAGTCACACGCAGCCCTTCAGCTCAACCCTCAACCCGAACCCACCTTCCGCTTTATGGCTTATCTTTGAAAGCCCCCGTGGGTTTTTCACGTGTAACTCGACCAATACAAGCCGAACGTTTTGTGTATCTCTCTCTTCAGCAGCGGCTTGTCACTTTTACCCACCTTCCGTGTACTTGTCTTTGAACGCCATCATCGAGTTGCACTCCGTGGGGGGAGGCGGCAACTTCGGCGCGGGAGGCGGCGTCGGCGGCGGCGAGGGTGGCAGGGGCGGCGAGGGCGGCTTGGGGGGAGGGGGCGAGGGCTTGGGCGGGGGGCGAGGGGGGCGAGGCGGGTTGGGAGGGGGGGTCGGGGGGACTGGCGGGGGCAGGGGAGGAGGGGGCCGAGGGCTGGGCGGCGGGGGGGCTGGGGGCTTGGGGCTGGGCGGCGGCGGCCTGGGAGGGGGAGGGGGCCTGGGGCTGGGCGGCGGGGGGGCGGGGGGCTTGGGGCTGGGCGGCGGCGGCTTGGGAGGGGGAGGGGGGCGTGGGCTGGGCGGCGGCGGAGCAGGGGGCTTGGGGCTGGGCGGCGGGGGTGGCGAGGGCCGGGGGGGGCGGGGGCTGGGCGGGAAGGGGGGTGGCGGGGGTGGCGAAGGGGGTGGGGAGGGTTCTGGAGGGGGCGGGGAAGGGGAGGGAGGCGGGGGGGAGGGTTCTGGAGGGGGCGGTGGTTGAGGTGGTGGCGGCGACGGAGACGGCGGTGGCGGAGAGGGAGGCGGAGGCGAGGGAGAAGGCGAGGGCGGTTTGGGCGAGGGCGGAGGCGGCGGCCGCGGGCTGGGCGGCTTGGGGCTGGGCGGCGGTTGCGGCGGCGGCGCCGGCGGCGGCGGCGCGGCGCTGAAGGGGGGGAGCGGGGGGGCAAAGCGCAGCGTGTGTCGAGGCATGGCGGCTTGAAGGTATCATATGATCAGCCGTTGCTGAGCTCCCGCACGCCCCTTTCTTTCACCCACCTGTCAGGGAACGCAGCGTTGACAGCAGCGCTGACGTCGCCCGCGCCGGCGGTGCTGCTGGCGCGGGCAGTCAAGCGGTAGACCGCCCCTTTGTAGACGGGGCGGTACCGGCTGTCGGCGCCCGCCAGCCCTGGTTTGAACGCGAACCGTAGCAGCTGCAGCAGGCGGGAGGGCGTGCAGGCGCACCAGGCGGTGGTGAGGTTGGAGCCAGAGGCTGATGGAACCCGCGAGCGTGAGCGGCGGCGGCGGCGGCAAAGCAGCGGCGACGGCAGAACGCCGGCAGCGGCGGCAGGTGCGGCAGACGCGACCACCGACCGCTCTCACCAGTCCGTCTGGCTGCAGCACGCCAGGGCCGGTGGCCACGGCGCTGAGCGTTCCGTACTTGCTGCTCACATAGCTGCCTGCTACCGTGTAGTTTTTTACCACTGCAGGGGCATGGGTCGACGGCAAGGAGCAGGAAAGAATGGACATCAGTCGGCGCCACGCCCCCGGCGCACACTGTGTGCATGTGCACAACCTCAAGGCGCTCTCCTTGGCAGTTCCGGTGCATCGCATGTGCACCCCACTCTTGGGGGGGGGGGGGGGGGGGGGGGCTGCAGCACAGCGAACTCTTGATTACTACAACACGCCCCTGCGCGACCAGGCTAGCTGTGTAGTTCACTCACGCGAGCACAGGCTGGTGAGTGCGGCGGGCCGCACATCCACCCACACATCCATCCCGCTTCTGCGGACCGCCGGCGCGCCCAGCTTGCAAGGCTTGCTGCGTGCGTGGGTGGAAACGGGTCGGGGTGAGGAGGTGCGGCCTTGCGTGAAGAGGGCGCAGAGGAGGCGCGGCACGCACTGGGCGACGTAAGGCAGCGGGAGGCGGCAGGCGGCGGCAGGAGCACGCGGCATGCTGCTTGCACCCAGGGGGGCTGCTCACGTCTGCGGCGTGGCGACGGTGGCGGTGCTGAGGCTGCTATAGCTGCCGATGCCCTGCGCGTTGACGGCTGCAGCACGAAAGCGGTACCTCATGCCGGGCCTGCAAGGGAGTGAGAACCAAGATTGATGCATTCCATTTGTGAAATAAGTATCGTAAAAGGCAGGAGGAACGAAACAAGAGAAGAGAAGCCAGCAAGCGGTAGTTCATGCGGGGCCTGAAAGGGGGGGAGAAAGCAACAGACCAAGGTGCAGAGCCAAACAGGAACCAAGGGGGCCGGCGCAGCTGGCTGTTGTAGCACGCGCGTGCAGCCCAGTTTGTCCTTCCCCCCCCCCCCCCCCCCCTGTGCACTTGTATTGACTGGGCGCAAAGGTGAACACGCGCAGCCCCGCTGACAGCGTTCCGGCGCCCGCCTGCCGCACCAGCGGCGTGCCAAAGGGTTCGCCCTGGGGCTGGCCCAGCACAATGTATCGGGTGATGGCTGGCGGTGGCGGGGGGGGCACGGTGGAGGGAGCGAGTTGGGTTAGCGTTAGGGATGCGTTTGGCTGGCATGACGCTAGCGCTCACAACAGAGCCTCCTCGTACAGGGGCGCGCTTGGGTGGGCACTGCACTGGCTAAAACTATTGTGTGCGATCTGCTGCAGAGCAGGCGAGGCGCACTCCGGGAGCGGCGGGGGAACCAGCGGGTGGAGGCTGGACGAGCGAGCTGCGGATAACTCTTTCTTCCTTCCCCTCCCCGTTCCCACCTGCGCCGCCATTGCTAGTGGGTGGTTTCACACGCACAGTAATCGTGCCCCCCGAGACGGACAGCCCCACGACGGTCGGTTTGCCTGGCGTGCTGCACGCGGGCGGCGGGGATGAGTGGCGGCGGTGGGGGCAGCGAGTTGGGTTTTGAGTGTCGGTGCCCCTCCGAGCAAGCTGGGCGAGCTGGGATACGCGACACGGCGCCACTGCACGAAACTCTTACGCCCTGCGCCATCCACAGCCTCGGGCAGGCCCGCGCGGGCTGAGCACATCCCGCCGGCGGCACCGCCCCGCACCTCGCCGCCGCCACCGCCTGACTGGTACTGCCCGCCTCGGCCAGCGGGGTGTTCGCCGCCAGAAAAACTACAGGCAGGATGGCAGCCTTGATTACCGGTATGCGTTGCCCAAGCGGGCGTCTGCGAACCTAGGCCGCGGGGGCGGGTCAACCAGCCCCTCGCATGCGACCGCTCACCCCATGCTACCATCGAAAGCAGCACCGCAGCCAGGAGCGGCGGTCGCCAGAGGCAGGCGCGAGCCCCTGTCATTGCTCAGTCGCTGCCGTCCTCGCTAATAGCTGCTCGCTCGCTCGTCCAACGCCCCTGACAGGCGCATGGGTGCACAAGTCGGGTGGCGGAGCACCGCGGACTGTGATCGCACACAGAGGACCAGAGGTAGTACCGTCGACCGGCCCCTGCCAACCACACACCGAACAAGCAGCCATGCAGCTTCCACAGGATACTTGTCCCCCTGGCAGGCTGCCAACCATCACCTGTGGAATGCAGTTGGGCATCGACGCCAGCTCCAGCACACGCAGCACCGCATTTGGTGGCAGCACCGCCTGCCCGCCGCCACGCTCGCTGGCCGCGGCTGCAGCGTGC
Source organism: Micractinium conductrix (assembly GCA_002245815.2). NCBI lineage: Eukaryota > Viridiplantae > Chlorophyta > Trebouxiophyceae > Chlorellales > Chlorellaceae > Micractinium > Micractinium conductrix. Next base: position 2,236,839 of record LHPF02000004.1, read on the forward strand.
GAGTCGTGGCCTCGGGCCAGCGGCGGCGGTCGGCGGGGCTCCAGGTGCCGCCGCGTGCGATCAGGAGCAGGCTGCAGGGGGGCGGGGCCCTGCTGCCATCGCCGCCTGCTCCCGCAGCCGCCAGTCGCACCATCACCTTCCGCTGTCGCAGCCGACTCACAGATCGCAGGTTGCAGTCTCAGATTACAGGTTATAGCATGAGTGCGGTCACAATTCGCAAGCTACGACAGTGCAGCGGGACGCGGCGTAGACGTCGTTGTGCGGGTGCTTGGCAGCGAACGAGAGAGCATGTGCTGGCGCATGTCAGTACTATGGTGCGTCACGGATGGGTGCAGCAGGGAGGCGTGCAGCCTGGCAGATGTGGTTGCGTCGATGATGAGTGGTGGGAGGTCGTGCAGGCGCATGGCAGTACTGGGTGCGTCACGGGTGGGCACAGTACATGCGGTAGAACCGGGGAGTGTCACTTTTTCAACATTTGGAGACTGGCAGGTGGTGTGGGCGGGCATGGAACGCAAGCGTGCAGAGAGCTTGAGAAACAGGTGTGCGTTTGAGACAGCTTCGTGAACAAGGCATGTCCACAACTGAAGGGCGGGCAGGGCCGCATGCGCTGCCAGCTGTCGCGGGGTCACAGCAGCAAAGGGCCCACCGCCAGCGCCAGCACGGCGACGGCCAACCCCTGGAGGGCGGAGGGGGCAGCACAGGCAGGACAGGAGGCATTGACATCAGCGACGTCAGCGGACGCCTGCTGATTTGCCAACGCAAACAGCAGCGGCGCGCTGCCTTGCCCGGCCGCTGCTGCAGCACCCACCTGCAGCCGGCCGGCGGCGCCCGCAGTCGGCGGTGGTGCCCGGGTGGGTGCTGGGCTTGGCGAAGGGGCAGGTGCGGGCGTGGGCGAGGGGCTCGGCACGGGGGCGGGCGTGGGCGTGGCGACGTCGGGGATGGCCGTAGGGTTGGAGGTGAACAGGCCTGTGGGGTCGTACTGGCTCTTCACCTGCAGCGGAGGGGGCAGAGAGGAGGGTGCGTGGGCTGGCGTGGGTGGTGGCGGGTGCTGCTCTACACGTGATCGGGCACAGCAGCAGCAGCGGCAGCAGCAATCAGCAGCGGCAGCGGCGGCGGCGGTGGCAGGGGGCAGCAAGAATCGCCAGCAGCAGCGGCGGCGGCAGCGATCACGCCGCCGCCGCCGCCGCCGCACCCGCCACTCCACCGCCACGCGCCTTTTTAAGCCAGCCGGCGTTGCTGCCGTAATATGATGTCATGGGGGTGGCGCTGATGTCGACGTCCAGATAGTTGACGTAGCCAGGCTGCGAGGGGGGGGGGGGGGGGGGGGGGGATGCGATCCACCCAATCGGTTCAAACCAAGCATTGGTGGCAGCGAGAGCTGCGGCAGCGGCGGCGGCGGCGGCGGCGCATGGCGTCGGCACGAGTCTCCACAGGTATCCTGCGGTCAGACGGGTGCGCCGCAGTACCATGCGATGGAACGTACGGCAGTGCAGCTCACCTTCTGGGGGCCGACGTAGGGGTCCAGCGTGGCTTCCAGCGCAGCAATCTGTGCGATGGCAGCCTCGGTGCTGCTCTTGCTCTTCCACTCGGCGCCGTACTGCAGGCAAAAACGTGAGGGTGAGGGTGTTGTTGTCTGGGGTGCTGCGCATCCGTACAAACGAGGGGCACGGCAGGCTCGCCCTTGGCATGGGGAACAGAACGTCGCGTGTTTCTGTCAACCTTTTTCAACCCTTGTTGTTTTCATGAATGCATCGCTGCTGCTCCCCCGCATCTGCGACCTTGCCTGAATGGAAAACAGGGCGCCGCGGTGCACAAACCCGGTGGCGTTGGCGGGCACTGCTGCCACGGCGCTCTGCACGCGTCAACAGGGGGGGCAGGTGCGAGCAGCAGGCGCACGCTTGTTGGTGCGTCGGCTGGCCGGGCCGCCATCTGACGCAAGGGGCTGTGCGCTGCATGCACGTGCGCTGCCTGCCCGCCAGCTCCCCAAACCAGACAGCCGCATGCCAGCAGGGGGGCAGCCGCCACAGCACAGCACAGCACAGCACATCGAAGCGCGGCGCAGCACAGCACAGCACCCAGCCAAAGGGCACGCAAGCACCAAGGCTCGCCTTTGGGCCCAGCACATTCAACTCCACGTAAGCTCCCAAGTCGTTCAGCTATTGGGCAAGGGAGAGGGTTGCGCACGGGAGGGTCAGCGCAGCCAATGATTGTACGGCGTAGAGGGGTCGGGGGGGTGGGGAGTGCTGCGTATGCACCTCTTGGCGGCACCGGCCCACGACACGTTGCCCGCCCTGCGCCCCTGTCAACCCCCCCACCCTTCCCCAACTCGACCCCCACCCCCACCTTCCCACCCTCCACCCACCCACACACTCACTGCGGGGGTAATCCAGTCTAGCATGGACTGCCACGCCGCGTCGGGCAGCGGCTGGTTGGGCATGAAGGATTTGAGCTTGAAGTAGGGCCTGCGAGGGCAGAGGAATGTTGTTGTTGTTCACGTACAACCGCACACCCGCGCCTCAGCAAACTCCAGCGCAGCTCAGCTCAGCAGGGCACAATGCGGACATGCGAGGTTGCAGCACGACCCCGCGTTCAGCACACCGCGGCACGGTACTGCACAGCACGGCACGCCGCGGCACGCCACGGCACAGCGCGCACCTGTAGATTTCCAGCGCGGCGACGTTCAGCATGTCTGCAGGCTTCTTGATGACGTCGTACCCTGCAGCCATCAATCAGTCAACCAACCAATCAGTCAGTTGATTGCGTTTAAACCCTGCGCGCATCACTGCGCTGCGCATCACTGCGCTCCAACTATCACACTGGGAGTCCCCAGCGAGCCAGCAAAGGCCTCATGCAGGCCGCGCGGGCTCACGGCATGGGCGCGCGTCCCATGCAGGCAGGGTGCAGCAGTCCCGGCGGCTGCGGCGCTCGCTCCTGCTCGCGGGTTTGCCCTCGCCCGCCGTACAGCCCACGCCTGCCCTGCCCCCCTCCACGCTCCTCTCCGTAAACCCCGCTCCTTGTGTACAACGCGTTTTGAGCTTTCGAGAGGCGGTTTGTTGAATAAAATAGCTGAAATGCTGATTAAACCCTGAAAACAACAGCTTACATGCGTTTTCGATGACCGACTGAATCCAGGTCATCTCCTTGTACGAAAAGCTGTTGAGCTTCCAGCCGCCGCTGGTGACGCCCTCCGCCACCAGCAGCGCTTGGCAGTCCGCCTTGGTTCCCTGCCAAGGAGGCAGGGTGCCGCGTTGCGGAACGGCTTATGCAATGGTACACCGTCTGCCCTCAACGTCTGCCAGCAGCAGCAGCAGAGGCAGCGGAGGCATCAGCAGCGAAGGCGGCAGCAGGGTTTGCAGCAGGGGCACTGCTGTGCAGCAGCAGCGGCGGCAGGAGCAGCAGCAGCAGCAGCAGCAGCGGCGGCACCGGCGACACCAGCGGCAGCTTACCAGGCACATTACGGTCAAACCCAAGCCGTCCGGGTCAATGTTAATCTGCATTACACATAGTAGTGTGGGACAGGACTTGAATCGATTGTCTTTGGCAGACACTGTGCTTGTTCGATTAAATTCGGATAATTAGGTCAGTCGTACGCTTTGTGAAAAGTTGGCGTGGAGTGCGGGGTGATGTGATCAGGATAGTCAACGGTACGTGCAGCGAGGTAAGCACAAGCATGCGCACATCATGTGCGCGGCGCTGGCCAGTGGGCAGAGCAGCAGCTGGGGCAGCACCACCCCATCAGGCGATGGTGGCAGGTAGGTAGGCACGACATGCTCGGCGCAGGTTTGCAGTGCCTGCATGCTTCCCACCCAGTTGGCATAGACGCACGCCGGAGAACAATGCAGCGCTGGTTGCTTACCCCCCGCAACCCCATCCCCCCCCCCCCACACACACACCACCACCACCCACCCATGCCCCACGCACCTGGATGCTGAGCTTGGGATCAGCCTTGTTGACCCACGTGGTCTGCACGAACTGCATGAAGGCAACCGCCTCGGACTTGGCTGCGAGGCGATGGTTGGGAGCGACGGCACGGAGGTGTGCACGCAAGGCAGGCGGTGGGGCCGACAGGCGTGCGTGCGTGGGGCAGCAAACGGGAGATGTGAGCAAGGTGGCGCCCCCGTCTCTCTCACCGACTTCGAAGCTGATGAGCGTGACCTTCGGGGGCACGTCCACAACCTTCAGGGTATACTCGGTAATGATGCCTGCGCGCAGCAGGGGAGGGGGGGAGGCACACGTGGATGAGCTGGGCCGCTTGGGCCCCCAGCTGGCTTGGCGCCATGTGACAGGGAGAGGGCACGTTCACAAGCGCGAGGGTGCACTCCGCCATGCTGCCTGCGCAGCAGGGCCACACGCGCCTCGGCTTGCGCCGGCAACACGCCCTGCGCTCGCACCACCGCACTGGTCCACCTGCAACCACCTGACTGGGCGCAGTTCGCGCTGGCCCATCACAGCTTGTGGTGGCGCCGCACCCATGTACCCACCCTCCCACCAAAGCTGCCCCACCTACCCACCCACCAAAATTGCCGCCGCCGGCGCCGCAGTAGGCGGCAAACAGGTCTGGGTTTTGCGTTTTGTCGGCGGTGATGATCTGCCCTTGTGCGTTGACCTGTGGCGGGGTGGACATAACCAGATGGGCAGTGTGGGTGGGTGGGTGGGTGGGTGGTGAATGTGGTGGTGGTGGTGGTGGTGTGGTGTGGTGTGGTGTGGTGGGGGTGGGGGGGTGGTGATGGGGGGGGCGGGTTTGGGGGGGGGGGGCTCCGGAACATTCGGCGACGTCAAGCGCCGGTGGAAGGGCGCAAGAAAGGGACCCTCCCGGATGCCTGGGGGCAGGAAAAGGCCTCCGCGCACCATTTTGGGCGACGACACGCAGCTGCTCGCAGCACAGGCCACACCGCAAGGTCGAAGAAGCACGCACCCTCGCTGTGCCCCCCCCCCGAAACCTCCCACCATTTTGAAGGACACGAACTGGTCGCAGCCCAGGCCGTACTGGCGTGTGAGGAAGCCGATGCCTCCGCCGGTCAGCAGCCCGCCGGCGCCCACGGGCGGGCAGGTGCCCCCCACCGCCGCCTTGGTCCCCTTGGTTTGGGCGTCCACAGCATAGTACAGCTGCGTACAGTATGCATGAAAAAGGGGAAGGGCGATTGATACACAGCTCGACTGTTTGGACATCAACAGCACAGCACAGCTGCAAGCAAGGGGGCGTGGGGGGTGTAGGGGGGGTTCAGTGACTTGCTGGAGAGTTGGCAGCGCTCGGCCCCCCTCCCCAGCCCGCACCTGGCCAAGGCGCGCGCCCGCCTGCACCACCGCCGTGGCGCCGTCAGCTGCCACTGTCGTGACGTTCATTTTGTCGAGGGAGATGGTGAGCTGGCCCGGCATGACGCTGTAGCCCATGTAGGAGTGACCGCCGGAGCTGCGGGGCAGGGAGGGGAGGGGCGCGGGCATGGGGCAGGGGAGAAGGATTGATGCATACATCGAGTGGTTGGTTGCGGGGCAGGCATGGGGTGGAGTGGAGGGACGACGCAGGCATTTCAACTTGAAGGAAGAGGAAGAAGGCATCACACCCCTTCCTGCACCCCCCGCGCCCTCACCGCGCGACGGGCTTGATGCCCGCTTCGGCGGCGCACAGCACCGCCGCCGACACCTCCTCGTCGCTGCCGGGGTAGGCCACCGCCGCGGGGACGGTGGTGTTGAGCTTGTTCCAAACCTGTCGCGGGTGGGTGGGCAGCGCGGCAGGGGGAGGCGCGAGGAGGTGCAGGCCAGCGACAGCAGCAGCCACCCACATCCCTGATGGGTGGCACCCACCCACCCGCCCACCCACTCTCACCTTTGCTGCCTGGGCCAGGCCTTTGGGGTTCGACTTGTCGACAAAGGTGATGCCCGCGTCCGACAGGCACTTCGCCAGGTTCTTGGCCCGGCCCGGCGGCGCCGGAGGCGCAGCGGGCGCCGGCGGCGCGGTCTGCACAACGCGGGCGGGCGGGTGGGTGGGTGGTGGGCGCGGCGTGGTGCGGAACAGGGCGAGGCGGGGAGGCGGGGCCAGAGGGCCGGCAGCTGACGCAAGTGCCGACTGGTTTCCAGCAGCTGGCACCTGGCGGCTCCCATACGAATCAGCTGCTGCTGGCTGGTTGCTGAAGTGAAAAGGTACAAAGGGCGGCTGGTATCCGTCTTCCTCACAACAGCCAGCAGCACTAAATTGTAAGTAGAGGCCCGGGTGTAAGGGTAACAGTAGCACCGCCGGCACCCGCCTGGTTGGTGAAGTCGAACTCGGGTTGGTAGCCGTCCTGGCCGGGCAGGAAGGCGGGCCAGGGGCAGGCCTCGCGTCCCAAGAAGGTCCCAGACGCGTAGATCGGCACGTTTATCTTCTTTCCCTCGTCGCAGCTGCGTGGGTGGGCGGGGCGGGCAGAGGGGCGGCGCGGGTCGGAAGTCAGCCAGCCGGGAAGAGGGCAGGGCTGACGAAGCCAGGGGAAGGAGCTCCATGGCGAGGACAGAGGGAGAGAGTTGGGCAGGCGGCGGCAGGGCGGGCGGGCACTTGCGCAGCAGCGCTGCGCGCCCCCCCCCCCCCCCCGCCACTCCTGGTGTCCCTCCCCTCCCCGGCTTCTTCCCCCCCCCCCCCCGCACACGCCACACCACACCACCACCGCAGCCGCTCCCCCCCCCCCCCCCCCCCCCACACACACACACACCTGAACTCGATGTTTCCGTAGCCTTCGTACTGCCCAGATGTGTAGTCGTAGCAGCCCAAGTCGACGGTGGTTGTGAGGTACGCGGCGCCAGCCTTGCAGGTGGGCAGGCCTGGGTCCCCCTCTGGCCACAGCTTGTACTTCATGCCGTCTGCGGTACGATTGTGGGTTGGTATTGCAAACCCATGGCAGAAAGAAAGGCAAACAGGAGCTGGCCACGGCGTGCAGTTCAATGCCATCGTACTGTCGTCGGATACAAATCGAATATGCCAAACGTCATCCTTTAAAAGACTCACTCTCGATGAGGTGCTGCAGCTCCCAGTACGGAGTGAAGTCCGACTCGTTCTGGGGACAAGAAAGAACCGGAAAGTCCGTTTGCGTCAATGCAAAATAATCGTAATGGCAAGCTTAGGCAGGGGGGGGGGTGCAGTCCGACTCGTTGTGGGGCAGATGCAGCAGCAGCGGGCAATGTGCGCACTGATGGGATAGGGTGTTTGCAGGCGTGGGATGGCCGACAACGCGTGGCGCGGCACACAGCACCCCTGGCTAGCACGTGCCCGATCGGCCCGGCAGGCGGCATGGCGCGGACAGCGCAGCGCCTCACCTTGATGATGGGTGTTAGGTATGGCTCGCAAGTGTCTGCAGGCAGAAAAGGGGGGTGGTGGTGGTGGTGGTGTGTGTGTGTGTGGTGGTGGTGGTGGTGGGGGGGGGGGGAGTGAGCAGAGAAAGGCACTGCGGGTGGCGGGGGGGGGGCGGAGCGGGGGCACGGCAGCGCATCCCTGCAGCCATGCCCAACCGGCCCGCTGAAACACAAACTTGGACTGTGATGGCCACGCGATTCCGCTCACAGTCTGCGGGCAGCTTCTTGATCGCCACGGTCACGGTGCTTGCCTCCCAGGGCTGCAGAGTCGGGTCCTGCCCGGCGCACGTCTTCACAACAGTTTGCTCCTGCAGGACGGTGGGGCGGTGGGGTGGTGGGGTCGGCGTGCTGCCTGCCTGCATGTGGCGCGGCGTTTGAGGGCCGAAAGGCGCGGGCGGCGGCGCTGCACCGCGTGCGACAGGCGTTGCCGCCACCTGGCTGCTGCCTCAACCTGTGACAGCCTGACGGAGGGTTGGTAGGGCGGCTGGCCTTGTGTGCACCCGTTCCACCCTCACACCAGGGCAGCGCAGGGCAGCATGCGCGCCCCCCGTTCCCAAGCACCGCCGGCTCACTGTGCCACCACACTCGACTTAACCCGGGTCGCTATCGTTCCTGCAGGCGCCCCTGCAGATGGCGGCGTGGGGTCTACCACAGCAAAAGAGGATCACGCTACCATACACTGCTAGAGTGATGCTACTCGCCTTCAGCTCGGTCACTTTGTCGTCTTTGCAGGCGTCCTTGAAAGAGGCGGTCAGGTTTACATACATGTCGCCCTCGGCTGGCCCCGGCGCAGTGCACAGCTCCTGCAGGGGGAGGGAAGCAGGGGGGCCAGCTGCCCGGTCATACCCAGGCGCAGCTGCCAGATTCCCATGCATGTGCCGGCGCAGAGGCAGGCGCTGCTTCAAGCCGCACTCGGCGCATGCACCGCTCGCATCCGCTCCGCCCCAGGGCCCTTCAAAATGCCTTGGCGCAGCCCCGCCCCAGCGCGCCTGCACAGTGAACCCCGCCTTTTTGGCATCCTGGACAAAGTCTGGAGGGCTGCAGACCTTCTGCCGGTTGTTGCGCAGCTCGTCTGAGGGAGGGCACAGGGGGAGGGGAGGGGAGGGGGGCAGAACGAGGGGAGGGGAGGGGGGGCAGGCAGTTGGCGGCGGCGGCGGGGGACAGCTCGTAGACGGCCTGTGTTGCGCGGCGTGCTGCGCGCATGCGAGGTTCACAGTCAGTGCTTGCAGGGGAGGCGCAGGAGGCAGTTACTTTGGCACAGGCACAAAAACAGCGGGGCGGACAGCGGAGCGGAACAAGCGGCCACGCGGCAGCGGGCAGCCGCGACGGTTGGGTGCTGCTCGCAACCATGGGTGAGGTCAGCCACGCCACGCCACCCACCCCAAGGCTCACGCACATATGTAACGCGCCAGCAGAGCTTGCTGCGTGTCTAGGTCGGCACCGGCAGTGCAGTTGGGCGTCGCCGCAGCAACGCACGTGGCAACGAGCACGGCCGCCACCGCCGCCGCGCGCACGGCAAACAGCCCTGCACGCACGGACGGGGCACGCTGTCAACGCGCCGTTCCAGCCGCACTCTGCGGCGCAGCTTGCAAGGCGCCGCGGCAGCTTACCTGCAGGCCGCGCCATCTTGCAACTAACTAGTTGTTACCTGGCTGCCCCGACTACGGACAGTTCCGGCAGCAAATAAAAGCCGCGGCGGAAGTACGCCCACGCATCCGGCGCCTGTTCGGCTTGTTTCTGAGCTGCGCTGAGCTGTCGCCCAGTGTGTGAGCGGTCACCACCGCCGCTCACACACTGCCCCGTCCGCATTTAACAACAGGGCCTTCACTTTGTTTGCAGCGATGACCAGGACGCCCAAAGAGCAGGAGAGAGAGGAGACCAGGGAGTTGCGGTCCTTCCATCCCCCTGCCAGACAGACGTCCACACCCCCCCGTGCCCCACCACCACCACCACCACCCGCCACCGCAACATGCGCGGCAGCCACGACGTGCTTGCCCGCCGGGCACCGCTGGCCCAGGCCTGCTAATCAACAGGCTGAGTGCAACGGCCACCGCTGGTCTGTTGCAGGGTGCGTGCGGCAGAAGAATCGAGGGGAAGAGAAACGCAAGAGGAAGAGTGGATTTGGAGAGGGAGCGGGGGCCAGAGGGTGCACGAAAGAATGGGTGGCTTTGCGGAGCGCGTGCTGCGAGAGTCAAGTCGAGGTGTGGGGGCCGGAAGCAAGGGGAGGGACATCCTATCGATACAGCAACGTCGGGGGGGACGCGCGAGCTGAGCCTGGGGGAGGCTCTAGCAGCAAGATCAAAAGAAGCGGAGACAAGGTAGCGAAGGTTCCCCAGAGAAGGGGGGAGGCGAATGTACAGGTACTGTGGAGGGAGGGAGGGCGCACGGCCTGGGCTCCGCAAAAGATGCTGGATGAGGACTGGCGTTTGGCACGCATGAGTTGAGGTGTCTGTGTCGACGGGTTTCCTGTGGTTAGACAGATGTAAAGCACTTACAGGAAAGGAAAGGAGGGGCATGCGCTGCGCCGAGCCGCGGCGCGCATGAGCACGCTGGGTGGGGCCGCGCTGCATCCCGAGCACAGCCTCAGTGCCGCACCGGCAGCTGCCAGCTGGGGGACAGGTTGCTGTTGAGCAGCAGCAGGGAGGCCAGGGCCTGGGGCCCGCTGCCGCCGCCCCCCTGCAAGCCGTCGAGCATCAGCGCCGCCGCCTGCGCCATGACGGCGTCACCGGCGGCGGCGGCGGCGGCCTCTGCGGCGCTGGGAACCGCGCCCCCCGCTGCTCCGCCGCCGGCCACCGGAGGCGTGGGAGTCCTGCTGGCTGGGGCAGGGTGGGGGGCGGCGCGGCGTCCCCCACCCAGGAGCGCCGCCACGAGTGGGTTGGTGATCCGCGCTGGGTCGCCACCCACCGGCTGCCCGCCGCCGCTGTCGTGCATGCTGCCGCTGCCGCCGCCGCTGCGGGAAGGCGCGGCCGCGTGCCGCCGCGCGGTCACTGCCGCTGCCGCCGCAACTGCCGCATCTGCCAAGGCCTCCACGTCTGGTGCGGGGGTGGACATGGGTGCCATGATGACGGGCCGTCGGAAGGGCATCTTGGCAGACGCGGTGGGATGCTGCTGCTGCTGCTGTGGGGGCGGTAGGTGCAGCCCCGCCGCCGCCGCCGGCCGCGGCCACTGGTCGGCCTGCAGCAGGGCCGTCGGCTGCGTGCCGCCGCCGACCGCCAGCCGGGCTGCCGCCGGCGCTGCCGGCTGCTCCGCCTGCGGCAGCAACCCCAGTTCTTGAGCCAGCCGCTCCAAAGCACTGCGCAGCTCCTCTGAGCTGGCCTGCAACACAGCCAGACGGTGTGGCAGCGTGCGAGGGCAGCTGTGAGCTCAACAGGGGTCGCTGTGGAGCTGGCTGTGAGGAACGACGGCAGCAGGCAAGCAGGCGAGCCACCAAGCGTGCGCTGCGGCTCGTCCAGGCCCCGGTGCGCTGCATGCACAGGGGCAGACAACCGCCTCCCCTCCCCTTTCTCCCCTCACCTCTGGCTGCGGCGGCGCCTGCTGCTGCTGCTGCTGCTGCTGCTGCAGTGCGGAGGAAAACACGCTGCCGCCGCCGGTTGGCAGGCCGCGGGGCAGCCGCAGGTGCTGCGGCTGCTGCGTGTGCTCCGCCAGCTGCCTCTCCAACTGGTCCACCTGCGGATGACCAGGGCCAGGCCGGCAGCAACACTTGGCAGTACAGTTGGGCGCTCGCGGTACGTCGGTCCATGCAAGCACCGCCTGCAGGGCGCAACCTCGACCAGCGCGGGGTGCAGGCACAGCCCCAGCCACCGCCGTGAAGCCAGTGCGGCCGCGAAGCGTAGCTTAGCTCTCCAGCGGCATGGCGGCCTGCCGTGCGGCAGGGGTTGGTGCTACATCTCCCACACCTACCCGCTTCTCTAGGGCAGCCACCGTGAAGCTGAGCTCCAGCAGCATGGCAGCGCTCGTCAGGTGCTGCGAGTTGGTGGGCTGGCCGAGCGGCACGGGGGGCGGCGCACCGGGCGGCGGCGCCGCGCCGGCGGGCGGCGGCAGCGGCTCCAGCCACTGCCCAGCCTGAGGGCCCCCCACACGCTGCTCCGGCGCAAACGGCCAGGTGGGAAGCTCCGCTTCAATTTTGCTTTCCTCGCCCTCGCCGCCCTCGCCATTATCCCTCTCCAGCCGCCGCCGCCGCTTGCCGCCGCCGCCGCCCTCCTCTGCCCTGACCTGCCGCGGCAGCTGAGGCCACTTGACCGAGAAGTTGCCAGCCTGCTGCGCCTGCTGCGCCTGCTCCGCCGCCGGCATGCTTTGCTCCGGCGCCGGCGCCGGCGCCGGCGCTCCGCCCTCCTCCTCACCCTCCGCCTCGCCGCCGTCCGGCGACGCGACAGCGGCGGCGGCCGCGGCTGCCTCACGCTGCCGTGCCTCTGGTGCCTGCCGCCGCTTCTTGTGCTTCTGAAGGCTGGCGCGGCAGGAGCGCCGGCTGTCCTCGAATTCAGTCAGCGGGTGCGGCTTGGCGCACTGCGGCGGCGACACAAGCGGGCAAAGGGCAGACAGGCGTGGCATCAGGGAGGGAGGCGCAACAGGGGTGCGTGCTGCGCTGCGTTGCGCCGCCGCGCCCCTTGGCGCAGCCGTCGAAACAACGGCGGGGGGTGCGGGCAGCGCGACGAGGTGACCACGTTGCATGTGCAGCAAGCGGGGTGGGTGCCGCACCCACCTGCTGGCAGAACCTCCAGTCTTCGCCGTGGTAATGAAAGAACCTCTGTGAAAACAGGAAAAAAAATAGCACCCACCTGCTGACAGAACCTCCAGTCTTCGCCGTGGTAGTCAAAGGTTGGGGCCTTGTAGTGGACGGGGCAGATGCGGTGGCGCTGCGCACGGGGAGGGGAGGCGTGGGAACACGGCGGTCGTTTCTTGATTAGACGAGGGTTGCGTCCTGGGCGGGCACATGCAAAGGCAGAAGGGCAGGGGTGCAAGTGACAGGTGCGCGCCCTTGGCTGCGAGGCGGCGGCGGCGTGCCGCTGCACACGAGGGCGGCGAGTGGGGGCGAGGGTGAGGCATGGGCTTCAGCGCATGGCGGGAGGCAGAGGGGTGGCTAATGCTCACGCGCGTTCACACACGGATGCATGCAAACACGGCATGAAATGCAAACTGTCCCGGACAGCTGCTGCAAGTGGCCGGTGGACCGCCCACCTGTCCCTACCGCCCCGACCGCAGCTGCCTCTGCCGCTTGCCCTGCCTCGCTTGCCTGGTTGTATGTTGCCTTGAGAGGCTCGGTGCAGTTGGGCACACGGCACGAGGGCGCTGTGCGGCCGCCCTGCAGCGGCGTCCCTTCCGTCGCCATGCCGGCAGCGTGCGGTCTGGCCGCCCGAGCGCACGATGTTGGTGCCGCTTCTCCTGCTGCTGTTATCCAAAGTGGACTGGCTGTTCTGTGCGGGAGTAGGGAGCGGGGTGATCGGTGTCTCCGGCACAGGCAAACGATCAACCGGTGGTGGTTGTACGCCTCACGTCGGCGACGGTGATGGCGGCGGCAAACCACCGCGACGGTTCACGGCCATCGTGCTGCCACGTAGTTTCTGCGAATTCACCGCAGCTTCACACCTGCAGCAGCACAGCGGGACAGGGCGGCAGGCACCTCGCAAAGACTCTGCCACGGGCGCTGAGCCAGGGGCCCAGCAGGCGCTCAAGTGTCAAGAAGGCAGAGGTCCAGCCGCAGACCGCGTGCACCGAGGCCAGGCCCGGTCGGCGAACACGCGCCGGAGAGTCCACCGCCTGCTGGCCAGCTTCTGGGACGCGGAACAGACGGTGGTTGCGGCGGCGAGACCAGACCTCACCGGTCGTGCATCTGCCATCATCCCACAGATGATGGCCGCTGCACGGCGAGGCGCGGCGCGCCGGCGGTCCTCTCAAAGTCTGGCCGCCGCCGTGCGTGCCTCTCCATTCTGCCCATCCCCAGGCCTGCACTCCCCACACTCCCACGGGGCGGCCGGCCAACACACCCAGCAGCGCCATACGGTGCATCCCCAAGCGCACACCGACCGGCGGCAGCGCGTGCTGACGCGCCGCAGGGGTCGAAACCGGGACGGACCGTACAAGCCGCGGGCACACACCCAGCCAGGCTCGAGCTGTTGTACTTTACAACCTTGCCGCCACGGCCCCGCACCCGCAGCACACTGATTGCAGCCAACTCTATAGCAGTGCAGTCATTGATCCAATGGGGATGCGTGAGTGAATGTCTGCCACAAGTTGGTGCAGCGGCGCCAGCACCGGCACAGCGCCGCCGCGGCAGACCGCGGGCGGCGGCGCAGTCGCCGCTCGGCGCGCTTCCACGCCGGCCCCACAACGGCCTTCACCACGTGAGAGGCAGCATGCTGTCGTCGTCCCGCAGCGCGACAGGCGGCGGCACCGCCAGCGCCTCCTCCAGCGCCAGCGGCGCCGCCGCCGCCTCCACTCCCGCCAGAAGGGACAGCAGCCGGTCGCACAGCGCCTGCTCCGCCAGCGACTGCCCGCCCGTGGTAACCACCGCTCCCGCTGGGCCCAGAGAGAACGCCGGCGCGGCGCCCGCGGCCGCAGACACGCGGACGAAGGCTTGCAGCTCTGCCTTCGCCTCTGCTTGCGGGGAACGCGCGGGAGAGCAGGGCGGGAGAGCAGGGGCGAAGCAGGTTTCGCACAGCGTCTGGGAGGAGGCGCAGGCGCGGCGCCCGCTGTCGCAGCGGAGGATGCCTGGCAGCACCTCCCGTTCCCTTCCACCAGAGCAGCACGGCACAGCACAGCACAGCGCAGGACACAGCATGGCGGCCCGCGCCATGCACGCCCCCACAGCACGGGCACCAATCACAGACTGTTTCTGTGCGCCTTGTGTGAGCGGTACATAATAGTACCTCTTGGCCACAGCACTGCACGCCAGTACCGCGAGGCCCCTCCCCTCCTGCCAGCCCCACGGCACCACCACAGCACAGCACAGCACGCCACAGCACAGCACAGTACCCACCTCTGAAGCGCCCGACGTGCATGTACAGCGCCGCCAAATCGCGCCGCTCCGCCGGGCACGCGTCGCCCTGCAGCAGAGGTGTAGGGGGGCGGGGGGGGGGACTTGAGCGTCACGAGCGCGCACACAAGGAGTCCTCTCCATCAGGCCCTGAGACCAGGGCCTCCAGGCCTTGGTCACACAGAAAGGAGCCGCAACAGTGGACGGCGTACGCCCCCGGACCATGCACGCCTCGCAGAGGCCAGCCGTGCAGCACGGCGATCGCGTAGCATGGTCAGTCGGCCAAGGCAGGCGTTGGCTGCGTGGAAGAACGAAGCAACAGACCGACCTGCAGCAGCACCAGGCGCTCGCAGGCCGCCAGCGCACGCCGCATGTCGCCCGCGCCAGGGGAAGTCCAGATGCCCCGCTCCAGGCGGTGCTTTGCCGTGCGGCTGATGGCCTGCGGGCAGGGAACAACGCATTGTGGGGGTTGACGCGCATTTAGGGTCGGCAGCGCCAGCAGGAGGGACGCTTTCAGATGCCCCGCTCCAGGCGGTGCTTTGACGTGCAGCTGATGGCCTGCACGCGAATCGCGGGTTGACGCACGTGCAGTGCAAGAGTGCATCCGTCGCCGCCACCGCTGTCCCACGAGCGGCTGGTTGCGGGTCGGGCCCCGCAACCCCTGCCCACCGCCTGATGCTGCCACTGCTGGCACCCTTGGAGTCCCGGGACCCCTGCCCACCTGCATCGCTGCATCTGCCTCGCCCTCGAGGAAAGTCCTTGAGGCGGCCGTGAATCCGCCGCCGCTGCCCGCCGCCTCCTCCCAGGCAAACGGCCAGAAGCAGCGCTTGAGGTGGCGCAGCAGCTCGGCCAGCGCTTCTGTGGAGCAGGTGTTGAGGACTGGGGGGGGGGGGAGGGGGGCGCAAATAGGACGGCTAGATTGAACACCAGGCTTACAGCGGAATCTGATGGGTCATGTCAGCGCAGCGTTGGCACCCGCCCGTGTGCGGGACAACGGTTACAAAGGAGCCAGGGGTCACCCTCGCATTCAGCGACAGCTGTCCCGCTCTCGCCGCCTGCCCACACCACGGCCCACCCCGCCCTGCCCCTCCGAGCACGCCCCCCACCGCCCCACCCGCCCACCAGATGCACGCGCCCGCCCTGGCGCAAACACCCGCGCCCTGCCCCCCCGCCACCCACCCACCAGTGCCGTCGGACCGCACGACCGCGTCGCGCGGCAGCGGCAGCACCTCGGCGCGGGGCGGCGCCCCCAGATCCCTGCAGTCTATTTTGATGGCAAAGTCGATGGCTCCCTGCAGGAATGAACGAAGGCGTTGCAGGGAGCCTGAGCGGGTGCAAGCGGCTGGTGGGGAGCCGGGGGGGGGGGTTGTAAAGCGTGGGGCATGCAAGGGCGGAGGCGCCCCCAGGTTTCTGCAATCAAAAGGCGAGCAGGCCCGCACGGGTGTCGGTGCCGCAAGCAGCTGGCCACAAGCATCCACTTCTGCCGCGCACCATGAGCAGCAGGCGCCGCACGAGGTCCGCCAGCACCACCGCAAGCGCTGCACAGGGAGGGCAGCAGGGGGGCAGGGGGGAGGGCTCAACGGCGGCGGGCCTGGACGGCACCGCGCCGCACCGGCACAGCAGGCGGCGGGGCGGCGGCGGCAGCGGCAGCGGGCGGCGACGGCCCTCACCTGCCGGCGTGCCCTGCCTGCGGGTGAGGACTTCGTTGAGGTAGGCGTGGGAGGCGCGCTCCCACACCCCCGGGTGGTCCACTTGGGCTGCATTGGGGGGGGAATGGGAGGAGGGGCCGCGTCCTGTGCTACTGGCATAAAGTTCAAGTTCAAGTGCAACATGTTTTCCCTTGTGCTACTGTCTGGAAGTTACGCATCAACCATTCCTATCATTCAGTTCATTCGAGTCATCATGATCATGCTACACATCCTTCATTCCCTCTTTCCCTAACAAACAGCGCAAGCGCACCTCCTGCCGGCAGGTTGCTGCGGCTGGCGACACGGAAGCGCTGGCGCCCGTAGAGGTAGGCCTGGATCGCTTGCAGCGCTGCCTCGCTGCTGCCGCTGGGGCCGCCGCCGCCGGGGCTGGGGGAGCCGCCGCCGCCGCCGCCGGGGCTGGGGGAGCCGCCGCCGCCGCCGCCGCCGCCGAGCTCTGCTGCCAGCTCAGATGCCATGCGCTGCAGCCGCTGCTGGTAAGACGCCACGGGCAGCTGCACCGAAGAATGGGAGACTGCAGGCCAGGCAGACGTGTGGGCGCGGAGCGAGCGGAGCGGGCAAAGCATGGGGTGGGGTGGGGTGGGGGGGGTGGGGCCGCAGACACTTGTGGTCCTTGCACACAGCAGTGAGTGAGCGCTGCAGCAGCAGCTGTGACCAGCGGCAGGGAGGGTGCACCAAACTGCTGACCTAGGCCCTGCTGCCCTTTGCCGCCGCCGTCGCAACACGCGCCGCCTGGGCCGCACCCTGGCCGCTGCACTGCACCGTTGAGGCGCGCAGCACCAGTGGGTGATGTGGCGCAGCAGGGTGCACCTGCCCCCTCACAGGTACCATTCAGAGCCCCCCCCCCCCCACACACACACATAGTAGTACCTCTGCCTCACCTAGAGCGTCGTCCTCTGCTGCCACATGCAGCGCCGCCGCAGACAGGTCCACCGCTGCCTCCCCCCGCGCGATGCACTGCACAAACGCCCGCCGCGCCTCCCAGGCATGCTGTGCAGAGAAGTCGACCCTGCAGGCGAGCGCAAACAAGCCAGGACGGGGAGTGTTGCTGAACGCGTGACCTCACAGAAGAGGGGCGGAGGAGGGTAGGGAGGAGGAGGAGGGTAGGGAGCACGGGGGCCGCCAAGATGACGACGGCGAGGAGGCGAACGAAGGCTGCGACGGTGCAGGGCAGATGCACGTGGGCGCAACGGGGGCGCACGAGAGGCCTGCCCCTCCCCACATGGTGTCCCCACCGTCGGTAGCGGGGGTCCTCTTCAGCCACGAAGCGGTGCTCGTGCCCTTCCGTGGGCGCCGCGCCGCTGCCGCCGCCGCTAGCAGCTGCCGCCGGTGCGCGGCCCCGCAGCTCCCGCCGCCGCTCCGTTACGCCGCAGCGCCTGGTAGCACGCTCTGCGGGGCGATCAAAGGTGGGGGCCGATCGCCTGGAGCGCGCGAACTGGCGGGGCGCGAGGTTCAACACTGCCTGCGAGCAGCAAGCCGGCGCTGGTGCTGGCATGTTGAAGGAGTGGTGCGAAGATCTTAGCTGGCAACTTCACGGGCTTGTAAGCGGCGCAAGCGTGCCTGGATGTTATGCGCCGCCTGGCGGGCGGGTGTGTGTGCGCCGGCGCCACCAGGGCGCGTCGAGCTGATTGCGTACGCCAACATTTGATGCTGGAGAGCCTTACTGTAGTGTTATGTGCAAGCCATTCTTCAACATGCCGTCGCCCCACCGCTCGCTTGCTGCTCACACAATGGCCACGCGGCAGGAGTCGCACGCGGAGAGACGGCGTCCGGCACAACTGCTTACCCCCCTATGATAATGTATGCCTCCCTGTGGCACTACACGAACACAGCTCAATGTCCATTGCCAGCCCCACCACACTGGCACCAGCACCAGCAATGTGTCGGCAGTTGTACAGCGCCGCGCGCAAAAGGGAGGGGGTTGGGCGCCTTGCTTGCAGGGGCCTGTTTTTTCTGGCGCTTTCGTCGGTGTCATCTCGAAGAAGCCGTCGGAGGCGCAGGAAGCGCCCAGTTGCCTGCCCAAGAAGACACATTCGTCGGCCGCGTTTGTCTGAGCGCCGGCGCTGTACTGCGCCCGCTCCTGGGCGCTTACATGCGTAGAGCACCAACTGGAGCAGCGGTGGCAGGGAACAAGTGCGTGCGTGGCAGATGGGTGCGTGCGTCCTGCTCTCCAGACCTTGCAACCCGCCATAACGTGCACGACCGAAACGTGCTGCCCGTTCTGGGAGTCGTAATTGAAGCGTTCCAAGACGCCCGCTTCCGCCGGGCCTCTTGGGCGGAGCCTGGCAGAGCGCTCCCCGACCTCCCTGCGACCCTCCACCTCCGCCTGTATGGAATGGGACCGGGATGAAGACGGCGCTGGAGGTACACAGGGGCCTCGCACGCTTGCCTTCTCCCCAGCCTCGCTGTGCCCAGCCGGGCAGGGGTTGCGTGCGACCGAGGTCAGACTGAGGTAGACCAGCCAGCGGACGCCACTTTCCCTTGACCCCCCCTGCTGCCGCCAGCGCCACCCGCCGCCGCCGCGCCACCGCTCGAACAGCCTTGCAGTCCTGCAGCGAGCCTTGCCGACGTGCCCTCCTTCTGTCCACTGCACAAACAGGTTCCCCCACGCCCAGCGCCAGCGGTGACGAGCTCATGGGGAGCTACGGGGGACTGCTGCACGCCGCCGGCGGCAGCGGCGACGCCCTGGCCATCACCGTCCCTGTGCCGGCGCAGCAGAAAACGGAGCCTGATGCTCCAAAGCCGCCTGGCGGGCGCGGCTCCGCGCGCTGCCGCGTGCCCAACTGCACGCAACGCCTGCTGCAAGCGTACAACCAGGTGGGTGCTGGGCGGGGGCGGCGCACAGCGCGCCGGGCGGCGGGAGGTCCGCGGCTGCCAATGTGGCCGCTCGCCTCAACGGTCGCTGGGGGAGCCGGCGTCCTGCCACTGCTGGTGTGTCAGCCTCCCGCTCACGAAACCGTCCCCCGCCCCCGCCATCCCCCCACCCTTTTCACCCCGCTCTCCGTGAAGTACGTGCAACGCCCCTGTCGGGTGCCCCGAAGAGGCTGCCTGTGCACCTGCCCCCTGTGTTGCCACCCCACTCTGCAGCACTCGCCTGCAACCCTGCTGTGTGTCCTGCCTGACGCTGCCCCCGTCGCCTCCGCTGGCCCCCCCTTTGCAGCGCCACCGCATCTGTCGGGTCCACCAAAAGGCGGGGATGATTGAGTGCGACGGCGGCCAGTGGCGGTTCTGCCAGCAGGTCGGTCGCTCGCATTTGACAAGCCCCGACGGACACAGCCTGCATCCAGCCTGGAGCCTGCACTGCCGCTGCGTGCACATCCTCCCCTCTCGCGCAGCACCCAGCTGCATGCAACGACACGTTGCCCACGTTGCCTGTACCGGTTGTTCACCGCTGCCGCCGCCGCCCCCCCCCCCGCCCGCATCCGCAGTGCGCCAAGCTGCAGCCCCTGTCGGCCTTTGAGGGCGAGAAGCGCAGCTGCACCTCCAGCCTGCAGCAGCAGAAAGAGCGGCGGCAGGCGCGGCAGGCGGCGGCGCCCGCAGCGGCGCCCGGCGCGGTGGCGCCCTCTGCCGGCGACGCGCCGCCTGCTGTGCCCGCTGCCAGCGGGGGGCAGGAGGAGGAGCAGGAGGAGGAGCCTTCGCAGCAGCCCCGGGTGAAGCGGAGGCGTGCGCCGTCGGCGGCCGCTGCGGCGATGGCGGAACTCGAGGAGGAGCCTGCGCCGCTGGCGGCTGCGCCGCGGCAGCTCATGCCGGCGCCGGCGCCTCAGGCGCGGTCGCAGGCGCAGCCCCGCAGCAGCAGGCAGCACGTGGCGGCGGCGCCGCCTCTGCAGCAGCAGCAGCAGCAGCAGCACGCCGTGCCGGCCTTCTCGCAGCAGGACTATGGGCGGCCGGCGTACGCACACCCGCAGTACCCGCAGCAGCAGCACGGCGGCTACGGCGCGGCTGCTGCTGCTGCTGCTGCGGCGGCGGCGGCGGCGGTGCAGCAGTATGCCATTCCCCCTGCGCCGGACTCGCCCCTGGCCATGCTGGGGCTTGGCCTTGGCCAGCTGGGGCAGCTGGGGCAGCCGAGCGGCGGCGGCGCGGCGGCGCACGGCGAACGCCCGCCGGCGCTGCTGGACACGCTGCTGCTGGCAGAGGGGTTCCACCAGCGGCTGGTCAGGCTGGAGGGCCAGGTGGAAGCCATCCTTCAGATGCTGCTGAAGCAGCAGGAAGCGCAGGCACAGCAGGCAGCGACGACGCAGCACGCGGCGGCGGCGGCGCGTTGCGAGGCAGAGCGTGCGCAGCTGGCGGTGCCGCGGCGAGCGGCGCCGCCGCCGGCTGCGCCCGTGGCGCCGGCAGTGGCTGCGGCGCCGGTGGCGGCGCAGCCGCCCCCGCGGCGGACGGTGCCGCAGCAGACAGCGGAGCAGCGTCGGGCGGCGGAGCTGTTTCCGGGGCTGCCACCGGAGCAGCAGGAGCTGCTGCACAATTCCGCCAAGGAGGCCGGGTGGACGCCAGAGGAGGTCGCCGCCATGCTGGCGCTGCCGCCGCTGCCAGGCTCGGCAGACGGCGCCGGCGGCGATGCCGTGCAGCCGCCCGCGGCCCAGCAGCAGCAGGCGCCGCCGCAGCGCCAGCCGCCGCCGGAGCAGGCCGCGGGTCGTGCCGGCGCCGCGCCGGCTCCGCAGCGGCAGCAGGAGCGGCCGCACGAGAGGCAGATGGCGCTGCTGCAGCGCATGGAGAAGACGTTGGAGCGTCAGCTCAACACGCTGCCCGAGTCTAGCGGCACGATGATGCAAGAGGCGGCAGACTTGCTGCAGACGGTGCTGCTCTCGGTGCGCCCGCTGCCCTGGTCAAACGCAGCACGCATCCCCCCGCCTGGCCGCGCCCATGCGTTGGGCCGCGCCCGACTGGCTGCTGAGTTGCTTCTGTGCTTGCCCGCAGTGTTGGCAGCTCTGCTGCACCGGTGATGGCCACGCAGACCCCCAAACCACGCCACCGCCCTCCCTCCCTGCTTCCGTCCATTACTGCAGGCCGGTGACAGCGAGGCGGGCGCGCCGACAGAGGCAGAGATGCTCGACATGGCTGGCGAGCTGGGCGTGCTGTCCTCGGTGGTGCTGCGCTTCAGCCAGCAGCAGCAGCAGGAGCGGCAGCAGCAGCAGCAGCAGCAGCGGCGGCAGCGGCAGGCGTCCGACGCGCCCGTCGGCGGCGACGGGGAGGCCGGCAAGGCGTGGCCTGCACAGCGGGTCTCCGAGCCGCCGCTGCGGTGGGGTGGCGAGCGGGGCGGCGGTGGCGGCGAGGCGCAGCGACGTGCCGCCACGGCACAGGCTGCGTCTGTCAGCGACGGCGGCGGCAGCGGCGGGGCGCCGGCCAGCGAAGGCGCCGCCGCCGCCGGCGCGGCCCACCCCGGCGGCCTCTTCACGTCCGCTGCTGACATGCTGACCGCGGCGGGCCTGGGGCAGGGGCTGAGCTACCGCAGCTTGCTTGCAGAAGCTGCAGAGGCAGAAGGGGAGGGTGGCGCAGCGCTGCTGGAAACGCTGCCGTCTGGCGACGCGGGCGCGCCGCCCACCGCCACGCTGCCGCAGCAGCGTCGCCTGCCCTCCGACGGCGACGATGCGCTGCCACCTGGCGGCGCCACGCTGACGGAGGGTTAGGAAGCTGCTGGGATGCTGCCGGGGGGGGGCCTGGCCCACCGCCGCATGGGAGGGCTTCCCAGCCGGCAGCCGGCACCGCAAACGCAGCGCCTGATTGCAGCGCGCGCAGCAGCGTGCCGGTCTCGACGCCCGGGCGACCCCCGCCTTGACCCACCTCACACCCTCCAGGCCGCTCAGGCAGCGCCCCGACTGGCCGATCCCCCCTCCATTCGCGGCCGCCGCCCCTGTGATGGGTGAACCACCGCCCCACCCCAACCCCAACCCCCACATATTCATGTCGTGTGCTCCACCGCGCACCTGCCCCAACCTCCACTTCGGTTGATTGCCACTTTCACGCTTGTTTTGCGCCCCCCCCCCCCCCTCCCTCATGCCCTGCTCGCGCATTGCACCCACCCGCCGCAACACCAACACGACTGCTGGCCGCGCATTGCCAGTCGGGACAGGCAGTTAAGGAACCCTACAGCCACGACTGTCACAGCGCAAATCGAAACCAAGGCTTGCAGGGCGATGGCGAGCTGCAACAGAGGGCTTGCACGGCAGAGCAGGCGCAGCCGCTACGCAACGAAAGGGTTGTCGGTGCGCGCCCCAGTGGGCGGGCCCTGCGCCTGCTGCTGCCCCGCCGAGGGCGAAGCAGGCGGCGCGGCGCTGCCGCCGAAAGCACCCAGCCAGGCCCAACGGTCTTGTGCGTTGCCGCCGCTGAGCAGCGCGCCGCCCCCAGCCAGAGGCGCCGCCTGCTGCGGC
Source organism: Micractinium conductrix (assembly GCA_002245815.2). NCBI lineage: Eukaryota > Viridiplantae > Chlorophyta > Trebouxiophyceae > Chlorellales > Chlorellaceae > Micractinium > Micractinium conductrix. Next base: position 2,259,197 of record LHPF02000004.1, read on the forward strand.
GCTACCTGCTGCTGCGGCAGAGGGTGGGGCGTCGCAGCAGCAGCAGCCGCCGTGCCGCCACCAAACAGCAGAGACCGAAGGCCAACCGCGGGCTGCTGCTGCGCGGGCTGCGAGCCAGCACCGCGCGCAACAGGTGCAGCAGGCGGCACCAGCTGTGCCAGCCCAAGCTGCTGCTGCTGCTGCTGCTGCTGCTGCGCCGCCGGGTACTGCGGCCCACCAAACAGGCTGAAGAAGGTGGAGGGCAGCTGCGCTCCAGCTTCCCCGCCTGCCGGCGCGACCTGACGCTGTGCCGGCGGCGGCGGCACCGGCGCCGGAGCTATGCGATCCTCTGGAGGCAGCGCGCTGTCGACCACAGCCTGCAGGGGTGTGGAGGCGCCACAAGCGGCTAAGCCAGGCAGCAAACACACTCAAGAGAGGCTGCCTGTGAGGTGTGTGCTGTGGTTGAATGCAACAAAGTACAGGGGCAGTTGCTGTTTTTTCTTAGTCGTCCCATCTGCACGTCGGTCAAACTGTTGGCAGCGGGGCCCAAGGGCGTGTGTGCCAGCACGAGGAGTCCTGCGGTCAAGAGGGACCTCTCACCACGCACCATCTTACACCACAGCCCGGCCAGAAGGTTCAAAAGCAGGCCTCACCCGCACCACCCAGTCTGCCTCCCCCCCAGGTACAGCAGCGCCTGCTGTGGCAGGCGCCGGCGCCGGGAGCGCCGCCGGCGCCGGCGTCGGCGCAGCTGCTGCTGCTGCAGGAGCCGGCGCCGGCCGAGGCATGGGGGGCACCTGCAGCGCGGCCGCCGGTACCGCCGCCGAGCCGGCGGGCAGCTGGCGCGGCACGCGCACAGCTGGCGTGGCCGCGGCGGGCACGGCAGCGGCAGGTGGTGGTCCCTGTGCGGGCGAGGGGCGCGCCAGTGGGGCAAACAAGATGCGTTCATATTCTTCCTCCCCTCCAGCCCAATCCATCGCAGCTGCCTCTGCTGCGCCGGCTCCTGCTGCTGCTGTTGCTGTTGCTTCCCCTGCTGCTGCCCCTGCTGGCGGCAGCGCCTCCGCCGCTGCCGCCGCCTGCTGCACTGCCAGCTGCAGCCACGGCTGCGGGGCTGCTGCTGCCTGCACAAACGCCGCATGCGCCTCGGCCAGCGCAGGCTGCTGCTGCACGGTGCTGCCTGCAAGCACCGCAGCAACAGCGGCAGCGTCTGCTAGCATGCGCCGCAGGCGCGCCGCCGCTATGGCTGCGCCGTCGCTGCCCGCCGCCGCGCTGCCGGCGCTGTGTGCTGCGCCGCCGGCCTGCTGGGCACCATCGTCAGCAGGGCACAGCGGCAGGAATCCAGCCAGACGAGAATCTTCGGGCAGACACTCGTCGGCAAGATCCGTCGATGCACCTGCTGACGCGGCGGTCGCTGCCGCCGCCGCTGCCTCTTGCTCCGCGCGTCGCAGCACGCCCACCAGCGCGGCCCCCGCCTGCCACAGCTGCACACGCGCCGCAGCCAGGTCGGCAGGTTCTGTCGGCGCCTCTGGCGGCAGCAGCACGTCGGGCCCCGCCGCCGCCAGCCAGCGCAGCAGCAGGTGCAGCGGCGGCAGCAGCAGCAGGCCGCTTGCCGTGGAAGCCAGGCCCTGCTTGCTGGCCGCCCCTGCAGCCGCCGCCGCCGCCGTCTCAGCCAGGCTGGCAGCGAGGCTGAACACCAGCTGCAGGGCGAGCCGCTGCACCAGCTGCTGCTGCACCGCCACGACCAAGCCGGCCTGCCCCTGCTGCTGCTGCGCCTGCTGCTGCGTGCCGCCGACCCCGCCCCCGCTGGCCACATGCGCCGCATAGACAGCGGCGGTGGCGAGCTGCTCCAGCACCGGCGGCTGGTGCTCTGCTGCGGCCGCCGCAGCCGCAGCCTTGCGGCTCTGCTGGCGCAGGCGCAGCAGGTGGTCGGAGAGGTCTGCAGAGGGAGGGAAACGACGAACTGAGAGAAGTTTGAAGTTTAAAGTTTGCAGATTGCGAGTGAGAGCGAACATTCACAGGCACAGCAAGTGGTCGGCGAGGGATGCAGGAGATGCAGAACAGGCGGACACCAACGACGGCGAATCGAAAGGGGAAGCCAAGGCGCTGCAAGCGATCAGAGAGGTGTCTGCCGAGGGAGCAGGCAGGGCAGCGTGCGAAAACGACAGATCGGGGGCGGGGGGCGGGGGAGGGGGGACGGGGCACACGCTGAACCGGGATGCAGCGCAGGTTACTGCAGAGGCGGGGCCGTGCCCGCAGCAGGACCTGCCGTGCAGCGCCCGGCTCCGGGCCCCGCCCCACCCGCGTGCGCCGCCGCCAGCTGTGCCGGCAAGGCGTCCAGCGAGTCGCGGGTGAGCAGCATGCCCAGGGCGCGGGCGTAGCTGCGGGGGAGGCGGGGGCAAGCAGGGGGCGCACGGGGCGGGGGGGTTGGAAGCATCATCAGAGGGGAGGGGACGACGCCGGCGGACCACGGAAAGCGAGTCACGGGTGAAGAGCATGCCCAGGCCGGGGGAATGCCTGCCGGTGGGAGAAACGAGGCACGCCAGCGCGCACGTGCGGAGCTGAGGAAGCGCAAGGGCAGCACGCAGGGGGCGCGGCGGCGGCGGCGCAAGGCCGCCCGTGGCAGGCGGCGGGGCCGGCGCCGCTGGCGGCCATCGCTGTGCCCATCCCCCGGCCCCCAGAGCTACTCACCGCGTGCCGAGCTCGCGGAGCGCCTGCGTGGCGGGCCGCATGCCCCTCGCGCCGCCGCCGCCGCCGCCGCCGCCGGGCAACCGCTCGTTTGCCGCCTTCACTTGGTCGAAGTGAGTGACCAGGTTCTCGCGTGCCACGGCAAAGGGCTGCGCCACCGCCAGCGCCCTGCCAGCATGAAAGCAACGACGCAGTGTGATCACGGCTCTGGTGTCTGCTGCTGAACAAAAAAAAGCGTTGATATTTCCCCATGTCGCAGCACAAAAAAGTACTTCTTGTGTCATGTGCGTGCCGGGGACAGGCAGCAACAGGGCGAGCGGTTGGTGTGATGCAACGGCAGGCACCCTTGCAGCTTCAGAGGCCAGTCACCTGAAGTACCAGTAGGCGGCGCCCAGGTCGTCCCCTTCATACGTTGCCAACACAGCCAGCTGGTTGTGGGCGTTGCCGCCTGCACCAGAACGAACGGGGGGGCAACAACATGTGGGCGGCTGCGTCGGAAGGCCCAGCGTCAGCCCCACCTCAGCCGTGCATCAGCCGGTCGTCAGCCACTCACCCCCGCCACCCCAGTTTTTTCAGTGAAACAAGTCGATAAAATTCGAGACAGTCAAGACCGCTTATTGCTAAACGTATTAAGCTCCTTTTCGCCATTCATAGACAAATCCAGTCGTTAAAATTAGTACCCACTCGCCCTCGGGATAGATGCGCGCAGCCAGCGAGTAGAAGTGGCGGCACTCCGACCAGCCCCGCGGCGCCGCCGCCGGCTGCGCGCTGCCCTGGTACCTGCGCGGGAAGAGGCGGGAGGGGGGCGCGGCTGCGCAGGAGGCCAGTCGGTCGGCAGCGGCGGCTGCGCAGCCTTTGCGGCTGGCCTGCTCGCCCACCTGCCACACGCTGCCATGACGAGGCATCCCAACGGCTGCCCCGGTCCCCCCACTCCTTCACCCCCGCCCGCCCCACGTGCAGCAGTCGTGCTGCCAGCACCGCACCTGCACAGGTCCCCGATGCAGATGAGGCAGCGGTGCACCGCGGCGCGGCAGTCGGCGGGCGCCGGCGCCGGCGCGACCGCCAGCGGCGCCGCCAGCCCCATGGCCTGAAGGTGCTGCTCTGCCAGTGCTGCAGAGGAGAGGGCAGGGGCGCAGCAGGGGGATACCAAAGAGCTGGCAGTGGTCTGCTGTAGCAACACCCCGGGCATACGCCGGACGCCTGCCAGCAGCAGTAGGCAGGGCCGGGCAGGCAAGCGCAGGCGCCCACCTGTCGCAAACCCGGCGGCGCCGTATCGCTGCTGCAGCCGTATGCACAGCTGCAGGTAAAAGGCCTTGCCCTCTTCCAGAAACACGCAATAAGCCAGCGTGGTCTGCGCGCGGAGGGGGAACAGACGAGCCGTTTGCGCCAGGCTGGATGGGGCAGCGGCGCGAGAGCATTTGTGGATGGCTGGCAGGGCACGAGCCTGCCGCACCGCGCCGTCCTTCCCACCTTGTCCCGCAGATCGCTGTCCGCCTGCTGCTTGATGCGCCGCCTGCACTGCTCGGTATGGAAAAAGACAGCGCGTGAGCGGGTTGCAGCAGGTGCTACGGCTGGTGACAACGACGGCGCCAAGAAGCGGCGGGGCAAGCGGCGGGGCAAGCGTTCAGGCGCCCCGCGGTCGCCATGTTCCCACAGCAACCCGCCTGAAGTCCTCGATGGGCCGGTAGAAGCAGGCCTTCCACATCAGCTGCTCCGCATCATAGCGCTGCAGCGCGGGGAGGGTGCAAGCGCAAAAGAAGCGTCAGTGGGAGGTGCGGGGAGGCGGGCGGGCGGCGGCAGCGGCGGCGAAAACCACATGCCTTCTGTCGTAGCCTCGGCCTTTCAATCGCGTGCCTGGCGGTCGTACCCACCTGTGAGAGCCGCAAATCGGCTAGCAGCGCCTTCTCGCACTCTGTCCGAAGCGTGCCGCGCAGCCTGCGCAGCTCTGGATCGAACACGCTCCGCTGCTGGGCCTGCGAGCGAATCTGACGGTCCAGAGCAGCACAGGCGCGCAGGTGGGCAGCCATTTGGCCGAGTGCAAGTTGCAACGGGAGCCAGGGCCTCCTGATGGCGCTTGGCAGAGCTCAAGGCAAGGAGGGAACTGTCGTGCTGCCCATATGCAAATCGATGGCGAGCCATGAGGCCCGCCAGCGGAGAACTCGCGGAGGCCCATGCTGAGCTCGTGCTGGCCCCATTGTGCGCCGCTGCCAAGCCCGGGGAGCGCGCCTGCGTCGCCCTCTTCTTGGCCCTTGTGTGTGGAGGGGAGCAGGACCACCATGGTGCGACGGCGCAGAGCATGGCGGGGAACGCAGCGGGGAGGCGGTCTGGGGCCCTGTGGCGCTGCCCAGCCGGCACGGCAGCGCTACCAGTCGCGTCAGCCGGCAGGACGGCGGACAGGGGAGCCAGGCGGCCCGCGATGCCGCCGCCCCTGGCGCACATGCGGACGGCCCCCAGTCCCCTGCGGCGCCCGCCTGGCTGGGCCGTCGGCTCACTCGATTGCATTTTGTGCCCCCTTGCCGCAGGGCATCGACCTCAAGGCCGGTGGCCGCAACAAGCGGGTGCACCGCACCGCTCCCAAGTCCGATAACCCCTATGTCAAGCTGCTGGTGAAGGTGAGAGGCCGCCTGGCCGGCTGGCGGGCAGCATGCAGCGCTGCAGGAGGCGGGCGAACACCCAGCTGGCTCCAGGAGAGGACGGCGCCCAGCCTGGCCAGCCGGTGCCCCGAGGCGCGCCATGACGGCAGAAAGCGCGCAGCCGGGGTGGCGAGCCCCGCAGAGGCCCTCGGCGGCGCGCCGACGGCGGGCGGCACGCAGCGGGCTGGCGGCAGGAGCGGCAGGAGCAGCAAGCGTGCAGCCCGCTATTTGCTGGATATACTATGGCAGAACTCTTCACATTCGTAGAGCAGCAGCAGAGGAGCTGGAAGAGCCAGGGGGGAGCTCGCCATTGTGGGCAGCCGACGCGGGGGGCGTGCGAGAGCGGCGGGCTGGGGGCAGGGCGGCTCGCGGTGGCTGGCAGGCAGGGGCGCAGCAGCCATGTCGGGCTGCCGCATCGGACTGGCAACGGAGCAGCAGCTTTGCGGCAGCACCCGCAGGGAAACAGCGCAGCAGCAGCAGGAGCAGCAGCAGCAGAAGGAGCGGCAGCGCAGGGTGTTCTCTCCCCAGCCTCCTGCGCGTGAGTGCGCAAGGACCCACGCCCTCCTGCCTGCTTGCCTGACCACGTCCGCGTTCCCTTCCTCCTGTACTGCCTCGTGCTGCAGCTGTACCGCTTCCTGGTGCGCCGCACCGACAGCGACTTCAACAAGGTGGGCGGGTGTCGCAGGGGCTGCAGGGGCGAGCGTGGGCGCTGCAGGGGCCGGGCTGTGTTCCTGGCTCCGGCTCAGGACTGCACAGCAGGTGCAGCGCAGCAGCAGGGGCAAAGGTGGGCGGACCAGGGGCTCATGCACGCACTGGGCATTCCAGCAGTTCCGGCTGCCCTGCTCCGCGTGTCGCTCGTAAGCTCACGGTTGTTCCTTTCCCCGTCTTGAACGCAACAACCGGGTGGTGGTGCTCAAGCGGCTGCCTTCAGCCCTGCCACTTTCGTGAGCTGCATTCCCACAAGCGTCTCCCCCTTCCCCCCCAACGCGACCGCCAGGTGGTGCTCAAGCGGCTGTTCATGTCCAAGACCAACCGCCCGCCCCTGTCCCTCTCCAAGCTCGCCAAGTTCATGGCCGGCAAGGTGCGACACAACATCGTCAACAAACTCGCAATGCAATACGCGTTGTTTTTCTTTTTTTGTCCCTCGCCAAGCTCGCCAAGTTCAAGGCCGGCAAGGTGTGGCGCCACCCAAGTGCAAACACAAAACGCGTGTGCCTGCCTGCCGTCGGGCCGTGGGTCGGCTTGTTGTGCGGGTTGCCCTGCATGCCTGCACGTCCCAGCAGCCGGGCACCCTCGGCAAGAAGGAGTAGTGCAACAGGAAGGCGTGGCAGTCGAGCAGGCGGGCAGCGGCGTGGCAGGCGGGCAGGCAGGCGGGCTGGCTCGCAGAGATCGGGAGCGTCGAGCAGCGCAGCACGCGCAGCACGCGCTTGCAGCAGCGGCGCAGCAGCATGGGGCACGCAGCAGCGCACGATGGCACGGGGACGACAGCAGCAGCAGCAGCAGCGGGGCGCTGCCATGTGGAGCAGGCACGAGCAACGCGGGTCGCTCGCATGCCAGTGCACATGCGGCGGCGGCAGCCCCGCAGCAGAGCAACCTGTCGGCGGTCGTGGTGAGGCCTCCCGCCGTCACCGCCCCCCTAACCATCCAGCACCCACAACCGGTCAACTCACCGACAGCCCGGTCAAACTTGTGATCTGCTGCAGGAGGACAAGGTGGCGGTGCTGGTGGGCACCATCACTGACGATGTGCGCCTGTACGAGTGCCCCAAGCTGCGCGTGTGCGCGCTGCGCGTCACCGAGACCGCCCGCGCCCGCATCCTGAAGGTGGGTGGTGTGTGTGTGTGGGGGGGGGGGGGGCGGCGGGGGCTGCCGTGGTTGGGCTTTGGGTGGGTGCTGGTTGCGGTGTCCTCAAAGCAGCTGCGCATCACCGAGGCCGCGCTCGCCCGCATGCTGAAGGCGCGAGCTGCCGTGGCGCCGCGGCATGTAAACACTACAGCTGCGTGCGTGCGTGCGCGCGCGTCGTGCCGGCAGCTGCGACGTAACTGTATGCCTCGTGCTCAGGGCCCGCCACGGCGTTGCTCACGTCGTCGCCTCCCACTGGTGCGCCGCAGGCTGGCGGCGAGATCATCACGTTCGACCAGCTGGCGCTGCAGGCGCCCACCGGCAGCAACACCGTGCTGCTGCGCGGCCCCAAGAACAGCCGTGAGGCCGTCAAGCACTTCGGCCCCGCGCCTGGTGAGAGGAAGGGGGGGGGGGGGGGCGCTCTTTTGTCCGTGTGTTGTTGTTTGGCCCGTGGGAGCGTGCCTTTGGTTCTGTGCTCCCTGCCTGTTCGGCACCGCCGCCTGCTGGCTGCACAGCTGCAAAGACTGGGCCCCCGAGGCGGCAGAGCACCGGGTCGCGCCTCCTCGTGCATGGCTGGGCTGGTCTCACCGCCCCGTGTGCTGCCTGTGCGGCTCCCCAGGCACACCCTGCTTGCCCGCCCCGCCGGCTCTGCTGCTGACCCTCCCCCGCTGCCTGTCCCGCCCATCGCCTGGCTGCTGCAGGTGTGCCCGGCTCTCACGCCAAGCCTTACGTGCGCAGCAAGGGCCGCAAGTTCGAGCGCGCCCGCGGCCGCCGGAAGAGCAAGGGCTACAAGGCGTAAACAGCTGGCGACAGCTGTCGTCGCTGCTGACGCGCCCGCGGGCTGCGGCCGGCGGCGGGGCGAGGCGCGTCCGCCCCGCTGCCACCGACGCCCCACGCGCAGCAGCAGGCCGCGGCTGCAGGGCCGCGCGCGGCCTTGCGCGCGGCGCGCCCGCGGCCGCCTCCCTCCGCCCGGCGCCGCGTGCGGCGCACCGCCCTACCTGCCCTCCCGTCCTGCACTTTCTGGGTGGTGGCGCATGTAACGCCGGGGACCCTCCAACAAGTGGACAGAGCAGTTGGGCAGCAGCACGCGGCCGGGTGCAGGCGGGCAGCGGGGTGTGGCAGGCACGCAGCAGCGCTTAGGGAGCATGCGGTCAGGCATCGGAGGTCGCGCAGGCAGCCACATGAGGGGCAATGAGGCAGTGGTGGACCGAGGGGCGATTCGCATCGACCTGCATCGAAGGGGGATAGTAAGGGAGAAAGGAATGGAACGTGCAAAGGTGGGAGCAGGGACCTTTCTCGCTGAGCTCACCGGCTGTGCTACGCCGGCTGTCACCTTCTTGCATCTTGGGAGCGCGAGCCCCCGCGCCTGTGTGCGTCTTCCGTTGACAAGACCCTGCGCGTGTGCATCAGAGTGCCTTACAAGCCACTCGGGCTGACTTCAGGCGCTTCCCGCGTTGTCTCCGCGGCGGCTCGCGGCTCCTAACATGCCCTCGCTCGATCCAGGAGTCATGGTGCAGGTATTCGCAAGCTCGCAGGCGGCCAACTGCCCGTCGCCGCCTTGCCGCCGCCGCCACCGCCGCCCGCCGCTGCGTGTCCGTATGCTCCTCACCAGAACCCCAGCACCCTGCAGGGCACTGTGCTGGTGACGGGTGCCTCTGGGTACGCAGCGCAGTTCATCGTGGAGGACTTGGCAGCTGCAGGGCGCAAGGTGGGTGCTGCGGCGAGGTCTGCTCGGCGGGCAAGCGCTGGGAAGATGCGTCCGCTGTTGCAGTCGCCACCAATCATTCACTCGTTCATCCGCAGCACCGCCGTTGTCCCTTGTCCTTCGCCGTTGTCCGTTGCATCGACTCATCCTTCAGCGCACATGCCACCCGCTTACGGTGCAGGTGGGCTGCACCTACCGCACCGGCGCAGCACCCACCTTTCCCGGCGACGTCGCCGCCTTCAGGGTGGACCTTGCCAGCGGAGAGGGCCTGCAGGCATGCTTTGACGCGCTGGGCCCCCTGGCGGCGTGAGTTTCCCTGCCTGCGGCTGTGCTGCAACAAGGGTGTGCACAGCTGGAAGGGCAGATTTGGCGTTTGGGTGCGCCGGGGAGCGGTGCCTGCAGGCTGGAGGCGCAATACCGCCCACCCGCTCCCCGCTGCTGTTCTGCATCGCAGAGTTGTAAACTGCGCTGCTGAGGCCGCACCTGCCGCATGCGAGGCGAATCCAGAGGCCAGCGCAGCGGTGAATGTGCCGACCCGGCTGCTCGACGCCCTGCAGCGCCACCGCCAGCAGCACGGCAGGTGCGGTGCGGGCGCGTGGCAGCGGGGACCAGTGGTGGCAGCAGCAGCTGCGGCATGGCAGGTGCTGCTGCTTCGCAGGTGTCGTGCAGCAGCGCAGCAGCCCAGCAGCACGCCACCTGCTGCCCATCCACTGCTACCACCCAAGTGCGGAGGCATGCAGCCTGCCCCGCCAGGCACCTGCGCACTCTCGTTCAACGCCCCTGCTACAGCACACTGCCAGTGAGTGAGGCCTTGTGCAACCACCTGCCAACGGTCCAGTCCAACCAAGTGGTCATCCCTTTCTCACCCCCACCGCTGCAGCGAGCCGCTGCTGGTCCATATCTCTACAGATCACGTGTACGATGGAGGCAGCGGCTGGTACACAGAAGAAGCGGAGCTGCGCCCCGTCAACACGTGCGCTGCCGCGCATGCTGCTGCCTGCGCCGGTTCCCAGGGCTGCCCGTCGTGTCGCACGTGTGCTGCTGCCGCCCATTGGCCAGCCCCTGCCGCTCTCTCCTTCTCCCTTGCGCCCCCGTCACACCCCTGCCTCCTCCACATGCCGTGCAGCTACGGGCGGCACAAGGTGGAGGGCGAGGCAGCGATCGCAGCGCGCTGGCCGCGCCACGTCATCCTGCGGCCCTCCATCATTTATGGGCCGCTGCCGCGGCACCCCATCCGCCGCGGCCTGTTTCTGCAGTTTGTGGATAGCACGCTAGCGGCGCAGGTGCGCACACGTGGGCCCCTGCCGAACCATGCAGCAATGTCTGAGTGCACAGCAGGTGGCTCGGGGGGCGTGAGCGTGTGCGCATGCGGGCGGGCGCACCCACGCTTGTCTCCAACCCTTGGCTCCTCCCAACTGCGTCCATTCACCTGCCTGCAGAAGCCCTGCACTTTTTTTACCGACGAGTGGCGCACCCCTACGTTCATCAATGACCTAGTGGCGGCGGTGCGGGCAGCGGTGGACAGGAACGGCGCGCTGCCGCGGCGAATCTACAACGTCGGCGGCCCTGCGCGGCTCAACCGGCACGACATGGCGGTGGCGGTGGCGCAGGTGCGCGGCAGCCGCGTGTGTGTACAAAATCCTCACTATTTCACGCGTATCGCCGATTATCAAACTGTTGAAACTTTATTGCAGTATTTGCAGCATTCGGCCCCGGTGTCGTCGGGCTCCGCCGCGGAGCAGCACTTTTTATTTAGTGAAGAGGCTTGCAGCGGAAAGGGGAGCACGGCCTGCTGCTGACACTGACTGGGGGAGGATGCGGGCTGGGCACAGCGCTCCTGCAAGCGCGTACCTCTTGCCAAGCGAAAAGCAGAGGTGTGCCGTCCACATGCCCATCCATGCATGCATGCAGCATGTCCTGTCGGCGTTGCCTGTCGCGTGCCAGCCATGCCCCCCCCAACCCACCCCCCTCACTCCCCCACCCCACACACCCCACCCCACACACCCCTCCCCCCAGGCCCGTGGGTATGACCCCGCCCTGGCGCTCGCTGGCTCCGCCGCCTCCGTGCCCCGCACCTGTGCTACCCCCTTGGACATCAGCATGGATTGCAGGCGCGCTGTTGCTGCTGCTGCCGCTGCTCGCGCTGTTGCTGCTGCAGCTGCTGCCGCCGTCGCTGCTGCCAATGCTGCTGCGTGCCGGCCCAACCTGCCAACGCTGACTGGCGCTGCCCCTGGCCGAGCCTTTTGCCTCTTTCTGTGACCCCTCTGTGCACTGCAGCGCTGCGGTGGCAGACCTGGGCTTGCGGCTGACCCCATTCGCACAAGCGCTCGCACAGGTCTTCGCCGGCGGCGGCGGCGCGCCGGCCTGAGCCCGCACGGCGTGCTGCCGCGAGGCGGGCAGCGCCGATGCTGCCCGCCCCCTCGCCCTCGTTCCTTGCAGATGTTGTGTTCATTCTCGTCTGCGTCCCCTTGCTGATTTTATGTTCATCCAGACGTAGATGCGGGTTGGGGGTGATGATGGGCCAGTAGGTGAGCCCCTGGAGCAACAGCGCGGTTTTCGGCAGCTGCCCTCAATGCGGGTGCGTCTTGGAAACAGCAGAAGGTGTTTTACACGCCCACGATGAGGCTGATTTGACGCCGGATGTTGGGAAGGGTGGACGGAAGGGCGTGCGCGCAGGGAGGAGGGCAGGGAGAAATGTATTTGAGGCTGGCGCCGGCGACGTGGTACTTGCTGTGCGCGCTGGCCGAAGGGTGGAGAGGTCAAAGCGCCCCTTTCGCAGCAGGCATCTGCTGTTCACAGCTCTCTGGTGTGTATTTGACGCTTAGTTACCAGTGCGGTTTGTTTATAGTGCGCCTTTTGCAGCCATTCCCCGCTGCGTGCTGCGCCGGCTTGTTCGTTGGGCTGTTCCGGCTGGTTATGCCGTTCTTCTAGCAAGAAATAAGGACTTCTCCGCCCGACCTATCAGCGTTGTTCGTCGACTAGAACAAGCACCTCTGGCAGCCCCTGGCGCTGCCCGCTTCTGTCTGCGCCCTCTCGCCGCTCCAGCCTGCCCTTGCCACTTCCGGAGGCATGGCGCTGCAGGTATGCAAGCGGTGCAAGGGTGTGCCCGTTGCTGCCGCCGCGACCGCCGCCGCTACTCCTCACCCCTGTGACCCCAGCACCCACCGCGCCACCAGCACCCTGCAGGGAATTGTGCTGGTGACGGGTGCCTCGGGGTACGCAGCGCAGTTTGTAGTTGAAGACTTGGCAGCTGCAGGGCGCAAGGTGGGTGGTGTGCTGCGGGAGCTGCCGTGCGGCAGCCTGCCCCAACATATGTCTGCTGCAGTCGTCAGTAGTCCCTGCCTCTGCTGCATCGACTCGTCTCTCAGCGCACATGCCACCCGCTTACGGTGCAGGTGGGCTGCACCTACCGCACCGGCGCAGCACCCACCTTTCCCGGCGACGTCGCCGTCTTCAGGGTGGACCTTGCCAGCGGAGAGGGCCTGCAGGCGTGCTTTGACACGCTGGGCCCCCTGGCAGCGTGAGTGTCCCTGCGGCTGTGCTGCAACAAGGGTGTGCACAGCTGGAAGGGCAGATTTGGCGCTTGGGTGCGCCGGGGAGCAGTGCCTGCAGGCTGGAGGCGCAGTGCCGCCCACCCGTCCCCGCTGCTGTTCTGCATCGCAGAGTCGTAAACTGCGCTGCAGAGGCCGCGCCTGCTGCATGCGAGGCGAATCCAGAGGCCAGCGCAGCGGTGAATGTGCCGACCCGGCTGCTCGACGCGCTGCAGCGCCACCGCCAGCAGCACGGCAGGTGCGGTGCGGACGCGTGGCAGCGGGCGTTGAGGATTGGCGGCGACCCTGCATAGCTCGGCCAATGCTTGGACCAGCCAGCAGATGTGCCTCTGCAGATGTGCCTCACCCCCACCGCTGCAGCGAGCCGCTGCTGGTCCATATCTCTTCAGATCATGTGTACGATGGAGGCAGCAGCTGGTACACAGAAGAAGCGGAGCTGCGCCCCGTCAACACGTGCGCCGAGCGCGCCGCCGCCCGTGCACCCGGGCCCGCTGCCTGCGCCCCCTGGGGCGCTGCCTGTGCTGCCGCCTGGCCGCGTCACCTCACCTCTGCTTACGGGAGGGAGGCACGATGAGGCTGTCAACAGCTGAGACGGGTGATGGGCGGCACCTGCCCCCCCCCCCCCCCTCTTTCTCGCAGCTACGGACGGGAAAAGGTGGAGGGCGAGGCAGCGATCACAGCGTGCTGGCCACTCCACGTCATCCTGCGGCCGTCCATCGTTTATGGCCCTCTGCCGCGGCACCCCATCCGCCGCCGCCAGTTCCTGCAGTTTGTGGACAGCACGCTAGCGTCGCAGGTGCGGTCGGCGGGCGGGCTCGGACGGCGCCCGGGGTGCGCTGGGGGAGAGGGGGCAGCCAACGCGCGCCGCAGCGGGCTGGGGCATTGCGCGGGTCTGCCCGCTCAAACGAAGACGTCGCGAGAGGGGGGGGGGGGGGGGGGGGGGGTCAGTTTGTACCGCGCCAACGCATTCGTAGGAGCCCAGGAGGGTGCTGCAGCTGCCTCCCCCCTCGGACGCTCAGCCTCACGCTGCACGATCATCTCGTTGCCTTGCCTTGCGTGCACACAGTTGCCCTGCGACTTCTTCACCGACGAGTGGCGCACCCCTACGTTTATCAGCGACCTTGTGGCGGCGGTGCGGGCAGCGGTTGAAAAAGACGGCGCGCTGCCGCGGCGAATCTACAACGTCGGCGGCCCTGCGCGGCTCAACCGGCACGACATGGCGGTGGCGGTGGCGCAGGTGCGCGGCAGCTTCACCTGCATGGGTGGTGCAGGTGGCGTCCTGGCGAGGACCGACCGATAGAGAGCGGGCAGACTTGGCGGCGACATGTGCGTGCATGCCGTTGCTGTGTGACTGAATGATCGACTGGTGCAACCGTGCCACCCCAGCAGGCCCGTGGGTACGACCCTGCCTTGGCGCTCCCCGGCTCCGGTGCTTGCATGCGTTGCACCTGCGCCGTCCCCGCAGACTCCTCGATGGACTGCAGGCACGCCGTGCTGCCCTGTGTACTGCCCTGTGTACTGCCCTGGGTACTGCCCTGTGTACTGCTCCTAAGAAGCTTCTCCTTGGTTTGCGGGCGGTGCTGCTGCTGCGGCTGCTGTCACTGCTGCTGCTGCTGGTGCAGCCGCTGCGGCTGCTGTCACTGCTGCTGCTGCCGCTGCCGCTGCTCCCGGGTGTCGCCTGCTGACGCTGCCCCTGGCCGACCCTCAAGCCTGTTATCTGCTCACCCATTCATGCACTGCAGCGCTGCGGTGGCAGACCTGGGCTTGCGGCTGACCCCGTTTGCGCAAGCACTGGCAGAGGTATTCGGCGGCGGCGACGGCGGCGGCGGCGCAGCCTGAGGGCACGCGTGGCTGTTGGAGGCAGCCTTGCCTTATACCTGTACCACCAGTACGCCTGCCATTTTTTCACAACACCTGTGGCCCCTGTGCAAGCCCTGCCTCTCCCCCTTCCCCCCTTGCACACGTGGGCTGGGTCGGCACGGAACAGGCCAGTGGTGCATATGCAGCTGCTCCCGCCCCTGCTCATCTTGCAACAACACAACTGGACCTGCGCTGAGTGGTGATCACACAGATTCGAAAGTCGTTTGTGTTGCGTTCTAGACGAGGAAGTGATGCGGGGGGGGGGACCCGGGCTCGGGGCACAAGGACGTTTGAAGCGAGGGTTAGGGTTGTTGTAGCGACGGAAGCGGTTCAGGAGGAGGGTGAGGTGGGAGCAGGCAGCGGGGGGAGCGGCAAGCAGGGAGGCGCAGAGCAGGATGGGAGGCGGTCAGGGCATGAGGAGGTCAGCGACGAAATGAGGACAAGGGCGGCCAGAGCAAGTGCTTGCAGGGACGAGAGAACTTGTGGGAGGGGCAGTGGATGGGCAAGGGCAGCCCGGCGGGAGGCCAGGGGCGATGAGTGGATCACATGAGAGCCGGGGTGGCAGGCGGCGGCGGCGGCGGCGGCGCACCTGCGGCGCGGCAGCCGGGAAGACAGCCGGCCGTAGCCGTAGGCTCGCCAGCTGCGCCCCCTCCTGCCGCGGGGGGACCTCGGCAGAGGGCCGCCCCCCCCTCAGAGGAAGTAGTCGGGGGCGGCCTTCTTGCCGGGCACGCCGCGCGCCTCCTGCGGCGCCGCCTCGAAGACCTTGAAGGCCTTTTGCCCGCCGTCGCCGAGCTCCAGAATGGCGGCCACGTTGCCGCAGCTGCGCGCGCCGGGCAGGGGTTGACGGGGGTGCAGGTGCAGGTGAGCAGCGGGGGGACCAGGCAGCAGGCACCCAGCTCTGGTTGCGAACGTCACGGCCATGCGGGATGTTCCATGCACACCGTCGACGCACAGGTTCGCCGCAGGCCGTCGCTGCGCGCAAGCCTTGCAGCGCCCCGCTTTCGGTGCCAGCAGCTCCACCCCAGGCAACCCCAGCTGCCCTGCGGGTGCCCCACAGCTGCTGCTGCTGCGCGCACCGGTAGCAGTAGTTGGGCGCGGACCACACGGTGACCAGCTGGTCCCTGAACATCCACTTGTAGCCCTCCATCACCAGCTGGTGCGCCCGCGCAATCAGCTCAACCTGCGGAGGGGCAGCGGGTGGGCCCGGGTTCGGCACGCTGCCCGCGTGGGCAGCCAAGCAGCCGCCCCAGCGCAGCTGCAAGCAGCAAGCAGATGACCTGCGTCCTGGGCGCGCTGGCGCACGTGACACGCAAACATGCAGGCAGGCAGGGCCAGCGGCGGGCGCACCCCGTTGGTCTGGCAGAACTGCGAGGCGATGTCGGCTCCAAACAGGTACCCGGCGCCGCGCGGGCTGAGCCCCCAGCCGTCCACGCCATCCTCTGGGTCAGACCACAGCAGGTCGCACATCGAGCCGTCGTGCGGCACCTGCCATGCACAACGGAGAGGAAAGACATTAACGGCTTTGCGGCGGGGTGGCAGAGCAAGCATTCGCTGTCGGTGGCCACGCCGCCGTGTGGCACCTGCAATGCAGCACGGAGAGTAACGCTTCTACGATGTCGCAGCAGGATGGAACATCAACCGTTCACTGCGCTCCACTTCTCAGAGCACGGCGGGTCACGCCATTCCCCCAGCGTGCAGCGCCTGCAGAGACGGCCCAAGCAATCTGCAGACGGTCATCCAGACACGTGGCGAGGGGTGCAGCAAGCCCCCCCTGAGCCCCCTGAGCCCCACCCCCCACCCCCCACACACCTCCTGCTTGCGATCGATGGTGCGTATGTGATCCAGGGAGCTAATGGTGGGGCTGAGGCCGCCGTGCACCGCAAAGATGGTACCGTCAATCAAAGCTGCAGGCGGGGGGGGGGGGGGCACGCAGGACAGCTGGTGATGCGCCACCGGGTTCCTTGCATGCAGCGCCGCCGCCGTCGAGAAACCTGCGGCGCCTGCGGCAGACATGTCGGTCCCCGACAATCCGCAGGGCAGCCCTACTGCTCGCCTTGAGAGGCAGAAATGCACAGCCAGCTGACGCAGCCAACCGACACAAAACCTCGTTTCAACTGATCATCAAAATTTATGACGCGAAGATGGCTACCAATGTACAGGCGATGTCGATTCTGTTCCTTGCCTGAGAGCGAGAGGTAGTCGAAGACGTCGGTGCAGTAGCGCCACACGTTGGCGGAGCCATACTTGCGCAGGCACTCGTCGTAGAAGCCATACACCTGCGGCAGGGCCAGAGAAAGAAACAGGGTGTTTGCGTACGGCAGCAAAGCGGCGCGGGCAGCGGCAGCCGCCCACCCCGCCTTGCAGGCCTCCCGCCTTGGGCTGCGCCGCGCTCCCCTCCACTGCCGCCCCACCTGCGTGATCTGCCTGCTCTCGTGGTTGCCGCGGATGAGGGTGATGCGCTCAGGGTAGCGCACCTGTGGGAAACGGAGAGGGGAGGGAAAGGACGTGAGGGAACCAAGAAAGGCAAGCGAGAATTTGAGTGCAGCGACGCTGGCACAAGCACCCCTGCCTGACACAACAGATTGCGTTGGTACTGCCGCAGCCGACCCCTTTGACAGGTGCGGCGACCTGCACACCAGCGGCAGCGCCCATCAAACGTCGCTGCTCCTGCTGCTGCCGCTGCTGTGCGCCGCCCACCTTGAGCGCCAGCAGCAGCAGGAAGGTCTCCACGCTGTAGAAGCCCCGATCCACAAAGTCGCCCATGAACAGGTAGTTGGTCTGTGGACAGGAAGAGAGAGGACCGCTGCTGAGGGCTGCAGCACTGCAAAAGCAGTCGAACCTCAACCGCAAGTCGCATCGCAGGTGGCATTAGACAAGGCGACGCCTCTGCATGCCACGACTGTACGCCACGCCCAGCCCGCACCTGCGGGCAGTCGCCTCCCACTTTGAACAGCTCTGTGAGGTCGTAAAACTGGCCATGGATGTCGCCGCCTGCACAGAGAGGAATGTTTGTTGAAGCGAGCAACCCAGTGTGGGCATGCGTGCCGCATGAACCCCACAGGGGGGCGGTAGCGTCAGTGCAGCAGCAGGAGCACAGCAGCCGCTGCGTGCTGGCGGTCGCCCGGCTGGCGTGCTGAGCTGCCGGCGCTGGCCTGCAGCCCGGCGCAGCTGCATGACGTGTGCGCCCAGCGTTTGTCGGCGCGTCGACGCCCGCCCGCCCGCCCGCCCGCGTGGCTCACAGATGGTGACGGGCGCGTCGACCCGCTGCACGTTTGCCTCCTCCACCAGGATCTCCACCGCCTTCTCGCACAGCTGCTTCACATCGCTCTCCTTCAGTGGCTCGCAGCGCTTCAGCTGCGAGGGCGGCGGCAGGCGGGCGGGCGGGCGCGGGTGCTCGTCAGCAGCGCCGGCGGCGGCGACGGACGTCCCAAGCACACACGCGCGACTGGAGTGCCTGCTGCTGCAGGTGCGACGCCACGCGGCATAACGCCCTACAGACAGCAAGCGCAACGGAGCACTGTCGCAAAGGCGCTGCCCTGCCGCCGCCGCTCCCGCCGCCGCCGCCGCCGCCGCCGCCGCCGCAACCATGATTGATCGGCGGCACCGCCCCCAAACCAGGCCAGGCCCCTACCGCCGTCACCTGCGCGATCCACTTATCCAGCTCCATCACTGCCAGGCCAACGCGTCCGCCGAGCTGCTGGGCCGGCGCCGAGTGCCCCGGCAAGCTAGCCGCTGCCCCGCGGGCGCACCGTCGCGGTGACGGGCCCGCGGGCTGCTGGTGGCCGGCTGCGCGCAGCGGTTGCCCAACCTGAGAAGTTGGACTGGGGCGCCGACGGCCGGAAACAGGGGTTGAGAGGGCGGCAGGGTGAGGTTGGAGCAATTACCACAGAGGGGGCGGCGCGCAAGAAGGCCGGGAGACGAAGCAGGGCTGGTCAGCACGCCGGCAGCCGCCACCGCCGCGGCGCGTTGCTGTTTCCGAAGGTTTGCTGTTGGTGCCGCAACTTGCGTTCGGTGTTTGCTGTGCAATATGATACTTGCATTCAACGGCATGCAGACACGTGCCGTTGCTTCAACAGGATCGAATGGTGTCGGCAACCTGCGAGCGGGCTCCCCGCCCTTGGAGTGTTTGCACCCCCTCCCGACCAGGTCAGCAAAGCGTTGAGTACATTACATTGACGCATGCAGTGGGATGGCAGTCGATACCAGTGATGTTTCATTGCGGGGAACAACCACATGCGCAGTGGGTTTCAGGCAGCCGGCGAGAGCGCCACCTGCGCCCGTCGACCTACCTATGATCCGAGGAGGCAGCAAAACGCTGCTGCTGCTGCTGCTGCTGCTGCTGCACGTCACACCTACACCGGCCGCAGCCGGCCGCCCTCCAGCAGCAGCGGCCGCACGTCAGAGGGCAGCGCGGCGCGCAGGCCCGCCTCGCTGCCGGCATTGGAGGTCAGCACCACCGCAGCGCCGCCCGCCCTCAGCCGCGCAACCACCTCTGCAGGCATGCAGCGGGGCAACAACACAGGCACTGAAAAGGCGGGGAGCGCGCAGCGGTGAGCAGGGGGGGCGCGTGCGCGAGCCTGCCTGCCTGCCTCCCGGCATTTGAAGTCATCTCTGCCTCGCCCCCTCGCTGCCGCCTCGACGCTCGGGCGCACCTGGCAGGCGTGGCACCGCGGTCAGAAAGCGGTCTGCGTCGTCGATCAACACCAGGCGGGGGTTGTCCAGGAGCAGCAGTCGGGCGATGCCCAGGCGCAGACGGGCCATGGGGCCCAGCTCCACCCGGCTGGCCTCGCCCACCTGCACAAGCCACGGCGGGTGCAAAGCGGAAGATCAGCGGCAACACTCATGTGAAGGCAGAGGCTGCTGCAAGGGAGGGCCATAGCCCCCCCCCCCCTCGGCAGAGGGCCGCCCCCCCCTCAGAGGAAGTAGTCGGGGGCGGCCTTCTTGCCGGGCACGCCGCGCGCCTCCTGCGGCGCCGCCTCGAAGACCTTGAAGGCCTTTTGCCCGCCGTCGCCGAGCTCCAGAATGGCGGCCACGTTGCCGCAGCTGCGCGCGCCGGGCGGGGGTTGACGGGGGTGCAGGTGCAGGTGAGCAGCGGGGGGACCAGGCAGCAGGCACCCAGCTCTGGTTGCGAACGTCACGGCCATGCGGGATGTTCCATGCACACCGTCGACGCACAGGTTCGCCGCAGGCCGTCGCTGCGCGCAAGCCTTGCAGCGCCCCGCTTTCGGTGCCAGCAGCTCCACCCCAGGCAACCCCAGCTGCCCTGCGGGTGCCCCACAGCTGCTGCTGCTGCGCGCACCGGTAGCAGTAGTTGGGCGCGGACCACACGGTGACCAGCTGGTCCCTGAACATCCACTTGTAGCCCTCCATCACCAGCTGGTGCGCCCGCGCAATCAGCTCAACCTGCGGAGGGGCAGCGGGTGGGCCCGGGTTCGGCACGCTGCCCGCGTGGGCAGCCAAGCAGCCGCCCCAGCGCAGCTGCAAGCAGCAAGCAGATGACCTGCGTCCTGGGCGCGCTGGCGCACGTGACACGCAAACATGCAGGCAGGCAGGGCCAGCGGCGGGCGCACCCCGTTGGTCTGGCAGAACTGCGAGGCGATGTCGGCTCCAAACAGGTACCCGGCGCCGCGCGGGCTGAGCCCCCAGCCGTCCACGCCATCCTCTGGGTCAGACCACAGCAGGTCGCACATCGAGCCGTCGTGCGGCACCTGCCATGCACAACGGAGAGGAAAGACATTAACGGCTTTGCGGCGGGGTGGCAGAGCAAGCATTCGCTGTCGGTGGCCACGCCGCCGTGTGGCACCTGCAATGCAGCACGGAGAGTAACGCTTCTACGATGTCGCAGCAGGATGGAACATCAACCGTTCACTGCGCTCCACTTCTCAGAGCACGGCGGGTCACGCCATTCCCCCAGCGTGCAGCGCCTGCAGAGACGGCCCAAGCAATCTGCAGACGGTCATCCAGACACGTGGCGAGGGGTGCAGCAAGCCCCCCCTGAGCCCCCTGAGCCCCACCCCCCACCCCCCACACACCTCCTGCTTGCGATCGATGGTGCGTATGTGATCCAGGGAGCTAATGGTGGGGCTGAGGCCGCCGTGCACCGCAAAGATGGTACCGTCAATCAAAGCTGCAGGCGGGGGGGGGGGGGGCACGCAGGACAGCTGGTGATGCGCCACCGGGTTCCTTGCATGCAGCGCCGCCGCCGTCGAGAAACCTGCGGCGCCTGCGGCAGACATGTCGGTCCCCGACAATCCGCAGGGCAGCCCTACTGCTCGCCTTGAGAGGCAGAAATGCACAGCCAGCTGACGCAGCCAACCGACACAAAACCTCGTTTCAACTGATCATCAAAATTTATGACGCGAAGATGGCTACCAATGTACAGGCGATGTCGATTCTGTTCCTTGCCTGAGAGCGAGAGGTAGTCGAAGACGTCGGTGCAGTAGCGCCACACGTTGGCGGAGCCATACTTGCGCAGGCACTCGTCGTAGAAGCCATACACCTGCGGCAGGGCCAGAGAAAGAAACAGGGTGTTTGCGTACGGCAGCAAAGCGGCGCGGGCAGCGGCAGCCGCCCACCCCGCCTTGCAGGCCTCCCGCCTTGGGCTGCGCCGCGCTCCCCTCCACTGCCGCCCCACCTGCGTGATCTGCCTGCTCTCGTGGTTGCCGCGGATGAGGGTGATGCGCTCAGGGTAGCGCACCTGTGGGAAACGGAGAGGGGAGGGAAAGGACGTGAGGGAACCAAGAAAGGCAAGCGAGAATTTGAGTGCAGCGACGCTGGCACAAGCACCCCTGCCTGACACAACAGATTGCGTTGGTACTGCCGCAGCCGACCCCTTTGACAGGTGCGGCGACCTGCACACCAGCGGCAGCGCCCATCAAACGTCGCTGCTCCTGCTGCTGCCGCTGCTGTGCGCCGCCCACCTTGAGCGCCAGCAGCAGCAGGAAGGTCTCCACGCTGTAGAAGCCCCGATCCACAAAGTCGCCCATGAACAGGTAGTTGGTCTGTGGACAGGAAGAGAGAGGACCGCTGCTGAGGGCTGCAGCACTGCAAAAGCAGTCGAACCTCAACCGCAAGTCGCATCGCAGGTGGCATTAGACAAGGCGACGCCTCTGCATGCCACGACTGTACGCCATGCCCAGCCCGCACCTGCGGGCAGTCGCCTCCCACTTTGAACAGCTCTGTGAGGTCGTAAAACTGGCCATGGATGTCGCCGCCTGCACAGAGAGGAATGTTTGTTGAAGCGAGCAACCCAGTGTGGGCATGCGTGCCGCATGAACCCCACAGGGGGGCGGTAGCGTCAGTGCAGCAGCAGGAGCACAGCAGCCGCTGCGTGCTGGCGGTCGCCCGGCTGGCGTGCTGAGCTGCCGGCGCTGGCCTGCAGCCCGGCGCAGCTGCATGACGTGTGCGCCCAGCGTTTGTCGGCGCGTCGACGCCCGCCCGCCCGCCCGCCCGCGTGGCTCACAGATGGTGACGGGCGCGTCGACCCGCTGCACGTTTGCCTCCTCCACCAGGATCTCCACCGCCTTCTCGCACAGCTGCTTCACATCGCTCTCCTTCAGTGGCTCGCAGCGCTTCAGCTGCGAGGGCGGCGGCAGGCGGGCGGGCGGGCGCGGGTGCTCGTCAGCAGCGCCGGCGGCGGCGACGGACGTCCCAAGCACACACGCGCGACTGGAGTGCCTGCTGCTGCAGGTGCGACGCCACGCGGCATAACGCCCTACAGACAGCAAGCGCAACGGAGCACTGTCGCAAAGGCGCTGCCCTGCCGCCGCCGCTCCCGCCGCCGCCGCCGCCGCCGCCGCCGCCGCAACCATGATTGATCGGCGGCACCGCCCCCAAACCAGGCCAGGCCCCTACCGCCGTCACCTGCGCGATCCACTTATCCAGCTCCATCACTGCCAGGCCAACGCGTCCGCCGAGCTGCTGGGCCGGCGCCGAGTGCCCCGGCAAGCTAGCCGCTGCCCCGCGGGCGCACCGTCGCGGTGACGGGCCCGCGGGCTGCTGGTGGCCGGCTGCGCGCAGCGGTTGCCCAACCTGAGAAGTTGGACTGGGGCGCCGACGGCCGGAAACAGGGGTTGAGAGGGCGGCAGGGTGAGGTTGGAGCAATTACCACAGAGGGGGCGGCGCGCAAGAAGGCCGGGAGACGAAGCAGGGCTGGTCAGCACGCCGGCAGCCGCCACCGCCGCGGCGCGTTGCTGTTTCCGAAGGTTTGCTGTTGGTGCCGCAACTTGCGTTCGGTGTTTGCTGTGCAATATGATACTTGCATTCAACGGCATGCAGACACGTGCCGTTGCTTCAACAGGATCGAATGGTGTCGGCAACCTGCGAGCGGGCTCCCCGCCCTTGGAGTGTTTGCACCCCCTCCCGACCAGGTCAGCAAAGCGTTGAGTACATTACATTGACGCATGCAGTGGGATGGCAGTCGATACCAGTGATGTTTCATTGCGGGGAACAACCACATGCGCAGTGGGTTTCAGGCAGCCGGCGAGAGCGCCACCTGCGCCCGTCGACCTACCTATGATCCGAGGAGGCAGCAAAACGCTGCTGCTGCTGCTGCTGCTGCTGCTGCACGTCACACCTACACCGGCCGCAGCCGGCCGCCCTCCAGCAGCAGCGGCCGCACGTCAGAGGGCAGCGCGGCGCGCAGGCCCGCCTCGCTGCCGGCATTGGAGGTCAGCACCACCGCAGCGCCGCCCGCCCTCAGCCGCGCAACCACCTCTGCAGGCATGCAGCGGGGCAACAACACAGGCACTGAAAAGGCGGGGAGCGCGCAGCGGTGAGCAGGGGGGGCGCGTGCGCGAGCCTGCCTGCCTGCCTCCCGGCATTTGAAGTCATCTCTGCCTCGCCCCCTCGCTGCCGCCTCGACGCTCGGGCGCACCTGGCAGGCGTGGCACCGCGGTCAGAAAGCGGTCTGCGTCGTCGATCAACACCAGGCGGGGGTTGTCCAGGAGCAGCAGTCGGGCGATGCCCAGGCGCAGACGGGCCATGGGGCCCAGCTCCACCCGGCTGGCCTCGCCCACCTGCACAAGCCACGGCGGGTGCAAAGCGGAAGATCAGCGGCAACACTCATGTGAAGGCAGAGGCTGCTGCAAGGGAGGGCCATAGCCCCCCCCCCCCCCCCCCCCCGCCCCCCCCCTCCCCCCCCCCCCCCCCCACACACCCACAGACACCCCCCCACCCCACCCCCACCCCTGCAAGCTCGCGCACCAGCGTCTGGTAGCTGTCGGGCATCTGCGCCACGTCGGCCGCCAGCCTGGTGAGGGCGGCGGCCTCCTGGCAGTCTGCCACCGAGGGCAGGCGCCGCTGGCACGCGCACACCATGTTCTCCTGTGTCGCGACAGGCAGGGGTGGGGAGGGAGGGGACCGTTACCAAGGGGGTGTTGAATCAGATTCTGCAAGAGCCCCGCCGTGACGCCGTGACCCTCGCCTTCGCATGCATGCGTGCTGTCGCACAAACGCGCGGCGCGCACGGCATGCGGCGCCACCAAACCAACCTGCAGCGACGCGTAGAACACGGCCTCGATGCACGACTGCGGGCTGACAAAGCCCATTCGCTCCTGCACAAACGAGGCGGGCGTGGGCGAGGGGATGCGGCGTGAGGCACAGCAGGCAGGGGTGGTTCGGGTCTGAGGCGTGAGGCGGTGCGGCGGGGGGCGCAAGGCGGCGCGGCGGGGGTGCAGCAGGCAGGGGTGGTGCGGTGGCTGGCGCCGCGCCGCCCAACCCCTTCCTGCCCCCGCTGGCAAGCGACCCAGCGGCAGCCATGCTTCATTCATTCTCTGCCACGCGTAATCAAATCAGTTCAACCTTGCCTGCATCGCGTATTTGTCGGTTGAAGTGGGGTGGTAGGCCAGCCATGCGCCTGCAGGTGCCGGTGACCGAGCAGCAGAGCGGTTGTAGCGTCGGAGCAGCGGCGGCGGCAGTGGCAGCGGCGGCGGCAGGCCAGCATCCGCAGCAGCAGCGGCAGCAGCGGCACCCTCAGCGTATGCGCCAGCAGACAACGTGTGCTGCGTGTGCGCGACACCTGCTGTGGTCAAATGCTGCACCGGCCCGCCGCAGGCAGGGCTTCCCCCGGCCACCTCACCAGCACCAGGCCCAGCAGCGCAGCGCACAACATGTCATGCCCTGTGCTGTGCATGACGCGCACCTGATGTGGTCAGGAACTGCACTGAACCGCCGCCGGCTGTGATGTCAAGGTGCAGGAGGTGGAGCAGGGTGGAGCGGCCGCTGTTGGGGGCGCCGCTGACCAGCACCGCGCCGCCGGCTGGCACGTCCAGGCTCAGTGCAAAGAGAATGTTGGAGGAGCGGCCCCTGTGGGGGGGTGGGTTGAAGGGTGGGGGTGGTTGGGGTGAGCGAGTGTGAGTGCCCAGGGTAAGCGCAAGCACGAAGGGAATGTTGGAGGCGCGGCCCCTGTGTGGTGGGTTGAAGGGTGGCTGGCGTGGGCGTGGGCGGGTTGGGTGAGCAAGCGTGGCCGTCCCAGGCTCAGTGCATAGTGCGAAAAGAGGATGTCGGTGGAGCGGCCCCCTGGCGGGTCAACAGGAGGGTGGTGGGCACGGGCACGGCTCGTGAACGAGTGTGGGTCGAGGGGTGGGAGGCTGGTGGGAGGGGGGGTGGAGGGGCGGGCGACCCAGGCTCTGCCAGGCAGCACCGGCTCACTTGTAGTTGTAGATGACGTCCCGGCAGCGCACGCCGCCCGCCCACACGTCCGCTGTCAAGCGACGGCTCCAATTGGCCCACCCCCCGTCCTCCCCGGCGGGACCGCCGACGGCGGCGCTGCCGGCGGCGCCGCCGCCCGCCGCGACGTCCCGCCGCCGCGCCGCGTCCTCCCTCTCCAGGTACTCCAGCACGGCGGGCTTGCCGCGGTGCGTCAGCTGGCCCCGCTGGTGCAGGTCGATCACGTGCTCCAGAGAGCCTGGTCGGGGGGGGCAGATGGCGAGGTGCCTCAAAGCTTGACGGTGGGCGGATTTGAGGAGGGTTGACAAGGGACGCAGCAGCGGCGGCGGGCGTGCCAGGCATACGCCCCTGGCCTCTCCTACACCAGCCACAGCTTGGGCGGCGCGTCGGTCGAGGCACAGAAACGTTTCAGGCAAGGAACCCCAACCCCTCAAAATTAGAAGGACTTGGAACTAAGAGTAAGGTCTGCAGCGGGAACATGACTCACCGTATGAGGCGAAGAAGCGAGCAACGCCCTCGGACAGCGCTGTGTAGCCCTGCAGCGCAGGCCAGGGTGCGGGTGGCGAGCGGTGGCGCCGGGCGGCGGGTGGGCAGGGGACGGCGTGGCGGCACGCGGCAGCTGGCGGCGTGCACCAGGAGAGGTGCGCGCATCGAGCCGTGCGAACGCGGACGGGTGGTGGCCTGGGCTGCCTGCGCCAGTGCCCCCCCTCAGGCCTGCGCACCGCACAGCACCCACCTGCTCGACGACAGCCGTGTACCTCAGCAGCGCGTACACCGTGCCTACAGACACTGTGCCGGACAGCAGGCTCGAGCCGCCAATGTACATGAGGCAGACTGAGGGAGGGCGGGGGGGGAGGGGGGGGGGGGGGGGGGGGGGGGAGGATATCGGAAGAGCCTGTGCATGCGCCGGCAGAGTAGACGGCCTCCTCCACGTACGGACGGGGGTGCTTTGCCCCCAGCAGACGCCCAGCGGTCGCCCAGAAGCCGCCCAGAAGCTGCCCGCCCACCTGTGACGCCTGCCGAGAAGACTGCTTCCAGCACGAACTGATGGGAGGCCACGTAGACGGCCAGGGTCATGGCGGCACGGAAGTAAGAATCCGCCAGGGCCGCGTAGGAATCTGCAGAGAAAGGGAGACAGAGAGAGGTGGGGGCGAGAGCAGCTGATGCGTGGCACAGCTGATGTGTGGTTGATTGTACAGCTGGGACAGGCGGCGCTCAGCCAGGCGCGAGGGGCTGCACTCTGCTTTGCGCAGTCGAGGTCCGCGCCTGCCGCTCGCCGTCTCGCCACCGCACTGGTACCCATCCCCCCGTGTGTGTGCGCCCTTGAAATGTGCGCTGCGGCGCCCTGGTTACGACAGCCTTCACACACTGGCTGACGTCACTCCAAAGCTGCAGGCCCCACCTGAGAAGGTGCGCTGCAGCGCCATTGCGATGACGGCGTGAATGGAGCTAAACACGTCGTAAGAAAAGCCATATAGTCGGCCCAGGGCGGAGCGAGCCACGCGGTGCTGCCCACGGATCAAGAGGGACACGACGACAAGCTCGCCCAGGCTCAGCAGCACGGCGGTGCCTGCACAGTGTGCATGTGTATGGCGGTGCGCGGTGACGTCAACACAGCATACAGCCAAGGCAGGCAGGCAGGGCGGGGAACATCCGCCAAGGCCTGGCCTGTGCAGGGCGATGCCCACCAGGTTGCCCTCGCCATCCCCCACAAGCCCTCACCGAGCAGCGCGTTGAAGCGCGCCCCCAGGGCCGGCCCAGCAAAGGCAGCCAGCAGCGCGACGCCGGCGATCACTTGTGTGAGGCCCTGCAGAGGGCCATGGGTGGGTGGGGGTGGGGGTGGGTGGGTGGGGTGGGGAGGGCAGGCTGCA
The DNA here is from genome assembly GCA_002245815.2 of Micractinium conductrix. Classification (NCBI taxonomy): domain Eukaryota; kingdom Viridiplantae; phylum Chlorophyta; class Trebouxiophyceae; order Chlorellales; family Chlorellaceae; genus Micractinium; species Micractinium conductrix. The sequence continues at coordinate 2,285,987 of LHPF02000004.1, forward strand.
TGTCTGCAGGGGGGTGGAGGGCAGCATGTTGCCACCAGGGCTGCAGCACAGAACGGCACGCCACGTCGAGAGCGGCCCGGCGCAGCACCACGGCACGTCGCTTCATAGCATCGCATCGCAGCGCACCACAGCGCAGCGCAGCGCAGCACAGCACAGCACAGCACCCACCTTGATCATCTTCTGAGCCAGGAAGCCCACCAGCACGCTGCAGGGAGGGAGGAGCGGCAGAGGGGGGGGGCGCAGGAGGGTGGGAAGAGGGTCAAGCTCCTCTGCACAACTACCGCACGCGTACTTGCAGGCAACACTGTGTGACCTTGTACTGTACCGCACCCGGTCGCAGCCCTCACCGTATGTTCATCATGTCGACGCCGCAGCGCATGGCCAGCTCGGAGGCGGAGATGGAGTCGTAGAACACGCAGTCTTGAAAGACCACGTGGTTGAACAGGCCTGCGAAATGAGTGGAAAGAAGCGACTGGCCAGAAACGCGTTCGCGCGCGCAACCAGCAGCAGTTTGCGGCATCAGCCAGCCGTGCCGCAACGAGGGCCTAGGGCCAGCGCCAGCCGCCCCCACTTGCCTGTGTACAGCTGCATCATCGCGCGGCGCAGGTAGGCCTGCAGCACCACGTTCGACAGCCAGTTGATGGCTACGTACGCCAGGCAGAGGCGCGCCAGCAGGGAGATGTGGGTGAGGAAGCCGGCGGTCTCGCCCGTGGTTGCCAGGTTGAGGATCACAGACTGCAGGGGTGGGGCAGACAGGGTGGTTGGCTGATTGCGGGGTGGGAGGGCAGCAACCGGCCACGATGGGAAGTTAACCGACGCAGCCATGGGCAGCGAAGACGGCAGCAGCAGCAGCAGCAGCAGCAGCAGCAGCTCGCCGCAACACAAGGTTTGACAACAGGAAGCTCAAACGTACACAGCTGGAACAGGTGCAGCCCCTTCGAGGCCACCACGAGGGCCAAGCACCGGCAGCACCAGCCGCAGGAACCTCTTGCCGCAACACACCGAGAACTTCCTTCGGGAACAGCGAGACGCACCTGCACGCGCAGCTGGTACAGGTGCAGCCCCACCGACGCCACCATGAGCGCAGAGGAGACCAGCAGAAGCGGCCAGGCTGCGAGCGCCACCCGGCAGATGAAGTGCAGCGTTTCGACGCCTGCGGTGGGGACGGAGAGCAGCGAGGACGTGCCGTGAGGCGATGTGTGTCGGGGGGGTGATCCACACTGGAAATGCAACCCATCATTCCCCCCCCCCCCCCCCTTCGGCCTAGCTATTGTCTTTTTGAAACTGCCGCACAATGCTGAGCAGCCTGCACCGCCCTCTCCCAATGCAACGCTGCACACTGATGCAGTGGCACACGCTGCATGCACTGTGCACATGCCATACACTCGCAGTTACTGTACAAACAGCACACCCAGCAGCAACGCACTGGTGTACCGCGACGCGGGGCGGGAGGCCTGGGAGGGCGGCGCCACCCCCGGCGTGCAGTCTGGATCGTCCTTGGCCCGGCCATCCATTGTGTCAGATGCCTGGGTGAGTCACGTAAGGGGGGTGCGCAGGGTGTAGGGGGGGCGGGTGGGTGGGTGGGCAGGCGGGTGGGTGGGTGGGTGGGTGGGTGGGTGGGTGGGTGGGTGCTGCGTTTGGTCCGCCCGTCAGTGGGTGGGTGCTGCGTTTGGTCCGCCCGTCCACAGGCGCCAGCCGCCTGCGCTTGTTCATTAAGATGTGTACAAGGGTGTGGGTGGGTGGGCGGGAGACACGGACGAGCGGCGTCTCACGCATGCCCGGATGCCTGAAATGCCTGTCGCCCACGCCCGGACGCCCTGCAAAGCCCAGCACTGTGCGTGGCGTGCACGCTGTGCACCTGCGCTGCTTCCTGCTCCGCCATCCAGGCCATGCCCAGCCTCCCCTCGTCGGGGCCCACCGCCGGCGCGGAGCCCATCATCGTCTGCGTGGCAGAGGCGTGGGTGGGCGGGGTGGGTGGGGTGGGGGCAAGGGTGGGTGGGGGCGGGGGGGGGGGGGGGCCAAGCGTGCATGCTGGAAAGTCGCGGCTTTCATTGCACGTCAGTTTCCAACTGTGAGTTGGCCCCCACCCTCCACAGCGACTCGCCTGCGCAGGGATGTACTGCACCTCGCCGTCCTCGCCAGCGCCCTGCCATTCAGCAGAAACGGCGTAGCGAAGGGGCCCTGCCGCCGCGGCGGCGGCGCGCGCGACCGGCGCGACGTCGGCTGCGGCGGCCGTGCCGCCGGCGGGCAGCAGCGGCTCTTGCAGGCCACCCGCGCCTGCTTGGAGGAGAGGGATGGGAGGTGCTGGGGGACACAGCGTGTGCATTTGGACATGCAGCCCTTGGGGGGTTGCACATGCCTGGCTCACACGCGTGCCTGGCCGGCACGCACCAACAGGCGGCAGCAGCAGCAGCACTCCCGCGACAGCGCAGCCTGGCAGCGGCCGCCTCCTGCCGCCTGCGTCCTGCCACCGCCATGCACCTTGTGCGCCGTGGCCGCCGCCCAGTAGCCCACCCAGGGCGCCAGCCAGCCAGCCGAGCCAGCCAGCAGTGGGGCGCCCGCCAGCAGTGGAGCCGGGCTGGCTGCCGTTTGAACCAGCCTCCAAGTCCCCTTCGGACGCGCCGCCCGCCGCCCGCGCCGCCCACGGCTCCGGCAGCGGCGCCGGGCCGCCCTGCCTGCCCTGCCCGCCCTGCACCGCGGCCTGCGGCGGCCCGCGGGGCGGCGCCGGGGCGGCGGCGGCGCGCGCCGCCGCACGCGCCGCCTCTGCCGGTGCGCCCTCTGGGTGCTGCGGGTCGTACAGCCCGCCCTCGCTCTCCACGTAATCCAGGAACACATCAGGAAAGGTGACCAGGCCTGGCGGGAGGGGGGGGGGGGGGGCAGGCAGCACACGGCAGTCGACCACGAGGGCGCGCCGCACGCAAGCGCTGCACGCAAGCGCTCCGCCAAGACGCTCTTGGCTTTCGGTGCCACCAACTTTCGAGCTTACGGTGGCGTCGCAGCACCCCCTGCGCCCGATGCCCACTGGGCTGTCAGTGCACCGCCGGAGGCTCCCATCCCCGAAGGAAAGCATGTTGAGGACATGGGAAGCATGGGAAGCGCCGTGTCGAGAGTGTGCACGCACCGAGGGAGAGGGAGTCTTCGTCTGCTGGGATGTATCCGGTCCGCGAGGCGGCGTCGCGCTGGCGGTAGGGAAGACTCCGCATCAGCAGCTTCTTGCCCACGATCCAGCGCTCCACTGCAGCGCGCACGAGGGAGCACAAGCTGACGCGTGACCAGGGGCGCAGCAGCGCTTGCCGCCTCTGCCAGCAGCAGCAGCGGCAGCAGCAGCGCCGCTGCCGCTGCAGCCGCCAAATCACGCTGCCACGCATTTCTTATTTTTCTGAAAGCTGCGTCGGCGTCCAGGTCATCCAAGCCTGGGCAACTGAACACCCTTCCGCCCTGACACGAGCTGCATGGTAGCTACCGGGCAGCTGCCACGCACCTGCGTCGGCGTCCAGCTCGTCCAACCCGAGGCGCCCGCCAAACTGCGCCATGCGGTCGTTCACCTGCATGGGCAGGGGGGCAGTTCCATGGCGCATGTCACCAAGGGCGCCCAACCACTGCCACTCCAGGCTGCCTACAGGATGCACGGGGGCAAGCCGCCACCATCCATGCACTTGGTACAGCAAGCCATGCCGTCGCTCACCTGTGTTGGTTTAAGGGGGCAGTCCGTGGTGCACATCACCAAGGGCGAGGTCCCATGTACAAAGGTGTGTTTATACAATCGGGAGAAGAGAGTCCCCCTGTTGTTTCCCCTCAGTTTCGCACCTCCTTGAGCGTTGCCCCCCACAGCCCGTTGAAGCCTCCACTGGTGCGCACAGCGCTGCCTGCGCGCGGGAGGGGGGCGACCGCGGCGCGCCGGCGCAGAGCGGACGGGGGCGGTGAGGCGCGAAGGCGCGTGCCGCTGTTCACAGAAGCACGGGTTGGTGCATGCAAGCCGCAGACGCCCTGCCCCCGCATCAGTTAGGTGAGACGCAATGCTACAGCTCGCAAAGCGTCGCCCAACAATGCTAACACTCACTGCTCAACAGGCCCACATCAATGAGGTGCGACACCACTGCTTGGTACCGCTCGTCGTTGCTGTGCACCGGCCTCAGAATCTGCGAGTGAGTGAGTGGGCAGAGGTTGATGGGCAGGCGGGGCGCGGGTGAGCGGGTGGGGGTGAACAGCGTTGCAACAGCGCTTCCCAGTGTGCACAACGCGCTGGCACGCACGGAGCTGCCACCCGCGGGCCCGTGGCGCATGTGCTGGCCCAGGGGGGCGGCACGCTCACGCCCACGCCTGCCTGCACCTCCCCTTGCCCCAGGCCCTCTCGCCTGAAAGAGGGTGATGGGCCCCAGCTTGTTCCGCCTGTAGTACGCCCACGTGTCCTGCAGAATAAAAAGGGGCGTGGCGCACGTGAGCAACGAGCTGCTGTGGCAAGGCAGTGGCCTGCCGCCCAGCCAATGAGCAGCATGCACCCCAGGGATAAGCAGGGAAGCGGAGCAAAACACAGCGGCGCCGCTCGGGCACATGAAGGGAGCAGAACTGAGAGGCACAGGTGGAAAGGAGGAAGGCAGTACAAGCGGTGTACCTCGCCCAGTTCGTACGAGGAGCCTCCCCCCTTGAAGTACCGCACTAGGGTGCGGGCCACGTGCTTGGGAGAAAGGATGGGCTGCGCGCCGTCCAGGATCCAGCACTCGGTAAAATCTGCAACCGACAAATCAATGAAATAATGAAATAATGAAATAATGAATGAATGAATGAATGAATGAATGAATGAATGAATGAATGAATGAATGAATGAATGAATGAATGAATGAATGAATGAATGAATGAATGAATGAATGGATGGATGGATGGATGGATGGATGGATGAATGAATGAACGAAGCAATCATCGAATCAATTACATTAACAGTCCACAGGGAGCGAGCACTTTGTGAAGCCTGCAGGGCAGCAGGCGCAGACGGCAGCAGCAGTTGGCAGTGGCGGCGGCGGCAGCGGCAGCGGCGGCGGCGGCAGCAGGGCAGCAGCACCTACGAGCTGAAGTCCCATCCTTCGCCGTGCAGCGGCGCCCAATGCCTGACCACCCGTCACCCACCCACCAGAGCGCAGCGCGTGCGGTATCGAGCGAATCACGTCCTGTGCGGCATCCTCCAGCGCCCCCCCGGAATAAAACAGGGTCAGCGGCGCGCCAGGCGCCAGGCGCAGCAGCAGCACCTCGTTCAGGCAGATGTCGCCTGCAGGGGAGGGGAGGTGGCGAGGGAGGGAGGCAAGGGGTGGGCCACACATCTGCGGCCGCAGCGTGGGTGGAAGCAAGGGGGACGCCCGCCGCATTAGGCACAAACAACTACATTCAAGCAGGCGCACGTCAGTACGCATGGTATAGGCGGAGAGGGTGCACGCGGCACGGCCGGCGCAAGCGCTGCCTGCCGGCGACGTCCAGCTGCAGGGCTGGCCGCCGCCGCGCTGCCCGCACCCCCGCGGGTGCGCCCCCAGTAGTGCCCCCAGTAGTGCCCCCACTAGTGCCCCCACTAGCGCCCCCACTAGTGCCCCCACTAGCGCCCCCAGTAGTGCCCCCACTAGCGCCCCCACTAGCGCCCCCACAGTGCTCACGGTGCACCCAGTAGGTCTTCATTCCCTCTTTGCTGATCACTTCGACGTCTTTGGGCTCCAGGATCAGGTGCCCCAGCTTCATGCCTGCGACGGTGGAGGAACGCTTCACATCGGCACGGCGTGCAATCAGGCAGGCTTCTCCAATGCACACTCCACGCCACAGCAGGGCTGTGGCAGCAGGTGCATGCGCAGCGCCGCATGCACGCACCCGACACAGTCTTGCGCAGCTCTGTTTCTTCGGCGGGCGTCAGCCCCGCCTCGGCAATCAGGACATAGTCCACGTCAAAATCTGCGTTTGAAAAGGGCGGGCGACAGCTGGTGGGTGCTGCCTCGGGACGGGGGAATAACGCCGGCATCGAGAAACCTACGTCACAACAGAAGCGCCCGCTGGGCGAAGTCAGCAGCACGTGGCGGCGCCGCCCGCGCCTCGAGGCTCCGCAGCGCTGCGCTAGCGCGCCCCAGCGGCGACTCGCGACAAGTGGCAAAACCGCGTCGGCAGCTGCACCCCCTGCTGCACGGCGCGCTGCCCAGTCCGGCGAGCTGCACCCCCTGCTGCCGTGCCCTGCCCGGGGTGATCAGCGCACACGCACGCACACGCACACGCACGCACACGCACACACACTCGCGGCCGGTCCCGCCACGCACCCTCGGCTGCTGGCTCGGGCGTGCCGTGCAGGATCTTCAGCATTTTGCGGGCAATGCCGCCCTGCAACGTAAGCAGGCAGAGCGGAGGGGGGGCTGGGCTGGCATGTTGGTATGCGCCGCAGCAGAGCGGTGCCCGGTGGCTTCGTCACAAAGGAAACGACGGCCCCTGCACAGGCGCGGCAAGATGGGTGCAGCAGGGTTGGTGCCAGGTGCAGCACCCTACCTTGATCCCCATGCCGTAGCCTAGGTCCGCGGCAACCGCCGCGATCGCTGCGTCCACTTGCGCGATTTGCTCCAGGTCTATCGTTTCCGAATGTATCTGTGGGGGAAACAATTACTCAAAACAATGGGTCAGTCGATCAACCAGCCAACCAATCAAATCAAATCACTGCTGTCTAGTGTCGTGTGCCTCCGAATGCATGGACCTGTGTGGGGGAGGGCGGTGGAGGGCAGCCAAGTGGAACCCGAGGCAGGAGCGGGGGGGGGGGGGGGGGGGGGGGGCTGTGCAGAGGGGGGGGGGGGCCTGTGCAGAGGGGGGGGGGGGCCCTGTGCAGAGGGCATGCCGGGCAGCTGCACGCGGCAGGCTTCCCGTGGCAGCGGGGGAGGCTGGAGGTGATGGGCGTGCGGGCGGCCACGCTGCCAGCCGCGCCCCCTGCAGGGTGCAACCTGTGCCTATGCCACTGGCCCGGCACTCACCACCAGGGGCTGCCGCACGAACGCATGGGAAACCAGCAAAAAAGGATTAAATAACGTCTCACTAACAACCTTAAAATAGTCGTCTTAATAACCCTCACCACCAGGGGCTGCCGCACGAGCGGGTTGTGCACCACCGTCACGCCGGCGGGGGCAAAGAGGGCGCTGATTGGCCTGCACGCGCACGCACGCACGAGGGTGCAGGAGGGGCGGCGGGCGTTGCTGGCTGCCCTCAGCAACCGAGAAACGAAGGCAAGCTACAGTCCCCTGCTCACACGCCGCAGGCACGACGACTCCTCGTCCCCCTGCCTGCCCGCAGCAAAGCGGTGCAGCCCCTTCCCCTTGCAAGCCCCTCACCCAACCCCTCTTCTCAATAGCGCAGTTGCAGCCACCAGCCACCTCGCCCAGCCCCCCATCTCACCAATACCCATGCAACCACCAGGCGCCTCCCACCAGCAGCGCGACCAGGCACCCCGTGAGCAGCAGCACCCAGCCCAGGCCACCAGACTGCAGCGCATTGGCGCCGGTGGCGACCGCATCGCGCAGCATGCCTGTGCCGGGCAGCCAGGCGGCAGCGCTGCAGGCAGGGTGACGAGGGGCAATCAGGGTGCAGAGGAGCATGTCTGCAAGCAGGGCAACGGCTAAAGGAAGCTGGACATGAACTACATGCACGGGCCTTCGCTCCGTCCACTCACTTGGGGAAGAGCTCGGCGCCGGCACTGGCGGGAGGGGCGGCACCTATGCAAAGTAGCAGCGCGGCCGTCGCCGGCTCGCTGAGCCGCATCGCCACAACGCACTGTGCCTAGGGAGCGACGCAAGGGCGGGAACGCCCAAGCCCCGGCCGCCCAGGGTTTGCCGTTCTCGCGTAGGGGGCCGTCCGTCGGGAGTCTGAGCGTTCAGCGAGCCGTGGATGTACTCAAGAAAGATGCACTGCGTGCGCGAGCGCCGCGGACCAGGGCACGTTGGAGATGCAGCATGCACGACGCGTGGCCCCTTGCAGCGGGTAGGTGAACCCTGCCGCCGCATCGTATCCCTGTCCAACTGGCTTGTCTTGGTGAAACACATGTGCAGTGTGACACGAGTTACAATGTACAGCGGGAAAACACTCCCTAGGGGAAGAGCAAGCCGGATGCTAGGTCTGCTGCCGACGCTGCGCCAGCGCCGCCGCCACCTCTCCCTCATCCGGCCTCACCACCAGCCGGGCGCCGCGCAGCTCCACCCACCCGCCACCACCCAGGAAGCGCAGCGCGCGCGCCGCCAGCTGCGCGGTACCATAGCGCAGCACCGCGGCGCGGCCGGTGGCGCTGGCAGGGTCCCGCCGCACCCAAACGTCCTCCATGCAGCCGTGCCCCTGGACGCTGCAGTATGGTGGACGAGCAGCAGGATGATAAGAGCAGGATGAGCATGGATAAGCACCCTTATGAGCAGCAGCAGCAGCAGCAGCGGCGGCAGCAGCAGCAGCGGCGGCAGCAGCGGCAGCAGCAGCAGCGGCAGCAGTCGCACCTGAGTTGCGCACGAAGCTCAAACAGCAGCTGCGCCTCCTCTCGAGCGCTGCGGGCCCTGGGGAAGGCCGGCGCCAGCAGGGTGCGGCCCACGCAGCGCGCTGCAGCGCCGCCGCCATGCGCTGCTCCTGCAGGAGTTGGGTGGCCGAAAGGGAGGAGGGACACGGTGGGCGCAGCACGCAGGGTGGCTAGTACCGCTAGCACCGTTAGTACCGCTAGTACGGCAGAGGGCAGGACGTGCGGCGGTAGCGACTCTGGCATGCGAGCTGCCTGCTGCGGGCGTTGGCGCAGCGCGGCAGCAGCCCACATGCGGCGCGCACCCAACCCTTTGATGCCCTTCCCCTATCCCCGTTCCAGACTAGAGCGCTCACCCAGCTGGATGGCCACAGAAGGTGGCAGAGGCTGCAGGTCCTCTCCCGGTGGCAATGCAAGCGCTGGTGCAGGCGGGCCAGCAGCTGTCGCCGGCGTTCGAGCCTGCGCGCACGCGGTGGGCTGCTGCCGGGCCGGCGGCGGCTGGGCCACGGAGCCCCTGCTGCCGTTGCCTCGTGCCGCTGCGCCGTGCCCGCTGCTGCCTGCCGCCGCGCACGCGGCGCGCACGTCGGCCGTCTGCAGCGCTGCAGTCGGCTACGGGGCTTGCCGTCTTCCCGGCCGCAACTGGGGCTGCCGTCTGTCGGCGCTGACGCTCCGCGGCTACCGTTTCTGTCCGGCTGGCGAAGCCTGGGTCGCTGTCAGTGACGCCGCCACGTGCTGCGCCGTACCAAGCGCTGGGCGAATAGGTGGGGGTGGGGCCCTGGGCGGCGCTGGTGGCGGGGTAGGCGGACGAGGAAGGGGCGCCAGCTAGGTAGGAAGAAACGCCAGCGAGGCAGGGCAGGTGGGTGCCGGCGGGTTGGGTGGCGTAGGCAGCCGCAGGGTGGTCGTACCCTCCGGCAAGGTGGGGGGAGTAGTGGGGCCAGACGTCGGCGACCTGGTGGTATGTGTGAGGGGTGTGACCTCTGGGAACGTCCTCAGGGTACTGAGGAAGGCAGTCCGAGGCGGCGGTCGCTGGGTGGCCTTCGCTGCCGTCGCTGCGGCTGCGCGGCAGGGCCGGCGGCGAGCGGCCGCGGCGCCGCTTGGGGGAGGGGGCCTCAGGGGCGGACGCCAGGCTTGGCGGCGCACGGTCGGTGCGGCGGTGCTTGCGTGACGGCGGGCTGCGCGGCTCCCCTGCCCAGGCCGCATGGCCGAGGGGCGGGAGGGGCGGCGCCGGCGCCGCGTAGCCGGGCACTGGCGCTGGCGCGTAGCTGGGCACGGGAGGGTAGCCGGGCGACGGCGGGTTGGGAGTGTAGCCGGGGCTGAGCGGAGTGTATGCTCCGTAGTAACCAGGGCTGTCCAGTGGCTGTGGCTGGCGGGTGGGACCGCACGGCGGGGGGTGCCCTGCTGGTGGTACGCTGGGAGCGAAGAGGTGCCAGCGCTTGGGGAAGGGAGGCTCTGAAGGGGGGCTGGGGCTGCGCGAGGGCGGGCGGTGCACCGGCACCCAGTCCGGCGCCGCAGCATCCCAGGCGTGCCCGATGCGCCAGCCGTTTGCCGGCTCGTGCGCCGGCGCCGGCGGCGGCCACAGCGGCTCGCCGCCTGCACCTGCCGCCCCGGCCTGCTGCTGCTGCACCGCCCGCGCCGCTTGCTGCTCCTGCTGCGCCTGCACCTCTCGCTCCGCCTGCGCAAAGCAGTTGGACCCGTAGGCGGCCTGCAGGCCACGCTTGAAGGCTGCCAGCGAATGCAGCCTGGCCCCAGGTGATTGCTGCACAGGGAACAATAGCAACAGAAAGGCAAGGGACGGACACACTTAGTTCATAAAGCTGAAGCATGCACACGCAGCCGGCAGCACAACGTGCCACGCCCTGCATGCCACCCAACCCTCCGCCCTGGCAGCACTCACCAAAGCGTCAAGCCTGCGCTGCAGCTGCAGCTGCAGCTGCGCCAGCTGCTCCTCCCTGTCTGTCCGAGTGGCGCTGCAGCAACGCGCCAGCATGCGGCACTGCTGTTCCGTAGTGGCCATCTGCCCTGTTGTGGGCTCCGGCTCATCAGCCTGCTCCTGCTACGGCTGCGGCTGCCCCGCTGCAGCCTCCGCCTGCTCTGCCTGCTGCTGAAGCTGCTCTGCCTGCTGTGGCTGCTCTGCCTGCTGTGGCTGCTGCTGCCGCTACCGCTCCAGCATAGCTTCTGCGCGATCGTTATTCACATCGGCCTGCTGGTGTGCTACCGATGCTGCCGCCAGTGCCTGCTGCCTGGAGGCTGCCGGCAGCTGACCTGCAGCTGGCTGCGCAAGCTCCAGGTACTGCACCCGCTGCCTGTGCTGGCCCCACTGCTCATCTCGTTCTCGTTCCTGCTGCTGACAACTGCGCTGCTGCGACAGCACTGCTGCCAGCGCAGGCGCATCCAAAGCGATGCCCTGCTGTTGCTGCTGCTGCTGCTGCTGCTGCTGCTGCTGCGCTGGCAGCGGCTGCAGGCGTTGCAGCTGTACCTCTTGCTGCTGCTGCCGCTGCTCTGCTGGTTCTTCGGCATTCACTTCCCGCCGGTGCCCCCGCGGCGCCTGCTGCCGTGGCCGGCGGCGCAGCGGTGGCGGCGGCGGCGCCTGCCAGTGTGCGCCCCTCAGCGGCAGCTGCCAGCCTGCACAGGGAGGAGCCAACAGGAAGCGCCAACACACTCAAGTTGCCTGCAGGGGAGCCAGCACACGGCGCACGCGGGCAGCACATGCGCACCCCATTGCCAAGCGCGAACAGGCAGCTCGACCCACCAGCAGGCGTGGTGTGGCGGTGCCGTTCGGGCTCACGAGGGTCCTCCCCTTCCGAGTCGCCAGCCCAGCCTGCAAGCTCAGCCCAGTCCTGCTGTGATTCGCCCTGCTCCTCCTCCTCCTCCTCCTCCTCCTCTTCATCACTGTTCCTGCCGCCGCCGCCGCCGCCGCCGCCGCCCTGGGCAACACGGCGCTGCCGCCGCTGCTGCTGCCGCTGCTGCACGCCGCGAGTCGGCGAGGGCGGCGCAAAGTGGCCTGGCATCCTCCACTGCTGCCGCCGCGCCGCCTCCTCCTCGGCCGTCGCGCGCCCGTACAGCTGCAGCGCTGCACCTTCTCCTGTCACCTGCTCTTCCCGAGTGGCGGCTGCCGCCCTGCTGCCAGCAGGCGGCCGCCCCTGCTGCCGTTGCTGCTGAGCCCGCCACCCCCACTGCCGCTCGAGCAAGGGGATGAGGGGCGGGCGAGGGGGAGGCAGGCAGGCGTGGACAGAGCAAAGCCATGGGTGCGGGTCTTAGCTGGAACCCTTGCAGCAACTCCTGAAGGCAAATTGCGTCTAGCCGTCTCCACACACTTGCCTGGAGGCATGCGGCCGCAGTGGCAGCAGCGGTGCAGGCGCGAGTCGGCCGGGGCGCACGCTTCCAGCCAGCGCCGGCGTTGCCGCCGCCACAGCAGCTCGGGCCGCGCCGTGCCGCCGCGCGCGGCGCCGTAGCTGTAGCAGGCGCTGCACAGCCGCTGGCTGGTGCGCGGGTGGTGGTGCCACAGGCGCGGGGGCAGGCCGCACACGCCGCAGTTGCAGCAGGCCTGCAGGGGTCACGCCCAGGATGCGCCGCGTTGCACTCCCGCTGAATGTGCCGCACTGCAAAAACGGCACGCTGCAGCTCTGCCGAAAAACTGGAAGCCGCAAACTCTGCTCACCTCTTCATTTCCTGCCTGTCGGCTGTGGCGAGACGGCATCTTCCAGGCCTGGGCAGGGTGAAGGGGACTCGGGCGCCGCCGCTCGCTGCGCCGGCGCTGGCGCTTGGGGGGCGGCTGGCTCGAGGTGCGCTCGCCGGTCCTGCCGGCTTTGTAGTGTGCTACGTCTACCGTAGAGTGTAGGGCGGGCCGCCGACCCGCGAATGCGCGTGCGCGCCGGCGCCGGCGTCCCTTGGTGCTGCGCAAAGCTCCACGCTTGGTCTAGGAACCGGTGGTCGAAGAAGAACAGCACGAAGTAAGAACCATGTCTCCGACACGGTGAGCAAGTGTCCCTTGGCACCGCCACTCCTCCGGCATTGCCAGCCCGGACTGCAGCTCGGTAGATTTGCGGCAGATTTGCCCCTCTTTGTGCCCTGGGCCCTTCCACCAACGGCAATGCACCAGACCCTGAACCAATCCAGTGGCCAGTGGCGCGCGCTCCACTCTCCTGCAGTAGGTGCAGCTTCTAACATGCGTCAGGCCGGCGGGCGGGCGCGATTGGGCAATTCAGAGGGCCGACGGGCGAACAAAAGAATCAGGGTTGGGGGCACACGAAATCAAGGGCGGACAGGGCAGGCACAACAGCGGGGAGGTGGCGGCGCGCATGCGTTATCTCTCGGGGGTTTCAATTATCAAGCGCTGCCCCCAAACAGCGGGAGAGGAGGAGAGGGCAAGGGGTACGGGGCGCGCCGGCGCGTTTAGCAAGCGCAGCAGGTGGCGGCTGAACGAAGCAGCGCCTGACTGCACGCTGGTACGCGTGGGTCCTGCAACGCGTCGTCGTCTGCTGCCGGCCGCTGGCGGCACGGGCGCGCTCAGCGCGCGTGTGCGCAGCGCAGCACGCCATGAGAGACGACGCAGCGCTCACGGCAGGGCGTCGGCATTCGGCGCCAGCCGCCGCTCAATGCCGGCGCGCAAATTTGAGCTTCTTGGCCTGCTCACGCTTGGCCAGCTTCTCCGCAGCTGCCCGCAGCTTCTCCTCGCGCTTGGCCTGCAGGGAGGGAGGAGGCGCAAATCGAGGGGGGTCGGCAGGGGATCGAGAGGACTGGCACCAAAGGGCGCGGGCAGGGCGAGGGCAGCGGCGTGGCCTCCTCGTTCCAGCAGAGCCTCCTCCCCCCAGCCCCGCCCGGCAGCTGCCGCCTCCTTGCCACACAGCCGGGAGGTCCCCGACCGGGGGCCCCAGGGCGCACCGCCCCCCCCCCCCCACCAATCCCCCCTCCCCCCCCCCACCCCCCCCCACCCCCCCCACCCCCACCCACCCACCTGCTTAATCCGCAGCGCCTCCTCGTCCAGCTCGCCGTCTTCAGCGTCCTCTGCAAGGGGGCACCCGGGGTTGGGTGGGGGTGGGTTGGGTGGGGGGTGGGGGGGGGCAATCGGACAGGCGCTGGCAACGACGGCGCTGCAGCGGCACGCCATGGCGCCGTGGATCGGAGAGAGCGAGGGAGAACGCACACGAGCAAGCGCAGTTGAGGCCAGAACCAGGAGTACGAGGCGCGCACGCAGCATGCGCAGCGCCGCTGGGAGCGGCGGGGGCAGGGCCAGAGGCACGCCAGCGGCAGCGGGGCAGTGACAAGGAGCAGCACCAGCGCAGCGACAAGGAGCAGCAGCAGCAGCAGCAGCGGCAGCAGTGAAGAGCGCTCACCAGAGCCGCCCATGGAGGCCAGGGAGGCGACGGAGGAGGAGGTGACCATGGAGGCGAGGGAGGCGGAGGAGGTGGCAGCCGCCATGCTGGCGGCGCCGCCGTGCGCGCCCCCCACCACCACGCGCCCCTCCTTGACGATCCACTCCTCGCTGCAGAGGGCGCTCGTGAATTCTGCGGGCGGCGGGGGGGGGGGGGGGGGGGGGACGCGGGGGGAGGGATTGAGGGCACGAGAAGCGCTGGCGCTGGGGCGGCGGGGGGGGCATGGCGCGCGCGCGACGGGGAGCTGGGCGGCACGCACGCGCCCGCGGGCGACGGCCGCTGGCGGCGGCGGATCGCAGCCCGCCGCGGCGCGCCGCCCACGCACCAGAGTTGTGGGAAATCATGACGACGGCGCCGTTGAACTCGTTGATGCCGGTGGCCAGGGCGCCCAGGGACTCGCGGTCGAGGTAGTTGGTGGGCTCGTCCAGCACCAGCATGTGGGGGTTGTTCCACATGGCGGCTGCGGGCGGGGAGGGGGAAGGGGACGAAGAGGGAGAAGAGTTGGGAAAACAAGAGCCCCGTAGGCCGCGGATGGTGGCGACTTCAGCACCCAGCATGTGGGGGTGAAGAAATGGAGAAGCGCGTGCGGCGCATGCTCCGGGCACTAGGGTACACATGTGTGTGTGGGTGTGTGGGTGGGGGGTGGTGTGTGTGTGTGTGTGGGGGGGGGGGGGGGGGGGGAGGCGGCCTCAGGCGTCGTGTTGTACTCAGGTGCAGGCCCGCAGGGGGCCGCACGTTCGTTAATAGAACAATGTTTTGTAGTGTCGTCATTGGCCGATGCGGGGCAGCAACATCCGAGCGGGTGCAGGCGGAGGCAGGCAGGCGGGCAGGCAAGCCGCACGCGCGTGCAGGCGGGGCCGCAGGCGGGCAGGCAAGTCGCACGCGCGTGCAGGCGGGCGGGGACAGCGGCGGAGGCAGGCAGGCGGGCGCTCAGGCTCCACGGCGTTTACTCGTCTGTTGACACCGACGGCGGCGGCGGCGGCGGCGGCAGCAGGGTGCACAGCAGCAGCAGCCTGCCCCCCTTCCCCACCCCTCTGCCAGCCCCCCGTGCCGCCCTTCCAGGCCCCCGCCCGCGACCCACCTGCCAGCACCAGCTTCACTTTCTGGCCGCCGCTGAGGCCACGGATGGCGTTGTGCGCTGCAATGTCCTCGTCCAGCCCAAAGTCCGTGAGGTGGCCCAGCACCGCGGGGGTGGAGAGCGGGCGGTAGTTGCGGAAGTTAGCGAGGCGGGCGTCCATGTCGTTGACCTGCGGTCAAACCATGAGGGGGGGGCGACGGGTGGTGGGTGCTGCAGCGCAGGGTTGGGTGGGCGCTGCTGGCACACTCCCCCATCCCCCTTCCACCACCCCTTGCACGCCCTTTCGCTTCGCGCCGCACTTCCAACAGTTGGTGCTGCCCGGCCGTGCAACACCGGCCCTTGTGGGGCTGGCGGGAGGGGGTTTGACCGCCGGTCAACGCAGCACGGCAGCGACCGCCGCCGGCCAACGCACTCCACGCACCATCTTCTGCAGCCCCATGTCAATCAGCTCCTGCCGGCCCTTCCATGTGTTGTGGCGCTCGTTGTTGGGCTGCCCCACCCACACAACCTCGTACTCGTACTCCTTGCGGGCCATGCGCCTGCGGGGGGGAGCAGCAGGGGCAGCAGCAGGCGGTGGGACGGGCGCGCCGGCAGCACGCGCGCGCGCGCCGCGGCGGCGGCGCGGGCCTCGCCGCAGCCGCGCGGGCGCCGCCCGCCGTGCAGCGCCCCCCTTCAACAACAAACCCCCCTTTGTGTGGGGAGGGGAGGGGTGCAGCACCCACCGCGAGTTGAGGTAGTCTACGACCTGCTTGCCGTCGGCGATGGCGGTGTCGCGCGCCGCCGTCTCCTCGTCGGTCAGCTTGACCGTCGCCTTTTCCAGCGCCTCCTTGTCGTCTCCGTCGGCGTAGCTGCAGCACAGATTCAGAGGCAGGAGGCGTCAGGCTGATGCATCGCAGCAGCGGCGCCACCGCCAACACAGGGAGCGGCAGCAGCGGCCAGCTTCGGCACGCGGCGGCGGCGGCGGCGGCCCCAGAAGCTGCCCGGAAGCCGTCGACGTACCGCCACCAGATGTACTGCGCGGGCGTCATGTCCAGGTGCTGCTCCACGTGGTGGAAGGCGTGCTGCGCCACGTAGGCCAGCCGCAGGTTGGGGTGCTTCCACACCACGCCATCGTCCGCCAGGGTCTCGCCTGCAGGGCGGCCACGGACACGAGAGGTGGCCAGTACGTGCGTGTGTGAGCATGTGAGGAGGGCAGCGCAGGACTGCGGCTCGCGGCGCGGCGGGAGCGAGCGCAGGCGGAGGCGCTGGCGGCGGAACAAGC
The DNA here is from genome assembly GCA_002245815.2 of Micractinium conductrix. Taxonomy (NCBI): domain Eukaryota; kingdom Viridiplantae; phylum Chlorophyta; class Trebouxiophyceae; order Chlorellales; family Chlorellaceae; genus Micractinium; species Micractinium conductrix. The sequence goes on from LHPF02000004.1 coordinate 2,302,189, forward strand.
CGCCAAACTGCGCCCGCAGCGGCGACGAGCAGCGCCGCAGCGCCCACCCACCTGTCAGCATCTTGATGAGCGTGGACTTGCCGGCGCCGTTTGCGCCCAGCACTGCCACGCGCGACCCCAGGCTGACACGGATGTTGACGTCGCTCAGCTGCTTCTTGCTGGCGCCTGGCCACGTGAAGGAGACCTGCGAGGTAGGGAAGCAGCAGCCGTTCACTGGTAAGGTCAAACTAGTAAGAGAAGTAGACAACCGGCAGCCTCAAGCAAGCAGGCTTCTCCGCGTGGGACCTGCAGGGCAGCGTTAACCGGGGATGGGGCGGCGCGACACGCTCTGCACCACATGTGCCGGTGTCGACTCACTGGCGGGACCAGCGGCGGCGGCGAGAGCGGCAGCAGCGGCGGCGAGAGCGGCAGCGGCGGCGGGAGCGGCAGCAGGAACGGCAGCGGCGGCGGCACCGCGAGGCGGCAGCAGCTGCTGGTCGGCATCGGCAAGCCCCAAGCTGAACCGGCGGCTGGCAGCGTAGCAGCGCGACAGCAGGCAGCTGCTAAAGGGGGTTTGTCACGCCACATGGGCGGCCACTCTCACATTTGTCATCTTGGCGATGGACTGCGTCTTGCCCTTGATGCCGTCCAGGAACCCTGCGCATGGGGACGAAAGGTATATATGCTGTGTGTATATATATGCTGATGTACGAGCACATCACACGCGCAAGAACATGACGAGCACACTGCACGCACGCACTGCACTGCACGCACGCACGCACGCACTGCACTGCACGCACGCACGCACGCACGCACGCACGCACGCACGTTTTCTGTGCTGCACCGCTGCGCTCGGGCAGGCCCGGCCCGGCGCAGCTGGCGGGCAGGCAGGTACGGCCCGGCGCAGCTGGCGGGCTGGCAGGCCCGGCCCGGCGCAGCTGGCGGGCACCCACCTGGTTCGGGGAACTTGAAGCGCAGCGTGGCGGCGGCCAGCTCGTAGTAGGTGCGGGCCTCGGGCTTGACCTTGACAAACTCAGACAGGTTGCCCTGCAGGCATCGGAATTCGATTGAAGGATTGATTGAAGGATTCGAACAAGTTTGAACGCATTCGACTGAAAAGCGATTGAAAAGCAGGTTCGACTGGTTGGATTTTATATGTGGGTGAATCAAAACGTCAACAGAGGCTCTCGACCTGGGAGCGAGCGTACTGCACCGTACCGCCCCCACCTTGTAGTGCACCAGCTTGCGGCTCTCGTAGTGGATGATATCGGTGCACACGTTGTCCAGGAACCCGCTGTCGTGACTGACAATCATCTGCGGCGGAGCAACAGCAGAGGGAGGTGGGAACGCGTGATCAGCCCAGGCGGCATGCAGTGCGCGGCATGCTGTGCGCGGCATGCTGTCCGCGGCATGCTGTGCGCGGCATGCCACCAACGGCAGGTAGCCGCCGCAGGGGCCGCAGCGGCAGCAGGCACACGCGCCGAGGGGATTTCGGGGCGGTCGACCAGGCACTGCTCCAGCCACGCCACGCTCAGCCCAGCCCAGCACAGCCCAGCACAGCCCGCACCGAGGAGATCTCTGGGCGGTTGACCAGGTACTGCTCCAGCCACGCCACGTTGGCGACATCCAAGTGGTTGGTGGGCTCATCCAGCAGCAGGATGTCAGCGCGCATCAGCATCGCCCGGGCTACAGGAAAGGAACGTTATGAGGAGGAGGAGGCGGGGATGCGCAGCAGGTGCGTAGCAGCAGCGGCGCTGGCGACACTGGCGTCGGAGCAGTGGCGGCAGAAGCGGCGGCGGTGGCGGCGGCAGCAGCACCACCACCACCAAGCCGCTGTTCTAGGTAGAAGGGAGGCCATGCCAGTGTTGCGCTCACACCAGCGCCACCTCCATCTTGTGCAGAACAACACATGCAATGCGCCCACACTCTGGCACCCAAACAAAACAAGGGACGTCGCGAAAGCACGGCGCTCACCCAGCGCCAGCTTCATCTTCCAGCCGCCCGACAGCGAGCCCACGGGGGTGGACTGCAGCTGCGGCGTGAACCCCACAGACGACAGCACCTCCACCACCTGCAGCAGAGAACGCGGAGGCAGTACACATGCTTCAGAGGCGGCGGCCATGCCAGCGCGACGCCGTCGTCACAAACACGACGCCGCGCCCGGGGCGCGCCGGCGGTGCTCCCCGCCCTCTGCCCACCTGCTCCCTGCTGGGCTTGGTGGCCTCCTGCACCACCGGGTCAGCCACCACAAAGTCCACGACGCACGTGGATGACTCTGCAGAGCGGGGGGAACAATCGGGAAACCAGTCGGGGCGCAGCAGCACAGCGAGGGGCAGGCCCGCTACAGCAGGGAACGATCGGGAAACCAGTGAGGGGGCAGCAGCACAGCGAGGGGCAGGCCCGCCACAGCAGCAAGCTCCGCTGCACGGTACTGCGCGGTACTGCCTGGGTACGCACCCGAAGCGTCGATGTCGTGTGCCACGTACACCGTGCGCAGCTGGTCGGGGGGAGGGAAGCCGTCCACCTTGCCATTGCTGCAAGTAGGAAAGGGGGGGGGGGGAGCAAAGGGGTGAGGTCAGGCAGCCGTCGGCAGAGCCTGCAGGACAGTGGACAGTTCACAGTAGGGTAGGGGGCTGCAGCGCCCCTCTACTCCACCTGCACCCGCGGCCTCCCAGCGCCCAGCACCGCCCCCACAGGTAACGCAACGCCAGGCCGCACGAGGGAGCAGCTTTGAAACCCCCAGGGCAGGGCTGGATCACTCACGCGATGGCCTTCATGAGCGTCGACTTGCCGGCGCCATTGGCCTGCAGGCGGTGGCACGAACGGCGACGCACAGGTGTCGGTCAGTCAATCCGGTGTCGGCTGGCAGCGCCGGCTGCTGCTGCAGGCACACTGGCACACTCCGGCTCCCCCTCAGAGCTCCCATGCACTGCGAAAACTGTGCTCACCCCGCACAGGCCGTAGCGGCGGCCGCGCTTGAGGCGCAGCACGGTGTTGTTGAGGAGGATGCGGCCGCCGTAGCCCAGGCTGAACTCGCAGTTGCACAGCTCCTCCTCCCCATCGTCCTCGTCATCGTCCTGGTGCGCACCAAAGGCAGGCACGGGGGAAGAGACGCCATTAAAAACACGGCGCCCCTTCACTCGGCGTGCACGCCCCTCCTGCTCACCACCGGCGGCTCTGCCACCTGGCGCAGCGCCCTGTGGTGCAGCCCGGACATTAACACACCTCAAACAAATGAAAAGCACAACTGGACCCCCCCCCCCCCCCCCACCCCCACCCCCCCACACACACACACCACCCAAACCCACCACAGGCGGCTCTCCCATGTGGCGCAGCGCCCAGTGGTGCAGGGCATGCGCCGCCACGGTGGCGGGGCCCTTGTCGCCGTTGAACAGCCCCGGGGCCAGGTACGGGATGCAGTGGTTCTCCCAAGAGCTGCAGCGGCAGAACAGAGGGGGCAGCGGGAGGGCACGAGGCACGCGTGACGGCTGGGAGATGGCCCCCCGAGGGGGGGTGGGGGTGGGGTGGCATGGGCGCCTGTTGCCGCCGCCGCCTGCGCTGCCGCAGTGCCCCGACCCTTGCGCCCTCCCTTCGGCGCCCCCCCCCAGCTGGCTCGCCCCGCCCGTGGCTGTGCAACTTGGCAATGATAAAGGACAATCAAATAAATGAACCAGAGGAATCAAGAGCAATCAAGAATAATCAATCAGTCTGCTGCTGCAACCCCCGATCCCCCCCCCCCTCACCGCTGGCTGTGCGACTTGGCGGTGATGAGGGACTCGCCCACCGCCGCCACGTGCGCCAGCACCGCCGCGGCCTGCGGGGTGTCCAGCTGCGCCGACGGCGCCGCGGCGGCGGCCTCCTGCCGAAGCGCGCCCAGCACCTCGCCGGCGTCCGCCGCGTGGCCCACCTCAGCCTCCTGCTGGTCCGCCGCCTCCTTGATCCGCTGCAGCGCGTCGCGCGCGCGCGCGCCCACCTGCGTTGGACGAGGGCGAAGGGACGTGGTTGCGCGTCGGCGGGCGGCCTGGAGGTGCCGGGGGCAGAAGAACCGGCCGGCCTCTACAAGCCGCTGCCTCGCGCAGCTGGCGCGGCCGAGGGCAGCGGGCATGGTGTGCCGCGCGGGCTAGCAGCACTCGGCAGCTGTCGCTGGGCCCAAGTTTGAAATCGCACCTGGCGCAGCTCCGGGTCTGCCGCCTCGTTCGCCACGCGGTCCAGCAGCGGCATGAGCTGCGGCAGGAAGGGGCGGGCCTCCGCGGGGTCTTGCACCTGCAGGCAGCACAAGTTGAAGGGCAACGGAGTGTTGGAGACGCGACGGTGGGATGACGGCGGCAAACCGGGGCAGCACCCAACTCGGTCAGACCGGCGGTCAAACCCTCAAGGGCCCTCCTGGAACCAACCCCACGTGTCGCCGCCGCAGCACCCACCAGCTTTGACATGTTCTCGATGATGACGGATGCGCGGCGGTTGACGGTGGTGGAGCGCTCGCGCAGCGCCCGGATCATGAGGGGCACCAGCACCGCCAGGGTGCCGTCCTCCATCGCCTAAAGAAGGAGCCGGCGGCGACGGAGCCCAGCTCAGCTGTGTGCGCGCTACTGTATCTAACCGAGCTGCGTTCCAACGGCAAGCAGGCACGCGGGCAAGCAGGCAAGGCACAGGGGACGAGGGAAGGCGTGCAGGGACTGAGGAGGGGCAGGAGGGCACAAACCACGCCACAGGGGAAATGTGCAGCGGCGGCGATGTGGGGAGCGGCGACTCACCTGCACAAACGTGGTGGCCGACAGCTTGGCGACCACGCCGGGGACTTCGTCGGGCTTGGCGATGCAGGAGACCAGCGCGGGGATGTTGGGCTCCAGGTCGCGGTTGCCCACGGTGTAGCAGGCCGCCTGCATGGCCTCCGTGGCGGCGCCAGACACCTGCAGCGTGGGTGTGTGTGTGTGGGGGGGGGGGGGGGGGCGCGCGCAAGGGCGGAAGGGACGGTCGGGCGGGCCTTGGCGCAGGGCACCGGCGGCGGCGGCAGGCAGCAGGCGAGCCCAGCTGACGAAGACAGAAGCAGGGGCACGAACGCACGCCCGCAGAGGCGCGGCGGCAAGGCAGCACGGCGCACCAGCAGCAGGGGCGCAGCAGCAGCAACACGGAGGCAGCATGGCAGCACGGCGCACCAGCAGCAGGGCAGGGGCACAACAGCAGCAGCACGAAAGCGCACCTCGGTGCGGACGTCCACCATGCACCCAGACACCTGGGGCACCACCGCCACCATGCAGTGCGCAAACTCCGCGGGCGACTTCTTCGCCAGCTGGCCCAGCAGCTTGAGTGCGCCGGCGCGCGCCTGCCACTTGAGACCCTGCTCGCTGCCGGTCAGCAGCGCGCCCACGGCCGCTTTGGTGGCGTGGGGGTTGAGGGACGCAATGAGGGCGGTGCCCGCAGCCTGCGCCGCCTCGCGCACCGCCTTGACCTGCAGGGGGGGGAGGTCAGAGAATGAAGGAGTGTGGAGAACGGTGCACACAGTCTTGTGCGTGCAGTCTTGTGCGTGCTTTGTCGTCTTGAACGTCATGTTCAGTTTCTCCTAACGAGCAAGGGGCGCTGGGGCGTTGTGGCTGCGCAGGCGAGGCGCTGCACCGCCGCCAGCACCACCGAGTTGCTACGTCCACGTGCGTCGCCCGCTCGTGCCCTGCCCCGCCCTGCTTCTGCGCGCACGTTTCCCAACGTAACTCAACCCCTCCTCGCACCTTGTCTGCGTGGCAGGCCAGCACAGCGGGCAGCAGCGGCAGCAGGAAGGGCTCCAGGGGGCGGCTGCCCTCGCGCGCCAGCGCGGCATACGCGGTCAGCCCCGCCTCCCGCTCAAGCGGCAGCGAGTCCTCTCCAATGGCCTTCTCCACAGCAGCCAGCAGGCCTGCACGGCTGGAAATAGACGGGTCAGCACGCGGTGCAAGCGGTGGTGCGGCTACGGGCAGGCGGCGGCACAGATGGGGCCAGCCAGCCGCGCGGGCAGACCGCGCGACTGCGGCGTGGGCCTGCTGGGCGTCACGGCAAACAGCGTGCAATCCAGCGCTGGCATGTGCCTGAAATACCACATTACCACCAGCTGCAACACCAGCAGCCAACGCACCGTGCTGGTGCAGCGCAGCCGGGCCTTCACGCAGCGCCAGCCCGCCCACGGCGGCGGCGGCGCGGCTGCCAGCCGCCAGCAGCTCCTTGACGCGTGCGGCGGCAGCACCCACGTCGCCGTGTGCGGCCTCCAGCACCTCTGCGTACAGCTCGCTGGGGCCCTTGGGCGGCGGCGGCGCCTTCTTGGCATCGAGCGACAGGCGGCTGACGCCGTTCTCGACCGCCGCCGCCGCTGCCGCCGCCGGCGCCAGAGGCGGCTTGCGCACCAGGTGCCTTATTGTGATGCCGCCGCCCGCGGGCTTTTGCGTCGCCATTGCTAGCTACTGCAGGGGAGGCACAGAGGGCGGCGAGACCACTTCCGCTGAGCGGGCCTTTTGCGCCGCCAGTTTCTCATGTGCCCCGCGCGCGCCCCGCCGCCGCCTAGCAGCACTGCAGCGACACCTAGGTGCATATGCTCACCTACGCGAAGGGAAGCAGCGCTGTGCAGCCGATAGTGGCGCTGAAGCGGTGAAGGCGGCTGGGCTTCCTGGCGGTGCCCTGAATTGCGGTGCAGCGGGACGCTGCGAGAGGGCGACTGGGGCGCAGGCGCGCGCTATTGCCGCCCTCCCCGCGCGCTGCGCCGGCGCAGCAGCGGCGGCGGTTCGCACGGTGACCGCATCGATCATTTTCTCGAGGGAGCTGCAGCACTGCAGCAGTTGTGGCCAAGAGTGCGGAAGAGAAACTCAGGACAGTGTCCAGGCTCCCATGGGATGGGATCCCCTGCCATACAGATGTGCTCGCATGGCCCTCCTCCAGCATTGTTTGCTCGCTTGCTGCATCTGGAGATGCGAGGTGCTGCGCTGCGCTTGATACAGCGGCTCTAGAGGTGTGCTGCGCTCGATACAGGGCTCTGAGGGCTGAGGGCACCAGGTTGATTGATGTGCTGTAATTGGTTTGCTGATGCGGTTACAGGATTGCATACCACTGCGGCCGAGCCGCTGCTGCGCTCGACATGCACGCTGCTGCTGCACGGCCGTGGCAGCGAGGCAAGACGCCAGCACCTTTGGGGGCAGGCCGGCGTGCGTCACTCACTCCTCCGTTCGGCCCCCGCTGCCAGCTGGCATCGCCTCCACCGCCGCCGCCGCCTCCTCGAGGCTCCTCCTCCTGACGTTCCTTTCGTCGATGTTGCTGTGGTGGTGGGGTGGGGGGGGGTGGTGGTGGGGTGGGTGGTGGTGGGGTGGTGGTGGGGGGTGTTGAAGCAGCGGATGCCAGTGGCGTGAGCAGCAGTGCAGGCGCAGCGGCGGTACAAGCTGCAGTGCCAGCTCCCGGCGGTGCGCGAGCGGCGGCGCAAGAAGCATTGGATGGACGTCCCTCTCGACGCGGCGGCAGCAGCAGCCTCGCACCCGCGGGCCTGGGCAGGGCACGCACAGCGTCGCAGGGTGACAGTGACGTACCACGGTGCACCGATGGAATACAGCAGCAGCAGCAGCAGCGGCAAGGCGGCGTACCTGCCGGCCTTGGGCAGCGCGGCCCCCAGCTTCTCCATGTCGGCGTGCGTCCACGGGTGGTGCGACGACGGCATGACGATGGAGTTAAGCAGCCGCGCGCCCTGCACACCAGATGAAAGATGTATTGTGGGGTTAGAGAAAGACAGCAGCAGATGAAAGATGTGTTGTGGGGTTAGAGAAAATCGTGGGTCGATGGACTTTAGCAGCCACGCAGCTGCAAGGGTGCGAGCGTTGGTAGGAATGACACAGGACGGTAGCCTTGCCCCCCCCCACCCCCCCCCCACCCACCCACACACCCACCCACACCCACACCCACACCCACACACCCACACACCACCACCACACACACACACACAGCCGGCACCACAGACCGTCGACCCGTTTTTTAAGGCAGCTGAGACTCGACGGCGGCGACCCTGCCGAAGCAACAAGAGAGGGCATCACCAAGCAACACAACACGAATTAACCGACCTTGGACTCCGCCCAGCTCCGGCCGCAGGCGTCTTCCTCAGGCGCCGCCGGCAGCCGCGCCAGCCGCTCGGGCGTCATGTGCCTGCAGGACAGGGAGCGAGGGCGCGGCCAGCTGTGTGCGGGTGTTCTGCAAGGGGTGTCCTGCGAGGGGTGCCGTGTCCCTGCAACGCATGGAACGAGCAGGCCAGCCTTTTGAACTCGCACGCCGCTGGTGCTCTCGTTTCCAGCAGGAAGCACGCCCCGCCGCCGCCGCCGGCGCTGCTGCAGCTGTTCCGCGACTCCCGCCGCCCACCTCTCTAGTATTGACAGCGCAGTGGGCCGCGCTTCAGGATCGCTCTGTGCAGGGCGAGGCGGGGCGACGTCGGTTCAGGCAGCCAATAACCAACTGTGGTAGCTCGGAAAAGCGTCATCCTGTTCCGGCGGCGGCAGCAGCGGCGGCGCAGGCTTCCTGCACGCGCCTGCAGCATCGTTTGCAGCAGCCCCTGAAGCTCGGCGGTGTATGCGGGGGACAGCGCCGCCGCTGCTTCTGCCGCATCCGAGGGGCCCCAGCGCAGCGCAGCGGCCTCGACGTCTGCCCTGCTGGCGAACAGCGGGCGCAGCGTGCACATCAGGTACAGCAGGCAGCCCAGGGAGAAAATGTCTGCAGCCGGGGGAGGGGGGAGGATAAGATTCAGCTGGCAGGGGGGCACCGCGCCTGCGGCGACAGGCGGCGGCACCCTGGCGTGATGCGACTTGCGAAGCATCTGAAGCAGGCGCAACAAAACCCCTACCTGCTGCAAACGTCTGGCACTCTTTTCTGAACAGTTCCGGCGCCATCCAGCCAGGCGTGCCCATCTGCAGACAAGGAAGGGGCCACGCAGAGGAGAGCAACGGTGGGAGGTGCTGCCTGCAGAGTGCTGCCCCCGCCTGCCTTCCCGGGGCGACCAGCTGCAGGCCGGCACGCACGGGGCACACCCCGGCGCCGGTACGCTGCACGCGGCGCTCCCACGCCATGTAGCATGCACAGCATGCACAGCATGCACAGGGGACGGCGCCCGCGCCCGCGCTTGCTTGCAGCCGCACGCAGACCAACCGTGGGTAACCGAAGAAGAGCAGCAAGGAAGGCGCACCTGCAGCCGCACGCAGACCCCCGTTAGCACGCTGGCCGTCCCCAGGTCGCCGATTTTGAGCAGCCCTTTCGCCCCAACCAGCACGTTGGCGGGCTTGATGTCGCGGTGGATGATGGAGTTGCTGCGTGGAGGAGGAGGGAACGGGGGGGTGCAACACAGAAGGTGGGGGCTTGCCGAGGAGAAGTAGGGTCAGCCAGCGGCAGCCAGCTTGCGGGCCTGATGCCGCGGTGGATGATAAAGTTGCTGCGGGCAGCTGGGATCGGGGGGGTACAGGGTGGCACTAGTTGATTGGACGGGGGGCCACTGCAAGCCTTCGAATTGGTAGCATGCCTGAAGCCAGCGGCAAGGAATGCCACGCGGAAAGAAGGGCCCTGCCAAATTGGATGAACTGGGTGCTGTGCACTTCAACCATGAGACATGCGAGGCCACCTGTGGAGGTGGGCCAAGCCGTCGGCCAGCTGCAGCAGGTGGGTCCACACCTCGTCCTCCGGCAGCTGCCGCCCAGCTTCCGCCGCCGCGCTGCAGTGTCATCAGGGTGGCGATGCGTGTTAAGGCGGGGTGGTGAGGTGGCCGGCACCCCGGCCAGCGCCGCGACCAACCCCTGCCTGTACTACTGCCGGCACAAGAGCCGCCGCTGCCGCTGCCACGGCTGCAGCCACCGGCACCGCTGTCACCACCGTTTGATGCCGCTGACGGCACTGCCGTTGCGCTGCTGCTGCTGCGCTGCCACCGCTGCAGCGCCCTGTCGTTGTGCCGCTGCTGCCGCTGCCACTGCTGCTGAAGCTGCCCTGGCCATCCCCCCTCACCGTATAACGTCTTCAAGGGTCCCTCCACTCATCAAATCCATCACCACACACAGGCACTCGCCCTGCACGTCCGGCGGTGGCACAAGCCCATGCCTCAGCGCGTCGACACGTCCCCGTGTGCCTCCGCAGGTGCAGGCACGCACAGGGGTGGGGGCACGCAGGCCAAGCCAGTGCACGCATGCGCAGTGCACGTGCACGGCAGTGCCGTCCCCGCGAGGCCCCCATGCTGCCGCCCAGAGCACCCCTCCTGCCACCGCCTGAAGAGAGGTGTCAACACAGCAAAATTGTTTCTTAGTAATAAGGGCTGACGGCGCTAGGTAATAAGGGGCATTTTAATAGCAAATATTATAACAGCAAAGCGTGGGATCGCCACTCACGTCCACGAAGCCGCCATGGTACTGCACCACGTGCGGGTGGTGCAGGCTGGCCAGCAGGCGCAGCTCGTTCACCGCCGCCTTGCTGCAAGAAGCAAAGGAAGGAGTTGAAGGGAGGAAAAGCAAGATACGCCCGTGGGCGTGGCCCGAGGCATCCCAAGAGGAGCCTTGCTGCACAAGGCAGAGGGAGGGGCCGCCCCCTGGTAAAGAGTCCCAGAGCAGGTGCGCCCAGCCGGACGCTGACCAAGCGCAGGCACGCACATGGCTTGCGCTGCGGCGTGCAGCATCATGAAAAGAGGCTGGTGGGTGCTACCAGGGCAAACGCGAGCCAGGGACACGCCGCCGCCTCTCGTTCCCGCGTCACGCGCCGCCGCAGCGCGGCGAGCCCTCACCGCTCCGCCTCAGAGAGCTCTGTGATGAGCGTCTGCTTGAGCGCGTGGCGCCGGCCGCCGCTCAGAGACTCCACGAGGTACCTGCGGCAGGCAGGAGCAGGGGGGTGAGGAGAAGAGGGCCTGCCTGCGTCGACAGCGGCAGGACGGCGCCGTGCCCGGCAAGCGTGCGTGAGCGGCGGCGGCAGACACGGCGGCAGCACGGCACCGAGCCGCATGTCTGCGATAGATCAGGAGGCTACCCTACGCTCTCAGACGGGGTTGAAGAGCGCGCAAACGGCCCAGCGGAAGAGCTGCCATTCCTCCGAGAGCTCGAAACTGCAGCGAGCCGCTTACACATGAGAGAATGAGCCTGATCCGAGGTGCTTGATTACTCTATAGCCACCCAGCACCGCGCCGGCGGGGTGCTTCGGCAGACGCAGGTGCTGCTGGCTTCCTCCGCCGAAAAGACGACGCAGTTTTGCTCTGAACGGCATTGTGCGTGTTGTGGTGCAGCGTGTAGCGACGGGAAGCCATTGGCAAAGCAGGCGACACCGGCGCCGCCACACGCAGCCAAAGCGCGGACAGCGTGATGCCCCTGTCGTCGGCAGCTGACGACCATCAGAGCAGCGCTGAGCCGTAGTTTAAGATACAGTCAAGTGCAGAGCACTTCAAGGAGCCCTGCTGTTTGGCCCAGCACAGCTGCAGGCGTGGCTGGTAGTCGAGCATGAGTTACACTCGGCTGGGGGTCGTGTGTGTGGAGGGTAGGATGGAGAGTGCGGGTACCGGTGGGCTGATGATGAGAACAGAAGCGCAGTACAAAGGGATGCAGAAGACATGGTGCAACGGTACAGTGTTTTGAAGCATTGAGAAGAGCAGCTGGGGTGGGGAGGACAAAGGATGTGCGTTTGAGGAAAGGGTGGAGGGGTGGTGGAGTGGGCCCCCATCCTCCCGGGAGAACGCAGGGAGGATGCGAGTCGGCTGACCACCGCCACACCACTATTGCTACCACCCTACTACTGCAGCAGCAGGGCGGGCCTGTCGGCGGCCTGTGTGGAGTTGGTCGTAAAGCAGGCAAAGGCGCCCCCGTTGAGCGTGTCGGCGGCCACGGCGCTGCCGCTGGCGGTTTCGGCGTTGTTGCGGAAGGGGCGGAGGAGCACAATGGAGACGGGCCCGGAGGAGGCGCGCACAAAGGGGGTGACGTCCACCATTTTGACCAGCCGCGCAGCCTTGGCGGCGGTCAGCCCGGAGGGCAGGGTGACGTGGCCCGCGATGGACAGCCCGGTGGAGTTGTAGTTGACGAAGTTGTTGGCGATGCGGTCGACCTTCCAGGTGGAGGCGGCGCCCGCGGGGGCTGCGTGCAGCGGGTGTGTGGGTGTGTGGGTGGGGGGTGGGGGGGTACGTGGGTGTGTGGGTGGGGGTGGGGGTGGGTGGTGGTGGTGGTGGTGGTGGTCGTGTGGTGTTGTGTGAAGTGGGGGCGTCTTTGTCAACATGTTTCCTGTGATTACAAAGACGTGAAAGGACCACCAAAGCCACCACCACCAACGCGGCAGGGGGCCCGAGGCGGGCAGAGGGCCTGGCTGCTGCTGCTGCTGCGTACATGCGCGCGTCCCCGAGCCGTGCCTGCATCCCCCCCCTGCCCCCGTCCGCCCACCCCAGCTCACGGTGCTTGAGCAGGGGGCCGCCGCTGGCGCCGCTCAGGCGGTCCCAGGTGACGTTGGCGGAGGTCCAGGAGGACGGCGTGGAGAAGCCCAGCAGCAGGAGCGGCATGTTGGCAGAGAGGCCGGCGGATAGAGAAGCAACGGTGAGCTTGAGCACGGCGCTGGCCACCAGGCTGGGGTTTGGGACGGAGAACTGGATGGCGGAGGCGTAGGTGGAGGCATGCGTCGTGCTGCTGTTGGTGCCAACACACATGCTGCCCAGCGCGCCGTAGTTGGTGGCGCTGCTGGCGCCGGCCCGGACGTGCGCAGCGGCGGTGTGCGCCAGCGTCTGCTGCATGACCGCCGTGGCGGGCACCCGGATGCGAACCAGGTTGTTGATGGGGAGCGGCTGTAGAGTGGGGCAGGGCGCGGAGGAGGGAGGGCAGGTTGTTGATGGGGAGCGGCTGTAGAGCGGTGGGTGGGGAGGGGTGCGGAGGAGGGAGGGTAGCGGAGATGGAGAGGGTGCGGAAGGGAGGGCAGCCCAGCAGGTGCACGGGGGGGGGGGGGGGGGGGGGGGGGTGCCGATGACAAAGCGCAGCGCAGCCTTCCAGAACCCACCCAGCCTTCCAGCCCCCCCCCCACACACACCACCACCCACCCACCCACCCACCCACCCAATAGTGCGCGCCGTCGCGCACCCACGGCCTTGGCGTCAGTCAGGCTGGCGGCGGCCACAGAGGTGAGGTTCTGGATGGGCTTGGCCCCGGCCAGGCGCTCGGCGACCAGGCGGAAGCCCTCTGCCGCCAGGGTGCTGTCCCCAATGTTGTAGGGGGCGCCCGTGTTGTCCCCCCAGTGAATGCCGTTCTTCGTGACGCCGTTCCCGGTGGAAAGGGTGACCGAGAACTTGAACATGAAGATGGAGGCCAGGCCGGCGCCGGCGCTGGCGTAGTTGAGCGCCTGGGAGGCTGTGGGTGGGGCAGCCGGCGGGCGGGGCGGGGAGGCGCGGGGCGGGGAGGTCAGGTGCTGCTGTGTCGGGTGCATGCGGTGCCACGGCCACGCACGGGTCGTCTGTTGATGCATGGCCCCTCAACCTATGGTGGCTTCCAACAGGGGCAGGCAAAGTCCCGCTGCTGGCGGAGGAAAGTGGGGAATGCCAGGAGCCTCCCACAGCGCACCCTGCTTGCCTGCCTGGGCAGGCATGATCGTCTGTTGTCTCACGGCCCCTCGCCCCCAGCCTGGCCTCCCAGCCCCCCAAAATGCCCCCAGCCTCCCAAGCCCCCCAAAAGCACACCCACCCTGGCCTCCCAGCCCCCCCCAAAGCGCACCCAGCTTGGCGGCCTGGGCCGGCATCTCCATGGTGTCGGCGGAGGACGCCAGGGTGCCGCTGGTGGCCGCGTTGTGCTCGGTAACGGAGAAGCCGTTGACGGGCCCTCCCACGGCGGCGCGGTCGGCGCTAGAGTTGGCGACCAGCTCGCGCAGGTTGGCCAGGATGCCCTTGCCGCTCTGGCCTGCACGGGAAGGAAAGGCAGAAAGCGTACGCCTGTGGGCGTGGGTTGAGGAAGCCGGATGGGGTTGGAAGGCCGAAGCCGCCCCTCCGGCTGCAAGGGACAGGGTGGGGGAGAAGTGGCGGGCGGGGGCCGGCAGCGCGGCATCGGGCGACAGGCCAGCGTCAAGCGCTCGGGGTCGCGGCTCTCATGCTGCTGCGTCCCCCCCACCCCCACCCACCCACCCACCCACCCCACACCCACCCACTCACCACCCACCCACACCTCCACCCACCCACCGCAGCCACATCACGCACCGTAAGAGTGGTAGGAGTAGGTGTGCATGTTGAACCAGGAGGGGTCGGGGTTTGGGGTGCGGGCAAACGTGCGGTGCAGCGCCTGCACGCTGGGCTGGCCCAGGTTGCCGGACGCGTAGGTGGTCTTAAGGGAGGGATGGCAGCGGGGTGGGTGGGGGTGGGGTGGGGCAGGGCGGGCAGCAGCGCGCAGCTGGCCAGCATTGCACTGTCCTGTGTTGCACCGGTTTGCACTCCACCCCGCACTTGGACGGGGGAAAGGCTGCAGCATGCGTCGCCCGCCCACCACCACCTCCGTCGCCAGCACGCCCCCGCCGCCACCCCCGGCCCACCCCGCTGGCGCGTTGCTCCCTCCCCCGCCGCCGCACTGCCTGCCGGCCTCTCATGCCCGGATGCCTAAGCCCAGGGCCTATTTTTGCTCCCCACCCACCCACCTTGGCAAAGGCGCCCACCCACCTTTGTAAAAGCGCCGACGTGGATGTCCGGCGTCACTGCCTGCGCCGGCGGCACTACGCACACACCCGCCGCCATCTCTGCAGCACCCACCTTTGCGAAGGCGCCGCACCGCCTGCCGGCCTCTCCTGCCCGCGCCGGCTGCTCGGCACTCAGGTCGGCGTACGCGTGCTGCACCGCCGCCGAGCGCAGCGCCATGGTCTCCAGCCACAGGTCCGTCTTGTAGGTGGTGCTGGTGGCTTGGAAGTCGTTGTCCAGCTCGGGTTCGTTGTACACCTCTATGCGGCGCACGCCACGCAGCCACAAGAACCTTCGTGACGGTGGGCGGGGGGTGGAGGGCGCCCGGGGGTGGGGGGGGCGGCGTTCGTCCAGCCCGGCGCGTGGCAGCGCACAGCTGGCTGCGGCTGCACGGGGAGTGCCTGCGCCCTTTCTCTCCCGTCGCTTACATCCCCCCCCCCCCCACCCCCACCTGGAAAAGCCGTACACGTGCTTGTACTGCTCCCAGCGGGACCGCCAGTACAGCGGGTCGCTGGCGTTCAACACGCTGCTGTTGCAGATCTGGCCCAGCCCCAGGCCGAGCCCCACCAGCGGCGGCTGGTTGGGGTGCAGCGCGGCCAGCGCGGCCAGCGTGGCGCCGTGGCTGCCCTCCTGCGCATCTGCTTTCGTGGTGGTGGTTGTTGCATTCCACCGGCTCTCAAACTTCGACCACTGAACCGGGTAGGAGAAGCTGGTCGCGTTGGCGGGGTTGTGCCCTGCAGGGTGCAGTGGAAGTCCCAGAAGGCACTGCCAGGATGGTGAGCTGTATGGGTGGGGGCACGCACGGGCATACAGCAGTCCCCCTGACCCCCCTTTCCTGATTCTCCGGGAGGCCAGCGACGCAGGGCAACTGCAGCAACCATGCACCTGCAGGCGTGCGCAGCGCGGCCACCGCCGCGGTGAAGCCGGCCTGGGTGTCCACCAGGCTGCCGTTGAGCGCGCGGCCCCACGCAGTGCTGCCCCCCACAAACGTCTGCAAGCGGGTGGGTGGGCGGATGGGTGGGTGGGTGGGTGGGTGGGTGGGTGGGTGGGTGGGTGGGTGGGCGGGTGGGTGGGTCATCCACAGTGGTTGCAGGCAGGCACGTGGGTGCAGCGCGTGCCGCTGGGCTGCGTCGCACTCCTGCAGCTGCAGGGCCCCGGGAGTGGCCAACTCACCTGCAGGCTGTCGCCCCACAGCGACCCGAGGAAGGCGCGCGCGCTGTTCACTCCCAGGCGCTTCATCCACAGCGCCCAGTTGCTGCCTGGGTACCGGTGCCCCAGGTTGGCTCCGAAGATCAGCGGGGTGCGCCCGCTGGTGGTGCCCGCGGCGGACAGATCGAGCGTGGTGGTCGCGAGGAGGCGGCGGCCTCCGCTGGCCGCCTGTCGTGCAGGGGAGACGGGGAAAGGGCGAGGCAGGGGTGACTGCTTGAGACAGGGAAGTGTGCGAGTGGCGCAAGGTAGGGAAGGGCTGTGGCGCAGAGGCCGGGGCGAGGCGCGGAGGCCGGGGCGGCGCAGCCACGAGCGGCCGCGACGCCCAGGCGACAGCGACGCCAGCAAATGACGCTCCGTCCGTCCCTCACCAGCGGGCGCTCCGCGACCTCTTCCAGCTCTCGGGCGGCTACACAGGCCGCGCAGGTGAGGAGCAGGCCCGCGGCAAGCGCGGCGCGGCAGCTCCACCGCCTCATAGCTGCGGTGTGCTCAGTCCGTGCGCTCAAGAGGCGTTTGGGGCGTGTTGTGATGTATGGCGGGCGGGATGAAGACTGTGTGCCTGCCATCCGCACCCGCACCGCTCCGGGGCGATCATCCCGGCCGGGAGGCCGGGAGGCCGCCTTGCTGTCGGGTAACTCAAGTTACAGATGCGTTGCTGATTTAGTTATTGAGTTGATGAGCAACATATCGTTGCAGCGCCGTAGCCCTAGCACTTGCCACCACGGCCGCCGCCGCCGATGACGCGCCGCGTGTAAATGATGGGCAGCGCAGCGGCGGCAGCAAGCAGCGCGAACGGCTGCCAGCGCACGGCGGCGGCTCGCCAGTCGGCAGCCAGCACAAGGTACACTGCAGTCAGAAGCAGGGGTGGTGCGTGCTTGGGTCAGGTGGGAATGGGAGGCGGCTTGCACAGCCAGCAAGCCCGTCGCAGCCGCCCGTGCAGGCACAACCCTGATCTCCCACCCGCAAGCTCTGCCGCGCGGCCACACTGTGGCTGAGGCTGCACAGCGGCACGGCCTGCCATGCGTCTGATCAATCATCAGGGAGCCAACCTGCCCCATCAGGCAGCACCCACGCAACCGCCGGTTGGACGAGAGATAGGTTGGCACAAACAAAAGCAAGGCCCCCGCTGCCAGCTCAGCAGCACATACAGCTCGGGCACCCACCCCACCCCACCCCACCCACACCCACACCCACACACCACCCCACACCCCACACGCCCACACCCCACCCACGGCGCACACACAGCTCACACACAGCAGAGCAGCTGCTGAGCAGCTCAGCAGGGCAACAAGCACCCACCTGCCAGCTCAGCAACCATGATTGTAGCGCCCAAGTAGTCTCCGACCACCCCTCCAATCACCAGGCTGCCATAATAACCAGACAGCAGCGTGACAGCCAGCACGGCGGCGGCCGCGGCGGCCGCCTGCGCCGGCGGCAGCGTCGCCAGCAGCACGGCGGCGGCGGCGGCCGTGCCAAACAGCAGGCGGGGCGGCGTCAGCAGGCGCTTGCTCTGCGCAAACCTGCAGGCGTGTGTGCCAGCGCAAGTACATGCATGCGTGAGTGGGTGTGAGGGTGTGTGCACGCTCCTTCCCACCGTGATGCATCGCGACAGCGCAACACGACGAGGGGGCCTGCTGTGTGCTGCGCAAGGCAGCAGAACACCGCAAGCGCTGCGCCGAACCCACGCCATCGACGCTGGCCAGTTGCACCCTTTAAAAAAAAGCCCTTCTGTGCATCCCCCTCGCCCTGCATGTGTGTAGGTGCAAGAGGCCGGTGCAAGCGCGCGACGTGTCCACACCCACCACACCCACAGCAACCCACCAGTTGTACAGGCCCCTCTTCGCGTCCTCGTCGTCCTGTATGTAGGTGCAGGCGTAGACCAGCGGCAGCACGCTCCACCGGCTCGCGGCGTGCGCCGCAATCAGCGCCGCGCCCGCTCGCCCCGGCCCCAGCGCGCCCAGCACGCACAGCTTGGCTTGCAGCGCCAGCGCGGTGCCCACCAGCGCGTAGGTGCCTGCAGGGGACGGCAGGGGAGGGGAGGGGAGTGCAGCAGAGTGCAGGGGCGGCAGTTGGCAGTGTGGCTTGCAGAGGCAGCGCAGTGCCCACCAGGGCGCACGTGCCTGCGACCAACCGATCAAGCCAGCACATTGAGGGTCGACCAAAGTTGCGCGCACCGGGCGAAGCCTGGGCGGGAGATGAGCACACCTGTGGGCGTGTGGCCTGCACTGCACTTACCCACGCGAGAGTCTTTCATGATGCGCAGGATCTGGTCACGCGCCCAGCCACCGCCAAACCCCTGCGCGGGGTGGTGAGGAGTGGGGGTGGTGGGTGGGTGGGTGGGTGGGGATGGGGTGGGGATGGGGGGGGACAGCAGCACGGCCGAGTGCCGCAACCAAAAAGGTTGGCCATGGACAGAACGCGTCACTGGATCCCCGTTCTTTGCATGCAACTGAATGATTGATTGAAGGATTCATTTACTTGATTACCCACTGAGCAACTCACGTCCAGCGTGTCAGCCAGCCCATCCTCGTGGAAGCAGCCCGTGATCCAGACGGTCGCCAGGGTGGACAGCGCGGCCGCCAGCGCGGGCGGGGCGGGCCACAGCAGCGCGGCGGCGCCGTGCCAGGCGGCGCCCCAGCAGCCCACCGCAGCGCCAATCAGCGGGAACCACTGCCAGGTGTACGGTGGAATGGTGGGTGGGTGCGCGTGTGGGGGGAAGCAGCTGTGTGCGGCAGAAACGAAGGTGTGCGGCAGGAGAGGCGGCGGCGCAGCGGCAGCAGTGGCGGCAAGGGGTGCGCTGCGACGGTGGAGGGTGCGACGCAGGTGAGCGACGCACCTGCCCGACCGACCTGGGCACCCACCCGATCAGCACCCTGCTCGACGATTGGAGGGCGGCGAAAGTCCGAAAAAAATAAGGAAGCAAAAAGGGGCGCAATGGAGTGGGTGCACCTGCCAGACCCCACGTGAAAATGCAGCACCCACCATCATGGAACGCATGAGGTAGGCGGGGTGGTGGTCCACCCAGGCGGGCACCGGCAGGCGGGTAAGGAACATCAGGCCTGGGTGAGGGTGCACAAGAGGGTCCACGCATCCATCGTGGTGCCAGGTTGGCAGCAGGTGCACCAGGCAGCAACCAGCACCGGCACCGGCACCAGCGTGCCCGGCGCACAAGCTATGCCGCGCCGCGCATGCCGCCCTGCTGCTGTTTTATGCTGCCCTTCTGCGGGGGGGTGCATGCATGCCGCGCCGGGGCCTGCCACGAACGATACACCATCTGCCACTGTCATCACGCCTGCTGCCACTCCAAACGCGCACCGGTGAACAGCACCCGCAGCTCGCAGCGCCCGCGGCGGCTGGCGTCGTACGTGTCGCGCGCCTCATTCGTGCCACTGCCACGCGCCTCCACCTCCTCTTTGGTGATCATGCCGCTGGCATAATCGTTAGGCTCTGCAGCGCAGGGGCGGAATCGCTGGCGGCGGCGGGCGGCGGTGGGCCGGCGGCGGCGCGTGGCGGCGGGAGGGTGGCTGAGGGCGGAGGGCGAGCGGGCAAAAGAGCAATCAGCCGGGCGGCGTGCGTTGCCACCAGCTAAGGGCATAATCCGTAGGTGTCTTCCCACCTGCGGCGGGCCCGACTGGCGGCTCGCCAACACCGTTCTCCTCTCCGACAGGCTTCGCGCCGCGCTTGTTGGGTGCCATCGGGCTCGACTGGCAGCGAGGGCCGTCAATTGAGTAGAACAAATGCTATAGGGGGCTGCAAGTCCCCGCACATGTGCTCTGAGCGCTCATGTTTTGTCAAGTTTGGTTTGTCTCGGCATTTCCTTTGACTGTAACCAATCCCCAGCTGCTTGTTACGCCCTTGCAAGGGTTTAGGCTCCTCGTTGAAGATGTCTCCCCCGGACGGAGACTTCCAACACTGGCTGGTCCGCGCTCAAGAAGCGGTTGATGGAAAGGCAAAGCCAAAAGGTGCAAAGCAAAGCCGAAAGCGTCACTGAAAGCGTCAACACCACCACCACCGTGCGGGAGCGCTGCTGCCGCCCGCGCTCCCGCACGGCTGCTGCTCGCCTGCACGACCCCCTCACCGCCTCTCCTCACCTTCCCAACCCCCCGCCTCCCCCGCCGCAGGCTCGCTGGGTCTGCTGGAGGAGTGGGCGGTGCGGCTGTGCGCGCTGCAGCGCACGCTGCGCCCCCGCCTGGACGTTGCCCGCCTGGTCGTCTTTGCCGCCGACCACGGCGTGACTGCCGAGGGGCAGGCCCCGGGCGTGTCGGCCTACCCCCGTGCCCTCACTGCCTCCGTGTTCGGGGCAGTCGCAGCGGGGCACTCCGCGTGCGCGGCGCTGTGCGCGGCGAATGGCGTGTCGTTGGAGCTCATCGATGTGGGGGTGGATGCTGACGTGGCGGGCGTCGCGGCCGCCCCCGGGATAGGCCTGGTGCATGCTAAGGTGCGCAACGCGGGGCCAGGCGCCTTGCCGACAGTAAGCTTGCGCAAGACAAGTGCGTGATGGGTGACTTGGCGTCGCTTGGCAAGCTTCAATGGTGCCCCTGCTGCCACCGCTGATAGCAGCTGCACCTGTCCCATTCCCACTGCGTGGCTTGCCGTCCCAGATTCGGCGCGGCACGAGCAGCATGCTGGCCGGGCCCGCGCTGGCGCCGGCAGAGCTGGAGGCGGCGCTGGAGGTAGGTGGGCCCGACCAGGGCAGGGCACAGCGCGGGAGGGCACAGCACGGCAGGCCACAGCGTGGCCGTGCATCTGCGCACCCGAGTTTGGCCGGCGGCGGCACCACTGGCACTCCGCTGCTGCTCCCCGTCATGGAACCGCCTCAGCTGCCTACTGGTCGGACCGAGGCTTTGGGCGTTGGCCGGCACCACTAGTGCTCCTCTGCTGGCGTGCCCTCCGCCCGAGCGCTGGGAACCGCCTCAGCTGCCGGCGTGTCAAGACTGCGTTGTCAGGGAGGGAGAGGGGGGGGTCCCATCCAGAGGGCCCCACCCCCTCGTCTCCGTCGTCCTGCAGGCGGGCGCCGCGGCGGTGGCGCGCGCCGCTGCCGGCGTGGCGTCCCCCCCGCTGTGCGTGCTGTGCGTGGGGGAGCTGGGCATCGGCAACACCACCGCCGCGGCGGCGGTGCTGGCGGCGCTGACGGGGGCGCCCCCTGAAGAAGTCTGCGGCCGCGGCACAGGTGAGGGTCCAAGCCCAGCAGCAGCAGGGTTTTTGGTGTTTCAGAGTGTTGCGCGCTCAGGCGGAGGGCCCTGGGCACGTCGCTGCCGGCGTGTGTTTCGCAGCCTTTGCCATCCCTGGCGGTTTGTGGCGTACATGTGCAGCTGCGCCTGGCCGCGGGCAGCGAACTTGCACGGCAGCCTCGGTGCGTGCGGTGCTGGCTACGGTGACGTGGCTGCCGCCTGAAGATGTGTGTGGCCGCGGCACAGGTGGGCGCTGTGTTTGCAAAGCGTGCTTCGGAGACTTTCCCTAATGCTGGGCTGCGCCACGACCACACAGTGAGGCTGGCTGTACGAGGTCAACAGCATGGCACGGGCACCCGCGGGGGGGGGGCCGTCCTGCCGCTCCACCCCACCCCCACCCGCTCCCCCACCCTCAACCAGGTTTGGACGACGCGGGGCTGCGGTTGAAGTGCGCCACGGTGGCGGCGGCGCTGGCGGCCAACGCGGCTGTGTTGGAGGGGCGCGACCCGCTTGCTGCTCTGGCGGCGGTGGGGGGCCTGGAGGTGAGGGCGGGGATGCTGCTGCCGTGGGCGTCGTGCGCCGCCCTGCGGCGCAGCCATTCGCAGGAAGGGCGCCGGGCAGCGGTGTTGAGAGCAGGCGCTGCTCTTTGGATGCAGATGCAGCGCCGAGCTGCCTTGCCTTGCACCTGGCCAACCGACGAGGGACGCAACCCTCCCAAACCTGCGTAGGTGGCGGCGATGGCTGGCGCCTACCTGGCAGCAGGTGGGGGCCGCGTGTGGGGTGGGACGTGGATTGACGACTTCCTCGGAGAAGGGCATCACGCGGGCGGGGCCTGTTGGCGCTGAAACTGGCAAGGGCCCGCTTTCTTTGATATCTAAGACAAGGGCCCAGGCACGTGGCAGCTGTTGACCGAGGCCTGCCCGCTGCCCTTCCCCTGCCAGGCCGTCTGGGCATGCCCTGCCTAGTGGACGGATTCATTTCGGGGGTGGCGGCGGCAGCGGCGGCGCGCGCCAACCCCAACGCAGCGGCGGTGCAGTTCTGGTCGCATGCCAGCGCGGAGCGCGGAGCGGCGGCGGCGGCCGCCGCCGCCGGCGGTTCCGCTCGCCCAGTGCTCACCATGGGGCTTCGGCTGGGGGAGGGCACTGGGGCGGTGCTGGCGGTGCCGCTGCTGCGGTCGGCTGCTGCGGTGATGCGGGATATGGCGTCGCTGCAGGAGGTGCTGGCGGCCGCAGGGGCCGGCGGCGGGGCGGCGGCACCGCCCGACGGCGGCGGAGCGGGGCCGGCGGCGCAGGCTTGCAATGGCACAGCTGCGCAGCCTGACGGCGGCGATCCGCCACCGCCTGATGACAGCTGTCGACCTGTCCTGTGGTCACTGTGACATCATCCACAGCATTGACGTCCTGCCAGTAACTCCAGAGCCTCACATGATCATTAGCTGCCTCAAACGGCACACACAGGGAGTTGTGCGTTTACATGAAGAGCACCGTCACAGCTGCCTGCCCAACGAGCGGCGGGACACTTGTTTATCATCAAGGTAGCCGCAGCTACAAGCAGATCAGGGAACAACGCACGAATGCCTGCACAGCCAGTCGCTCATGGTGTGTTGGCGAAAAACAGGCGGGCGTCGGCGGCAGGGGGGGCAGTGGCAGCCCGGCGCCGTGCACGGCACGGCAGGCACGCGAGGGAATGGCTCGAGGAACGCGAGGGGGGAAGCGGTTCGCAGTATTCACAGCATCAGGGGGGGGGGGGGGGGGGAGGGGGGGGGGGTGATCGGGGCACAGGGAAGCACAGGGAGAAGTGGGGAGCAATCGAGAGTAGGGTGGACCGCAAATGTGGGGCAGGCAATTGTAGTGAGGGGAGGAGAAGGGGAGGAGAACAACCACACGGTAGGGGGAGGCGTTGGGAAGGGGGCCGGGGGTGCAGGGGAGCCTTCGAGGACAGCAGGGCGCTTCAATTCGCTTGCAACTCTTTCGGGTGAGCGGGCGGCGCCACAGCAGAGGACGTCGGCGGCCCTGTCGGGGAAGCAGGCAGGAGCAGGCGGCTGGAGGTGCCAGGGCTCCCGCCCCTACAGCTGGCAGGGGCTGCCGCCGCCGCTGGCGCGCTGCCCGTGCTGACCCGCACCGTCCACGCTGGGGCGGCGCAGCGGCGTAAACCCTCCGACGCTGCGCCGCCCGCCGCTGCCCGACGGCGAGCAGCAGACCTCGTCGTCGGCGCCGCCCTCGCCGCCGCCGCCGCCGCCGTCGCCGCCGCCAGCTTGCCACTCCTCTTCGCTGGCCCCTGTCACGCTGGCCGGGCGGCTGCCGTTCAGGCTGCCGCTTCGGCCGGTGAAGGAGCTCTGCCTGCCGGTGCCCCCCGACTCGGAATTGAGCTGCGGGCCGGGGCAGGCAGCCACCAGGGCGAGGCACTCGTCCGCGGCGCAGCCCCGCGTGCGCGCCAGCAGCGGCAGCGCCGTCGCGAACTGGCGCCAGGTCATGCGGCTGCCGCCCTGCACGCAAGCAAAGGGGAGGGGGCAGAGAGAGGAGGGCAGTCAGCAGGCAGAGCAGGGACGGCAAGCGGGGCAGGTCATGCTGCCCCTGCCGCCCTGCACGGAAAGGGCAGGGGCAGAGGGAACAGAGAGGGCAGGGCGGTTAGCGGTTGGTCACTCTGCAGGAAGACAGAGAGGGCAAGCCGGCTGGTGGCAGCGGCGAGAGGCGGGGAAGTGGTGGGCAGGCGAGCGGCTGCAGGCAGCAAGCAGGGTGCAAAGCCCCAGCTTGCCACCCAGCTTGCCACCCAGCTTTGATGAGGGGACGGTGATGATGTCGGCGCGGCCAAAGCAGGCACTGATTATACGCTCGATCCATGAAGTGTTGCAATGCGCTATCATATAGGTCATGAGCAATACGACGCCACCCACCTTGCCAGCGACCCTTGTGAAGATGATGTCCGCACGGCCGAGGGTGAGGGCGCCGCCCAGGACGCGCGTGTCGCGGCACAGCTTGCCAAACTGTTGGTGGTCCAGGCTGGGGGCCGCGGCGGCGGTGCCTGCACGCAACCAAGGGAGGTGGCAGGTGAGGGCAGGCAGCGGCGTGCGAGGGCCAGCAGGGGCGCGCAGCCAGGGGGCGCACAGCAGCTTGGACACCCCCCCAGCCCGCCGCCCAACGGCCCTCACCCCGCAGCTCGCTGTTCTTTCCAAACGCCGCAAAGGCAGCAAACACGCGCTGCAGGTCCGGATCCGCCGCCGCCTTGGCGGTCGCCGCCGCGTCTGCCGCCGCCGCGGCTTCTTCCGCCTCAAACTGCCGAGCGGCAGCCTCGGCGGCGGCGGCCGCCGCCGCTGCGGTGTCGGCTGCCGCTGCCGCGGCGGCAGCCTCCAGCAGCAGCGCTTCGCGCTGCAGCTGGCGGCGCAGCTTCCCGCTGTCTAACCCGCCAGAGGGCGCCACATGCAAGCCGTTGGTGTGCTGCGGCGACGGCGTCGTGCCCGCCGCAGGCGACGGCAGCGGCGTGCCGGGTGCGGCGCTGTGCCCGGCCGAGAAGGACAGGGAGGGCGAGGACCCCGCTGCCGCGCCCGCCGACACCGCTGACGCCCCGCCGTCTGCGTCGCCAAAGTGGCGTGCAGACGCGCGCGCGCGCGCCGCCGCCAGGTCCGCCGCCGCGCCCGCCGCCGCCAGCTCCAGCCGCTCCACCTCTGCCGCCAGCTGGACGTCGCTCAGGTCCTGCAAGCCAGCGGTGGAGGTGCGCCGCATGCCGGCGCCGCCGGCCCTGGGGTTGACCGCCGCGGCGGCGGCCGCGGCGGCCGCCGCCGCCGCCTTGGGGCTGGCCGCCTGCGCCGCCGCCGCCTGCGCGGCGGCGTGCGCCTTGGAGGCGGCGCGGGCCTTGGCCCACGCCGCTTTTGCTGTGGCGCGCGCCTCTATCGCGCGCTTCTTGCGGGCCGTCGCCTCCGCCGCCGCCTGCTCCTCTGCCGCCTTTGCCGCCGCGGCGGCGGCGGCTGCGGCGGCGGCCGCCGCCTCTGCTGCCTCCTCCCCTTTGTGGGCGTAAAAGTCGTTGCGCTCCAGTGTGTACTTCTCTTGCTGGAAGGAGCTGCAAGCGAAAAAGTGGGGTGGTGATGGGAAATAATCGACGTGAAACATGAATGAGCTTATCATGCCCGGGCGGCGCACCAGCAATTTAGGCAACCCCGGCTGCTGCATGAAATGGGCCCGGAGGAACGCTTCACGCAGGGCATCTGCAAGATTTGCAAGGAAGAAAGCAAGCACAGAAAGGAGCCCAGCCCTCACGGCAGCCACGCAGAAAACTCGGCCCAGTCGATCCAGCCGTCGCCGTCGCCGTCGGCCGCCGTCATCTCCCGCTTCACCCCCGCCGCCCGCGCAATCGGCGACCGCAGCTCGGCCTGCAGCGAGGGAGGGAGGCGTCACCATGATTAACTTGTGCATTGGTAGTTGGATTGCCGCCCCCTCTGCCACCGCCAGAGTGCACGGTGCACCAGCAGCTTTGGCAGCTGGACCGGCGCCGCTGAGCATCGCGGGGAGGGGGCAGCAGGCCAGGGCTGGCGCTGCGCGGTGGTGGTGCCCCCCCCCCCCCCCTCCCCCCCCCCCCCCCACACACCGCCCCCAAGGCGCACCAGGCGCCCAGCATCCCCCAGCAGGCTGCCAAAGCCCTCCACTCCGATCTTCCCCTTCTGCGCATCCTTGTACTGCAGCAGGGGCACAGGCGGCATCAGAAGATATCTCATGGCGTGGAACGCAGCCGACGAGCAAATGTCAGCAAGCGTGGGCAGCAGCCCAGTGCCGCCCGCTTGTGCGCTTCCCTTGTGTGCTCGTCTTCTTCATGCTCCACCGGGCAGAGGCCGGGAGCAGCGGAGCAGCAGCACCAGTGCAGCACGCGGCATGGCGCAGCTCAGCACCGCTGGCACAGCACAGCACACAGCACAGCACAGCACAGCACAGCACACAGCATGGTGCAGCACACCACTGTCGTGCTGCTCACCTTGTGAAACAGGCGGGCGCACTCTGCCAGCCGGCTATTCCCGCTCGCCATCGCCTCTTCAATCGACGGCGGCGCCGCACTGGCCTGCCGGCTGCTGCGGTGGCGGTGCTCGCGGCGGTGCTCGCGGTGGCGCCTGCGGTCCCCATCTGCCGCAGGTGAGCTGCCGCTCGCCGACGCGGTCTGCCGCATGCTGGCCTCGGGTGGTACCGTGGGCGGCAGCCGCGGCGGACGGGCGGCGGGAGCGGCGGCGACGCGGCGAGACGGGGTGTTGCTGTTGTGCTGCTGAGGCGCGGTGCGCAGCGCTGACTCGGCGTCCTGTTCGTCGCTAAAACGGACCTGCATAGGTTGCACGTCAGTAGGAGCAGGGGAGCGGCAGCGGACGTCGGCGTGGTCCGTGGCGCCGCCGCCGCTGGTGGTGGGTTGCGCCGCCGCCGCCGCTGCTGCTGCACGGCTGGCTCTTTCGCCAGTTTCCCGCGTAAAGCTCACCTTCCGTTCCGCGCTGCTAGAGCCGTCGCTGTTCGATGCCGAGCTCTCGGAGGGCCGCCGAAGGCAAGGTGCAGGCTTCGCAGGCGGCGCGGGAGCTGGCTTGGCCTTTCCCTTGAACAAACTCAGCATGCTTTCAGCAACACTGGAGTGTGGGCCCTCAGGGCACCAGCATGCCACACACGATCTCCCTCGACAACAGCACTGGAGGTCTTTGGAGGGGGTGCCCTGACCCTCGTGAGCACGAGTAAACTTGGCTCCGATGCGGCCAACAAACGGGCAACGCGGCCCGCGACGCGTAGCCCTCATCATGATGCATCAGCCGGCGCGCCGCTGCCCGGGGGCAGCAGGCAGCATCTCGCGCGGTACGCGCCACAGGCCCACGACACTGCTTCCCAGCATTCTGCGGCAATTGGGGGCCATCCCGCAGGGCATGTGGGGCATGCGTATCGGCAGGCCGGGCATGCGACTGCTCGTGGCGCCAGGTGCCGACAGACGGACGGACAGCGGCAACGGTCGGCGGCTCGGCGGTGCACCGTGTGCGGCATCCCGTTGGGGGGCCTACGAGACTTGAGTAATCACACCACTTCAAGGCACATTGCACGATGTCTGCTACTTGCTGGCACCACAGATCCTGCTCCGCCTGTGCCAGCTTTTGCAGGGCTGCAGCATGCATGCTGCACTCACGCACCGTGCTGTCGGCGCTTGGGCTCGCTCCTCCGATCTCGCAACAGTCAGAAGCACAGGACCATGAACTCATATTGAAGGAAGTGCCTAGGCTTCCGAAAGCCTGTCTCACAAGACTCGGCGCCTCTGAATGGCTACGTTCACCCCCAAGGCCACGCTGGCGCTCCGCGCCTTCCAACCGCCGCGCACCCGCGGGTACCCGCAGCGCCAGGCGGGCGGCGCCGCAGTGCTCACATGATGCACTTGCTGCGCTCTGCACCGCTGCCAGCGCGTGGTCTCCCCGTTGCGACACGATAACAGGCCGAGACGATAACAGGTAGCAGCAGGAGCTGCCTGCGTGCACCGCTCAAACACCGTCCCGCGCTTCAGCGCCGCCTCTCGCCTTTTGGGGCGCATTTGTCGGGTCCCGCAGCACACCAGCAGCCATGAAGCCATCGCAAAAGGCGGCCGGCTTTTTCTTCCTGCTGGCCGCGGCGTTGCCAGTGCTTGCAGCTGCTGCCAAGCAGAAGGAAGCCAACACAACAGCTGAGCCTCTCGGCTTCGACTACCTCATGCTGTCGAGGCAAGGAGCGCAGCCCCCGCAAGCAGTTTGTTGCCGGCGCCGCCCGCTCCTGCCGCCTGCTCCGACCGGGCTCACTAGTGGGGTCTCTCCCCCCCCCCCCCCCCCCCCCACCCACCCACCCACCACCACCACCACCACCCCACCCACCTCCCCCACCCCCCTCTTTCCCCTGCTGCTCGCTGCAGGCGGTGGGGACCTTCGTTCTGCGAGCTAAACACATGCGACCAGCGCACCTAGTAAGTGGCGGTAGAGGCAGACGCGCCAGGGCTGCTGGGCGGCGGCGGGGCGCGACCGTGTGCCCGCCTGCAGGTACCCTGCCGCCGCCCCGCCGCGTCCTCCCTCGAGCCGCACACGCGCGCCCCCCCTGCCACCCTCCTGCCGCAGCAACCTGTTCACCATCCACGGCCTGTGGCCCAACAACAAGACGGGAGAAAACCCAGCATTCTGCCCCACCAACATAACGTTCAGCAAGGAGGCGAGCGCCCCGCGGGGCGGCGGGGGGGGGGAGGCCCGATAGGGGGGCACGCGCTGCCATGCGAGGAGGACGTCCGTCTGGCCTCCCGCGCCGCTCCTCCTGCTCTTGTGTACGAGTAGCCCGGCACAGCCACCCCGCCGAAACACCTCCCCCCCCGTGTTTTCCCATGTTGTGCAGCTGCTGCCACCGCAGGTGCTGGGTCGCATGTCCTGCGAGTGGCGCAGCCTGAGGGGTGGGTGCTGGTGGGCGGTGGTGCAAGGGGCAGGTGGCGGGGCGCAACTCCCTTCATCTCCCGCTCTGCTGCGCCCAACGATGCTGCTGCCCGGGCCGGCTCAGCAGCACGTTACGCACGCATAGGGGTTGCCGGCCTGTATGTATGCTCGTGGTTCTGACAGCATCGCGCGTGCCTCCCGTCGCCCCCGCAGGCAACAACGAGGCCTTTTGGACCGGCCAGTGGCGCAAGCACGGCGCATGCACGCTGCCCCTCTACACAAACATGTCCTCCTACTTCCGCCACGCCATCATGCTCTCGGAGCAGTACGATCTAAACGTGAGCCAACGTGTGGATGGTCGGGAGATCGGGAGCGCCAGCCTGTCTGCCTGCCTGCCTGCCTCGGGGCTGCCTGCCTCGGGGCGGCCGTGTCAGCGCGCGCCCCCCCCCCCCCGCCCCCCCCCCCACACACACCCACCCACACACACCCACCCACCCCACCCCACCCACACCCCACACCACCCACACCACCCACACACCCACACACCCACATCTTGGGCGTTGCGCCTCCCCGTCTGCACCACCTCCTCGCCCACACACGCACACAAGAAAACAATACCCCACATCACCCTACCCACAAAAACGAAAACCACGCAGGAGGCGGGGGTGAAAGGCAGGCCAACCAATCGTGTGGCCAAGCGCATCCCCCCCCCCCCCCCCCCCCCCCCCCCTACACACACACACATCCACCACACCACCACCACCACCTCCACCCACCCACCCCCAAACACATTCCACACACCCCACCCCACCCCGCCCCACCCATGATGTCCCGCCATAGGAGGCGCTGGTGGGTGGCGGCTTCAACCCGCTGCTCCCCCCTCCCCCACACACACACCCTCCCACACCACCCCCACCGCCCCACCCACCCCACCGACATAGGAGGCGCTGGTGAGCGGCGGCTTCAACCCAATCGTCGCCGAGCGCATCACCCCCGCCCAGATGAACGGCATCCTGCGGCAGGCCTGGAACGTCACGCCCACGCTGGTCTGCGTGCAGGGGTGGGTGCCCGGGGGCGGGGCGCCGGGCGCTGGTGTGGGTGCGCACGTGCACGCCGGGGGTGGCGATAGATGGCAGGAGGCGAGGTGGGGAGGCAGGCCTGGAATGCCACGCCCACGTTGGGTCTGCGAGTAGGTGTGGGTGCCGCGGGTGGGGAGGGGCGAAGAGGAGAGCATGGGGTCCGCGGGGTGGGGGGTAGGTGGTGAAACTGCCTGCAAGCTGGCGACCCCCGACCACCCAACCGTGTACGCGCCCACCCGCCGCCCACCCGGCCTTATGCTGTGCTGCAGCCTGATGTACGAAGTGCGCACGTGCTTCTCCGTGCCCGACATGAAAATCATGGAGTGGTGAGTCGTTTGCTGCCTGCACGCCGGGAAGTGGCTGGCTGTAGAGCTCCCCGCAGGGAGCCGAGCGCCGCCGTTGCCGCTTCTCATTGCCCGCCCCTGCTGCCGCTGCTGCTGCTGCCGTCGCCGCTTCTCAACGCCCTCCCCGGCCGTCCCCAACCCCTACCCTGCCTGCTTGTGCAGCCCCGTCAGGAGCCAGTGCGGCACAGCGGCGCAAAACCTGCCGCTCGGCTCCGCGGCAGTCCCAGAAGTGTGCAGCTCGTGAGCGGGGGAGGGGGGCGCAGGTGTCGGTGCAGCAGCAAGCAACTGCTGTTGTCGTGTGAAAAATTGGTTGGTGGAGCGGGCTAGGGGTGCGCCAACGCGTTGCGACATGCCACGCTTGATCAAGCCTGTCGACCAACATTGCCTACCACCGCGCCGTGTTAGCTGTTTTGACAACATCCCCCCAGGGCTTTCACCCCGCAGTACACGGTTACACCTCCTCATTGTTGACCCCCCCCCCCCTCCCCCTCCTGTGCAGCTATTTCGACAACATCCCCCCAGGGCTCAACCCCCTCTCTGTGTCGCCGCCGCCCCCGCCGCGCCGCGCACCGCCCAGCGGCGCGCCGAGCCGAGCGGGGCGCGGGGCGGCGACGCTGGCGGCGGCGACGCTGGCGGCGGCAGTCGCGGCGCTGGCTGTGCTCTAGCCATCAGTCCACCTCCCTTGTCTATGCCATCGTTTCGCACTGCTACTGTTGTCCCCTCCCTGCACACCCCTCCCTGCACACCCCCTATGACACCCTCACACCCGCGCTCTCTGCAAGCGCGTGTGCCAACCTTGCGCGCCCTGCGCCCCGTCCTGCCCCTTATTGCTCCACTGCATATCGTGAACCGCGGGCCCACGCCGGCTGCGACCGACCCTCCTCCTACCTATCTATGTAAACATGACAGGTCCCAACAGCAGTTCCGCAAACGAGGGTGACGCAACAGGCCCTGCAACGCCCGCGCCACAACAGGGCGCTGCTCGCCCGCTACCGTCGCTCGCCTGTGCTGCCCCAGCTGAAGGGCAGACGCTGCAGATGCCTGGACAGTGCAGTGCCACAGGCAGGGCGGCCTGAAGAGCAGGCTAGGGGTTCAAATGAAGCGTGCAAGCGCTGCCTACAAAACATGGAAGGCACGGGTGGCGGGAGAGCACGGAAGAGCCTGAGGGCTAGGAGGAGCTAAAGTGGGGGCCCAGAGAAGAGTGGACTGAGGGTTGGGTTGGGTTTGGGGTGCACATGGCAGCACGGGATCAGGCCTGCTGCGCGCTGCAGGGGCCTGGCCACCGGCGCGGCGGGCTGACGGTTCCAGACGGCCGACGGCTCCGCCGCTGCCTCTCAAGCGAGGTGCGTGGGGCCGCAGGCGGCCGACGGCCGTGGGGCCGCAGGCGGCAGGCGGCCGACGTTTTCGTTCGTTTCAAACTTGAAAACTTGGAGCGGGGCCTGCTGCGGCCTCACAGCCACTGCGGCAGCCCGATGTTTTCGTACATCTTGATTTCTCCTGTGTACCCCGCCGTGACCAGCACCTGCACAAAAGGGGCAGAGGCAGAGGGGAGAGCAGCCGTGCGCGCTTTGTGGGTTGTGCGATGGGCCCAGGGGCAGCCTCCCAGCACAACCTGCAGCAATGTAATGCACCGCCGCACGGCACCAGCTCACTCCCGGTGGCGGCAGCAAGCCGTGCAGCACGTGGCATGCGCCGTCGATGTGTGCCGCCCAGCCGTGCCCAACCAACCCGCAGCCGCACGCGCCCCCCCCCCCCCCCAAGCCCCCCAGCCCCACCTGGCCGCGTGCGCGCGCCATCGCCAGCGCCGCCTCGCCGTCTGCCCGGTCTTCCAGGCTGTTGCTGCGCTGGTGCCGCAGCGCGTCGGCGGAGGGGCTCATGCTCTCCGCTGCAGAAATGGGAGAAAGTGTGGGCAGATGGGGAGGGCAAGGGTGGAGCACGTGGGTGGGTGGAGAGCGCAAATCCAGCATGGGGGGGCCGTGTGCCTCCGAGGCTGTCGCTGTGCTGGTGCCGCAGGGCCCACGGCAGCGGCGCTTCTCCCAGCCGCACAAGCATACACCGTGCCCTGCGCAGCGACGCACAGCGGCCTGCGGCACTGCGGTGCTGCACGGCACCGACCTGAGCGGTGGCAGGACGCCGGCGCAAAGATGGCGACGGTCACGATGTCCCCGTTTGCTTGGAAGCACTCGTAAGAAGCGTTCTTCTCCTGCGGGTCAAGCAGCACGCAGGAGCGGGGCCAGAGAATGGCAAAGGCGAGCTTGCGTCTCAGGCGGGGCCGCACCGCCCCGCACCGCCCACGCAGCACATCCTCGCTCGTGCCCCCCTCCTCCCTTCCTAACCCTCGTTTTTCCGCTCCTCCCAACCACCCGCCCTCCCGCCCGCCCGCCCACCCACCCACCCACCCACCTTTGACAGCGGGCTGTCTGAGTCGCGCTGCTGCTGGAACGAGGCCCCCGCCGCTGCGGCGGCGCCGCCGCCGCCGCCTGCGGGCCCCGAGGGGGGGACGTCGCTCTTGCGGGTGCCCCACACGTACACCCAGCCATCGTCGCTGCCGCAGGATATGTAATCGCCACCAGGGGAAAAGGAGGCACGGATCTGCGTGCAGACGGCGGGCGGGCGGGCGGGCAGGCAGGGGCGGCACCAATGTCAAAGGCGAGAGGAAGCCGGCGCCGGCGCTCTGGAGCGACCACGCGTGCACACGTGCCAGCCCAAGCGCCCGCGCCCTGCGTCCCCCCCCCCAAATTGTTTGCGACCCGCTGGCGTCCCACTCACCTCCCCTGCATGTCCAAAGCAGTTAAAAACGGCAACACAAGGCGCAGCAAGCCAATCAATCGCGGCGGGCCGCCCACCTGCGTGTTGCGGTTGGTGTGCCCCTTGTACTTGCAGCGCAGCGTGTAGCCGTCGTACAGCCTGCACGAAAGATAGGCGGCGGCACGGTCATGGTGGGCACAGCTGGCACCGGCGGACGGCCCCTGCTGCCGCCACCGCCACCGCTGGGTCTGGGGACGCACGAGCGTGCGCTGCGCTGCCCGGCCGGGCAGCGGCAGGACTACACGACTGCCGGGCCGGCCGGGCAGCGGCAGGACTGCATGAATGTAAGAATCATTCATTTGCAGGTTGGCAAACTCACCGTATGCGCGAGTCGTTGGAGGTGATCAGCAGCTTGCCCGGCTCCCCAGGTAGGAAGGAGAGCCCGGTGACCTTCTTGCCGCGCGAGTGCTGCCCCCGCTTGTTCTTCACGTCTGTTGGTTGGGGGGGTTGGGGGCGTGATCAGTGAGATGTTGGTGAGTGGGGTTTTGGTGGGTGCAGGCAGGCAGGCAGGCAGGCAGGCAGGCAGGCAGGCAGGTGGGGGCAGCGCCTTTCTCACAGCACGCAGGCATCAGTGGCAGGGTGCCGCCACAGCTGCACGGGAGCGTCACAATACAGCGGCGGCAATGGCAGCAAATGGCACTCTTCTGCCACGGCGCGGCAGCAGCGCCACTGCCAGCAGCGCCAGCACGCTGCAACGCGCTAGCAGGAGGGAACCCACCTAGCTGCGCCTCGTACTCCAGCGTGTTCTTCTCTATTGTGTAGAAGCGGCACTTGCCCTTCATCGTCCCCACAACCGCCTTGCGCCCGTCTGAATAAGGGGAACGAAGGGTGGAGGCAACAAATCAGGAGCGGCAAAAGGAGGTGAGACTAAATGTGAGGGCAGCCTGCATAGCTGGGGTGTGTGACGTGACGTCACAAACACAAGCCGGGAGGTGCAGCGAGCAAGCAACGCCATCCAGTGCAGCCAACGCCTGCAGACGTCCGGTGCAGCCATCCGATGCGGGGCTGTTGCCCCGGTCCCCAGCGCCCCCAGCGTGACCCACCTGGCGAGTAGGTGACGGCCGTCACCATTTCGTGCACGTCTTGCCAGCTCACCACCCGCTGCTCAGGGATGTTCCACAGCCGCACCTTGCCGTCGATGGAGCCGCTGGGGGGGGGGGGGGGGGGGGCACCACAGAGCAGGGGGCGGGGGAGTGGTGAGAGGAGCCCTGCTGCTGCTGCTGCTGGGATTGCTGCTGCAGGTGACGCCGTGCATGCGCTCAACGCCCGTGCCATCGCTGAAAGCAGGTGGCAGCCGCCGCCGCTCTTTGCCGGGTGTAGCGTGTTGGCACCACAGCGGAGCACCCCACCTGAGAAACATTTTGTCGTCGAGCGGGTGGAAGTCGATGGCCGTCACAAAGTCGGTGTGCCTGCAGGTGGGGAGGGGGGGGAGGGGGGGAGGGGAGGAGGGGGCAGGTCACAGCAGGCACCCGCTGTCCAAAGCATCCGCCATCTTCTGACCATAGCCTCAATAAAGCCTGGCCATGCCGCAGCCTGACTTGAACACGTGCAGGCACTCATCCATAGACATGTGGCAAGCGCATCTGCCTGCCAGACCTCCCCCCCAAGCCTTACCAGAATCAGAGGCCCCCCCCCCCCCCCCCCCCAGGCCTCACTTGAACACGCGCAGGCACTCGTCCATAGACACGTGCCACAGCCGCACGGTCTTGTCCATCGACGCAGACAGCAGGAACTGCGGCCGGGCAGGGAGTGCGCGGCGCAGGGCTTGTGAGGTGAAGGCGCGAGTGCCGGCAGCGTGCGGGTTTGTTTGTCCGTTCACGCAGGCAGCGGCAGGCCTCGTCAGGAGGAGGAGCCTCCCCTGCCAAGCGCCTCCCCTGCCAAGCGCCTCCCCTGCCAAGCGCCTCACCTGCGTTTTGGACCAGCACAGGTCCAGCACGTCCTGCTTGTGGCCCCGGTACACCCTGCATGGAAGGTCGGCACGCCAGCGCTCGAGGCAAGGCGCGCAAGGCACACAAGGCGGCAGCAGGCAGGGACAGCAGCAGGGCACGCATGCACTCCCAAGCGCGTGCGGCGCCCCCGCGATGATGCGCCGTGCCAGCACTCCCCCCGCCTCCTCCTGCAGGGCGCTGCCCTCCCATGCTGGCACGTGTCGGCACGCCCCCCCCCTCACCTGCAAGGCCGCTGCTGGAACACCTCCACCAAAGGGTCTGCCAGCGCCCCGGGACCCTCTGCCGGCGCCGGCGCCGCCGCGCCGCCGCCGCCCGCCGTGCCGCCCCCCAGCGGGCCTGCCGCCGGGGTGGCGCTGCCGCTGCCGGTCCCCGAGAGGTCGTCCAGGGGGACTTCGGACTGCGACCGGGCAGAGGCGCAGGGGGGAGAGGCAGGGGGAGGGGGGGAGGGGCACGTGAGCGCCATGGCGGGAGCGGTGCGAGCGCTTTCAAGGAGCATGCAGCTGTTAGCAGCTGAAGCCCACCAAGCCAGCCACCCACCCATCCACCCGCTGACAAGCAGTCGCCCCTCGAAGCGGCGCACGCACTGCCCTGAGGGCCGCCGCCCAAGCTTGCAGCGCAGGTAAGGGCAGGCCAGTGGACGCACCCCGCCCCGCCCCCCGGTGCGCCAGCTGTCTGCTGCCGCTGCGCCGCACCTCGACGGGGGTGGAGGGGGCGCTGAGGGAGCCGCGAGAGGGGGACACCTCCCACACGCGGATCATGCAGTCCTGTCCGGCTGCAGCAGGGCGGGGCGGCGGGGCGGGCAGGCACGTAGTGACAGGCAGGCCAGCAGGGCATGTAGCGACAGGGAGGCCTGCAGGAGGCCTGCGGGAGGGACCTGCACCGACCCCCCCAAACCATGCCAGCGCTGGCCGGCAGCGCTGGCCGGCAGCTGCGGGGCGTCGCGTGCAGGCAGGGGGCGCAAGCTGCTTGGACGTGGTTTTGGGTTGGTGCACGGGGCGCCCGCATGCGCGGGGGTACGTGCCAAAGGCATGCAGGCGGTGGTGCAGGGGGCCCGCGCGCACCCGTGGCGAGGTACCGCCCGTTGCGAGAGAACTTCATGGTCCACACCACCCCCTGGTGGCCCCCCAGCTGCTGCACCAGCCGCAGGTCCGTCATCTCCTTGTACGACTTGCGGTAAACCTGCAACATTGAATAACACGAATGATATTAGCATGGACAGCGGTGGCAGGTCTGTCGTCCTGAAAGAGGTGCGGCAGACCTGCTTTGCAGGCCCTGGGTTTGAGCGAATTGGATTGGGTCAAGGGCAACAGCCGAGGGTAGGAAATCGGGGTGCGTGCACGTGGCAGCCAGAGAGGGCTGCACCTCGGCTCCGCTCGTGGGCTGGGCTGCACGTCGCACATCCCGCCACGCCACGCCCCCCAACCGACCTGCACTTTCACCGGCTGCCCCTGCCGGTCGTCAAACGCCAGGCTGGGCGGGGGGCTGCTGCCGCTGCCGCCGCAGGGGGACACCGTGCCCAGGAAAGGCCCCGAACCCTCAGGGCCGCCTGCAGCAATCAATTAATGTGCAGCAGGCTGGGGAGGTACGGGGGGGACACCGTGCCCAGGGAAGGCCCCGAACCCTCAGGGCCGCCTGCAGCAATCAATTAATGTGCAGCAGGCTGGGGAGGTACGGGGGGGACACCGTGCCCAGGGAAGGCCCCGAACCCTCAGGGCCGCCTGCAGCAATCAATTAATGTGCAGCAGGCTGGGGAGGTACGGGGGGGACACCGTGCCCAGGGAAGGCCCCGAACCCTCAGGGCCGCCTGCAGCAATCAATTAATGTGCAGCAGGCTGGGGAGGTGCGGGCTGGCAAGGCGGCGCAGGCAAGGGGCGGCAGCAGGCAAGGGGCGGGCTGGCGCAGGCACGCCGGGGGCAGGCGAGGTGGGTGGGCTGCGCAGCAGTTTTGCCGCTGCGACGGGCCGCCGCGGGCATGCCCAGCTGAAACCGCTCGGCACAGCAAGCCTCTCCTGAGGCTGCCCACACTCAAAGCCTCCCTGCACATGCATCTTCCCAGCAGGAGCCGCCCTCGAGGGCCGGCAGACACTGCACCAGCACGACTGCATCACTTGCCTGTGCCGCCGCGGGGGCTCCCCTGCTTCAGGTTGCTCAGCATGCCGCCCACGCTGGCCTTCACCCACGTGGCTCCTGCAGGGGGGCATTGAATTGTTGACACTCCCTGGCTGCAGTTGCCCGCCTGCATGCTCATCTCCCCGCAGCAGCCAGGGCATGTCCAGCCCTTTGCTGCCACAGGCCACAGTGAACCGCCCACCAGGCAGCCAAGCAGCCCGGAGACGCAACCTGCAGCCATAGCAGAGGCAACCGTCCCAGCCACCAAGACCTCCCCGCCTGGTCCCACCTGTCGTGAAGCTGCGCAGGCTGCGCTGCGCAGCCAGCTGCACCGCCGCGCCCGCCGCCGCCGCGCCGCCGCCGCCGCCCTCACCTGGTGCGGGCAGTGCGTGCGCGGGCATTGGCGCTGGCTGCGGCACTTTGAAGAACCCCAAGGCGTCCTCAAACTCGTTTAGGCTGCAGGCAAGTAGAGCTCATTGGTTGGTGGGAGGACAGCAGCAGGAGCGAGCGCCGGTCCACGCCACCGGAACGCACCATTCCCGTGCTGCAATGATGCAGCTCCCCCTCGCGCTTCAGCGGCTCGCGCACCTCAGCTCCCGCCCCGACAGCAGCTCGGTGACACGCCCCTCGCCGGCGGGCGCGCCGCCGGCGCTGCGCCGCCCGCTGCCGGACGCGCCCGCCACCCCCTCCTCCTCCGCTTCCAACACATACACGTTCCCCGTGTCCATGTCCTTGATCCAGTAACGCTGCGGCAGCACAGCGGGAAACAGCGGGAAGAGGGGGTGGGCAAACGAGCGGACCTCGAGCACGCACGCAAATGCTGCTGACCGAGGGTCCGTGTCCTCCATCCAGCAGCGCTGCAGAGCGCACGGCGGGGCGGGGCAGCAGCAAAACTGGGCGGATCGAAATGGACGCATGAGCGCACCACGGGCACATGCAGCCGCCTTGAACATGCAGCACCCTGCACGCATCCCTCCCCACCTGATCCAGCGAGTACTCGCGCCCTGCATCAAGGTCCCTGATCCGAAACATCTCCTGGGGAATCCCGTAGATGCCGGTGGTGGGTGCTGACGCGCTGGGCACGCTGAACAGCGCGGCCCCCGGCGGCGGCGGCGACCGCGGCGCCGCCGCCGCCGCCGGCGGCTGGACCTGCTGCTGCTGCTGCTGTGCAGGGGGTGGCGACGCCGGCGCCGGGGCTTGCTGTTCTTGCTGCTGCTGCTCCGCCTGCGCCGGCGAACCCATCTGCACTGCTGACGGAGCGGGCTTGGGATCTTCAGCCAAGCTGATTTCTGCCATCTGGTCTGCCAGGGACACCTCTGCCACAGCAGACAGGGCGCCGCCGGCCGGCGAGGCGGTGCTGTCCACGCTGGCACACAGCCGGCTGCTGGGCCGCCGCTCCGGCGAGCTGGCGGTGTCCGCGTGCGCGGCGCTGGCGCTGCTGCTGGCCCGCGACACGCCGGCCTCGGAGGAGCGGCGCCGCGCTGCAAGTGGGCGGGGGCAAGAGCAGGCCGGGAGACGGGCGGGTCATGCGGCGCAAGGCGGGTGCAGCGCCGACCCATGCTTGTTTTTGTATTCCGGTCTGCGCCCACCCGACATGGATCCGGCATCCTCAAGCCATGCAATCCTGCCGGCTGTCACAGAGCTCCACTCCCAGCCCGCGGCGGCGCGACGCCACGAGGGGAAAGGACGGGCGGCGGTTGGCGGCGGCGGCGGCGGCCCGCCCGGTGCCACTTGCCCGTCAGGCTGCCCCGAGCGGAGGCCAGCGACTCGTCGGCGCTCTCGAATTCCGTGGAGGCCGCGGAGGGCTCCAGGTGCAGCTCGGGCAACTCCAGCGGCGGAACTGGCGACGCCATTCCGGGCCCTTCGGTGGCTCTAGCGAGCTCTAGCTGATGTTATGACGGACACGATGCAAACAATTCGGCGCCGAGCGCTCACGTGCAAGAACCACTCTGCCGACAAATGCGACCGGCTGGTCTGTGCGACAGGAGGATCCCTGGACAGCGGGCAGTGCGCTGGAATGGGCAAGCGAAGAATCGAAGCCAAGTGACCCACTTGAGGCGTGCTGAGCGGGCACTGCCCCTAATGAAGTCTCGAAAGGCGCGCCTAGGCGCTGCTGGTCAGTCAGATAATCCCTTTACCCGCCATTCTTTGATCGCTCACGCTCACACAAAATGCCCCCCCAGCTGCCTGGCGCCGTGCAGGAGCTTGTTGAAGCGCTGCCCTGGGTGGCGCGCGTGGCCCTGGCTGTGGGAATCACGATGCTGGGGATCGGATGGATCAGCGCGGCGTGCCACTGGGCGCCGCGCTCGCCGGCGGCGCGGCTCGCCGCCGCCTCTCCCGCCTGCGCTCTAAACGTCGTGCTGCCGCTGCTGTTCGTGGCCGGCAGCGAGCCCCTGTCTCGAGCGTTTTCCATCTTCTTGATCAGCTGGCTGGCCAGCTTCAAGGCGCTGGCGCTGGCGGTCGGCCGCGGTGCGTCGCTGGCGGTGGGAGCCTCGAAACGTGGGGCTGTCGCTAGCCTGCGGCCTGCCTGCCGCCCTCAGGCTCGCTTCCGTGTCGGTGGAGCCCCGCTGGCGGTGCCAGGCTCCACACGCCGCCGCCCACCATCCCGTGCGCAGGCCCGCTGGCGATGCAGCGCTGGACGTTGCCTCAGCTGTGGGCGCTCTACGCGCTGCCGCTGGTGCCGGCAGGCGGCAGCACTCAACTGCGGCGCCGCCCAAGCCAGCTGCAGGGCTCGCCGCCCCGCCTGCTGCTGCGGTGCGTTCCGAGGCGCCTGCAGCGCCAGCGGCAGCAGCGGCAGTAACAACATCAAGCCTGCCCCGCTTGTGCCGCTCGGACCCAACCGTCCCCTGTGCCACGCTGCAGCGTCTCAGGGCCATGGGGCAAGGGACAGTCGTGCTGTGTTGGTGGTGCCAGCAGCGCGACAACAGGGCCGAATTTTTCGGCGGTTGCTTGCTGCAGGTGGGCCGCCAAAGTGGGCGCCACGGCTGCGGTGGTCTTTGGCCTGCTGTCGGACCTCCCCCCCCTTGTGCGCTCCCTGCTGTACGCAGTCGGCATGTACAGCGTGCTTGGTGAGCCGTCGGGCGGGGTGGTGGGTGCCGGTGGTGAGGAGCGTGCCGGGGCGTTTGTCGCTGCCCCTGCTGCTCCTGCTTACACCACTGCTGCTGCTGCTGCTGCGCACACGGTGCTGCTGCTCCGGCTGTTGCTGCTGCTGGGAACGCTCCCAGTGCTGTGCTGCGCTAATGCTGGCCCCCTGCACGGCCGGCCACGCAGGCGTGATGATGGACGGCCCCGGCGCGCTGCTGCTGCGCCCGCTGGGCCTCCAGCTCGCCCCCCACTTCCTGCCCCCCCTGGGAGAGCTCCCTCCATCGCAGAGTTCTGGGGCGTGAGGTGTGTTGGGTTTTGCGGCGCCGGACAGACGAGCAGGGGTTGGGGCAGGGAGCCGTGGGTGGGGAGCAGGCCTCCCTTACGTGATTGCTCTGGGGCGTGAGGCGCTTAGTTGCGGGAATAGGGAGCCTAGCGGTAGTAGCGAGATGGGGACGATTGGTGGTTGCAGGGTTGGCTATGCCAGGAAGCAGCAGGCAGCGTCGCACGCCCACTAGCCCCCCTCGTCCTGTCTCCATCGCTGCCAGGTGGAACCAGGCGGCCGGGTCAGCGCTGCGCACCACCATTTACGAGCCCATCGCCGGTGGGTGTGCAGGGGCGGCCCACGCTGGCGGCCGGCAGTGCTGCTGCTGCACCTCTGTTGTTGCTTCCGTTGGGAGGCTTGTTTCTTGTTGGGAGACTTGTTTCCGTTGGGAAACTTGTTTCTGTCGGGCTTTCCCATCAAGCAGCATCAGCAGCAGGCTGCCTGTCTTCCCGGGCTCCTCTCAGCACCCGCCCACCCTGCCCCCCAACCCCCTTGCCCTGCCTGCCCGCACGGGGTGTGCACCGCCCCTGCCCCGGGGTGTGCACCGCCCCTGCCCCCAAACCGGGTTGCACACCGCGTGCCCTACCCTCTGTTCCTTTCAACCATCGCAGAGGGCAGGCTTGTGCGGCACGACCGGCTGGCTGCCCTGGCAAGCGGCGGCGGCGGCGGCGGCACGTGCAGCACGTGCCGGCGAAGTCGCCTCCGAGGGGGCTCGCCTGGCGGGCATGGCGGCGGCGTTTTTCGCCAGCGGGGTGCTGCACGAGGCCGTCATGTGGTGATGGGGGTGGGGAGGGGCGGGCTGGGAAGGGGCACGAAATGCGGTCTCGCCCTGCCCCGCCGACGCCCTTTGCTCCCCCCCTGCATCGCATGGTACGCTGCAGGTACCTAACCGGGGCACCCACCCAGGGCCTCTCTTGGCTTATCTTCTTCACAGGTAGTTTGGGTGCAGCCATGTCGCTGTTGAGAGGGCATGGGTGAAAGGTAGGCGTCGAGGTAGGACTGTAGGGTGGCCGATTGCTGCCGGCCGCGGCGCCTGCACGCGCCGCCGGGCCGGCGCTCCAGGCGCCGTCGGGCACCAGGCTGCCCCGCCGCAGCTGACCCCCACCCGCCCCTCCGCCGCCCGCCGCGCCTGCTGCGCCGCAGGCCAGGCGGCGCTGATTGCAGCTGAGCAGTGGGCGCTGGCGCAGGCCAGGCAGGCGGGGGTGGCGGTGCCCGCTGCGGCGCGCCGAGCGTTGACGCTGGTGCGTGGGTGCAGCTTGGGTCGTGCAGAAGTGGCAGCAGTGGCGCCAGCAGCGGCAGCAGCGGCCCCGCCTTGCTCCTAAAGGGGCCCCGGCAGCTGTCCCGCGCAGCGTGTCTGCCTGCCGTGTGCACAGCTCGCGGGCCGACCGCCCGCCCCGCCTGCCACGCCTGGCTGTGCAGGGGGTGCTGCTGGCGTGCGGGCACTTCTACTTCTTTCAGCCCGCAGAGGCGGCAGGCAAGCGCGGCTGTGGCTGCAGCTTGGGCCAACGTGTACTGCCTGGTGCTGTGCCTGGGTGCATGGGTGCACGGGTTCGTGTCTGCTGGGGCTGCTGGGTGCACGCCTGTCGTGCCCGCTGCTGCGCGGCGCGTGCCATGCCCTGCCGCAAGCGCCTGCGCGGCGCCTCGCCGCACTTTACACACAGCTTACTGTGCCTCTTCGCTGCGGCGCCCCGCCCCCCCACCTCCGCCCACAGGCATGCCCGATGTGTTTGCCACCAGCATGCGGCAGTCCTTTGCTGCGCTGGCCTCCCCGCTGCGCCGCCGGCTGCGCTGAGGTCGCCGCAAGCTGCGGCGCCGCGTGGCGGCTTTGCGGCGCGCGCCCTCAGTACTAGTGGCCGCCGCCTGCTGTACCGCACTCGCACATGCGGCAGCCCCTGTGCATGCCGCAGCACTCGCATGCGCACTGCACTGCCGCAAACGTTTCTGCCAGCGAGATGGACTGGCCTGTAAGTGGACACCAGGGAGTGCTGCACCCACAGCAACGTGGCGCTTGCTTGCTGCACCCCCTCGGAAGTGTCTGCTCGGCACGGCCGAGCCGCACGCAAGTGCGCCCAGTGCAGCGCCTTGCAGCAGCCATTCCGGGGCACCCCCTTCCCTGGGCCTCCACGAATGCGTGTCGGGGCTTGCGTCGGCGCCGTTACTCCGGCAGTTCCCGGCACAAGCTCACCCGGTCGTGGCGCTGCCGCCGCCGCCGACAGCTCTTGCTGATTGGTGACGGGGCTGGGCGGGTGCAACGGGTTTGCTGTCCAACCCAGTTGCCAGTGACCAGGCTTTTCAGGATGCACAGCAGCATGATAATGATCACGGGAAGGGCAGGAAAGAGGGGGGTGGACCAGGGTTTGGACCAGGATTGTTTTGGAACCGGCTGCAACCGACCACCCCACGGGGCCCGCGACGCCAGAAGAATTGGCGCGCCACTTGCAGGCAGCTTGAGACCACGCCAGGCCATCCTAACATCCAAAAAGCCTCCTGAGGCATCGTGGACGACAAGAGCAGCCACAACCCGCGCGAATGCCGCCTGCCGGGTCGCGGGAAGCTGTGACCGCGCGCCTGGAAGGACTTTGCGCCCGTCCCTCGTCCGTCATGTCAATTTCCCCGACTTTGACCACCACACATCATCTGTAAACCGTCGGGCCACGCTAAACCAGGCCGCGGCCACTCCCACCCCATCACGGCCCTCCGTCGCCCACTCGACGACTTCTGCTCTTTGCAGCAACTTGCACGCCGTTCAATTGTCCGCATTGCGGCGGACCGGCCGCTGAGCGGCGGGAGGGGTGCCGGGTGAGCTGGTTGCCGGCGGTCGGGGGCCTTGCAGGGCGTGGCGGGACTGCTGACGTTCTGTGGCGAGCGCTTGCTCGCCTGAAGGGCGTGCGCCGCCGCGGCTGGCGCGCCTGGTTGAGTGTGGCTCTTCATGGCGGGCGGCCCTCACGCCCTCCACCTCCCCTTTACTGAGCGCAGGAATGCCCCCTGAGACCAGCATGGCATCGGGGAACACGGCATTGGCGCTGCGCAGGCAGCCGCCCACTCAGCCGCCAAAGCCGGGCGGCGCCCGGCGGCGGAGCGGCGGCGGCGGCGGCTTGTCGCTGCGGTGTCGCATCCAAGGATGTGCAGAGCCACTGATGGAGGCGTACAACCAGGCAAGCAGGGGAAGAAGTCTGCGGGTGGTGTGCGCCGCCGCCACAGCCTCGTGATGGCCCTGTGTGCGCGCGCGGCCTCCCGCCGCCCCGTGCCGGTGACGTGCCTTCCCCTGGCTGCCGGTACAGCGGCAGCCGCGTCACCCGCGCAAGCGGCCCCCTCCTTCCCCGCGCCACCAACCTCACTGTCCCCCCCTCTCCCGCCCCCTGCAAACCGTGCCGCAGTCCCACCGCATCTGTGAGGAGCACCGGCGTGCAATGCACATCGAGATTGCGGGGGAGGTCTGGCGCTTCTGCCAGCAGGTCTGCGCTGTGCCTTGCTACCTTTGCGTACCTCTTTCGGCCCGGTCTGTACCTTCAGTACCTCGCACGCAAGTTGGCCGCCGCGTCCACCCGCCTGCTGCCGCCGCCACTGCTGCGCCCACATGCGGGTTCGGCGGGCGCGACTCGGGTGCGCCAGCTCATCTTCGGCCTGCCTCACCGCAACGCCTCCCCTCCCCCTCCCCCTCCTTGCTCCCTTTCCACAGTGTGCGCGGCTGCACACAGTAGACCAGTTCCTGGGCGACAGGCGCAGCTGCCAAGTCAGCCAGCAGACGCGGCGCATCCGCAAGCGGCGGCGGAAGGAGGCGGCGGTGGAGGGCGGCGGCGGCGGCGGCGACGCCGCCGGCGTCGCCGCCGCTGCCGCACCCC
Organism: Micractinium conductrix; assembly: GCA_002245815.2. NCBI lineage: Eukaryota > Viridiplantae > Chlorophyta > Trebouxiophyceae > Chlorellales > Chlorellaceae > Micractinium > Micractinium conductrix. The sequence continues at coordinate 2,346,085 of LHPF02000004.1, forward strand.
CGAAGCGCGCCCTCGCCAGCCGTGCCGCAGCCGCGCAGCCCGCTGGTTGGGCCGCTGGGCTGGCCGCGTGGGGGAGCCAGGAGGAAGGCAGCTCAGAAGGGGGCACGCGCAGCGGGTCTGGAGGCACGCTGGCACCCCTGGCGCCGCTGCCGCTGCCGCTGCCGTCCGGGCCCGCCCCGGCCGGCGGCCCCTCGTTCCTCGGCATGCTGCTTGAAGACGACGGCACCGCGGCGGCGGCGCGAGGCGGCGTCTTGCTGCCCTTGCCGCTGCCGCAGCTGGAGCGCAGCAGCGGCGCTCCGCCCTTCCAGCTGCCGTCCTTTTTCGGCGGGGCCCCGCAGTCGCTGCCGCTGCCGCTGCCGTCGACGCCCATGGAGCTGCACAGCCCCTTGCAGCGCACGCTGTCGGCGCCGACGACGGAGGCGCCCCCGCAGCCCAGCTCCCAACGGCGCGCAGCGTCGCCGCCGCAAGAGTCGGCAAGCACCCAGGTGCGGCACTGGCCCAGCGCGGCGTTCGCGCTGCTGGCGGAGCGTGCGCAGCAGGTGCAGGCGCAGCGCAGCCTGCTGGGCGTGCCGCGCGACGGCACCAGCAGCCCGCCGCCGCTGCAGCAGGTGCGGGACTGGGAGCGGCTGCTGGAGCAGCGGCTTGCCTGGCCGCGCCCGGCGGCGGCGCAGCCGCAGCGCTCCACCTGGGGCCTCCAGCCGCACGCAGCGCACGAGCTGCTGCAGTGGCACGTCAAGCAGGAGGCGGCGGCGAAGCAGGAGGCGGCGGCGAAGCATGAGGCGGAGGAGCAGCAGCGGGAGCAGCAGCAGGAGCAGCGGGAGCAGCAGCGGGAGCAGCGGGAGCAGCAGCGGGAGCAGCAGCTGCAGCAGCTGCAGCAGCAGCGGGAGCAGCAGCAGCGGGATGCCCCGCAGCTGGACATGCTGGCGAGCCTTCGGCAGAGCGTGTCCAGCATGAGGCGCCACATGCTGCAGCTGGAGAAACGCCTGCTGCAGCAGCAGCACCAGCGGCAGCGCCGCCAGCAGCAGCAGCAGCACCAGCAGCAGCAGCACCAGCAGCAGGCGGGCGGCGACGCGTGCACGCCGCGAGCGCAAGTCATGCGGCAGCTACAGGCGATGCTGCGGGCGGCGCAGCCCGCGCCCAGCCCCCGCATGGCAGCGCCAGCGGCCCCCACCGCGCTGGCCATGGCGGCGGCGGCGCAGTGGCCAGGCCTGCCGATGCAGCCAGCGCACAGCCACGCCTGCGGCGGCGCGACGCGCGGCGCCGCACCTGCCGCGGGGCCGCCCAGGGCTGGCGGCGCGGCAGCGGCGGCCGATGCCGCGCAGGTGCAGCAGGCTCTGGCGGTGCTCAACGAGCACAGCCTCCTCGAGGTAGGGTTTGCTTGGGGTGTTTGGCGTGCACTGCAGCTCCTTCGTGCCTTCCCACACGCCTCCGCCTGTCCTGTCGCGACGGCCACCGCCCCACGCTGCTGCTTGCATCCAACCAGCCGCGCCCCGCTTCTCCCCACCCCCCCACGCAGGTGGGAGACGTTCCCAGCAACTCCCAAATGTTTAGCTTTGCCCTCGAGCTGGGCCTGTTCTCTGGCACGGGCCCCACGCTGTCGCCGCTGCCGGCGGCCTCCGGCACGCCGCGCGGCGCCGCGCCCGGCGCGTCGCTCGGCAGCCGCGGCGGCGGCGGCGGCGGCGGACGCGGCCTGGCGGCGGTGGAGGGGCTGCCGCCGCTGGCTCCTGCAGACCTGGCAGGTGCGCGTGCGGGTAGTGTCCTGTAGGGGGTGGGGGTGGCGGGGGTCACGGCCAACTCTCAGCATGCTTCCTGCATCACTCGCCCAGCCAGACGTGCAATTGGGTGTATCAAGCAGTCCACGTCAATCGACAGTGGCCTTCACCATGCATACGCCCTGCGTCCAAGCACACCACGTACATCCATCAGCGTCTATGAATGCCGCTGTAACTTAACCACCAACTGATGTTTTTGTTTGCAGCTGACTTGACGGACGAGGAGCTTGGGGAGCTGCTGTTGCTGGAGCAGGAGGTGCGCCTGGTTTCTGCTGCCGCCGCCGCTGGGTTCGCTGCTGCTGTCTGCTGCTGCTGTCTCTGTTGCTGCTGCCGCTGCTGCTGCTTCGGTTGCTGCTGCTGCTGCTGCTGGTGCAGGAGGTGCGCCTGGCTGCCGCTGCCGCCGCCGCCGCCGCTGCTGCTGCTGCTGCTGCTGTTGGCGCTCATTCCCACTGCTGATTGCTCACGCCACCGCTGCGCTGCCCATCCCACTCTCTCTGCGTTGCTCGCTTTGTGCTGCAGGTGCTGCTAGGCCAGCCAGGGGCGGCGAGGGACCTGGACATGATGCAGGCGGCGTGGCTGGGCAGCGGCCGCTAGGCCGCTGGCACACGCCGGTGCTGCGTCAGCCGCGGCTACGCCCACGCACGCCACCGCAGCAAAGCGCCCCTCGCGGCGCTCTTGCACCCTTGCGTGCTTGCCATGCATGCTTTCTTCTCGGCTACCCTGCCCGCCCCCCCGCCCCGCCCAAGCCCAACGCCCCCCCCCCCCCCCCCCCCCCCCCCCACACACACACACACACCACCTCACACACACCACCCCACCCCACCCCATACTCCCACACACAGCCGGCCTTCCGTCACCCCCACTCCTTTGCTGCCCGTCGCCCCCACCCACCCGCACTTGTGACCTTCTCCTCTTTCTGGGGAGGGGCCCTTCCCTCCAGGGAAGCCCTCTTTTCTGGCGTCCAAGCAACGCCGTCCTTCCCTCCGCTCTTGTGAGGGGTGCGCCCATGCCTTCGTGGACGGCTGGGCGGCGCCAACGCCCCTCTTCTCCCATGCACACCCCCGCACCGACCGTCGCACCGACCCTCAGCCCTCTCCACCGCTTCACCTGCACCCCTGCACCCCCGCCCCCGCCCCTGCGCCCTGGCAACCCTGTTCACCGCTGCCCTGGCAACCCTGTTCACCGCTTCACTTGCACCCCTGCACCCCTCCGCCCCTGCCCCTGCTCCGGCCGCCGCCGCACAGACGGCGGGAGACCGCCCCGCTGTCGTGTCGACCGCACGCCCCCACCGCCTCTTTACTTTCATTCTGTTTCCGACTCTCAATCATCGGTTTCTCGCCCCCCTTGCTCCCCTCTTGACTCTTTGAAAACGTGTCGCCCATCTGCCCACACGCTGCGGCAGCACGGACTTCTTGGCGCGCTGCGCCGACCAATGTAAGGCCTTTCGACCTTACCAACTGCAGACCCCTGGTGTTTTGTGGCGGCACCGACAGACTGTGCGCCAGCGCAGGTCGGGAGGGCGGTGGTGGTGGTTCCCAGAGTGGTGCTCTACCTGTGCACACAGTCCAGGGATGGCTCCTCTTCAGATGACAAAGCGAGGTTCCTGCGCATAGCAGCTCCACTCTTCTTCTGCAGGCTGCCCAACGGCAGGGAAGAGGCGACCGGCGACAGTCAACTTGCCTTGACCGCGCAGTCATGCTGGGTCGGGGCGATGCTGGCAGCGGCGGCGGCGGCAAGCAAAGCTCCCCTCCCGCGGCGCTTGCCCCGCCTTTTCGCATCGTGATCCCAGTTCTGCCGGCACTAGGTCAAGATGTCCCGGCTTACCTCAGTTGGTGGAGAGGCGACGCGGGTGGGAACTGGCGCGACCCAGTTCAGCACGAAAGCCACGCTCAAGCTCGCCGATGGGCTCAAGGTGCGCTGGCGATGGCTGCTGCAAATTGGAGCTGGTTGCGTGGGCGTGAGCTCACCCCAAGGGACGCTTCTGCCTTCGGCGGCAGGCAGGCTGCCTTGCCGGGCACCCAGTCCAACGAGGTACAGAGCGATCACGCGCATTGCCGGAGGGCTGTGGAAAACCATACGCTGCTGCCGCCGCCGCCACCGCCACCACCACCCGCGTCTGTTGGGCCCCACCCACCCACTCCTCTCCTGCAGGCCACCGTTGCACACAAGGTGGGCTCGCAGGCGGCGGTGCTGACGCTTACCGGCAAAAGCTGGGAGGTGGCACACGACTCAGCCAAGAAGGTGGGTGCACGCGACGGTCCCCCCCCCCCTCCCCCCCTGTCGTTGTTGCAGCTCCGCTCGCCCCTCCACCGCCGCTTGATGTTGCTCGCGGTTGGCGGGACCGCTGCACATGCACGCTCCGCTGTGCGTGCTGTCCCTTTTTTGGGAGCGGCTCAATTCCACGACCAATACTCTGTACTGTGATGCTAATGAAATGCTAATGACACATAGCCTCTCTCCGTCCTCTTGGGTGCAGGACACGCGGCTCAAGTACAAGACAAAAGTGGGGAAGAGCACGCTCGTCGTGAAGCAGCACGTCCCGGGCGGCAAGTGGGCGCTCGTACCCAACCCAGGTGCTTGCTGGTCTTCACCCAGGTGCAAGTTGTTACATTTGGGGTTGCCACAATGAGACGAAAGCAGCACGTGCCGGGCGGCAAGTCGGCGCTCGTAAACCACCCAGGTGCGACGACAGGGAGCAGGCGGCACGTCGCCGGCAGCATGGCTAGCAGCAGGCACCCGGCGCCGGCGTGCCGCAGCTTGCAGGGCAGCGGCGGCGGCAGCAGGCGCCACCCGCCACCCACCGTACCGGCCACCCACCAGTGCTGGCCACACGCAGTGCATCGCTTATTATAAGTCAACAAGTCAACAATAAACCAAAGAATGAATGAACGCTTGCCGGACCATGCGCAGTTTTCAGGTGCTGCGGCGCCGCTTGCAGTGCTGCAAACCGCCTGGACGCCCGCCCGCCCGCCTGCACGCAGTGTATGAGCTGCTGCAGCGCGGTTCGCTCCGACCCCCCACCACCTGCACACAGGTTTTTGTAAAAATTGAGAATGTGATTCAACACAACGATGTTTGAGCGGTTGTTCGGTTCCCCAAATCATGTGCAGCGTTTGAGCTGACCCGCGGCGGCCTGCTGAGCAAGGACAGCAAGCTGGTGTGCAGCTACGACTTTTTGGAGTGAGCGAGCGCTTATGTTTGTTGCGATTGCATTTTGTGGTGGCTGGGGCAAGGACAGCGAGCTGCTGTGCAGCTAAAACACTTTCAGAGAGGGCCCTGTTTGTTGCTGCGATTGCGTTTGTGGTGGCTGGGGCAAGAGCAGCACGCACGTTTTGGGGCAAGTGAAGGCTTTGCTCTGTTCTTTGGCACCCCCTGTGCCTGCCCACCGTGCCCCTGCACCCCGCCTGCCTTGCTTCCGGCTTCACGCCCGCGCGCTCCCCTTCTGCCGCAGCCGGGCGTCGCACGCGGAGCAGACGCTGTATGGCGGCGACGACAAGCAGCACAAGGCGTGGACAAAGTGGCACAGCAAGGCGGTGAGCCCCTGCCCCCCCGTGCCCCCCCCCCCCCAACCCCCCCCACACACCCACACACACACATTGTCGGCTGCGCATCGTGTGCAGGGGCCGTCTGCAGGGGCCTTCTCTGCGCTGCGTGCTCTCGTGCTGCCGCCGCTGCACTGGGCGGCAACTGCCGGGGGCCAGCCAGCGAGGCTTGGCAGGTGGGAGCACCGCGTCACGGCAGCGGGGGTACATGTATGCGGTGAGGACGTGCTGCCGGCATTCGCAGCAAGCTGGGACGTGGGCCGCTTCCCCACCACACGCTGCCGCTGCAGTAAACGCAAGCGTCTCATGTTTGCCCACCCGCCTCCTCCCGCAGGGCGCATCTGCCGGCATTCGCAGCAAGCTGGAGAGGGGGCCGCTGCTGCACTCGGCGGCGGCTGCCTACAGGTCGGCTGGCTGGGGTGTGGGGCGTCGCGGCTGGCCCTCCTGGCCAGGGGGGGCATCGGCGTGGTTGGCGGCAGGGCGGGGGAGGGCACTGCCGCGGGGCCTCTCCGTGAGACTGCCCCCAGGCGGGGTGGCAGGCTTCACCCCCTGTGTCCTTTCGAGCCGTGAAACCTGCCGCTGGCTCAGTGCTGCCCCTCCTGCTGCGTGGATGCGTCGGAGGAGGCGTCAGGGCAGCCTGCCGTCCCGCCCCGGGCCCCTTCTGCTGCCCGCTCCAGGCTCGCCTGGCCTCATTCGGCTGCCTTCCCAGACTCCCCCCCCCCCTCCCCTCCTCTGCTGCAGAGCCAAGGCCGGGTGGCACCTGACGTTGAAGAGCAAGTTCGAGGATGGAGCAACAAAGGTTGGTAGAGCAGGGGGGGGGGGTCGTGGGGGTCGGCAAACCCTTGCGAAGCGTACGCTGCCCGTGTGCCCCTTCCGCATACATGTATGCACAGCGGCACGAGCGCCGGCGAGCGGTCGGCGGGGCGAGCGAAGCGCTGGCAGCCCAGCACGCGGGGCCGCACCCATGTGAGCTTCATCCTGCACCCGCCGCCGCTGGTTGCTGCGCGTCTGCATGCGCGCGCCTGTTCACGTGTCGCTCTTAACCCTCCGTGCTTGCCGCCGTGCAGGTGAAGACCACCTACGCAGTGAAGACTGACACCCTCACGATCGCAGGCGAGGGGCAGCGGGGCGAGAGGCGCCGATGGTGGACGCTGCCCGCCGCACCTCCGCCTGCGGCTGCTCGCACCCATGCTGCGCTGCTGCGCCAGGTTGCCATGTGCCCCACACACCCCACGCTGTGCAGCCAGGCACAAGCCCAAGGTTGAGAGCGCCGGCGCGCAGCCCCAAGCCCGGCCTCCCCGGCACTGCGGACCTGTGCCAACTGCAGCCAATCGCACTAACGATGCTGTGCCGTGCCCCTCCCCATCCTTCTGCAGCCAAGCACAAGCCCAAGATAGAGGGCGACGGCGCGCAGCCGACGCTCACGCTCGCCATGGTGGTGCCCGTCACGGAGCGGACAGACCCCCGGGTGGGTGCTTGTGTTGCTGTTGCAGCTGCAGTTGGTTGCTTGTTGGTTGTTGGTTTGTTTGTTGCTTATTGGTTTGTACCGTTTGTACCGTTTGTGTAAGGAGCGGACAGGCCCTCGGGTGGGCGAATGCGCACGCCAGGTGGCGCACGGCACGGGTTGTATGTTAGGGTTTTTATGGTTGTGTGCATGTAGGGTACTATCCAGGGCCCCGTGGGGGTGGCCGCCAGCGGCGTCAGTGCCGGCGGCACAAACAAAGTGGCAGCATCGGCGCGGGCGGCGCAAGAGGAGCGGCGCCGGCGTTGGCGGCGGGGGGGGGCAGCGGGGAGGCTGCGGGCTGGGGTTCTGCCCGCCAGCTGGCGTGCTGCCCACCGGCGCCCCGCCTGCGACAGCCCGAGCAACGTCCGCTCTGCAGCAGAATTTCCTCTGCCTACGTGCCGCCTGCTGAGCTCACAAATGTGGCCCGGCAGCCGCGGCCCGCGTGCTGGCTCAGCGTGCAGGCATTGTGCGCACGCAGCAGCACAGCACTGTTCCTGCTGCTCTTGCCCCCCGCTGCTACGCAGGTGACGCTGGGCCTCAAATGGGACTTGTGAAGGGCCCCCCCACCGCACCAGCAGCGCAGCAGCAGCAGCGGCAGCGCAGCGGCTCACGCTGGCAGCGGCGCGCTCGTAGGCGGGCACGCACCGTCTTGCGGCGCCGCGGGCACGCAGGAGCGAGTGGCTCCGGTACGGCCGCCGCCTGCCTCTCGCCCCCTTGCGCATCCTCCTGGCGGGCCGTTGCCTGGCACGAGCCTTTATTTTTGTATTGAGAGTTGGATGTCCCTGCCGTTTTCCCCTCCCCCGTGTTGTTTCAACCCCACTACGGTAACAGAACACTTGCAGGACTCGCCGCCCGCGCCGCCGCCGCCGCGGCACCCGCGCGGTTTCCCACTCCTCCGCCCACACTGCTCTGCCTTGGCTGCCGCTCTCCCACACCGCCGTGGAGCACATCTGTAAGCAGCACGACTCAGCAAGTGGACGTCTGGGGCAGCAGGCACGCCTGCAAGTCGCGCACCCTGCAAGCGCGCGGCCCGCCGACGGCGCCGGGGCGGGCGGGGCGCTGTGGCACGCCGCCTGCGTCGCCGGCGCCCTCCCTTCATGCTGGACAGGCTGCTGATGTCGCTAGCCTCTCTTGAAGCGTGTCGTGCGGGTGTTCCCAAGATTTGCATGAGAGCTCGAGGAGCACCCACTTCGACTCGGTCTGTCGCTGCTGATTGTTGTCAAGTCTCCTGCTCCCCCTCCCCCTCCCCACCCCCCTTCCCACACCCCCTCCAACCTCCCCGAGGCAAGCAGCTGCGTCATGGCGCCTGTTCACTATGCGGACCTCGTTGCTGAGGCAGTCGCCGCCCTCAAGGAGCGCAGCGGCAGCAGTCTCAAGGCCATTCAGAAGTATATTGGTGAGCTTGCGCCGCGGGGAGCGACAACTCTGATCGTGCGCGGGGCGTCTCCTCTTCTGGCCGCGTGCGAGGGGCCGCCGCGCCTCGCTGCCGCGCCGCACACCACCAGGAGAGCACAGAGGAAAGGGTGGTAGGGCGCCCAAGACTCTTCAGCTGGCGGCCTGCCCCTTGTGCCGCCCCGGCGCTGGCGACGGCCGGGGTTGGCGGGGGTTCACGTTCAAGGGACCTCTCCTTAGCCCTCCGCTGCCCCACCCTGCAGGCGACAAGCATGGCAAGGAGCTGAAAAGCGGCGTGATATCCTGGGAGCAGCAGGTGCGTGCACGCAGCACCAGCAGGAGGAGAACGCACGAACGGGTCGCGACGGTCAACAGTCGACTGCCGTCGCCGCCCCCGCCGCGGCGTCGCCCGGCACCCATCTCCCGCCCGCCCGGTGCGCCTGCCGACCCTCCCAACCGCAGGTGAAGGCCGCCGTCAAGCGCATGGAGGCCAAGGGCGAGCTGGTTCGCGTTAAAGCCTCTTTCCGCCTTGTGAGCGGGCGGTCGAGTTGTTCTGCGTCAGCGTGCCGTCGCCGGGGACTAGTGGCGGCACTGGCGGGCGCGCGCGCTCGGGCCGCCTGCTGCCCCGCCGACCCTGCCGCCCTGCCGGCCGCCCGGCAACCTGGGCCTGGCAGTCTGGAGGGCGGCGGCACGTGTGCAGCGCCAGCGGGAGAGGAGCGGTGGCCGGCGAGCAAGGGCGCACCGACCTCGGCGTAGACGCGCACCGCCGACGCCGCCGGCCCGCCGTGCGCTGTGTTGTGGCAGCGCTGCCTGGCACCCGGAGCTTTGCCTCTTCCTTCCAAACGCTTCGTGGCCTCTCTGGCAGCGCTTTGCAGCAGCGCGGAGCGGCCCGGCAGCGGCCCTGTGCGGCCGGAAGGCCCGGGCAGTCGCAGGCGGCGGCACGGCACGCCCCCCGCTGCCCGCCGCCCCTGGCACGTGCCAACCTTTTCTGTTCCCCCTCCCTGCCTTGCTTCCCTCCAGGGCGAGGCATTGAAAAAGAAGAAGCCTGCTGCCAAGGTGGGTGCTGTGCGCTGGTCTGGGAGGAGGAGGCAGTTGTGCTTTGAGGGGCGACGCGAGTGTGGCTGGCGGCGCGCCGCCGGCGGCGGTCCCGCTCCGGCGCAGGATTGGGTTTGATGTCCTGCCCTCCCTTCGCGCATTCTCATTCTCTCACTCCTCCCCTCTCTCCCTGATTTGCGTTTTCTTTGCTTAGAAGCCCAAGGTGGTGAAGCCCAAGGCAGAGAAGGTGAGCTGTGCAGCGGGGGAGGAAGGGAGGGACTTTCCAGAGCGCCCCCCCCCTCCACACCGCCGTCTTCCCGGCCATGGCAAGGTCGTCCCGTCAAGCGTGCCCGCTCCCCCATCTTTGCTGTCCTGCCTCCCCATGTTTTCCCCCTCGACGCCGTAGTGCGGGGGCCACCCCCCCAACCCCCCTGCGCACGCTCATCCCGGCCCCTGCATCGACTCAGCCCGTCCGCCGCTCACGCTCCCGTCCACCCTTCCCTTGCTGTGATGTGTTGCTTGATTCAGAAGCCCAAGGCAGATGGAGAGAAGAAGGTGAAGAAGGCGGCGGCGCCCAAGAAGGCGGCAGCGCCCAAGAAGAAGACCCCTGCCAAGCCCAAGGCGAGTGCCGTGAGGTGTTGCGCGCACGAGGGAGACGCAGCCTTGGGCAGCGCAGCTGTCAATCTCGCGTGGAGGCGCAGCGGCTGTCTAGGTCCGTGGGCTGTGCACCGCTGACGCTCCTTGCTTGCTCTGCGTCCCTCCCCTCTCTGCTGCAGAAGGCTACAGCAGCGAAGAAGACCACCGCCACCAAGGTGATTCTCAGACGGAAAGGGGGGGATGGGAGGGGCACGCGCAGAAGAGGTCGGCCGGGTAGCCTGGCAGCGGCGCGCGTCCCGCCCCCTGCCCACCTGCCCTGTGTCCCTCCCCTCCCTTGGCGCAGAAGGCTGCGCCCAAGCCTGAGTCAGCGACGAAGAAGGTGGGTTCCGCTTGAGAAGTGTGGTGGGGAAAGGGCGCTTCCTGGAGACACGGGGCAAGCTGGGGCTGCCTGCGCTTCCTTCCCGTCGTGCTGGGCAGCCAGCTCACCCGCCCCTTGCCACCCTGCCGCAGCCCGCTGCCACCAAGAAGGCCGCTAAGCCTGCTGCCAAGAAGCCCGCGGCCAAGAAGGCTGCCAAGCCCGCGGCCAAGGCAAGGGGGCGGGAGAAGGGGGAGAAGGGGCGGTGGTATGCGGCCTGGACAGATCCCCGGCGGCACTCTTTGTTGAGTGATTTGTCGTTTGATCCCTCCTTTCCTCTCCTTCTCCCCCCCTCCCCCCCTCCCCCCCCCCCCTTCCGCCTGCAGAAGTGAGCGCTCCCCCCCCTTGGGGCTCACCCTGCTGTGACGTACCACAGGACTGACGGCACACGCGGGGGGCGCCCGCGCTGCGCAGCGTGGCGCGCCGCCGCGCCCCTGCACGCACGCACGCACCTGTGCCCGCCTCGGCAGCTGACCCCTCCTCCGAATTGAGGCATGCCCACACCAACTTGGCCTGGCGCGCCTGCACACCATCTGCCACAGTGTACCCTGTACCCCCCCCCCCCCCCCCCAAACCCCACCACACACACACACACCTGTGTATGGTGCACTACGCACCCACCCACCCACCCACCCGCTGACCCCCCTATTCGGCTCCCACGCTCCTTGCCCCCTCCCCCTCGTCCGCGCTCCCCTGTTTTCTCCTCTCCCCCTTCTTCTCCCTGGGACCCTGGGCTCTTACTGTGACGCAACGGACATGCTCTTCTCAAGCCTCAGCACAAGAGGGAGCAGGCGGAGAGGCGGGGGGGGACGCGCAGGGGAGGGGGCACGCTGCACAAGGAGCCTGCCCGTTGGGTTGGGGTCGTGGCCGCTCCTGCACCGCCCGTCGCAGGCCAGGAGAAGCCGCGACGCCTGCAGGGCCAGCGCCGCCATCGTGCTGCATTTGCCTGGAGGCCTCGAGCAGCTCGACAATGGTGCTGCCAGCTTACACCGCGCGCGGTCGAACAGCCCCGTAAGGGTGTGCGCCATGGTGTGAGCGCCCGTTGTGTGCCACGCCACAGAGGAAGAGGTGACCCCGCCCCTGTATCCTGCCAACCTTACTTACCTGCCTGTGGTCAATCCCCCACGCATGTGAAAGCATGCGATGATGAGCATCAAAGCCTGGCTGCTGCACTGCGCACATACTGCTCTGCCCCACGCCGCATGCGGCCAAGATTGCCCACTGCCCCCGCCGGCCTGTCTGCAATCTCCCCGTTTCTGCTTCGTCAGACGCGTGCATCAACAGACCCCTTGCTTTCGCTCCTCAGGTCCTGGGGCCACGGCGTGGCCACACCCGCGGCCTGGCCACACTCGGCGCTCCCTCCATGTTCTGCTATTAGAGTGCTGTAGAGCACGAATTGCAGGCGCGTGCAGGCAGGTCGGCACTTTGCTGGGCTGGGGCTTGCGAGGCATCGCCGCTCCGCGATGCGCCCACCCAGGGCAGTTGCCCTGTCCCGCTTGCCCTTGCACGGGGCACCAACGACTGGAACGCGAATGCGGCGCGCGCTTGCAGCTCTGCGCCGGTTCACACGTATTTTTCGCTGATGCCCGCACGTTCCCCTCCTTCCTGTAGGCCTAGGGCCGGCGGGCAGCCTTCCGGCACGACATCAGCGCCAGATTGCCCGCTCCGGCCGCTGCAGCCGGACCAAAGGTGACCGATTCTGGGTGACGGCGCTGCGGCGCCGCCAGTGGCTGCCACAGCTACCACCCGCTTCTCCTGCGACACCTCCATGTTGCTGAGTCAGCTGATCGAGGAGTGCGGGGAGAGCCAACAGCCGGCACCGCGGGCCACAGGGCCGCGTGATGCGGCGCGGCGTGGCGCCGCACCCGCGCCGTCGTCGGCCCACTCCCGCAGCCCCTCCCTGCCAGCATCACATGTGCAGGCAGAGGCGCGCCGCCAGCTGCTGCACGGGGAAGCCTCTCTCAGAGAGCAGCGCGAAGCGCAGCAGCGCTGGGCGGCAGAGGCGCAGCGCCTGCTGGCGCAGCGCTAGCAGCGTGCGCAGCGGGAGGCGGCCTTCCTGGAGCGCCGTCAGCGGCGGCAGGAGGAAGAGGCGCTCGCAGCAGCGGTGGTGGCACGGCAGCTGCAGCAGCAGCACGCCAAATGGGTACGAAACCTGCTGCTGCAGCAGCAGCAGCAGCTTTGTGCAGCGGCAGCACGGCAGCAGCAGCAGCGAGCGGCGGCAGCAGCGCAGGAGGCGCTTCACCAGCGCGAGCAAGCGGACACGCGGCAGCGCCTGTCGCTCAACTGAAGCAGCTGCTGCGTCAGAGCCAGCAGCGCCGGCAGCAGGAGCAACGCCAGCAGCGGGAGCAGCAGCAGCAATTGCATGCACTGCGCACCCCTGCGCGTGCCGCCCGCCCGCGCTCGGCGCCCGCGCCCTGGCCGCACGCCCCCGCTGCCGTGACTCCCGCCGACCAGTGCTCCGACCTGCTGAGCCTCGCTGGCACGACTTTCACTTCATTCGAGGTGAGCAACCGGCGGCGGCACTGCAGATGCCGTGCCGTGCCCGTCTGCTGCCCCCAGCCACCCCGGCTGCACTCTTACGGCTTACGACTGGTCCTGCCCTGCATGCCCTGCCGCTCCATCCTTCCCTGCCGCAGGGTGCCTCTGCGTGGCAGCTGCCGCCTAGCTTCTCCAACGAATCGCCGGCCAACCAGACGCCCCCGCCGGCGCCGCCGCACCCAGCGTGTGCCGCGCCGCACTCGCCCACGCCGTCGCTGCTGCCGCCGGCCTCGCCGCCGGCCCCTCTGCTGCCATTGGTCTCACCGCTGGCGCTGCCGGTGGGAGAGCCGGACGGTCTGACGGAAGCAGAACTGGACGAGCTGCTGTTCTGCGGCCCGGAGCTGGGGCTGCCTGCCCTCGGCCCACCGCCCGCCAGCGCGGCGGCGCGGCCGTGCAGCGCCGGCCGGGCAGCGCCCCAGGCCGCGGCAGCGCCCCAGGCGCCGTGGCCGTGCGGCGCGCCGCAGCTAGACGGCGGCAGCGACGCCTCCAGCGGCAGCGCCCTCCTCTCGGCCTCCTCATTCGCCAGCGGTGCGTCGTGCGGCGCGCCGCCGCTGCACGCGCACGCGCCGCAGCGGGAGCCGCCCGCGGCGGCGCCGACGCCCCGCGAGCCGGTGTGGTGGCGCTGAGCGCCCGCGCAACAGTCGGACAGCACTCGCCACCAAACCCATCGTAGCCTAAGCTCGAGGCGGCGCACGCATCCTTGTGTCCCCTCCCAGCACATGCCCCTGGAATGTACCCCTGAGCATGGTCCCCCCCCCCCCCCCCTCCCACACGCACGCACACAAAACGCACGCCCGTCCCCCCCCCCCCCCCCCACATACATGCATACACCACCACCACCACACCACACCCATACCCCTCCTCTGAGCTGCTTACTCCCTCCGCACCGCGCGCGCGCCCCCCCCCCCCCCCCCCCTTCTGGGAACTCGGAAGTACTCCACTGCGAAGCGTTCCCTAGGATCCCTCCGCACTCGCATTCATCCTCAGTACACAATGCCCCGGCGCGCCCTGCGCCGCCTTCTGCCACCTCCGGCCGCCCAACCCCGCCCCACCTCTCCCCACCACCCTGCCCCTCCATCGCTTTCCCATCTTATTTTTCAAAAAATCGCACATGGCGCTTCCTGGAGCGACTCGCCCTCACCCATCCCCACCACTCCCTTAATTTCCAAGCGTCAACACACACCACCGAGCAACCGAGAGCGTCTTCCACCTAAAACAAACTACAGGCTGCCCCCATTGCTCGCCGCCCGCCCCCCTCGTTTGCAATAATACCGCCGCCGCCTTCAGAGGCGGCGGCGGCGGCGGCGGGCACGCACGCGTCCCGGAGTCACGTACACCCTCTGCCCTCGTACCCCCACTGGCCAGTTCTAACTCCCAGCTCTACCTTTCGATATGCCACAGTTGTGGCTGTATGGATCTGTAAGCCAACCGGCCGTTTTTGAGGAGCACGCGTTGACCAGGGTGCTGTGAACGGACACATGTCGGCGCCGCGGTTTGCGGCGCCGACATGCGGCGGCGGCGGCGGCGGCGGATGCCGGCGCCGCGGTTTGCCAGCTGCGGCGGCCGTTGAAGTATCGAGCAGGGCGTGGTAGACGGATCTCGGCACATGCATGAATTTGACAGCTGGGGGGCTCTGTACCGGAGCAGACCCACGCAACACACCTGCATGACGTCCCATGCCGCCCTGTCACAGGCTTGCCTGCCGGCCACTCTTGCATGGTTCTCCCTCCCTGTCCCTCGTCAATCCGGTCCTCGCAATCACATCTGAGCCCCCGCGGCCTCGCCCAAACCCCTGCAGCCGGTGCGGCAACAAGCGCGCAACAGGCTGCCCAAACCAGCTGTTGCTCTGCACAAGCACTCGGTTCGCTCGCTTACTTGAAGGTGAGGTCCTGCTGCGAGCTAAGAGCGCGCCAGATGGTGCGCCGGGAAAGGGACCACGCGCGCGCAGCAGCAGAACGGCTTGCAGCTAGGCTCCACAGCGCCCATTGTGCTCCCAGAGTGCCTAGAGCCGCCGGCACGGCGCAAACGCGCAACTGGCCGCGGCCGCAGGCGCCCCATTTGTACAAGTGTGTGTTACAGCAGTCCCGGCGGGCACCCGGGACAACCAACCTGCAGCACTCTCTGTCGGGCCTCATCCTGACCCTACAAATTTATTTTCAGGATTGTGCATCAAGGAGACCCCTGGCTGTACGATAACCCTGCACAACGCGCCAGCAAGCCCACAGGTGCGGGCGCCGGACGGCCGCGTGGGCGACGGGCTCCGCAGCGGCACAGGGCAGCCAGCGCGGGGCGCGGCAGCTAGCTGCTGCAACGTAGGGGGCGCCCCTGCCCGGATCCTCCCTGCAGGATGCTCTAGTACATGTCGCAGTGAAGTGCGCAAGGAAGTTTTCTCACATTGGCGAAGGCGCGCACCCTTTGGCGGCTGTGGATCCTTGCGTACAAAACTTGCCCCACCGCTGCCCCCCGCCAACTTGGCGTGCCGCAGGCGCTGGCCTGCACCCACCACAGCCATGTGGCATGACGCTTTGGGCGAGCAAGTGCTGTCGCTGCAGCACCAGCACTCTGCCGTGCGGCGTGCGAGCAGCTTGCCGGCGCACGCGCCTGCCCAGCCGCTTCCGGCGCCGTCCCCGCCGCCAGCGGTGCAGGGCTGCCTAGAGCAGCAGCTGCTGCGGCAGCGGCAGCAGCTGGGCCAGCAGCGGGAAGCGCAGCAGCGCTGGGCCGCCGAGGCGCAGCGCTTGCTGCAGCGCGGCACGCAGCGCAGCAGCAGCCCGCAGGAGCGCAGCATGCACCTCGGCACGGCGGCCAAGGCGTCTCCGCCAACGGAGGGGACAGCGGCGGCCACGGCGGCGCTGCACCGCCTGCAGGCGGAGCAACAGCAGTGGCGGGCGGCGCAGGCGTGGCGCCGGCAGCACCACCGAGACGCACGGCTGCTGCAGCACGAGGCTGCAGCGGCGGCGACACCAGTCGCAGCAGCAGCAGCGGGGGGCGGCGCAGGGGGACGAGGCGGGGAAGCTGGCCAAACTGCGACAGCTGTCGCGTCATCTGAACCAGCTGGAGCGCCAGCTGGAGCAGGCGGTGCAGCTGGCGGCGCGCAAGATGGCGCAGCACCAGGCGCAGCAGCAGCAGCTCCGCGCGTCGGCGGCGCAGCCGTCGGCGCAGCGGCAGCGCAGCGCTCCTCTCGCGGCGCCCCCGCCGTCCCAGCCACTCACAGCGGCGTCCTGCCGGGGCGGCGCCGCCACCGAGCCACAGCCGCGGGCCGGCAACCCATCCCACCACTCGCCGCACCGCTCGCCAGAGCAGCTGCAGCAGCAGCAGCAGGCGCAGCCGATGAGAGGGCCTCCCCGCAGCGGCGCTTCGCTCGGGGAGCACACACCCAGGGGCCTGGCTGAGGTCGTGTCGGATCTGGCGGTGAGTGGCTGGGAGCGGGGGTGGGGAGGCAGGGGTGCAGCCCGACGTGCGACGGCGGCCGCGCGCGGAGGCCGGCGCCTGCGTACGGCAGCAGCAGCAGCAGCACGGCGCCGAGCCCGTTGGCTGGGGCACCGGGTTGCTGCGGGGGCGGCGCAACCGGTGGCATGGGCGCCAGTCGAAAAAACATGTTTTTATTCCGTTGCCTGCTGGGCGTCCACGCTGCACACCCCAGCGTGCACGGCGGCTGCCCGCCAACCGCATGGCCCCCATCAACCGACCGACCGCCTCCTCCCCCCTCCCTCCCCCCTCTCCTCCCTGCGACTCAGGCGCTGTGCTCCTCGGCCGCCGACCGCCTGCCAGCCGGGTTTGGGCAGCCAAGCCCAGCCAGCGACGGCTTCAGCGAGAGCACCCGCGTCGCGCTGCCGCTGGCGGGCAGGACCTGCGACACCGGCTCTGGCACGCCGGCGCCCACTCGCCTGCTCGGCGTCGACGCCGTCGACGCCGCCGCCGCGCCGCAGCTGCGGCAGCATCAGCGGCAGCGCTTCCCCGCGCCCCCGCTGCCGCACTCGCCCGTGGCCTCGCTGCTGCCCTCGCCTGGGGCTTCGCTGCTGCCCTCCCCTGGAAGCAGCTTTGAAGCGCCTCAGCTGGAAGCCCTCCTGCCAGTGGAGGTACCAACGCTGCCCGGCCCGTGTCGCTCGCCAGCGGCGGCGCTGCCAGCGACGGCGCTGCCAGCGACGGCGCTGCCAGACCTGGAGGCGGCGCTGCCAGAGGAGGCGTGCTGCCTGCCGCGGCTCGACGCGCTGTGCCTGCCCGCCGCGGCCTGCCTGCCCGACGCGGCCGCCGGCGACGACGACTTCCTCCGCTGGCTGCTGGACTGAAGCAAGCAGGCTTGTTGAAAAGCCGGCCGCGTTAGTAACCCATTCGACGATTTCCTGCGCTGGCTGCTGGGCCGAACGCCTGTTCACATCCCAGAGAACGCGCCGAGCGGCCAAGCCCCTATTGTTCACCCCTTTCTGTGAAGGCCCCTGCCGCCGACCCCTCTCTCCCATTCTTTTTTCAATAAGTTCCGCCTGACTGCCGGCACCCCCAACCTGTGCCAGATCCGAAATTCACTGCGGGGGGGGGGGGGGCGCACGCAGCGCCGCTGCCGGCCGCCGCGCCCGCCTCCCGCGCTCCCCTTTCCAGCCGTCCCCAGCACTGCCACCCGCGCATGCCCCTACTGACCTCGCGCCACGCCCCTCTTCACTACTGCATTGACTTGCCGCAACCATAAAGGTTGATTCTCACAGGCGCCACGCGACATGGGCAGCCAGCAAGGCAGCCACTCACGCCCACACGCCTCCACCATGTCCTCCCACCTTGTCCCGCCCCGCTTCCCCCTTGCGATGCCCCTGGCTTTCCCGGCCCTCCCGGCCCTCCCGCCCACCGACCCTTCCGGCGCGCCTCACCCCACACCCTCGAGATACCTTCAGACCCTTCACCGGGGCTCGACACCAGCCCTCCTGTCAAGCTCGCTCGCTCGCACCGCCGCACCGGCGACGCACCGCCCGGCGACGCACCGCCCGCCGCACACCACAGTGGGGGTGGGAGGCCAGGCTGGGACGGGTGTGTCGACTGGTCCGCCCTCCTGGCTCCCTTCTGGTCCGTTCACCGCAGTGCGGCTCCCTGCCACCGAACGCACGTGGGTGACGGGTGAGTGTGCAGGTCATGTGCAGGGGCGTGCGAAGCAAGGGAGAGCGCGGATAGAGGGCTGTCGTTGGCCGGGGGGGGGGGGGGGACGACTAGCAATGCAGCTCGCTCTAGGATGTACATGCAACGAAAGCAAAGGTTGCAGGCGTGGCAGAGGCGAGCAGGGAGGCCGGCAGCCGCGGCGCTGTTCCAGAGCGGATCGAGATTCTGACCGTGCCCGCTGCCGCGCGGCAAGCTGCACACCGCAGTGGCCGGGGTGGGTCGAGCCAAGGGCAGGCTCCACCTGGCGTGGTCAGGCACAGCACAGCGCAGCGCGGGGCTCGGCAGCGACCTCAACACGGCGTGCCGCTGCCGCGCTCGCGCTGCTGCGCCGAGCGCGCCGTGCCGGCACGCTGTGCCTGCTGTGGTCGCGACGTGCCGTCACACAAAGTACAGCGCCGGGCTGGCCACATCCCGAATCGCCTCCCACTGCTCAGAGGTCAGCTGCTCCTTCACCTGCAGCAGGCGGCGCAGACCAACAGGAGGGGGAGCGACGACGTGAGTGACAGCATTGTGTGTGAGTGAGGGAGGTGGCAGGAGGGTACACTGTGTGAAGGCAGGCAGCAGCCCCCACGGCTCCGACGGCGGCTGCTCCTTCACCTGGACAGGGGGGCTGCCTCATGCAAAGCAAACCCCAGCGCTGCCCCCCCCCGGCTGAGCAATGGACAGCGAGCCACAGCGTGCGAGCCTGCGAAAAAAAACCAAATTGACACCCACCTCTCGACGGGCCAGCCTCCTCGTGGGTGCCCCCCCCCCCCCCGCCCCCCCCCCCCCCCCCCCCACCCACCCACCCACAAGCAACACAAGCAACACAATGCAACGGAAGTGCTGCTGCGCCTGGACGCTGCCCTGCAAAGCTAGCTGCGCGACGCAGCACCCTTGCAAGCGCAGAACCCTGGCCAGCACCTACCCACCCACCTCGGAGAGGCCCGCCTCCTCGTGGGTGCGCCGGAACTCTGCCAGCGTCTTGGTGACGCTGGCCCTGCACCAAGGTGAACAGGGCAGGGCAGGCAGGCACGCAAGGGAGGGTGAACACGGGAGCAAGGGTTTGGAACGCCACGGAATGCCACTCTGCCAGCGTCCCCGCTCCCGTGCATGCTCCCACCGCATGGTCTCTGTTGCACCTGAGTGGTGGCGGCTCGGGTGCTGCACGCTGGAGCCGCCCCGCTGCAAGCGCTTGTACCTCCTCCCCCGCCCGCCTGCCTACACGCCCGCCTGCACGCTGCCATCGCAGGCCCCCTTTCGCACCTGAGCGGCGGCGGCTCTGGCGCCAGTCGCACCAGCGCCATGAGCACGTCCGGTAGCCAGGCTGCACGGGGTGGGGGGGAGGGAACGGGTTGGGGGCGGTGGGGGGGGTGGGGGTAGGGGACCCCAGAAACATAGGGGCAAGGAGCGGATGCAGAGCCAGCGGCCAAGCTCTGCCCATGCCGTGCCTGCTGTCGCTGCTGCTGCGCCTGCTGTGCTGACCTGGCACGTCGTAGGGCGACGACAGCACGAACGCTTTGAGCCCCAGGACAACAGCGTGGCGCTGCGGCAGCGTGGACTCTGGTGTAGGTGACAAGGGGGGAAAGCGCGGCGGCGGCGTTAAGAAGGGAGGCTCGAGTGCTTGCAAGGCCCGGCGTCGCAGCGTGGCGTCGCAGCGCGGCGTGACGCTGCGCCAGGGCTCTGCCAGAGGGAGGAGGAAGCCGGCAGGGGCCGCAATGACGGCAGAAAAAGCACGAGGGCCTGCCCTTCAGTATGCTGCAACCCAGTCCCACGAAACCTCTGCTGGCTTCCCGTGGACTCTAAAATGCAACTGATTGATTGATTGGTTTGATTGATTGGTTGATTGGTTGGGCGAAAGCGCAAGTTGCCCGGGTGCGCCTCGACACCAGGCGGCTCCCCGGGTGACTTCAATGCAGCTGGTCGACCGGCGCATCGATTTCTTTATCGACTGATCGTCGATTGGTGATTAACTGTCGATTGGCCGATCTATCAAGATGAGCTAGGGGGGGGGGGGGGGGGGGGGGGCCTAACCAGGGCGTCCCACCTGGGGTGGCCGCCGCCGCGGCCGCCGCTGCGCCGGTGCGGCGCCGCTTGGTTGTTGGGAAGAGCTCTCGGGAGCGCTGCACGAGGGAAGGGATGCGGGTTGGTGGGTAGGGAGGGCAGTGGGTTTGTTTGTGGGCAGGCGGGAAGGGTGTGGAGGGTGTGGCGGCGTGCACGGGGCTCGTCTGCGGGCAGCACAGACCGCCGGGCGGCCGCGCCAAGGCAGCGCCGGGCAGGGCGGCGCCAGAGGCAGCGGCAGTCGGCGGCAGGCCGCCCCTGCCGGCGCCCGGCGCTGGCGGGCGGGTGGGCTGGCGGCGCTTGGCTGGCGGGCGGCGCCGAGGCCGAGCGCGGCTTGCAAGCTATTACGCCCCCTGCCCAGAAGACCCTCTGCTGCCCTCCCGAGGACTCGACATGTGCATGCACATGCAAAGTGATGCTGTGGTCGTGCCTGAATGAAGGAGGCGCGCAGCGCGGCTCCTTCCTCTGCAGGCAGCCCCTTGACGAGGCCTGAGGGGGGAGGGAGGAGCACGCGGCGCACGTCAGTCTGCGGTGTTCCTCCACTGGGGTTGCACGCACGCGCAACGGACGCCAACCGAGACGTTGCAACGCACGGCACCGGACTTCACACATGCAGCATCAGCAGCCGCGGCAGCAGCAGCAGCAGCAGCGGCAGCGGCGGCAAGCGTGCACCCACCTGACAGCGTGGTCGCCGCCATCTCCCGGACCTCCAGCTTGCTGTCCTCCAGCATGCCGCAGACCAGCGCCTGCACGCGCGCCGCCCCCTCCCGGCCCAGCAGGAACGAGTGCCTGCCGGCAGACGGCAGGGGGTGAGGCAGCGGGTTGAGGCAGGGGCGCGCCGGCGCCTGCACGCGCGACGCCCCCCTCAGAGCCCAGCGCACGCTGTGCCAGCAGGCAGGGCAGCAGCACCCACCTGAACCAAAAGTACTGGGCAAACAGCAGCGCCGAGGCGCGCTCCGGCCACAGCTCGGCGGTGGAGGCCTGCAAGCTCCAGGGCGGGCCGGCGAGTGGAGACAAGTGATACATATATATATACATATATATATATATATGTATGTATATATATATATTCACACGGTCAATTCGAAGAAGGGGAGGGGAAGGCAGCTTCAACCAGCGGGGTGCTGTGCTGCGCACAAAGCAGCAGGCGTGGGTGGACCCCCACTCACTTGCTCCACCCACTGCAACGTCAGTTGCTCGCCGGCCCAACCACAGTGCAACAGGCGGTGCAACAGCGACTACCGCCAACAAAACCGAGAGAGGCGCCCACACTCACGTGTTCCAGCGTCGCCAGCACCGGTGCGACCAGGGGCGCTGGCAGCGGCAGGTACTTGAGGCACACCAGCGCCTTGCGCGCCTCCATCGCCACAAACTGCAGCTCCGAGGGAATCACTTCCTGCAGCAGGGGGGGGGGGGGGGGGGGGGGCCTGGCTCAATCAATCAATCAATGGATCAGCGCCTCCACCGCCACAAACTGCAGCTCCCGAGGGGCTCGCTTCCTGCAGGGCAAGGGGCGCAACTGGTGATGAAAGAACGGATCAATGACGCATCAACCGTCAAGGTAGCGAACGGGAAAGCAAGGGGACACGCAGACACGCAAATCGTGATCAGGCACGGCACGCCCGCACGTGCAGCAGGCTGCGCGGCAGGCCGCGCAGCAAGCGAACGGAACCAAGCACACAAGCAGGCGGGTGCAGCAGGGCGCCAGCTTGCCTGCAGGCGCAGCAGGCTGCGCAGCATGCGGACGAGCCAGGGCGCCAGCCCCGGGCCCTCGCCGCCCGTCAGCGCCTGCACCATCATTTGAACGATGAAGCTGACTTGGGCGACAGCTGCGGGGGGGCCGAGGGCGGGGAGGGGGAGAGGTGCGTCATGGGAGCGGGAGGGGGCGGAGCAGCGCACAAGGGCGGGCAGGAGGCGCGGGCTGGGTGGCAGAGCCGAGGCATGGCGCTGCACAAGGTGCACAAGGTGGGGGCGACGTCGAGGACCCACCCACCTTCTTGGTACTCGGGGCTGCCCTTGACCGCGGCCGCGCCGACCGCGGGCGCGCCGCCTGCCGCCACACCCGCCTCGGCGTCGCCCGGCCCGCCCAGCAGCACGCCTGCGAGAGCACGGGTGGGCGGCGACAGGTGTCTTTTGAATCACATCACCCCAACGTGAAGTCCTCGTAACGGCGCCATTACACCTGGCAAACCCTAATTGGGGTTCTCCTGGGCAGGGGGAGGGCCCTCGGCGGTGGTGGTTGCATCAGCCCGAGCTGCGAGGGACCACTTCTGGGTGGGGGGCCGTGGTACTTCCCCCCCCCCCCCCTGGCAGCTGCCCTGAAGCTGCCACTCCCCTGCTCACCTTCGTCGTCACTCCCGCTCATCAACACTGAGCCGCCCTCCTCCCCCTCCTCCTCCTCCTCCTCCTCCTCCATACCAACGGGCGCTGCCAGCGCAGCCGCAGGCAGATGCGTGCCGCCGCCGGCCGCCGCCGCCGCCGCGGCGGCCACCTCGCCCACCGCCGCCGCCAAGGCGGCTGTGTCGAGCGGTCTGCCGGGGCCCATGACCGCAGGGGGGCGCGGCAGCGGGGGCGTGGCGGCGCCGCTGCCGCCGCCGGGGGCGGCGCCCAGGCCGCCACCCTCGCCGGCGCGAAGGGCGGCAAACATGCGGTCGACGCTGCGGTCGAACTGCGGTGAGAACAGGTGGAGCCGGGGGGGAGGTGGGGGTGCAATAGCGATTCATTGATTGGTTACCTTTCCGCCTTGTCATGGTCGGTCACTCAGCGCGTCACCGTCAGCCCTAGCCTGAATGCATGTTGTAGCGCCAGAGGCAGGCACTCCTCCACGGCCCATCCGGGCCACGCCCACCTGCGCCACCAACCCGTCCAGGTAGGCCACGGCGGCGAGCCGCAGCGCCGCCTGCCCCGTGGGCACCACCACCAGCGCCCCCTCCTCCCCGCCCTCGGCCGGCAACGCCTCCAGCGACCCGCCGCTGGAGCTGGCGCGGCCCGGGGCCTCCACCACCACCATCTCCGCGTCGCTGCCGTCGCCGTTGCCGTTGCCGCCGCATCCATTGCCGCCGCCGGCACCGCCGTCACCGACAGCGCCGTCGAGGGAGCCGCCGCCGGCGGTGCCAGCCTCCCCCTCTGGCGTCCCAGCCTCCAGGATGGAGCAGGGCACAAAGGCGGCCAGCTGGGCCGCCGCCAGCCGCACGTTCTCCCCGGGCAGCCGCTTCAGCGAGGGGAGCTCTTGCAGCAGGCGTGCCTGGGGTGGGGCAGGCAGGCACGAGGCGGGGGCCTTTGGCGCGCGCGCCTCTAGAAGCTGGTGGCTGTGTTCACAAGCGAGTGCCGCTTCCTTGGTGCCGCAGGCAGCATGCAAGCAACGCCACCACATGCCGCGTGCGGCCCCACCTGCAGTACAACACCTGCTGTGTACAGACATTGTGTACAAGACACCCCACCTGCAGGCGGCGCAGCAGCGGCGGCGGGTGCAGCGTGCCGGTCGCCGTCGCCACCTCAGCGCCCAGCAGCAGCAGCGCGGACAGACGCTTGTAAACCTGGAAAGAGGGCGCGCCTGCGGGGGAGGGGTTGGGAGGGGGAGGTTGGGAGGGGGGACAGGGCGGGGGGGGGGGGGGGGGGGGGGGGGTCAACCTGGCGGCAGCAGCAGAGCACTGTACGGTGCGACCCAGCTGATAAACCCCTGAACGCTGCCTGACCACCCGCCCATCACCCCACCCACCCACCCTCAGGCAGCGGCTCTGCCACGCTGTCCACCAGCTGCTGCAACGCCGACAGCGCCTGCCGGCCATGCTGCGCCACGCCCCGCTGCGCCTCCCGCACCGCCGCCAGCTCAGCCAGCGCCAGGTGGTGCCCGGCGTAGCGCAGCGTGCACGCCAGCCACAGGTCTGCGTTCTCCAGGGGGCTGCCCGACAGCGCCTGCTTCAGCGCCGCCGCCACCCAGCCCTCCCAGGCGCCTGCAGCAGAGGTGGAGGCAGGGCGGGCGGGTGGGTGGGGGTTATATACACGCAACCATGAGCCCCGGGTGGCCGCCAGACAGCGCCTGCTTGGCCGCCGCCGCCGCCCCCCAGCCCACCCAGGCCTGCGAAGCATAGGCAGGGCGAGCAGCGACAGCAGCCCCCCAGCCCCTCGCCCCCCCCCCATGGCCACCCCAGGATTGCAGGACAGCAGAGGAGCAGAGCAGTGGCAGGCATGACCTCACCCCCAGGGGCGTAGAGGGCAGGCACGGAGAGCAGGCCCGCCAGCACTTCTGCCGCCGCCGCCGTGGCCGGCCGGTCTTCATCTTGGGACCCGCTGCAATCGATGAATGGACAGTCGATGCATCGATCAATCAACTCGTAAGTCAGTCAATCAGTCAATCAGTCAATCGACCTGCCTCGGAAACTCTTGTTTGAACGGCCTATCCCTTGGCGTCGCCCCATCGCAACCCACCTGAGCGCCGCCTGCACTGGGGCCTGGAAAGCAGGGACGATCTCTGGCACCACCACCGCCAGCACCTGGTGACAGAGGGAACGCGCATGGGGAGGGGAGGAGGTGATGCCTGGTGAAGGCAGGGCAGGCAGGCAGGCAGGCAGGTGCAGCAGCAGCGACAGCAGCAGCAGCAGCTGTCAGCGATAGGGTCGGCAGCAGCAGCGGCACGCCGACAGCAGTGGCAGTGGTGCACCAGCACCAGCACCGGGCAGCCAGCAGCAGCAGCAACAGCGATGCAGTTGCAGCGGCAGCGCACCGGCACCGGGGATCCAGCAGCAGCAGCAGCAGCAGCGACAGCAGCAGCAGCAGCGGCGGCGGAAGCAGCAGCGGCCAGCCAGCAGCGGC
This sequence comes from Micractinium conductrix, assembly GCA_002245815.2. Classification (NCBI taxonomy): domain Eukaryota; kingdom Viridiplantae; phylum Chlorophyta; class Trebouxiophyceae; order Chlorellales; family Chlorellaceae; genus Micractinium; species Micractinium conductrix. Next base: position 2,370,871 of record LHPF02000004.1, read on the forward strand.
GGCGCCCACCTGCACCAGCTGCGCGTGCGTGGCCAGGAACTGTTCTTTGCTCATGGCGGGGATGGACTCGCGGCCGTGGGGCCAGGTGGCGCCCCTGCCATGAGGTCCGAGGGGGTCGAGCGGTGGGGGATGTGGCAGCGCACACGGCACGACATTGGCGGGGCTTGCAGCGGCGCTGACCAGCAGCATTTTCCAACCAACCCAAGCCTACTGATGTTCCAGCCAACCCAAGCCGACTTGATGTTCCAGCCAACCCCAATCAACTTAATGTTCCAGCCAACCCAAGCCGACTGGGAGCGCCCACCTGGCCAGCGTTTTGGTGACCATTTTAATCATCATGTCGTCCCTGCTCATGCCCAGCATCTGCCTGCAACAGCATTTCAAAGGTCGGAGGGCACGCGGCTGCGTGAGGCCGTGCCTCAGCGCCTGCCTGCACCAACGTACCACGTACGCACAGCTCTCGATGCTTCCGTGAATGGCTGAACGAAGTGTGGCGTACCACACCTGATGCTGCGCTGCTGGCCCTCCGCCCCCAGCAGCGGGTGGCCGTGCGACAGCTGCTGGAACAGCCCCGCCGCAAAGCCCCCCGCATCCGCCAGCACCACCGCGCGCAGCGCCTCGGCCGCCGCCGCCACCGCCGCGGGGTCGAGCTGCAGTTCGGCGGCGCCGGCGGCGGCGGCGGCGCCGGCGGGCTCCGCTGCTGCCCCTCCCGTGCCGTCCTGCGGTGAGCTGGTGCCGCCCAGGGCCAGCGGGTGCGCACGCCGCCACAGCGGCAGCAGCAGCATGGTCAGCCCGATGGCGGCTATCTGGCGCAGGAGCAGCATGTCCGACGACAGCAGGGCTGGCGGCAGGGGAGGGCGGGTGGGCGGGGCACGAGAGGTGAGAGAGAGCTGGGGCGACGGCGGCGTGTCGGACGACAGCAGGCAGGGGGCGACAGACGGGGTGGGCACGGCAGCCCGTGGGAGGCACGCGGGTGAGGCAGGCACGCGACTGTGGGCCTCGCCCGAGCCTCCCCATGTGTTATGTGTTCACCTGCCCAGTGACGGGCCAGCGCGGCGCCGCTGGCGGCATCCAGCAGCGGCAGCAGCATGCACAGCGCGCTCTCCGTCAGGCAGCGGTACCGCCAGTGCAGCTGCGGCTGCTCGGCGGCTGCAAGCAGGTCGGCGATCAGGGCCGACTCCTGAGGGGGCGGGGCAGAGCTAGGGTTTGCAAGGTGAGACAGTCCAGGGGAGCGGAAACTCTGCCTTGGAAGTGCACGACATGCTCCCTCTGTCCTTTCCCCGTCGCACATCCCCGTTGCAGCAGCAGGGAAGGCACGCGCTGCGTTGCGCGCACCACAGCGGGCGCCCGCTGCCCCTCCCCCCCCCCTGGGAGGCAGAGCCCCGCCTTGCCTGCTCCGGGTCGCGCACACGCGGGCACGTGAGGCGGAAGGCGGTGATCAGGAAGCAACGCTGGATGGCCGCCTGCGCGTCCACCCCCGTGTGCGCGGCTGCACAGGGCACAGGGCGGGCCGCTCGAGAGGGTGTGTGTGGGGGGTGGGGTGGGGGGGGGGGGGGGGGGGGGCAGACAGAATGCGAGATCAAAGGAGCGACGCCGGACGGCTGTCGTCAGTGCAGCAAAGGCAGCAGACGCGGCGGAAGGCAGCGCCTGCAGCGGCGGCAGCGGCGGCGGCCCGAGCAGGGCGCAGGGAGGGTGAAACAGGCGACCGCCGGTCGCTGCGCCAGAGGACAGCAGCGCCACCGCCAGCACTACTGTACCAATCGAAGGGTAAGGAATTCCTTACCGCTCTCTTCACACAAGCGATGCTCACAAAACAAGGGGAAACAAAAAGGGCAACGACCGCACCAGAGGCCAGCAGCGCTAGCATCAGCGCCCGCGACGCCGGCCAGTCGCGGCTGACAAAGCGCCACACCGCCCGGCCCTCCAGCACGCGGCACGCGCCGATCGCCTGCGCTTGCTGCTGCTCCGACTCTGCTTGCATGTGGGTGCGGGGCGTGTGGGTGGGTGGGTGGATGGGTAGGTGGGCAGGGTAGTGGCAGCGTTGGAGGGCCGGCCAGGGCGGGCACGGCGCCGCGTCGAATCCTCGATTAGACCCACTGTCGTGCGTGCCCACTGCCGGCGCCGCGCGCACCCGTCTGGTCTGCAGCCGCAGCGGCCGCGGCGCCTGCGCCCTGCAGTGCAGCCTGCAGCTGCGGCAGCAGGTCGGCCACGCTGCCGCCCCACTGGCCCTGCAGAGGGAAGGACGGCGAGGTGGGGGGGAGTGGAGCAGCACAGCGCGTCTCGGTTTGAGCAGGCAGACATGTGGAGCGAGGGCACAGGCACGGGGCCGATGCCCGGTTGCATGGCCTACGCGGGCGGGGGGAAGTGGCTCAGGAAGCACGCCCGCCACCTGCCAGCTCACCGCACTCGCCGGCAGGCTGGCCAGCACCGTTGCATGGCTTTGGCTTGAGCCAGCAAAAGAGCAAGCAGCACCCTCCCTCCTCCTTCCCCCCTCCCAGCTCACCGCGCCCGCCGGCAGCTTGGCCAGCGCAGCCAGCAGCGGCGGCAGCGCCAGCGGCGCCAGCACCGTGTACCGCTTGATCGCCCTCTCCAACAGGCTGACGGCCGCTTCGCGCACTTCCTGCACAGAGCGCACAGCGCAGCAGGCGAGGGAGGAAGGGCCGGGTTTGGGGGGCATGCAGAGGCAGGGAAGGGAAGAGTGGAGCACTGCGGCAGGGGCAGCAGCGGCGGGATGCAAGGTACCGGGTGCAATCAACCCTGAACGCAAGGACCCACCGGGTAGCTGTGCGTGGCGAAGCGCACGCCCTGCTGCACCAGCTGCACCACCAGCGGGGGCACCGCCGCCAGCGGCGGGCGTGGCATGTCAAGGGACGACCACCAGCGGTAGGCGGCCTGCAGGAAGGGGGGGGGGGGGGGGGCAGCAAGACCGCGAGCGAGCAATAGTGAGCAATTGGGGGCGCTGCATGCGTCGCCTGCCTGCTGAGAAGGCACAGCGTGTGGAGCGAGCAGCAGTGAAACAAGGAAGACAGCCAGCAGGCGGACCTGAGACGCGCGCCACTCCATGTTCAGATAAACCTTCTCCGCCACCAGCCAGCGCGGCCGGCGGCGCCGCCAGCGGCACCCCTGAGACGCCCCCTGGCCGCCGCCCGTCTCGCCGCCGGCGCCGCCGTCGGCCTCGCCGCCGGCGCCGTCGCCCGGCCCGCACGCGACGCCCTGCTGGGCGCGCAGCAGCCCCGCCACCGCTGGCTCATGCATCCACTTTTCGTCGCTGTTCCAGGCCGCCAGGTTGGAGGTGCTGTCGGCGTATTCGGCGGTGCCCACTGCAGCAGCAGGGGCAGGGGAAAAAGGCAGCACGGGTAAGCACCTGCAAGGCCACAGCGCACCCAAACCAGCGCAGCACAAAGCCTGCACAGCAAGCACAGCAGCGGCACCCACCCGCCAGCACAGCGTCCATCGCCTGCACCAGCTGCCGCAGCGACTCCGAATCGGTGGCGGCACCCACGCAGCCCGCCGCCGCCAGCAGGGCCTCGGCGGCAGCGGCGCGCGGCGCGCCGTCGGCTGCGGCCGCGGCGCCGGCGCTGCCCAGCAGCCCCAGGGGCTGCTGCCAGCCGCTGGCAGGAGGGGAGCAGCCGGGGAGGTCGGGCAGGCTGGTGCGGGCGCCGCCCAGCACTCCCTCGATCTGCAAAACAAACCGGGGCGGCGGCGGCAAGGGTCGCGCACACAGGGCCGCGCCACGACCCCGGCAAGCAGGCAGGCAGCACAACCAAGGGAGGGGGGAAGCGGGCGCTGTGCGCAAACTTCGCAACCACCACAAACAACTTGCCTGCAGCAGCAGCCCCTTCAGCGCTTCCTTGGGAAGGTCGCCGCCGTCGGCGCTGAGCTGGCGCATGCGCTGGGCTGGGCGCAGCAGCATCAGGTCGACCAGCTCCCGAGCAAACGACACCTGTATGTGGGTGTGTGGGTGTGGGTGTGTGGGTGTGGCTGTAAGTAGGTGGTAGGGAAGGGGGGGGGGGGGGAGGGGGGGGGGAGAGGGAGGGATGCATGCAAGTGTGTTGGGCGGGTGGGGCTGTGCAGGACAGAGGCAGGCGGCAGCGGGGCGGAGGCACCGGCCGCAGCGGCGGCAGGAGCAGGAGCAGCCCAGCTCCTCCGCTGTGGGTTCATGCCATGTCAGCGGCTGGTGGCAGCCCCCCGCCCTGTCCAGCCAACCCCTCCACACAACCACACAAAAGGGAGCCCAGTACCATCTAAAACAGATGCCTCACCTCCTCCTGTGTTGGTTCGTGCCAGGTCAGCGGCTGGTGGCAGCCCGCCCCAAACTTGTCCACGCAGCGCTCGATAGACAGGCCCTCGCCTGCACAGGGTGACAGGGAACACAGTTGGGGCGCATTCAGCAAGCAGGAGGCTGGCATGCAGTGAACAGAGGAGAGGCACCGAGCCACTTGGACGCAGCACGCAACAAAGAAACCCGCGCCTGCACAGGGCACACGGTTGCATTGGAACGTTCGGCGCTTTGCAGGGAAGCAGCACACAATCATGGCATGGCGGGCCAGACAACCGGGAAGGAGCAGCGGCGGCTGCCCGCGCAACGCCCGATGAGGAGGCCCTCACGTGCATATTATGTCATGGGAACGCGGGTCGAGCCACACACCCAGCAACGACCAGCTCTCTGGCGCCGCTGTCTCTCTCACACAGGCAGGCACCACGCCTTGACAAGCACCCACCAAGGGTGTAGACGTCGGTGCAGGGGGCGTGCTGGTTGGTGGGGTAGCGGGACAGCAGGCCGGAGAGGAGGGAACCCAGCGCACGGGCCGCGGCCTCTTGCACAGACTGTTGGGCGGGGAGGGAGGGGTGGCATGCATGGGTGGCTGGTCGAAGGGTGCGGTGGGTACTGCAGGCTAAGTATGCCTCGGTTGCGCCCGCGACCTGCGCGGGCAGCTCGGCAAAACCGCACACACAAACAGCGGCCGGCCTGCACGCGGGGCCTTTGCCAGCGCTGCCGGAACCCCTGCGGATCGAGGCTGCCTCTTTACACCCCGCACTCAACCTCCACCCGCCCCAACCACGCCACAAAAGCACCCACACCGACCTGCGAGGGCGCCTCTGCCAGCGCCGCCAGGACTTGCAGGACGGCGCCGCGGAAGGGCACCAGCGCGGCGCCCGCCCGGAAGGCTGTGCTGCTCAGCAGGCCCACACGCCACTGCAGCGAGGCCTCGTGCGCCTGCGTTTGAGACAACAGAGGTCGGTTGGGGGGTCGCCACAGTTGGCATGGGGTGCGGTGTGCTGCCGGGGGGGATTGGGAGGGCTGGCAAGCGGCGCTGCCCAGCAGGCTCAGCAGGCTCAGCAGGCCGACCCCCCCCCCCGCGCCTTGGAGAGCCGAGAGGCACCGTCGGCTGCCGCGGCAGGCAGGTCGCGCTGCAGCTGCTCCACCAGGGGGGCCAGCAGCGCCTGCGCGGTGCACCGGGGGTCTGCCCACGCCACGGCGTTGCACAGCACCGCCGCCTCGGCGCCCACGCTGGTCAGCGTCGACTCCAGCAGGAACTTGGCCACGCGGCGGATGGCGGACGTGCGCAGCGGGGGCGGCAGCCGGGCGAAGAGGAGCTCCATGAGGGGCCTGCAGGGGGCGGGGAGAAGCAGCATGGGGGGCAGGAAAGCATGGGAGGGGGGCCTGGCCACGTGACGGACGGCGGAGGCACGCAGCGGGGGCGGCAGGCAGGCAGAAATGCGGCAGCAGCTGCAGCAGCGGCCGCGACCAGCATGCCCCAACCACACCGCCGCCGCGACCAGCATGCCCCAACCACACCGCCGCCGCCCCCCCCCCCCCCTTCTCACCTGAACATAGAGTTTGAGTCCAGCAAAAAGGAACCTTCCTCCATGCCCAGCTTCTGCCCCTGCGCCCCGTGCTCCCCTGCGGCAGGCAGGCAGAGGGAAGGGGTGGGGGCGGGTTCAGCTGCGGCACTCATGTGTGCTGCATGAATGAGTGGTGCATGGCCGAGGCAGAATCGGCAGCACTGCAGAAGCACGGGGCCGCACATGCATTGCCAGGCACGCCGCAGGGCAGCAGAGCAAAGAATGGCAGCAGCAAGGCAGCACGGCAAGCAGGCACACCAAAATTGGCGAGTATCGCTACGCAGCGGCACCCAACCAACCAAAACAAGATGCACGAGCACGGAGGGAGGAGCATTTTTTCAGGGCGCACCCCGGTGCTCGGGCGCATCCAGATTGGTGATGATGGCGAAGCAGCGGCTCAGCAGCTCCTCCACCCACTCGTCCGTGTACAGCGGCAGCGCCTGGGTGGGGGCCTCCGGCAGCTGCCCCACGCTGCCCAGGGCGCAGCAGTAGAAGCGGAAGGCGGCCAGGCTCTTGGGCTCGTCGTTTGCGTCGATGGCGGGCAGGGTGGCCATCAGGGCTGCACAAAGTAAGGCAGGCAGGGGGGGGGGGGGTGAGCTGCAGGGGGGCGTCGTTTGCGCCTGTGGCAGGCAGGCAGGCAGGGTGGCCGCCAGGGCTGCAGCGCCAGGGCGGAGCAGGGAAGCAGAGGTGGGGGGGCACAGGCAGGTTGGGCGCAAGCAGGCCGCAGCACTGCGCGCGGGCACGCCGCAGCACCAAACAAGCCCAGGCTGCCCCGCCCCGCGCCCCCCTCCCCCCCCCACCCACCCCCCCACCCACCCCCACCCCCCCCACACACACCACCCACCACCACCCACCCACACCCCACCCCACCCACCCACACCCACACCCACACCACCACCACCACCACCACCAAAAAACATATCACCTGAGGCCAGGGCTTGCGCCGCCGCCGCGCGCTGCTGCTCGCTGGCAGGGCCCGCCGCCGCCGCCGCCAGCGCCGCTGCCGCCGAACCTTCCGGCGCTGTCATGGGCAGGCCAGCTGTGAGCAGCGGCCGGATGCACAGGCTGAGGGTCTGTTGCAAGGGCGGGGGGGGCAGGGACAGGGCGGGGGTGGGCGCACGGAGTGGAAGGCGAGGAAGGGGGGCAGGGACAGGCGGGGGTGGGCGCACGGAGGGGGGGCAGGGACAGCCGGGGGTGGGTGCACGGAATGGAAGGCGAGGGTGGCACGGCGTTGGCGTCGGCAGGCAGGCCGTCGGCGTCGCCGCATGCACAGGCTGAGCGTCGGCCGGGACCGCGAGACGTGAGCCAGAGGGGCGGAGCGAAGAGCCTGATGCAGGCGTGCCGCCCTCCTGCTTGGCGAGCGCAGCCCCCCTTTGAAAATGCGGTTCATTGCAGCAGGAGCTCTTCCCCTTACCCGCCCACCGGCACAACCACCAGCAGACCACACACCCCCCCCCCCCAAAAAAAAAAAAAAACCTGAATGGCAGTGCCCAGCTGGCCAGCAGCCGTGACGGTTTCCAGGGCGGTGGTGAAGTGGGTGTGCACTTGGGCCTGCGCAGGGAGGTGGACGAGGGTGGGAGGGTCGGGAGGCACCGGAGCGGCAGTCGGCGCGCAGGGGATGGCAGACGGGGCGCGGGCGGCAGGGTGGCAGGCGGCGGGAACGACACGCGAGACGGAGGCGCGTGGCGCAAACAACACTGCAGCTTATAAAAAAGGTAGCGGATGTGTCCCATATAGAATACTCAAATGATTACAGACAGACTGGACTACGGGTGAGAGCTTACCAACACCAAGTCGGGGGTGAGGTGGGCCAGGGCAGAGAGGACCTGGCTTGCCACGCGGGCGCTGCCCTTGTCCTGCAGAGGGAGCGGTGGCATGCCGCAGGCAGAGGGGTTCGAGCGAGCTGACAGGCAGCAGAACAGTGGGAGCACGGAGCAGCACGGAGCACCACGAAGCAGCACACACAGCAGTAGCCCAGAGGAGCACAGAGCAGCAGCCCCAGAGCCCCAGCCCAGCGCAGACCCAGCACTGCAGGAACCGGCGGCCCTTCCCACCTTGGCGAACTGAGCCTTGGAGGCCAGGCGCAGCAGCAGCGCCGCCACGTCACGGCGCAGCGCGGGCGACAGGTGGCGGCGCGCGGACGGCGGGGCGTCGGCGCGCGGCACCGCCGCCATCTCCTCGTCCGTGCTGCTGGTGTCGTCCCCGGCCAGGCCCGACCCGGGGCGCGCCACCGCCGCCAGCACCGCGCCCGCGCCCTCCTCGTCGCCTGCGTCTGAGCAGTTGAGGCACGAGGGGGGAAGGCGAGGTGTGGCGCGTGCGTGCAGGCAGGCAGCTGGGTGAGGCTTTGAACACAGGCACGCAAGCAGTCGGCACGCCGCGGGCAAACTACGCTCACCCGAGGCGCCGCTGCCGCCCTCCATGCCAGCATCCTCCAGGTTGTCCTCGGTGTCTGCACAGAAACCAGTGAATCGATCACAATTAACCGATCGCATTCAAAGTCCACAGGGAGCCAGCAGAGGTCTCATGGGAGGACCCGAATCGCGGGTGCTGTGGGCGCACTGCCCTCTGTGCATGATATGCCCGCTGTGCTGCGCTGTACGCCGTGCTGCGCTGTACGCCGGAAGGGCCCTAGCGCGGAAAGTGACGCACCCGAGTCGCTGCCGTTGCGTGCGCCCACGGCCGCATAGTGCTCGGCCACCAGGCGCTTGCACAGGTGGTGGGTGCACTCCTTCATGAAGTTGGAGAGGGTGCCGCTCCACCTGCGTTGCGAGCCGGGGGGCACAGACAAGGTGTGACAAGGAACCCAACGGTTACATACATACAAGGTGCACCTCGTGTGTCAAATCATGGCGCAGCCAAGGCGTGTGGGTCAGACGCCATGCATCCGTGGCGCGCCGTCCATCGTCGGTGCGCCGTCGCACGCCCGCAACGGCACGACGCATGCGGTGGCACGTGAGGCCCTGCCCCCACCTGCCGCCGTTCGAGGGGTGAAAGTACTGCTCAACCAGGTTGACCACCGTCTCCAGGCGGGGCAGCACTGCGACGGGGGGTCCGGCAACGGGGGGGGGGCGTCAGGGAGATCCCTCGCACCGCCACGGCGACGCCCTTGCGGTGAGCGCTGCAGCGCCGCTGTGGCGGCGTGAGGTAAGGCGGCAGTTACGCGTGTAGGCCGGGCGGCGGCGGGTTAACCGCCACCGTCTCCAGGCGGGGCAGCACCGCACACGGTGACTGAACATGGGGTAGGCGGGCAGGGCTGCACTAAGCTGCACTGTGCCTGCAGCAACACTGTGGCTGCAGCGCCTTTGGGGGGCGCAGCGCCTTTGGGGGGCGCAGCTGCCGAGGCTCTGCCCCCTGCGGCCCGCCCGCCCGCCCACCAACTGCCCTGCCGCTCCACCAACCTGGGTCGCCATCGCCGCCGTCGCCGCCGCGCCCCAACAGGTACACCACCGCTTTGGCGATGCAGCTGCTGCGGCTCTTCTGTTCGGCGTTGAACAGCAGCTGGCAGAGGCCAGGGGCGGGGTAGGCTGCAGGGGACGGGAGGCAAAGGGAGGGGGGGCAGGGTGACGAGCAGAGGCGGGTGGCGCGGACGGCGCGTGCCGCGCACACGCAGCACAGCCCCGTCTTGCGTCTGTCGCTGCCTGGCGGGTGACGGCACGCGTTGCGACCTTTATAACATCCCTTCCGCATCTCCGCTGTGCCCCGCACAGGCAGCACCTGCCGCTGCCTGGCGGGTGACGGCACGCGTTGCCACCTTTACAACACCCCCTCCGCATCCCCGCTGCGCCCCGCAGCCACAGCCACACTCACAGAAGGGCGGCGAGCCGGTGGCGGCTCCCACCGGCACCTCGAAGGCCCACGTGAAGCGGGTGAACAGCTGCGGCACCAGCGCCGGCCAGTCCACCAGGCCTGCATGGACGAGAAAACAGGGAGGGGGAGATCGCGCAGTGAGGTGAGGAGGAGCAGGAGCGGGAGGCGGGCGAACAGCTGCGGCAGCGGCGCCGGCCGGCCCACCAGGCCTGCGGCAAGGAGGCACCAGGCAAGGAGGCACCGGCGGGCTGAGGAGGGGAGAACTGGATCAAACAGGGACAAATCTGGGCGCAAGACAGGGCGTGCTGCTGCGGCAGGAGGCAGCAGCAACCACCACCGCAGCAGCCGCCTCCGCAGCGGCATCGGCAGCCCGCATCAAGTGCCCACAAGCCAAACCAACCGCGCACCCTGCACGTCGTGCTTTGCCAGGCGGGCGAACAGCCCGTACCAAAGGGAATCCCAGTAGCGGCAGTGGTCCAGTTGCTGCACAAGGAACACAAAGTAGTTGTTGGGAAATCATAAGAGATGTAGCGGAGGCCGAGGTGGCGCAGCACACCCAGGGGCAGCGGCAGCAGCTGCGGCGGTGCAGCAGCCAGCATCGGCGGCGGCATCGGCGCAGCAGCGGCGGCAGCGCAGCGGCGGCAGCGAGGGCACAGCGTGGTGCGGCATCGGCAGCAGCAGGGGCGTGCGTGCCCCCAGCCCATGGCGCCCGCCGCCCACCTGCCACAGTTGCAGCCAGCGAGGCACCCACTCGCCCCAGGCGCCGCTGCCTTGCAATGCTTCATGCGTGGGCAGCAGCAGAGAGAGCCAGCCCAGGGCCTGCACAACAGGGGGCGGCAGCTGGCGGCGGTTTAAAAACAGAAGTGCAGGGAGGGGGAGGCCCACTACCCATCCAACAAACACGAGCTGAGCAGCGACGTGGACTGCTGTGCGGCGCGCAGCAGCGGGCGCGCAACGGCCCTCGCCTCGAAGCACTCTGGGCGCTGGGGGTCGGCCAGGGCGGGGCCAAAGCGCCCCCAAATCTCGGCCGCCGACCCCGCGGGGAAGAAGCGGCGGCAGCGGTGCGCCAGGGTGGTAAGCGCCTGGTGGCGCGCCTCTCCGACGCCGCCCCCTGCAAGGAGGGGGTACAGAAGGACCGGGAGGTGTGGCCAGACGCTGCAAAGGTGCCTCGGAGGGGCCCTGCCGACCTAGGCACCCCCCCTTCTGACCCACGGGGGGGGGGGGGGGTGGCCGCCCACCTTCGTACACCGCCGACGGTTCCAATCCGTAGCGGTACAGCATGTCGAACATCGGCTGCCATGGCACAGTAACCCTGGGAGAGAGCAGGAGGGGCGGGCGGGCGGGGTGGGGTGGGGAGGGGGGGGACCCTTGCTGGGCGACACGTCAGCGCCGTGAAGGGCGGCACGCACGAGAAGGCTGGGAAGCCACCCAGCAGCAGCCCGAGGGGCGCACTCGACAGCAGCGGGGCGACACTGGCCGCTTGGGCGGCAGCGGGCGGCGCGCCTCGCCCCCTCCTCCCCCCCCCTCGCTCGAGCTTGAGCCGGTGCACGCCCCGCCGCCTCCCCTCCCACTTTCTTTAAAAAGGCCAAAGGTCAAAAGGAAACACAGACAACACAAGAACAGACAACGCACTTGAGCTTGCGCCGGTGCACGCGCAGCAGGCGGTGGAGCTGCTGCGCCCAGCGAACCTGGGGCGGGAGGAGGCAGGGGGTGGGGGGGGGGGGCGGTGTGTGAGCGGGTGGGGGTCCGAGTGGGCTAGTCCGGGCTGACAGCGGGAGCACCGGCGAAGGCGGAAGCAGAGGCTCCCACATTGCTGTAGCAGCAGCAGCAGCAGCGGCACCAGTGGCCGCTGCAAGTGTTGGGCCGTGCCTGCACTTGTGGCGGCACGGCAGCAACTCCAGGCAGTCACCACCCGGGGGGGGGGGGGGCACCCTTCCCAAGAGCACCTGAGGGACCAGGTCTGCCTGGCAGCACAGCACGATGTCCAGCAGCAGCTCGACAAAGGTCTGCAGCACGGCCGGTTCGGGCTCGGCGCGCGCGTCGATCAGGCTGCGGGGGAAAGGAAGAGGAGCCAGCACGAAACGTGAGCGAGCTGGTCGGGCTTGGCAGGAGCGCGGAGGAAGCTGTGGGGACTGGGGTGGGGCCTCATGGCAACGGGGCAGTACAAGCCGGCAGTACAACGTGTTGTACAGCGTGCTTTCTGCAGGCACGCACAGCGCCAGCACAGGCACCCGGAGCAAAGCGCACTCGGGAGGGGCCAGCAGCACCGCCCCACACCTCTGCAGCCCCCCCCCCCCTCCCCGCACCTCTTGGCAAGCGGGACGTAACGCAGCGTGGCCTCTGCGGCGGCCGCCACTCCCAGCGCCGCCTTGTCCCGCTCCCACTGCCCCTTCAGGTGCGCCACCAGCGCAGCATACCGCTTGGGCTCCTCTGCAGCAACGGGGTGGGCAGCAGGCGGCGGCAGGATGACAGGCAAAGGCGGTGCGTGGGGCGTCGCGGGGGTGGCGGCAGCCGGCGCCGCATGTGTTGAAAGTGCGGTGCACGCCGGAAGCGCCTCCAGTTTCATACAGCTTGCTATGGCGGCCAGGGCCTACAGTTAATGCTGCGGGGCTCCAGGCTGGCATGCCAGCAGCTGCGCCAGGGCTGCCAGCCCTGGGGGCAGGCGGATGATGTCAACAGCGCCGGCTGCTTCCGTGCCCACACCCCGGCGCACCTGCGTGGATCTGCTGGGCCAGCGGCTCAGGCAGCCAGCCATTCCACACGATTGGAGTGGGAGCCATGGCTGACGGAAAGGAGCCAGGGAAAAGCCTGGACGCTCAGAGGGACGCAGGCAGGCCTCCAGCCACGGGCGGCGGCGGCGGCGGCGAAGGGTTTGGCGGCGCCGCTGGCGCCGCGTGAACGCCGCCTGGGCGGTCGGAGCGATGGTACGTCCGATGTATCGCCTTCGTCAGGCCGTTTCCAAGGAGGGACGTGGTTTTTGAGAAGCGGCGGGCGATCGAGGGGTGGACTTGCAGCGAGGCCGGCCTATCACGCGGCCCGCGTGATTCTCAACGATCACGACCAATGCACCGAGAGTGTTGAGCGCAACTAGAGCCAACGAGGAAGGCGACAGTGCCACCACTGTCGGGGCGTCCATGCTGTCGCCCAAACGGACTCACCGGAGAACGATCGCTGCCTGCTGCAGCCTACCCACATTCCGATCTGCGTCTCGACACCCCTGCAGCGCCCCCGAACCATGATACAGAAGAACAAGCCTCCCGGCGCGTTGCCACCGCGCCCGCTCGTGCAGCAGACAGCGCAGGCGCAACGTGAAGGTGTGGGCGACCCGGAGGCGCCACCGGAACCCGCAGAGGCGGCGGTAATTAAAGACCTGCTCAACTCGCTGGTGCGTGGGCTGGAGGGCTCGAGGCCTGCACACGGGGGCATGGTCACGCTGCCATCAGCCATCCAGCACCGCCGCCAGGATGCTCCACCGCTGCTTGCCGCCGCCGCCGCCGCCGCCGCTGCTTGCCGGCACTGCCGCCGCCGCCCACCGCCGCCTTCGCTCCACTCCATCCACCCCAGGGCATCAAGAAGCACGACCCCCGTGTCGTGTCCCTGCTGATGGACTTCACTTGGCGCACAACCTCAGACATCCTGCAGGACGCCGAGGTGGGTGCAGGTCCCAACGCTGCCGCGGCCACCCGGTGGTTGGCCGCTGCCGGCAGGTGGCGGTGGCAGGGCGCCGCATCAGACGTCCTGCAGGGCGCGCGCCTTAATATGGGGGTGACTGCGTGCGCAGGGGTTGGCGGCGCATTGACATGCTTTGCGAGGCGGCACCCTGCTTGTCCCAGCGGTGCTCATCGCCCCACGCCCCACCCACAGCCAAACCAGCTGCCTGTCGTCCGTCCCCTGCCCACCAGGCAATCAACTTGGCGGCAGGCGGCACCGGAGCAGAGCTTACGCCGCAGGACATAGCGCTGGCGGCCTCGCAGCAGGTGCGGTGGTGATGGTGGGGGGCCGGGGGGCGGGCGGCATGGGAGTGGGAACAACCAGCAGCTCTGGAGACTTTGCCCAGTCGGGGGGGGGGGGGGGCCGCTGGCGCCGGCCGCACGCCTGCATGGCCGCACAGCTTCACTTTCAAGTCGCAGGCCTGCGTGTGGCATGCGTGCAGGCGCCGTGTGGTGCGCCCGCTGCTGCGCAGGCCAACGAGTTCACGCTGCTGCTCCCTGCCTCGCGCCCCGCCCCACAGGCGCGCGCGACCGCCGCGCCGCCGCCGCTGCGGGAGCTGCACGCGCTCGCCAGGCTGGTCAACGCGCAGCCGCTGACGGGGCCCAGCGACAAGCAGCACGGCATCAAGCTGCCGCCAGGTGGGGCTCGGGTGGCACAGCGTGAGGCACAGCGTGCGTCGCAGCGTGTGGTAGATGCGCTGCTGCTGCGTCGGGAGCCTTGGAGATGGGGCAGGGGGCTCAGGGGCCACGCTGCCTCGTGGCCTGCAGGCTTGCAGCCGGCGGCCCTGGCAAGTGGGCGGGGTTGTGGCGCCGGCAGCCAGGCCGGCGGTAAATAACATAAAAAATCGCCCTCTGCCATGAACGCTAACAGCATCCGTCTGCCTCTCCTCACGCACCCCGCAGTGGCCGACTGCCTTTTGGGAGCCATCTATCAGGTCAAGCAGCGGCCGCGCCCGGCGGCGCCGCAGCCCGCCGTGCCCGCCGTGCTGCAGCAGCAGCGGCGGCACCCGGCGGGGCGCGCGCGGCACAAGCTGGGCATGGCGCTGCCGCAGGAGGGGTGGCAGCCGCCGGCAGACGCGGCGGGCGCTGACGCGCAGCCGTTTGCGCCGCCCACGCACGGCGGCGGCGGCGGCGGCGGCGACGCCGCGGCATCTGGCGGCGCAGCAGGGCAACCGCACCAGGGGCAGCAGCAGCAGCAGCATGCGGCGGAGGGGATGGACGTGGATCGGGAGGAGATCTAGACTGAGGCGGTTGCGGCCTGCTGTGCGCCCTGATTTGCTGGCCCGCCCCCCGTGCCTCGCTGCGCTTGCTGCCCAGTCGGGACAGGCACGTTTGTGAGCCGGCGTGTGCTCCGCAGCCGCCCCAGGCAGGGTCGGGCAGGGCGCGCAGGGCAAGCGAGGGAGGGGAGGAGGCAGGGTTTGGGAGCCGTGCAGGCGAGAGCGCGGTGGCGTGCCACGCTCGTCTTTCCACAAATCAACTCACCCCGGGCCAGAAGCATATAAGCGCACGGATTTTGCCAGAAATCTGCTTTTCTGCTCTCATGGCCGAATGCGCAAAGCTGGCACCTCGGCTCGGGTCTGGGGTGGGGATGCTTGCCTTGTGGCGGCGCTGCCGCTGGCCCTCGCCAGCAAGCCAGGGTGGTCCCTCGAGTGTGGGGGGTGGGCCGTACGGCAGCTGCTGCGGGCACGCGTGCTGCCGGCTCAGCCGTCGCTCTGCCCCCGCTGCCGGCGCTGCCCACGCTAGCGGTTGACAGGCCTGGAATGCGGAGCACCTGATTCAGGTGTGCAAGGCAGCAACAGCAGTAAGGATTGTGGCGCCGGCAGGCAACCTGGGAAAGTCGGCGGCAAGAAAGGCGGCAGACAGCATGCAGGGAGGGGAAACAACTGCTTCCTCTTCACTGTCAATCAATCAATCAATTACATTTAAAGTCCACGGGGAGCCAGCAGGGGTCTCATGGGACTGTGCATCCCAGCCGCTGCTCAGCAGGCCGCCGTCCCTTCGCCTGGCTCAGGGCATTGGCCCTTGCCGCCGCTGATGCCTTCGGTCATCAGCAGTCGGGCGCTGCGACGTGGCACCGGCCAGACGGCAGGCGTGGGCGGCCCGGCAGGGCAGGGCACTCCCTCCGCCACCAGCTTGAACACTTTGTCCTGGTACTTGGCGAGGCGCGCGGGCAGGTGGTCGCTGCCCCACAGCCAGAACGTCTCCCACCTGCAGCGGGCGGCGGAAGGGCACGGGCGCAGTACTGGTCGTTTGTGTGGACAGGCAGCAACCACAGCGCCGCGCATGGGACAGATGTCAAGCACCTCAAAGGAACAGAAAAGTAGGTCCCGAGGGACGGGTGTGCGTGAAGAGCACAAGGGGACGGAGCAGGCTGTCGACACGCCTCAGGCTGGCCACACCGTCCCGCACGACATGCACGACATGCACGGCATGCACGTCATGCACAGCCCCGAGAGGCCAAAAACAGAGGCATCAGCGGGCTGCCTGCGGGCCACCGTGGGACGCTCGGGCGCTCCAGCGCCGAGCCGTCGAAGCAACGACTTACTCGTACAAGTACGATGTACAGATTGCGCAATTGTACAATGTACTGCCCTCCGCAGGCAGGCTGCAGCGCACTCGGAAGACCCCAGTCGGAGGCGGCGGCGGCGGCAGCTGCTCCCCGGCCCCACCGATGGGTCGGCCTTCCGTGCCTGCCGCACCCCTGCATCACGCTGCGCCGCGCCACGCCGCGAGGCGCGCCGTGCCGCGCCACACCCCACAGTACAGGACTGTGAAGCACAGAGGCACCAGGTGTAACAGAGCACGCCAGACCCTCGCTCACCTGTCAGTGGTGTCCGGGTACAGGGTCGACAGGGAAGCGCCGTCGAAGAATGAGAATGTGGCGGCGGCAGACAGGTCGAGTTGGCGGGCGCAGCCTGCAGGTACATGGTTGGGCACAGGGGGCACAGGGGGCTGGGAGCAGCGTGACACCGAGTGATGGACTGGGCGCGGGGGGTGGGGGCTGGCAGCAGCGAGCCAGCTTGCGTTGGGAGGCCTCGGGGGGGGGGGGGGGGGGGGGGGGGGGGGCGCGAGCGGCGTGCCTTGCTGCTGCCGCTTGGGAGGCCTTGCCACGGATTCCGCTGCCCGCACTGTCGCTGCCGGCATGGCTCCGCACCCAGCTCATCGTGCTGCGCAAGAAGGGCAGCCCATGTGCCGGCATGTGCCATGCATGCCCCTACCTGGCACGTCATGCTGCTCAAACCAGCGCAGCACACCATGAGCCCTGGCTGCCTGGGGCGGCCCCACCTGTGGAACCTCATCCATTCAGTCAATCATCCATTCAACCATTCAATCATTACTCACTCATAACTCACCCACTCACCCACTCATCCATGCATCTACCCACTCAACGGCGCCGCGGCACCGCGAAAGCGTGTCGCGAGACGCGTCGTCCCGGCGTCGTCGGACAAGCAAATCCTCCCTGGCGCCAGCGCGCCGCCGAACTAGAGAGCAAAGGGCAGTGCCAGCACAGCCTGGGGTTCCGCACCTGTGGGTCCTCGCACTGAATCATCTGCACCAGGCGCTGGGTCTCTGGGTGCTGGTAATCGTCCACCTGGGTCGAACCGGGTTGGGAGGCGTTGCATCTGATTCAGTGGGGGGGTATGTGAAGAGGGGGACAGACAGAGAGAGGAGAGGAGTGATTCGTTCTGCTTCAGAAAGGATCAATTTCTGAGGATTGATTAGGAAACAAACCTCGATTGCCCACCCACTTCGATGAGTCCGCCCAGCCGGAGGCCAGCATAGCCGGACGCGGTAGCGGTAACGGTAGGCTGCGCGCGCCTTGGTGGCGTCGAGACGATAGCCTGCTGTGGTGAGCAGCGCGCGGAAGGGATCGACACATTCCTGAAGGACCGGGGTGGGAGCGGGATCGGGTGTGCTGCTAGCCTGCCAGATGCGCCGCAGGGGCGACAGCCACGCGTGTGTGCACAGCTGCTCGCCAGCACTGCGCACGCGGCTCCACCCGTGGAGAGCGGCGGGGTGCAGAGAAGCGCGGCAGTGCAGTGCTACACTCAACACACTCAACAACTGCAGCACTGCGCGGCTCACCGGCTTGCAAAATATGTCCAAATCACCAGAATAGTTGCCAGGCAGGCCACCCATGTAGGCGTGCACCATGGAGCCTCCCGCCACCACGCAGCGCAGGCTGCCCAGCTGCGGGGCGCGGGCGGGGCGCGGCGTGGGGCGGGGGCGGGGGGGAGGAGGCAGGGAGGGTGTGGAGGGCTGCTGCGAGTGGAGCGGGCAGAGGGCGGTGGCGGTGGCGGCTGGGCTGTGTGGCAGCAGGGCAGCGGCGCGTCCACCAGGTCTGCCAGCGACATGCGGTACAGAACCATGCAGTACATTAGCAGCACAGTACAGCAGCGCCCACCAGGTTTGCCAACGACAGCCAGTGCAGTACCATGCAGTACATTAGCAGCACAGTACAGCGCAGCGCCCACCAGGTCGGCCAGCGACAGCCGGTGCATTACCATGCAGTACAGCAGCAGCGCAGTACAGAGCAGCGCCCACCAGGTCTGCCAGCGGCTCGAACAGCAGTCCGAAGCTCTCTACCATGGCGCGGGCGCGGGCGACGCCCACCAGCTGCTTGTGAATCAAGACGGGACAGGGAAGCTTATGGGGTGGGGGCGCCTTGCTGCTTCAGCGTGGCAGGGAAGGCTGGGGTCAGTCGGGCGTTGCCTCGCGGCTGTCGTGCACGCTGATCCGTTCAGAAGGCCTCGGCGGCGGCATGAGGGTGGCGCGAGGGGCCTTGCGTCACGCATGGGGTGGGCCACAGCCAGGCACGGGTGGCGCGGCACGCCGCCACGGCGCTGCAGCAACGCAGCAACGCAGGCAGGTGCCGAGGGCGGACCCGGCGGCGCCCCCCACCTCGGGGCGGCAGCTGGCTGCTGTGGGGCCAGAGGGCGGGGCCAGGGCCAGCTTCTCGAGGGAGGGGAGGTGCACATGCACCGCCCCCGGATCAGCCGGTGAGGCGGGCGGGGACGGCAGCCGGCCGCCCTCAGGGGACGACAGCAGCGCCTGCCATTCCTCCATGATAAGGGGCATGGTGAGGGCCTGCGGCGGCGGGCAGGCGGGGCGGCGCAGGTGGGGCAGCTGGCGGTAAGGGCGCGCTGCAGGCGCCTTGGAGGCGTGCCAGTCGCTGTCCAGCGGCATGTCAGGGGGGCTGGGCGAGCTGGGCGCAGGTGGACGGCGGTGGGCAGGCAGAAGCCCCGCCTCGCGGCTGGAGGGTCTGTGGGGATCCTTCCGGAGCTGTTGTCCAACGAGAGTCGAGGACGACGGGTTGTCCGATGCTGCGAACGGGAAAGAGGAACCTGTGGCTGCCCTGCGGGCCGCAGCGGGCGCGCATGTCATGTACATGATGTCAACATGAGCTTCGTGCTTGCTTCGCGTGCCCATGTCAAAAAACGCCTGCTGACAGATCGTGGACCAGCTGCCATAGCACGCGTCGAAGTCCCTGCACCCTTCCAGCAGCCCACCGCCGTCCGCCGCCGTCCCTACCGCCCGGCGGTGTTGGCTGCAAGCGGCGTGGGAGCGGCAACACCTGTCGGGACGCACACAGCACAAGCTGGGCATGGCGCTGCTGCAGGAGGGCTGGCAGCCGCCAGCGGACGATGCAGGTGCGGACACGCAGGCGTTTCCGCCGCCGGCGCACGGCGGCGGCGGCGGCGGCGACGCCGCGGTGGCTGTCGGCGCACGGCGCCAGGTAGGTCCGCGGCTGCCGCCGCCGCAGGAGCTGGCAGCGGTGAGGATGGACGTGGATCGAGAGGAGATGTAGACTGAGATGGTTGCAGCTTGCCAGGTAGTAGGGAATACATGCCGGGTTTGGTGCGGCACCAAACCCATGCGCGCACTGCTGTGATCTCCGCCGATCCTTGAGTGTGACGCCTGTTGGCTGCTGCAGCTCTGCCAAGGCATGTGCGTTTGCTGCCTGTTGACAGCCAACCTTGGCTTCGCGTGACGCCTGTGCTGCTGCAGCGCTGCGTGCGCGTGATGCCCGTCGGCTGCTGCAGCTCCGCCAAGCGCAAGGCGGTGTGTGGTTGGTGGTGTTACAAAGCGCTCACGCGGCGGTGGGACTACACCAAGGCTCTACAAAAGGCCCCCGGTCCCCCCAGGGTTGGCCGACGAAGACTATAGTAGTTACGTGCGGGCGGGCGGGCCGGCAAGTGCAGACGACAGTTGTGTGTGCGCGGCGGGGGCGTGGCGTGCCGGCGGGCAAGTGGAGAGGCGGTGGTCGAGGGGGGGGTGCCGGCTGGCATCACCGGCGGCGCCGCTGAGGATGTGTGCAGGAAGGCCCGGCAGCAGCGGAAAAGATGTTTGGTGGGTGTGGGTGGGATGGTACTGCAAGGGTGCGTGCTTCATGCAAGGGCGGGCGCAGGCCAGGGCGGGAGGCAAAGATGGCAGGGGTGATGGGTAAAAGGGGAGGGCAGGAGGGCACGCTGAGTGGGTGGTACCGCAGTACTGGGAGTGCGCCGGCGTGCATGCGGTAGGATCCCAGGCAGGGCTTGCGGGCAGGCTCCCTCGCTGCTGAGCAGGTCGATCGACTAGCGGAAAACCTTGGCGGGCAGCAAGCCCGAGTCAGCAGGTGGTGCCGGCGTGCAGCGGCGGCGCGCAGCTGCGACGGGGCGCTGGGCGGCGGCGGCGCGGCAGGTCAGGAGAGGGACACCGCCGGCAGCCCCCAGCTGTCCTCTCCGGCTGCCTGCTGTGCGCGGCGCTGCGGCGCCGCTGGGGTGTCCCTTGGTGCCAGGCTGCCACGGGAGCAGGGGGCGGCCTCGGGAGGACCCTCGAGGGTATCTGCGTAGCTATGGCGAAAAGTGCGGGCCCAGGGGTACGCACCGCCGCCGCCGCCGCCGCCGCTGTCCCCCTGCATGCCGCACGCCGGCGCGGGCAGGCAGTCGAAGTCATCTGCACTTGGTTGAAAGAGCGTGTGTGGGTGTGTTGTGGTGGGGTGTGGGGTGTGTGGGTGGGTGGGTGGTGGGGGGGGGGGGGGGGCAAGGGGGAGGACAGCACAATATGGGTTGCGGTGCAGCTGGGCAGGTGGCGGCGAGCGTGATGGCAGAGGGGCAGCTGCCAGCAGTGCTGCACTGACGCGGGCTAGGCCACCTGCTGAGAGCCCCTTTGTGATCACCTGCTGCTGCCAGTCCGCCGGGGACTGCCGCAAGGGCCTCAGCGGTCGTGTCGGCGGGCCAGGCGCCTGCCAGCAGGTCGACAAACGACTGTGGATCCAACGGGGGGGGGGGGGGGGGGGGGGGGGGGGGGGCGCGCGCAACCGGCCGGCGTTCACTCCACGACCCGAGGATGCACTGCTTGCCCACAGGCATTTCGACGACGGCAGCGCACGAATGCAACGCAACGCAACACCCCTCCCTGCTGCACGCACCTCGTGAGGTGGCTCTCCAGGGAATGGCAGGCTGCGTGCCGGCGTGCCGGCGTGGGCTGGACCCCCGCCGCCGCCCTTCCCCTCGCCGCACCGCTCCGCCCCTGCTGCCTGCTGCGCATGCTGCGCCTGGCCCGCCTGGCCCGCCTGCATGCTCTCAGCCACCACGCTCCACATGCGCTCCTGCTGCCGGCGGTGCGCCTGCCAGCGCACCTCGTGTGCCGCCAGCTGCCGCTCAAAGTCTGCACGCACGCACAGGGGTTGGGCCACACGCCACGAGGGTTGTGGTGGGTGGTATGGGGGACAGAATTGCCCTGTGAAGACACGTGGCGCATGCACCCAAGCAGTCAGTGCCCTACGGGCCTTGTGGTCTCTCAACTCCTGGGCAACGTTCCCGCACTGCCTGCGCCCAGCCACCCTTGTGCCTGACCTGCACGCAGGAGCCGCTGCTGCGCCTCCCACTCGTGCTGCAGGCAAGGGAGGTGGAGGCGGGGAGGTTCAGTCGAGAAGAACGACTGCTGTGTAAGGGTGGCATTGCTCTGCAACCACAGCCAGCTGGGCACCCAGACGCCGCCGCTGTCGCACCTGCTGCCGCACGCGCCGCGCCTGCCATTCCGCTGCCTCGCGCGCCCGCGCCTGCTCCCATGCTGCCTGCTGCTCTGCCAGCTCAGCCTTGAGGTTCTCCTCACTGTCGTGCTCCTCCTGCTGCCTCCGCCGCTGCACCGCACCCGCCAGCCTGCAGTCGGGCGCCTCTGACGGGCGCTGCGCCAACAGGCGCTGCGCCTCGGCGGCCCAACGCTGCTGCGCCGCGCGCTGCCGCTGCAGCTCCGCCTCCTGCCGCTGCAGTTGCTGCCGCAGGCGGCGCTGCACGCTGCCTGCACCTGCTGGCGGGGCCGGCGGGGCGGAGCACAGCGGATGCTGGTGGCTCATGCCACTCGGCAGCCCCGTCGCCACGCCCTCAGCGTGCTGCCGCATGAACTGCGGGGCAGTTTGGGGGATGCAGGGGATGCAGGGTGGGCACACAAGGAGGGCTGGCGGCCCACGAGGCCGTGCGCGCTCAAGGAACTGTAAAATGCGGTAAACGACCAAGCAGCTGCTGGCGGCGGGTCACTTGCCTGCTGCCAGTCTGCATCAATGCCGTCGGCTGCCATGTGAGCGCCTGGCTGCAGGCTCGCACTGGGCATGGCCGCTGGCAAGCTTGCCAGCCTTGAGGGCTCGTCGTCGCCGCCGCTCGGCTCGCCCAGGGGGGGGAGCGGCGGGGGTCGCCGACGCGCCATGTTGTTTGAAGGGTCAGACAGCCGAACGAATTGTTTTCCTTTTGCATACTGTCTACACACACACCCAGGAGGCTGCCAGCAAGAGGGCACAAATTCGTTCGGCTGTCTGGCCACCCCGTCGTGCACGGCCCCGGCAGCCTGTCGGCTGGCAGCGGCGGCACGTTGACCGCCCTCTCCAGGCGCTTTCCGGCGGGCGCGCCGCGCAAAAACGCGTCGCTGGGCCACAGCGACTGCGTCTGAGGCGGTCAAGCGCCGGAAAACGCGCGCCAGGGGCGGGCCTGGCGGCGGCCGCCGTCGGCGCGCCTGCACGCTGCCTGCCCGCCACACGCATCTTTCTGGCCTCTTTCTTTCTTCCTTCCCGCAACCGCGGCAGCTGATGGGATCCCAGGAGAGAAAAAATCAGGAAATTCAGGAAAATCCTGTGGCACGGGCAGCAGCAGGACAGGCATGCCGGTTGGCGCCGGCAGTCGCCGCCGCCGGCGGGCGGCCTGTGCCAGCGCACCGCCCCACGAGGGGGCTGCAGCAGAGCAACAATCGGTGCTGCTTCTTGGAGTAGTCACGCATGCTGATTTGGTATGCGCTCCTTAGGCTGCTCGTGGGCTGCCACCTGGGCCCGCCAGGCGCCCTCGGCGGCGCCCCTTTCGGCGTCGGAACGCGCCAATGCGTGACCTACCGAAAATCGTGTTTTCACGCTTGCAATCGAGCTGCAGGATCAAATCACCCCTCTACCGCTGTAAGCACTCCTTGGGCGCAAAATAAAGCCTGCAGAGTGGCCCAGGCTGCCGCTGGCGCCCCGCTGCTACCCGCTGCCGACAGCACATCTAGCACTTTGTGCTGTGAAGCCAGCAGGCTGACACCATAAGCTTCATTTGTCATTTCAAGCTGCAAAAAGCATCTTCTGGGAGGCTCTGAGGTCATAACAGCTTCTGCAGAGGGCCACCTAGGCGGCCGCCGTCGGCGCTGCCTGCTGGGCGCTTTGAGAGAGCGGCGCGCGCATCGCTGCATCCCCAGACCCATGAAAGTGGTCGGCTCGCGTATGGAGAGCCGACTGCCGCTCTGGGCGCTCTTTGCAAAGACATCGCGATCGCGGCCTGCAGCGGCTCCCAAAAGCAGTCTTATGATGTAATACGATGGATGAGAAACGCAGCGGAAAGAATGCGGGAGAAATGAACATGGGACGAGCCAAATGTAGTGCCGCTCCCCCCCCCTGCCTACCTGCCCGGCCCCCGTGGGCTCGCCGCCGTCCTGTAGCTGGGACGCCGGGACGCTGGTGGCAGGGACGGCGCGGCGCTGACCAGGTCCCCCTGCAGTGCATGGAGAGGTCACCCAGGGCGGTTGGAGGTCTGGCGGGAAGCCAGGCGCAGAGCGACACACATTAGTCCCATTCATGAGAGCGACCGCAGCTTGCGGCTCCTCTTGCTCGCGTACCTGCAATTCTGCGGAAGGTAGGTAGTGGGAGGCGGGCCGATCGTGCCTTGTGTACAAGAATGACGGGCCCTTGCACCGGTGCCCCGGCCACCAACCCCGGGCCGGCGCGGTCCCGCGCACGCCTTCGCACCATTCTTGAGCTTCATGAAGGCCATCACAACGCTTTGGTTGGTGCAGAAGGCGTGTAACCCGCCGGCCGGCCGCTCCGGAGGGCCCGGCCCGCTCGAGCGTTTCCGTCGCTCTGTTGCAGCCTGAGCAGGTTAGACACTGTAATCTCGGTAATTGAGCGCCCATGGAGGGCCGGCTGCATTCGGGCTGATGTACAGTCTGCACGCGGGTCTGGGTCTGGGTGTGGGCGCCGGCGCCGCTGCCGTCGGTTGTACATCGCGGTGGCAGCTGCCTGGCATGTTGCGCAAACGCCAGAGGTGGCATGGAGGTGGGCACCCCACGAAGCGAGCCATGGATTCAATGGTCATGTGCGGTTGCAGCTCATGTTTGAGCAGAAGGGCCGCTGGCGCCGTCCTCCCGCAAGTGTTGTACGACCGCCCCCTGCGCGCACACTGCTCCCCGGCCCCCCCCTCCTGCTCACTGGATTCCACAGTGCGGGCGCGCCCCCAGTGAGCAGCACAGATGCGAATGCTGTGCGTGGTACACGTTGTGCACCGCCACCGCCGCCTGCCCAACTCAGAGGGCGGCGGTGGCGGTCGCGCTGCACGCACGCATGCGTGCTGCGCCCCTAGGCCTGCATGCGGGGCCCTGCCCCGCTGCACTGGCCACTCCGCCAGCCCCTGGTGCGCGTGAACATCCAGCCCCAACGGTGCTTACAGGAAGGGAAAGGAAGGATACTGGAGGGACGGCGTGAAGCCGGCAGACGCCCTGGCGGTCCTGACAGTCCAGGGGGACGGTCGTGAGTTGCCACGGGGCGCGGTGGCGTCGATTCGAAGAGGAGGAAATGAATGAATCAATGCAAAGGTTCTCGGATTGACGGGCCGGTCATGCATGACGCATGGACGGTGCCGGAAAGGCGGAAGGATTTACGGATAAGGGTTTCTGAGCGGCGGCGGCGGCGACGGGCACGGCATGCGCGGCGGCGGGCGCGCGGAGATGCAAAGAGTGCTGATCTGAGAGGGACAAGTGCAGGGGGGAGGGGGGGGGGGGGGGTATTGTGATTTTAAGCGAGGGTGCTCCGCCAGTGGTGCAGCGGTGAACAAGTGAGTGAACAAGAAGGGGGCCGGGCGGGGGGGAGGGGGGGGGGGAACAGGCCCGCCAGGAGCGGGGCGGGCGGCCACCCCGGTGCGACATGAACAGACGCAGGCGTGACGTGTCGGCGTCGGCGTCGGCGGCGGGTCTGGCCGGGGCGGGGGGCCTGTGGGCGGGCGGCCCGTGCGGGGCGCAGGCAGCGGGCCGGTGGCGAGCTGCCTCAGTTCCTCAGCGTCTGCTGCCGGCGCCGCGCTGGCGCTGCCGCCTGCCCCGGCTGCAGGAGGGTCCTCCCACCGCGTGGCTCGCAGCGGGAACGGGGCCGCCGCGCTGCTGCCGCCGCATCATGCCCTCCAGTGCATGCGGACGATGAGGGCCAGGCGTGCGCGTGGTGGTGCCCTGCTGGGGGCAGCACCGCCTGATGTTCGCCCCCCCAGTCGTCGTGTTGACATCATCCGAAAAACGTGGCCCGTAGATAGGCCTCTTGCGCCGGAGGGTCCTCTTCCTGCCAGTTGAGCAGCGCCGCGGCACGGCGCAGCAAACCGTTGGCAGCAGGCGCCTTGTCCCAGCGAGGCGTCCCCGCCTGCCGCTCCTGCCGCGCCTGCTGCTCCCGCCGCGCCTGCTGCTGCTCCTGCCATAACTGCAGGTGCTGCTGCTCCCGCGTCTGCTGCTGCTGCTGCCACGCTTGCTCCTCCTCCTGCCACCGCCACGGCTGCTGCTGCGCCTGCCCCTCCTGCTGCGCCTGCTGCTGCGCCGGTTGCTGCTGCGCCGGCGCCGGCGACTGCATGCCCCCAAGCGCAGGGCCCAGCAGCCTGTCCGTGGCTGTTGGGAAGGGCGGCCAGTCCAGCGTTGGCGCCGCGCGCTGCGCCAGCTGCTGCCGCTGCTGCGCGCTGGACAGCGAGTGCACTAGCTGCGACGGAGACTTGGCGTGCGACGCCGGCAGCTGCGAAGCCGACACCTGCGACGCCGAGCGCAGCAGTGAGGCAGCGTGCCGCAGGGTGGCAGGATGCTGCTGCTGCTGCTGCTGCTGCTGCTGCTGCTGCTCCTGCTGCCGCCGCGGGGCAGCGGCGGGCCGTGCCGCCAGCGTGGCAGCCTGCTGCAGCAGCAGCTCTCTCAGTAAGCGCTCCGTGGCGCCGCCCTTGTACTCCGCCGCTGCTGCGCCGGCCGCTGCTGCGGCCGACGGGCTCTGCTGCTGCTGCTGCTGTTGCCGCCGAGCTGCCAGCAGCACTGCTGCGTCCAACTCGACTGTGGGCTGCCGCTGCTGCTGCCGCTGCTGCTGCTGCTGCCGAGCTGCCAGCAGCACCGCTGCCTCCAGCTTGCCTGTAGGCTGCCGCTGCTGCCGCGGCTCCGACTCTGGCCTGCCAGCGCTGCCAGAGCCGCTGCGCCTGCTGCCAGAGGCCGCCTGCGCAGCGGCGGTGACAGCGGCGGCGGCGGAGGCCTTCTGCTGGCGGGGGCGCGGCCTGCGTGGTGGGTTCGTTGGTGCGGATGGGTGGGCGGGCGGGTGGGTGGGTGGGGGCGGGTTGCGTGGCTCACACCACTGCCGAGTTGCAGACTCCAGCAGCTGAAGGGCGGCTGGGCGGTGGATGGTCGGTTCCCGGTCCAGTGAGAAGCCAGCGAGAAGCCGACAGTTGTCCTGCGCTTGGACGGATGTACAGCACTGTACACACGCAACCGCAGAGGGCAGAACCCCCAGCTGGGCTCACTTGCGTGGCGAATCCTCCTCGCTGTCGCTCTCCACGCTCTTGCGCTTGCGCATGCGCACGCGGCGGCTCTGCAGGGCGGGGCGGGGCGGGGGGGGGGGGCGCTGGCGGCTTAGAGGCGGCGGGCCACGTGGGGCGCGGCGGCGACGGCGCTGCTGGCAGGCCCCCCCCCCCCCGCCGCCGCCAGCTCTGACGCGACCACGCCGCACCTGCAGGCTCATCTGGCAGCTGCGGCGGTCGTCAGCGAACTGGGACATGGGGTGCAGCCGCGCACACTGCACACGGGCGAGGGGGAGGCGACCTCTATGCTTGGAACTGACGCAGCAGGCTCTGCAAGCTGCCGCTGCCGCCGCACGCCGCCTTACGAGGCGAGCCCGCCACGCACGCGTACTAGTTTTCTGGAGGGCGGTGGCAGGAATGCGGGATTCAAGCGGCCGCTTTATCGCAGCTTGAATCCCAGCAAGCGGCCGCTTGAATCCCGCATTCCTGCCACAACGCCCTCCAGAAGACTCGTTTCTCTCCGATTAGTCGAAGCCCCGAACAATCGATTGACTTTGATGCGGCCAAACCGCTGAAACCGTTCTGATAATTCGAAATAAACAGGGTGTGGGAGGCCCCGGTCGGCGGACCCCTGGAATGCGAAATTCCAACCTGCGTGTTTTCTGCTCCGGGCTGAGAAATCGGAGAGAAGACTGCTTCCCAGGTCCCGCGCCCGCCGCGCTGACCGACTCGCAGGGGTGCCCCAGCTGCTGCCCGCCCCCGCTGCTGCTGGCTTGGGCCACCAGACTCACTTGCTGGCAGAAGCGCCACGCCCCTCCATCCGTCTCTATCCGCAGCGCCGCGCGGTGGGTGGCACAGATGCGGTGCGTCTGCCGGCGGTGGGTGGGCGGGCAGGCCGGCGGGCAGGGCAGGCTGAGTGCGGGCAGCCCAACAGGCATGCTTGCTGAGGGGGGAGCAAAGCGGCACCGCACCATGGCCATAGAGTGGCAAGATGGGGTGAAGCAGGCGTTGCTCCCGCTCGGGGCGGTTGTAGTGCGGTAGACGGCAGCATACAACAAGGCGAGGAACCGCGCCAACGGATGCCGCCACGCCCGGAGCCGGCCTTTCGCCCTCACCTGGTTGTAGTTCTGCACCAGGGGCTCGGGGCAGCCTTGAATGCGACACTGCTGGGCGGCCTTGTCCAGACTGGCGCGGCGCGTAGCGGCGGCGGCGGCGGCGGCGGCGGGTTGGGGTGCACGGGCGTCAGCCTCCGTTTCAGCACTCCCCCTCTCATGTGCTGGCTCCACGGACGTTGCTGTGGCATCTTAAGGGGGCAGGCGGGCGGAGAGCTCCGGTTGCATGGCAAGCGGCGAGGGGAGGGCAAGCGTGGCTGCCGGGCCGTTGTCGCCCCCGCATCTAACTCGACATGCAGTTGCAAGCATCGAACCGCGACCATCACACACGGGCGGGCGGAAACCTGCAGGGCCAGGGTTGGACAGAGCTCACCTGACGCGCCACGGCCTCCAGGCGCCTCCTCTGCGCCTTGCATCTGTTCCCGGCAGCGTGTTCGAAGGCGCTCGCACGCCGTCCACGCTGTGAAAGGTGGGGTCGCGCACTCACAAGTGCCCAAAGAGGGCGCGCGGGTGCCGGACAAGCTTGCTGGTGCTCGGGGCGAGAAAGGAAGCGCGGGGAGCGCGCTTGGAATGATGGAATGGCACGGCGGTGAGTGGCCAGTGGACGCGCCACGGGCGTGGCACGGTCGGCCGGCTCCTCTCGAGAGATCCACAGAGAGGCGTGTGAAACGCAACGCCTACTGGGAGGCGTTGCAGGAGTGCAGAGCTGACGGTGCGCGGCGGACCCCCATGCGAGGGAACCTGTTGCTGGGAACAGTCCGACGGAGCCGCCGCCGCTACGCAGCATACTCCAGCTGAGCAGCCCGCCTGATGCCCGCCCCCGCCCTCTGGTGCTGTCATCGGGAATCAGAATCTGTTTCCGACAGCCAAGGCCAGCGGCCACCTGCCATGAGGAGCGGGCAGTTGCTTTCCTCGAATGCGGCGCGGGTGCGGCGCCGATGCGGATGCGGCGCAGATGCTGGGACCAGTGACCACCCCTGCGCAGGCCCACCCCTGGGGCCCCTGCCAGCCAGCCGCGCGCGCACGCCTGCTGCACGAGGGTCAACAGAGCCTCCAAAGCATGAGCATGCCTTCCATGGCCGCCTGCACAGGGCCCCTACCGTGACGGGCCTCTTACACGCTCGGCCAGGTGGTGCCCCCCGCCTCCCACCGCCGCACCGGCACCGTTGGGCCAGCCCCTGTGGCGTTGACATCAGCTAGCTTCAGGCAGGTGCGCAGGGACCTTCCGCAGGCTACTGCAGGCACACCTGTCGTGCCCGGCTCCTGGCCCTATCCTTCCATCCCGCCGCGCATTGCACCGCCTCCATTGCCACTGCTACAACTTTGATTGATTGCAGTGCTGTACATGCGTCCAAGCACAGCTAGCATGCCGTCACGGATCCAACCCCCACATCCTCATGCGCTGCCGCCTCCTCTTGCGCTGCCGCCTCCTCATCAGCCGCCTCTTCTCCTGCTGCAGGCTCCTCGCCTGCTGCCTCTGCAGGCTCCTTGCCTGCCGCCTCTGGTGCCGCCGGCTCCTCTGCAGCCGCCACCGCTGCCTCTGCAGCCGCAGAAGGCTTGGCAACAGCCGCCTCTGCTGCCTGGTCATCAGCCGCCGTTGTTCCTTCCGCAGCAGCCTCCGCTACCGCCGCCGCCGCCGCCGCTGCTGCTGCTGCCAGCTCTGCACCCTGCTGCTGCTCGCCAGTCGCTGCAATCATGTGCACGCCAGTGCTGCCAGCTGGCGGATCAGGCGCTGCCACACCGGCGCCATGCTCTGATGCAGGCTCTGCTGCCGGCGCCGCGCCGTCCTCTGGGCCCTGTGCAGCGCCAGTGCCAGCACCGCCAGCACTGCCGGCGTCGCCGCCCGCTGCGCCCGTGGCGACGAAGCCATCAGCCACGCCGGCGACCGCCGCCGCGCCGCCGCTCTGCCCGCCGCCGGCGCCCAGCAGCGCACGCAGCACCTGCGCCTGCCGGCTCTGGGGCTGAGCCAGCGCGTGCGCCAGCAGCTGCAAGCCGTCACCGCTGCCCAGGCAGCCCCCCTCCTGGCCCTGCGCCTGGCCGCCGCCGCCGCCGCCCCCCCGCAGCACCGCCCCCAGCTGCTGCAGCTGCGCGCACTCTGCGGCGTGGCGTGCCGACCTGCACAGGGCGACAAGGCGGTGGTTCAGCATGGGGTGGGGGGTTGGCGGAAGGGGGCGGCGCAATAATGCAATGCTGTGCCCGCTGGGTCAGTGGCTTCGTGTGCTCGCTGCCTCGCCTCGGCGGGTAGGCGCGGCGGCGCCCAACCCAAAGCAAGCTCACCAATCGGCGAGCTGGCAGTCGCGGCTGCAGTAGCGCACGGCGTGGCAACCAGAGCAGGCGCGCGGCGCGGCTCCCCCCGCCCCGCCGGCGCCGCAGGCGGCGCAGCAGCGGCCCGGCTTGGCTGCCGGGGCGGCGGCGGCGGCGGCGGCGGCGGCGGCCTGGCCCTGCCCGCCTGGTGCCGCCTGGCGGAATTCGACCTGGAGGGGTTCATCCCCTGCACAGGGCAAGAGGTGCAGCGGCGGCGGCAGGCGGTGACATGCATGGTACCACATGCCTCGCGGGGCACCACACCCACACACCGCGCGGGCCAAGAAGCGAAGCCGCGCTCCCTCGCGAAAAGCAAGGGCACGATTGCGCGCACGTGCAGCGCCGCAGCTTGAAAGGGCGGCAAGCGGAGGGCCCAGATGCTACGAGGTTGTGACTGCACACGTTGACCAACAGCCCCCAACCAAAGCCCCACACGGTAAGCAGCCCCCACCCCCCCACAAGCGCGCACCCGTCAGGTCGCCAGGGGTATCGGCGCCGCGCAGCGCCTCTGCCGCCGCCTCTGCCGCTGCTTGGTTGCTGAAATACAGGTAGCCTATGCGACTGCAGTCCGGGGGAGGGCGGGGGGGAGGGAGGCGGGAGGAAGGGAGTGCAGGCATGAGACGAGCGGCGTGGCGGCGGCGGCAGCAGCAGCGGAAGCAGCGGCGCGGCAGCGGCGGCGGCCCCCCGCCGAGCACGGGGCCTTACGTGGTAGCAAAGTAGCCGATCTGTTTCAGCTTTGGGTCGAAGCGCACGCCAAACGCCGTCAGCGCCTCCCTGCAAAGCGCGCTTTGGTCGACCGACACGTCAGCGAAACGCCGGCACCGGACGCAGGCAGCGCAGCGCCGGCACCGGATGCAGGCAGCGCAGCGCGGCGGCGACCTCACCAAGCCTACACCCGCTGCCTTTCACCCACAGCCACGCCCGCCCACCTGCTGGCAGTGGCCGCTAGCTTCTTCAGCCTCACGACGCAGCTGGGCTGCGTGGCGCTGTACCTGTACTCCACCTGCGCGGCCTTCTGAGGCGTGGCCGGCTTGGGGGGCGCGCCCGCGGGCGGGGCAGCGCCGGCGCCCTTGCTGGTGGTGGGGGCTGTGGCGGGCGTGGGTGGCGGCACGCGGTGCTTGTACTCAACTGATAGAGCCTGGGTGCCTGCCGCGAGAGGGGTGGGGGAGAGGAAACTCCGGGGGTCTGCACGTAGCAGCAGGAATGGGGGGGACAGCCAAAGGCTGGGTGCCTGCGTGCGGCGGAAGGGGGAGCGCTGTGCAGAAACCGCGCAGAGGCGGCGCCCAGCTGACCGCCGCACCGCCGCTGCCCCCGGCTGCCCCCCCCCCCCCACACACACACCCTGGAAGCCCTCACGCAGCTACAGTGCGTAGGAGAGCCAAGCCCACAGCACCCCTCCTCTTTCCCCTTCCTTCTCTCCCGCCTCCCACCCACCCACCCACCCACCCACCCACGCCCGCCCACCCACCCTCAAAGCCCTCAGGCAGCTGCCCATCCACCTCCCTCGCCAGGCCCACCGCCGCGGCGACCGTGCCGAAATGGATGGTGAGGGCGCCGGGGCGGGCCTTGATGGGCGGCCTCCACACGTGGGCCTGCAGCAAGGCAAAACGGGGCAGTCGCAGAGGTGTGCGGCGTAGCAGGGGCCAGCTTGTTGTGCTGCGCAGCAACTAAGAGGGCTGCTGTTTGGGGTGAGCGGTGGAGGGGGACTCGACGGGAGGCTTCCGCATGTGGGCCTGCGGCGACGGCAAGGCAAGGCGAAAGGGCAGGCTTGGTAATGCAAGCGCAGTTTTTGGAACCCAGGCAGGGCGCCTGGGCGGGACTCGACGGGCGGCTGCCACGCGTGGGCCTGCAGCAAGAGGCAGCACAGGGCAGGCTTTTTTAGGGTTTTTAGGGTTTGGTTGTGCAAGCATGCAAGGCAGAAGGCCAGCAGGTGGAGCCGCAGGGCCACAGAAGGGAAGCATGCCATGGAGGGAACCTCACCTGCGCCCCGCCGTGCACCGCGCACAGGCACAGCAGCATCAACGAGCCTGCTACTCGTTGTGTAATTCCAATTACTACTTTACAATATCAACGCTACCTGCTCCGCCGTGCACCTTGGTCAAATACTTGTCATTAACAATATCATCGCCACCTCCTTCCTGCTGTGCGCCTTGGCCAACCCAAAGCAGTGTGAAAGAAGCTGTGCAGTGACCGTGTTATCCCAACTACATTTCGTTAACAAATCAACCCCACCTGAGGCGGGCCGTGCGCCGCGGCCATGTCCAGCAGCCTGAACGAGTCAGGCCGGCTGTTGACCCCCACCACCACCAAGTGCCTGCTGGGCTGCTCGCTGCACACGTACTGCGCCTGCGGCTGCGCCTGCTGCGCCGCGCCGCCGGCGCCGCGTGGCGGCGGCATGGCCGGCGGGCCGGGCAGGCTGCCCGCGCTGCTGGCCGGCCGCGCTGCCGACCTACCGGCGCCGGCGCCGCCGGCAGCAAGCAAGCCCAGGTGCAGCTGCACATGGTGCGTGCCGTTGCCTTGGCTGGAGATGGTCACAAGGCCAGGCAGCGCCACATCTGCAGGTGAGGGTGGGGAGGCGGGCGCCTACCTGGTTGGACATTTCGCTAATTATTAATTGATTATTATCACAAGCCCGAAAACAATGCCACATCTGCAGGCAATAGGGGGAAGTTGAGCGCCGCGAGCGTGGGATGAGGGAGCTCGCGGCCTGCACCCCCTCAGGACTGCCGCGGCCCACAGGACGGCCCGCTGCTGGCTGGCCTGCCCGATGACCCACCCCTGCAAAGCGCCGCCCGCCTGCCCCGCCTTCCCTCGCCTTCCCTCGCCCGCCCCGCCCCGCCTCAGCTGCTTCCTGCATGGCCACCCGCCACACCTCCCCCTCGTGCGCCCACCGTTGCACATCGCCGTCAACCGGCCTTGGGCAGGGTAGTCCTGGTACTCGGCCTCCACTGTTGGGTTGGACTGGCGGGACTGCAGGATGGGTGGGCGGGTGGGTGGGTGGGCGGGTGGACAGGCGGCACGAAGGCAGAGGGGAGGGACAGGAGGGTGGAGGAGCTGCGGGACGGTGGGTGAGTGGCACAGGGGGAGCGGTGGGTGGGGTGGGTGGGCTTGCGGGGATGTGCAGCACTACTACGAACACGACTTGTTGATTCCCGACGATTGTTTCAACGGCCCTGCCATGCAGTGCGTGCTGCGTGCAGAGCGTGCTGCCGTGCAGTGAGAGGACAGAACCATGTATACTATCTTAGAAGGACACATTTCACAAGCTTGTGAGTGTGTAAAAACAGGTGCAGGGGCCTCACCGTCAGCAGCTCGTCGCCCACGTGCGTCTGACGCACCGGCAGCTGCCTGAAGGTGCACCCCCCCAGGTGGGTCAGCCCCCTCTTCAGCAGCGCCTGCAGCAGGCTCCACTTGGCCGCGCTGCACCGCTCCTCCTCTGCAGGGCGGGGTGGGAGGGATGTCAGGAGGGACGTCAGGCGCCGCAGCAAAGCGCTGTGAAGCAAAGCAAGTTCCATCCTGCTGGACCTCCCTAGCAACCTGTTGCCCCCCAGAGCAGCGCCGCCGCCCTGCCCCCGCGGCTGACCTGGCACGGCGGCGAAGCAGCGCGACGCGAGGCAGTCCATCGCGGAGGCCAGGTCGTGGCTGCCAGGCAGCTCCACCACCGCCGCAGGATCGGAAGGGTCCGCCAGACGCACCTGCTGCTGCTGCGCGCCGCGCTGGGGTGCGCTGGCGCGTGGCTGCTGCTGCTGCTGCGGGTACGCGTGATGCTGCTGGTGGTATGCCTGCTGCTGCGGCTGCTGGTGGTGGTATGCCTGGTGTGCTGCCGGCTGGGCTGCTGGCCTGCCGCCGCTGCCGGCGCCTGCTTCAGCAAAACCAGAATGCGCCCAGCACTGGATGTCTAGAGGGCGGTTGCCGCTGAGGCGCGGCACCACCACAGCGTTCAGAGCAAGCATGGCGGACGCGGCCTGCAGCAGCAGGGTTGGAGAGCCGTCAGCGGTAGGGTTGAGGAGAGGCGGGTGCTGCAGTTGTACAGGGTGCTGGAGCAGCCTGATGTCTGGGGCGCAGCTGCTGGTCAAGCAAGGGACCAAGTGGCAGGGCTGCCATCAAGCTTGCCTCGCCCGCACCTCTGCCACCGTCACAAAATACACTTCCGCCACCTGCGGGCCTGCATGGCCAGGCATTGCAGGCCCCAAGCGCACAGCTTTGATGGTGCCGAAGCTGGAGAGGTGGAGATGAGGGCCGGGCGTGAGAAGAGAGGCAAGCGCTGGGGAGGGGTCGACGGTGCGGCCTCCAGCAGCAGGGCGGCAGCGGCGGCGGCGGCGGAGCGACCCCACCTCGGCGTTCCGCGCGATCGCATGCCGCACGGAGCAAGTCTGTATTGCTGCGCTTCCAATTGGGGTGCCTCGGCCAGTCTAGGAGCCCGCAGTGCCCACCCAACACTCACTCCCGAAACACCGCGGTCACGTCCGACGCCCTGCATCCTAAAGACAGACCGCCCACCAGGACTGCATTGGTGGGAACGTCGGTGACCGGCATGATAGCTGGCGACAAGCCTGCCGCCTCATGTGACCAGCAACCCTCCGCTGCCGACGTTTCCGTGCGCAGGCGCGACAACTGCCGTTGCTAGCTCATCCGTCGCGGTTCTCAACAGGTGGGAAGGGCAGGCAAGGGTTACGTCAGGGGTCGCACGTCAAGCTAGTTGCAAGGTATGCAACGCGC
This sequence comes from Micractinium conductrix, assembly GCA_002245815.2. Lineage (NCBI taxonomy): Eukaryota > Viridiplantae > Chlorophyta > Trebouxiophyceae > Chlorellales > Chlorellaceae > Micractinium > Micractinium conductrix. The sequence continues at coordinate 2,405,380 of LHPF02000004.1, forward strand.
TGTGCGTGCATGCGTCCGTGTGTGAGGGCTTAGAACGGGGACAGCAAGGGCCAGGGGCGGAGGCTGGGACGCTCCCGCGCCCCCGCCTGCTTGCACCACTGCCAGCGGCCCTCGGCTCGGTGGGTAGGTACGGTGGCGGCGCCGCCGGGCCGCCGGCGACTCCCTTTCAGCGCCTGTCTGCCGGCAAGCTTGCCCCCCCGCTCCGGTCACACACGGATGGGCCTCCCAAGCTGCACAAGCCCTCCAGCCCGCACCCCTTCTGCTTGCAGCGGCGCCGCCGGCGTTAGGCTCGGCTGGTTCTTTTCCTGTGCCAGCGGCATCTCTGACATGTCCTCTGCCACGGTGTTCCGGCTCTCAGCCCCCCAGGACGTCGTGGTGCGCTGCCGCTGTGTGCTGCTGCGCCGTGCCGCGCCGTGCCACGCTGCGCCACGCCGTGCTGTGCTGTGCTGCTGTGCTGTGCTGGGGCACGCCGTGCCTGCAGCGCCCTGCCCTCCTGCCGCGCCCCGCCTCCCCCCCCCCCCCATGCGGCGCGCCCCCTGCGGCGTGCAGATAACGAAGCTGGAGGTGGGGTTTGTGAGCTCTGGCATGAGTAGCACGCTCGCGATGGACCTCATCCTGCTGACCTACCCTGGCAATGACCAAACCAAGGTGGGCGCTGAGCGGTTGGTTGGTTGGCTGGTTGGTGCGTTGGTGCGTTGATGGTGAACCTTGATGGACGGACCACCGACCCCACCAACGGGGGTGCCGATTGGTTTGGTTGGCTGGCTGGCTGGTCGGTCGGTGATCAGTTGACCTACGGCATCCGGCTCGTGTCTGGATGGTCCCCCTCCCTCTGCGCGCGCTCCGCGTCCAGCCTTCCGCGCCCCCCTCCTCTCCCTCCCTTCCCTCCCGTGCTTTCACGCGCTTTGCTTCACATCCGTCCAAGCGTTTCTTTCTTGCACTAAACCCGCCGCCCAGCCTTCCGCTCCTTGTGTGCCTCTCGGCTTTTCGTCAGCGACGGTGCCAAGGTGCCAAGCCTTGCAACGTCTCCAACGTGTCGCGCCGCATGCCCTGCCCCTGCCCCTGCCGCGCAGACTGCCACCGAGCTCCTCCCCGCGAGAGTCCCGCAGGTGCGCTGCGCACGCTGCGCCACGTCACGCAGCGCCGCGCGCGCCGTGCCCTGCCTTGCTTGGGCGGCGCGGCCCTGGGCGCACGTGCTTCGTTTGGGCGGCGCAGCCCTGGGCGCAAGTGCTTTGCTTGGGCGGCGCAGCCCTGGGCGGAAGTGCTTTGTGTCAGTCCGGGCACACACTGGGGCACGCACAGTTCCGATTGTTATGGAGGAACTGCGGGAGCGCTCCCTCCCCTGTTCCCCTCGATGACTCTTGCCTGCTGGGCGCTGGGAGTGGCGTGGTGCGCTCGCCGATTGGTTCGGTCCACCCAGTCCCCAACCATGTCACTCTGTTCATGCAGGGCGTACCAGGGGTGGTCGAGGTTGCGGCCCCTGGCCTCTACTTGCCTGCCGGCACAACGGCGTTCCTCGTACTGTGTGCGTGCTTCTGTCTGCTGCTGCCGCCGCCGCCGCTGCGCGCGTCCGGATGTGCACCGAGCGGACGCACAGGGGCTTCGTGTGGCAGGCATGGCAAGATGCGAGTGACGGGTTGGGCGGGGCAGAGCCTCCACGGCTCCCAGTTCGGGAAAACGCTGAGAAATAGCTTCCATGCCATTCCATCGACTGCAGACGGATTCGCCGACTTCGTCGCCGTCCCAGACTTCAACAGAAACGCCTTCGTCACGTTGAAGTCCGTCCAAGCGAAGGCGCCGCTCCCCGGCGTCTGCACCTGGTGAGCAAACGCAGCAGTGGGCATAATACTCGCTCGCACAGGTTGCAGGCAGAGCTGGCCGGGGGAAACGGCACCGTGCAACTTTTGCAGGCAACACTTGGGTGTGGGAAGGGGGGGGGGGAGACGGGCCTAATGGCATATGCCCCCTCAGGCCGCCGCTCATGCCGCGCTCCTCTCGCGCCGTTCTAGCGCTGTTTTGCCGCTGCCCCGGCACACTGGCGTGCTCAAAGTTCGCGACCGGTTGGACCCGGGCCAGCAGGACGGCTGCTGTTGCTTTGCCGGTCGTGCGCTGGTTGGGTTGGCTGGAGTGCAGGCTAGCCGTCCGGCCTGGCCGCGCGTGTTGGAAAGGTTTTCGGCACCACTGGCTGGTGCCTGCTTCTATGAGGTCCTGCTGTTACTATAAGAACAGAACAATTTGCGAATGCGCGTGGGTCAGCAACGTCTCGATGCATACCTCTTGCGCCCCTGCTGCAGGAAGTTCAATAACGGCGGCACTGCTTCCAGCTTGACGTTCACCGGGTGCGCCTTGCCGCTGCTGCCGCCGCCGGCGCCATCGCAGCTGCCGCTGCCGCCGCCGCTGCTGCTGCTGCCGCCGCTGCGACCGCTGCTGCCGCCACCGTCGCGCCTGTTGCTGCCGGTGCCGTCCGCCCTGGCAGGGCTGCCGACCCATCACTGCAGCACACACAACGTTTGCGGTTGGTTGGGCAGCACCAACAAAAAAACCCGCCCCTTTGCAGGATGGGTTCGGACTGTGCCAGCAGAAGCCTCACTCTCAGGTGGCTTCCGGCGCATGCATGCCTGCGTCCAGCATGGGGGACCTTCTTCTTAGGTGGTGCAGAGAGCAGGGCAACTGGCCTTGAAGGCAACCTTGGGTGCCAGAGAAGCGAGCCAGCCCAGGGCGCTCGCCGCCCCGCCCTGCACGCTGCCTCGTCGCCGCCCCGCTTGGCACCGGCGCTGCGGCTCACCGCTGCGTGCCGCCCGCCCGCCCGCCCCCTTGTGCCCTCCCCCGCCCGCCACGCAGCGAACCTGAGTACTTTTGCCGCTACGGGGACACCGTCAGCCTTCCCGCCGGTGGGTGCCATTTTTTCGGTTGCTGTCAGCCTTCCGGCCGGTGGGTGCATTGCATCAGTTTTGGTGGGTTCCCGCGGAGAGCCAGCACAGGTCTCGGCAGCTGCCCCCTGGCCGGAACCCAAGGCCCACCTTCAGTGTTGCGCTGCCCCCGTGAGCCGGCACCGCCTGCACCGGCTTCATGCATCGGTATGTCGAGCGCCCCGCCCGCTCTGTCCGATGAAACCGTGTGCCCAGTGCGGCAGGCTGTGCAGCGCGCGTCGCTCACCGGGGACCTTCGTGCCCGCTCCCCTGACGCAGCCACCCTCAACTCTGACGGGAGCGGCGTCCTCCTACACCTGAGGTCCGCACGCTCTCCTTTCCTCTTCCTTATGCTTTTTAAGTGCTTTACGTTCTCTGCATTCGAGGTCGCAGTGCCGTGGCGCCTGCGGTACTTGCGCACTGAGGGGACGCATGGGGACACACGGCGGCGTGCCTGTAGCCACGCTCTCCCCTGGGCCCAGCGGCAGCGGCAGCGCCACCGGAAGCTCACAGCGTCTCTGACTTCCGATCCTGCACAGGGACGATGCGGCCTGCCCGACAAACACGGCCGTCAACTCTGCAAGTGCGTTCATCATCACAGCGACGACCAGCACGCAGGCGAGCCAGGGTCGCTGCTGTCCTGCCGGGCTTCCGTTGCACGGCGCCGTATGCGCAACGTCGCCGCCGCTGCTGCTGCTGAAGTGCAAGCAGGATCCGAACTTCCCTGGCTGCTCTGAAACGTTGCCCATATCTAGTGCGTGGGTTTGAACGACTTTTCACTTGCGTTGGTGCTGCTGCCGCCGACCGCCTGCACGGCGTCTGTCGCCGCAGCAGCTGCTGGACGCTTGTCGAGCCGCCACCCTTTTGGTTGCTCTGCGCAGATCACGCACGTCGAGCTGTCCGGCCCAGGCGATGGTCTCGATTTCGACAGATTCATGGTCAGGTGCGCTGACGTATGTTCATTCAAAAACGCGTTGTTCGTACCTTGTGGGGGGGGCTTGCAGCAGCTACAGTGGCGTGGCAGGGGTGGGTGGTGAGTTTGTGCGCGTGCCAGCCGCTTCCCGCCTGTATGCATCTGTGTGCATGGCTGCGGCTGCCGGGCGGCACGGCTCTCGTGCCGCACGGTTCAATTCAGCAGTGGTCGAAACAGTAGTAGACCGATTCAACAGTGGTTGAAGCAGTGGTAAACCGGTTCAACAGTGATTGAAATTGTTACAGTAGTAAACCAATTGGCCCGTACAGGTTGAACGTGATACCGCGTGGGTACGACATTTACTCCGATCAAGGCACCACTGCGGATGCATACGTGGTACCAGGTAACACTCTGGTACTGGCCGTGAGCCTGGAAGGCCTGGTGCAGCCGTGGCGGCGGCGGCGGCGGCGGCGGCGGCACCAGCAGCGGCGGCGGCGGCGGCGGCACCAGCACCAGCAGCGGCGGCGGCGGCGGCGGCGCCGCCTCGCCTGGAGGCACAATGCAGAGCGTGTGTCGCTGCTGCCTGCGCGCCCCTGCATTGCGCCACTGCCACTTCAACGCTGTGCACACCTGGCCAACCGGACCTGGCCTCCCCCCCACCTGCAGGCGTGCTGGTGCAGAATAGCGTCATAGGTCCTCCGCGGGTTGCCTTCCAAGGCAACGGCCTGTGAGTGTTACTGCCGGACGAGGGAAGCTGGCATTGTGTGTGGGTGGGTGTGTGGGTGTGGGTGTGGGTGTGGGTGGGGTGGGGGGTGGGGGGCACTATGAAATGTTTGGCTGGGGGACCCGAACTTCGGGGGGTGGGCGCGTCGGGGCGCTTCTGCGTCATCTAATTCCGGTCCAGCGACTTTAAACACGACTTTTTAGGGCGGGGGCCGGCCGGGAGGCGGGCCCACTCGCGCATCGCATGTCTGGCCGGTCAGTGGGGCGCTCCCGGCGCCCCGCTGAGCCAGCAAGAACGCTGGGTTTCAGACAGACGCAGCCCAAAACCAAGGGCCGCCGCGGGGCTCGCGAGCTGGGCTCGCGCGCAGGAGGTCTTTCCGTGCGCCCGGCTGCCACAGTGCGCGCCGCGTGGCGCCGACCTGGCTTGGCACTCAAGACGCTCTAAAGCAGCTTCAAGGTGATGTGCAGCCGCTAGGGCGCCCGAACCGGCGAGCCCGACAGAGGCTCTGACTCGCTGCACGGCGCGGGGCCCTGGAAATCACCACAGCTCTATAAAACGATTTCTCCGAACGTTCAAGCGTTGTCCGAGGCACCGCGATGTAGGGTGCGAAGAGCGCGCACGCAAATGCTTTCGAGCGAGGCTCGGGGCTGCTTTCAGCACTCCGCCTGATCTTCCGCGGCTCTCTCAAACTCACAAACAGTACAATGAAGTGATCCAGGGCCCCGGCGGGCCGCCAGGCGTCTCCCGCTGCCCGGCCAGACATGCTCATCGCATGTCTGGGCCGGCCAGGCGCGCCCGGGGCGCGAAAAAGCGGTCTAAGGGCATGCGGGAGCGTTTTAAGTACTCAGGGAGGGCGGCGGCGCACCCCACCCCTGAAGTTCGGGTCCCCCAGCCAAACATTTCATAGTGGGTGGGGGGGGGCCTTTAACGAATATGTTGTGTATTTAAACGGTTGAGAGGATGCGGAGAAAGTGCAGGGGGGGGTTGTGGTCGCTTGGCGCACTGGCTTGCCCCTTGGGGGCTGCCGGCCGTGGCGCAGCCCAGTGAACTAACGCCCCCCACCCACCCCCTGCTCACGTGGCAGTTACTTGCCAGCTGGCACAAAAGTGGCAATGTCCCTCATAGGTGGGTGCCTGCTGCGCCACAGCCGCCGCAGACTCGAAACAACCTCAGGCAGCGGCGCCTGGCGTCTGAAGCGCGCGGGCAAGCCCTGCCCAGCGCTAGTGCGCCGCCGTGCCGAACACAACTCAAGCAGCGATGCCTTGCGTCTGACGAAGCCTGCCCAGCGCCAGCGCGCCGCCGTGCAGCGCTCACATCACCCCCCTCCCCTCCCGGTGCGCGCACCCCACCTGCGCACCTACCCACAGGTTTCTTCAGATCCGGAGCGACCGCCGAGGTCCGTACTGCTTTTTGTGTGGTGCTGTACTGCCTGGCCAGGCCATGCACGCATCGGGCCCCGGGGGCGGGGCATACGCCCGGCTGATGCAGAATGCCTCTGCCACCCCCACCCATCCTCCGACGCTGCCTGTGCCCGCCCCCTGTGTCCCGTCACCCCTCCACCCCATCGTCCTTTTACAGAACACTGCCAACAACGCGCGGCTGGCCGTGGGGGGCCTTGTGGGGCGCCCCCCCGTGCCGGAGTGTGTGTGGCAGGTAAGGCGACCGCCCCCCCCCCCGCCGCCGCTGTTGGCTGTGGCTGCGGTAGCAGCAACGGCCGGACCAGAGTGGTGTACTCTGGTGGTTAACTCCTCCATGGCCTGGCATGAAGGCACGCGCCGCCAGCAAAGGAACCACGCTTCTTCGTCAATCCACGCTTCCGGGCGTATGCTTTTCCTGTTTCTTTCCCTTTCTAGCAGCAGTGGCAGCAGCCATGGTTGGACAGCCAGGTTGAACCAGGCGCGCCTCACCCCCTCTTTTGTTGCTGCTCCGATTGCAGACGCACAGCCCCAGCCAGGGCGACTCGATATCCGGGATCAGAGGTGAGGGAGTGCCTGTGGGGAGTCAACAGCTTCTGGGCGGCTTCTGGGCGGGTTCTGGGCGGCTTCCAGCGGCGCTGCACAACGCGACCGGGCCCGGCGTGCTGCCGTTGTGGGAGGGGTGCCCGCGGGGACCGCCCAGCTGGCTGGGATGCAGGGGCAGGGCAAGCGGGTGTTTCTCCCTTGCTTGCCCACCCCCGTCGTGGCGTATCGAGGTGTCAGGGGTGTCCGAACATCTTTGCAAGGACCTGCAGAGCTGTCGCAAGCATCTGAGCATCTGTCCCGCCATCCCCGCCCGCCCGCCCGCCCACCCCCAGCAAAGGCCAAGGCCTGGGCTGCGCCACACACACACGCACGCACGCACGCACGCACGCACGCACGCACGCACGCACGCACGCACGCACGCACGCACGCACGCACGCACGCACGCACGCACGCATCTTCTGTGCTCCCTGCAGCCGGCAACGCATCCCCTCGTCCCTCCCTGGCTTTGCATCCTACCCACCCGCCCACCCACCCACACCCGCAGGCTGGGGCCTGGGCTGCACTGCTTCCATGACCATGGACCTGCCCAGGTGCGCGCGGCTGGGTGCAGTGTCGTGTCCGACCGTACGATGCCCGTACATTATTCGTATCACCAGCCGCCGTACGACGCTGCGCTGACCCGCGCCGCCCTCCCCTGCACGAGTGGTGCCCGCTGGGTGGCACCGAGGGCACCCCCTGCCAGCATCCCTTGGACTTGATACATACATATATGTATATCTGTGAATTGCATTTTCACCATACACGTGTGCAGCTGCAAATCTCATTGTACGAGCACTTATCACTGGTCGCCCGCCCCCCCCCCCCCCCCCCCCCCTCCCTCCTTTCCCTGCAGCTACCCCTTCTGCCAGTTTGACGAGTACACGCTCAACTCAACAGGAGGCGAGGTGCCTGTCAAAAACGGGCCCAGCCCAGGTGCGCCGCCGCCGGCGCCGCTGCCGCCGCCGGTGCTGACGCTGTGTGCTGCCATCGCGCAGCGCTGGGCGACACCGTCTGCGCCAGGATTGAACGCAAATGGAACGGGGAAACACACACTGCATTCTTTTCTGCCCATCGTGCAGTGCTGGAGAACACCGACTTCGGTGTGAAGCTCAGCGTGTGGGCCTCAGACGACATGGTACAACAGGGGCTGTGCTCCGCAGATTGGAAGACCTACACCTGCCCCACCGACTCGCTCACCATCAACAGGCGCGCGCCGCGCCGTCCCGCGCCGGTGTCGTGCTGTGCTGTGCTGTGCTGTGCCGTGCTGGCAACTGTCGTGCTGTGCTGTGTCAGATCTCTCCTCATGGACGGCCTGTGCCACTACCTTCAGGCCCATCCCGCCGGGGCCCACTCTGTCGGCACACGAAAGTACAAGCGCAACAGCCATGTGCAGCTGCTGCCTCAGTCCGCAGCGCTCCACCCCTTCCCCAGGGCATCGCCGTCCCTTTCCACCGCCCGCTGCCCTCCCTGTCTTGGCCGTTCTCCCCCAGAGCAGAGCCCTGCTCGTGTCGTACGTCCGCCGCATGCGCATGGCTTCACCTCCATTGTGTGTGCACATCCCCCAGCCAAGCTCCGCCGGCAACTTGCACATTGTGCGCCCCCGACCCCCCGACACCCAAACCGCCCACCCTCCCACCCACTGCCCACCCGCCCACCTCCACACCCACCCACCCACCCCACCCACCCCTTGCAGCACCCAAGCGTTCTTCGTGTCGTTCAGCCGAGCAGTGAAACTGACCCACGTCGAGATCGGCGCCTGGGGCCCCGCAGCCGACACCACCGTCATGTGGGGTGAGCCACGCCACGCTGCGCTGTGTCATGTCCTCCGTCCCCGCCCCCCGCGCCCCCCCACACCCACCCCCACGCGCCCCTTTGTGGCGACGGCTGCACACCAACGATGTTAAAGCTACCTTTACCTAACCTGCCTGCACGTGCCGCCCCGTGTGCCCGAAGCTTTGCTACGCCCCCCTGTCTGCAAGGCCCCTCATGGCCCCTCACTTGCCCACCCCTCACCACTGCAGTGTTCATCACTGATATGGAATTTTATGATCCGAAGGCGCCGGTGAGCCCCCCCCTCCCCCCAGCGGGACGACTGTTTGTCTGTCGACAGCGCTCCTACGTGGCACCGCTGCCGCGCCGTGCCAGCCAGGGGGGCCAGCACAGGCTGCGGTGGTGGGAGGGGGGCCGCAAGCTTCACCCACGTGGGTGGAGCGCGGTCAAAGCTGGGCCGACGGTCCACGCCTGCCCCCGCTCACCCACCCATGCACGCATGCACACGTGAAGCACACGCGCGGAGAGCACACGCCGAACCCTGGAGGAAGGCCCCCCACCCCCACCCCCACCCCCACCCACCCCACCGCATCCCACCGCACCCCATCACCCCCCACACCCGTGCGCGTGTGTGCAGGAGCTGGCCCGGATGCAGGCGACCGTGCACGGAGCCGGCATCCTGCCCACAGGAGCCTTCACCTCGGGGCCGCACAAGGGCTTGAAAACTGGGTTCCGCATCCCGCTGACCGGCACGTTCGCCGTGCGACCGTTCAGGAAGCTCCGTGTGAACGTGCTGGTAGGTGCTGCCGCCGCCGGTGCTGCGTGCCCGCGCCACCGTGCTGGCGCCGCATCAGCGCCGCTGTCGCCGCCGCCGCCGCCGCCGCCGAGGGCCTGATTCATGCAACGATCTCTGTGAAGGGGCACACGAAAGCGCCGCTGCGTGCCACCGAACAAACCGCCACACGCATCTCTGCTCCACTGTGTGCAGTCGTCGATTTCAGGGTCGCCAGCGAATTATAAAACGGACGCGTGGGTGGCGATACGGGGGCTTGCAGGCATTCCCATGGACCCCTTGAGCCCTCCCCCCGCGGCCTGACCCCCGGCGCGTCCCCTCCGGAACCACCGCCCGCCGGCGGCCACAGAGCAGCCGCCATCTGGCCCCGCGTCTGCCCCTCTGCACCCTGGCCCAGCACTTGGCTCCAAAGGAGTATCCCTCTGCTTTTGCACCTTCCTGCAAACTTGCCCCCCCCCCCCGGGAGTACACTTGTGTTTCGCGAGTGCTTCTCTCCTCCCTTCACCCCGCCGTCCCCGGGACCCCGCTCCTCTTTCTCCGAACCCCACCCCAACTCCCGGAGAGCGGCCGCCGCGGCTTCACCCTTCCATGCGCCGCTTCACCCCACCTCGCACCCTACCCCATACCTCACGCACCCTCGGCCCCTATGTCCCCTATGTCCCCTATGTCAGCATCGCCCCCTCGTCCAGTCGCCTCACCTCCCGTCGCCTCCTTGCCTCCTGCCATTCCCCTGTCATCTGCTAATACTGAGTACACTCCCCACCTGCGGTAATTCGCGCACACTTTTTCCGCGGCCGCCTTTCAGACTCTGACGCTCAGGCGCGACAGAGGGGAGCAGCGGCAAGCGGCGGAGGACGGCGGGCGGCAGTGCGCTGTGCCCGCTGGGCGCCAGCAGCAGAGGCTGGACGCCCTGGAGGGCAGCGCAAAACCCGATAGTCCTTGATATCGTGACCGCAACCCGCAGTATCGCTCCGCGCATTGGCATCGCTTGCGGCCCTTTTTGCGAGAGCCAGCAGTTGCGAGAGCCATCTCTGGTGCCATGGCCCGACGAGGGGTCCTACCGCTCGCGATGGTCTCGCTGGCTTTAGCGGTGCATGCAGGGTGCGTTGGCAGGCGCGCCAGCGCTGGTGGGTGGAGCAGCGGGCGGCGCTGCCGCCAGCGACAACCGCCCGAGTTGGGCCCGACCCCATCCGCTCACTGTACATGTGGTGCCCCTCCCGCCCCGCCTTGCTTGCCAGGACGCCAAATGCTCGTACTCAGGGGCCAGCCGAAGGCAGCAGTGGTGCCGCCATCAGCGCTGCCTTGCCGGGGCGGCGATTGATGTCCGGCGGCGGCGGCAGCAGCGGCGCCGCGCCGACGCCCGATGTCTCAGTTTTGGTGCAGCTGCTGGAGGTGATGCGCCTGCTGAGCGGGCGCGCCGGCGCCGCCGCGGGCAGCCCCGCGGGCGCGCCGCCAGCCGCGGCGCCCGCGCCGGCGGCGGCGGCGCGAGCCGCAGAGGCAGCGGCCCCTCCGCCGGGTGCTGGGCTTGCGGAGAGCAACCTGGCAGTCGGTCCCACTGCCGGGCTGCCGCCCTGGGCTGAGCCGCCCCCCGACATGGAGGCCTGCGGCGGGCAGCGGCGGCAGCAGGGCAGGGCGGCGGAAAAGGTGGCGAGCGCCAACGCCGCCGGCGAGCGGCTGGACCTGGTGCTGTGGGGGGACAGCCTGACCGCGGCGCTGGCGCGCTCCTCCTCCCCTGCCTGGCCCTCCACCTTTGGAGACCTGCAGGTGGGTCCCTGTTCAGTAGGGACAGTGCAGTTATTAACGGCGCCCGGCAGGTGAGGTCTGGGGTCCAGTTCGACCGACCAGCGCCCTGATGCAGCCTGTGCCCTGCTCCTGCTGACGCCATAAGCCCCTCAGCAGCAACAGCGACTGAACCGGGCAGGGAGGATTGCAGCCGGTTGATTGATTGATTGCTCTCTTGGTCGATTGGACGATTAACTGGCTGGTCCGCCCCGCAACCCCGGCCGCAGGCCCTGCCGCTGGGCATGTGCAGCAGCACGGTGGAAGACCTGGCGTGGCGCATCTTGGAGGGCGGGGAACGGCCGGAGCAGGCCCCAAAGGTGGCGGCGTTCCTGATTGGTGAGACGGGGACAGCAGTGAGCGCTGGGCGCGTGCTGATACCGGGCCTTGCCTTGCTTTGGTCGACAGACGCAAGGCCTACACACCTTCCACTGCCCCCCACATTTCAACCCACCCACCGCAGGCATCAACAACGTGTGGCAGGGGCTGCAGCCGCCGGCGGAGCGGCTGGAGTGGCTGCTGACGTGGGCAAAAGCCGTGTGGCCCGACACCAAGGTACGTCCACTGATTAGATGGATGGATAGATTATGAGGCTAGGCAGCACACCGTCATGGGCTCTTTCAGATGCTATAAGCCCACCCCACCCCACCCCACCCTCCCCCCCGCCTTCTTTGCATCCCTGCTTCCGCTGCAAACCAGCAGGCGGTGACGGCGCTGTTGTGCACGACAAACGAGTGAAGCCCTCAAACGCAGCCCTGACTCTCGTCCAACTGCTGCTGCTCCCCTTCCGCCTGTGCCTCAGTTTGCGGTGATGGCGCTGCTGCCCACCAACTGGACGGACGTGGGGCCCACCAACCAGGCTTACGCCGCGCTGGCAGCACGGCGGGGGGCACTGTTCGTAGGTGACGCTGTGCAGCAGGCTGCGCGGGCGCAGCTGCATGCCTGCCTGGCTACATCATCATGTAGACCCATGCTTGCACCGACAACCCTGCCGTCGCCTGCCTCGCCACACCTGCCCCACTGCCTCACTCGTGTACTGCCCTTCCCCTTCATGCCTTCTCGCCCTTGCCAGACTGCGGCATAGGGCTCGATCCCTCCGACACTTCCCTGGTGGAGGACGGGCTGCACCCGACAGAAGCAGGTGGGTGGGTGGGTGGGGTGGGGTGGGGTGGGGGGAAAGAGTGGCAGGCGGGCGGGCGGGGCCCGGGGAGGGGCCGCATCTGCACTGCAGAACGTACTCTTGTTGAGCTGCCGGCGGCTCGCTAGTGTTGAATGTGTGACACCGATGCGGGTGGTTTCGTGCACCATACCCGCCGACGCCGCCCTGTCTGCACGCCAGAATGCTCGTGCACTGCAGCGGGGCTTCGCTGGACTTCCTGCTCGTGCACACACCGTGCAACGGCGAGGTACAAGGGTGCGCCCATCCGGGGCGGACCTCCACCCGTTTTATCCCTGGCCTTAGGCCTCTCCTGGATGCTACACAACGCCCCTCGCCCCCTCTCACGCTCCCCTGCCTGCCCACCTTCCTCTCAAGTGCAGGCAGCGAGCGGCTGGCGCGCTGCCTGCGTGACGCGGTGCAGCCGCTGCTGGCCTGAGCTGCGGCCTGCCTGCTCCCCCTGCCGTCCTGATGCGCTTGCTGGTTGTAAGTAGCATCAGCTTCGAGCAGTGCTGCTGGTGATGATCGTAAAGCGTGAGGACACAGAGAGGGGTGGGCGCGAAGGCAGCCCGTGTGTGGCACGCCGCCAACTGCAGCGCTGGAGCGAGGCACAGCATTGATGGTATCAGACGAGGGGGGTACACAGGAGGGAGGGGTGGGGGCTACAGGCGTGCAAGAAGGTGAACGGGTACAAGACAGGGAGGCGGGGCGCCCGGCATACAGAGATGCTTTGAAACATCAGGGTAAGACAAACGCTGCTCTTCTCAGCAAAACACCCCAAATTTGAACGTAAAGTTCGAAAACAGGCTCGGCCTGAAAAAGTTAACACAGGGAGCTAGGTACAGGCGGGGGGAAGCGAGGGACCGGCCTGCGCGGGCTCGGGCTCTAAACTGTCGTGCCTTTCCAGCGCCCTTTGCTGCTCTACATGCGGAACACTCCGTAGCGCCCGGCGCTGCTCTACATGCGGAACACTCCGTAGCGGCTGCCCGGCTGGGGGGCGCTGCGCTGGTGCAGCGCCGCCGCCAGGCTGAGGCCGAGCACGGTGCGCGTGTCCTGAGCAGCAGTCGGAGAACCGGGGGGGGGGGGGGGGTCACCAGCATCGAGCGCTGGCGCCAGGCTGAGGCCAAGCACGCGCGAGTTTTCCGGGGGCCGAGACTTGCATGGATGCAGGCAAGGTGTGAGCGCACGCGGGGGGTGGGAGCGCCGTGCCTGGGCCAGGGCAGCGGGGAGCGCCAAACCTAGGGGGGGGGGTATGCAGGCAGGCGAGTTGGGGCGCACGAACCTGCGGTTTAATCACTCCGTCGTCCCACAGGCGGGCGCTGGCGAACGAGGGCTGCCCCTCTCGGTCGTACCTACAATCAGAGGGAGCAGCAGGGAGCGCGGTGGAGGAACCAAACGCATCGGAGGAGACGACGGGGCACGCGCCGCCCCGGATGGGCTGCACCTCTCCATGCCCAGCTGGAACAAGCAGGTCAGGCACATGCGTCGGGGCTTGCGCCTTTCCTGCTGCACACCCGTCCAGCAGGAGCAGCACACAGCTCAGACCCCTCCTGCCCCGCTCACCGCACACCGCTCACCGCTTCGTTGTACGCCGCTCAGGCCACTCAACAAGCGCCTGCTGAGCTCTGAGCACTCCCGTTCCGCACTCGACCGCCCTCCCGACGCCACTGCTGTAGATACCCCCGAAGGAGTGGATCCCCCCACCACCAAAGCTCGGGACACGCAGGCAAGGCTCACCGCTCGCTGGACTTGGCTTCGAACGAAGGAGAGGATCCCCTTCCCTTCCGTAAGCCAGAAGCGGCACACCCCTCACCACTGGGACCCTTGGAGACGCTGCCTCCCTCGCGTCCCGGAGGCGAGAGTGCAAAAGGAGGCTCCCGCCCAGCTCACCGCTCGCTGATCCTGGCCTTGAACGCTTCCTGCTCCTCCTCGGGCCAGCCCTGCCCATCGCGCGCCCGCTTCTCCAGCTCAACCAGGTGCAGCACCGTCGCCGCCTGCTCCCCGCCCATCACGCTAATCCTGCAGGGGGGGGGGGGAAAGAGGGCAACGCAGCTGTGACACAGACCACCGGCGCTGCTGGCTGTGGTGAAGACCAGGTCAGACCGTCAGCCCCACGTGCCTTGCAATGGCACCACATGGAAGCAAAGTCCGGCGCTGCACCCGCTGATCACCCTCCTCTGCAGCGAGCAAGGCCACACCAGCTCCTGCCCCACCCACCCACCCACCCACCCCACCCCACCCGCGCACCGTGCGTTAGGCCACATGTACATGAAGTCGGGGGAGTAGGCGCGGCCGCACATGCCGTAGTTGCCGGCGCCGAAGCTGCCGCCGATGACCAGCGTCAGCTTGGGGACCTGCATAAGCAACAAACAAATTAAGATAAAAAACGAATGCGCTGTGAGCGTGGGTCGACGGGCGAGGGCGGGGCTGCCGGCTGCAAGGCCAGCCGTGGTGAAGCAGGTCCTCGAGCCCAGCGCTGGCAGGGTTGAACCACTGGCCGTGAAAGGCCAAGCGCAGCAGCGCACGCAGCTCATGCGACTCCCGTGCGCGTTGGCAACCGCCACAGACTCTGTGCCAAACAAGGACCGGGATGCGGGTTCTACAGTGTGCAAAAGGTTTCAACAGGCGGCGCGCGCGGCTCACGTCTGCGTTGGCAACCGCCATCACCATCTTGGCTCCGTCCTTGGCGATGCCCCCTGCCTCGTACTTGCGGCCCACCATGAAGCCGGTGATGTTCTACGGGAGGGGGGGGGGGGGGGGGGGGGAGGGGCGCAAAGAAGTCACGCAGGTGAGAGAGCAGTCTGAGTAGCCGCAACCGCAGCCGCAGCCGCAGCCGCAGCAGCTGTCCAATGCTTGCCGGGTGCCACAGGGCCCCCTGCCGCGCTTGCCCGCTCTCTGGTCTTGCCTGCTCCCCTGCAGAGCAAACCGTCGATTTGCCATCCCGCGCGCGCCCTGTGTGCGCACACAAGTACTCCGAAGCGCCCAGCAGCAGACCCTCTGCCCCCCCCCCCGGCCGGCGCGCCTGCAAGAACAGCAGCGGCACGCCGCGCTGCGCGCACAGCTGCACGAAGTGGGCGCCCTTGAGGGCGGCGTCTGAGAACAGGATGCCTGCGGCGCGGCGGGGGGGGGGACGCGAGGGGGGGCGCGCGTGTGCGGACGAAGGCAGTATGGGGCAAAGCGGGGTGGGAGCAGCCAGGGGGCCGCGTGAAAACGGGCTCCCCTCACGGCCAGCCTCACCAAAGAGAACGCCCTGCCCCGCCCCGCCCCGCCCCTGCGACGCGCCGCCAGCGAGCCTGGCACATACAGTGTACATGTCAAACAATACGTTTGGGTCGGTACCGCCCTGCCCCGCCCCGCCCTCACCATTGTTTGCCACTATTCCCACAGGCATGCCGAAGAGCCGCCCAAAACCCGTCACGAGCGTTTTGCCA
The DNA here is from genome assembly GCA_002245815.2 of Micractinium conductrix. Taxonomy (NCBI): domain Eukaryota; kingdom Viridiplantae; phylum Chlorophyta; class Trebouxiophyceae; order Chlorellales; family Chlorellaceae; genus Micractinium; species Micractinium conductrix. The sequence continues at coordinate 2,420,855 of LHPF02000004.1, forward strand.
AACTGCGCGAAAGCGGGGAGTGGGTGGTGAGAAGGGCGGCGCTGTGCATGTTGGATGCTGTGTGTGTGTGGTTTGGGGTGGGGGGGGGGGGGACGTAGCTCAGGCGGGACCCGACCCTTCCTGACCTGACAGGGAGAGCCGACTAGCGGCCCGCTTCTGCGCTTTATCAACTATTCAATCATGATAAATATAACAACAGACTAACAGTCGCCTGCGCTATGAACTCGTGAAAGTGGGAGCCGCCCACCGTTTGCCTGCGCTGTATCACCTTGAACTCAGGCAATCGATGCGTAGTAAAGCCATTCATTATAAGCAGTACTGTTGACTCGCCTGCGCTTTAAACTCGTGGAAGCGGGAGCCGTCCAGCAGCCGCGCCAGCACGGCATGCACGTCGAAGGGCTGCTTGGGGTCGGCTGGGATGACGCCTGAAGGCGTGGTCGGGGTGGGGGATGGGAAGGGCAGACGGGTGTGTGGCAGCAGGTGGAGGGGCATGACGGGAGGAACAGGGTGGGCTTGGCACAGCTTGCCACAGCTTGGGTCCACTGAGATGTCGCCTGCCGTCGCCCCCCTGCCTCACCCCGCAGCTCCTCTGGCGGAAAGCGAGGCTCCTCCCAGCCTGCCGCCCCTGCTCCCGCCGCCGCCGCCGCCTGCCAGGGCGCTGCAGCGGCCGAGCCTGTCGGGCCGGGAAGGGTGGCCAGGATGCTGCGGGCCAGGCTCAGCGCGTGCTGCTCGTTCTCTGCGAGGTGATCCGTCACGCCTGTGTGGACAAAGCGGCAGGGGGGGGGGGGGGGGGGGGGGGGGCAGCGCGCAAGTCAGCAGACCAGACAGTAGCTTCGCGGATGCACGCGGCAGAAGGGTGCTGCGGGCCAGGCTCAGCAAGCATGTGCGGCTCTCGCCGGCTCCCCCCCCAGCCACACCCGCGCCGCGTGTTGACAACTGCAGCTGCGCGCCACCCAAGCGCTGGGGCGCCGGCACTTCCGCCAGCCGTCACCACCCGACACCCCTCTGCAGACCCAGCACAGGCTGCCCGCTCTCTTGACACCCCTCCACCCTTCCTGCCAGCTCAGCCCTGCCTCACCGCTTGTGGAGCAGTGCAGCTCCGCGCCGCCGAGCTCCTCGGCGGTCACATCCTCCCCTGTGGCGGCCTTGACCAGGGGCGGCCCGCCCAGGAAGATGGTGCCGTTGCCGCTGCAGCAGGGTGGGCGCGGGTGGGGGGAAGGTGGTGGGGACGTCGGGTGGGAGAGCACAGCGGAGAGAGAGACTAGCGGGGAGGGCGCGGGTCAGGACGACGCGCCGCTGCAAGCGGGAAGGACCAGCAGCACACCCACCCAGCAGAACACAACAGCAGCAGCACCAGCAGGCGTCGATGTTGCAAGTTCAAAGGGTGCTTCGCCGCGCAATGGCGCTCTTGCCTGCCATGGCCGGCACGCCGCCGCCAGCCGCCCCGCATGAGAATCAATCAATCAATCAATCAATCAATCAATCAATCAATCAATCAATCAATTGCATTTGAAGTCCACGGGGAGCCAGCAGAGGTCTCACGACAGCATGCACAAAAAAGCAGGCAAAAGCGTGCGCGAGGGCGTGCGCGCATTCGGAGGGACCTCACCGCACGATGATGCTCTCGTCTGCCATGGCGGGCACGTAGGCGCCGCCAGCGGTGCAGGAGCCCAGCACGACGGCAACCTGGGGGATGCCCTCCGCCGACATGCGCGCCTGCAGCAGCAGGTGAGGTGGGGTGCACGCCTGCGAATGTCAAGACTCGCGGCAGGGCTTCCAGCCGGCGGCGGGCATATCCCAGCAGGGGAAGCCCTCCGCCGACATGCGCGCCTGCTGCAGGGGAGGTGGGGGACATTGGGGCCTGGCTGGCCCAGCGGCGAGGCGCACGCGTGCCGTACGGGGCGCGCGGCAGGTGTCAAGGCAGGGGCGAGGCTACTGGCCTGCGCACACGCTGCCCGCTGTGCGGGCTGCGACCCTTGCTGCAGCAGCGCAGCAGCCCAGGGAGACCCAAACACTGGGGCACAACAAAAGCGAGGCTGCCTGCTTGCCTGGTTGTAGAAGATGCGCCCAAAGTGGTCGCGGTCTGGGAAGACCTCCGCCTGGCGCGGCAGGTTGGCGCCGCCTGCGCTTTCGGCACGGGGGGCGGGCAGGCGGGGGGGCAAGCGTCGCGGCGGAGCCGGAGGCAGGAAAGCCTTCCTGCCTGCCTGGCAGGTGGCAGCGCCGCGCAACCCTGGATGAAGGAGACACACCCGCTGCTGCCTCACCCCTACGGTAGGGCCCCTGCCCAAACCACCCGCACACCGGAGTCCACCAAGTAGACGCAAGGCAGGCGGCAGCGCTGCGCGACCTCCTGCAGCCGCAGGTGCTTCTTGACGGTGATGGGATAGTACGTGCCGCCCTTGACTGCGCAGGGGGAACAAGCGGTGCGGGAGCACAGGGCAAGGTGGGCATGCATCGCGAGGCAGGGCACACAGCAGCTTCAGGTCTTCTTCAGGTCCCAGCACCCCGCCGCCGTGCATGCGGTCCGATGCTGCTTGCTGCCGCGTCGACCCCCCGTGGCCGCTGCGCCACAAGACGCCCAGCGACAACCCGCTGGCCCGCTCTCTGCCCCACATAACCCGCCTGTCGCATCGACACCCCACCCTCCGCCCCACATAACCCGCCTGTCGCATCGACACCCCACTCTCTGCCCCACAGAACCCGCCTGTCGCATCGTTTGCCACCACCGCCGTCAGGCGGCCGTGCACCGCGCCGATGCCGGTGACGATGCCGCCGGCGGGCACGTCCTCGTGTCCTGTCCCGGCGGGGCATGGGGGCAGGCAAGGAGCGGCAGTCGGGCGCACGGCTGCGCCACACGCAGCCCCGTGCCCGCCCGCTGACTGACCTCCCCAAGCCCTTGCCACGCCCATGGACGGCGCTGCCCCCACCCCCCCCCACGGCGGCCGCGCCTGGCCGCACCCACCATACAGCCCCTTGCCCGCCAGCTGGCTCAGCTCGAGGAAGGGAGATCCGGGGTCAAGCAGCAGCCCGATGCGTTCCCTGCGCAGCAGTGCGCAGCCAGCAGCAAGCACTAGCAGGCGTTAGGGCTGCGACGACGAGCGACACCGGCAATCCTCGGAGCATCCCACCACGGCACGCCTTGTGCAGCGTGCGGACGGGCAGGCAAACCACAGCGCCGACAGTTCAGACTTTTTCCAAGTAAGGTATAGAGCTGGCAATGAAACAAATCAAACAACAACCAACAAGGCGTTCGCACACCTCGGCAGCAACTTGCCGCGCTGGCGGTGCCGCTGCACCGCCTTGGCGCCGCCTGCCTGCAGCAGATGCGCGATGTCTGCAGGGCAGCCGAGGAGAAAGGTGGGCGGATGTGGGCAGGCAGTCTGGTGCAGGCAGGCGCAGCAGGGCGGCGCCCGGAGCTCCCGATCGCCTCTGCATCCCCGGCGTGCACGCCACGATCCACACCTGCATCCAGTGCTGCGATGCTCGCATCCATGGCGCGTGTGTTGGCCTTGAAAGCATCGCTAAAGGGCTCCACGCCGCAGGTGCCAAGCACGGGAGATTCGTCGCGCAGCGGCAGCCCCGACACGCTGCGCCGCTGCGCCGCGCTGGCGAGCAGCGCTGCGTGGCGCAGCTGGTAGCAGTTGCGCCGCAGCAGTGGCAGCGCCGCCATGCTGCTGATTCACGCGTCGGTGCTGTGCAGGGCAGGGAGGGCAAAGGAAGCGCAGGTTGAACAGCGGCGGCGGCGGCGGCGGCGGGCGTGTAGCAGAAGGCGTGCAGTAGCAAGCTCCAGCACTCCTGGGGCTCTTGCAAGACACCGAGCAGCACCGCCAGGCGCACCTGTCGCTCTCTGCGCTCAAGCCGCGTCAGCGGCTGAAGAAGCTCGGCGGCGCGAGAAGGCCGAAGGCAGCTTCCAGGCCAGTGCTTAAGCGGCTGGCGTGCGATCTCGAAAGCCGAGAGGCGCGGCAACAGGCCGAGGCGTGAGCGCCCAGTTGGACGAGCCTGTCCCGGCGCTTGTGGGGCCTCACCGCACGCTCTGCAATGTCGGGCAGGGATGGAAAGCACACACAAGGCGTGCGGAGGCGCGCCGACATGCACAGATGGCCGCCTCAGTGCACCGCCGCCCACAGTCAGCAGCGGCGACAGTTAGCGGGAGGGGGCGTGTGTGGATGCTGGTGATTATTGACACTAGCTTGGGATGTCCTTCGCGGCCTCGGCCCCTCTTAGCAGCACGAGGTCACAACTGAATTCCAGCAGCAGATGTCGCATCAATCATGTCGCATCTAGCACTGTGCAACTGCACGAAGCGGTTGCGGTTCCCGCCACTCGAGCGCTTCCCGCCACTGCGTCTCGAGACGCATGCCCAGCACCACAAAAGGGCGCCTCCCCTCTTTTCTCGCATCCACTCAACTGCCCGTCGTAGCTGATTCAATTTAATGCTTGCGAATGGCAGTGCAAGGCTACGTCAACTAGCAAAAGTGCGGTCACCATGCTCAAGTCACGGTGCAGTGGGTGGCGTCGACGTCGGCGTGCCACAGTGTGGGTGCTGGAAGAGAGTGGAAGTAAGGCATGATGGGGTGGCTTTGGTGGTGTTCATCGCAGAGGGAGGGGACGTGCAGTAAAATTTGATGCGGAAGTCTGGGGGCGTGTGGGTGCTGGGTGCTGGGGGGGGACACGAGTGACGACATGTGGGCGAGTTGGGGGGAATGTGGGCGATGGAAACTGGGGGAATTAGGGGGTGTCGCTTTTGAAAATCGAGATGGGTGGACCGTGGCGTCACGGAAATCGATCGTTGGGTGCTGCCGTGCGAGGGGCATGTCGGTGGGGCGCCGCGCTGAGGGGTCACGCCACGTCAGCGTGCGGAAGGAAGAGGTCACCCCTCGGAGGGTCACTCTCGCTCCTCGGGAGGGGTCACGCCAGCATGCGCCGCCCGCCGGCGCCGCGGCTCAACAGCCTGCGGCTGGTGGCGGCGCCCGCCGCCTCCGCGCCTTGGCCGGGCAGCTCGCACACACCGTCGGCGTTGGGGCGCCCCTCGTTTGTGGCGGAGATGCAGAAGGGGATGGATGCAATCGCGCCCTCGCTCCAGCTGAAGGGACGGGGGCATTAGGGTGGGTGGGTGGGTGGGTGGGTGGGGTGGGTGGGGGCAGGGGGTTGCGAAAGCGAAGGGAGGCACACCTTCTGCAGAAGATGGGGGTGACAGGCACAGGCGGGGGGGCCCCCTCCCGCGCGCGCTTTCCCCCGCTGCAACGTGCAGCGTCAGAGCAGGCACCAGAAGCGCTGCGCGGCTGCACTCCCACCTGGCTCTTACCTGACGTTGAAGGGGGAGACCAGGGTTGCGGTGCCCAGGGGGCGTGTAAAGAGGGGCAACCCTCCTGCAGTGCACTCTCGCTCCCCGTAGCAGCATGAGAGGTACAGACCCCCCCCGGCCCCCCCCCCCCCCCCCCCCCCCCCGTGGCCGGCTGTTGCAGCCCCTTGCCTGACGTTGAAGGGAGACACCAAGAACTCGGTGCCCAGGGGGGCCAGGGTGCCGTCAGTCCCGGTGTAGGTGTACCCGTCGCCGCTCCTGCAGCGTGGGCAGCCACCACGGTTTGATTGTTTTTGATGAGAACAACGTTCAAGCAAGGAAGGGGGGCGTCCGGTGTAGGTGTACCCGTCGCCGCTCCTGCAGCATGGGCAGCGATTGTGTTTTGATTAGAACACGGTTCAAGCAAGGAAGGGGGGCGTCCGGTGTAGGTGTACCCGTCGTCGGTCCTGCAACAGCGCGGGGCGGCGGCGGGGGGGGGGGGGCCTACGTCACGACCGCGGCCTGCCCCATCAGTCTTTCTGCTTAACAATGCCCTCGTTACTCTCCGTGCGCTCTGCCCTGCCTCTTCCCCGCCCCATGCCGCACCAAATGGAGTTTGAGTCACCCGCTGCAGGTTCAGGAGGAGCGTGGGGGAAGGGGGATGGGCGGGCTAGCATGATACAGGAGGGGGCGCAGCGTCTCCTTTCTCACACCACACTGCCACCCCTCAGTGCACCCGCCAACCCGCTGCCCACCGCAGCACCGCATGGGCATGTGTCCTTTGCACCCGCCCGCCCAGCGCGCACACACCCACACCCCATCAACCTCCACAAGCGGTCGTCCTCAGTACAAGGGCACCAGCAGCAGCAGTGCCCCGCACGCACCGCAGTACTGCATGAGGAAGGTGCGGAAAAGCAGCGCCTGCGGTGTCGGCCCGTCGGTGGCGTTGACCAGCCGGGCCAGGCCAGCGCCCGCCTCGGCATTGGCTTCGGGGGAGCACTGCGGCGGGAACAGCGAGGCGGTCGCGTTCTGCAGGTAATCAATCGAGAGGGGGAGAGGGGAGGGGGTTGCGTCAGGCGGGTGGGTGGCAGGGGCGAGCAGCAGCAGCAGCAGCAGCAGCAGACTTTAGCAGCGGTGGCGGCGGCGGCGGCGGCAGCGGCAGCAGCGGCAGCAGGCAGCAGCAGCAGCGGCAGCAGCGCAACAACTCACGTAGGCCTCCTTCCACTCGTCGCTGCACAGCTCGCTTGTTGTCTCAAAGGCGGTGGGCGGGGTGGGCTTGGTGCCCACAGGCGCCGGCGGGCACTGTGGCAGCGCGGCACGGGAGGGGCAAGGGCAAGCGAGGTCGATGTCGCCGGCACGCTGTAGCTGTTTTTGAACGCGCACCGCCAGCGCTGCTGCGTCTGGTGGTGGGAACGTCCCTTGCTGCGGCATCTCAGCGCAGGACCCCATAAGAAGGTGTAGTGTGTGTGGGGGAGGGGGGTCCCCGAATCCTCTCGGAGGAACTACCCTGCTGCTACGTCTTGCGTGAGCGCTGCCCACCTTTCCGTCGGCGCCGCGCGGCAGGACCACCAGGGGCGAGGTGTAGTTGGCATTCGGGTAATACCGGGCAGGCACGGCGTAGGCGCACTGCGCGGGGCACCCCGACAGGTCGGCGAACGTGGTGGTCTGCACACAAGGGGGGGGAGGCTGGGTGTGTCGCTGCATCAACCACTGCGGGACGGGTGTTCTGCGGGGCATCCCGACAGGTCAGCAAACGTGGTACCGGTACCGTGGTACCGGTGGTCTGCAGCAGCCACAAGGAGGGTGGGAGGGGGACGGGGGAGGCTGGGCGTGCTGCAAACTCCCCCCTACCCACTCGCCCACCCACCCCACACGCACACCCACCCACCCACCTTCAGCACTCCCAGAGCCTGGTGAGGCACCACAAGCCCCTGCTCCTGGTAGACCTGCTCGTAGAAGGCCCGCACGATGTCCCACGTTGCCATGGAAGGGGGCATGCCCCCGCCGAAGGGCAGGCTGCATTGCGCGGGGGGGGGGAGGGCAGGGCGGGCGGGCCGGGCATGTGCACGACGGTGGGGCGCTGGGTTGGAGGCACGCCAAGCGGTGGTGAGCAGGGAGGCTGCGTTGTGGCGGCTTCCTTTGGCGCCCGCGTGCATTCTGCGATCAACCCGAAAACAACCCTCCTCATTTCACTGCAACTCTTTTAAAGCACCGGTCGACCCCCCTCTTCGCGCACCTGCCAGCCAGCTCAGCGGTCGCCGCCTTGAGCACCTCTTCGGGGAACACGTTCAACACGTACACCTGCACATCAAACGTGGGTGTGTTGCGATTGATGAAAGAGAAGGTTTGTTGTTACTGCGCATGAGCCCAGGGGAGAGGAGAGAGCCGCAGGGTTTGGGTCGCGGGCCCAAGCCAGCTAGCTACAGTCTCAGTCCCTCTGTCGCCTTGGCTGTGCTGGCATGTGAGGGCGCAGCACCTCTGTAGCCACCGCCCGCCCCAACGACCCTGCACCCAGGCCAAATGCCTCACCGAGCTTGCATTCAGGTCGCTCTTTGAGTACCCGACCTGCAGGGCAAGGGCAGGGACGGGGGGGGGGGAAGAAGGGGGGGGAAGGGGCGTGGTAGGTGGCTATGGGCGTGCAGAGTACGACGGTGGCGGCGGCGATGGCAGCGATGGAGCCGTCGCGTCGCGCTGCAGCATGGCCGGCCCAGCCAGCTCGTTCGTGCGTTCGTGCCAGCACCACTTGCACGTGCGTGTCTTACAGCACACGAATTGATTGTGCCCAACACCTGTTTTCACCTGCTCCAGCAGCGCCACGCCGTTTGAAACTGCGGTCAGGCCGGAGTCGTTCCATGCGGTGGAGAGGCCAGGGACGTCGGGGTACCCGATGCGCAGGTACTTGGCCAGCACGTCGGACCCCGAAACGTAGTAGGCGACCTGTGTCGATACGGTTGCTGAATGATTAAAAAATAAGATTTTTTGGACGCGCTAAAAGCGTCCAAGTCAAAAGGAAGTTGGAAGACACGCGGCCGCCTCACCCCACCCACCTCATGCATACAAACCGCAAGGCGTCGACACCCACCCTTCCCCCTCACCAACGTTGATGTAACTGAGGGATTCATTGATTGCATTTCTTGATTACTTACCTTGACGCTGAACATTGAAGATGTGGGCAGCGCCTCCTCCACCGTTGCGCCGTGAGTGATGCGGCCAAACAGGCAGGGGGACACGCAGCTGCGTGGGAGGGTGAGCCCGGGGACGTGTTGGGTGGGGCTGGGGCGGAAAAGCCGAGGGATCAAGGGGAGAGAAGCTCTGTTGCCGCGCCTACCATTGCTGCTGCGATGGGTGCAGACGCAAGAGGCATGGAGGGAAAGGGAGGCGCAAGCCAGGAGCCGCGTGGCGAGGATCTCCGCAGCTCAGCGCTGGCGGCAGGCGGGGGCTGGCCCGTCACGCACCGCGGCGCTTCAGCTTCGAAAGCCGCGATGTACTCTTGCGGAGTCTCCACGCACTTGCCCTGGTTGGCCACCTCTCTGCAGCTCAGGGAAGCCGGGCGCGGTTGAGCGGGCGGCGGGCAGGCGGCGCAGGTGGTGGCGGCACCTGGCTGGCGGCACCGCGGCACTTTGACCATCCACCGCATCGGCCTTGCCGCGCGGCAGAACGGCTCTATTCGCTGCTAGGGGCTGGGGGCATGGCCTGGAGGGCGCTCGGAACGGCCCACACCCCGAGTCTGCAGCGTCAGGGCAGTGGCAAGGCCAGCTGCCCAGTCTGGGACATCCTGAGGCGTCGGTTATAGCCCAATTGCCATACACTCACTCCTGCAGGGTCGATGGCGGCCGCGAGGGCCTGCTGTTTGCGCGGGCAAATGCTAGCGAGCACAAAAGCAAAGCGGCGCGTAGAACACTCATGGTATGATTCTACAGGAGGTGAACAGGAGGTTGAGAGTTGCTGGACGCGCCGGAGACGGCCGGGTCAAGGAGCGCCGGCGCCGCCTGCCATCTGGCGCGGCGCCGACGTGCTCCCCTCCCCGACCTCACGTGCCCGCCTGCTCGGCGCCTTCCCACCCAGGTGGCTTGTGCTGCCGTGTTTGGCCCCCACCAGGACAGCTGCAGGTGCAGATGTAGGGATGCCTTGTGCAGCCCAGCAGCCCTGCGCATGCGGCACCCACCGCCGCGTGCGGCGCCCGCACGTTCGGCGGCTCGCCAGGCACAGCCCGCACGCAGCACTGGTGGTTCTGGCACCAGTTGAGCTGCAAGATTCAACCCTGGGTATGCCGATGGAGCACAAGCAATGAGCATGAGCAGATCGTCCTGCTACGCGTGGGGCTGCTGGGTGCCGACGCCCCGTCGCCCTTGCAGGCGTTTGCGCGCTGCCTGCCAACCTGTCTTTTGCGCTTCAGGGTAACGCAGGGTGTTGCAGAAATGTTACAGAGAACTGTACTGGCCTTTGTTGTGTACATGCGCCCAAACCGACGGGCCCCCGCGCCACTGGATACCGTCCCTCCGAGGCGCGACCCTGGTCGCTTGTAGCGCGCCCCGGGTTTCCCACATCTTATTTGCCCTCAACCGGCGCTTGGGGCGCTGGTTCGGGCCTGCAGCGCCTGTTCCCCTCACACGCTTGAGTACAGCCCACTTGCAGCGACCATGACCTGCCCAGAACTGTATCGAGTCGTCTACATTGCAACCGTCGTGGCCGCCGTCCTGTGGGGCCACACACTGCTCGGGTGAACGGGCGCGGCAGGCCTGGGCGCACGTGGAGGGCGCGCCGTGTTGTAGAGGGCCTGATCTTCACCGTGATGGCGCTCGGAGCTCTGGTCGCGCGGCAGAGGGTTGTCAGCCCTGTTGGGCCGCCAGCGCCGGCAGGCGCGGCGGCGCCTCTCCCTTCGACCCCGTCCTTCGACGAGCGCAGCACATTTTGCCTGCCCTAACGCCTTCTCTTTTATGAACATGCACGCAGGCTAGACGCCGCCCCCGAGCCGCTGTCCAACGGCGTCCTGCTGCCCGCCGCCTTGCGCCGCCAGCTGCGCGAGGCAGAGCAGCGGGACGGCGGCGGCGGCGGCAACGGCGGCGGCGGCGGCGGCGACCTGCCCAGTTGGGTGGACCTGGGAGAGCTCGAAACCGCCTGGCAAGCAGACCACGAAGCGAACGTGGCCGCGGTGGAGGCGCTGAGCGACCGCAAGGCAGCGCGGCGGCAGCGGGGCCAGGGGACGGCAGCGGCGGCGGCGGGCGGCGGAGGCGCCGGTGCATTGGAGGCGAGCGGCGAGGGGGCGGCGCAGGAACTGGATTTGGTACTGTACGGGGACAGCATGACGCAGTACCACAGGTAGCGAGGGTTGCACTCACACCATCATCATATCATCATATGCGTGTCTGTTGTGCGCTGTAGCTTTGTGTGCGTGCGCGTGCGTGCCGCTGGCCCACGAGAAACCGACGGGGTTGCCACCCTCGCCCGCCGCTCCCCCTCCCCTTGAGCATCTGCCGCCCCCTGCCGCCGCAGAGAGAATCCAGAGCCCTGGCAGGCGGCGTTTGGCGACCTGTGGGTAGGCTGGGTGGTGGTGGTGGTGGTGGTGGTGGGTGGGTGCGTGGGTGGGTGGGGTGGTGTGGGGTGGGGTGGTGTGGGGTGGGGTGGGGTGGGGTGGGGTGGGGTGGGGTGGGGTGGGGTGGGATGGGGTGGGGTGGGGTGGGGTGGGGTGGGGTGGGGTGGTGCGGCGCCGGGCTGTTCGCTGCCCCGTGGCCCGCTTCGCTGTTGATTGCGAGCACCGCTGTCCTGCCAGGCGGTCGCATGTGCCGTTTCGGGCGCTGCATAGGGCCACGCGCAATCACGACCGCCGCTGGGCTGCCCTGCTCTGCACGCCTCCCTCTGGTCCGCAGGCGCTGCCGCTGGGCATGAGGGGCAGCACTGTGGAGGCGCATCGTGGAGGGAGGCGAGGCGCCGGAGGCGCCGCCGCGCGTGGCTGCTTTCCTGATCGGGTGGGCAGGCGGGGAATCGATGTCAACGCGCGATGCAGGATCGTCTGGCTGTCCCTCGCCTGTGCCGCCGCGGCAGGACCTGCCCTCCTGCCTTCCTGCTGCTGCTGGGGCCCGGCCCGTCCGTTCCGAATCCGCCGCTGTATCGACCGCTTTCCCTGCCTGCCCTACCAACAATCCCTTTCCAACACGCAGCGTCAACAATGTTTACAAGGGGTTGGAGCCGCCGGCTGAGCGGCTGGGGTGGCTGCTGGGCTGGGCAAACGAGACCTGGCCCGACACGCAGGTGTGCATCGTTTCTTGGTCTTTGGCGTTGCCAGGCCTCGCCCGCCCGCCCGCCTGCCTGTCAGCCCCTCTTTCCCGCTACCAGTCACTCGCTGTATGTGCGCTTCAGAGCGGGCGGCTGATGACGCTGCTCCCGCCACATGCAACAAAACCAACGTGCCAAGCACAGTGCGCTGTTGGTCCCTCTGGAAGAACCTGCCCGCCCTCCCCCTGCTCAGCTGGCGCCAGCTGGCGGTGGTGGCGCGGCCGCCGCCGACGTGGGCCCAGCTGCTGTTGCTCCCACGCATGAAGCTGACCCTGCAGCACACCGACTCTCCTCCGCTCCATCGTCCGCCTGTGCCTCAGCTGGCGGTGATGGCGCTGCTGCCGACAACGTGGGCCGACGTGGGGCCCACGAACGACGAGTATGCTGAGCTGGCAGTCCGGCGAGGCATCCCGTTTGTAGGTGGGTGCTCTGTGTGTGTGTTGACAAGCAATGTGCTGAGCTGGCAGTCGTGCGAGGCAAAACGTTCGTAGGCAGGTGCACAGGGTGGGGCCGAGAGACCCGGGTGGCTGCGCGCCGCTGCAGGACCGCCATGCATGCAGCGACGGCCCTGCTTGCACTTCATTCCCGCTGCCGCCCCGCCACGCTTGCCTGCAACCCCCCACCCCACGCAGATTGTTCTGATCTGCTCGACCCGACCGACCCCTCCCAATTCGGAGACGGCATTCACCCAGTTGCCAAGGGACAGGCGCTGGTCACCTCCTGCCTGCGCGCCGCTCTGGCCCCCTGGCTGGGGGAGCAGCCGGGGGCGGCGGGCGGCTAGAGGGCGCTGGGGCGCGGCCCAACGGGCTGGGGCGGGCGGCTAGAGGGCGCTGGGGCGCGGCCCAACGGGCTGGGGCGTGCGCCCCCGCTGCTGCCAAATTTGGTTTCGTCGCCGCACGTGCTGCACAGCAATGTGCACAGCGCCCCACCATCCTACACCATCTGTCGACGCATATTTGTACCTCGGTTCCATTCTTGTGTATCTCTCTCTCCAATCACTGATTCTTGATTTTGACCACGGCACCCACCGCTCGTCATTTTCGCCCCGCCTCGTCACTCACTGTCTGCCTGGCACTTGAGCACCCGCGACCTCTTCCTGCGCCCTCCACCCCTGCCTTCTTCCTTCCCCTTCACTTATCCTGACACAAATCAAATATGTACACATGTCACTCGTTTGCGATCTGCTGCTGATGTGAGTCAGAAGCCAAACCACGAATTGGTGTGGTCGCCAGACGGGTGCTGCACGTGGCGCGTGCTGTTTGCACTGCAAGACGTCTCCCGCAGCGGGTGACGAGAGCGTGGCAGCCATGCTGAGACACCTTCACCGGCTTTTTTTGAGTGCGTGTGGTGGAGCGCCAACGGCGTGTCGAGCGCGCTGCGCCGCCGGCGCCGGTGGCCAATGACGCTCCGCTTGACGTTGTATCGCTGTTCGAACCGTGTGACACCGCGCCCCAGGCACGCTTCTCACTGCCCGCTCGCGCCTCCGGTTAGGGGCCGGCTCTGGACAGCCCAACCCTGCGAGGCCTTGGCGCGGAGCGCCTGCAGCGCGGTCATGGCGGTGGAGATGGAGATACCCTCCGCGGCGCTGGATGAGGGAGCGGCGGGCGACACAGAGAGCGACGAGGAGGAAGAGTTGGGGTCTGGCAGCGAGAGCAGCTCCAGCGACAGCGGCGCGGAATCTGGAGCTAAGACGACCAGCAAGAAAAAGAAAAAGAAGGTGAGAGCAGCAGGAGGGCGTGTTGGGCGGCATCACCCAGCCGGTTGCAGGGAGTCCCTGCTGCCCTGCCCCTTCGCTGTCTGCGGCACTTGCACTAACGAAGGCATGAGCACATCGAGGCCACGCCCACTCCCGTCTGCAGAAGAAGAAAAAGAGCGGCGGCGGCGGCGGCGGCGGCGGCGGAGCGCAGCCGCCCGTCGACCCGGCGGCTCGCAAGGAGGGCGAACGGCGCTACCAGGCACGGAGTGGGGGGAGCACGTTTGTAGGGCAACATGTACACGCCCAGGCCTGCAGGGGCCGCGGTGCGCGGCCGTCGTGCTCGCCTGCGCGCTTGGTATTTGTGACGCCAGCGCCCACGCCCGCCTGTCCGCCTCCCTTGGTTTGCTGTTTGTCCTGTTTCAGGAGGCCGTTGACCAGCTGAGCCACAACAGCGAGGACTCCATGTGGGTCAAGCTGGGCGGCTGCCACCTGGCAGACGGCAAGCTGAAAAAGGTGGGTGCTGCTCCTGCGCTGTGGGTGCTGCGCCGGCTGGGCCGACTGGGTGCCGCCGCCGCGGTGCTGCTGCGCGCCTGCGCTCCCAACGCCGCTGCTGCCATCCCTGCGCCTGCCTTCCACACCGCGTCTTCCAAGTGGCTGTGTGGCAAACCGCGGTGCCTGCCTGCCCGCCTGCCCGCCTTTCTTGTGCTGTCGCACTGCAGCTCTGCGAGGCGCTGCGCGGCAACACCACCGTGATTTCGCTAGACCTCTCGGGCAACCAGCTCACAGACGAGGGTGAGCGGTGCAGCGCTGCCAGTCCGCACGCGCGCGTGCTGCCACCGGGCAGCTGCCCCGGAGCGGTGCCCGCAGTCGTGCCGAGCTCCTTGCGGGCGCCGCCGCCCAGGCGAGGCACCGCGCCCCCACCATGCCCCTGCTGCTGCCCGTCCTGCTGCGACCTTCTTCCTGCAGGCGCCAAGGTCCTGGCGGCGGCGCTGCGCGACGGGCGTGCACCCGACCTCATCGACCTGGACCTGACAGACAACCCTCAGATTGGGCCGGAGAGCGAGGGCGCTGCCGCGCTGGTGCGTCGCCTGCGCAGCAGCGGCGCGCCTCCGCAGCCCTGCCCCGCCTGCATTGCATTGCGTTGCTGCTGCTGCTGCTGGGTGTGGGCAGGATCTGCCGCTGCACGCTGGCGCCCCTGGCCTGCCAGCCGCCACGCGAGCTGCCGAGCCGCCGTTGCGACGACCTGCGCGCCTCGCCGCTGCCTTGTGCCACGCAGAGGGAGCTGCAGCACGAGCGGAAGACGCTGAAGGTGGCGGTGGGGCCGTCGCAGCCGCCGGCGCCGCCCCCCAAGCAGCAGCAGCCGCGGTCGCCCAAGCACGGGCAGCAGCAGGGCGGCGGCGGGCAGCCGCCGCCCCCGCAGCAGCAGCAGCAGCAGCAGCAGCAGCAGCAGGGGGCCAACGGCACCCTCGCAGACACCATCAAAAGCAACCCGGTCCTCAATAAGTACTTTGCGGTGCGTGTGTGGGGGCGGTGCCTGAGGTTGGTTGGTTGGCCCAGGAGAAGGTGGAAGGCTGTAGCTTCGGGGCTTGAGAGCCGTCGGCCTGTGGCGGGGTTGGCCACCCGTGCCCCACCGCGCTGCACTCGGTGGCTGCTGCACGAGACTGCAGCGGCCGCTGCCTGCCACCCGCCCGCCCGCCCATCCATCCCCGCTCCCTTCGCGACTCTCTCAGGTGGGCAACGAGGAGGCGGAGGAGGAGGAGCAGCAGGCGACTGGCGCGGGCGGCGCGCCGGCGGCTGGCGGCGCCCAGGGGGAGGAGCACCTGGGAGGGCTGACCGCGACAGAGCTGGCGCACATCCTTTGGGACCAGGTTCGTGGGCGGGGAGGGATCGGGGCAACATGCATCATGGACTACTTGTTGGCCCTGCACACCACACAGGGGTGGCGTGTGTGTGTGGAGGGTGGGTGGGTGGGTGGGTGGGGGCTCAACATGCAAGGTGCAGCATGGCGAAAACCTGAGGAATGAGGAGCAGGGGTTGCCCGTGCGCCCAGAACAGAGGGCACGGGGTGGCAGTCGGGGTGGGTGGGCAGGGCGGCCAGCGAGCGCTGCAGGAGCCTGCCCTTCACAGAAAGCCAGCGCGTTGTTTTGCCAGTGGCTGTCCTGCACCGCCTCTCGTACGCTGCCTCCCCACCCAGCTTTGTTTCGCCACTGCATTTATTTGTCGGTGCGCAGCTGGAGCAGTGCCTGGACGTGCCGCAGCCGGACGTCCCCGCCGTGAGCGAGCCGCTGCGCGCAATCGCGGAGCAGGTCGAGCACGAAATGGACAACTGCGCGGTGAGCACGCTGTGGCCCGGCCATGGCTGGTGGCTTCCCCATGGCAGCGCACACGGCTGCACGCCTGGCCGGGGGGAGCAGGCAGGCCAGGCGGATGCGCGCAGCGGCCATCGACGCCGCGTCGCTGAGCGCGTTGAACAGCGCATGCGTGTGCCGTGGTTTCCTGAAGTCGTGTATTTGGATGCTGGATTCGAATCTCCCCCCCCCTGCCTGGCCCTCCCCTGCAGCTGCCCATGCTGGCCAACACAGAGATGGGCGAGCTCAAGACGTTCACCCAGTGGGCGCTGCGCAAGCTGCACGTCCTGCACAGGTCCGGGCTGGGTGGGACTAGCGGGGCGGGCAGGCAGCAACGGGCTGTGGGTGGGCGTTGGCGTGCAACCTGCGCATTGCATGACAGCACTACGCAGGCAGGGGGGCGCGCACGGCAGGCCGCAGCAAAGGCCCGGCGTGCGCTCATCCCGCTTGCCTGCGCGCAGCGCCCTCGCTGTGCCAGCCACCAACTCGCCTTTCGCCTCTCCCCGACTGCCGCAGCGTGCTGGACCTTGTGCCGCCGCCGCTGCTGACCCCCTACTCCAAAACCAAGCCAGTGGTGAGTGCTGCAATGCTTGTCCTGCCCACCCCTGCTCTTACCTCAGCATGATTTTTTTATTTTGTTTTTCTTTGCCGGCTGCCACCGCCTCTGCCGGCGCCAGAAAAAAAGGCAGGCTTTTTACACTACTACTCCCCCCCGCGCACGTGCCCCCCTGCTCCCCCGTCCCTGCACCTGGCCGCCCCTCATCCCCTCGTCCCTGTTGTCCCACCGTGCAGCCTGCTGTGGGCACGCACCGCGCCGCCGTCGCCGAGCTGCTGGCGCAGCTGCTGCGGGCGCAGTGCCCGGTGGTGGCGCAGCTGGTGGCGGCCTCTGGCGTGCTGCGGCGCTGCGCGGTGATCGCGGTGGAGCACCCCAACTGCTCCGCCATCCACGGCGCGGTGGGGCGCTGCCTGCGCGTTGCGCTGTCGCCGACGGTGGGCGGCGTGGGCCTCTGGCAGCAGCTGCTGGGGTCGGCGCCGGTGGCGGCGCCAGAGGGCGCGCTGTCTGGCGACCGCGGCGGCAGCCTCAACCTTGCAGCTGAGGCCGCGGCCATTGTGGCGGCGGCCAAGCGGGACGTGCCAACCATCGGCAAGCGGCCCCCCAACGTGGGATTTGCGCTTGCGGTGGGGCAGATGCTGCACCAGGCGGCCACCGGCGAGCGGCTGGGCGCCGGCTCGGGCGAGCCGCCGGCCGGCGGCGAGGCAGCTGACGCGCCTTCCGGCGGCAGCAACGGGCAGGCGGCTGGCGCGGCACAGAAGGCGGCGGCAGCGACGGCAGGGGACAGCAGCGGCGCGGCCAGCGACGCGGACGCGGCACAGGCAGCAGAGGCGGGCAGCCAGCTGCTGGCTGAGAGGCCGCCAGAGCACAGCGGCCTGCGGCGGGTGCGCTCCGACGCCGCCATCCCCCGCGTCGCATCCGCAGCGGTGTCAGGTGTGTGCCGGCCATGGCAGCGTCAATGCAACGGCCGTGGCTGGAATGGGAGGGTGGCGCTCTGTTAGCAAGCAGAGCGCCCGTCTCCTCTGGCATGGTGTGTCATGTTTGGCCTGGCACTCACGTTGCTTCGCGACTCAGGGCGTCCCTGCTCTGTGCTGTGCGACACACACGCGCGCGCGGCGGCCCTGCCCTGCCCTGCCCCACCCTCCCCCGCCCCTCTGCAGACATGCCCGGCGAGGGCGAGAGCTGGGAGCACAACCTGCGCATGGCGCTGGACTCGACAGAGGCCTGGGTGAGCCTTGTGTGTGTTTGCTCACTCATCCGGAGAGAGGGCCTGCAAACCTCCAGCTCCGGCCTGGCCTCGTCACAGGCCTGGGTGAGCGTGCGCAGTGAATGCCCTCAATCACCTAGTAGCACCCCCATACCTGGACTTCAGCAGCGGGTGCAGCCTGCTGGGCAGCCCCCCGACTCGACGTGCTGCCGCGCGCCGACTCCTCCGCTCATCCCCGCCGCTCCACCCGCGACTTGCAGGTGGACTTCAGCGGCGGGCCAGACAGCCTGCTGCGGGCGGCGCTGGGCGAGCAGGTGGGGGACCTGGGGGGGCCGCGGCCGCGGCCGGGCTGTGACCCGGAGCCCGACGCCGACGACGCCGATGTGTCCTCCGGCCAGATCATCAGGTGGGGGGTGGGGGTGCATGGGCGACAACGATGGCAGGGCGGCGGCACGCATCCTGCATGGCCCAGAGGCGGGAGGCTTGGCCCTGGCCAAGCTGCGGCGAGCCCCCTCGCTGCTCCAGGGCTGCTCCAGGGCTGCACCCGCCTCCCCGCCTCCGCTCCCCCGTGAAAAGGTCCCCCGCGCCTGTTTTGCCTCCGCCATGCCTCCTACCGCCCATGCGGAAAGATCAACGCTGCTTCTCCTCCCCTCGCGCCCCTCCCCTCGCGCCGCAGCGGACAGGAGCTGCTCATGATGCTGCGGGGCCTCAACCTGGGGGGGTTCAGCGGGGGCCTGTGAGCACCCCGCAGCCGCAGCCTGGGCGCCCCCGGCCGGCGCGTCCCCGCAGCCGCCCGCGGCTGCCGAGGCCGCCGCCTGCAGCCGCCGCCTGCCGCCCGCGGCCCCGTCGCCAGCGACCGCCTGCATCCGGCGGCCTCGGTGGTGCCACGCTCCAGTTGGCCAAGGCGTCTGCCCCGTCATTTTTTTGCAGCCCACAATTTTTGCGTCCCCACGAACCGCTGCGCACCCCCCAGGCCCTCTGCCCCCACGCCTGCCTGCCTGCCTGCTACCCGCCACGCTCTTCCCCTGATTGCTTTCTTGCTCGCCGGCGCCGCCTCCGCTGCCGCCTTGCCGCTGTTTGGCGCACCCATGTTCCTGCTGACGTGCGTCGCGCGAGGGTTTGCTGCCACAACCCGGCTGCCCGCCCAATTCTTTGTTGTGCCTTTCCCCCCCTTCCCCCCGTTGCCCCGCCCCCCGCTGCGCTCGCCGGTCGCTCACCCGCCCACCCTCCCTCGTTGTCCTGAGAGCCACTGCACTCCCACTTCTTCTTGCGACGCAGCGCGAGCGGCGGCGCACACACGCATGCACATAGTGGAGGGCTCTGCCTCTGTGACCTCGCCGACGCGCCTACCCAACCTGTTGACCGCCTGGGGTGGTGCCTCTAATGCCTTTGCAACAATCACTGTCACTGTAACGCAGCCTTGTTATTTCGACAGCCTGGCAGGTCATGGCGGACGTCGCCGCGCCGCCGCTGCGGTCGACCCCGCCGCCGCCGCTGCTTCGGGCCCCGCCGCCGCCGGTGGTGCTGATGCTCCGCCTCCTCCCGCTTGCGCTGCTGCCCTTGATTGCGCTGTTGCTGCCGTCGGCTGCTGCCGCTTGCGGTGCCAGCGCCAGAAGCAGAGGGTTCCGTCTGCAAAGCCCGCGACGAGAGGCATGGTGGTGCTGCACAGGGCAGTGCAACGCTGGGCCCGCTGCGCCCACTGGCTGGCCCCCTGCGGGAGCGGCCCGCTGCGAAGCTGTGACGTCGACAGGCCACGGGAGCTGCCACAGCTCAGCGTGCCACCTCTGGCTGCCGCCGCTGCTGGAGTGTGCGCCGTCGCTGCCGGTGTGGGGTGCGTGGCGGCGCCGGCAGGCGCCTCTGCAGGTGCCGCGCCGCCGCGGGCGCCACGCCGCTCTGGCGGTCGAAAAGCCAGGCGCACCTCCCCAGACTGCAGGCGGGCGCAGCCGGGGGACGGCACAGGGTGGGCGCACGGCAGCGTCGGCACCCCGTGCTGCTGCTCGCATGCAGACGGATCCGCAAAGGCCCTTTGGGTGACCAGCAGGTGCATAACCAGTTTGGCTCGCCGTGTGAACACAGTGTGTGATGCACTGGCTGGAGCCGCCCCACCCTGCCCAGCACCCCCCACCTGCACGTCGCAGGCATTGACGCAGCCGGCCCTGTCGCCGGCGAGGAAGAAAGCGGCGCTGCCGTAGGCGGGCAGGGCCAGAGCGGTGAACCCAGGGCCCACGCGGTGGTCGGGCGGCGCGGGCAGCACCGCTGTCAGGCGCTTGGCGGCGGCCTGAGGCGGGGCATGGAAGGGGCGGGGGGGACACGGAAGGCAGGGCAGGGGGAAGAGGGTTGTGAAAAGAGATTGCAAAGAGGGTGTCTGTGTGCAGGCGTTTGGGTGGCCTGCTTAGCTCAAGCTGCTGGATTGCTGAGGGCAGCATTAAACACGCACACGCACACAGGCTGCAGATCCGCAGCATGCTGCCGCAGCGCGCGCAGCGCACCATGCCCGCGCGCTGCTCCGGCGTCGGCAGCGCGCTGAGGTGGCGGCCGGCGCTCCACTGGTGGTGGGTGAGCTCCCCCCCGCTGCTGCCGGCCAGCAGCCGGCCGGAGGCTGGCTCCAGCAGCAGGCAGCCCACCGCGCCGCGCGGCAGCGCCGCCTCCGCGAGGGTCAGCGTGCTGCCGAGGTCGGTGATGAGGATGCGGGTGTCGCCGCCGCCGCTGCAGGCACGGGGGGGCGTGGGTCGGCTGGAGGCGGGCAGGCATGCCTGGTGGGGTTGGCAGGGGGGGCCCTGGAGACCTGGCAAGACTCTGCTGAGTGCTGACCTCCGTTCGGTGGGGCCAGTGCTCTGCTGTGTGATGGCCTCCGTTGCCCCATGACGGCCCGGCCTTGCCAGCGCGGCCGGCCGCGCAGGCCCCACAGCCCCACCACCCGGGCCCGCGCTGCAGCACCCACCTGACGAGCAGGTCGCCGGCGGGCGTCTGCACCGCCTGCACCGCCGTCACCCCCTGGCTGTGCAGGCGCAGTATCTGGGTGCAGGCGGCGCTGCAGAGGTCGAACACGCGGACGGCGCCGTCGGCTGCACACGGGTGGGCACATGGTTGCGGCAGCAGGGGGCGACCTTGGGATGGGTGCATGGCATTTGGGTGCTGGCGCCGCTGAATCGCTTGCACAGCCCTTGCAGGCGGCGCGAGGGCGGTGTGGTGGTGGCAGAGGCAGGGGGGGCGCAGCAGGCGACGGAGGGAAAGTGGCAGCTGCCGACTTACATTTGCAGCAGTAACAGCAGCAGCAGCAGCGGCGGGGGCGGCGGTTGCACAGAGCAGCAGCAGCCCACCCACACCCGCTGCCCACACCTGCTGCACTCACCGCAGCCCACAGCAACAAGCATGTCCCACGCAGCGGCGCACAGCACTCTGCCGGCCCTGCCCGCCGGCCCGCCGCCGCCGCCGCCGTCGACGGCGACCCGGCGCAACAGGCGCAGCTGCACCGCGCCGCTCGGCGTGCCTTGGCTTGGCGGCCCTGCTGCTGCTGCCGCTGCTGCTGCCGCCACCGTCGACGTGCCGGCCGCTGCGGCAGCAGCCGTGGGCTCTATTCGCCAGACATGCACGCTGGCAGCGGTTACGCTGACGGCAAGTTCTGGGGACAGCAGCGCCGCAAACAAGACGGGAGCTGGGTGCTGCGCCCGCGCCAGCAGGCGTGCCCGCAGCGCCGCGGCGCCGCTGCCCGTCTGCGGCAGAGCCCACAGGCAGAGTGTGCGGTCCAGGGACGCGCTTGCAAGCAGGCCGGCGCCCGCCAGCGCCGACAGGGCGGTGACGGCGCCGCTGTGCGCGCTGCGGTCGGCTCGCACGCCGCGCACATAGGCTGCCGTGGCTGAGAACACCAGGCGCCACTGCAGGCAGGGAGGGGGAAGCAGGGAGTGAGTTGCAGGCTGCGGGACCGGCCAGGGCGGCCGTCTGGGGGTGCAGCAGACGCTGCAGCGGCACGCAGTGCATCTGCCCAAGATCGACCGACCGCCCTCCTTGCCTTGGCCTCGAGAAAAGCATGCTTGTCCGCTTCTGGCGGCCAGGCCTGGTGCTGCGCTGCCAAGGTAGCAGGCTGCTGCTGCTGCTGCTGCTGCTGCTGCCGCTGCTGCTGCTGCTGCTGCTGCTGCTGCTGCCGCTGCTGCTGCTGCTGCTGCTGTTGTTGATGCCGCTGCCGCTGCACGGACGCAATTGCGGCGCTCGACTCCACGGCATGGCGGCGCCACAAGCGGTGCTCCACAACCACCTCTCGCCAGCGCTGGCAGGTGCTCTCTGCCGCTGCCAGGTCGCCGGGGGGCAGACGGCTGAGCACCAGGGACAGCAGCTCGTCTCCTGCAGGCAGCAACAGTTAGCGGCGGCGGCGGCGAGCAGAGAGCTGCTTCTGAACAGGCGGGGGAGCTGGCAGGCTCGCGATCAGCTTAGGGTCGAAGAGAAGAGTGGGCTGGGCTGCTGCAGGCAGGAGCAGGGCTGCACTGGCGCACCGAGCGGCAGGTCGCCCCCATGCGGCATAGCGCCCGCTCCACGTGCGTGTACGGCGACGTGGGAGCAAAAGAAAAACAGCAGGCGCGACGAGGACGACAGAGGAGGCGGCCACGCAGGACCTCGACGAAAGAAATTTCGTGCTCTTCTTCATCGCTTGCGTCGCCCTTGTCCCTCTGGCCAGTGAGGCGCTTCAATTGTGCTTGCGTATGTAGCGCCCGGCGCCGCAAGTGTCCCTCGTCTTCGCGCGCCCTCCGCGCCCCGTGCCCCCTCGCACGCGGCGCTGCGAGCATCCCACCGCACCCGCATTCGAAAGGAGCAAGTGTTGCCGCGGCGCGGCAGCGAGCCAGCCGCACTATCAAGCTCCTCCCTTCAGATCGGCGTGGACTCCCGCTCCTGGCCTCCCTGGCCTCTGTTCACGACCAGCTGCGCTCCCCCGGTGCTAGGTGGGAAGGGTGCTGCCTCGGGGCGCGCCGCGGCGCCCAGTGCTGCGCTGCAAGCGGCCCTACCGACGGCCGCCGCCAGTCGGTACCCCCAACGCGCGCGCGCTTCCCCTCCTGTGCACACCTGCGTGCAGCACGCGCACCTCCTTCCTTCTCAACTCGCCGCGGCGACGGAGCTGCCGCAGTGCAGCACCCGGCTGCAGCAGCGCCCATGTTGGCGTGGGTGAAGGGCGGCGCGTCGCCGGCGCCTGCGCCCCGCTCGACGGCGCTGGGCACCCCCGGGCGCTCCGCCTCCTCCACCTCCCTGGGAGCTGCATCCAGCGGCGCGGCCACGCCAAACCCCACCGCGCCGCCACGCACGCCAGAGTCCGGGGGCGCCTCGTACGGGCGGCCGCGCAGCGACAGCGCGACGCCCAGTGCCAGCGAGGACGCCCTGTCGCTGGCCTCTGGCGCCACCGGCACCTCCTTCAGCTCCGCAGCAGACGTGGCCTACTTTGCGCCCGCCTCCACCGAGGATGCGGTGCACGCAGTGCCCTCCCTGCTCTCCCTGCTGCTGTCGGGGCGCACCGACGAGCAGGTGCGGCCGTGGGTGGCTTGGGGTGGGGGGGGGACATGCTGTTGGGACATGCTTCTAGGAGGGCTGCTGGGCTGCCTGGGTAGTGCTGCAAGCCTGGCAACCGCTTGCCGCTACCGCTCAGCACATGAACACGCACCTCCCTTGATCCCCTCTTGTTGAACGTCCCCAGGTGCTGGCGGCGCGCAAGCTGCACGCGTACTGCCGGCACAGCGGGCGGCCGGTGGAGGTGGCCGTCGCGTCGGCGGGCGGCGTGCAGCTGCTGCTAATCATGTTGGATTCGCTGGACCGCAGCCTGCGCGACCTCTGCACCCGCATTCTGACCGACCTGGCAGAGGAGGAGCGCGTACGGTGAGCGCTGTTTTGTGTGTGTGTTTGTTGTGCTGCCTTTCCGAACCGGGGCCGCAGCCTGGCAGAGGAGGAGCGCGTGCGGGTGGGCGCCTGCTGGGGCTGGGAGGGTGATGGAGTCTGGCAGGGCAGCCACCGCTGAGCGCCTGGATAGCGAGACCCGCTGCCGGCATGTGTTTGCCGTTGAGAGCAGCCGTAGCCCTGTTTAAAGCGGCCGTAGCTTTATTTTGAGCGGCCGTAGCTCTATTTAGAGCGGCCGTAGCTCAACCCCGCGCCCTCCAACCCCCCCCCGCCGCAGCTCTGAGATCCTGTCGGCCCCCGGCGGCACCGCCAAGGTCATCCAGCTCATGTACCGCGGCATCCTGGACGGCCAGGCCTCTGCTGGACGGTTCCTGGAGCTGCTGGCCAACAGCCGGGACGAGGCGGTGCTGGTGAGCAGGGAGGGGGGGAGGCTGGGGAGGAGCGGGGCTGGCGGCGTGCGGGGGAGGCTCGAGGAGACGGGGATGAGATGAGGCAAGCTCGCCGAGCGTGGCAGCCAGCTGCGGGGGAAGCGTCCCTTTTCTGCTCCCACGCACCCCCCCCCCCCCGTGTGTCCCCCGCCAGGCCGCGCTGTGCCACGGCAAGGTGGTGCGCATGCTGTGCAAGACGCTGGGCTCAGCACCCACGCCGCGCGCCCGGGGCGCTGCGCTCTCCGCGCTGCAGGTGCGTGCCGAGCCGCCGTTGCTCGGTTCAAGGGGGCGCAAGCAGGCAGCGTGCCTGGAGCAGGCCTGCGGCATGCCTGGGGTTGCGTGCGCAGACGACGACGGCAGAAGCCGGCGACAGGCCTGCCTGCCTGTTGCCCATCACCAACTTCTTCTTCTTCTTCTTCTTCTTCTTCTTCTTCTTCCTCTGCGTTCATCTTATGTCTGCTCTTTCATGTTTACGTCCCCCTTGCTGTGGCAGGCCTTCTGCCGCCAGGAGCCGGCCAACCTGCGAAAGCTGGTGTGGAGCGGCGGCTGCGCCGCTCTGCTGGGCGTGCTGCAATCTGGTGGGGAGGGCACCGGGGGGCTTGCGCGTGCTGCGTCGTCGCGCTGCGGCGCGCTGTGGCGTGGCCTGGCTGGGCGCTGCTGCGTACACGCTGCGCCTGCCTGCCCTCACCTTCACACGCCGCGCCATCCTCTTCCCTGCAGCCGACTCCACGCCGGCGCAGCACACCGCGGCGCTGCAGCTGCTGGGCGCGGCGGTGGCGTTGCAGGCGGACGCGGCGGCGACGCTGGCAGCGCCCGAGGCTGTGGCAGCCCTGGCCCGGTTTGTGGGAGCTCCGGAGGCGCCCCTGGCGCAGCAGGCCGAGGCAGCAGACATTCTCAGCGCGGTGGCTGCCGTGCCGGTGAAGCGCGACGGCGTGCGGCAGGCGCTGACGGACGAAGTGCTGCCCCGTGCGTTCGAAATCGTGCACGAGGCGGGGGCAGCCGCAGCTGACGGCGGCGGCGAAAGCGGCGGCGGTGCGGCCGGCGACGGCGCAGACGCGTCGGCCCGTCGGCGGCTGCACGCCTCTGCGGCGGCCATCGTGGGACAGCTTGTGCAGCAGGACCGCGAGTGCTGCCACTCAATTCTCTTCCACGCACAGCTGCTGGGCCCAGCGGTGCGCATGCTGGTGGAGGGCAGGCGCTTCGCTGCGGCGCAGCAGCTGCTTGAAGCAGCGCGGGCCTACGCCACCAGCCTGGCGCCGGCGAGCGCGTGCGGGGCCGGCAGCGGCGCGGCCGCCCAAGGCGGCAAGCCTGCCGCATTGACGCCGGCGTAGCGGCAGGTTGAGACAGCTGCTGCGCCAGCGATGCCGGCAGCAGGACAGTAGGCACAGCAGACACCGAACGCTACGTTAGGAAGCCCTCCCTTTTCAGCCGCCCTGTGGATAACCAGTGTCCCCTTCCTTTACATGCGGTCGCTTGACAGCACTCTCAGTGTGTTGATATTAGCCAGCAAGTTATTAGACACGGCCCCTCGATCGCTCCCCTCATTCCAACCTGATCCCCCCCAAATGGCTTGCGCTCTTCCTTCTCTCTCGCCGCCCCCCCCCCCCCCGATTTATGTCTCAAAACAGCAGGCGCTTGCACCGTGTACAGCAAAACTGATCAGTATATTATGCGTGTTGTGATGCAAGGGAAAGTGAGAAGAGGCCCAGGAGAGCAGGAGGCGCGGTCGGTGCGGGCACGGCAGCGTCCACGCACGTGGCACAAGCCTTACGTTTGCCCTGCTGTCTGGCTCTGGAACACGCCGAGGCCCGCCAGCGCGTCACCAATCTGGCCCTGGAGGCTCAGCGAGGGGCTCACACCGAGCGAGTGAGGGGAGGCAAGCCGGGGTGCCGGCAAAATGGGAGCAGAAGCAAGGTACGCGGGGGGGGGGGGGGGGGGGGGGGCCCGCGGGGCGGGGCACATCAGACGCGGCCCAGGGGACAGGAATGGGGATGCGGGGATTGCGAGGTAGTCTGGAGGATTGTAGGGAAGGCGAGGGTACAGTGCAGGACATGGGTCCGCAGGGGAATGGGCGCAGCAGCGGGCGGCGGCAGGCACGACTCCCTCCGGCGGCGCCGACAGCCTTGTTCCCCGCTGCTAAGGAGAGGGGGAGGGGGGCCGGGGCGGCGCACCAGCCTGGCTGGCTGGCTCCTGTGCCGGCGCCGGCGCCGCCACCCAGGCGTCGCGGCGGGGCGCGACGTTGGAGGCGGCGGGCTTGAAGTTGCTGCCGCGGCCGCTGTCTCGCACTGCATAGTGCTTAAATCCTGGCTTCTCAGCCTCCAAGAAGCCCTCGGCGTCCACGTTTGCCTTGACTGCGCAGGGTGAGGGCGGGGGCGGAAAGCAGGATGGGAGGTGCGAGAGAGCCCAGGGGAACAGCAGGGGGAGAGACGCGGAGGTGGACTAGGGAGCGCTCCCGCCGCTTGGCGGTGCCACTCGATGCCCGGCGGCGCTTCCCCTTGGCTGTCGCCCGCTGCGCTCCCCGCCAGGCTCCATCCCGGCGCTGCCAGGCGCAATCCCGGCGCAGCGCAGAGCCCCCTGCGGTACTGCCCGCCACGCACCATAGGGCTTGAGCAGAGGCCCGAAGCGCCGTGCCAACTCCCAGCTCATTCTTCTGTTTTGCTCCGAGGGGCGTGGGCAGGGCGGGGCGGCAGTAAGTCGCAGAATCTGGTCTGAGCACAACAAGCCACGCGCATGCTTGGACGGGCCCCGGGCCTGCACGGCACAAGCGATCATCTGGGAGGCGGGGCCGCTTGCAGGGGAGGGCAGGGCACTGCTCACAGACCAGCAGGCTGGAGCTCCTGCTGTCCTTTGAAGCGCATGGCAGCGCTGGTGCTTCTCAGCGGGACAACAAACAGCAGCAGGGAGAGGAGGGATCGGCTGGCTGGGTGGGGGAGATGGTGGGGCGCCGACGGCGGCGCCGGGCGGTCCCTGCGAGATCGCCGGCCGGCGCTCCCGCTCGCAACCTCTCCCAGCCCTGCAGCCGCGCCCTCGTCTCCCCAGCGTCGTCTGCACGGTCTGCAACCTCTGTGAGGTGCCACACAAGCACAGCTGCTGCCAGGCTATTGAGGAGGCACGCCCGCGCCACGAGCCCCCAGGCGTCTGCCGCGCAACCTCTGCAGCCATGCAACCGATCCTTCAGCGCACCCTGAACCTCACCTGCACAGCTCTGCAACCGAGGAGTGCTTTGGGCAGGCGCAGGACCTCAGAGACACGCAGGCGGAGGTCGCGCCACTCCGGTGTTCGAGCAGGAAGCTGCGCTTGCTCAAGCAAGCGGGACACCGACGCGACGTTGGTGACGAGCAGACCCAAAGCTGCGCAATGGAGGGCGTCCTCGCCCGGGCGCGCCCGGCTGCCACGCAGGCGAAGCTGTTTGTGCTCAGATGCGCGCCATCGCGGTTCGGTAGCATTGCCTGAGCTTAATTGACCGCTTGCACGCGAGCAGGAACTCGCAAAGCGTGTGCCGAGCACTCCCCAAACCCGGCGGCCGCCGTCAGCGTCAGCGCCTCTCCCCAACCCTCCCAGGTGCTAACTTGGGCTCGTGAATGCCCTGCTTAGCTTAGGGACCCGGACGGCAAGGACCTGAGGCGGTCGCGTGACCGCCGCCGCCGCCGGCCCACAGCCCGCTCCCTGCGCCTCCCCGCCCACATTCCTCGTGCCTTTCTGCTGACAGGCTGCATAACGGGGCGCCGAGCTGGGAGCGACGGTGCGGGCAGTAGGGGGCGGCGCCGCGCACTCGGCCGGCGGTCGGCAGCGGCAGAGCGTGAGGGCCAGACGCGGCGGCACGTATGGCCGCAGGCCCCACCCTCTCCCCACAGCCGCAGTCCGGCATGCCGCGCCAGCCAGAGGCTGATGTAGATGAGGCAGAGACGCCGGGGCGTCGGCGGCAGCGTGCCGACTCGCCGACGGCACACGCCGAAAGTGGCACCACCAGCGCCAGCGAAGACGGCACCGGTGCGGCCGCCGCAGGCGGGCCGCCTCCCAGCGCCAAGCGTCAGCGCGGCAGCGGCGGCGACGGTGGCTGCGTCGCGCCCGCAGGCGATGAAGATGCGCCTGCCAGCCCTTCTGCTATTGCACATTTAATGGCGCTTCCCCCTGCAGTAGCCGCCGCGGTCGCTGCCGTCACTGCGACAGCTGCGAAAGCTGGAGGTGCTGCCGAGCCTTCAGGCGCAGGCACGGCTGCAGCGGCAGCGCCGGCGCAGCAGCCGGAGCAGCAGCAGCAGGCGGCGGCGACCGGCGGCGCCTTGTCCCGCAGCGCGTCGCAGGCCTCGCACAGCTGCCCTGCCGCATCCACGCACTCCCGCATGGCCAGCCTGACGGATGCTGAGATGCTGCTGGCATTGAGCTCAGCGCCTGAAGCAGCCACAGCAGACACGGCAGCGCATCCCCTCTCTGGGGGCGCGCTCGAGCGCAGCGGCAGCGGCGCAGGCTCGGCGGCGGTGGTGGCGGCGGTGGCGGCGGCGGCGGCGGAGCACGACGCGGCGGAGCGCGCCGCGCTGGCAGCAGCCGCGGCGGCGCTGCTGCCGCCGCCACCGCCGCGCATCGCCACCGCTCGCGCCAGCTCTGCGCCCAGCCCTCTGGCGCAGCGCGCTGCAGCGGCAGCGGCTGCAGCCTCCTTGGCGTCTGCCATGGTGGTGGAAGGCGGCGGCGAGACTCCACGCGCCACCACCACGCCCCGCAGCGCTGGCACCCCCAAAGGCAGCCGCACCCCCACTGGCGGGCGTACCCCCAAGGGCAGCCGCCGCGTGGCGCAGTCGCCGCGCGCCGCTGCGGGGCTGGGCGTCAGCGGCGGCGGCGTCAACGGCGGCGCGCGCCCGCCGCTGCCGCCCGCGGCCAAGACGGCAGCCTACATCGGAGTGCGCAAGCGCCCGTGGGGGAGCTACGCAGCGGAGATTCGCAACCCGCACACCGGCGCGCGAGAGTGAGTTTGTGCCGCCGCCTGCTGGGGACGGAGCCCAGGGTGGAACGGTTTGTGCGGTGGCTGCACGCGTGCGGTGCAGCGTGGCCGGCGGCCCGCGCTGCAGCCCGCCCACTGCCTCCCCACCCCTCACTTGTGCGTGTGTCTGACAGGTGGCTGGGGACCTTTGACAGCGCAGAGGAGGCAGCTGTCGTGTACGACATTCGAAAGCGCCAGATCAAGGGGGCCGCTTCCAAGTGCAACTTCCCGCCGCTCGACATGAGCGGAGCGCTAGGTGGGTCTGCAGCATGTGGTGGGTGCTGCGCGGTTGGTGCAAACGCGGGCGCTGGGCTGCTGCAGTGTGTGTTGGGTGCTGTAGCATGTTTGCTGTGTTGTGGGTGCTGGGCAATGCGGCTCCCCGTGATCATCGTCGGCGCCTTGGAGCTGGGTGCTGGATGCTGGGTGCTGGATGCCCGAATGTTGGGTGCTGACCCGTCATTGACCCACCCCCCCGGGTCCTGCTCACCCACCCACCCAACTCCACCCTCCTCTGCAGTTGTGCGCGAAATCTGCCCCAAGGGGCAGGGCGGCGCGGAGCGCATGCCCGTCTACCTTCCCGAAAACTGGCCCGAGCAGCTGATGGCGCTGCAGCCAGGACTGGTGGTCACGGGGCTGCCCTCTGGCGAAGTAGCCGGCGGCGCTGCCGCGGCGGCGGCGGCTGCGCCTCCGACCAGCAACAGCGCCGGCAGCAGCGAGGGCGGCGGCGGCGGCGGCGGCAGCGCGCCGCGCCCCGTGGCGCGCGCGGCGGCGCAGCGCGGCCTTGCGCGGCACAGTGCGGGGGCCTTGTTTGCCGCCGCCGAGGCGATGGCGGCGGTGCCGCTGTCGTCTTCCGCGCCAGCCGCCAGCAGCAACATCAGCCCGCGGCCCTTTGCTCCGCTGCCGCTGCCGCAGCAGCCGCTGTTTGGCAGCCCGCTGCCGGCGCGCCTGGGGTCGCTGCAGCTGCCTTCACTGCCGGCGCCGGTGGCGCCGCCGGTGCTGGTGGTGCAGCCGCTGCCGCTCGACACGACGCCCCCGGCTGGCACGCCGCACGCCGCCGCGCTCAGTCCGCTATCCTTTGCTGCGCTGACCACCAGCGGCGGCGGCGGCGGCACGCCGCGCGCCTCCTCCCTGCCGCTGTCCCTGCCCTCATTCCTGGCGGTCAGCGAGCCAGACTGGCAGGCTGCACTGGCGGGCACGCCCACCGCCGCCGCCACACCCACAAGTGCGCTGGCGGCGGCGCTGGCCGCCACTGGCCTAGGCCCCGCCGCCGGCTTCTTCTCCCTGCACCGCGTCTCGCCGCTGCAGGCGCAGCAGGAGCAGGGGGCGCGGCACGCGCGCAGCACCAGCAGCGACGAGTGCGCTGCTCCTATGGTGACCACGAGCGGCGGCACCAGCCCCGAACGTCCAGAGGCCTCTTCAGAGCACGAAGCAGAGGGGCACGCGGCCGCTGGCCACAGCGCCCTGGCCGCGGCAGGCCTAAGCTGGGTGCACGCCGTGGTGTGAGCGGCGCGGCGCTCGCCAGCCCGCCTGGCAGCGAGCTCGGCAGCAGCAGCGGCAGCACAGCAGGCTGCCGACCAGCACCGGCGCTCGCCCAGACCCACCCACCCAGTGGCAGCTCACACAGCATCCCCATCCTCCTCTCCCCCACAGCAGCAGTTGCACGAACCCCCCCTCCCACCTCACCTTGCACCGCACGCTGCACCGCGCGCACCACCCTTTTCGCGGCGGCCCGCCCCCCATGTCCGGCCCCCCCCCCCCCCCCCCCCCCAGAACCCGCTCTAGCGCCGCTCTCCCTCCTAGCGCCCTGCAGTTTTGAACTTTGATTCCCGTTTTGGAGAGCGCCCCCCGTGGCCCGCCCACCTGCTTTTCCCCCTGCCCGTCCCCTCCCCTGCAAGCCCGTCATCTGCCTGCCGCTACCCTCCCCCCGCTCCCCCGCCCGCCCGCCCGGCCCTGCTACTTCCCCTCCGCTGCCTAGATCCAGGCAGCGCAGCCGCACGGGACCTCCGCGCGCGCCGCCGCCAACGAATGCCCCCCCCACCGTCCCGCTGCCCGTCTCACTGGCAGGGGGGGGGCGGCGCCGCCTCCCATTGCTGCCGCCGCGCCTCGCCCTTGCCCTTTTCAGGTGCCTCGAATACGCCCCCCTCATGCCGCGCCCCCGCCCCCCCCCCCCCCCCCCCCCCACACACACACACACACCACACCCCACCCCACCCCACCCCACCCTTGAACCGCACCCCTCGCGTCTCTCCCTCCCCTGCCCCCTCCTCCCTTCTCACTCTGTCCCCAGCGGGCCCTCCTACCCCCTTCTAGACCTCTCGACTCCCCCTTCACACCCACCCTCTAAATCTTCTTTAGGGCTTGGCCCTCCCCTGCATTGCCTCGCTTCACTGCAGCTGGTCGACGTCGGTGGCACGCGCAGGCGCCCGCCACCGCCGAGCCCCGACGACGGCGCTCTCCGCGCGGCACGGCACGTGTGTGCACTGCGCTGCCCTGCCCCCGCCTAGTCGAGTCCCTATCGTACTCGAGAAGTGTTATAACAACACTGCAGAACCGTTCGGCTGGCAACGCGCGGGGGTGGGGTGTGTGTGTGGGTGTGTGGGGGGGGGGGGGGGCGCGCGCGGGCAGCGGCGGCGGGCGGCGGGGCGGCAACGCTCCCGCAGCACGTACTTGGCAGGGAGTGGCAGGCACAGAAGCGTGCAGGTGATGGGGCCAGGAAAGCAGGCGGCACGGACGCAACGTTGGCCACACACTGGCAGCCAGGTTGACAGGAGAGGGTTGGCGGCGGCGGCGCGAGCTGAGGCTCCCCGGCACGCAGCGACGAGCTGGGTGCAGCAGGATGTTGGGTTGGCGCTGGTGCAGAGGATGGGGGGAGGGGGAACCAGTTGGGGGAGGAAGAGCAGTGAGGCAGCCAGGAGTGCGGCAGCAGGAGAGGACGAGCGAGCGAGCACGGCAGGGTGGGGGAGGAGGCAGGGGGCGAGATGCAGGGGGAGGAGGCAGGGGGAGAGCACAGCAGGATGTGTGGGGTGGAGCAGGGGGAGGGGGCGCTGCTGTATGTGTGGAGCGCGGCGCAGCGGGCACCAGAGTTGGGTTTGTTTTAATGCGAGAGGGGGCGTACGTGGGAGGCTGAAGTGCAGAGCGGCAGGCAGGCCCAGGCTAGCAGGGTTGGTATGGGCAGGCAGGTCGGGCGCGCGCGCAGCCGGGCTGGCAGCTTCGCTGCGCCTTTGGAAGAAGCCTTTGGCAGCTGCCGGCGCTCACAAGGGGTAGGGGAGGTCGAAGAGGGGGCCGAGGGCAGCGCCTCCAGGGGCAGGGACAGCGCCGGCAGCGCCGCAGACAGCAGCCCTTCCTGCAGCGGCAGCGGCGCGGCGCCGAGCGCCGCCAACATATCATCTCCTCCCCTCGCATGGCCCCAGCTGGCCCCTCCTGGGGCGGCGTGGTGGGCGGGCGGTGCCGACATGCCATACCCCGAGGCATGCATGCCGTGGTGCAGCAGCGGCGACGCGGTGGCGGGGGACGCCGATGCACGCTCGCCAGCGAAAGTGTACGGCGCTCCGCCGCCGCCGCCGCCTGCGCTGACGTGGCACACCAGCAGCTCCTCCAGCTCAGCTGCCGTCAGCTGCGGCGCCTGCCGCTGGGGCACGGGCGCAATAGGCGCCGCCGGCGTCCCCGCCCGCCCAAGGAGCAACGCCTGCTGGGCGGTCGCTGGGGGGCCGCCAGCCTGCTGCTGCTGCTGCGCGTAGGCCCACAGCGCTGCTTCCTCTCTGAGCTGCGGCATCGCGTGGCGCTGCCGTGGCGACGGGGGCTGCTGCGGCGGCGGCGGCCCCACCTGCCAGTGGTGCTCCCCTTCTGTGCACGACGCCACGGGCGGCAGCCGCACGTGCGGAGTGGGGATGTGCAGCGCTGCAGCCCCTTCGGATGCCACCAAATGATGCACGGCTGCAGGGCGCAGTGAGGCAGGAAGAGGGGCGGGGGGGGGGTGGCGGCGGTCGGGCGGCGCGCGGCTGCCACGGCAAAGCACGCGTACATGCCGCCGCAGGGCATCGCAGCACCGGCGCCTGCGCTGCCGGCGCCCCCAGCCACCCGCCTGCGAACAAGTCGAGCTGCGGGCTCGACGCCCCCGGGAAGTGCAGCTCGAACCCTGCGGTGCTGCACAGGGGGATGGGGGGTGGGGGGTGGGGAGTGGGGGTGTCACAGAGGGGGCAGGGTCACGGGATGCGAGGGTTCGCTGCAGGGTCGCCGCAGAGGTCAGTGATGGTTAATGGTGGTTTTTAGCTTGCTTTGGTTGGGAACGTGTTGTCGACTGCTGCTCCAACAGCAATCATCAAAGGGAAGCATCCCTTCCAAAGGGAGCATCCTATCAGGAGCCTTGCCTTAGCCACCCTGTAAGGGTGCATCCTAAGGGTGCACATCCAGGAACCTTCAAGTTGGGTAAGTTACACAACCTTCAATCACCTGCTCCTCCATAAGGTGCCACGCGTGAGGGTGCTGAAGGCAAGGGTGGGCGCCAAGGCGGCGGGCGCCTGGTGCCAGCACGCCACAGCGCCAGCTGGAGGGCGCAGGGGGGAGGCGGAGGGCGGGTGGGTGGTGGGATGGGTGGCGTGGGCAGCGATGGGCGTGGCGTCTGCAGCGCCGGTGGTGGCACAGAGCCAAAGCAGGAGCTCCGTTGCAGCAGGCAGCACCAGCAGCGGGACGGGACAGAGACGGCCCCGCCCTCATCTCACCAGCGGCAAACACCGTCACACGCAGCAGGCGGCTGCGCCGCTGCCCCTGGCGCCGCCGTCCCTGGCGCCGCCGCCGCCGCCGCCACCGCCGCCGCGCTGTGCGCTGCGCTGTGCGCCCCGTTGCTGCCGCTGCTGGGCTGCGAGTCGCCTGCCTGCTCTGGCGTCGGGCAGGCCACCACCTCTAGCATGCAGTCAACAGAGTGCAGCAAGCCTGGAGGGTCGTCTGGGAGCTGCAGCTGCACGCTGGGAAGCACGCCCAGCACAGCCCTGCAGTCGGGACGTGTTATGTGGCGGGGGGCAGGTGGCTGGGTGGTTGGTTGGGGCAGGCGGGCGACCGTGGAGCATGAGAAGACACAGACTGATCCGCAGGACGCAGGGGCTGCGGCAGGCGGAGGGGAGGGTGCAATCGACACCCCCCCAAACACACACCCCGCCCCGCGCGCGGGACCCCCCCACCCCCCCCAACGCAACGCTGCGCGCAGCGCGGGGTGGCGAGGCGGGCGCGGCGGGCGGAGTGCATCAGGCCTTCGTGGCCGGCGTCGCCCAGCGCCAGGTGCTGCAGGTGCGCCAGCACGAGCAGGTGAGCCTCGGGCAGGCCACCTCGAGCCCCCTCCCTGGGGGAAAGCAGAGACTGCAGGGGCAGCAGGCAGGCAGGCAGGGGCGGCAGGCGGCGCCAGCAGCATTTGGCATCCTTGGAAGGTGTGCAGTGTGACCTGCGGCGCACAAAAGGCGTGTGCGTGCGTGTGTGTTTTGGTCCCAGCAGCAGCGGAGCGGGCCAGGCAAGCGGAGCTCAAGTTGAGTGGGCAAGGATGGGATCTTTGGGCGTTCACGAGCCGCTGCAGCGGCACGAGCAGGCAGGTGGGCAGGGGAACCGCTGCAGCTCAAGAGCAGGCGGCCGGCCAGCAGGGGACGCAGTTGGGACAGGGGTGCGGCCCAGTCTCATACATATATGTACATCAGGCCAGGACCAAGCGGAGGAGGCACGCCGAGGTACCACCGGTGGCACGCAGTGCAGAAGCCCCACGGTCCCCCATCGGCCCGCCACCTCACCTTCTCATCATCGGGGGTGCGGGCCCTTCCTCACGGTGGCGCTGCGGGGGCTGCTGCTGCTGGTGGTACGGCGCCGCCGCCACCTGCTGCGCTGCGCACCGCTGCCGTCCCCGCCGCTGCTGCACGGTCACGGAAGGCGGCACGCCTGTGCTCTGTGCTTGCAGGCAGCTGGGTGCTGACACGGGTTGTTCGCTGGAATGGGCGCGGCCTGCCGCCGCTGCTGCTGCAGCTGCTGCTGCCGCTGGTGCTGGCGCCGCCGCTGCCGTCGGCGCAACGCGTCCGGGATGCCGACGCTTTGCAGGCGGCGCACCTTCGACGGCGGCACGCGGCTCGCGCTTGGCCCGTGCTGCCTCTGCTGCACGCTTCTGCTCGCGGTACACTCTACAGTGGCACGCGTTGCAGAGCCTGCAAGTCCAGGGCGCCTCGGGGCAGCGTCAGGAAGCGCGCACGAGGCTTTCAAGGCGCCGCAACGCCGCACGCCGCCCGCTGCAGGCCGCCGCCCGCACAGAATTGCGAGCCCCGGCTCACCTGCCGAGCTCAACGTGCGTCCTGAACGAGCTGCTGTGCTGCTGACGGCACAGCGAGCAGCCGCTGGCCTGCAAGGGCGGGCGGCTAGTGCCAGTGAGTGTGTACGCCTAGGCGTGCCCCCCTGCCCAGCCACCTGCTCTTCCTACTCTCCCACTCTTTTGCACACCTCGAAGGGCCGCCCTTGCGTGTCGGCGTCCGACATACAAGCCGCTATACCCAAACCCCTGCCTTGCGGCGGCGACCGGAGGACCCGAATTGGGTGAACGAGGGGTGTGGGCCTGTCGACGCGGAGAGCAAAGACAGCTACAGAAGCATCTGGGCTGAAATATAGCACTGATTAGCGCTAAACTAGCATTAGCGCTGGTTAGCGTGGTCTTGCTAACAGCTAACCAGTGCTAATTAGCGCTGTTGCTGCTGCAGTGCTGATTAGCGCTAAACCCTTTCAGGAAATGCCATGGCTGGTGCTTACAATCTGGGATTGGGCAGGCAGGCTGGGGCAGGGCGGGGGCGGGCAGGTGGCAGCAGGTGGGGGCGGGCAGCCTGCTTGCGGCGGCGCAGCTGCCACTTGCCTCAAACAAGAGCTGGTGGGCGGGGTGGGGGAGAGAGGGGGGGCTCCTCAATTGACAAACAAATAGAGGGGCAGGGCAGGGTGTGGGTGGGCCGAGGCGAAAGGGAGACAGATCTGTAAACCGAGGGTACCAAAAGGGTGGGCAGCGCGGTACTCAATGGGTGGCTCAAGGGATTGGCAGCGATGCAAACAATGGATCGCTGGAGGGGATCACACAATGGGTAGTTGAAGGGACAGATTCCCAAATCAACAGCCGGAGGCGTGAACAGCGGGGAACCAAGGGGGGGGGGCCACGGAATGACAGATCGGGGTGGAGCACAGGGCGCGCATGCCGGCAGTGAGCGCCGCTGCAAGGCAAGCGTCGGCAGCGAGGGTGCTGCAGCTCAGTTGTCCACCTCACCAGTCCAGGTTACATGCTTTGTGCTGCGGCGGTGGATCTCCTTCACCCGCTGGCGGTACTTGTAGCGAAAGGTGTTGTCGCGTGGCGCAGGGGTGTTCCCGGTTGCCCCCTTGCTCATGTAGTGCTCCAGCTGCGGTGAAGGGACAGGACAGGTAGCAATACTTCAGCAAAAGCATTCTAGCAGAACCCGCCAACACGCGCAGGCCTACAGCGCAGGCATGACCCAAGCAGAGTTGCCGTCGGCTCCCAATACCTACGCTTGTAGCAAGCAGGCTCGTTGTTGGCTGTGCTATGCAGCCGCTCTCTGGCCCCATCTCCCGTCGCGCTCACCGTCATCTCCACCAGTGCACCCAGGCCGGCTGTGGCGGTGAGGCGGCGCAGCTGCGCGTCGTTCTGGTTCCTCAGCTTCAGGGCGGCAAACGCCAGCAGGCGCAGCATCTCCGGCTGGGGAAGGCATGCGTCTTCTCCATCACCTGCACTGCCGCGTCCGTCAGGCGCGCCAGCTGCATGGGTTGATGGCAGGGGGTGCATGGGGTGCGAGGGTGAGGCATACAACCAAGGGGAGAGTGTGCTTGAGAGCGGTGCGCTGCTACTGCATCCGAGCTGCTGAATCGGTGTCGCTGCTGCCCCTCGCACCCAGGCTGTAGCGCCCTCCTGCCCTGCGTCCGCAAGGCTCTTCACCCAGTTGTTGTCCCCCACCCCACCCCTGCAGTCCTGTTGCTGCCTCTTGCACCCACTGGTGTGGCACTCACCAGGCGCGTGTTGCCCATAATGGTCTTCTCATCAGTGGCGGGCGCACCGCCTCGGCCGTTGGCAGGGGTAAAGGGGTGCGGTGTGCGCATCATCGTCTGCGGAGAGATAGGATGGGAGGACCCAGAAATGTTGAGTAGCTGTTCGAGAGAACCACACCTGCAGCAGAAGCAATAGCAGCAGGAGCGCAGCAGCAGCAGCAGCAGCAGTCTGGTCAACACAGCATCATGGCTCTCATTCCCCACCCCAGCCTTCAAACACCTGCAGCTCGCGGTCACGTCGCATCTGCCGAATTTCAGCAGCCAACCCCTGAAATTTGACGCGAGGCACCATCACCATGTCAGCAGCTGCGGCACGAATGTGTCAGTGGGAGCAACGCTTACATAAGAGCGAGGGCAGAGACAGCAGTTGGCTGTGGCAGCGTGCAAAGAGGCAAACCCGTGCGGTGCACGCTATCCACCAGCAGCATCAGGCCACCCTTTGTATACCACGCACCAACATCATTGTTGTTACCGCCAGCCGCCACAGCAGCAGGCTGGGTCTGCACAGCAGCCTGCACCTGCACAGCGGCCTGCACTGCCGGCGGCACATTCAAGTTGGCTGCGGCAGCCTCCGGCAGCAGAGACTCCTCGGGCTCAGGCGCTGCCTGCGCGAGAGGGAGGCGCCGCGCAGGGCAGACAGTTCGAACTTGAAAGTTGCCGCTGCCTTGCCCGACAGCCTGGTCTTGCGGCACTCTGCCAAGCACTGGCAAACTACTATCTGCACGTTGTTGGCAATGCGAGCGGAGGCGCGCGTGCCACGGGCGGGCGGGGTTGGCGGGGTTGGCCATAGCTATCTGAGCCTAGCCCGAGGCCGAGCAGTGCATGTGGTGTGATGACTGAGGCTCTGCGTCGACGCAGCGAACATTAAACTCCGTGTGCGGAGCTGACCGTCCCCATGCAAAGGCCAAGTTGCCACCCGCACCGTATGAGTGAGCATCATCACCTGCCATTGGTGACGGTCCAGAACCATACGTTAGGTGCCCAGAAGCAATGCTGAGGCCATTGAACGCCAGTGCAGGCAACATGGGATGGTTGGTGGGGGAGGCTGGTCTGGACCCCTCGGCGTTGTTCGGCGTCGGCGCCCCGGGCCCACCAATGGGCACAGCTGAAACCATGTACTGCTGCCCTTTCTGTGTGCCCCCACCCCACCTGACACTATCTCTAGTGTGTAGGAGTGCAATTGGGTTTTAAAATGCAACTAGATATGAAGTACAGAAATCCTCCACAGCAGGCTTTGCTAATCTGACGCCGATCGGCGCTGCAGCCCGGCGCAGATGAGGGGTCTCGAGCGTCACCTCCCGATGACCTGCTGTCCTCGATCGCCGCCCGCCACTGCAGGCCGGCCTGGGGCGCTCCAACACTCACACAGCAAATGCTCAGATTTATGAGCAGCGGCTAATGGCGACAAGGACGGCGCAAGTGGTCGACCGGAGTGGTGGCTCCTCAACTCTGCCGCTACTCCCGCCCGCCGCATCTGCGTGTAATGAATGCGCACATCAGTGCTTGTAGGGCGGCAGTGCTGTTGAGGGTGAAAGAGAGTACCCTCATTGTCGCTCACAAGAGCTGACACTTGCCAGCGCCCTCTCATGAGCGCTCACCGCCGCCGCTGCCAGTGTGGGCAGGGCGGTGCTTGCCCTTCCCATCGCTCGTTGCCGCTCGTACACACAAGCACTCACAAGCTATCATCAGCACCCTTCTGGCCAGGCCTACCACACATCAGCACTTACGAGCATGCGTCGGTGCCCCGCTCGCCAGCCCACCCACTGTTTTGTGCCGGTCGGCACCCACGCTTGCCCGCCCTCGCCCCTCCCCCATGCGTCCAACTAGCATCGAGGGCTCTGCTGGCAGCTTTACCCGCAATTTCAAAGTCTACCAGCTGCATTGGGACGGCTGGGGGCAGCAGAAACGGACGCTTTCCCATATGAGAGAGTCATGCTGCACATCGGCGGCGTGCTGTGAGCACGCTGCGTCAGGCCTTCACCCCCCCTCCGCACTGTTTTGTATGACAAACGTTGGGCTTTCCCTTTCCCCTTAATCAAGTTCCCCCACGCCACCTCCAACCTCTCTTCCCGGGCGAAATATGGCATTGTCACCAGCCAGTTCCATCGTTTCTCACGCATCATTACGGATTTTGAGGACTTCTGTAGGTCTAACGCACGCGTGGTTTTTGATCTTGGCTCCCGGGGTTTTGACACGCACCGCTGCGTCACAAAACTTGCCTCCCTGGTTCGGTCCCACCCAGTTTTCTTCCCCCTATTCATCTGATCACACCATGCAGCGCATCCACCACCACCTCCACACTTTTCAGCACCCGATTTGATTTCTTGCCCTGTTTTCTGTTGACTGCACCACGTTTGTAGGATCCCACCTCTATACGCGGGGAGCTCGACAGGCGAGCCCGTGCCAGCATAGCAGCGTCGGCAGCCTCATGACCACCCACCCCCCTGCAGGAGCGGCACTCCACCGGGGGCTCGCCACCAGCCCTGAGCAAGCAGTAGCACCACCAGCAGACGGCTACCAACCCGCCAGCGCCCGCCTCCAATCTGCGCCCTTCGCGCAGGTGTGTTCAGCCACGGGCGCAGCAGCGGCGGCGGGCAGTTTGCATCCTGCTTGCATACTGTCTGCTTGCACGCACAGCCAGCCCCCGGTGGCCCCCGTTACCCCGTTGTCCGCCGCGCGTGAAGAAATCGTGTCCTGAACCTTCTGGTCTCGCTCCGGGGTGAGCCAGCTGGCATCCAGGCCTTCAAACCTCAGGCCCGCCTGTCACCCGACAGTCCTCGCCCGCGCTGTTAGACGCGGCTCTGCCGGATCGCGCCCTCTTTGCACGCGTTTCCCACTTACATGCGTCCCCGACAGCGGAAAGGCGTTTGCCGGCTCGCTCGCTGGCGGCCCCCGCAGGGCCCAGCCCCCGCACTGGCCAGTTCAAGCATGTGCGGGTGCCGCGCAATGGTGCGGGAGGTGTGAGCGGCGGGGCCGCTGGGGCGCCAGCAGTTGATTCCGCCTGCGCTGGCCTGCCGCCTGCCAGCCGCCCTCAACTGTTTTCTGCCACTCAACGCCCGTCCTTGCCAGTGTCTACAAATTTTTTGGCATCCCGCATCTCGCTGCAGCGTCTTTTAATCGGTTGGAGTTCGCTTGTTGAACAACCATCGCTTGTTGAACAACCTGGTAGGGTGGGGGGAATACGGGGCGCCAAAAGTGCCGCGATCCTCCTGCCCCTCGCTCCGTCCCCCACCCCGTACCACCCACCTCCTCTGCTCCCCTCCAACCGACCTTCTGACCCAACTTCACTCCCAACAAAATCTTTCTGTTTCCAGTAGGGGGCAGGTCATGCAGTGAGCCGCCCTGACGGCCGCAGCGGCGTGCCGTGTCCCGTCCCTCAGTCCCCCGGAGCAAAACAAGCGTGGATGCTTGATTGTGTATGTACAACCAGTGCTTTTCACCACTCGCATACATCCGGACATTGGGGCGGGCACATGCAGGCTGCAAGGGAGGCCGTGCAGGGTACAGCGGCAGGCCCAGCGGTGACTTGAGGAGCCGCAGGGGAGGTCTGGGCAGTGCAAGAGAGTGGGAGGGCAGAGAAGAGCAGAGCAGCATGAGGGCCCACTAGCTATACGAGGCGGCAGCGCTGCCGGGCACTCACTTGCAGCGGCGCTTGTGAGCGCTCGTGAGTGATGCGCTCAGCAGTGACTCTGAGGGTTACCGCTCACAAAGTGTTCCTATTAGCGCTCACAGCTCATGAGGGCTAGTGAGAGGCGGTCATTATACACAGATGCGCGCCGCCCCTCTGATCGGCGCGACGCTGCTGCCGCCAATGCTCACCGTGACGCCCCCCAAACCGTGCCAGCTTTTGACATGCGAGCATTCCTTTGAACTCCAGCCAGCATCGTCCGTCGTAGGACCAGCAGAGAGTATGCGTGCCCCACAAGTCGGCTGACCTGCCCGGGGCCACCCCACCGTGTCGACAACAGCCCAGCCCAGGCTCGCGGCGGCCGCCCCTTCCACCAATGTGCCCCTTTCCAAGCCAATCCTGCTTCGAACGAAGGACGGAAGGATGGCGCCCGTGGGCACGGGTTGTGAGAGCCAGGACTGCGTGGGGGGAGCAGCTGCTTGGCCTACGCCTCCCTCGAGCAAGCCAGGACTCGTGGGATTCTGCTGCCATACAGCCGGCGTGCAGGTGCAGGGGCAAGAGGCCCCAGCCTAGTGTGTGCAGCCAGATTGGGGGCCGCCTCACCACTGCCCTGCTGCTGGCACGCAGGCAGGGGCGGCCTCACGAAGGGGCCGCGGCTCAGCGCAGCACGCCCTGCCTCGTGACAGCGTGGTACACAGCGGCCAGGGCGGCAGAGGCCGCGGCAGGGTCCAAATCATGGCGCTCGCAAGATAGCAGCAGCAGCAGGCGGCGCGTGCGGTCCTGCGCAGGGCGGGGCACAGGGCGGTGCCGGCGGGGCATGGCGGCGGCCAAGTCGGACGCGGCAAGCAGCGGCGGTCGGGCTGTCCCCCAGGCCGGGCGTCGGCAGCAGCATCGGCATCGGCAGCGGCGATGCGCTAGCAGGCAGCTCAGCGCAGCTCAGCGCAGCGCAGCACAGCGCAGCGCAGCATGCAGAGCGTGGACATGGACCAGCCCTCACCACAGCCTCTGGCGGCAGCCGCCGGTCGAACTGCGCTTTCGATGCTGAGACGTCGTCGCCCAGCTTGCCGGCTGCACAGCGGAAGGGGGTGGGGGGCCAGGCGTGGGGGGAATCAGTTGGGGAGGGGGCACGGTAGGATGCGTCGGCCGGTGCAGTTTGAGTGCACAGCCGCTCGGACCAGGGCTGCACACCAGAAAAACAAACACTAATCCTTCTTTATTTAATTAAAGTTGACAGCATTTGTGTCGACAGGATGCCTGGTGGTCTCACAGATGTGAATCACTTGAAAGGAAGGGAGGGTTGACCCAAAGCAGATGCCGAACAGCGCCCGCTCCGCTGGAGGGCAGGCAGGAGGCAGCGCGCCCCCACGGGCCTACACAGCACCCACCACACTCTTGAGCTGCGAGGCAGACCTGTGCAGCACCCACCCTGTGCAGCACCCACCCTCCACAGCACCCACCAGACTCTGTGCTGCGCGGCAGCGCCGCGCCCGGGCGGCTGGCCTGCACCGCTTTCATCACCACTGAACACAGCTTCACCTCAGCTTGCACAGCCGAACCACAGCCCGCTGTGCCGCCGCCTGCTGCGCTGCCGCTGCCCGGTGGTGCGCCGCCGCCTGCTGCACCGCTGCCGCCGTCGCTGCACGCTGCACCGCCGTGCGTCGCCTGGGCGTCGCCGTCGATGCCGCCGCTGCCGCCGCCGCCGTCTGCCGCCGCCGCCTCGCAGTCAAACGGGACAAACCCGTCTGCCAGGGTGCCAAAGGCAAAAGCGGCGGGGCGGATGCGGGCGGGCAGGCGCCACATTTGCAGGATTTCGTCGAAGCTCTCTGGGGTCAGGACAGGGAGGGAGGCGTCCGTTCAGAAAACGGCTGCCAGGCACTGAAGCGAGCACCGCAAGGGGGGCACGCACAGCCAGGCGAGCACCACAACTCTTGCTCACCCACCC
The DNA here is from genome assembly GCA_002245815.2 of Micractinium conductrix. Classification (NCBI taxonomy): domain Eukaryota; kingdom Viridiplantae; phylum Chlorophyta; class Trebouxiophyceae; order Chlorellales; family Chlorellaceae; genus Micractinium; species Micractinium conductrix. The sequence continues at coordinate 2,463,109 of LHPF02000004.1, forward strand.
ACCCACCCACACAGCCAGCCACGCACACAAGTCGCTGTTCACGAGGCGCGCCCCCCTCCTGCCTTGCCCCTGCCCTGCCCTGCTGCGCAGCTCTCGCGCCAGCCTGTACAGCAGCAGCAGCAGCTGGACGGCCCACCCACGCAGGCCACATCCGATGCACCGCGGGGAACCTTCCTGTCGGCGATGCACCGAAGGGAACCTTCCTGTCGGCCCTCACCCACCCAGATTGCTGTGCATGAGGCGGGGGCGGGGCGGGCGGACGCACGGCGGCGCGTCCGCCCAGCGCTGCTCCCACGCAGACATGACGTAATCAGCCTGCGGGCGTTGGATGCCGAGAGGGAGACAGCAAGGCTGGGCAGCATGCGGCAGCAGCGGCAGCAGCGCCGGCAGAGGCAGCAGAGGCATCAGGGTCCGGCGCCAGCGCGGTGCCGACAGCACCTGCTCCATCTCATGCGTCACTGCCGCTGTCCACCGTGGTTGCTTGTCCAAGTGTCTACACTTAGACGCTTGAGTTGCACGACGAAATGGCTCGGTGTGGCTGCTGCGCCCCCTCACCATTTCCTCATAGCTGCCGCTGTCCATGCGCCACCACGTGAATATGTCAAACACTCGGGCGCCGGGTGCGCGCGCCGCTGCCGGCAGCGCCGCCCACTCGCCTGGTGACACAGGACGGGCGGCAGTCGAGGGTGTGCTTTCGAATGCAATGTGGTGTGGAAAGACGGTTGACGACTTGCGGCAGGCGGGCGGGCAGGCAGGCAGGCAGGCAGGCTGGCAAGCATATTCTGGCACCTTGACATGGAGTGCACCGCCTCACAGCCCACCTGATAGCCCTCCTGCACGCCTCGACAACATTCTGCAGGGCAACCAAAGCAGAGCCCAACACGCACTACCCGCTGGGCGTGCTGCTGCCCGCTGGACGTGCTGCTGCTGCTGGGCGTGCTGCTGCATCTCACCCATCGCACCAACCCATGCACCCGGCCACCCACCTGGGTAGCCCTCCTGCACGTCCTGCTGAAACTCTGCAGGCAGCTCCGCTGCCAGCGCAGCGCTCACAAAGCCGCATGTCCCTGCGTGGTGTGGGGGGCGGGTACAGTGCAAGCGGTGAGATGCAGCCTGCCAAAGCCTCGCCCGACGCACCGCCCGCTGCCCGGCTCTCCGGCTCTAACTCCACCCACCCACCCACCGAAGGTGTCGCAGAGCGCCGTGGCACGGTGCACCCCGCCCCCCGCCGCCAGCAGCAGCAGGTGGGCCACCAGGGAGCAGATCTGGGCGGGGCCTCTGCTGGCGGCCCTGCCACCCGAGTCCGAGCCGTGGGTCGAGGCTGCGGGACCGCCGCCGCCGCCGCCGCCGCCCCCGCCACGCAGGCCGCCGCCTCCGGCGCTGCCGCCGCACCCGCTTCCGGCGGCGACCTGCCAGGAGGCGGGGTCCAAGTCGTCAAAGCGGCCCAAGAGCTGGTCTGCGGAACGCGGAGGAGTGGTGGCGACCACCCGCTCGTGTGTGCCAGGCAGCGTGGACGGGCCACGGCAGGCAGGCACCCGCCAGTCTCCCCCAGCCAGCACCTGAAACTCCTCCCTGCCTCCCCACCCTGACCTGTCACCATCATCACTTCGTGCGCCAGAGTGCCTACCAGCCTCAGGTCTGGGGCGGGCGGTTCAGCAGCCTGCTGCGCTGCGCCCGCTGCCTCCGTCGCTGCCTGCCGCGGTGCAGGCACCCCCGCCTGTGCCGCCCGCTGTGCTGCGCACGCCGTTCCCGCTGCCTGCTGCGCCTGCAGCAGCAGCGCAGGCTGCTCCAGCAGCAGCTGGCGCAGCAGCGTGACGGCCAGCACAGCCGAGGTGCCTCCAAAGTGTGGCATGTGCTGCATGCAGTACCTGATGGCAGCAAGGCGCGGGAGGCAGGCAGGAAGGGGTGGCTGAGAAGGCTTGTACAAGGACGGCGCGCACGGGGCAGGGGCAGGGCGGCGCGGCGCGTGCGCAGGGGGGCACAATGCCATGCCTCCCCCTCCCACCCTGCATGCCCTCCCTTGTCCTCTCCTGCAGGCGAGCGGGCGGAGCCAACTGGTCCAACCAGCCCTCACCAGTTTTGCAGCACCAGGTAGCGCCGGCTGCTGCTGCGCCGACTGGCAAACAGCAGCATCGCTGGGAGCCCCTGCGCGCGCCGCCGCTGCGGCTGTCCGTCAGGTCCAGCCTCGCCGCCGCCGTCGCCGTCGCCGCCCGCTGCGCCCGCCGCCTGGGCCGCGGCCTCAGCCTGCAGGCGCTCCACCCCAGCAGCCAGCTTGCCCAGAGCGTTGGCCAGCAGCTCTGTGGGGGTTATCCGCTGGCCGCCCGTGCGCTCCAGCGCCCGCACCTGCGCCGCTATGGTTAGCTCTTGCACCAGCTGAGTGAGGGTCGTCTCCACGTGGGAGGCTGCCTCGATGGGCCCTGAGAGCAACACAGCCAGGGGGAGAGGCAGGAAACAAACAACAATAAAAAATAAAACAAAACAAAGGATCGGGCAGCGCTGGTTGACGAGCGCCGCTACGGTTGCACCGGATGAGTGAGGGTCGTCTCCAAGTGCGAGGCAGCCTCGATGGGCCCTGTGGCGTGGACTCCATCGGGGCCGGGTCAGGCTGGTGCTGCGGCAGCAGCAGCAGCAGCGGCAGCGCCGCGCCGAGGCAGCAGCAGTGGCGGAGCCGCGCCTTGCGCCACCGGCTCACCATGAGCAAAGACCGGCAGCTGTGGGCCCACCCCTGCCTCACCCTGAGCGAACGCTGGCAGTTCTCCGCCCATCCACCCCTGCCTCACCCTGAGCAAACGCCAGCAGTTCTCCGCCCATCCACCCCTGCCTCACCCTGAGCAAACGCCAGCAGCTCTCCGCCGATCTCCTGCCAGCTGACCGGCGCCACGCCGTGCCACGCAGCCCTGGCCAGCACGTCCTGCACTCGTTGATTGGTTGCTCGACGCATTCATTGGTTGGTTGATCGCTTGAAAATTGGCCTATTGCTTTTGGCTGACTAGCAACGGCTGGTTGACAAGAAACTGCTTGGCTGGCTGGAGGTGCAAGCCGGGTTTGTTGTGCCACCCACATTTGTGCACCGCACCAGCAAATTGCGCAGGGCCTGAGGTCGCGCACAGAGACGAGCCGCGCAGGTCAGCTGCGCTGCCCCAGCAGCTGCGCACCGCACGCCAGGGGCGGCGCGGCGCACCTCTGGGCAGGGAGCAAACCCAGCAAAGTGGGCTTCCAGCGCCGCCACCACGGCTGGTGGGTAGGGCGGCACGCCCAGCCGCCGTGCGCACGCTGCCTCAAACCGCTGCCAGAGCCAGGGGTCCTGGGGTGGACGGGGGCAGGGCAAGGGTGGGAGGTGGCAGGCAGGCAGGCAGGCGGGCATTGGAAATGGTGCCCCGCCAGCAGATGCGGCAGCGGCAGGCAGGCAGTAACGTGTTGTGGGACTGATGACCCGCAGCCCCAGCCCCTCCCCTTTCCTTATTGTCTTAAAACAGAAACCTACACTGTACGTCCCCTCTCTCGAGTACCAAAGCATCCATCTCTTTGTGCTTGCGAGCCAGCGGCGGGGGGTTGCGCCACCCCCCTCAACCAGCCCCTCCCCTCTTTGCCCACCTCCTTGCGTATGCACGCCAGCGGCAGGGGGGTGCGCCGCACCCACAGCTCGAAATCCGCTTGCACGCCGGGCATGTAGCGTGCGTACAGCCTGCGTTGCAAACAGAGCAGCCACTGGCAGTTGGTGCAACAGGGCAACCAGGTTGGTGCAACAGGGCAAGCGGTCGGCACGCTGAGGCGACCGCCTGGGACGGACAGGCGGGCGCTGTGCACCACACCAGCCAGAACCCCGCCCGCCTGTGGCATGCAGGGCAAGGCTGCGACAGTGAGACGTTCACGAGTGCAAGGTGGTGTACGTTGTAGCGACACGGTGAGGGGACCTGCCTGTGCATGCGCGGCTTGTAGGCGTCGTTTGCCAGCAGTCCCTCCAGCCGCGCCTCGGGCAGCGCCAAGATGGCGGCCGTCAGCGGGTGGCGTATGAACATGGACAGCTCGGCTGCAGGCACGCAGGGAGCGTTGGACAGAGGGTCGCAAGTGCGGTGGAGGTGGCAGCTAGTCGAGCTTCGGCAGCGCGAGGCGCGAGCGCCGCCGTCGGTCCTCCGCCTGGGCTCACCCCGAGTATCGGCGCCGGCTCCAGCCCGTTCGGCATAATGCAGCGCCCTGTTCAGTAGCTGAGCGGATTCGATGGGCGCTTCAGACTCCTGCCACCACATTTTGCTCGGTCACCCGGCACGGGTGCCGCAGTGCTTTCAGCGTGCTAGCTGACAACTGCGATCCTTGATCGGCGCGATGCAACGAGCAGCAGGTGCGTCCTCAGGAGCGTCAGGCGATTGATGGACCTGCACGTGCCTGCTGCGCGTAGCACGGGCGCCCTCGCCTCCATCCTCACCACTGCTCAGGTGACCGCACTGGCCTGGACGTGACTTGCGAGCAGTTCCCTGTCTTTTAAAGCGTCGCCGGTGCGTTGAGCTGGGTCTGGGGTGGTGGCCGCCGCGCAGGCCGCTCGTTCGGCCACTCAGTTGTGCTACCAAGCGTGTAGAGCTCTTGGCAGGCCGCGGCTGTCGCTCAGCCTCGTCAACAGCAATCAAGCTGGCGGCTGGGGTCCCGTCCTGTGCTGCTGGGCGCGCCCCTGTGCTTTTGGGCTAGCGGAGAGACGGCAGAAGAACAGTTGGCCGCGCCAGGGGCGGTCGGCGTCCCTCGAGGCCAGCCCTGGCGGCGGCGGCGCAACGTGGTGCCCTACTGCCGCCGCCACCCGGCGCCGTGCCTCGTGCCCCCGCTGCCTGCCTCACCCCCTCCTTCCCTGCCTGACCGCCTGATGCTCTGCAGACCACCAGCTGCCCGTGTCCCTCTCCGCAACGGCGAGCACGCCACGCTGACTCGCCTAATTTCCGACGGGGGGGTCGGCGGCATGGTGGGCTCCGGGTTTACGGAGGGCTTCCTCAAGAGCTGGGGCGTCATCCTGGCATCAGGTGTGTGTTGCACTGCGCATCTGGGCAGTGCGTGGGTCGACGAGCCCTCCACTCTGGCTTCCGAGCGCACCTGGCTCCTGCCTGCCAACCCCCCCGTTGCTGCCCGTGAGCGGCGGTGCCGCCCCGCCGGGCACCGCCCTCTGTAGAGACGAGGCAAGGCGCTTTCTTCACTGACGAACTGTTTCCGCCCTATTGTTTGTTCCTTCAGAGATTGGCGACAAGACTTTCTTCATTGCAGCCATCCTGGCGATGCGGCACGCGAGGCGCACGGTGGGTTGGCGCTGGCGCTGATGGCTTCATGCGCACGGCAGAGGCTGCTGCCGCTGCAGCGCCGCTGCTGCCTCCGGTGCTGCCGTGCCGCTGCCACGCCGCTTCCGCCGCTGCTGCAGTGTCGCTCCTGCTTGCACTCATCCATGGGGGGTGCTGCAGTACGCAGGCGGTGCAGGAGGGCCGCCGCATCGCTGGAATGCGGGCGTGGCAACGGTGGCGTAGGGCTCCACCGCCTGTGCTGCCCCGGTTGGCCCCCTGCCTGCCGGCTCTCAGATGCTGACAAGCCGTGCTGCTTTCTCTCCTCTTCTGTTGACGACAGGTGTTTGCTGGCGCGATAGGCGCGCTGGCGGCGATGACTGTTCTGTCGGCGGCGCTGGGCTGGGCGGCACCCAACCTGGTACGTCGTAAACAATGTCATGCTCCCCCTGCGGGAACAGCGGGCTTGAGGGGGCAGCACGCTGGTCGCGCTGTCGGGAGCAGCTGCTGGGAGGCTGTGGCACTGTGCACAGGCACGCCGACCTCAAAAGGCTTTTATCTCAAAGATTGCTGCAGACCAGCAAGCATTGCACGCACTGGGGCGCCACGTTGCGGAAGGGGCGCGCATGCTGCGCGAAGCGACCACTCGATGCTGCTGCCATGCATTTTTCCGCCCTGCTTCCACAGATCAGCAAGAAGTGGACGCACTGGGGCGCCACGCTGCTCTTCCTCTTCTTCGGGGCACGCATGCTGTATGAAGCCATCACGAACGCGCACGCGGGGGACAACGAGCTCGAAGAAGTGGAAAAGGAGCTGCAGGTGGGCAAGGCAAGTGAGGGTATTTTTTGTCATGTCGAAAGACAACAGTATGCTGCTGCTGCCGCCGCCGCTGCTATGCCGCCGTTGCCGTAGGCGCAGCCCCTTCCTTCACTGCTCCGGCCGCCGCCGCGGTGCCGCCGCCGATGATGCCATGCCGTGCTGTGCCGCGCTGGGCTTTCCCTGAGAGAATGGGTTAGGGCCAGATGACTGAGCATCGATCTTGCCCCCCCCCCCCCCCTCTGCTCCCCCCCCTGCAGGCCTCCCCCAAGTCGTCCAAGGAGGGCGGCGGCGGGCAGGACGGCAAGGTGGGGCGGCTGCACCCGGTGCTGTCCGCCGCGCGCGGCATGGTGTCCCCCGTCCTCCTAGAGTCCTTCACCCTCACCTTCCTGGCTGAGTGGGGCGACCGCAGCCAGATCGCCACCATCGGTGCGCGCGCTGCCTGCCGTGCCGACCGGCAAGGGCGTCTTGCACGCCGCTGCGCGGTGCCCCTCGCCACCCCTCCGGCGGCGCTGCTCCCGCTGCCCTTGCTTGCGCCTCGCTCTCGGGTGAGCCAGCTGGCATCTCCACTGCCGTTGCTGCCCGTGCCTCAGCCTCCCCCTCGCCGCTGCTCCCCGCCCCTGCAGGACTGGCTGCTGCAGCGGACGTCTTTGGTGTGACGGTGGGCGGCATCCTGGGACACGCCATGTGCACAGGCGCGTGCGATGGGTGGGGCCTGGGTCGGGGCATGCAGCACGCACAGGCGACAACCTGTATGGGCAAGTTTGGGGACGGCGAGGGACGGACGCCACCCCACCCCATCCCACGTTGTACAACGTCTGCAGGCGCGGCAGCGCTGGGGGCCAGGCACCATGCCGAGCATTCAACCGTGCGCGCTGCAACAGTTAGTTTTGACGAGCCGCTGTACCCACACGTGGAACGACGTACCGCATTGATTGATCTGCAGGCGCGGCTGTGCTGGGCGGCAAGCACCTCGCTGAGCACATCAACGAACGCATGGTGGCGTACTTGTGAGTCCCGCACTCCCTCCCCTCGGCGTGCCTCTGCGATCCTGCCGCTGTGGCGCGCTGCGGCGCACGCTGGGGTGCTGGGCCGGGTGCAGGCTGTGCTTGTACCGCAAGATATGCCCGCCCGCCTGCTCACCCGCCGCCGCCCCCTGCCTCCCTGTCCTTCCTCCCCCCCGCAGCGGCGGCACGCTCTTCCTCATCTTCGGCCTGCACTCCATCTACTCTGGAGTGCCCGAGTGATGCAGCGGCGTGGCAGCCTGCAAACGGTCCGACGCCGCCGCAAGCGAGTGCGGTTGCGGCCGCCGCTCAGGGCGCCGGCGCCTCGCGACCCCTCCTGCCACCCGCCGCGTGCCCGCCCGCCCGGCCACGTCTGCCCTGGCCCTCGCTGAATTCTTCCTGCCTGTCCATCCTGCGCTCTGCGCCCTTCTGGACACCAACCCTTGCTGTGTTCGGATCCCATGTGCTGCGGCGCTGCCGGTGGGGCTGGTCCCGTCTCGGCTGCCCCAACCGCCTCTCAACCGAGCACCCGCGTGCCGCTGCCTTCCTCTGCTGCTCTCTCCTCACCACTTTCAGCCCTGTACTGTAAGATGCATTGCCGTTTGCCACGAGGGGCCCAGGGAAGGTTTGTTGTTCGGTTCGCCGGCACGCTCGGCTCGCTGGCGGCCAGCATCTGCCACGCGCGCCGACCGAGGGCTTCTCTCACCCGGCACCTCTCCCATCGCAGCGACCGACCCACTTCACGGCTTGTGTGTTTGGCGGCCTCTGTTGCTCGCAGCGACGGCCAGCGTATGCCAGTTGCGGCGAGGGCTGTTACACTCACCGCTCCGCCGGTCGCCCGGGCCTAGCCCCTGCTCACCGGTCCCCACACATAACAGCTACAGCAGGCGTGGCGGCGGCGAGGCGGCGCGGGCAATGCGCTGCTGAGTAGGGCGCGCCGCGAGCACTCGGGGGCGCGAGAAGGATGATTTTTCTGGCCACTTTTGAGCCCGTGGACTATGCCGTGATTGGTGCAGCAGGCAAGCGGGTCGGGGAGGGCCGAGGACCGCCCGAGGCAGGCAGCGCGCACGTCCGCCGCGTGCCGCAGTCCCACCTCCGCCCACCACCCTCCTGCCCTCCTGGTGTGGTTTGCAGGCTTCACCGCCCTGGTGGCGCTGGCATCCTGCCTCTACACTGTGCCCTGGCACTGTGGCGGGCGCAGGCGCGCCGGCGGCGATGCCACCGACGGCGGCAAGAGCGCCGCCGGCGCAGCCGCCGGCGCAGCACGCGACTTCAACGTCCTTTGGCACGGCCGCGTCATCCTGTCGCTGCTGTGCGCTGCCTGGGCGGTGAGTTGCAGGGTTTGGAGCTACAACGTCCTGCTCTGCTGCGTTCCAAACACACCTCGCCAAAAGGGTGCCGAGCTGGTCACGGCGCCTCCCAATCCCTGCTGCCCCCCACCTTGCCACCCGCAGCTGTCGCTGCTGCTGCGTGTCAGCAGCCTGTGGGGAGCCAACTCGTTTGTGCTGCCCGCGGGCGTGCGTGCCTGGACGGGCGCCGGCTGGATGTGCAGAATATTTCTGACGGCGGGTCTTGGCGTGCTGCACCCGCTGTGCGCCTGCCTGACGCTGCTCATGCTGAAAGCCGCTCTGAGGTGAGGATGGGGGCGCCGCCAGGTCAGCCGCGTCTGCATGCATGCCGCATGCGGATGCGTGCGACTTGCAGTGCCAGCCGATGCCCCAACGCCTGCCGCCCTGTTGCCTTGGCTCCCTGCTGCCCGCAGCCGGCGGCACCGCCCCGAGGCAATGCGGCACCCCACCGGGCGGCTGGTGGGGCTGGCAGCGCTGTGCGCGCTGCCAGTTGCGGCGGCGCAGGCAGCGGTGGCCTGGCTGGGGCTGGCGGTGCGGTACCAGGGGCGCCCCGTGGAGGCCTCCCCCCGCTCCTTGCTTGGGTACTTCTTCGCCACGTACTGGCAGGGCACGCCGCAGCAGTGCGGCACCAGCAGCGACGCGGCAGCAAGCGGCGGCGGCGGCGGCACGGACGGAGCAGCGGACGGCGGCTGCACGATGTGCGTCTTCCCGGCAGCGGCGGCCATCGTGCACGCGGTCTTTGCGGCCGTGTTTCTGGTGGCGCTGTGCGTGACGTGCGGCCGGCTGGCAGCAGCGGTTCTGAACCAGAGGCTGCGCCGCCGCCTGCGCGCCTTCCAGGCAGCGTACTCTGCGCTCACGCTGCTGGGTGCGTGGGCTTCTGTTGTGCACAGGGCTGGCACAGGGGTGACGGCACACCGCTGCAGCGGGGCCACCTGTTGCCTCCCCGGCTGCGTGCCTGCTGCCCATGCATGCTGGGCGTCACGCGTGCCCAACCCACCTCACGTTCCGTGTGTTCCCTGCAGGCGTGGGCGCCGCGGGCGCCAGCGTGGCGTGGGGCCCGTTCACTTGGGCCAACCAGGCCTGCTGGCTCGCCTTTGTGGCCACCTCGCTGCTCACGGTGCTGCTGGTTGAATGGGAAGGTGCGGAGGGGCGGGGAGGGGCTCGCTGCTTTGGTGCACTGCGGCTGGCGCCGCCACTGCCGGGAGGTGGCTCCTTTGCACAGCAGCACGGCTGCAGGGATGGGCCCCAACGCGTCTCAGCAGGCGCACGAAGCGTCAGGCCCTGGCCGCTCTGTTCCCCGGGCTCACCCCTGTGCTCTCCTCCCCATACCTGCAGTGGTGGTGTGGCCCGTGAGGGACTTGCGAGCTGTCGACAAGGTGCGTGCAGAACGCTGCGGCGGCAAGGAAGGCAGTGCGGCGGGGAGAGCAGCAGATTGGCGGGTAGGCCGCCAGCCAGGGTTGTCACGCTTGCCTGCACGCTGCACGCCCCTCCGCGCTCCGACCCTTGCTCCCTTTCTTGCTCGCCCGCCTCCCCCTGTCTGCGCCGCAGCGGCTGCTCCAGTGGGTCGACGCCTTCACCGTTGCTTCAGCAGGGGAGGAGCTGGACAATCGGTCCAGCGGCGCCAGCTCATTCGGCGGCGGCGGGCCCCTCATAAAGTCGCATGGCCGCTCGGCAGACGCGGAGGCATACGTTGCAGCTGCGGCGGCGGCGCGCACGCAGTCGGTCACAGCGGCGGCGCAGGCGCCGCCGCCGCGGCTGGCGTCCTCGACTCGCACTTTGTCCACGACACCGCGCTCGCCGATGCGCCCGCTGCCGACGTCGCCGCTGCGGCTGGCATCGCCGCGGCGGCTGGTCGTGCCGCCTTTGCCGCTGGCGCCGCCGCCTTTGCCGCCCTCGACCTACCCCTATGCTCAGGGGCAGCCGTCGCCGGCGCGTGCGCCGCCTTCACAGTCCGCACTCTACCCCTGACAGTAAGCAGGACTGGTCGATCCAACCTGAACAGCTAGCTGCACGCGCGTCCCCTGCGCTGGCAGCAGGCAGCGCCGCCGTTTGTGCCGCCGCCCTGCCACCGCCAGCGCTCCCACATGTTCTTCCCGCCTTCCCTGGCGTGCCCGGCTGCTGCACCCTGTGCGCCCATGCACCTCCCCCTGCCCTGTACTTTTCACCCCGCTGGCGGCGCCGTGAAGGCACCGCCAGCGCATGGCCTACCGCGCTGCCGTGCTGTGCTGACCGTCCCGTCCTCCCTGACGCCCCTCCTCCCACACACCATAATGCAGCACTGTGCCTTCTCCTTGTCCCTTCTCGGCGCTGCCGAATCAGTTTTTATTGACCTTTCTCAAAGAGCTTGCTGGCACGTCAACTGTCCATGCCCGCTCCTTCCCTCCATCTCCGTGTGCCGATGCCTAGCTTGCAATGTCCGCTCTCTCCGCTTGTTACCCCGTCTATCTCCCTCCCCCTCTTCTCTCACCGGCTTACTTTCAAACCCACAGGCCCCCTGTGCGTTGATCCACCCTGCAAGGCCCGGAGCGCAGCACAGCGCCGGGGTGTGGGTAGCAGCAGCGGCGTGGGTAGCGAGGGGCATCGTGCGACAGCCGTGCGCAGGAGTAGCTATGGGTAGTAGCTCAGGCGTGCATGTGCGCAGTCGTTGACGTAATGGTTACCTGAGGGTGCAGAGACGCAAACGAGTGGTGTGGGCAAACGTGCGGCACAGAATGCAAGTTACATCACCCCGTCGTCACCCCCAACAGGCGCACATTTCCACACGTTTGCCGCCCTCTTCTTTGTGTTCCTTGGTGTACTTGCTGCCCCGCTTGCCAGGCAGACAAACGCGCGTGGAGGCTCCTCCGCTGCAGCCGAACCAGGTGCGCCGCCGCTCTCCCCCCCTGCCAAGCTTGGCATTTGCATTGCGAATACGCGTTGTCTTTACGCCTCGTTTTGTACACATGTAGCGGGAGGGCAGCCTGGTGGTGGGCTGGCCTGTGCGCATATCACAACTCACAAGTCGGCCCACTCCGCTGGCCCTGCGACCGTGCAAAGATGCGTCAGGCAGAGCCCCACAAACTCGTCAGCACACCCCGCTTGCAGCCGCGCTTCCTCACTGCCACCGCTGCCGCTCCCGCCGCCCGTGCAGGCGCCGCGCCAGCTGTTCCGTCGGTTCCGCAGCCACCGCACCTACACCTGCCCGGACGCTGCACGCTGGCAGCCATGGCAGTCGACCTGGAGAAGGGGCCGCAGCTCGGCAGCTCCGAGCGCGACTCGGAGTCGGCACACTCTGCGGGCTGCCTGCCGCCCGCCGACGGCGCCGGCCTCAAGAAGATGAAGTCAGTTCTGTCCAAGGCCTTCCTCTCCAGCGGCATGCCCGTCACCTTCAAGGCAAGCAGGCGTGGCCGGGGAGGGGCGGGAGGCAGAGGGCTTGTGGCCGGCCGGCCAAGCGAGCGGGTCGTTGCGGCGCCGGTGCCGGCGCCGCCGGCAGGTGCGCAGCACCCAGCTGCACCCCGCGCCTGTCCACGTCTGCTTTGCGGCCGCAGAACGTGTGGCGCGCTTTATCACGGCCCCATAGCCAGAACAATCCGCGCACATCTCGACCTGCCAAGCAGCAGCTTACCTCGTCTCTGATGTGTTTGTGTGTTTTCCGCTTGTTTCCCAACCAACCAACAGGACGTGACATACACCGTGGTCAACAGCCAGAACAAGAAGGAGAAGCTGGACCTCCTGACGAACGTGGGCGGCTACCTGCTCCCCGGCGAGGTGCGTGGCTGGTCGGCCAGGGTGGGGAGGGTGGGGAGGGAGGGAGCGGCGCTGGGTGGCCGAGGGGTGCAGGGCAGGGGGGGGAGCAGGGAAGCGCGGCGTGGGCGGCTGTACCTGCTGCCGGGCGAGGCAGTGGCCGTCTGGCAGCGCTTGCGGTCGGGGGGATGGCACGCCGGCGCCGGCAGGCCAAGGGAACTGAGCAGCGTGGGCGGCTGTGGCTACCTGAGGAACTGCTCGCCCTCCCTCCCCTCTCCTCCTTCCCTTCCCCACGTACCAACGCAGCACGCCGCATTGTTTTACCATGCACTGACGCGGCACGCTTCAGCGCGAAGCTGCGCCCTGCTCACCCTTCCCCTCCCCTTCCTTCCGTCCCATCTCGCTTGCCCCGCCCGCAGATGGCGGCGCTGATGGGCCCCTCTGGCAGCGGCAAGAGCACCCTGCTCGACCTGCTGAGCGGACGGAAGACGGTGGGGGAGCTGCAGGGCAAGATCGCGTTTGCAGGTGCGGCCGGCAGCGGGCGTCGGCGGGCAGGGCTGGCCAGCACACAGTTGGCAGGCAGGCGCTGCTAGGACGCTCTTGCTCTGCCTCACACTTGGTCCCATCCTTCCTTCTTGCGCCGCCGACGCCGCGCCCTGCCCTCTGCCCTGCTTCACCGCGTCCCTCCCGCCCCTTGCCCCTCCGCGCAGGCAACACCCCCACCCCCCAGTTCCTGCGTCGCTTCACCGGCTACGTGGAGCAGTTTGGTGGGTTGGGGGCTGGTTGAAAGGGGGGCGGGGGGAGCGCCGGCTGGCGCTGGGGAGCGCATGCGCCGTCCGGCGAGGGTGCTTGCGCGTCGGAAGGCGCCCTGAACGTGCCAAGACTCGGTTGCTTGGCAGCAGGAGCAGTACGTGCGGTGCCACCCAGCGTGCTCTTGCCGACTCTGCCGTGGGTCTTCCCGCATCTGCACTCGTGCGTGCATGTGATTTTGTCCTGCCTTCCTGCCTGCCTGCAGACACGCTGCTGGGCACGCTGACCGTGGAGGAGATGCTCATGTACACCGCCGAGCTCAAGCGCCCCACCAGCCACTCGCACGCCCAGAAGAAGAAGGCGGTTGAGGAGCTGGTCGAGCTGCTGGCGCTGGAGGGCTGCCGCAACGTGCTCATTGGCAGGTGCTGGCGCTATGCATGCTGCCACCTGCTCCTTGCTCCCGAGCTCTCATGCATGCATGCTTCCGACAGACTGCGCACGTCTGTCAACATCAACCGCCTGCGTGTGCTGGGCTGTGCCTCCTCAACCTTCCCCCCGCCCCGCCCCCCCACACCACCCATGCAGCGCCATGAACAAGGGCATCAGCGGCGGGCAGGCCAAGCGCGTCAACATTGGCATTGCCCTGGTCACCAACCCCCGCGTGCTCTTCCTGGGTAGGCCCCCCAGCAACAAGTGCCTGCCTGCCTGCCTGCCTGCCCGCCCGCCCGCCCGCCTGCCCGCCCTGCCTGCCTGCCCGCCCTGCCTGCCCGCCCTGCCTGCCCTGCCTGCCCGCCCGCCCGCCCTGCCTGCATGCCCTGCCTGCATGCATGCACTGCATGCACTGCCTGCCGCTCGTGAGCAGGAACGCGCGCCCTACCGACCTCCCCACGCACAGCACGCATGCGCAGCGGGGGGCGCTGCGTGTCGCACCCGTACCACGTACCCACCAATTGAAAAACGGTTTCTGCCTTCCCCCCCACCCCCCCCCACCCCCCCCCCCCAGATGAGCCCACCAGCGGCCTGGACTCGTACACCGCCAACGAGGTGATGAGCGTGGTGAAGAGCCTCTCCACCCAAGGCATCACCGTCTGCGCCACCATCCACTCCCCCACCCCCTACACCTTCAACCTCTTCGACCGCCTGCTCCTGCTGCTGCGCGGCAACGTGGTGTACTTTGGGCCCAACGGTGGGTGGGTGACGCACAGCCGCCCGTCGGGTTTGGTTTCGACCGCGCCTGCTGCCTGCTGCGCCTGCTGCTGCCGCCGCTGCTGCCGCCGCTGCTGCTGCCGCTGCTGCACTGCACCACACCCAGTACGAATCGAACCAGCCTGCCTTCCTCATCTGTTTTTTATGTGCAGGCAAGCTGGCCCTGGAGTACTTCCACACCCAGTGCCCCTCGGTGCCGGGCCTCAAGGAGGGCGAGAACGAGGCAGAGTGGCTGGTGGACCTGACCACGCAGGTGGGTGGGGTTGAAGGTGCTGCGCAGGGTGCTGCTTGCGGCAGAGCAACACTCTGTGATTTCTCAAAGTGAAGCCCGGTTGGAAGCATACAAACCAACGCCCGCTGTCGATGCCCCTTTGGGCCGGTGTTGCTCGTTACAGGCCGACCGCCAGGGCCGCGCCGCCGACTTTGCTGCCGCCTATGCAAAGAGCGAGTTCAAGACTGCCGCCTATGCGGAGATCGAGTCGCAGCTGAACCAGGCGTCAGACCTTGGTGGGTGCTGCATGCCGAGGCTTGGGCAGGAGGGCTGGTGGGTGCTGTCGCCCGGTTTGGGCTTGGGCAGGAGGCCGGCTTTGTGCGCCTGCGGCTGCAGCTGGTGCCGCTTGCAGCAGCAGCACCAGCGTGCGCCGCCATCTGCCGCCCCTGCGCTCTGCTTGCTGCTGCTCGATGGATCCATGCTGCTGCCGCTGCCGCCCCGTCTCCCGAAGACGAGGCCACCCGCGCTGACCTGGCGGTGAAGCGCGACACCGTGACCCCCTTTTGGTGGGCGCTGCGCACGCTGATGAAGTACCGTGCCCTCAAGAACTTCAAGAGCCCCGACTACCTGGGCCCCCGCGTGGGCGACAAGCTCATCTTCTCGTGAGTGCACCGCTGCTGCCGCCGCCGCGGCCGCCGCCGTCGCCGCCCTCGCCGCCCTCGATTGCGCGGTGTGGGCGCGGGTTGTCCGAAGTCTGCGTGCACCCCGCCCTGCTGCATGCGCCCCCCCCCCTCCCCCCCCCCCCCCCCCCCCCAGGCTGCTCATCTTCACGCTCTTCTGGAAGGTGGGCAAGGACCTGTCCAGCGGCAACCTCATCAACATCTCGGCCGTCCTGTTCATGTGGACCACCCTGCCCGCCTTTGGCGCCGCGTCCTACGTCCCCGCCATCGTCCTGGAGCGCCCGCTCTTTGTCAGGTAAGCGCACGCAGCTGCCAGTTGCTTGGCGAATCGGCAGGGGCGCCTGCGACCGCTGGGGCAGCAGCGCACGCCTCCGCCCCTCCTCGTTACCTTTGTTCAACCAAAGCTTGTGCCGGGGAGCGCAACGACGGCCTGCACCGCGTCATCACCTGCCTGGTGTCGTTCGTTTTGCGAACCAATCCCTGTCCGACAACCGTGTCACACTTTGTCACCCAATGTTCTCCCTGCAGGGAGCGCAACGACGGCCTGTACCGCGTCATCACCTACATGGTGTCGAAGATACTGGAGGAGCTGATTGTGGCGCTGTTCAACAGCATCGTCTTTGGTGGGCGATTGGGAGATCAATGCTGTGTTTGACGCGCTGCCTCCCGCGCCCGCCCGCGGCGCCTGCACTCGGTGGCCGCTGCTGGTGCGCTGCTGCTGTGCAGCCAGGCCTTGAACCCCGCGCCCCTGCCCATGCTGCCCCCTGTCGCCCCGTGCTCCCCCTGCAGCCAACATTGTGTTCTGGGCGCTGCAGCTCAAGGGCTCCTTCGCCCTGTTCTGGCTGGTCTACTTTGTGACCCTCAGCACCGGCATCGGTGAGCGTCGCATTGTGCGGCACGCAGCGCGGCGCGCCGACGCGCGCAGCTGCTTTCGGGGCAAGCCGCGGCGTCCCCGCTGCGTGTGGGCCCACGTCCTGCCACAGCCACCTCTCTGGCCTGACGCCGCTCCTGCCCCGCGCCCCCCCCCCCGCCGCCGCAGTGCTTGCCTACTTCATCGCCGCCCTGTCGCCCAACATGGACGTGGCCAACGCCGCGCTGCCTACTTACGTGGTGGTGAGCTCAAAACGGGCCTTGTTGGGTGGGGACAGGGTGGGGGAGGGGCGCTGAGTGCAAGGCGGGAAGAGGGGGGCAACCCAACATGGACGTGGCCAGCGCCTCGCTGCCCATTATACGTCATGGTGAGCTTTCTTTCGGCCGCCGCCGCTGCCGCCCGCGCCCCAACTATGCCACTTGCTGCTGGTTTGCTGCCGGCGCCGTCACCTGTGCCGCCGCCGCCCCTCCCTGCCCCCAGCCTGCGCTGCACGTTCCCTCATTGATTGGCTCCCCGTGTTTGCTCTGCGTGCCGCAGACGCTGCTCTTCTTCGCCGGCTTCCTGCTGCGCTTTGACGACATCCCCAACTACTGGAAGTGGTACAGCTACATCGACGTGCTGCGGTGAGCTGGCCGCACAGGGTGGCGGCGGCGGCACGCTCTTCACCCCCAGGGCGTGCATGCCATGCTCGCACGCACGCACGCGCGCTCGAGCGCCCCGCCTTCCCCTCCTTGCTCGATGACATCACCCAAGCATCAAACAAACTGCGTGTGTGTTGCGTTTCGTTGCAGCTACGCCTGGGGCGCGCTCATGGCCAACCAGTTTGGCGGCGATCGCAATGTGCCGGTGGGTGGGTGGGTGGGTCGGCGGTGCCGCCGGGGGCGGGGGTGGGTGGGTGCCTGGCCGGCGGCCCGCCGGTCGCTGTGCGCACCCTGTTGTGCAAGGGTTCCTGTTCTGCGGCCCTCCCTGCCTGCCCGCCTGCCCTGCGGTGTGTCGGACGGCCCTGAACATCCTCGACCGCGGCTCCCTCCCTCGGCGGCAACCGTGCGTCCTCAATCAACCAGTCAATCAACCAACCATGTACTTTCGTTTCTGGTTGGTTACTTCCAGGCAAGGTCGGACGGCAAGAGCCTCCTGGATCGCTGGTCCTCGGCGGCAACCAGTCAATCAGCAACCTTCGTGTCCAACCACCTCATTAATTCCTGCAGTTTTTGAACGGCGAGACCATTCTGGAGTACTACAGCCTTGGCGGGATCAACATGTGGGGCTGGCTGGGCATCGAGGCCTGCTTCACCGTGGGTGAGTGGCGGTCGGCGGGGCGGGGGGGGGGGGGGCCATGTGCAGGCAGACGTCGAGGGGCACTGGCAGGAGGGAGAGGCCGGGCGGGGAGCGGTGTGTGCAGCATGTGGGGCCTGGCTGGGCATCAACGGCTGCGGGTCACCATCGGGGACACCTCACTGTCCTTTTTTCATCGACAAATGTGTGTGCTGCACTGCACGCAAAGGCGGCGCTGGGTTGTGGTGCAGGCAGGCGGCGCGTGCCGCCCCAGGCAGCAACCGCCCGACCAGCCAACACGACCCTGCCTCCGCTCGTTCCCCCCCTGGCACAGTCTTCTTCGTCTTTGCCTACCTGGCCCTCAAGTACGTGCGCCACGTGCGCCGCTGAGCTGGCACGCTGCGCACGCTGCGCCGCGCCGCGACCGCCGGCCGGCCGGCCGCTCAATCACGGCGGCGGCAGCTTCGATGTCAGCGCCCCTCCCTCCCGTACCGCCGTCCCTGTTACTACCCTTTTCCACGCAGCGGCGCAAAAAGTTTCCTCCAACCCACCCGCGCTGCATGTGGGCGGCCCCGTTGCTCTTTCCCGCGGGCAGGCCGACCGCCTGCCCCCTCGGTATTTAGCGGTATTTGGTAGCGCGTGCAGCGCGCGCGCCCCAGCCCTCCCTCCCCCTTCCCCCTGCCCGCAGCACCCCCCGCAATTTCATTCGTCCCGCACCAGATCACCCCTCTCAGCCTTTGCCCCACCTTTGCACGCCGCACCCGAGCGGCGTGTGGCCCCAGCCACGTTGTTTTGCACCGCCGCCTAGCAGCGCATACACCCCCCCACTCCCCTGTGCGCCCTCGGCCCCCTCCTGCGCTCCCCCTGACCTCCCATCCCCTGCCTTCCATCCCCTCGGCCCCCTGTTTTTTCCCTGCCCGACTGCAGCGCGCAACCATCTGTAGCTCACATCCTGTCGCCAGCCAGCCAGCAAGGAGGGAGGGAGGGCGCGCTGCTGGGTTGGCCGAGAGCAGGACGACCACTTGTTCGTCACGACTGCTGGCACAAAGTAGCTGCCAGCCCTTGTGGTCACTGATGCGCCAGGTGGAGGCGCGCGGTCTGCCACGCGGCGCCCTTGCAACACCCCATACCCCTCTCCAGCGCTTGCTACAGAACTCCACCTCTCTCCACCCCTCTCCAGCATCGGCGACCCTTGGTACAGTTACATGCGTGCTGTGCAACTCCGATCGGGAGCCTTGGGGTGAAGGGTGGGCGCTGCGCCAGCCGCTGCGCCGCGTGGGCGCGTGGACGTGGGGGAGGAAAGACGGGACCAGTGGGAAGCGGATGGCAGTGATGAAAGGGGTGGGCGGGGCACAAATCAAATCGCTGGCCGATGCGGCAGCCCAGGGATGGGGCGGCACTGGGAGCGCTGGGGGTGGAAAGAATGCGACACATGTCTATACGTGAGTGAGTGTGGGCATGGGTGGGGGGCGAGGTGTTCATTGTGGGAGGAGGCGGAACAGGGTTGTGTAGCATGCAGAAGGGGGGAAGGCTACTAATGTGAGCGCTGCGGGCAGGGACGCGACACGGCATGGCATGCAATTAAAGCTTAGCACAGAGGGGAACACTGCGGGGGGCCGGCGCAGCTCAGCAAAGAATGGGGCACAGAGGGGCAGGGTGCGGTGCTGGGCGCGGTGTGTTCGCTCTATGAATTCGACGGTGTCAGACTAACGGCGATGGCGGTGGCGGCGGCGTGGCGGCGCTGCCACCAATCTATCTAGCTACCTAAACGAGGGAAGCGGGGGGCACCAGCGGAGGGAGGTGCCTTTGCAGACGGCGGCGCCAGCCGTGCACGGCGCGGGCGGGCACAGCCAGCCCCGGCTCAGGCGCCAGGAGACAGCCGGTTCAGCAAAGTGTCGGCGTCATCGCTAAATGCCGGTCAGCGCGCGTCGGGATCGTCCATGGAACAGAATATGGCATCCATTGGGCGAGGTGTCGCCGACAGCGGCCGCCGCAGGCGCTGCGCCGTCATGCCCAGCACAAACGGCGCCACGCTGTTGGCCGCCGCGGCGGGCACACCCAGCGCCGGCGCCGGTGCGGCGCCGGCCGTGCTGCCGCCGCCGCCGCCGCCGCCGCTGGCGTCAGCGGGCGCGTCGGCGGAGCCTCCCACAGCGGCGCTGGCGGCGGTGAGCGCTGCGGCTGCAGCTGCCTGCGCGGCGGCCCGCTTGCTGGGCGCCGCCTGCTCCAGAATGTCTGCCAGCCCGCACTCCATCTCAGCGCACATTTCGTGGAGGGGCATGATGCTGAAAGGCTCCTCGATTGCGACTGTGAAAGACACGAAAACAGAGAGGGAGGCGGGAGGGGCAGGCGTCGCGGGGTGATCGATCAGCTGCTAGCGGCCGCTGACATGCAGGCGCCTCGGGCGGGCGTGACCGGCCGCCCCGCGGCAGTCTGGCGGTATGAACCAGACACTCTAGAAATGGAGACAACAGGTCGCCGCCACTTCCCTCGACGCCCAGCGCTCCTTTTCTAGGCTTTGTGCAGTGGGCACGACTTCTGATCAACCATGCTGACAACAACACAAAACAACCGATGTTGACAACCCACAGTGCGATGGTTCTGACAACCCACCTCCAATCTCTTCAATGCCCAGCAGCAGAAAGGAGATGACGACTGTGAGGGGGACGGTTCCCCACCCGCAAGAGTTCCAGAGGCACAGCGGCAGGCACGACAGCCAGATCACCTGCAGACAGGGGTGGGCCAGGAGGGTGGGGGGGGACAACAGCAGGGGTGAGTGGCACCAGCAGCAGCACCAGCAGCAGTAACGGCAGGCCTGGTGGTGGTGGGCGGGCAGCCGCGCGGCAGCTGGAAGCAGCATCGGTGCGCAGCGGCGGCGGAGCAGCCGAGTGCGTGGCAGCAGTGGCAAGGGCGTCGGCGGTAGTTGGCAGCCCCACAAGGCTTGCATCAGCATTCCACCACAACTCAGCCCAGACGCTCCTCTCAGCATGGCCCCACCATGAAGCAGGGAGGCGTGGCACAGCACAGCACAGCACAGCACAGCACAGCCTCCTCACCATGAACCGGCTGGTGTGGCGGGTGTAGGAGAGGGGGATGGGGGTGCGCAGCAGGCGCTCGCAGCCCCCCACCATGTCCTCCAGAGTGGTCAGATTTTCGTCCAGGCGCGCGCGCTGGCTGTCGCGCACCGGCGCCGCCGCCACCAGCTCCGAAAGCACGGCCAGCGCGAACGAGGGGCGGTGGTAGGCGGCTGTCAGCAGTTCCAACTCGCCAGCCGTCAGCACGCCCTGCAGGCAGATAGGCAGGCAGCGGAAGAGGCAGGGTAACCAGCATGGGGCAGCAGGCAGAGAGGGACGACGGGGGTGGGCTCCCAACCGCCAAGCAGCCAGAAGCCTGGGGGGGGGGGACAGGCTGGCAAGGCAGGGGGCGCAGCGGGGTGAGTGCACGACGGGGCAGCAGGCAGGCGGCACTCAACAGGGGCGGTGGGGGGGCTGGTGCAGGCAGCTCCAATTGCGCAGCAGTAAGCACCCCGCTTTCTGCGCTAGCACCGACCCATGCACCTTCAGTTTCGCCTGCACATCCGAGCGCTCCTCGAGCTGCGCTTAAAGGGTATCATTTGAATGTTGATGAGGCAAAACTATAAGCCCACCTTGAGTTCCGCCTGAAGGTCAGAATCCTCTGTCAGCTGTGCCTTGAGGGACCGGGAAAACGCAACCAGCCACTTGCCCGCCGCTGCCGTCGTCTGCGCCGCGCTGGCCGCCGCCGCGCCGCTGCCGCCGGCGCCGTGCAGCGGCGCGGCGGAGGTGTCCCTGGCCACGGCGGCGGCTGCCGGGGTGGCGGAGGTGTACGCCAGCAGTTGGCGCAGGGTGTCCCTGGAACGGGTGCTGATGTCCCCCCAGGCGTTGATTGCCGCCTGCCAGCGGTCGTAGGAGGTGTTGGTGCTACGGCAGGAAGGGCAACGACGGGGAGGGAGGCGGTTGCACCATGCGGTGTCTCTGTCTCGTTGTCGCACGCAGGCACACGCTGGCAGCGAACAACCAAGGGAAAGGTTACAAACAGGGTACTGATGGGCCAGCATCACATAAAAGAGAAAGATGGTTGCACGTAGCGGCTGCGACGACAGCAGCAGCAGCAGCAGCGACAGCAGCAGCAGCAGGCAAGGCATCAGGAGAGCAACACGAACAACCACAGCGCTTGCCAGAGTGCCAGCAGCAGGGAGAGGGCACTCAAGTGACACAGACACATAATGCGCTGGCTCTTTAAGTGACACCGACACTTAGCTCACCGGAAGACGAGCAGCAGGGAGAGGGCGAAGGCGGTGAAGTCAAAGGGCAGGGAGGGCAGCACGAAGGAGGGGAAGTACGCCGGCAGTGCGCCGTCCTGCGGCGGAGGAGCGGAGCGAAAGGAGGGAGGTGAGCGTTGCAGCGCGACACCACGCAGCACCGGCGGCGGCAGCAACCGTGGCAGAGGCAGCAGGCAGGCAGGCAGGCAGGCCAAGCATGCTGCACATCCCGGGCTCCTGCGGCGGCAGAGCCTGTGCAGGCGGAACGCGTTTCCGTGCCGCGTTGTCGTGGCTGGCCCCAGCAGCGATGCGGCCCAGCCCAGACGCCAACGCCACGCACCCGCAGCAGCGTTTCGTAGGCGCAGATCGCGGCGGCGGTGCCGCCGGCGCAACTCAGGGGGACAAAGAGCTGCCGCCCGATGCGCGACTGGAATATGCCTGCCAGGTGGCGCCAGTAGCGGTCGGTGGAGCGATGGAAGGCCCAGCGGCGGTGAGAAAAGTTGCTGAGGTCGCGCATGAGCCTGCCAGAAGCGACGGCGAGGGGCGGGTGGGTGATCGGGCAGGGCAGGCGGCGAAGAGCGGCGGGTCTGTTGGGTGCTGTTTGTTGGGTGCTGTCGAATGTGCAGGCACACCAGCGGCACGCCGCCCGCGCACCTGCGCCCTGCCTCTCTGTCTGGGTTGATGGTCATGTCCGCCCCTGCGTCCTCCAGGCTCCAAGTGACCTCCCGTTGCTCCGGCGAAGCGGCGCCGCGCTGCGTTCGTGCACCGGAACGGCTGCTTGCAAATGGCGAGGGCGGCGGCAGGCCGGCGGCGGAGCCAGCCACAACGGGGGCGCTGCGGCGGCGCTGCGTGGCAGCGCCCCCAGTGGCCAGCCGGGTCTGAGGTTCTGTCCGCATGTTGCAACGCGGCGCGTTGCAAAGCGGCGCGGTTGCGCAACGAGTTGGCGGCATCGTGCCAAGTGCGGGCGGCCGGACGATCGCGGTGCGCTCCGAGGTTGTGGCGGAGGAGCCAAGTGGCCAGCAAGCGGCGGGAGCCTTGGGGCCAGGACCGTCTTCAGGTGCCAAGCAGCGGTGTGACGCTTTACGTTCGGAAAGCGGGGACTGTATGGTCGTGGTATCACGGCTAGACAGGCCTAGAGCGCGAGGCGCCCGCGCCGAGGCTGATGCAGCCACCACGTTACATGCGGCCGCTCGCGCAGCCGACGCGTTTGACTGATGCATCGCAACCGAATGAACCCCAAACGCACCTTCCATGCAATCGCCAGCCCGACAGCGCCAGGGCGGCTGCCCGCACCGCGGCGCCGGCGCCTTGAGCACCGCACCTTCCCTCTCTGCCCGCTCGGTCTGCCAGCTTGCCTGCCAGCTGGACTCCTGTTGTGCGACAGCTGGTCCTGGCTGCGTCAACGCCGCATCCACATCATCAACACGGTTTTGCAACAGGACGCCTCCTGAAGCGCTGCCGGGGCCACCGGACGTGGCCGTGCCCCGCCCCGAGGCTGGCGCAGACCTGGTTGGCTCCCGCCCGCCCCCCCCATTCACGATGGCTGCATGAACACACGCATGTGTCCGTAACTGAAAGCTGCAGTGCGAAACCTGCATGCTTGTGGATAATACATGCATGCGGCCTTGCCCGTGAGGCACCACCCGCCGCCAACCGACGTCCTGCCCTCTCCCTGCTCTGCGCGGCAGTGCACACACACCCGCTGACCTCTGCACACCCCTCCAAACAAACACACTTCAACGTCATCTCGTCACAAGTAAGGGACGATGTACTAGAAAGACTGGGCCAGGCGCATCCCCGCCTTGCCGCCCCCGACCACCGGTGAACTGCCCGCCGCGCTCAGCGCACCTGTCGCAAACAAACAACGCGGTGGCGCAGCTTCCGCGCATGCTATGCGCCCAGCAAGTGCTACCTTTCACGTTTGTGGGAGCTCGGAAGACGAGTATCCAGGCTCTGCTGCAGTGAGCAAAGTTGTCGAACCCACCTCCCCCCAGCCTGGCTTGCCGCCCGCCCTCGATGCTCGTCGCACCCTGCGCCTCGATCGGAAGCAGCGCGCAATCTATGCGGCTGCTGCCGGGCTGCCGCCGCCCTGGCGCCGCCCACGGCACCGCCGCCAGCCTGGGCTGTCGGCCACAGCGGCAGCGCCTGCGGCGCGCGCCCCTGGCCACCGCGCAGCCCAGCGACGGCGACAGCAGCAGCAGCAGCAACGGCACGGGGCTGCTCAGCAAGGTGCCGGCGGTGCTCAAGTCTGTGGATGAAGGTGAGCGTGGTTTGGGTGAACCGAGGCGCCTCTGGGCATCCCACACCTTCGCCTTCCCCGTCTCCTCTCGCGCTGATTGCCCCCCGCTCCCCGCCCACCCCCTTGCCCGCCCTGTTGCAGACGCTGTGTATGTGTACGACAGCGGCAGCGACGACGTGCCCCTTGACATCCTGCTGCTGCCGTTGGACAGGGACGATTACAAGGAGGACAGCCGGCGGCACTTTCGCACGGTCGGTGGGGAAGGTTGGCTCTCACCTTTGGGCAGCGGTAGGAGGATTGGGGGCAGTCAACTGTGGGCTTGACGAAGGTGGGTGCTGGCTGGTAGGACGCAAAAAGGGTTGACAGCCGGCGGCACTTTCGCACGGTGGGCCCAACTGCTGCAGGCATGCGTGCGCTGCACCAGCTGTCACCCGGCTACGACCGCCATCCAGCTGCAGCTGCACCTGCCAACCCACACTGCTTGCTCCCTCGCGTCTGCCTACTTTTATTTTTTTGATTGACTCGCTCGCTGATCGAGGTTTCGATTGATTGATTGATCGATCGGTTCACCAACTGCTCGCCCTCCCTCCTGTGTGCGGCACGCCGCATGCAGGTGTTTGACCACAACCGCTGGGCGGCGCACCGCAGCACGCGGCGCTACGTGCGGCATGTGCTGGGCATGACCAGCGTGAGTTGCAGGGGCGGCAGAGGGGTCGCGAAACGCCGGCTTTGGAAGCAGGACGAGCTTGCTGTGCGGGCACGCCGGTGTCCTGCCTGCATGTGCCCGCCGCGGCGCACCCTGCCGCCCTCTCCCCTGCCCGCCCGTCTGCCCTGACCTGCGCCCACGCACCTCTGCCACCCCTGCAGTCGCGCATGGTGCGGGGGCTGGCGGCGCCGCTGTTCTTCGTCGCGGGCATCAGCGCTGCGGTGTGCGCGGGCCACCAGGCAGCAGAGGTGGGTGGCACGAGGGCCCCCCCCCCCCCACTGGCTCATGCACGCCTGGCTTGCCAGGGCTCCTTGCCAGAGTGGCTCTGCAACCCCCACCCACCCACCCACCCATCGAACAGCTTCTGACGAGGGTCACTCCGCTTTAGTCTGTCTGCTGACCAGCGCTCCTGCCCGGTGCCTGCTGCCGCAGGCGGGCCTGCTGCCGCTGCCCGAGGTGGCCCACCAGCTGCAGATGCGCTCCACCGAGCCCTTTGCGCTCACCTCCTTCGCCCTCTCACTGCTGCTGGTGTTCAGGTGTGGGGGTTGCGATGATGCAACACGGTGCAGCTTGTTGTGTGCGCAGCGGGGGTGGGCAGCCTGCCGGGCGCAAACGCGATGGCCAGGGGTGCTAGGCGGCCCCCGCCAGCGCTGCCGGTGAGCACACGTCCCCGCCGCACCCACTGCTGTCTGCCCCAAGTCCTCTAATGCACTTCTGCAGCAACTGAACGAGTGATGGTTGATTGCTTTGTTGTTGCCAATTGCAGGACCAACTCCTCCTACAGCCGCTGGCTGGACGCCCGAAAAAACTGGGGGCTGGTGGTGACGCGCAGCCGTGACCTTGTGCGGCAGGCAAGTAGTCACGAAAACACGTGCTTGCAAGAAGGGAGGGGAGGCAAGGCAGAGTGCGTCCTTGGGCGTTGTGGGCCGAGGGAACACAGGGTAGGGCTGCAGGCCCAAGCCCCCCACCTGGCTACCAGAGGGGGGGCCCGCTGCAGGGCACGCGCTTGTCCAGCTGCATGGAGCGGGGTGCGTGCGGGGCGCATCCCTGCTGTGCTGCGCACCCGCTGCGCCTGCTGTGCGCGCCCTTCTCCTCCAATCACGGCGCCTCCCACCTCTTCATCCCACATGCAGGGCATAACCCACATCCCCCACTCCGAGCGCGCGCTCATCGACCTGCTCTGCCGCTGGACCGCTGCCTTCTCCCGCTCCCTGATGGCGCACCTGAGGGCAGACGTGGACGCAGGTGTGGCCGGCAGAAGGGTGGAAGGGGCGCACAGAGATGGATCAGGCTGGTGCAGGGGTGGGCCGTGGTGGGCCAAGATGGGTGATGGCTGCGCTGGATTCCGCCACTCACATCCCTCCCTCTCCTGCTTCCAACCCTCCCCCCCCCCCCCTATTAACAGAGGCTGAGCTGCGCCGCGTGCTGCGGCCCGCTGAGGCGGAGGCGGCGCTGGCGGCGGAGCACCGCCCGGGGTACTGCCTGCAGGTTGGTGCTTGGCGCTGCGTGCGGGCTGGCGCTGGGGGACCCTTCCCGTGGCGCTATGCCAGCAGGGCCCCCCAGCAGAGCGTTGCTGCGTCAGCGGCAGGTGGATTTGTTGCAAGCATATGGCAGTAGCCCTCGCCCTAAGCCTGGACACCCCTGACAGGTGCTCTCCGAAATCATCAAGGATGCCCAGCTCGAGCGGCCCCATGCGGCGGCGACAGCGGCGGCGGCGACCGCTCGGCCAGGACAGGCAGCCAAGCCCACGCGGCTCGACGGGGGTGAGCTCCCGCTCGCACGTCTGCGACTGACTGCTGCCGCGCGCGTGGTCGGCTGGCTTGCGTGGTCGCCAGGCGTGCCTTTGCTGGGCGGTGTGGTGCTGTGGCACGCAGCAGGTGGCTTTCCGAGCGCGGATCTGTGCACCCCCCCTGCAGGCGCCGCCTGCCGCATGGACGAAAACCTGACCGCCCTGGAGGACATGGTGGGGGGCTGCGAGCGCATCCTCCGTACCCCCATCCCCCTCTCCTACACCCGCCACACCAGCCGGTTCATGGTGAGGAGGCTGTGCTGCGCTGTGCTGTGCTGTGCTGCGCTGCGCTGTGCTGTGCCACACCAGCCGGTTTATGGTGAGGAGGCTGTGCTGTGTGGTAGGGGGCTGGGCGGTGCTGATTTGCTGATGGTGCAAGACCGGCGCCGCCACCGGTGCTGCTGCTTGAGCAGGCGCCCTTGCCTCTGCTGCTGCTGCGCCGCGGCTAGCCCACGCCGCAACTGCCGCTTGTGCTGCTGGCGCTGCCCCACCGCTGCTGCCATTGAGGTGCCCTTGCAAACAACCTTCATATCCCTGCTGCCCTTGCTGCTGCTCATTCTTGATTTGATCAGTTCGATGGTTTATTTGATTTGATCAATTAATTCGATTTGTTGATTTGAGTTGGCCTGTTTGCCCTTGCAGATGATCTTCCTCTCCCTGCTGCCCTTTGCGCTGTGGGAGTCGTGCCGGTGGGCCACCGTGCCCGCCGTCACCATCATCTCGTTCCTGCTGCTTGGTGGGTGGGCGGACCGGCAGCAGTGTTGTGTGCACAAATGATGCGCTGACCAGCAGGCTGGTCGCAGTGTGCAGCGGCCGCGCATGTCGCTGCCTCTGGCGCTTGCCTTGCCCACATGCCTGCCAGCTGCATGTCAGCTGCCCCTCCACTCAAGCACTCCCCATCCCTGCGTCGCCCTCGCCTCGCCGCTGCAGGCATCGAAGAGATTGGAGGTGCGTGTGCGGCTGGGGAGAGGTTGGGTTGGTTGGTTGGGCTAGGTCGGCGTGGGCGAGGGCGAGGGTGGGGGTGGGGCGCAGCAAGTAGCACCAGCCCAGGCGTGCACCTCCCTCGTACTGCTTGCACAGCGGGCCCCACCCCTGCTGGTCCCCTGCTTCCCTCTGCAGCGTTGAACGATGAGTCCTGCTCGATTCAGTAGCGACCCTTGTGTCATATTATGTTATATACGACATATAATGTTTAGCCCTTCTCAATCCTGCAGTGACCATCGAGGAGCCCTTCTCAATCCTGCCGCTGGAGCAGCTCTGGTGCGGGCGGCAGGCAGGGGGGAGAAGCGGGCAGCACGGGGGTGCAAGGAGGCGCTGCCGCCGCCGCTGCCGCCGCTGCTGCTGCTGCTGCTGTCGCTGCTGCTTCTGCCGCTGCCGCTGCCGCTGCTGCTGCTGCTGCTGCTGCTGCTTCTGCTGCTGCCTGCACCGGTGCTGACTTGGAGCGAGCCTTCTCTTTCACAGAATTCACTCGTCTCCCCTCCCCCTCTCCCCTCCTGCTGCAGCGATGTGATCGAGAAGAACGTTTGGGAGCTGCACCGCTGCCACGTGCAGCCCGCTAGCGCCGCCATCGACGGCAGCGGCAGCCGGCCGCTGACTGCTGCCGGCGTGGTGGCGGCCGCCAGGCTGGCAGAAGATTGATTGACCTTGGCATCGCCATCTAGCGACAGCTTCCAGCAGCCTGCAGTATCTGCCATGTAGCTTCCGGATAGTTTGAAATAGCAGTCAGGGCCCTTGCTCCGCCGCCACCATGCTCCCGGCACTGTCATCCCTCCTGCCACACGTGCGCCCCCGCGCCGTCGTCCCACCCCCTGCAGTTGTGTTCGTCGCATTCCTGTCCTGCTGCAACCACACGCGGTTCTTGCGTGTCTGCTGCTGCCTCTGATCCGAGCACTGCTTACCTGTCCCTCTTGCCACACACTTTCCTGTTTTTTTAGCTCAGCAACTTATTCGATACATGTCTACTGCGCCCATCTGCTGCGCTGTGTGTGTTGTTGGTGTCAGTGTTTGGTCCAGACGTGCCGGGAAGTGTTTGTTAAATGAACTGATGACCGGGGCGACTCCCGAGAACAGATGGAGGGCCACAATGAAATGGGGGGGGGGGGGCATGCCCGCAGGAAATGGCTGCAGGCACGGCTCTCAATGAAGAAAGGGAAGGAGTGTGGTTGGGCCCGGTGGCGTTCGCTGTGTGGGGTGAGGGTTCATGGGCGCTGGCTGAAGCAGGCGGCAGGACCGGGCGGGAGCCGGACACTACGGTGGTGCCGCCGCTGCTGCAGCGCTGCGGCTGCTGCTGCCACCTGACAGCCGAGAGCAGCAGCCGGCAAATGAGGCGGCAAGCTTACAGCACCTCGGGCTCCACCGTCTCCGCCGCCTGGCTTGCGTCGCCGCCGCTGGCGCCGCTGGCGCCGGCGGGCGCCATCATGGCATAGATGCGCTGCGCAAAGTCCTTGGGTGACTCGATCATGAAGCCGCCTGCGTGGATGGATGCAAGGAAGCAAGAGCGTTCGTACCCACTGGTGCCTACAGACAGCAAGCCGTGCAGCTTGTGGGCGTGGGAAGCATTTTGTTTTGCATTCCCCCCCCCCGATGGGAAGCAAGCAGCGGCAGCAGCGGCCAGACAGGCCAGCACGGCTGCAGGAGCAACAGGAGAGCAGGCGCCAGCAAGCGCACGCGGCTGCGTGTGTCGGGTCGCCCCCCGCCCCCCCCCCCCCCGTGGTGCGTGCACCTGCCAGCAGCGCCGCCTCAAACAGCAGCTGCACCTGCTCCTTGGCCTCGCTGCAGGCAGGGGGAAGGAGCAGCAAGTGTCATGTCACGCAAGCAAACCTCAGCGAGGCGAAATGCTGCTTGTCCTTCAGCCAATGACCAGCGCCCGCCTCCCCCCGACCTCGGACCCAAGCCCCAAACCGACGCACACACGACACACAGCATGGCAGTACAGCGGCGGCGGTACCGCTCGCAACTCGTACCGGCTGTCCAGCGCCACCTTGCCCTTGAGGGACTGGATGATGGGGTGGGCGGGGTTGACCTCCAGGTTGCGTCGCCCCTTCATGTACTCTGCAGCGCGCGCGTCGCCCATGGCCTGCAACAGGAGACACAAGCACACGTGGAGATGTGAAGCGAAGCGAAGCGAAGCGAAGCGAAGCGAAGCGAAGCGAAGCGAAACGCGCAGGCAGGCAGGCAGGCAGGCAGGCAGGCCCCCCGCCACCGCCCGCCCCCGCTGCCGCCGGCACCCGTCGCGCCACCCGGCCAGGGGAATGCAGGCAGCACAGCCGAGGGTCCTTTGGAGAGCGCGTGCAAGGCGGGCGCTGCGCTGAGCACAAGCCGCCTGCGATTGTCGTCCCCACCTGGGACCGCATGATGCGCTCCATGTTGGCGGACCAGCCAAACTTGGAGGAGACGACCACCGCGGGGGAGTCGGTGAGGCGGTTGGTCACCCCCACCTTCTCCACCTTGTCGCCCAGCACCTGCAGGGAGCGAACCAAGCAACGAAGCATCAGCATCATGAGTCAACCAGTCAACCAGTCAACCAGTCGATCAGTCGACCTACATTCGCCGGCTTCGTTCGTGGCCTCTCTCCCCCTCCGCCTCGCCGTGGCTGGCACGACAAACCGGTGAATGGTTGGGCTTTCAGTCCAATGGTGCACCAAGAGCAACCCGCCAGCGGTGTGTGTGTCAGTAACCAACCTTCTTCATATAGTCGGTGAGCGACTTGAGCTCGGCGGTCGCCGCCTCGAGGGCCTTCTTGTCCTCGTCTGCAGCGAGGAAGGGCAAGGAACGACAACAGGGGTTGATACACTTGTAGCCCTGCTGTTGTCGCGTTGTTTACAAGGCAGTAAGACCGCCAGGCCGAGGCATCCCACAGCGCAGCGCAGCGCAGCGCGTGAGTCAGGCGCGTGGCCGCGGTTTGCGATCTTGGAACGCCAACTAGTAACAAACTGAAAGTCACATCACACCCGGGGCTCACCGCTGTCGTTCATCTGCACGTCCTCCCAACCACCACCACATGTTCATAAGTATTAAGTAATTAAGTGATACAACGGCTCACCGCTGTCGTTCATCTGCAGGTCCTCCCGGCTCACGTCCGCCAGCTTCAGCCCCTCGTACTCCAGGTTCTGCACCGCCACCTCGTCGATGGGCTCCGTGAGGTACAGCACCTCGAAGCTGCACACAGCAGGGGGGAGGGGCGTCATGAGAGGGGGGGGAGGGGGTTGGAACGGGAGGTACGTCGTTGGGTTTTGCACCTGGCGGCCACCTCGCCAATGGGGTCGGTGGGGGGCAGCACCTCGAAGCTGCACAGCAGGGGGAAGAGGGAAGTCAGGGTGAGGGCTGGTGCGCAGCAGCAGGTGAGCACCAGCAGGCCCAGCCCACCGGCACGGCGGCACCGGCAGACGCCGCTTTGGAGGGCGAAGTGCCGGGGGAGGCAGTGCAGCGGGGGCGCGGCAAACGAGCAGCAGCCTCGTCGACAGCGGCGACCACAGCGGCAGCACAGTGCGGCTCACCCCTTGCCCGTCAGCGCCTCGACGTATGGCGACGCCTCCGCTGCCGCCTTGGTGTCGGCTGCAGCGCCGGAGGGGGGAATGGGTTGAGTCAGGGACGTGGTGCTAACGCAAACTGCACATAATTTATCAATCACAATCACAAACTTGCAGGTGCGGCCTTCAAATGCCACACGCCCGCCTGTCGAACGCCGCACGGCTGTTTGGTTGCCTGCGCCTGGCGTGGAAAGCACGCACCCGCCAGGTAGTAGATCTGCGTCTGGCCCTCCTTCTTGCGCGCCACGTAGTCCGACAGCGAGGTCAGCTGCTGCTCGGCCGAGCAGGCGGAGGAGGGGAAGCGCAGCAGGCCCGCCAGGGTCTTGCGGTTGTCCTGCAAGGGCAGATTGGCAGAACGAAGTTGGTCGATCAAATCCTTGAAGTGACGACGACGCAATTACTGCGTTTTGTACACAGCTGCAAGCAGCGACAGCAAGGGCGAAAACTCCCTCCGCCTGCCTGCTGCTGCGCCCCGCTGCTGCTGTGCCTGCTGCTGCCGCTGCTGCACGACCATGACCAGCAGGTGGCGCCACGGCGTACCGGCGCCCGCCGTACCCGCAGCGGCAGCAGCCCCCACACCCGCCCACCCCGTCCTCGATGCAGCCCAGCTTGACGTAGTGCCCAAACGCCTCCCAGAAGGCCTCGTAGTCCTGCGGCAGCCGTGGGGAATCGATCGGCAAACGAATGGGGACCTTGGTTGATTTTCGTGTTTGGAACGATTGGGGATTGTTTGATTGTCGTTTGAAACGATTGGGAATTGGTTTCCGGTCGCCGCGCGCGCGCGCGCGCGCGCGCCCCCCCCCCCCCCCCCCCCCAGCACGCCTCGCAGGCCTGCGGCTGAAGGATGGCGCGTGGGGATGCAGGCAGCAAGGCGGCGCCCACAGCAGGGGGTGGCATGCGCTGAACCGCTGCGTGTGGGCGCTCCGGTGCCTCCCCGCCTTGCTCGCCCGCACGCCAGCTTGCTCTTGCGGCCAGCCTCCCGCCTTGCCTGCCTGCGCTGCCCACCCGCCCACCCACCCACCTGCTTGTTCTCGCGCCCCGCAATCTCAGAGATCATGTCGATGGACCGCTTGACCAGCTGCTTGCGGATCAGGCGCACCACGCGGTTCTCCTGCAGCATGCGCAGCAGGCAAGGCGTGAGGCTGCGGGCAGAGGCGCCGAGCACACGGCGGGTGGGCACCACAGCACACCCAGCAGGCGCGGTCCGCCCGGCTGCACGGCTGGATTGTCGCCGCCGCCGCCGCCGCCGCCGCCGCTGCTGCTGCTTTACGCCTGCGTGTGGTCTGAGCTGCCAGGCGCAGCTGCGTGCACGTCGTCGCCAGGCAGGCAGAGGGCAGCAACCATTTTTGTTTGTTTGTTACACCCACCTGCAGGATCTCTCGCGACACGTTGAGGGGGAGGTCAGCCGAGTCCACCACCCCCTTGACAAAGGACAGGTAGCGGGGCATCAGATCCTCGTCAAACTCGTCTGCAACGGTACATTAAAGGAGCGCAGGTTAGGGGCCGGGTCGGTCGTGCAAATCGTCGCCCCGGCGGGTGTTTTGCTGCCCCTTTTTTGCTGACCCGGGGGGGGGGGGGGATCAGGCACTCGCCGACCTCGCGTGCAGCCAGTCGGAGCCAAAGAAGCACGAACGTGTTGAAGCGTGATTTAAGCTGGCCACGCCTGCAGCCGCTGCTGGTCAAATGTGTTCAACAAATGTGTTCAACAAATGTGTTCAACACCACCACCCAACCCGGGGCCAGCCACCAGGCCAGGCACGCACCAGAGATGAAGACGCGCTTGACGTAGAGCCGGATGTTGCGGCTCTTGGCGGGGCCCTGGTTCTGGTCAAATGGCGCCATGCCGGGCACAAACAGCATGGAGGAGAACTCAATGGTGCCCTCCACGTTGAAGTGGGCCACGCCCAGGGGCTCCACAAACTCCCTGCAGGGGGGGGGGGGGGGGGGGGGGGACGGGCGGGCACACACTCCAGTGGGGAGGGGGTGAGCACGACGGCGCGGAATAAACACAACCGCTGCAGCAAGCGTGACCGGCGCCAGCAGCGGCAGATCGAGTAGCAGACGCACAGACGCCCCGTGACCTTGCCTTCAAGCGACGGTGCAGCAGCCGCGGCGACGGCGGCGGCAGCGCCCGTAGCGACGGCGGCGGCGGCAGCAGCAGCAGCAGCGGCAGGAGCAGCGGCAGCAGCAGCAGCAGCAGCGGCAGCGGCAGGAGCAGCAGCAGCGGCGGCGGCGGCACGCGCCTGAAGGTGTTTTTGAAGAAGGCGTCGTACTCGTCCTTCTGCACCTCCTTGGGGGAGCGCAGCCACAGGGGCTTGTTGTCGTTCTGGACCTGCACCACAGCAAAACGATCATCACGGCACACAATGCGGGTGGGAGACCGTCGCACAGTACGGGTCGGAGACCTGTAACAGAACCACAGCCGCCCCTGGTCAACGCTCTTTCCAGAGCCGCCGGCCTTCAACCCCACAGCTGTCGACAGGCAGAGACCCTGGGGCGCTACGGACCGCAGGCCGCACCTTCCACTCCTGCACCTCCTTGTACTCGGGCTTCATAACTGCAGGCCCGGGCGGCGGGGGGGGGGGGGACATGGGGAGCGTGGGGCCATGGCAGGGGGGCTGAGAGCAGGCTCCGCGGCGGCGACGGACCACGGACGTCGACTGCCGGGAGCGGAGCGAGAGAGCTTCACTGCTGCCAGGGTTGTTGAGAAACTCCAGCATGCTGCTGCGTCGCCGGGCATGCCCAGCATGCCTGCATGCCCAGCATGCTCAGCATGCCCAGCATGCTGCTGCGTCGCTGAGCAGCCGCGCGGATGCAAGCGCGAGGGAGGAGCGCTCAAAGCGGCCGCCGCCGGACGGTCGGCGCCGGCCCCAGCCCAGACGCTGGGGGCTGCCGGCCCCCGCCCAGCCCCCGCCCACCTGGCGACACCTTGCCCGCCTCCTTGCCCTCCTCCGCCGCCTTCTTGTCAGCTTCCTCCTGCGCCTTCTTGGTGGCTTCCTCGTCCTCCACCTGCCCAAGACGGCGGCGGCGGGGCACAGGGGTTGGGCGGGAGGCTGTGGTGGTGGGGGGCTGACAAGAACCCACTTGCCTGCTCACTGCCTGTTCACTTGCAGCAGCGCTGCTGCCACAGCGGGCCCAGGCCGTCCCCGGTCTGCACCCTGCACCCACCCTGACAGGACCGAGCGGCAAAGGCGGCTGCACCAGCACAGATCCGATCGCCAGCAAGGGCGGCTGCGCCGGCACGAACCCCGCACGCGCAGCACCCACCTGCTCCGGCACCGACGACGTGGTCCACAGCTTGATGGGGAAGGAGATGAACTCGCTGTACTGCTTGATCAGGGACTGCGGTGCAGGTTGGGGCGGGGGCAGCACAGGGGGGTTCGTTCCGGCAGCGAGAGGCAGCGCGGGTGGGCAGGGGCGCACAGACCGAGCGAGTGGACATGCGCGCTGCAGGCACCGCCGCTCCTCCTCCAGGCGCGTGCCGTCTGCAAAACCCTGCCCATTTAAGAGTCATGTAAGTGATTGATTCGATGATGCGTGTTCACCGATCACCCACCCGCCCACCTGCAGGCGCATGGCGTCGGCAAACTCGGTGGCGTCGGGCTTGAGGTGCAGCGTGACGCGGGTGCCGCGGGGGATGTCTGCCGCCGTGTCCTCCTTGACTGCAGACGACGGGGGGGGGGGGGGGCGGAGTTTGGTTGCTGATGATTTGCGGGTTGCATGCCCCACGCCGCGTGCATCCCATGGCGCAGAAGCAGCAACGCAACACACACAGCGGCGGCCCCCCCATCCCCCCCCGGCTCGCTCACTCGTGTAGCTGTGCGCCCCGGCGGCGCTCTCCCACTGCCACTGCTTGTCGCTCTTGTTGCTCTTGGTGCTGACCGTCACCCGGTCGGCCACCAGGAAGGCGGAGTAGAAGCCGACGCCAAACTGCGGTACCAAGGGGGGAAGGTGGACGGAAGGTGCGACCCGGTCGGCCGCCAGGACGGCAGCGTAAACGCAGACACCACGTGGCAGCGCATGAGTAGCAGTTCTGCCATGTCAGCAGCTGCCCCGGCTGCTCGGGCTGCTGCGGCTCGCCTTGTTCGAAGCACAGCCCAGCGCACCTGCCCGATCAGGTTTGCGTCGTGCTTCTCCTTCATGGCCTCCATAAACTTGGCGGTGCCTGGCAGGAAGAGGGGGAGGGGGCGAGGGGGCGGGCCTCAGCCGCAGCGCCGACCCCCATCCCCAGGCCTCGGGAGCCTCGGCAGGACGCGGCGCGCACAGCACAGCACAG
Organism: Micractinium conductrix; assembly: GCA_002245815.2. NCBI lineage: Eukaryota > Viridiplantae > Chlorophyta > Trebouxiophyceae > Chlorellales > Chlorellaceae > Micractinium > Micractinium conductrix. The sequence goes on from LHPF02000004.1 coordinate 2,498,058, forward strand.
CGCACAGCGCAGCACGGCGTCGCCCCCCCTCCTCACCGGACTTGGCGATGGTGCCCAGCGTCTGCACGATCTCGTCGCGGGTCAGCCCCACCCCGGTGTCCTCGATCGTCAGCGTGCCCGCCTCCTTGTCCACCTTGATCCGGATCTCCAGGTCTGCATTCATGCAGTCAATGAGTGGTTGATCGATTGGTTAATTTGATGATTCGGATGATCGATTGATTTGATTGGGTTGTTGGCTGTTGCATTGCTTGCTTGCTTTGCTCGCAGCACCCACATGCAAGTCGAAGGCACATGGCAGCGGGACGCCGCTGCCGCACACCCTTTGGAGCACCCGCCGAAGCAACGGTGGAGGATGGAGCCAGCGCTAGGGAGGGCCGCTGCGGGTGGGAGGGGCGAGGTGGGTGCTGCGCCGCGCGCACCTGTGCCGGTCTTGTACTCGTCGCCATTCTGCACCGCCAGCAGGCGGATCTTGTCCAGGGCGTCGCTGGCGTTGGACACCAGCTCACGCCTGCAGGCACAGACGTCGGTGGATGGCTGGGGACGAGCAAGGGCATACGACGGCGAGCACACGGCACGGCAGCGCGGCCACGCAAACTGCCGCAGAGCACTGTCGCCCTGAGGCACCCACCCAGCACTTACAGGAAGACGTCGCGGTTGGAGTAGAGGGAGTTCACGATCAGTTCCATGAGGCGATCCACCTGCAAGCAGCAGTGGCGGCATTGGGAGCTCAACAACACGCGGCGGAGGCAGCAAGGGCAACAGCCGTTGGTGGCGGCACAGGCAGCAGCGCAGCAGCGGAAGCACTTCGGCTGTGTGCTCCGTGCGCGTGCCACCACATGCAGGTGCGGTGCTAGCAGGGGCTGCTGAGCTGGGCTGCTGAGCTACGCGCACAAACGACAAGGCCTGTCGACAGCAAGAACCTTCCGGCAGCAGCTACTCCTCTCTGCCAGCCTGCACCGCCGCTGCGACCTGCAACACAGCATCCAGCCCCACCAGCCCTCCCCAGCCACCCCCCACCTCAGCCTGGTACTGAAAGGTCTCCGCCTCAGCAGTGGCGGCAGCGGCGCAGAGGGTGCGCCGTGCCTGGCGCAGCTGGCGGGCGGCGGCAGCGGCAGGCAGAGGCGCCGCGGCACGGGCGGCCCGGCTGGCCGCGCCGGTCAGCGCGCGAGCGGGTGCCAGAGCATGGGTGGTGGTGGGGCCCGCGGTGGCGGCCTGCGGTGGTGGCAAACCACAGACGGGTGAGATGGCAGGGCCCGCAACATGCAGGGCTCCCGGCAGGTTTGCGCTGGCGTGATAAGGGTTGCATCGCGGTTGCTCTGGCCGATGGCATATGCGAGCGATCTCCTCACCGCGCGGACCGCCGGAACGGAGCGGCTGCAAAGCGTTTGCGCAGCCATTTGCACCAGGCTCCTCAGCATACACAATAGGAGATGTGATGTGGAAATTGATGAAACGCGCTGAGAGCAGCAAGCGTAGGCAAGCGCCAACGGCGGCGGCGGCACGCCATGCATGTCGCCGCCGCTTCCAGAGCCGCGGGCCGGATGGCTGGGTTACACTTGGGTAGTGGGCCTGACTATTCCCTGCCCTCGCACGCCTGCGCTGTGGCTGTTGCCCTTCACCCTACCCATCATCCTCAGAGTTGCGCTGCCGCTTCCGCTGACAACCCAGGCAGCTGTTAAGCTTTAAAAGGCAACGTGCAATCAGGCGGAGTACATATCTACTAGCAAAAGCAAGCAAGCACAGGCGCGCATATTTAGACTCTGCTTCTCTCTGTTTTCAAGGCGTGGCTTCCACCGCAACCATCTGTACCGCTCAGATCACCGTCGTAACGCTGCCGAAGAAGCCGGGGCTGTCCCGCTGCGCGCCCTCGGCGGCGCTGGGGGAGGTGACCGACGCGACGCGGCCCACCTCCGCCGCGGCTTCCAGGACCGGCGCCAGGCTGGCAAAGGCGTCGGCGCTGGCGGCCAGCATCTGGTCCCTGCAATAAAACGACGGATGGATCCATTAATTAATCAATCGATCGATTGATGAGCAACCAATCAACAAATTGGGTCCCTGCGGCGGAGCCCGGCACATGGCGCCATGTGCCGGCGGGAGCAGTGGGCTCCCAGCAGGGGCGCCAGGCCGGCAAAGGCGACGGCCCTGCGCAGAGACGGGCACGGGCGGGAGCGCCGGCAGCAGCGGCGTCGCAGCAGTGACTGGATAGGCACTGCAGCAGCCCAGCGACCTGTGTCGCCGCGCAAGCTGCGGCGGAGCGTGCCAGGCAGTGAGGAAGAAGAAAGTAAATCCACCACCACCACACCAAGGGGGGCAGCAGCGGCCGCTGCGCAGCTTTCTGGCTGCAGCCTGACGGGCGCCTACCCACTGGGTTTAGGGTTTTTAGGGTTTTAACGCGCCTGCGGCCCACCCCCACCCTCACGCGCCTGCGGGTCTGCCGTTCCTCGTCGGAAATGTCCAGGATGAAGCGGGAGAGGGCGGTGTAGCCCTTGGCGTCGGGCAGCTGGAAGGCGTCGACGCTGCCGATGGCGCCGACGATGCTGCGGGAGAAGCAAGAAAGGAAGAGGGAGGAGAATGGCAGGCTGGCTGCGGCAGTGGCGCAGCATTGACGGCAGCTGGAATGCTGCGGGCAGCGGGACGGAGGGAAGCAGCTGCGGCGTCGGGCGAGTGGTGCTGCGGCGGGCGGCGGCAGCAGCCGCAAGGCTGCGCAGCTCTCTGCAGCGCTGCGCTGGGCCAGAGCAGGGCGCCACGGCGGGCTGCCCACGCGCCCCCCTTGGTAAGAGAGCACTGGGCGGCCCGCTGCAGGGACAGACGGCCACGGCAGCTGTGTGCAGGCGGGCAAGGCTCACGCCAACCCACAATTTCCCCTTCCTTCTCCATTTCTTGCTGCTTGGCAAGGGTCCGGTGTTCACACGCGCACCTCTTGGTGAGGCTGTCTTCCGAGGGGGGCACATCAGCCAGGAAGGACGCCGCGTCTGCGGGCGGGCAGGCAGGGCAGGGCAGGCAGGGAGGCAGGCAGGTGGCGGGCAAGCGCGAGGCACTTTGCCCAGCGCAGGCGCTGCCGGGGCTGCCGCCGTGTGTGTCGCCGTTTTCGACACAGCAGGCTCTCCCGGCGCACCGTCAAAGGCCTGCACGGTGGACAGCAGGCCCGGGTCACGCCACGCGCAGTAGGTGTGCATGCCGCTGGTCAGGTCGAAGGAGGCGCTGCCACCGTAGGCGCCGCCCTGCACGCGCACGCTGCAGAGGCACGGGCGGTGCAGAGGGGGCAGGCGGTGACGCGGCGTCGCAGCGCTCTCGAGTCGCGCGTCGGCGCGCGCCGCAAATCCGGCGCGCGTCGAGCGCTGCCCGAGCGAGCGCCGGCAGCACGCAGCTGACTGGGATGGCAGCAGGCAGGGGGTGGGTGGGCACTGCATGCGACGGCTAGACACACTCGATTCATTGCAATGCAACCAACCAACCAACCAATCAACCAACTTAGCAACCTCCCAATCGATTGGTGAACGGCTCACGTGTCCCACAGCCAGCCGGTGGACAAGTAGTGGTCCACCACAAACAGGGTGCCTGCGCACGTTGGTGGGCACAGTGGGTGTGGGTGTGGGCGCGGGTTGGTGGGAATGGTGGGTGTGGGTGTGGGTGTGTGGGGTGATGTGGGGTAGTGGTGGCGGGTGCGCATGGAATGGCGGAGAAAGCAGGGGGAGCTGGCGGCGGCGAGGCAGGCAAGCGGCTCTGCCACTGGCTGTTGTGGGGCCGGCGCGCTCGCCGGGCTGGCGTGCGACTTGCCTGCTCCCGTCGCATTGAAGCCTGCGTCTTCGTACAGGTTGGCGGCCTTGCACGTGTAGCTGACCTGTGTGTGTCGGAAGGGACGGAGAGGGAGGTACGGTGAGGCGTAACGCAGCAGCAGCGGCAGCAGCAGCAGCAGCAGCAGCAGCAGCAGCAGCAGCAGCAGCAGTAGCAGCAGCAGCAGCGGCGGTGGCAGCAGCAGCAGCAGCAGCAGCAGCAGCAGCAGCAGCAGCAGCAGCAGCAGCAGCAGCAGCAGCGGCGATAGCAGCGGTGGCAGCAGAAGCAGCAGAAGCAGCGGAAACAGCGGAAGCAGCAGTGCTGGCACGGCCGCGGCGGCGTCATGACAGGCAGCGGTGGCACCGACTGCTGCCTGCCTGCCTGCCTGCCTGCGCGCCAACTTCTCACCGCTGCTCTCCCCTCCCCCACCTGCGTGGGCGTCACAACGAAGGCCTCGTTGACCTCCGGCAGCATGCCGTCCCACTCCTGCACACAAGGGGGAGCAAGGCCGCCACGGTCACGCCGCCCAACTGGGCTAAGCACATGTTCCGCAGCAGGGACTGGGGGGGAGCTCCAATTCTGCAAGGGCACCCTCCACCGCCCCCTTGCCCACCCCCTTGCCCCACCTGGCGCTGGCGGGGCGGCGCAGGCAGGGCGGCCATGAAGCGCTGCACAGCTGGCGCCACGTCAGCCAGCAGGTTGCCGTCGCCCGTCAGGTTGATCAGCGCCCCGCTGCGGTCGACCGCGTACGACCTGGCAGGGAGCATGACGACGTGCTTAGCAGGGCGTGCTGGGCAGGGGGCATGGCAGCGCTCCTCAGCGGTCGACCTGGCGGGAGGGCGGGGAGGCGTGCATGGTGAACGGCAGTACAGTGCCTGGACAGCGAGGCGGTACAGCAGCCCCCCGCCGGGGTCGACGGCGGTCGACCTGGCGGGATAGAATGGGCAGGCATGACGGCACGCTCAGCGGATGGTGCAACAGCTGGCCGCCGAGGGGGGGCACTGAATCAATCAATCGATTACATTTAAAGTCCACAGGGAGCCAGCAGAGGTCTCGTGGGACTGGGCGGGGGGAGAAGGGTGTGTGAGTGGTACTGTGCCCTGGGCACAGTACCTCTCCCCATGCTATGAACTCCACTCACACACCCTTCTCCCCCCGCCCAGTCCCATGAGACCTCTGCTGGCTCCCTGTGGACTTTGGTTGGATTGATTGATTGTGCGATGCGGGCGCTGGCTGGCTGGGCCAGCCGGGCCTGTGGGCTGGAAATTGAGGGGAGGAATAAGTCTGCGAAGTGGGTGCGGAGGGTGGTGTAGAGGGGGCATCGAAAAAGGAAGTGTGTCACGTCTTCTTTGGGAGCAGGGCAGTGGGGGCAGCGCAGGGCATGTGCCCGTCGGGCAGTGGCTGCCTCGCGGGCGGCAGGGACGCAGCGATCGAGGGAGGCGCAAGTGGGGCAAAACCAATCACTGGGTGGGGCCTCTGGGAGGGGTGGGTCTAAGTGGTGGCAGTGCCATGCCATGTCGCAAGAGTCACAGAGGAGGAGAGGGTTGCCCATGGGCCATTTGTGGGTGCCGCAGGAGCGGCAGAGTTTGTGGTGGTGGAGTTGGTTTCGGCAGTGTTATGGTAACAGGAGGTGCGCTCACTGAAGCTCCCCCCCCCCCCCACCCCACCCCACCCCACCACACACACACACACACACCACCCCCGCCCACCCACCCACCCACCCACCCACCCACCCACCCGCTGCCAGGCTTTGGGGCGGTCGACGCCTCCCCCCCCCCCCCCTTCTCCCCTCCGGCTCCTCACAGGATCGCCTGCAGGTCCGCCAGAATGCCGGGCCACTCCTCCTCCAACCTCCCAGCCAGCCCTCGAATGTAGTCTATGTACGACACGCCGCCCATCAGCTCCTGCGCCCACCCCGCCACGCTGCACGCAGGAAGGGGGGGAGGGGGTATTGAAGAGGCTCGTGCAAGGCGGCAGCAGCAGCGCAGCAACTCGCACTGCACAGCCGGGGGCCGGGGGCTGGGCTGCAGGGGTGAGTGCGGGGCGCACCGCCCAGCTGCTCCTCGGCCCAGCCCGCCACGCTGCAAGGGAGAGAGGGAGAGGGAGAGGAACGCAGGCGGGGTGCCCTTGTGTCAGCGCCCAGCCCCACTCACTTGCGCTGCGCGTCCAGGCGGGTGCTGGCAAAGGGCGTGCCGCTGTCCTGAATGCTTTGCTCAAGGCCGGCCTTGGTTTCCAGCACCATCTGGTGGGCGCAGGAGGGCGAGGCGTTCTAACAATGAGAAGGCATGTTGCAATGACTGCACAGGAACCTCCGGAAAGCAGTGCAACTTGCATGGTCAACGGATGTAGCTAACTAAACAATAATTGATTCGGTTGCAGGCATGTCCACGCAGCAAGGTGCTGGCGACGGTCGACCAGAATGCCCCGGCCGGCAAACAGCGCTGCGCTGTGCAGCGGCAGGACAGAGGCTGCACAGGCAACAATGGCGGGCGCGGGGGCTGCAGCAGCGGCGCAGCTGCAGCAGCGGCAACGGCAGCAGCACCCCCCGCCCGCTCGCCTGCACAGCAACGACAGCAGCACCCCCTGCCCGCTCGCCTGCACAAAGCGCTCCTTGTTGTCCAGCCGAGGCTCCACCAGCACCTCTGTAACGATGTCCAGCAGGTCCCGCGCCTTGGCCGCCACTGCCTTGCCGCGGACCTGCGGTCAAAGGCACTGAAACGTCAAGTGTCAACTCCTGATGCAGGTTGGTCGCACAGGTCCCGCGCCTTGGCCGCCACCGCCTTGCCGCGGACTGCGGAGGGGGGGTGGCACAAAGGGTCGCTGGTCAGGAGCGTTGGCGGGGATGGTGGCGAACAACAGGCGTTTCACAGCGCGGCACGGCAGCGCAGCGCAGCACAGCGTAGCGCAGCGCAGCCCAGCGCAGTGCAGTGCAACAGGGCACCCACCATTATGTAGGCTTTGGGGTCGTATGCTTTGCCCTTGTAGGTCGAAACGAAGGGGAAGATGTCGACGCCGCCTGCGGCAGGGGGGAGCAACGGATGCGGCATGCCGCCCGGTGAAGGGGCAGCAGCGGCGGAAAGCGCTGCCTGGTGCGGTGCGCCGGGTGCCTTGGCACAACGCTGTTCTGGCAGCGGCGGCGTGGTAGCAGGGCAGAGCCGCGCTGCCACGCCACACCGTCTTGCGACAGCACGGCACAGACATGCGGAGCTGAAGCACACTGGAGCGGCCCACCAAACAAACTGGAGCGGGCCACCCAGCCGTTTTCCGCGCACGCACACATGGAACAGAGAGCAAGAGTTAAAGCACGCCCCAGCGCACCCGTCTTCTGCCCGATCAGCTCCGTCAGCTGCACGAAATCGCGGCGCTGCGTGCCCATCTGGGTGAGGCTCCTGCGACACATCTCGAAGAGGGCTGCCGCTGTGGGAGCGGCGGCGCACGCAGCGGCGCACGCAGCAGCAGGAAGCGCAGGCGCCAGCACGAGGGAACACTGGGCGTGCGGCAGAGACAGCAGCAGCAGCAGAGGCAGCACAAACAGCAGCAACGCAGCCGCAGCGGCGGGGGTGCGGGCTTGGCGTCAGGCCTGGCTCACGAGCAGAAGAGGGGGACCAGCGGCAGGAGACGAGGGGGCAGCCCGTCAAAGTCCAGCGCCAGGTCGAGGTACAGGATGCCGTTAGTATCCAGGTCGTGGTCCAGCTGGCGCCAGGTCAGCGCCGCGGCCTGGAGAAGGGGGAATGTGTGGGTGGATGGGTGGGTGGGTGGGTGGGTGGGTGTGATGTGCGTCATGTGTGTGCAGGGGCGACACGCACGGGGCAGGGGGCGCTGCTTGCGTACGACTCCAGCCAACGGCGGCACAGACCGACGCAAGGATGCGCACTGCCCCACTGGCACGTGGCACGTGGCACGTGGCACGTGGCACGCACTGGGGCAGCGCGGCGGCCGCCGCCAGCACCCCACCAGCTGGTCAAGACCATCCAGCACCCACCTGCTCCACCTGCACAACGATGCCGTCGGTGGCCACGGAGGCGGCGGCGGGCGTGGAGACGCGAGTAGGGATGACGATTGTGCTCTTGTTCAGGTCTGGCAACGACATGAGGTGACGAAGGCAAGCAAAGGGAGCGCAAGGCAAGAGGGGGCTAGGTTGCGCCGGGCCGACAGCGGCAGCGCCGGTGGCAGCAGCGCCGGCAACGGCACGGGCAACAGCCGCGGCCGTGGCGGCCAGGCGCACGGCTCCTCGGAGCGAGCAGAACCGAAGCAAGCAGCGGGCACCCCGCCAGACGCACTGCAAAACAGCACAACACCAGACCTGGGACCTTGAGGGAGGGCACCGTGGCCAGTGCTTCGGGGGTGTTGGGCTCCTTCTGCCAAGCCTCCAGGTCGGCGGCCGCCTGCAACAATTGCAAGGCAAGGGCAGCAGCAGCGCTTGGCACACCGACTGCCCGCGCTGCGCCCGGAGAAGTAACGCGAAGGGCAAGAAGGCCGTGGCGCGCTGCTTTGCTCTATGCTGACACCGAGCCGCACCCATTCTGAAGCCCTTTCTGTCGGCCGGAGACGGTGGCGTTAACACATGTTTGACCGAATCAGATCACCTGTGCCACTTTTTTCATGCCCTCAGGCCCCAGCTCGTCCTCAACTTTCTGCAGGCAGAACCAGAGGGGCTGGGCAAGACGCAGGAGCGAGCATTGGCAGCAGGGAGCCTGTGAGCCGCCGCCTCCCTGCAAGCGACACACGTGACAGCGCGATGCCAGCTCCTCTCACGCACGCGGCCGCAAGGGCGGCGCCGCTCCGCCGTTTCACATCATGCAAACAGGTGCGGCACCGCACCGCACCTGCAGGCGCGCCGCCTCTGCCGCCGCCTGTTGCGCGGCGAGCTGCGAGTCGGGCAGGAGCTCCAAGGAGACGCGGTGGGTGTTGTCGAGCATGTAGTCGCCAAGTAGGGGGCCTGCACGGCCAGTTAAAGTTACGTGGGACAGCAAAAACATGAGAACAGAGAAGAGCAGCTCCCAGGGGGGACCCGTGGGTGTTGTCTAGATGTGTTTGCCGAAACGAGGCCCACATTCTAAGTAAGTTGTACTTATTGAAAAAGCAGAAGAGCAGATCCAACATGCGAAGCTCTGGTAGAAAGTCACAGATGAAGGGGGTTCCTCATTAAGAAAAGAAGATAGAATACCAGAGGATGTACGAATGTGAGCAAGGGGAAGGGCAATGTGAGCAGGATGGGGCGGATGTGAGCAGAATAGGGCGAATGTGAGCACGACGGGGCAAATGTGAGGAGCGGTGGGGCAAATGTGAGCAGAATAGGGCGAATGTGAGGAGCGGTGCGGCGAATGTGAGACAAAGGAGGCGGTGGCTGGTTGAAAGCAAGCGTTTGCACGCTGGCAGGTAATTGGCGGGCGACCCGCCCCTACGGCGCCGCAAACCCCTCACCAAACACGTCCTCCCCCTCCGCCAGCGCCTGCTTCAAATCCTCCAACGGCCCCTCCCACTGCATCGGCTCAAAGGGGCTTGCGCCGTACAGCCAGTAGCGCAGCGCTCGGAAAAACTGGTTGAGGCCACGGGGGAAGCCGCCCGTGTTGTTCTCCCTGCGCGGGCGAGAGCGCACAGGGGAGGGTGGGGTTGGGGGGGAGGGGGGAAGTAGGAGGGGGCTTTGCAGCATTGGTGTACTGGCTGCGGTGCCGCGGTGGGAGGAGCACCCAATGCTCCTGCCATTCCAACCGACCTCACACCGCCTCTGCCCAGCACGTCCGCCGCCTCAGCCCCAGCCCGGCGCACCTGAGGGAGAACTCGATGCTGTTGATGGCGGCCTCGATGGCGGAGGCGTTGAACCCGCTGCCCTGCAGGCCCTCCAGCGTGGTCAACACCAGGTCAAACACCTCGCCGCACCGCCCCGGCTCAACGCCCTGCAACACAGGCTATGGCGCAAAACATCCATATGTTATAGCCTAGCTATAACTGCTGTTATCTGCAGCAGCGAGCGGCTTCTCAGCCGCGGCATGCGGCTGCGCTGTCGCACAGGACTGTGTCGACACCGTCCCTACCGTGAGCAGATAACATACTTTAAAACAGCACGCAGAGTGCAAAACAAACGACAGCGCAACACAGACTTCAGAACAGCACGCAGGGGGCAGAACAGCGTGCGCGGCAGACCAGGGTGCAGAGCAGCACACGCGGCAGCAGTTTGGTCCGACTGAGGGTCGCACTTGAGCACTTGAGCACAAAGCAGCAGCAGCAGCAGCAGCAGCAGCGGCGGCGGCGGCGGCGGCGGTCAACAACAGCGGCAGTAGGTAACAACTGCGGCGGTGGCGGCAGCGGCAGCATCGCCAGCAGCAACAGCTTGCCTTTAGGCCGGCGGCAAAGGTCGGCTGGCGCAGCGTGACGTCGAGGCCGCCGCCCACCACCGCCTCGCCCAGCCCGCTGTCGATGAGCGCTTTGTGCAGGGGGGCGGCGCTGGTGCCCATGAGGAGGTAGTCCAGAAAGCTGGCGGCCTGCAGGAGGGAGGGAAGTGCGGCAGGCATGCCTAGGGAGGGAGCTGTTGCGGTGCTGCTGTGGCACTGCTCTTCCGTGAACAGGCTCGCCAGCTGGCGGTCTGCAGAGGTCAGTGCAGCGAAGAAAAGTGGATGGTACCGCTGGCTGCGGAGAGCCCTGCCTGTAGCCCACCCCCCGTCCAACAGCTTCTCATCGAGTGCTCTGATGGTACTGCCGTGGTGGGTACTGCCGGGGTGCTGTCGTGGCACAAACAAGCTCACCAGCTCCTCTTCGATCGTAAAGTGCTCCGCCGACAGCACCCAGCCGACGGTGCAGTACGCTTTGGGCGGCCCGCCAGAGGCGCCGCTGCCGCCGCCGCCGCCGCCGCCGCCCTCAGAGGCGGCAGACACGGTGGGTGCATCTGCAAGGGGGGGCCGAGGCATGCTGGGGAGACGGAGATGAGGGAGGGACCCAGGAGAGCCGACGGCGGCAGGCGTGAGGTCGTGTCCTGCCCGCCAGCTCACTTCGTGCCCAGCACGACGCACCAACGCTGGCGCCGCGGCTGGCCGACCGTGCAGGCACGCCCTGCGGCAGAGCGCCCGCCAGCCCACCTGTTGCAGCTGCCTCCTGCTGGCCCTGGCCCGCGGGGTAACGCTCGGTAACAGCCACGGGCTCCTGCGCAGCAGGCGCAGCGTGCATTTTTTAAAAAACAATGCATTGTCGCTGGTGAGTGCTGCACTGCTGAGCGTGCTGCGCTTGGCAGGGATGCTGCTGGGCGTGCTGGGTGCACTGTGCCCAGCCTGCTGCCGCCCCTCACCTTGTACAGCGGCTGCAGCGGCACCTCCCATCCAGCCTCGGCCTCTGCCTCTGCCACGGGTAGGGGAGCAGCACCGGGGACGACCTCCGGCCCTGCAAGGGAACAGTGGGACGTTGGGGGGAAGTGTGATGCATGGTCCAGTCCTGTGCTCTCGCCAACCCCGCCTGCGTTGGTGCCTGCGCCCCAGTGACATGCTTGCTCGTCGGCTTGCCTTGGTGCCCTCACCTGCCACCTCCGGGGTCGGCGCTGGCGCAGCCGCCACCGCCGCCTCTGCCGCCGCCGCCTCAGTCAGGTAGCCGTCCAGCAGGCTCAGCCTCTCGTCCTCCTCCGGGCCGTCCCCCCACAACCAGAAGCGGGCGTTGGCGGGCTGGTAGTGCGCACGGTAGTACGCCTGCAGGCAGTGGGGCGTAGCAACAGGGGCGTAGCAACAGAGTGGGAGCTGAGGTAGACTGTGGCAGCGGCAGCAGCGGCGGCCACGGCGGCGGCGGGCGACAGGGGCGGCAACGGTGGCGGCAGCAGCGGTGGCGGCGGCAGCGGTGGCGGCAGGACCAGCGGCGGCGGCATGAGCAGCACCCACCGTGAGGCTCTGAAAGTGAGCCTTTCAAGCAGTTCAACTCAGTCATTGATACATGCAATTGATCTGCTAAATTGATTAATGTGACTAATGAATTGCGCCCACCCACCTACCCACCCTCCCACCCACCAGCAGGTCTTGGTAGGTGAGCAGGGGAATCTCTGTGGGCTCCCCTCCCGAGTCAAAGCGGTAGGCTGTGTCGCGGAACAGGGCCCTGCAGGGCAGGGCAGCACAGCAAGAGATCTGCGTCGGAACGGCCCTGCAACAGCAGCATGGCAGTACGGCATAGCAGCGGCATGCCTCTCTTCAGTGCGGGCAGCATGGCAAGATACGACCTCCCTGGAGCAGTACCAAACTGGACGCCGATCCGCGTGCCTGTCGTCAGCACAGCCCAAAGCAGGCATTGCACGTGCAACTCGGCGCAGCACAGCACGCCACAACATGCCACACCACAGCGCGGCACAGCACGCACTGCTGCATGTAGATGCCGTTGAGGTTGTCGGAGGAGGAGTAGACGCCCCTCATCTCGTTCAGGACCACCCCGCTTGTGCTCAGGTTGCCCTGCACAGGCACAGGAAGCAGGGGGAGGGGGAGGGCAGCACAAACCAGTGCGACGTCATCAGTCTGTGGCGTGACGCCCGCCGCTGGTGCGCAGGTCGGCCTGGGGCACAGGCGGGGGGGGGCGGGGGCAGGGAGGCAGCCAGGACCAGCACAGTGAGACCCGAAGCCCAGGCGTGCTGAGAAGCGTGACGCGCACACCTGTTCGCTGACGCTGTAGTGCCAGGCTTCGGACTGAAAGATGCGGGGCTCGCTGGGCAGGCGAGGGTGGAACACAACGTCCATGTACCTGCTTGGGGGCCGGGGGGTATCAATCTGTTGAAGGCGCAGAGCCGCGCCTGGCTGGCGAGCACCGGGCGGCAGCAGCAGCAGCACAGCAGCAGCAGCAGCGGCAGCGCCCAGCAGGCACCAGGAGCCGGAAGGCCCTTCCGGCACCCACACCCGCCGGCTGCCTGCTGCCCTCCTCACACGTCCGCCAGATTGCGCAGGTCCTGCAGCGGGAGGGGGTGCACGGGGAGTGGGTGGCTGGGTGGGTGGGTACGTGGTTGGGTGGGTGGTGGACGACAGTTGGGGAGACTGGTGATGGTTTGTAACCGCATGCTCAGCGCCGTCGAGTACGGCGTCCAGGCACTGCAGCCGCACACACAACATACTACTTACGTTGTGCCCGACAAGACGATGCCAGCCAGGACGCAACTTTGCGCCTGCAGGATTCAGTACTAAGAAGAGGATGACATGCAGAGCAAAAAAGACAGTCTGCTTTTGCAACAAAAGGGAACGCGGCGCGCCTGCAGGTTGGTGGAGGCCGTGGGGAAGACGGTGCGGTCTGGGTAGGTCAGCGCGTTGAGGTAGGTGGCCAGCGACCCCTTCATGAGCTCGGCAAACAGCTCCTGCATGCACGCAGGGTGTGTGGGTGTGTGGGTGTGTGGGTGTGTTGTTGGGGGGGGGGGGGGGGGGGGGGGCAGTGAATCAACTGAACAACCAATCAATAAATCGAACAACCAGTAAATCGAACAACCAATCAATCAAACAACCGGTCAATCCAGCGAGAGAGCGAGAGAGCGAGAGAGCGATGCAGCCAGCAAGCCAGCAAGCCAGCAAGCTAGCAAGCAACGGCAAAACCTTGCCTTGACGGGGAAACGCTCGGTGCCCCCCACCAGCGAGGTGTGCTCCAGCACGTGGGGCGCGCCGCGCGAGTCGGCGACAGGGGTGGCAAAGGCCACGCCAAACGCCTGCCACGCCGCACCAATACACAGCGTGGGAGGGTGGGTTCGGGGGGGTGGCCAGTTGCAGGGCGCGCTTGCACCTAGCCACCAGCATCGGCCGCCAATAGTCGCCGCCGGCGGCCGCCGCCGCCCGCGCGCCCCCCCCCCCCCCCCCCCCCCCGCCTTCTTCCGCCGCCGCCAACAGTCCCTAAGCAGCGCCCGTCCAGCGGTAGGTGCGCGAGCGCGGGCAGCCCAACGCCCCTGGCAGGTTCTTTCCACAGGCGTGGGGAGGGAGGTGCCATACAGATGCTGCACACGCCTTGGCGCGTACCAGCTCCCGCGCACCTTGTTTTCGTCCGCGCTGTGGAATGAGGCTAGCTGGGCGCCTGCGGGCAGACATGGACATCGGGCGCCGAGGGAGTAGGAAAGACGGAGCTGGACAGACAGGGCAGGTATGCGGCAGCGGCAGCGGCAGCGCCCACCTGTGTGGCGACGGCAGGGAGCGCCGCCAGCGCAGCGCCGCTCTGTGTGCTGCAGCCACCTCGGCACCTGGCGCATGCCGGCGGCGGCGCCGGCAGCGGCCGCAGTTGTAGCAGCCGAGACGCAAGCTGGCACGTGACCCTTCTCTCATCTTGATCCGTTCAACTCGCAACAGCACACAATGAGGCGGCACGCAGCCGCCAGTCGCACCTGTGCGGTGGCGGTACAGCGTGCCGACGGCGCTGTACTCTGTCACATTAGCTTCCTCCACCACTTCCCAGCCGTGCAGGGCCTCCTGCGGTGGCGCGTGGTGCATAGCAGCTGGAGTGGTAGTTGGCGGGTGGGGTGTCGGGTGTCGGGCAAAGCAGGCGCACCCTCCACTGCTGGTGTCCCTCCAACCCCAAGGCGTCAGTGCACAGGGCTCCGGGAATTGGGCATCGAGCTTTGCGCGCAGCGGCACGCAGCGGCGGTGCGGCAGCGGGCCGGTCCGCCGCGCGCCGGCGCCGACGTCGGGGCGGCGGCGGCGGCCCCACGAGCGGCGAGCCACGGGCGGCGGCAGCGCCAGAAACGTATCGATTGCCCTCGCCTCTCCCACCTGGCATGCGCCTGGGCGTGCCGGGCACAGCAGGAGGAGCAGGAGGCAGCCAAGGGTGCCTAGGAGGCGAGGGGGCCCCGCCCTCGGGCTGCTGCCAGCCATGGAGTCAAGTGTGGTGGGATCTACACGGGTCTCCAAGTCGCGCAAAGCACTCGGAGCGTGGAGAGTGCGGCAGGCTGAGCTCTCGAGGCTCGCTGAGGTGGGTGGTCCCGGCGAACATTGCCGCCCCGTCATTCCTGCCCACACGCCTGCCGCTCCTGTCGCTCTGCTGGATCCGCCCCTGGTCGACCTCCTGCCATTCACAGGTCACATCGAGGCGCGTTGTGGGCGAAGGTGTGCGCCCTGACGGTGCCCCTGAAGGCCACCCGCCGACCGCCGATGCCTCTACTGCCGCCTCCACCGCCGCCGACGCCGCCGCCACGTCGAGACAGGCAGAAGCAGCGGTTCCGTCTTGCGCGCTGCAGTCGACGGCTACTGGCAGCTTGAACTTGCAGGGTCCTATGCTAGCACAGCCCCCATCAGCCCTTTCCAAGCACTCCAACGGCAGCAGGGAAGGGCGGCCAGGGCACAACGGCCGCCGCCACGGGTTGGGGCACCGCCAGGGCCGAGGGCCTGCTCCCTGCAGTGTCCAACCAATGCAGGTTGTTTTTGCTCCAATTTACTCCAATCAAGGCGCAGCTGTGTCTCGGTAACGCGGCGCCATTCAAAGCTGCACGCAAGCGTCTCAGCGAGCCGAATTTCTATCGCTGCTGAGCGTGCTATGTGCGGCACATGCCTCCCTTTGTGCCGAACCTTTCCCGTTTCAAAAGGTGCCGATCGCTCGCCAGTGCTCGTCTGAAATTGCCGCTGGGCTGCCGTCTCGTCTGCAACGATGGCCACTGCCCAGAGTGAGCTGGGGCTTGGGACATCCTGTGCTGCGTAGCCGCTGGCCTGTGCAACAACAATGGCTCACTGTGCCAATCCCTTCACCCCACGCAGGCACCCGCGCCGGCTCGATGCTGCAGCAGCAGCGCGCCGCGGCTGTGGCGCCCGGCTGCGCAGGTGGGGACCCAAAAGCTGCAGTGTGCACCCCGCTGCTTCTGCTCAGCTGGCGAGAGGCCCGCTTTTGGGCGCTGCTGCCGCCGCCGCCGCCACCGCTGCCCGCACATCGCCAGTACCTGCCAAAGCGTGGCCGGCCTCACGCTCCTCCCTCGCCGCCCTTCTCTGCAGCCCTGCGTGCGGCGCCCCGCGCCTCCGCTGCCACCGTCGAGCCCACTGCCACGCCCGCCGCCGCGCCCGTGGCCCGCCGCGCCGCGACTCGCGTCGCCGCCGCCGCCACCACCGACGCTCCCCCCGTTGCCGGCACCGCGCACAGCAACGGCGGCGGCACCCGAGTTATGATCATCGGCGGCGACGGTTACTGTGGCTGGGCCACCGCGCTGCACCTGTCGGGTGCGGCCGCGGGGCGGGCTGGGCAGACTGGGAGGGTCGCAGGCAGGCAGGCAGGCAGGCAGGCGCCAGGGTATTGCGCACACCCAACCGCACACCCGACCGCACACCCGACGCCGGCCGCGCCCTGCCCACCGCCCTTGCTCCTCGTCTATCGACGCCCCTCCCTGCAGCCTGGTGCTACCAGCCGCGCCCTTAACACCACGCTCCGCGTCCCTGCTGGGTGCTGCATGTCAGTCCCCATGTTTTGGATCCTCTGCAGCCCGGGGCTACAACGTCCCCCACCCCCCGTCCTCGCTCCTCCCCCTGCAGCCCGGGGCTACAACGTGTGCATCGTGGACAACCTTGCCCGCCGCAACTACGACCTGCAGGCAAGCCACATCACTGCTGCTGCTGTTGACGCAGCAAAACGGCTGTTGATGACAAACGAACGACAACCTATGCTGCGCCCGTGCGCCACGTCGGTGCTGCGCCGAATGCGTGTCACCACCCCTGTATCACCAACCCCTGTGTGGAGCCTACACCAGCACCCCTGTACGGTATTGATCGACCTGCAGCTGGGCTTCGACACCGGAATTGACGGTATAATGTAAACGCATTACTCCCCCCTGTATCGACTGAAACCATAAACCCTGTTTTGATGTGCAGCTGGGCCTCGACACCCTCACCCCCATCGCCTCCGCCCACGAGCGCGTGCGCACGTGAGTGCGCCGCCGCCGCCGCCGCCGCCGCCGCTGCCGCTGCCGCTGCCGCTGCCTCCGCTGCTGCTTAGGTGCTGCTGCCCCTGCTGCCGTTGCCGCCGCTGCTGCCGCTGCCGCCGCCGTCGCTGCTGGTGCCGCGGCTGCTTATCTTCTGCTGCTGCTGCTGCCGTCGCCGCCCGGCCAGCACATCCCCCCACGGACGAGCACCGTCGAGGCTCACTGCGCCCTCACCTCCCCGCGTCCACCCCATCACCTTTGTTGCGCAGTTGGGGCGAGGTGTCTGGGCAGCACATCGACCTGCAGATTGGCGACATCTGCGACTGGGAGTTCCTGAGCCAGGCCTTCCAGGTGGGTGGGTGCCTCAAATTGAGGTTTGCACAGCGCTGTGGCCACCGCCTCTGGCCGCTGTTTCCCCAGCCGACCTGTTCGCTTCAACGCTCCCCTTCCCTGACCGTCCTGTAAGCCCGACGTGGCGGTGCACGTTTGGTGAGCAGCGCCGGCTCCCCTGCCCCGTCCTGCCTCCTCCAACCGACGTGCATTCCTGCGTCGCGCCCCCTCCCCTTCCCCGCCAGTCCTTCAAGCCCGACGCGGTGGTGCACTTTGGCGAGCAGCGCTCGGCCCCCTACTCCATGATTGACCGCCAGCACGCGGTTTACACACAGACCAACAACGTCATGGGCACCATCAACGTGCTGTACGCCATCAAGGCAAGCAGCTGCAGCGTGACGCGCGCCGGCCGCTGCTGCGCCAGGCCCGCACCACCATGCATGCATTCCTTCCGTCCTGGCGAGCTCTTCCTTCCAAGCATTTGGTGTAATAATAGTCGTCTTTCCAATGCAATCAACCGCAGGAGTTCAACCCCGACTGCCACATGGTCAAGCTGGGCACGATGGGCGAGTACGGTGCGTCGTGCATGCTGCGCCACGCTGTGGTCTGCCATGTGCCATGCCCTGCTGCATGCAACGCTGGGCGGGACGGGCGGCGGCGGCGAGCCACGCCTGCCTGTTTGTGCGCAGGGCCCGCCTGCCTTCCGGCCAAGAGGGCCCTCTGTTGCGCCTCCCGCGCTTCCCAGCTGGCTGCTCATGGTGCTGCAGAGGGGACGCTCGACGGCAGCGGTGGGAGGGCCCAGAAGGGGCCACTTTCGTGTGCCGTTGCCGATCGAAACACAAACAACCTCCGTTTGTCTGTGTGTGCGTTGCAGGCACCCCCAACATCGACATCGAGGAGGGTTACATCACCATCGAGCACAACGGCCGCAAAGACACGCTGCCCTACCCCAAGCAGGCGTGTCGACTGCTCAATGTGCACAATGTGTTGTCGAGCCCGCAGTATGGGGAGGGGCATCTTTGCAGGTGGCCAGACTGGTGTGCTGGACTCCGGCAGCTGTTGCATGGTCCCTTTTGCTGCTCGTGTGTGCTTTCCTGCATTCGCTGGCTTGCTGCGACGACGGCCAGATACGCGCAACCGCGCCCCAAGCAGGCGAGTGCTGCGCACGCTGCAGCCTGCGCTGTGCCGCTGCCCCCTGCGTGGCCGGGACGCCGCACTGCCACGTGCATGTGCAGTCCTGCCTCAGTTTGTTGCGCCGCCACCTTCGACTGCAGTTCTCTGAGCCCTTGCACTACTGGGCACTCCTGTTCTCGCCCCGTCGCTGTACGACCCCATCCCACCTCAACCTTAACCAACCTTGATGCAACGCAGGGCGGCTCCTTCTACCACCTGTCCAAGGTGCATGACAGCCACAACATGCACTTTGCGGCTCGCGCCTGGAAGATCGCCATCACCGACCTCAACCAGGCGCGTGCGCGGCTGCGCCTGCTGGGCCTGCTGTGCCTTGCTCGACGCCCAGGTTTGCCGTCCAGCGCTGCGCGCCGCTCCTCAAGGCCCCCCCCACCCCACCCCGCCCCACCCGGAAGGGCTTGCCGGTGCTGCTGCTGACGCCGAGCGACTCCCCCCTCACAATCCCCGCACCCTCCCCTCCCCGACCCCTGCAGGGCGTGGTGTACCGAGGAGACTTGAGCGCCTCTCCCCCTCCATGTCCCCCCTCCCACCCCTGCGCCTGCCTCGCTGAGCGTCTCTCTCACCTCCCCGACCCCTGCAGGGTGTTGTGTACGGCGTGCGCACCGAGGAGACTGTGGCGCACAAGGCGCTCATCAACCGCTACGACTACGACGGCATCTTCGGCACTGGTGAGGCTTCGGGGGGGGTCTCTGTTGCTGGGCCCCGCCAAGCTCTCCTCAAACCCTCTTCCGTCTGTCTGCACAAGTCCTCTGCTGGCTGCGCAAATCAAGCAAACTCCCTGCTGGCTGCATAAGAACGCGGGCGGCTGCCGCCGTCAAGTACCGGAACGTCACGTCGCCCCTCGGGCCCCGCCCCTTCCCTGCATCGCTCGACACTTCGCTCGTGGTGCAGGGGCTGCTGTGGCTCCCTCGCGTGCGCGTCCAACTGCACGGCCCTGCCCCCTGGGTCCCCTTGTGCCTGCAGCGCTGAACCGGTTCGTGGTGCAGGCGGCGGTGGGCCACCCCCTGACCGTGTACGGAAAGGGCGGCCAGACCCGCGGCTTCCTCGACATCCGCGACACCGTAAGCACCGGGACTCGATTGGGGGGCGGTCGGTTGTTCACATCCCGGCACTGGGACTCGATCGGGGGGCGGTCGGTTGTGCACATCCCGGCACGGAACTTGCGATTGGGGGGCGGTCGGTTGTGCACACCCCGCCGGCGACGGGTGTTTTGTTTTGCGTAGGGCAGCCCGACCGCGGCTTGCTTAACGGTCGCGACATCAGAATCATTGAGTGTGGCTCCGGGCCGGGCCGCCTGCCCTGTGCGGCAGGGGGGATGGGGGGGGGGGGGGGGGGGGCAGGGGCCAGAAAGGCAGCGCCTCACAAATGGTAACCCCCTGCCCCTGATTGCATGTTGGATGCAGGTGCGGTGCATCCAGATTGCCATCGACAACCCAGCCAACAAGGGCGAGATGCGGGTCTTCAACCAGTTCACCGAGCAGTTCAGGTGGGCTGGCTGCTCTCGGTGTGTGCTTTCGATCATGCACAGCCGTCCGAGTCGCTCTTGTTTGAGACAGTTCGTCAAGGTTTTGTGGGGTCAAACCTGCAGCTTGAACGACATGCTTCCCTTGTTCCTGTCGTTCTTTCTTTGCAGCGTGAACGACCTTGCTCGCATCGTCACCGCCGAGGGCAACAGGCTGGGCCTGAACGTGGAGACCATCTCCATCCTCAACCCCCGTGTGGAGGCTGAGGGTGGGACGGCACGCCGGTGGAGCTGTTGCCGGTCTCCTGCTGCTCAGGCTGCTGCTGCTGCTGCCCTTCTGCTGCGGCTGCTGCTGCTGATGCTGCGTGCCCGCCCATGCGCCTCTGCAGAGTCCCGGGCTGCGTCTGCATCCCTGCCGGCTTGCCAGCCCTGTCTCACGTCACTCCGACCTCTTTCCCACCCCTCTGCCCTGCTTGCCCTCTTCAGAGCACTACTACAACGCAAAGTGCACCAAGCTGCGGTGAGTGCGCTGCTGCTGCTGCCTGCCCCTGCTGCCGCTGCTGCTGCTGCCTGCTGCCCGTGCTGCCGGTCTTCCTGCCTGATGCTGCTGCCGGGCGCTGCTGCCGTTGCTGCTGCTGCCTGCTGCCTCCGCCGGTGCTGCCGCTGCCTGCCGCTGCCTGCCGCTGCCTGTCGCCTGTCGCCTGCCGCCCGCTGTTACCTGCTGCTGCCTGCCGGCCCCTTTCGACATTTGCTCAACCGTACCTGTGCAGAGGCCTGGACCTTGAGCCCCACATCCCGGGGGGGGGGGGGGGGGGGGGGGCTCCCTCCTTTGTGGCCACGCGTGCATGA
Organism: Micractinium conductrix; assembly: GCA_002245815.2. Lineage (NCBI taxonomy): Eukaryota > Viridiplantae > Chlorophyta > Trebouxiophyceae > Chlorellales > Chlorellaceae > Micractinium > Micractinium conductrix. The sequence continues at coordinate 2,518,481 of LHPF02000004.1, forward strand.
ACTGGCACCTGCTTCGCTCCGCTGTGCCTCGCAGGGACCTGGGCCTTGAGCCCCACATCCTGGGTGAAGCCATCGTGGACTCGCTGCTGGAGTTTGTGATCGAGTACAAAGACCGCGTCAACATGGAGCTGATCAAGCCCGCAGGTCGGTCGGTGCTTCAAATCCCGGCTCTGACGGGCGTTTTGTGTTTGGAGGCAGCAGGGGTGGAGTCTGTTTTTGCCGGGCAGCCGCCGTGCTGAAGACCAGGGGCCGCCGGCGCTGCAGGGTGGCCTGGGAGGCTGTTCCGCTTGCTGCAGCGATCGCTCCTGTACCGAGCTGCTGCCCTGCTGTGCCACTGAATGCGCGTGCCCCTGCCAGCAGCCGAGGCACCGCGCCATGCTTGCCCTCACCCTCCGCTCTCCCCCTTCCCCCCTTCCCCCCCGCCCTGTCTGGCTGCGCAGTTGACTGGCGGAAGAGCCCCACCAGTGTCGCCACCATGTCCGCTGCCGTGGCCAAGCAGTAGTCGCACCAACCACGCATCGACAGCTTGGTAGCGTGTAGTGGGCCCTCCACGCCTGCCCGGCAGCTGGCAGGCACCGGCAAGCTCGGCGCCTGCCGGCGAGCACCGCCGCAACCCAGCACCCCGCTCATGCTCCCTTATATCGCGCCTGCAATCGTGCCTGCCCCCCCCCCTCTATCCGCGCGCAGTTCCTCGCTCGTTCCTCCCGATTCCTCGCCTATTTCATTCCTGCCGCTTGCCCCCTCCCCCCCCTCCCCCCCCGTACTCCCCCCTTACACCCTCGACCGCAGTTGCCTTCCGATGGGGCCTTTTTGGTGCTGCCCCCTTTTGCTCTGTATGTGCCGACATGCGCGCTGCGCGGTAGAGGTGGCCCGCAAATTGCAGAGGTGCGCGTGCGTGGAGCAAAGGGGCACTGGGGCATGGGACAGGCGTTGAGGCGAGGCTGCACTGCGTTGCACGAGTTTGGACTCTGAGCAAGACGCTCAGGGCGGCCAGCACGGCTTGGGCCCGGGAACAAGCTAAAGGTTGGAAGGGAGGAAGCCTGGCATAAATGGGGACACGACAGGCTGGTTCCATGCAGACAGATGTGCACCTGCACCGGCCGCACGTGGCCTGTTCGCTGCCGCCTTTCTCTTGCCACGGCTGCAATGCGTGACGGCTGCAACACGTGGCGGCAGAACAGCGGGTGGTGGCGGAGGGGACCAGCGCAGCGCTAGGGGGACAGAGGTCAGATGGGGGGCGAGGCCAGACAGGTCTAGGGGCAGCTTGCACAGAGCCCCTGGGTATACCATGCAGAGGGCCCGGACTCGAGTAGAAAGTGCGGGAAGGGCGGCGGGCCATGGGCAGAGTGGCATGAGGGGGAGAGGGGCCAGGCGGGCAGACCACCATGTGCCCTCGGCCTCGCAATGGAAGGGAGGGGCGGCCCCCCGCTGATAAGACGACAAGGCTCCCCATGACCCATAAAACCCCGAAACTGCGGCAGCAGAAACCAGAAAAAACAAATATACTTCTTTAAAAACCCAACATCCGGAGTAAGGTGGCCATTTCGGGAAGATGGGTGGGTGGTGGGAGGGGCCGGCGGCGGGGCGCAGCGGCGGCAGGGGGGGGGAGAGGGGCGGGGCGGGGGCGGCGGCGGGGTGGGTGGGGGTGGGGGGTGGGGGGGGGGGGAGAGAGCAGGGCAGCCAGTAAGGAAGTGAGGGGAGTTCCCCCAAGTCTGGCCATTCCCAGCGGCTGTTGCAACTGAATGCGCAGCTGTGGCTCGGATGCAGGAGTCGAGGGAGAAGCGGGGAGGAAGTGGAGGGCGCGGAGGGGGAGAGGGAGGGAAGGGGGGCTTCGTGAGGGCTGGAGCACGAGGCTTCGGGGTCGATGGAGGCTTGGGCGAGGGTGAGGGAGGGCGCGGCGAGGGGGGGCTGGGAGGGGGAGGGGAGGGGGAGGGGGGTGGAGGGGAAGGGGAGGGGGGCGGGGGCGAAGGTGAGGGTGGGGGCGGAGGGCTAGGGCTGGGAGGCGGCGGCGGGGGCGAGGGAGGCAAGGGTGCCGGCGAGGGAGGTGGCGGAGAGGGGGAGGGAGGCGGCGGTGGAGACAGGGAGGGGGGCGGGGGGGAGGGGAGGCGGCGGGGGGGATGGGGAGGGTGGTGGCGGTGGAGACGGGGAGGGGGCGATGGGGAGGGCGAGGGTGGAGGGGGCGACGGCGAGGGCGGTGGAGGCGAGGAAGCCACCGGATCGATCCTACGGAGGGAGAGGGGAGAGGCAAACACAAATTGTTGGCCCACCCCTCTTCATCGACAGGATGGGTGGTAGCGACCAAACGGAGCCAGCTGTTATGCGTCTGAAGTCAGTGACCGTCGCGCCCCTGCAGCCACCCTCCACCCCTGGTCCCCCCACGCAAACCGTGGCGGCCACTGACCAGCCAGCGCAACTGGGGTGCTGGAACATGAAGCCAGGCCGCTGGGTCGCATGGTCGAGTGCCCCCACTCACGCATAGCCGAACAGCTCTGCAACAAGAGGCTTGTTGGTCCCTTGGCTCACAAAGCTCCCGCCTGCACGGGCAGGGAGGACGGCGGAGGGGCAGGGAGGGGCAGGAGGTGGGGCGCTGGCCAGGCATGCCCACCCAGAACAAGCCCAAGCCGCGGCACTGTGTCACACCTGTATGCATTCTGAGAAAGAAAGCCGGGGTCCGGCAACGCTTGGACCCAGGCTGGTTAGTTATGGCAGCCAGGCGGCACATGTTGTGTGCTCAACACGCTCTGGCAGGGGCTCTGCAACTGCAGCAATTGCCCAGGCCCTGGGTGCATCCTGAGATCTGCGTAGTCGACGGGTTCCTCTGCTCGTGGTCAGACATACGACAAGCACTCGAAAGGGAAGGACTTAGCACTGACCTCCGTTTATGGACATCGTGGTAAGGGTGTGGGAGAAGCCTGGTTCGGTGGAGATGGCGCCGGTGGGAGGGCCGTCCAGGTACCTGCACGTGGGGGTGGGCGTGTGGTGCAGGGTGGTTCAAATCGTGCTGCCTGGGGGTACTGTGCAGCTCGCCCTTCTTTGCCGCCGCTGCTGCCCCACGCCTGCAGCTCAAGAATGACTGTGGCTGGGTGCCGCGGACAAGTAGCGGCGGTGGTGGCCTCAGCAGGGGCAGCGACGACACGGTGGAGGCGTAGCGGCGGCAGCTGCGCAGCGGCGGCGACAGCAGAGGCAGAGGCAGCAGCAGTAGCAGGCTCGCCCGGTGTCGCATCCCATCTTACCCCATACCTGTAACCCTTCGATTGGTTTGCCTCTGAAAACAAAAACACTCAGCGGACGCAGGGTTTGAATGCCTGACTTCAACAACAACTCATTTATATGTAGATGGAAGGCTCACTCAATGTCGAACGGGTAGTTATTATTCCAATCGTAACTCCAGACCACCCTGCAGAAGGAAGAGCCGCAGGGAGGGGCTGTGATCTGTCTGAGGTGTGAGTGTAGCACCTGCCTCTGTCGGATGCATATGCATGTGTCACCGCCGCCCGCACCCTCGCAGATGCTTTGTCCTGCAGCACGTGGTGGGCGTGCGGCCGGCGCGATAGGACCCCCTTGGGGCGGGAGGAGGTGGTTGCTGCACTTACAAGGCGTAGTTGGTGCTTGGGTTCAGCTTCCATGTGTAGTGCAGCCAGATTTGGGTTGTCACGGTGGCGGCGGTTGTGGGAACGACGACCTGTCGGGTGGCGCGGAGCAGCGAAGGCGGGGCGGGGTTGAAAAGTGAAATGATCTTGGTGCTGGATCAGGGGTGGCATGCATTGCGATGGCTTGCAAAGAGCATCGCAGGGCAACAGAAGCGGCGACGGCGGCGGTGGCAGCATCAGGAGCGGCAGCGGCAGCGGCAGCGGCAGCAACAGCGGCAACGGCAGCAACAGCGGCATGCGCTGACGCACGGCAGGTTGGGACGGAGTGCATGCAATGCAGCAGAGCGTAGGTTGGGGTGGTGTGCGTGGGCGTGTGTAAGAGTAGACAAGGCTCCAGGCCAGGCCAGGCTGGGCCAGCGCACCTTTTGCACCTCTGATCCCTGGGTGGTAAGGGGCTTGCTGCAATCAGGAGGGAAAGAGACGGAAGGCGTCCAGTGAAACAATTCACAGGCAAGGATCGTTCGATTGTTCGCCCAATCGACGGCCAACTCAACCAACCAATCAAACATGCAAGCGAGCAGCCAGGTACCAAGCTTCGTTGACGACTGCACCTCCTTTCAAAATGGCCGTCCAAGGCAACAAGTGCTGCCCCAGGCTCGGCAACGAGGTGCGCGCACGTGTGCTGCCTCCCCCCCCCCCCCCCGCCACACACACACACACACGCACGCACGCACGCACGCACGCACGCACGCACGCACGTACGCACGCACGCACCACCACCACCCACACCCCGGCAGCACCTTCCATCAGAGGTACACAGGTTGACCGCGATGGGCAGCCGGTGGTGGCGCAGACGCTGCCAACGACGGGCCTCAACTTGAGCGCCACGCTGTCGAGTCGACGTGGGTGGGTGGGTGGAAGGCAAGACTGGTTTAGCCTACGAATCAAATATTTACAAGCGCCGCCACTCCTGCTCAACACCCGGCTGTTTTTTGCAAAAAAATAAACAAACTTTCCCTGTGGTTAGACAGATGTAAAGCAGTAGACAGAAAGTGGAGAAGGCATGTGCACACGCAAGGGTCCCTGTGCACGCCCAAGGGTAGGTGGAGGACACGGTCCGTCCAACTGATGCCAACTGATGACTGATTACACCTGCTGGGGCAACTGACTGCGCAAGTCCCCCAGACAGCTCGAATGCATGAGTCGAGGGGAGAGGAGGGGGGAAAGGGTACCCGGTGTACCGGACAGGCACATGGCGACTCACCCTTGGGCTCACCCATTGGGTCCATGAACCTCACCTGTGGGGTTGCCGCCCGTCACAAAGTTGACGGCGATCAACGTTGCGGCCGCGGTGGTGGTGGCCTGGACGGCAAAACACGAGAGGCGAGGGTTAGCTTGCTTGCTTCAGCAGGATTGCAGCGCTCAGCACCCAGCCTGGGCGCTGAGCGCTGTACAGCACATGTGTGGGTACAGCGCACGGGGCGCCATTGGGCGTGCAGGTTCCCACCTGCGCGGTGGTGCCGTCCCCTAGGTTGCTCGCCAGGATCTCCCCCGCGCCGGCGCTGCAGGCAGGAGGGGACCACACGATGCACGTGGGCGCCGCTGAGGCTCTACCTGAATTGGGGTCCTGAATTGTTGCTGAAGGGTGCGTGCGCCACATCAGCATTTGCAGCGCCCACAGCCGTGGTGGGTGGGACGGGCGGCGCCGAGGGGCGCCGGGCGCACGCGCGCGCTGGCAACTGGCCCCTGCAGACCGTTGTCGGCCAGTTGCACGCCTGGTGGGGTGCGGCATGCAACTTGTATCCGTTGCTCGCCGCGACCGCCTGAGTGTTTCTGCGGGGCTGTCATTGGTGCGGATGCCCCTGCCAGCATGCAGCGGAGCACTCGAGCACACTCAAGCGGCGCGTACCGCACGATGCACCCACGTGGGATCAGGACTGCAGCGCTCTGGAGCCCGCAGCCTCCGCTCAGACTTGCAAGCCAGAGTATCAGAGGAGCCTTCCAGGACTGCGCCCCCAGGCTCACCTGTAGCATGCCGACAGCACAGCCAGCAGCAGGGCACCTGTGAGCCGCGCTGCGGGGGGAGGGGCGTGTGACGGTCGGTCGACGTCGCGCCGGGTGTACCCCAGTAAGTGGGCCGCCTCCAGTCGGAGATGTAGCTCCCTTGGCCTCAATCGCGTCCATCCTTGCCGTCCGCCCCCCCCTGAAGCTGAAACTGGGGCGCCACTGGTTGGAACACTGGTTGGAATGGCCCCAGGCGCCACCAACCCCCGCTTGCCTGCAGGCGCTGCGCGTCCAGCGCCCGCCAGGCGCATCCCTGTGCGCTTCATGTCGCAATGCGAGCAAACGTCGAAGAAGCGCTCATAAATAAGGTACGCCCCCGGACGTTCGCGCCTCTCGGCCCCCTCTGATTTGCGCCACGAACGCCTGTTCAGCACTCTGGTCGCCTCTTATAGGCAGCGCCGCCTCCCAGCGCGATGTGTATGTGATTTGAGCATTGCAGGCCGCGCGGGGGGCGCTCTCAGAGGGACAGGTGCGTCACGGCGGCGGTCGCGAGGGACTGAGGCGCTACCGCCCTCTCAATTCATTGCAGGCGGGTGGCCCCTCGGGCAGATTGGTCAGGATGTGGGACAGATACCAATAGTGGACTGGCAGGCGGAAGAGGGCCGCCCCGCCCCTCTCCCCCCTCCCCTGCCCGCCCTCCCCCCTTTCCATCCCGTACATTTGTTGCTCGACCGCCACAAATGCCTTGCGCGCTGTCCGCGGCCCCCGCCGCAAGGGCGCACTATTTCATGTAGCTGCCTGAGTGGGTCCAAATGCGCCGCCAATGGTCAGCTCCCGCACTGGCATGTGATAACTCAAGGCAAAGCCGTGGTCCATCTGCCGCCGTCGCCGGGGAGGTTCGCGAAGGAAGAAGGGTGATGCCCTTGGCTAGCCAGTGCTGCCATGCTATTTGCCCCTGACAGTGAGAGCTGAGGTGAGAGCTGCGCTGGCTACCTGCGAGAGGGCCGACCCTGGGCTGAAAGCAGGCACATCGACATCGATAGTTTTGACATTCCCTCAGGGAGGCTCCGTGGCTGCCGACGTGGGCAGCTGCGCAGGCGGCGGCGCAGCATGCTGATCAACGGCGGGTCCAGCGGTATCCAGAGTGTTTGGCAACAGCAGACTGCTCGCTCCCCGGATGAGATGCTGCAGGATATGCTGCCAGGGAAGCGCCAGTTGAGGGCAAGAGCAGGGAAGGTGCATGCATGGGATCGTGAGACGGCGGTGAGCTCGAGATGAGCGGCGCGAGCCGACTCCCACCAAACCACCGGTGGTGAGCAGCAATTATGCGCTTGATTCTAAAACAGCGCACCAGATCATTTAGAGCAGCGCTGCGCAGCTGAGGAGGCGGCAGGAAGGGCGAGGGGCGGGAGACGATTCCGCGACACAGCTGTGTGAACAGCAAGGAGCTCCCGTTGAGGGAGCTGCCACGAGTGCAGTTGTGAAAGAACGTGATGGGGCTGCGAAATTTGTTTTTTTGTGCCGCCGTGGACGTCGAGCTAATGAGAAAAAAAATGGACGTCCATGCTGCAGTGATCTCCTGCCCTTTGAGGGACATCGCGCGCTCCCCAGCATTCTCGGCATTTGGGCAAAACTGCTCGGCTGCGTTGAGGAGGCTGCGAGACGCGGGCCCCCTGAACTTTGGTGCGCGGCGGTGCTGTTGGGCAGCTGCTCGGGTGGTGATGTGGGCCGGTGAAGCCGTGGTCGACGATCAACAAGCCGCAAGCATGCAATCGGCCGCCACTAACTGCCCCGCCGCCGCAGCCCGCCGCCTGCACCCGCAGCGCCGACGCCACGTCCGACGGTAAGCCGCCGATGCAGAGCCTGCTGGGCCTGCTGCCGGGGGCGTCGCCCGAGGAAGCTGCGCTGCGCGGGTCGAACCGCCAGACGCACGTAGTGACCTCTGACGGCGTCAAGTTGGTCTACCAGCGGCACGGGCGCGTCGGCGGGCCGGTGGTGGTGCTGGTGAGTGGTGCGGGCCGCCCCTGTAGGCTTGTGGCTGAGCGGATGCGGCATGCGGCGTGGCTGGCTGGCTGGCATGCCCTTGTGTCTGCGAGGCCTCGAGTGATAGCCGCCCCTCTCTCAACGCCTTGTGCACGCCCTGCCTTGCCCCCGCGGCGCAGGTGCACGGCTGGAGCGGCAGCCGGCACTACTTCGACCTGACCGCCCGCCCGCTGGTGAGGCAGGCAGCCGGCACTCGTTTGTTCGACACATGTGGTCAGGGGTCCCATGGAGGGTCTCTGTGCGGAGACAGTCTCGGGCACCGGTGTTCCCTGGCGCCCTGCCGACCCCCCCCCCCCTCCCCCCCCCCCGCCCGTCGCTCGTCCTTGGCTCTGCTGCCAGGCAAGCCACGGCGCAACTGTCTATTCGTACGACCAGCGCTTCCACGGAGAGTCCGACAAGCCGGCATGGGTGGGTGGGGGTGGGCCGGGGTGGGCCGGGGTGGGCTGGGCTGGGGTGGGCTGGGCTGCTGACATACATTTCAGGAGGTGCCGTTTCCTGGCTGGGAGGCTCCTCGCTGTGCTGCATGGTGCACTCGCCCGTGCTCGCCCCCCCCCCCCCCCCACCCCACCCCACCCACCCCACCCACCCACCCATCACCAATGTCGCCCCCTGTTTCCCGACAGGGCTACCTCGTTGGGCGCCTCACGGTGCCGTCGTTGAAGCCCTCCTGTCCTTCTCTCGACGCATGCCCTTGGTACCCCCTCTCAAGGCTCCTCTCGACGCATTCTGCCTGTGTGTTGCAGGGCTACCACGTTGCCCGCCTGGCGGCCGACCTGCACGAGCTGCTGACTCATCTGGATTTGACTGGAGTCACCGTGGTGAGGCCCAGCTCGACTCGAAAGGGTTTGCTTGAACTGAGCAAAGTCCCCCCTGGTGAGAGCCGTGGCCCTCCAGCTGGCCTGCTCCGTGCGCCCCGCCTGCATGCTGGCGGCGCGCCCCCATCACGCACTGCGAACCACCTCCAAGTTGCTGCAAGGAGCTTAGGCGTTCCTCCACGCAGCAGATCCTGGCCTCGGCACGCCGCATGCGCCGACGGGCCCACCGCTCCTCTGCGTGTGTTGTGCAGGTGGGCACCTCCATGGGCTGCGCCGTCATCTGGAGCATGATTGAGCTGTTTGGGGAGGGTCGGCTGAAGCAGGTGTGCGCTCGAGCATTTTGTGCTGCCGTGCACCACGCTGCACGCCTCCGCGCCTGCGCCGGCCGTTGCTTTGCTTGGCTTCACTTGGGCGGCGCCGTGCCTCCCCGTGCGCGTTGGGGGAGCGGTTTGTAGCTCGGGCCTCGCTGCAGGGTGTTGCAGCTGTCTGCAGCCGCCATTGATTCCGGCGCCTTCCCGTGCCTTCCCAATCAAGCAGGCGGTGTTTGTGGACCAGGTGCCGCTCCAGAACATCGCGCAAGACTGGAAGTGGGGGTCGACTGGCTGCTACGACCTGGCGTCCCTCACGAGGCTGCAGTGCAAGCTGCAGACCGGTGAGCGGCTGCTTGTGCAGACGTCACAGTGGCTGGAAGGGCCTGCGAGGCTGCCGCCGCTGTTGCTGCTGCTGCTGCAGCTGCTGCTGCATGGCACGCACAGGTGCTGCCCCCCGCACCGGCCTGCGAGCCTGCCCTCACCCCTCCGTGCCGTCCCGCAGATTGTGCTGGATTTGCGTCAGACACGTGGTTGGGTGACTTTTGGCTGTAGACACTTTGAATGCGGTCGTCCACGCTCCCTTCTTGTGCCCGGGCCAACCTGCAGACTTTGCGGGGTTTGCCCAAGACAACGGCGCCTTCTGCGCCAGCCTTCCCCTCAGCAAGGAGGTGGCGCAGTCGCTGGAGGCGGAGACGCTGCGGGCAGGCGAGCTGGGAACTGGGTTGCCGTGACCCTCTGCTGCAACCACCCGTCCGAGCCCTGCCACAGCGCGCTCGCTCTTCGTAAACGCTGCGTGGCGTCTCCCTGCCTCCCGCCGCAGACCCCAACGCGCTAGCGCTGCTGATGGCCGACCACACCGCGCTGGACTGGCGGCCGCTGCTGCCGCGCATCACCATCCCCTGCCTCAACCTGGGTGCGCCTGCCTGCTGTGCTGTGCTGTGCTGCGCTTACTGTGCTGTGCTGCGCTGCGCTGCTGCAGCGCATCACCATCCCCTGCCTCAACCTGGGTGCGCCTGCCTGCAGTATGGAGTGGGGGCCAGGCTCAGCGCTGCCTGCGCCGCGCGTGCTGCCAGTTCTGCCGATTCTGCTGCTACCACTGCTGCTGCTGCTGCTGCCACTGCTCAACCGCCCTGCTGCGCTGGCGCTCACCACCTCCCTGTCGCCCGCAACCTGCAGTTGGGCGGCAGAGCAAGGTGTTTCCGTGGTACGGAGTGGAAGTTGTGGGGAAGCTGATCCCCAGCTGCCACACCGTTTTCTTCGAGCAAGCAAACCACTGGTGTTTCTTTCTTCTGGGGGGCAGCACCACAGGCGGGGGCCAACAGCACGGGCTCCATTCATGCTGCGTCGTTTGGCCGGCAGGAGCCCCCGCCTGGTGCTAGCGGTTTGCCCGGCTTGAGCCGCGCCCCCGGCCGCTTTCCCACGCCTCTGCGCAGGCTTTACTTGGAGCAGCCCAACGAATTCAACAAGGTGTGCGCGGCGTCGTGCTGTGCTGTGCTGTGCCGCGCTGCGCTGCAGCGTGATGCGGCATGCTGAGCACGCTGTCAGCCTGCAGACGCAGCAAGTCGGGAGCGCTGTGCAGGCTGCGGGGGCACGCAGCACGACCTGCGCCCGGGTGGTCGTGCTGTGCTGTGCGGTGCGGTGCGGTGCGGTGCCGCGCTGCGCTGCGGCGTGCACGACCTGCGCCGGGGTGGTCGACGCTGCATCGCATCTGCTGCCCACCACCTTGCACCGCTGCAGACCTCACGTCCCGCTGGTCCCTCGTGCCATGTCTCATCCATCGCTCCGCTCCCCCTCGGTCGCTTCCCCCCCTGCAGCTGCTGTGGGACTTTGTGCGCAACGGCTTTGTGGACGTGGGCAAGGTGCTGCACGTGTGACGCGCTGCACCGCGCGCAGCCCGGGCTGCCCACCTTGTGTCGCGTGCCTCAGATGGAGCGCAGGGGCGAGCCGCTGCACCTGCGCTGCCGCAAGCACTGCAGCGCGAGTGCGTGCTGCAGCGCCCGCCGCACAGCGGAAGCGGCGGGGTCCGCTGGTGAGCCGTGCTGCAACTGCTCGGCCGGGCCCCTACCAGACATGTATGGCGCCACTTTTTACTGCCCAGACTGTATCGAAAACTGAAGGTTATTGCAAGGTACCGTGTAACTCCTCCGCAGTGCTAGGCCTCCAGCGCTTACACCGCGGCACCTCTGTGCCGTCCGTGGTGCCGGCACATGCACACGCACCCCACCGGCATGTGTGCGTCGCTGCTGCAGCCGAGCTGCTGGCGTTTGCTGCTGGTGGCTGCGTTGCAATTCAACAGGTGTGGAGGGATAGCCGCAGAAGACAATGGGCCTTCTTGAGATTGGACATTCTTGTCCGCCCCAAGCGGCGCGCCGCTTGCTCGCCCGCAGGACGCAGGCAGTTTTGACTCAGCGGCGCATCGTTCGCCTGCTCAATTGGCGTGATTTCTCAGCAGAGCGTCGAGAAGGTCTTTGACAGGTTTGAACTGGGCCAGGCGAGCGCCTCCATCGGAGGCGCTTGGGAAGTGGGCAACCTCAACCCCGCATGCAGGCTCGTCAACTGCTCTTAAACGCAGTTCTCTGGTCCACAAGTCGCTCTGGACGTTGTGCGACGGCCAGGACCCACCAGGGAAGTGGATGGTGGAGGCTGAGGAGAATGCGGCTGGCGCTGGGGCCAACCCTGCCACGTTTTTATCCACAGGTGCACAGTGCTTGGGAGAGCGCCGGGCAAGGTGGCGCCGCGGCCAGCTAGGTTTGCAGCAACGCATCAGTGTCTGCGGAGGGAAAGCAAGTTGTGCCCCTCGCGGCTTCCAGACACCTCTTGGACCTCCCGTCTTGCTGCCCGCCCCTGCAGGCACGCCGCAGGCGCAGCTACCGGGCGGCGGCGCCGACACGCCGGCGGCGCGCCCAGCGGCGGCGCCGCCTGCTGCCGCTCCCAGCGACCGCCCAATGGACGAGGCGATCCAGTCGCTGCTAGGCTTGGCGGAAGCTTCGTCAGAGGAGCTGCCCGGCACGGTTGCGCCCCCGCCAAGCTGGCAGGCCAGCGGCAGCGGGCCGACAGACGCGCAGCTGCGGCGCCGGCTGTCGGCGGGGGATTTGCAGCAGTCGCGCCTGCGGTTCCCTGGTGGGTGCTTGCGAGCCTGTGTCATTGCGCGTGAGCCCCGCTTCACCTTAGATGCTAGTGCAGCGTCAAGGCTGCGCGCATGGCCGGACTGGGGAGTGGAGTCCGGCCTGCACTACAGTTGTTGCTCAACCGCCGCCTCTCTTGCCCCCCACCGACCGCCCTCCCTCCCCCCCTGCCCCTGCCGTCACAGCTGCCCTGTTCGAGCTGATTTTTGGGGCGCAGCCAGGCGGGGGCGCCCTGAGCGTGATTCTGCAGGCAGAGGGTGGCGCCGCCGGCGTGGCGGCGGTCGCGCTGCCGGGGCCTGCCGCCGGCAGCGGCGGCTACCTAGTGCAGGGGGAAGCGGTGCAGCAGCTGTTTGCCCGGTTAGGCGCCGAGGTTGCAGATGTGGTCAGCTTCCGGCGCAGCGGCAGCACGCCCCAGGGCTCGCCGGTGGCGCTGGCCAGTGTGGCAGAAAAGGCAGCCGGGGCGACGTTGGAGGCGACGGCGGCGGCAGCGGCCGCAGCCGCGGCCAGCAGCCCGCTGAGCCCCGACGCCCTGCTCGCCGCCGGCGTCGCCGCGCAGCAGCAGCAGCAGCAGCAGCAGCAGCAGCCAGGCGCGACGCCGGCAGCAGCGGCAGAGGAGCCTTCCGCGCCCGCCACCGTGCGCGGCAGCGACGCTCTGGCGCTGGCGGCAGCGGCGGGCGTCACGCCCGGCCGCTTGTCCCTTGACGCGGCTGAGGCCGCAGCGGTGATGCATGGCAGGGAGGCTGTGAGCATTGGCTTGTGCTGCTGCTGCTGCTGCTTTGCTGGTGCTGCTGCTGCCGCGTGCCCACCGCCCTCTCGACTCGACTCGTCCCCTGCCCGCCGTGCAGTTGCTAGCGGCAGCGGCAGAGGAGCCGGCGGGGGTGGCAGAGGAGGGAGATGAGGACCCAGACTGGAGGGCCAAGCCCAAAGCACGAGGTGGGCACGCTGTGCTGTGCTGTGCTATGCTGCTGTGCTGCTGACGAACATCCAGACTGTAGGGCCCAAAGCGTGTGGACGGGCATGCTGCCTTGGTGTGCTCGCTCAAAGCTGATAGGCTGCTTGTGACCTCTTCAACCCCCCCCCCCCCTCTCTCACTTCGCGCGCCCCGTCAGGCCGCCCGCGCAAGCGGCGTCCCACCGGCGCGGCAGCCGGCGGCGGCGGCCGCGCGGCCGAGGCGGCGCCGCCGCTGCACTGCTCGCACTGTGGCACGGGGGACACCCCTCGTTGGTGGAAGGACCCTGGGGGGACATTGTGCAACGCGTGCGGCATCTGGCTGAAGCGTCACGGTGGGTGGGTGGGTGGGGCGGCGTGCACGAGGGCTGCCGAGGCCGGATGGCAGGTGGTGCGCCTCCGCGGCCACCCGTGCCTGCTGGCTGCCGGCCCTGTGCAGCGCCGTGTGCCCTATTCCTCACTTCCTCTCTGCCGTACCCACTGCCTGCCGTACTGCAGGCTACCCCCGGCCAGTACAGTTCTTCATTTCACCCCTGGCCGCCGCCGCCACCACCGCCGCCCGCCTGCCCGCGGCGGCGGCCACAGCGGCGGCGCAGCAGCAGCTGGCGGCCGCGGTGCAGCAGCAGCAGCAGGTGCAGCAGGTGCAGCAGGTGCAGCAGCAGCAGCAGGCGGTGCAGGCAGATGTCGAGTATTACCTCATCAATGGGCGTCCCAAGCGCCGCCGCGTCACCGCAGGCGCCGCTCCCGCCCCTGCTGCAGCAGCGGCCGCAGCCGCCGCAGCCGCTGCTGCCGCTGCGGCTGCCGCGCCACCGCTCGCAGTCCCCGTGCCAGCTGCGGACGCCGACGCGCTGGGAGCAGGCGGCGCGGCGGCGGCGGCAGCCGCGGCGGCAGCAGGCGGCGGCGCAGACCCTCCCATCAATTTCGAGGCGGCGGGCGGCAGCGTGTTTGTGGTGCGCCGCAAACTAATCAAGGTGGGAGGGGGTGTCAGGGTTTGCTGGGGGCATGGTGGTTGGTAGCCAGCTGGTCGCATGCACAGGCTTCTGTCTGGTCTGGGTCCTGCCGATGGGTCTCTCCTGGGCCCCCCCCCCGCTCCTCAGCACACACCCCTGCCTTCTTTGTTGCGCCCGCCCCTTGCCGCGCAGGCGGAGGGCGGCGCCGCCCCCACCGCCGCCCTGGTGCACTTTGGGTGGGCGCCCGCGGCGCGCGCAGCGCACCAGATGTTTGGCCGGGTGGCGCGCTTTGCAGAGGGCAGCGCGCAAGTGACAGGTGGGTGCGCGCAGGTGCTGCAGGCGGGCAGCGCTGGCGGGGTGCTGCAGGCAAGCAGGCACGGGCAGGGCAGGCAGGCAGGCAGGCAGGACCTACGTGCCGCAGCTGCAGGAGCAGGGGGGCGAGGCGCCTGCACTGAAATGCTCACATCCTGCCACCGTCTGCCTTCCCCTCTCGCTGCAGTCGATGACTTTGAGCTGCTGTCCGACTGCAAGGCCACCGCCACGCTGCAGCTGCGCGCCGGCGCGGCGCCCCCAGCCAGCTGGGACACCCTGGTGTGTGCCTTTGTCGACAGCCTGTGAGCGGTGCGGCGCGTGGCGCCACCTGCTGCAGCTTGCCCGGGCGCAGCAGCAGCAGCAGCAGCAGCAGCAGCAGCAGCAGCAGCCGCGGCGGTTCTCTACCCAGCGATGCACGGGCAGCAGCGCTGCCTGCCTGCTGGCTGACACATGCTGGTGTGCGTCGACAGCCTGTGAGCTGCGCACCCTGCCTGCCTGCAGTTCGAACATACCCTCCCTCCCCATCGGCCCCTTTCCTCCTTTCATCCCTACAACTCCCCCCTCTGCCGCACGGCGGGCAGGCAACACTCGAGCGGCGGCACGCAGCGCCGCCGGTGCTGCCCGCCTCGCCTGCCTGCCTGCACCCTTTACCCCGCTTGGTCGCCCCTTCGTCGGCTCGTCCCCTGCTCGCTCCCCTCCCCCGCCGCTTGCTTTGTCGAGGTGCTGCGACACTGCGCCCGCCCTGCTTGCTCCGTCTCCCCCCTCCGTTTACTCCTTGCTCTGGGCTCCCTTCGCTTGCACCCTCTCCGCTTGCACCCTTCCACGCCTTGGGCGCTCCACACACACCCCTCTGCGCATTGCACGACCCCCCTTTGCCACCCCACCCATTCAATCACCCCTCCACACACACCCACGCCACCCTTGCCCTTACTGCCCCAACTCTACATTAACAGCACTGCCTGCCTGCCGTCCATCCCCCCCACCGGCCCATCCCTGCATCGTCCCGAATCCAACTGCGGTCCTTTGGGGCGCAACCCCCCGAAGCGCCGACACGGCGCAGCTACCAGCGGCGCCGCCCAGGCGCCCGCCCCCGCCCGCAGGGCCCCCCAATCCCCTCCCAACCCTACCCCTTCCTTTGCATGCACCCTGACCCCCTCGCACTGCCGTCCGCCTCACCCCGTTCCCATTCGTGCCTGTCCGGCCGCATCTTCTTGCTCCGTGGTGTTAACACAGAGCCGCTCAAGAGGAGGGGGAGCGGCACGGGCGCAGTGCGCGGGAAAGCAAGCAGCAAGGCAAGCGCCGAGGCGGGGTGTGCAGGAAAAGCGGAGGGGGTGTGCGGCAGGAGGGAGCAGGGACTAGCAGAGGCGCGGGGCAGCAAGCAACAGGGCTCGTGGGTTAGCATCGAGTTTGCTTGGCAATGTGTCAACAAAGGAGGTTACAAGCGGGCAGTGCGCTAGCTGGGAGCACAGACAACAAACGCAAGGAGGTGAGAAGAATGGGATAAGGGGGAAAAAGGCGGGCGAGTGGCGCCGCCGTGCAGGACGCGTCCGGCCGCACAGGCGCTCGCTGCAGCGTGCACGCCAGCGCTGGCAGCGTGGCCGGGCAGGGCCGTGCCGTGCCGCCAGCTGTTGCACGTGCGCGCACGCGCACGCGTGCTCACAGCTCGCTGTGCGCGGCGGCAGCGGCGCCGCCGGCCAGGCGTGCCAGCGTGCGTGCCAGCACCTCCACCCCCCGCCCGATGTCTTCGGGAGAGGCGAACTCGTCGGGGCGGTGGCTCCAGCCGTTGCGGCAGGGGATAAAAATCATGCCGGTGGGGGCAATCTGCGGATGGGAGGGGGGGGGGGATGCCAGACAGCGGATCTTGAGAGTTGGTGTGTGGATGAACCACTTAGCTGGGCCGGGCACAGAGACAGCAGGCCGGTGGGGGCGACCCGCGGACAGGAGGGATGGGAGGATCCGTTTTGGCAGAGTAACGCCGACTCCTGCCATTGCGTCGGCGGCAGCAGCAGTTGAATGGCGGCAGTGGAAGCTGCGGCAGGAGCAGAGGCGCCGGCGGGGGCAGCAGCCGCCGGCGCAGCAGGAGCGCCGAAAGCGGCAGCCCCAGGAGCGGCAGCAGCAGCAGAAGGAAGCATGCGGTGCACACGTGCCTGCGCCATGAAGAGGGAGTCGTGGTAGGCACGGCTGACCATGCGCTTGCTGCTGAGGTTGAGTTCGCTGCAGCGGGGCAGGGGGGCACGGCAGTCGTCGAGAGAGACTTGTGCTGCGACACTGGGCACACTGCTGGGTGCGCGCACGAAGGCAGCTTGCGCTTGTTGCTGGGGCTCGGCACGCTGCAGCAGCAAGGGCGCGGCAGGCGCTGCAGATTGGTGCGCCGCCGCCCATCCGCCCGCTCACTCGACCGACGCCTGCACAGCGGCGACCACATTGTCGCCGCAGGTGGCGGGGGGGTCCTGGTTGATGGCGTCGACGCTGTGGCGGACCTGCACACAAACAAGGACAACCGCTCGTTGGTTTGGTTTGGATTGGTTGGTTGGCGCACCGGTCGATGCATCGACAGTCGGGGCGTGAGGGAGGGAGGGTGGATTGGCGCACCTTGCGTGGCTCCGGCTCCTCGTTGCGTGGGCTTTCCAGACAAAAGCAAACCCACCTTGCGGCGTTCCGCGATGCGCCCGGCCTCCTCGCGGATGGCGGCCACAACAGAGTCGCGGCGGGGGCCGTCGGTGTCTCGGATGTCAATCTCGAGCAGCGCCTCCCGGGGCACTGCAGGGAAGGCAGGAAAGCAACGTGCAGTCTTTCGTTTACTCGCAGGCTGCGCTGCAGCGGCACGTTGAGTCGAGCGCGCAGATGGGCTGGGCAGCCTGGCGGCGCGCAGGGGTCGTGCCGGGCACGAGGCGGTCGCAGCAGCACCCACCAGAGTTGACCGCCTTGGGAGAGACGTCCCAGAAGCCGGTGGTGCCAACTGTGTCGATGGCGCCTGCAGGAGAGCAACCAGCGGCACCGCGACATCGGCAATGGGGGCGGTAGCACTAGGGGCAGGCACAGAGCGTGCGGCACTAGGGGGAGACGCAGAGCAGGCAGCTGCCTACAGGCACAGCTCGGCCTTTCTGCATGCGGCTCTTGCCACGCTTTGCCACGCTTTGCCACGCTTTGCCACGCTTTCCGGGGGACCCAGTCAGCGCCCTCCACAGGACCTCACCAGTTGCAAGCACAGCCTTCTCCACAAACAGCGCCACCTCGGAGGCCGCCAGCGAGGCGTCGTTGCGCAGCGGCATGAGGTGCGCGCCCGCGTGCCCGCCGTCACCTGCGGTGGGCGACGAGGTGGGTGACGAGACAGGCAGGGAGCGCGGACGGTGGGGCGGAGCACCAAGTCCAGCAGAGCAGGGGTGCTGCAGCACGCCCCATGGACCTCACGGTGCAGCTCTTCACAGGGCGGCCGCTGCATGCCAGCAAGCCACCCACCCGCCTGCCCGCCCACTGCTCGACACTCACCAGAGAAGCGCACGCGCAGGGCGGCGGGGGCGGCGATGGCGGTCACCACGCCGATCTGCAGCCCCTCCTTCTCCAGCAGGGGGCCCTGCAGGAAAGCAGGAGAGCAGGGTACGACATGCAATGAGGTGTACAAAACAAGCCGCCTCGGCATGACCCCCGCAGCAGACGCAAACCGCGTGGGAAGCAGCTCGGAGCACACCACCGACAAGCAGCGGTGGAGAGGTAGACAGAGTAATTACAGGAGGCGCGCCTGCTCGATGTGCAGTTCGACGAAGGCGGCCAGGTCAGCGGGGGTGCGCCGCGCGCTGGCCAGCATCTCACCGTACGTCGCCGCGCCGTAGCCGGCTGCAGGCAGGCGCACGTGAAGCACACGGGAGGGAGGCGTTGCAGGCGGGGGCTCCTCGAGGCCAGCATGCACAGCGGCAGCACTGCATCCCCTGAACTAATTAACCTGTGCCCAACCGACCAAAGCCCGCGCTCTCTCACCCTTGGTTGCCGCGTCCAGGCAGGAGGGGCCGTTGATGCTGGCATGCATGCACTGAACTTAGCAGTACCGATGCCCAGCAGTACCGATGCCCGAACCAATCGATTCCCCTTCCTCACCCTTGGTTGCCGCGTCCAGATAGGAGGTGCCGTTTGTGTCGCGCCGGCTGTCCAGGTAGTCGGCGTCCAGCACGCCTGAGGGCAGCCGCGAGGGTAAGCGGGGGTCAGGTGCAGGTTGAAGGCACTCGTGCGCCCGGCGCGCCTGAACGCGTGCTTTGCCCTGCAGCACAACCCAAAACCCGCCGCCGCCGCCGCCGCCGCCGCGGCTGCTGCCGTGCCCTGCCGTCGCGGCAGCGCCGCCCCAGCCCCAGCCCGCGCACCCGCCATTGCACGGCTGCCGCTGCAGCTGAGCCCGAACCGGGTTGGTTCCTCACTGGTAAACATGACCACCTGGCATGGAGGCAACGCAGAAAGGAGGGGTTGCGAGCTGCCTGCAGCCAGCCAGACTGTCTCTGCGCTCGTAGTTCCTCGTCTCCCCTTACTCGTCCCCTCTTCACACCTCGACGGGCAGCTTGCATCACACCCAACGTGCGGCTCTCCTGTGCAATGCAACGCCCCGCCTTGCATACGCGTGCCCACACACCTCGACAGGCTTCACAGGCTGGAAGCCGGCGTCTTTCAAGGCCTTCAGCGCAGCAATGCCGCCGATCACGCCTGCGCCACAGAAATGGCCACAGGTCGAGAGAGCGCAGCAGGGTCGGTCGGCGTGGCAGCGAGCAGCCGGCGGTGGGTCCGCCGGCGGGCGCGCTGTGCCGGCCGCCCTCACGCAACAAAACTGGCTGCCACACTCGGGAGCAACTGGCTGCCACGCTCGGAAGCAAGCACTCGCCCAGGGCGCCATCGCACGCTCCCGCCATCGGGACGGCCAACAACCTGAAACCGTCGCCTAAAATCAATCCACACACTGCGTACAAAAGGAAGCTCACCCAGGGTGCCGTCGTACACCCCCGCGAGGGGGATGGCGTCGCAGTGGGAGCCGGTGGCGACCGCGGGCGCGCCGGCCTGGCTGCCCGGCAGCGTGCCGTAAATGTTGCCCATCTTGTCCTCCCGAATCACCAGGCCTGCAGTGTATTTATATTGAACATCCGTGTGCGCATTGCAAGACATCAACCATGTGAGGCAGGCGGCGTGCACACACCTTGACACACGCTTGCCTTGGCCCCGCCGCCGCACGCCCCGACCGTCCCGTTGGCTGGAGACTGCCCACAGCCCCCCACATACATGCATTCTAACAACAGCTGTTGTCATTTGACTGACCTGCCTCCTTCATGAGCTGCTTGACATAGGCGCGGCCCTTCAGGTCGTTCTCTGAGGGGTGGAAAGGACACAGGGTTGGAAAGGGCGCACGGTTGGAGGGGCTTGGCAGCAGGCGAGGGGCGTCGGCAGGCATGTGCGGCGGCGGCGCGAGGCGTGGGGGCAGGAGGGGGACGTCCTCCCAACGGGCCATTGCTGGGCTACACAGCATCATGTGCACTCGTGAAAGACGAAGTCGAAAAGGCTGGCCTGCAAGCTACAAACCCTCGCTCGCCCTGAGCTCTAGTCAGCAGCCGTCTGGCGGCGGCGGCGGCGGTCACCGCCGCCGCGCACCTGTGAAGAGGATGCGGGTCACAGCCGGGTTTGGGTCATCGCTGAAGGTCGCCAGGTGAAGCAGCTGGTCCACAACCGATTGGCCGTCGACCTGCAGGCTCAGGCCCGCGCCGGAAGAGCCCTCGACACAAGCAAACGCCGCCGCGACCAGCAGCGCGGTCAGCAGAGCGCCAGCAATTCGGTGAGCCATGGTAGCAATCAGAAGAACGTTGCCAAGCGTCCAGCAGCTCGGCGCAGGCTAGCACCGGTGGCCCCTTGCGGGGGCGGGAGAACGTATGCTGCGCCCTGCGCTCTGCCCCGTCCCTTGGGGGTTGTGCACGACGCAATGGACCGCCGGGAGAGGCTAGGGCACTACTCCAAGTCGGCCAGCCAGCAGGGCCGCGGCGCAGCGGGGACCTGCCGCCTGGCTTCGCGTTGGCTCTCCAGGTGTGAGTTTGCTGCCCCCTGGGCCGGTCATGCGCTGCCGCGTGTGGCTTACATGTTGCAGGGCATCTACAGGGTTGCAAGGCAGAACGGGGTTGCGGGAAACGTGTACAGGGGCATGGCGCGACGGTTACGCACGCATGCAAGGAAGCAGGGGAATGCCGTGGCCAGCCTGGTGGGAGTCGTGTGCAAACAGAAATGTTCAAGCAGAGGGGGAGATAGTGTGATGCATGAAGGGTGCTAGGGTACAAGGCAGCCAAGAGACCCCACTGGGGAGGGCCTCCTAACTGCAGCGGCGGCGTCGACATGCAGGCGGGCGAGCAGGAGGCGACGGAGGTGACGAGCGGTGCCGCTGCGCCCGCACTGCCACGCATCCTGTTGGCCGGGTGCCTTGGAAGATGCTGGCTTGTGATGTGATATGCCACGCGGCTCTGTGCTGTGCTGCGATGTGCCGTGCTGTGCTGTGCTGTGCTGTCATGTGGTGGCTCCTGACGCTCGTCAGCTGATGGCAGCGCCGCAGGTGCCCCTGGGCGCCCTGCCACCGGCTGGTGCTGTGTTGTGCTGTGCTTGTGTTGGTGCTGGTGTTGCGCTGTGCTGTGCTGTGCTGTGCTGTGCTGTGCTGTGCTGTGCTGGTGCTGCGCTGTGCTGTGCTTCTGGGTCGACTGAGCGTGCCGACAGCGGCGGCTTGAAGGGCCACTGGCGCCGCTGCTGCTGGTCCGCTAGCGTGCCGCCCTCACTCCAGGCTCTTATGCACGGTTGTTGGCGGCGCATGCCTGCAGGGGTGCAGCCGCATCCCATCATGGAAGCCTCTGCTGCGCCGCCGCTGCTGCGGCACGGCCGCGTCACTCGCCGTCTGCGCCTGCCATCTGCTCGTCGCCGCCTCCCACCTGCTGCGGCGCCTGCTCCACTTGCATCTCCTGCTCCTGCTCCTGCTGTTCCTGCTGCTCCTGCTGCTCCTGCTGCTGCGCCTGCTGCGCCTGCTGCGCCTGCTGCTGGGCACGCTGCGCGCGACGCGCGCGCAGGCTTGGCACCTGGTGCTCGTCGTCGTCGAAAGGGAAGTAATTCTTTTTGGAGTCGCCCAGCGCACGGTTGACCTACGGCATTGCAGGACCATCAAGCGGGTTGGCGGCGGCGCCAGGCGCGCGCAGGCCACGGTGGCTTCGGACGCGCGTGCCCAGCACAGGGCGGCATGGTGCCCCCGGTCCAACCCATCGCAGCAGTGCAGCCCGCTCAATTGCTAGCCCACACAGACTAGCCACCCAGAGCAACTCACAATCTTCTGCATCAGGCGTGGGCCGGCCTTGGGCCAGGCTCCCTTCCTGGCCTCCTGTTTGACATTGGCAAAGACATAGACAAAGGCAAAGGGGGTTAGGCCAGCAGACGCAGCTGCGGGGGGGCGCTGCGGTGCAGGAGCAGGCGGTGGACCAGCACAACTAACACGACATCAGGCGACGCATGCAGCCCTCCCACCCACAGTCCCCCACACGCTCACACACACGCGCTGACCCGACAGAGCGCCCACCTGTGCCCAGCGCTCGCCATGCAGCAGCCCGGTGGGCTGCACGCCCACCGCCACCTGCTCCTTTACAGCCTGGAACCTGCGGGCAGTGGGCAGAGGCAAGTGCCACTCTTCAGTACAGAGAGCTTCGGCAAGCCACACAAGCACAGAGGTGAACAGGAGGATGCGCATCACAGCGCACAGCACAGCACAGCACAGCGGCGCCGCATCAACACCCCAGCACAGCATAGCACAGCACAGCGGCGCCGCATCAACACCCCAGCACAGCACAGCGCCAATATGCACCCACCAGTTGCCAATGGTCGCTTCGTCCATCACCGGCATGCAGCGCTCCCCCTGCAGAGGCGGGCAGGGAGGTGGGGTTCGGGCATGACGCTGGGTGGTTTGGCTGGTGGGCAGAGCGCCATCCACCCCCCTGTTCCGCCGCCGCCGCAGCAGCACGGCGCAGCAGCATGGCACAGCTGCCAGCGCAGCACGGCACCACTGACCCACTGCAAGCCGCCCAGCCCGTCCAAGCCAGCCAGGCCCAGCTCGGCGGCAATGCCTGGCTGCATGGGTGTGGTGTGCACCGCCCCCGTCATCTCCCTGCACGTGCGAGCAGCGGAGGGGGAGCATGCAGCAGACGGTGAGGGAGAATGCAGCGCAAGCAGCACAGCGGCAGCAGTGGCTCCTCTCGTAGGCAAAGCGTGCGCCGCTCCCGCCACGTCCTCTGGAGGACGGGCAGCACCTGCACAGGCGGGGTGCACAGCGCAGCATGCACACCACGGCACGGCGCACCACAATCCCGCGTTGATCTGCTCGATGCGCGGCAGCACGGGCCCACGCAGCTGCAACGGGCGGCGTGCACAGCACGCACAGCACAGCACAACACGCAAACCACGGCTCACAACACTCACGCCTCAATCTGCGCGATGCCCGGCAGCACGGGGCACCAGCTGTACGGGGCGTTGTGGGTGCCAAAGATGTGAGGCCCTCCCTGCAGCAGCAGCAGGCACCGGATGAGGCAACGGTTTATTCAGCAACCGTTGCTGAGAAGTGCCAAGTGCGGCGCAGCAGAGCACCGGGCGGCACGCCGTGTTGCAAAGCTGCGCAGCACGGGACGGGAGGGCGTGGCCAGGACTTGGGGCCCACCTCCTTGGCTGCGTTCATGCGCTGCTCCCAGTCGGGGCCCAGGTGCTCCTCCAGCCTGCTTTGCAGGGGCGGGTGGGTGGGTGGGAGGCAGGGCAAGAGAGTGAGTCTGAGGTGTGGCGCAATGGCAGCATGCGAAGCACAGCATGCGTAGCACAACCCAAGCGTAGAAGCGTATTCACCAGTCGATGCGGCCGGCGAGGAAGTGAGCGACGGCCAGGCCCTCCCTGCACCAGCACAGAGGGGGGCGGAGTGGAGTCACCGGCGCTCAGATGCGGCGCGAGAGCAGGGCCAGCACCCACAAACACGGCGTGGCACTGCGTGCGACGGGCATGCCCAGCGGAAATACAAATCATGCACAGCAGGGGAGCACCCACCAGTAGGTGCACATGATGTCGTGTGTGCGGTGCTTGAAGCGCATCTCGATCTCGTGCTGCAAGGGGCAACAGAGGGATTGGTTGTGCCGCGGGGACAGGTGGGCAGGCCGGCCGGCGAGCGGGAGGGAGGGCGGGCATGCTCAGCGCAGCTTGAGACCACAGCGCGCCACCCACCGTGCGCTGGTTGACGGTGCGCTGCAGGACTTGCACCTTGTTCTCAATCACCAGCTCGTCTATCGCCAGCCCTGCCTTGTCGCGCTGCCCGTACGCCACCGCCGCCTGCACAAGGGGAAAGAGTATCATTTTGTTGGAAAATTTTGTGCGCAGGGGCACTTACGGAGGATGCACACAGCGCAGCGCAGCGCGCCACGACACGGAACAGCGCGTGCTGCTGGACATGTACGGGTGGCGCGGCGTAGCACAGCATACGCAGCAGCACACCTCTGTGGCCTGCGGCTCTGGCAGCAGGTTGACCGTCACCTCCCACAGGTCGGCGCCGCTCTTTCTTGCCGCATCGCCTGCGGTAAGCACAGGAGGAGGCACCGCGGTTTGTGGTGAGGGGCTGCTCGCTCTTGATGTGTGCACAGCAACCACGCGCAAAGTGACGCGGCACGACGGGCAGCACGAAGAACACCCTGGACACAGTGCAGTGTCAAACACATGCGTGGCAAACACGGCTTGGCAAACACGGCGTGGCGCGGCGGAGAAGCGGCACCCACTTGTGTCCAGCGCGTTCCTGCGCTTGCGCGCCATCACGCGCTCCACCAGCGCCTTGTACTGGCTGGCCACCAGGCGGATGTCGCCGCCGCCGCCGCCGCTGCCCGAGGGCGGCGCATCGCACGCCCCTGAGGCGCCGCCGCTGCCGGCGGTGCTGTGAGGGGTGCCGCCAGCGCCAGCGGTGCCGCCAGCGCCGCCAGCGGCGGCAGCGGCGTCGAGGGAGCTGTAGAAGTGGGCGGTGGCTGCGCCTGCCGTGGCTGGCGGGCCGTATGCTGCGAGGAGGGACAGGCAGGCAGATGTAAAGCACTTCAAAAGAAAAAGGAAGGGGGCGGAAGGTGAGTGAGAACGCACACGCTGTGCATGCATCCGCCTGTGACTGCAAGCGGCAACAGCTCCCTGCCAGAGCAAAACATGCCTACACCTCACATTACGCTGCATGCAGCAGCAGTCGAAAGGCTCTTACCTGCATCCGCAATGTCAAACAGCATCTCCTCAGCATCTTCCAGCGTGTAGTCCGACTTGTAAAAGCACACCTGCAGGGTGGCGCAGTGGGGAAGTGAAGACCTGGGACCTTGGGCGAGCATGGTGGCTGCCGGCACGCCCACATGCTCGTGCATACGTGCATGCGTGCATGCGCAGGCAAGCGGGTGGGCACGCGGGGCGGGGGCAGGTAGATGCGCCCGCGCTGCGCAGGCCGCTCCCCACGACAACCGCGCTCTTGCTGCTTGCCTTGACGGCCTGCTCCGATAGGCCCTGCACCACCTTTGTGGGCTGCTCCGCCAGGCCCCGCACCACCTTGGTGGGGTGCTCCGACAGGCCCTCCAGTGGCTCCTCCTCTCCTGCGGTTGGCAGGGGGCCCGTGCATCCGGCAGCAACACACAGTCGTGAGGGAGCAGCGGGAACCCTGGTGGGCTGGCTGGTGGTACGTCAACACCGCTGTAAAACTAGTACGTGCAACTATTACGCCTCGGGCTGCACTCGCCTGCCATCGTGTCTCCCTCGAGGCCGTCATCCTCACTGTCGCTCGCCAGACCCTCGCGCTCCTGTGCGGATGGGTGCGCGGGTGGGCGCATGGGCAGGGTGGGTCAGGAAGGGTGGGTGGGTGGGTGGGGTCGTCGGACAAAGGAACAGGGGGGCGACGGTTGTTACAGATGCCCCGCTGAGGGCGCATGGGCTTCCCGACAGCCTCCATGCCCATGGCAGCGGGCCAGCACTTCCTGCCTCCTTCCCCTGCCCCTGCCCATGCACGTACTCGTTCCTGCCTCGTCCGCCCATTCATGCTCCGTGCCTCTTCCTCTCAGACCAACCGCATGTCCCCTCTCCAACCTCGCCCCCTCGCTCCTCCGCCTCACCTGCCCGTAGTGGCGGTGCAGGCGGCACGCCGCTCCCTGCGCGGGCGCTGGTGTTGGCATGCCGTCTGCCTCCTCGCTCTCGTCCTCCTCTTCCTCTTCTTCACTCCAGTCCTCTTCCTCCTCTGCAGCAGCGAAAGCAGCAGCACACAAGGACGACGTCGACAGGCGGGTCGTGGCGCAAGCTGCAATAATGTGAGCACCAGCAGTGCCGCCAAGTACCGCTCATGCTGCGTCGCGTCATGCCCGGCCTGCCCCCTCGACCGCCTCACTCCAGATCTGTACCTGCACCTTCGCTCACCACTGTCGCCGGTACGGACGCCAGCCAGCGTGTTTGGCAGGGTGCGCTCGAAAAACTCCCGCAGCAGGGCCGCCTCAACTGGCGTTGCAAGAGACTGCGCAGAGAAGGCAAGGGGTGGCGATGTCAGCAGGAGCCAGACGCAGCTGTGACTGCGTGGAGCACCACCTAGCAACCCACCAGCTCACCAGCACGTCAAAGTCGCGAGCAGCAAACGCCTGCCACACCATTTGCAGGCAGCGAATGTAGCGGTGCCGCGCCTCCTCTGCAGCAGGACGGCAAGTCGGGGAGCGGGAAGTGGTGTGCTGGGGAGCAGCGGCAAGCAAACTGCTTGTGCTATTGCTTGCCGGCATGGCGGCGTGCTTGCGGCAAACAGCACAGCTCAGCCGTGGCGTGGGCCCGCCATCAGTGTGGTGCAGTGAGGTGCAGCGTGGCACGGCACAACACAGCACAGCACGGCGCAGCACAGCACGGCATCTCACCCCCACAGATGCGGTCCAGCATGTCGGGCAGGTCGGCTTGCAGGTGCATCAGCTGAGTGGGTGGGTGGGTGTTAGGTTGGGGAATATGCATTGGGGTCTCAGATGGTAATCCGCCCACTTCTGGCCTGCCCGCCCCGGCCTCTCCCTTCCAGCCCTGCACCTCTCTGCTCTCTTCTGGCTTGCCTGGTTGTGGATGGAGATCCAGTTGGGTGCGCCTTCCGCGTTCCACAGCGGCGTGTCTGCAGAGGCACACGCAGCAGCAGTTGCCGCTGCTGCACGATGCAGCGCGGCGCAGCACAGCACAGCACAGCACAGCACAGCAAACCTTCCGGCGCTCGCTGCCTTGCACGACGTGAGCGCAGCTCAGCCCGGCGCAGCCCGGCGCAGCCCAGCACGTCACTCACTGTCCAGCACGATGTGAGCGCCCAGCGGCAGGCGCTTGAGCATGGCGCGCTTCTGCTCGGCGGCCGCCTCCAGGTCGTTACGCAGCAGCTTGTTCATCAGGGTCAGCTCATCAGGCATCAGCTCCTCTGCACCATGTTGGTAAGGATGGAGGCAGGAGTAGCTCGCAGAGCAGCACCAGCGGCAGCAGCACAAGCCCCGGCGGCGGCGGCGGCAGCAGCAGCGGCAGCGGCGCCAGCGCCGGCGGCAGAAGCAGCAGCGGCGGTAGAAGTGGCAGCAGCAGCAGCAGCAGCAGCAGGGGCAGCGGCAGTGATGGCAGCGGCAGCAGCGGCAGCAGCAGCAGCAGCAGTGGTGGAGGCAGCGGCGCCGGCGCCGGCGGCGGCAACAACAGCAGCCGCACCCACCGACGCGTGCCAGGTCAGCAGCCATGTCCTCTGCCAGCAGCTTTGCCGCCTGCGCAACCAAGTGGTAGGGAGGCAGAGCGTGGGGAGCAGACCAAGGCCACGGTGGGAGCTGGTTATGGCATGGCCCCCCCGTTCACGGCCTCTTGGCCACCCTCCCAGACTTCCATGCACAGCGTACGCAGCAGTGTAGCATAACAGGCAGCAGCGGAACACAGGCACACCCACCTCCTCGTCTTCGGTGCCCTTTGCCGCCCCGTACGCCGCCTCTGCCTCTGCCGCATCCCGCACATGGAACTGCCGGAACTCCTACCTGCAGGGTGGAGGCACAGGGATGGAGGCGATTTGCGGCTGTTGGGTACGAGCGGCTGTGCACGGGCTGCCGAATGCGCAGAGCAGCCGCAGTGTGCCGCGAGTGCAAGCGACATCCCAGCCCGCATCTTCACTGAAGGTGACCGAGCCGAAGCTGCGTTGAACTCACCGCATATTCTCCAAGTCATCAAACACGCCCTAAAGGGGAGTTGTAATGGGTAGGTAGGAGCGTGGGTGGGTGGGCAGTCGGGCGGGTGAGCGGGTGCGGCGCTATGGTGACAATACAGCAGGCGTGCAGCACAGCACAGCACCGGCACCGGCGCAACTGCCACAATTGCTGCCGACAGCGCAGCACCCGATGCCTGCGCTAGAGCACAGCAGTACCCACCAGATCTCTGCATGTCTCACGCATGGCCTCCATGTGCGTCAGCTCCTCTTCCCTGCAGCAGCAGAAGCAGGACACTCAGAAATGTGAGTCCAGTCCGCGATGTGCCCCAACATCCCAAGCCTTCACCGCAGCCTCGAACCCGGCAGCACGCAAAACAAGTCAGCAGTCGCCTTGCTTACGTCATCTCAGGCGGCTCGTCGCCCGACTCGAAGCCGCCAATGGCGGCCAGCACCGCGGAGCCAGCGTCACCTGCGATGAACCGCCAGGGAACGTTGCAACTCCACGGGCCCATGGGCAGGGTGTGCTCTGCCATACAGATCAAATCAACCGACTTTGAACTGATAGTGCCGAGCACAGACGAACACCAGCAGACCGGCACAGCACCTGGCTCGCCACGCCGCTCAAGCTCGGTCTGGGCATGCAAAGGCCAAGGCCCAACACAGTGTGTGCTGTGCACGACACGCCTGCCGAGAAAGCAGTGACGTCGACGCTTCTCCTGGCTGGACTGCCCTGCACCGCACCCGCTCACACCTGGCACAGCAGAATGGTATGTGCAGCGCACACGCACCTGACGCAGCGGCGTGCTGGCCAGCGTATGCTTTGTAGGGCGAGACCTTGCTGCCGCGGCACGGAGGGTCGAAGCCGCCTGCCTCCAGCTCCTCCATGCTGTCGCTGCTCCAGTAGCCTGGGTGGCAGGGAAGCAGTGGGGAGGGTGGCGATGCACATGAGAGGCGTGCATGAGCGGGTACGTTTACGCAAGGCGCGGGTCGACCGGCCGGGTGGGTGGGAGGTCGAGAAGAGGGTGCGCGCAGGCTGTAGGTGCAGCAGAGGTCATCACCCACACACCCCTGCACCCGCCCGGTGCCCCTACCCTTGCTGCGCCTGGCACGCAAACATGGATCTGCACCCACCTGCGTCATCCCACTCCTGCTCGTCGTCGTCCTCCTCCTCCTCCTCCTCCTCCGCTGCTGCCGCCGCCGCCGCTGCTGCTTCCGCTGCCGTGCCGCCGCCACTGCTACCTTCACCAGCAGCGCTGCTGCTCTTGCGCGCTGGCGCGCCGCCGCGCTTGCGGGCTGCTGGCTTGGAAGCAGTCACAGTCACTGCAGAAGGCAGCAGATGAGACAAGACGAGGACAGGGAATGTCAGCAGTGTGGGTTGAACCATGGCAGCAGCCACCATTTTTGCGCGGGCAGCAGAGGGCATTAAGCAGATGGGTATCGTGGGAAGGCTGAGAGAGAGAACAGTGCAGGCCCTGCCGGGCAGGCGTGCAGATGTACGCAGGCAGAAAGGCCTGGGCAGGTGGGTGGGCAGGCAGGCAACCGGCCCGCACTGGGAGCTGGTGAGCCTCCCCTCCCCCCCTTTTACCTCACCCTGCTGCGGCGACGGCTTGCCTGCTGTAGCAATGCCGTCCTGAGTCACACCGCCCCAGCTGCACAGCGCAGCGCGTCCCACCTGAAGCAGGCGGCGGCTTGCCCGCCGCCACGCGTGCGTCAATTTCGTCGAGCTGCTCCTCGGTAAACTCGTCCGCCGCCTGGTAGCTGGCCAGCGGGAAGTTGAGCCTGTCGATGGCAGCGCTGTTGGCGGAAAGGAAGGAGGCACGGGAGAGCACAGGTCAGCAGCGCTAGCAGCGGTGCAGAGGATGCAAGCACTCCCAAACAAATCCCTTGATGGCATGGCATTTGCTTTTATCCAGGTGCACGCAGATGCACCACCCATGCAGCGGCATGCAGCCGCAGGCCCTGCCGAAGTCGCTCACGCTGCCCACGCCTCACCGGCCATGTATCTCCACCTGCGCACGGTCGTATGCATGCGCCGCCTCCTCTTCGCGTTTGAAATACAGCTGAATGCGTTTTGGGCCTGGTATGTAGTAACTACATTGAAATAGCTTGCTTCTCCAACTCTTCTTCATGCTCACGCCGCGGAACTTGGAGGTGCCCTGGCGAGCACGTGCGTCTACCTTCTTGTCTGCTGCCGCGTTGCGCTCTGCGACGTACTGCAGGTAAGCATGGCAACACGGCGAGAAGGGTTGACTTCCAAATACTGTGTTCACTGCCAGAGCGAGGTCACGCCGCATGCGCAGCAGCATGCAAGGCCTCACTCATGTGGCACACCGCCGCCACCCGCCGCCACCCGCACTTCGTGCACGTCGGCGTAGCCGTCCAGGCGCGCGCGCAGCTCGTGGGTCATACGGTCGGGCAGGTTGAGCTCCGCCTCGTCGCCGTGCAGCAGGTACACTAGGCTGCAGGGACGGGAGGAGCTGGAAGGGGGGTGTTGGCAAGCCTGTCTGGCGGCGTGGTCTACCCGCGTCGGCCGCCGGCGGTGGCGCCGCCGCCGTCGTCGCTGACACTCACATGTCGTAGTGGTGCGCCGCCTCCTCGGCTGTGGCGTGATTTCGGGCATTGCGTATGTTCTTTCTCTTTCCGTTAATGCTCGTTTGCGTTCGGGCCATCCATAAACCGTTCTTCATTTGAGACACGCCTCTGAAGCCGTGTGCGGCCGCCATGGTGGCCAGCAAATGCCTGGCAAGATCGCACGAGGCGCAATGGGGCAGACAAAAGAAGAAAAAACAACCTCTGCCTTTCAGTGCAGATGCACGCTGCTGCTCCTCCTCTGTCGTCTGATCTGCAATCACTTCTGTCTCGCAAGCTTAATAGGATGGCTCAGCTCCTCGCCGTCGCCGGCAGCCTGAACGCCGACCTCGTTTTCTCCCTGCAGCGCGTCCCGCGCGCCGGCGAGACCCTGGCCGCCCGCGGCATGACCACCATGCCCGGGGGGAAGGTGCGAGACGTGCGCAGGGGTAGGATGGCCCCCACCGCCGCCGCCGCCGCTGCCGCCACCCGCTCCTTGCGCCGCCGTCGACTCTCCATTGCGCCGCTCCGCCCTCCCCCCATCCCCAGGGTGGCAACCAGGCAGCAGCGGCGGCCCGTCTGGGATGCCCCACCAAGCTGGTGGCGCAAGTGGGGCGCGACGCGCAGGCGGGCATGTGCGTTGCTGCGGGCGGTGCAGGCAGGCAGCAGTGCAAGCGTGGCGCCGCCGCCTTGCCCCTTTGCTGCCCTGTTCAGCGGGCTGCGCACGGCGCTGGCGGGATGCGGCGCCACCGCAGGGGCTTTGTGGGCGACGCAAATTGGGCCACCGACACTGAGCTCCGCGCTCCCCGCTCCTCTTCCCCTTCACTGCTCGCCACAGGCTGCGCGCGGCGTTGGAGGGGTGCGGCGTGGACACGGGGCTTGTGAAGGATGTGGAGGGCGCCACAGGCACAGCGGTGATTCTGCTGGAAGAGGATGGTGGGTGCAGCGGAAGGGGGCGAGTGCAGCTCAGCACCGTGCTGCAGGCGTTCCAGCCTGGGACGCTTGCTGCACTGGTGGGTGCACGAGGGTGCTGGAAGCCCGGCAGCTCACCCCTTTTAAACCGTCCGTACCACCTGCCCCTCTCCCCTCAGGGGACAACCGCATCGTCATCCACGGCGGCGCCAACACCGCCCCCTGGAGCCTGGGGGGGCAGGAGCGCGCGGCCCTCACGTCGGCGGGGGCGGTGCTGCTGCAGCGGGAGATCCCAGAGGCTGTCAATCTGGAGTTGGCGCAGGTGGGTGCTGCCGCTTGCCGCTGCTAGCCTGGTGGGTGGTGCAAAGAAACCGACCGTCAGCGGCAGCGGCACGAGTGAGCGGGGACCGGCCAAAGTTGGGTTTGACGCGACGCTGTGCGTGCTGCGCTCCCGCCGCTTTGCCGCCGCCGCCGCTGCCTCTGCTGGCGCTGCGGCCGCCGCTGCAGCACTGCCCTTTGCTGCGGGGGGGCCGTGGCCCCTCCTCCTGTCGCTGCTCACCTCTCTTGTTCTTGCCCCACCACCGTCACTCGTCTGCAGATGGCCCATGCTGCGGGCGTCCCAGTGGTGCTGGACGCAGGAGGGGCCAGTGACCCCCTCAGCCCCGAGCTGCTGCGCTGCCTGGCGGTGCTCTCCCCAAACGAAACAGAACTGCAGGGGCTGACAGGTGGGCATGCGCAAGGAGGAAGGGCGAGGCAAGCGTCACGTGGCGCCGGCTGCCGACATTCCCGCCACGTGCCGCGCCGCGTGCTGCGCCATGTCTGCATCCTCGCTGCTACGTACCCCACCACCGCCGCCTCCCTGTGTCCTGGCAGGCATGCCGACCGACACCGACGAGCAGATAGCCGCGGCAGCGCAGGCGCTGCAGGCGCAAGGGGTGGGCACGGTTTTGGTGAAGCTGGGCGCCCGCGGCAGCCTGCTTGTAGGTGGGTGGACGCTCGGGGGGTGGGAGGTTGGCAGGCGAGGGATAGGCACTGCGACAGCATCGCACTGCTGCCGTGCTCCAACCTCCTTGCGCCATACCTCCCTCCCACCCTCCCGGGACCCTCCCCTTGGTTGCTGCAGAGAGCGACGGCCGAGTGGTGCGGCAGCCAGCCCGGAAAGTGGAGAAGGTTGTCGACACCACCGGGGCAGGTGGGGCGCGTTGCTGCAACTCGCTGCTGCTGCTGCTGGTGCTGCGGCGGCTGCGGCGGCGACGGCGTGGGTGGGCGCCGGGCGGCTCTGCCCGGCGGGCTGGGCCGTGGGTGCAATGGCACGCCATATTTTCCTGTCACAAGTACCCTTTCTGCCCTCCCCTCCAGGCGACTGCTTCACCGCTGCATTCGTGGTGGCGCTGCTGGAGGGGCGGGGCCATGCCGAGGCCATGCGGTTTGCCACTGCAGCGGCGGCGCTGTGCATCCAGGCAAGCGCGCTGGCGGGGGCGTGGGGTGTTGCGGAGGCAGACTATTCCCCACGAGTGTCAACATGTGTGCCAGTGCGGTGTGCCTCTCCCTGCCGAGCCGCTTGCGCTTGCCGCTCCTCACACTCAGTACTCTTCCTTCCCTCGCCGCTGCTCCCCCTGCTGCGCCAGGTGGCGGGTGCCATGCCCAGCATGCCCAGCAGGCAGCAGGTGGAAGCTGAACTGGCAGCGGCAGCGTGAGACCTGCCCCGCCCGAGGGCCTCGCAGCCGCTCGTCGGCATTCCGCTGCACCTACGCTGCCCCTTGCATGACCTCAGTTGCCTCTGTGCTTGCAATCTGTTTTTTCATATCCTGTACATCTCTGCAGTTCTTGCATTGCTCTTCCAGCTGCCCTGCTCTCCTGCTCCTCTCCCCTGTCGCTGCACCCTCCTGCCAGTCGTGTGCTAATGTTGCAATTACCTCGCTCAGCACAGAACAGAAGGCAGCAACCGCAGTGCTGCTACCGCTTGCTGCTATCGCCTGGCCGCTGCTGGTCCAGCGGATGCGGCTCCGCCGGCGACTGCTGCTGCTGCTGCGCTGCGGGCACCTGCTGCTGCTGCGCCTGTCTTGCGGGCACCTGCTGCTGCTGCGCCTGCTGCTGTTGAAAGCGTAGCACTTGTGCTGCAACCAGCTCTTCCGACAGCGCATCAAGCACCACCTCTGCGACGGAGAGGTGTGGAAGATAACAGGTGGCCGGGTGTCAGGAGGGGCGTCCGTGCTGCCAATGAGACAGCTCGTCCGCCAGTGCATCACGCGCCACTTCTGGATAGCGGGAAACGGGTGTCGGAGGGGACACACGCTTGCAGCGAAGAGCAACCAGAAGGCTGGGTGCTGCGCCAAGACGCGGGAAGCACTGTGCACGAGCGGGCTTGCGAGCATGCAACCAGGCCCTTGCACTCACCAGAGCCTGTGGGTGCACGTCCAGAGCGGTCTGGCAACCAGCCTGCCGCAACCGCCGACACTTGCACCGTCAGCGGATGGAGCCCCTCTTCGCTCCACTGCTGCTGCCGCTGCTGCCGTTGTGCGGCCGCCGCCTGCAGCGCCTGCTGCGTGCCGGGCTGCGGCGCCCGTGCCCCTGCGAGCACCGCGCTGGCGGCCCAAGAGCCCTGGGTGTCTGCCTGCTGCTGGGGAGGGCGCAGCGCGTGCCCCGCTGCCGCCCCCGCCGCC
The DNA here is from genome assembly GCA_002245815.2 of Micractinium conductrix. Taxonomy (NCBI): domain Eukaryota; kingdom Viridiplantae; phylum Chlorophyta; class Trebouxiophyceae; order Chlorellales; family Chlorellaceae; genus Micractinium; species Micractinium conductrix. The sequence continues at coordinate 2,551,917 of LHPF02000004.1, forward strand.
GCGTGTTGCTGCGTGTGCGGCACGCCCGCCGCGGCTGCCGCAGCTGCGTGCTGCTCACCTAGTGTTGGGGCTGCTGCAGATGCTGCGGGCGCCGAGGCCAGGCCCCCTGGTGGCGGCATGGGCTTGACGTTCAGCACCCTTTGTGTGAGCGGCCTGAGTGAACATTAGGAGGGAGCCAGGGGTGCCAACGATGAGGCAGGCCGAGAGCTGCAGCACGCAGGCCGGGCTGTAGCATGCTTTCCCCCGGCAGGTGCAGGGCCTGACAGGCGCACCACAGTGCCCTGCTCACCCTGGCTGAAAGAGGCTGATGCCGCCCTGCAGCTCGCTGCGAATCGCGTTTAGCTGGTACATGGTGGCCTGCATCTCCTCGTGCAGCTGACGTGGGAAAAGGGAGAAGGGGAGGGGGGGGCCGGGGGGGGGGGCTGCGGTGAGCAGAGGAGGGGAGGGCGCGTGAAAGCAACAGCACGTCTGGTGCCACCCCTACCGTCTCCTCCCGGTGCTGCCCTACAACTAACACCTTTGTCATCTCTGTTTCCTCAGCGAACTTGAAGAGCTTGGCACGGGTGCGGTACAGGAAGCCGGTGGCTCGCCCCGTCAGCAAGCCTGCAAAAGGGAGCACGAGAGCGAGCCGCGGGCAGCATGACAGCATGCCAGCTGGACGGCAGCAGCGGTGATGCACACACGAACGCGAGCCCTCGAGCACGAGCCGCACGCATGCATGTTGCAGGCCAAGCTGACCGCATCGCAGCTTGCCGCTGCTGCGGAGCAGTGGCATTCATCAGCACACGCGCGGCTGTGCGGTCTACAGCCGGTGGCCTGCTGCCAGAGGCCGAGCTACGCAGGCAGACTTGCACGTGGCGCACCGCGCACGCACCTGCGGCCTTCGCGACGCGCGGCAACTCCTTGGGTCCTGCGGGGAATCAAGCAGAGGCAGCTGTCGGTGCGCGTGTGCACCTGCCACGGCGCCGATGAAAAGGTGTGGCCACGAGGCGTGGCTTCACGGCGTCGCACAGGCAGCGGCCCCGCCGCCGCCGACGCCGCTCGCCGCCGCGGCGCTTACCAAACACCCAGGCGCTGGCGATCGCCAGGACCACTATTTCCCCGATGCTGAACATCGGTGTGTGAGCGGGAGGGGTGAGCGGGAGGGGTGAGCAGAGGGGCGTGAGCCAAGGGGCCGCGTTTGGGCGCAGGCGCGCGCTCGCAGGGCCCACAAGTGCTCCCTGGCAAGCCTCCTACGATCTCCAGAATCCGGGGGCCGCGGGTGCATCTCGCTGCTTAGGCTGCTGTGGGGGCCGCCGCCCCATGAGCTGCCCGCTTGACCAGCTCACCACCACTCTTTCCGCTCGCTCGCCCCACTCTCCCTCCCGTCCCACCCCTCACACCTTTAGCCCCACACGACTCGAGCAGCCATGGAAGCCCGCTGTGTCTCCCACTCACTGGCCTCCTGCAGCGGTCTGGCCCGCCCTGTGTCCGTCCCGCAGCAGCGAGCTGTGGCACGCGCTCCCCGGCTGGCTCTGCGCGTCCAGGCCGTCAGCAGCATCTCTCGCCACAACGCGGGCGCGTCCGCCTCGTCCTACACGCCGCTGCACGCTCCCGAGGACCTGGGCTCGCTGGTCACCAGCGTGAGTGGGGCGCGGGCATGGGTGGGAGGCTACAGCGGGAGGGGTAGTAAACACCCGAGCGACGGCGGCTGGGCGTCGACGCGATAGTGGCGGTGCACCCGCTCCACGCGGCCGTTGCTGGGCTGCCGCGGCGTGGCCTCGTGCTCTCCAGGCCATCTCTAGGTGCCTGGTGGTGCGGTATGTGGGGCGGCCTCGCCCGTTGAGGCGCCGCTCACTCGCGCGCCCGCGCAACGGCGAGCGGCTGCCAGCGTCAGCACCCTGCCGCGCGCGGCACGCACTTTCGAATCTCCGCGGCATGTGTCCCCTCGTGCGCCCCTCGCTGCGCAGCCAGCCCTGCTGCTCTCCCGCGACAGCCCCTTTTGGAGGCATCCCCAGGCGCTGGGGTGTTGCCCCGCCGCCATCCAGGCACGACGCCCACCCGCGTCGCTCCCGCCCCCCCAACCGCCACACCCGCCCGCTTCCTTCCGCCTTGCTGCCTACAGGTGCACTCGCCCGAGGAGTTCAAGGACGCGCTTGCGGCAGCCGGCGAGCGCATGGTCGTGCTGATGTGCAAGGCCGTGCACTGCCGTCCTTGCAAGGTGCGTGCAGGGGTGCTTCCCTGCAGGGGGAGCGCCGCCCGCAGTGTGCCTGCACCTCACCCACCTCGGCGTCGGTTCGCCTCCCGGCCCCGTCTCTACCACCCGCGCTGTCTGCCCGCGCTGTCTGCCCGCTGTCTGCCCGCATGCCCCCCCTTCTCACCCGGTCGGTCTTCCCTTGCACTCTGCCTGTCTGCAGCTGTTTGCCAAGACGTACGCGGCAGCGGCGGCGCAGTATTCTGACGCCCACTTTTACGAGATCCTGGGCGACGAGAGCAAGGCCACCCGCGCGATGATGATTGAGAACAAGGTGAGCCCCCGGGGTGCACAGCCCCGCAGAGAATCGGCCCCGCAAAGTGTTGAGTGTTGGTTGCGCAATTAGGCTCATGGACGCCTGCGGCTGCGGGATGCAGCCCGTACGCAGGACGGTGCGAATCGCATTGCGTCGTTCAGCCCCGCACCGACTCTCCTCCTGACCTTGCCTGCCTGCCTCCCCCCCGACAGGTGCGCGTCACCCCCACCTTCCTCATCTTCCGCAACGGCGAGCGGGTGCACAGCCACGGCGGCGTCAACGAGACCAACCTGCACAGGGTGAGGAGCAGCTGCTGCAGTGAGCTGCCGGTGGGCAGGTTTGCACGGCGGGCGCAGCGCCGCCGGGGCGTATGCCAGCCCGATCTGCTGCACGCGGTGCAACACGGCGCGGCTGGCACGTTGTCCTGCAGACCTGCCCCGTGGTCACCTCGATGGCCGCCTACCTGCACACGCTCACCCGCTTGCCCCTGCGCTTCCTCCCCCTGCCTGCCCGCAGTACATCACCAAGTTCCTGCAGCCCAGCGAGGCCGGCTACGGCAGCTTTGTGGAGCCAGAGGGCGTCGCCGAGGAGAAGTGAACCCGCTCGTCTCCTTACAGCAGCAGCAGCAGCAGCAGCCCATGCTGCCTATACCCGAGAGCAGCCACGCAGCGGCCCATCAGCTATGCCATGTGCGCCGCTCGCCTCGACCCAGCAGCACCACCTGCACAGCGTCTTCGTCACCAGTGCACACGCAGCGACGGTGCGCCAGCCGTGACTGCCCCTGGCGGGCGACGGCCTCTGAACCCCGCTGCCGCGCCGCCTGGCGCCCCCCCCCCCCCCCCCCGTCCTTCTTTAGCACCTGGACCATCCTGCATTGCAATTTTATAAGCAGACGCCCACCGTGCCTGACCCGCCTACGCCCCACGCACAATGCCCTTGCGCAAAAGCCCGCGTACAGCACGGGCGCAGCACCCGCGCGCGCAGCGCACCCCCTGCCCGGCACCCCGTTGCCAGCAATTGCGGCAATGCATGCCCGCGCGGGGCCGCCTGCCGCGTCGGCGGCTCGCCCCCGTCTGACGCACACCCCTCGAACCACACGCCGCAACGCATATACAACCTCCATTCCCCGCCCAACGGCCTTCTTTAGCACCGCACACCCGCTGCACGCAACGCCCTCCCCTCTTCCCCTCTTCCCAATCCCCTTAGCCCAACCCCGGGTGATCTTCCTACGCACATCTCACATCCTGCCCTGCTGCTTGTGCTGTGTCCCTTTGATGTCGCCGTCTCGTCCCACGTCCCGCTCAGACGCCCCACCCCTGCTTTACCCAGCCGCCGCCGCCCGGCGCGGCCACACACCAGCGCCCTCCCCTCCTCAGTTAGCAGCGTGCCGAGCAAGACGGGCCTGCCGTGCTTTTCCCCCGCCAGCCCGAAGATTTCCCGTTTCTCACTGAACCCCCTCTTCTGTATAAGATCCGTTGATCTGCCTGCTGTAAACTTAGGTGCCTTCCACGAGGCGAAGAGGACTGCCAGGCGACAGCAGCCGCAGCGTGGGCAGAGAGAGTTGGCAGCGGTCGAACGTTTGATTCAAGCATTACGGAACGCAACGAGGTTTTCAGCCCAGCCCCAGCGCCGCACGCAGGCGCGGCATGTCGAGCGTGGCCGCCTGGCGGACCCGTCTCTCCAGCCCCCTGCAGCTGCTCACATCCAGGTGGAACAGCTGCCCGCCGCCGCCGCCGCTGCTCCCGGCGCTTTGCGCTGCCGCCGCGGCAGCGTGCGCGTCGGCTGCCAGCAGCAGCGCCCGCACGCCCTCGGTCGTGACTGCCGTGCCTGGAGCGCATGGGGGGGGGGGGGGCCAAGGGGGCGTTTGACAGGGCCCTGAGGGCAGGACTGTTCAAAGGCCACAAAACCACCGCCCCCCGGCTAAACTCCACCGCCTGCATGCACCCACCCGCCAGGCCGGCAGAGTGCAGGCGTGGGCAGCGCGCCAGCGCGGCCACCGCTGCGTCGGTGATGCGGCTGCCGCCCCAGCTCAAGTCCACTGCCTCCAGGGTAGCGCCAAACCTGTGGGTGCAGGTGGGGGTTGGGCACATCGAAGAGGTAGCGGGTTGAGTGTGTGGATGGTCGCACCCTGCTTGCCTTCAGCGCCCAGCACCAGCACCAGCACCAGCGCCCAGCAGCACCAGCACCAGCAGCAGCACCAGCGCCCAGCACCAGCGCCCAACACAACCCCTCGTCACCCACCTGTCCACCAGAAACGTGACGGCCTCGTCGCAGCAGGCGCCGCTGCGCGCCAGCAGGGCGTGCTTGAGCGGCGCGGCTGCAGCGGGGCCGAAGAGGGGGTGAGCCACACCACCAGCAGGTTCATACGTTCAGCAAGCGCGCGTCCAGGGCGCGCTTGGCAGCCCACCAGCACTGGGATGATTCGCCCGGCCACCAAGCACTGACGCGTGCCTCAACACCTCCCTTCCTCAGCAGCCCACCGACTCCCCCCACACTCACATGGGTGCACAGCGGTAGCTAAGCTGTTGGGGGTCAGCCGCTCGCAGCCGCTCAGCTCGAGCTCCTGCAGCAGCGGCGACTGCGCCAGCAGCCTGCGCAGGCAGAGGCAGAGGCAGAGGCAGGGTGGGGAGCACACCCGGCAGGTGAGGCCAGCGGTGCTGTACCTCCCCCCACCACAGCACTGCAAGCCCCCTTGTCTCACCCGCCCGCCCCATGCACACCTGGTCAGGCAGGCATCGGTGACGTTTGTGGCGCCTGTCCCCAGCCCCGCCATGTCTGGGTTTGCCTTGGCTGCCACCTGGGGCGAGAGCAACAGGCGCAGAGGGGAAGGAGGGTGTGTTGCAGGGGCCAGTGAGGGGCAGGCGGGCCGGTCACACGTAGCAGACACATGTGAGTGCTCAAGACCTCAAGGGCGCTAAAGACCTCAAGGGCGCTAAAGACCTCAAGGGCGCTAAAGACCTGTGTCGCCGCCCCAAGCTGCCGCCGTCCCTCTCCGCACGTGCCTGGCACACGGTCAGCTGCGGGAAGCCAGGGGGCTGGGCGTCGCGCGGCAGCGCGCTGGGCGTCGCGTTGAACGACCACGCGTAAGCGCCGCACAGGCCGTTGAGGCGGAGCTCCTGCAAGGCCGGGCAGCTGGGGGGCGAGAGGGGGAAGGGGACGGGCGGGGCAGCGGGGTGGTGAGCACGGCGGGCGCAGCGCTGCTCTGGGCCGCTGTAGGCAGTAGACGGGGCTCCCCACGGTGCCCCTGGCGTCGTCACCTGTACTGCAGGCGTTCCAGGTTCAGCACGAAGTCGCTGCGCGCGCCTGTGGGGTAAGGAGGGCGGGCACAGAGGGGCACCGAGGGGGAGGGCGGGCGGCGGGGGAAGCGGGTGCATCGCCGCTGCAGGCAGGGGGTGTACGGCCCTCGCGCATGCCGATTGGCCCGCCCCGCGACCTGCAAGCACACACAACCGCGACCCGGCGGCGCCCGCGTCGCACCCGCAGACTGGCTGAGGTTGAGCACCCGCAGGGCCGCCAGCAGGGGCGCGCCCGCGTCCACGCTCGCCTCTGTCATTGCCCGCAGCCCCTGGTGGCTCAGCAGGGGGCACCCCTCTATGACCAGCTCCTGGAAGCAACGAATCGACAAGCAATCAATGGTCAATAATCAATAACTCAACCGGCGAACCACAATAATTGATCAATGATTCAAGTCCTGAACCACACAGGAGTCGTCGCAGTCGAGTGTCAGAGAGTCAGCGACCGACGGGGGGAAGCCAGCCGGAAGCTGCGGGAACAGAAGGCACGAGGCGCAGCAGCACCCGTTGAAGCAACCGTGAGCGGGACACCCGCGGCCCAGCGGCCACCGCCTCACCTCCAGCGCTGGCCCGCCTGGGTTGCGCGCCTGCTGCGCCAGCACTTCCCGCACCACAGCGTCCAGCCCGGAGACCTTGGGGGAGACCTGGGGGTGGTGGCGTGGTGAGGGTGGGTGTGGGAGGGTGTGTGGGTGGGGGGTGGGGTGTGTGTGGGTGGGACATGGGGGGGCACGAGGTGCCATGCTGTGAGATGCCAGGCCCTGGGGGGTGCTGGCTGGTGTGTGCCGTTGGAGGGGGAAAGACGTGCAGGCAGCAGGGAAAGGAAGATGCGAGGCCCCACAGAGTCCAGCCCAGACACCTTGGAGGACACCTGGGGGGAAGTGACGAGGAGGCAGGTGGCGCCAAGTGGCGGGACGGCCAGCGGGCGCCGCGTTTGCGGGCCACAGGAAGCAAGCCTGGTGTGCAGCCCGGCATGCCACGCCTCCCCACCAACAGCCCCCTCGTCCCCCACCTGTACGAAACTCAGGTCCAGGCAGCGCAGCGGTGCAGAGCTGCCGCCTGGCGCAGCAGGCCGGCCCAGCATGGCCCCTAGGGCGGCGATCAGCCCCCGGTCGCTGTACTGGGTGCTGTGCGCCAGGGACAGGGAGGTCAGGCGGGGGCAGCACCGCGCCAGCGTCTGCGCGGCAAGGTGGGAGAGGTGCGCAGGGAGGGATGGGCGGGCAGGTTCGGTGACTTGCGGGAGGCGCTCGCGCCATCAGAAGCATCCCAAACAGATCTCCCCGTGCCAGACTCCAGCGTTGCGCGACATCTTGCTCAACCACAGGAACCCGGGGCACAGAATCCACCGCCTCACAACCCCCCCCGCGCTGCCCCCCCCGCCAGCCTGAGAACCCACCTGCAGGCCCGCGTCTCCCACGCCCGCCACCCCCGCCAGGCTAAGCCAGCGCAGGTGGGTCCAGCGCGGGGCTGCGCGCGCCAGCGCAGCATCGCTGGGCCTGCAAGGGTTGTTCAGAGTTCAGAGAGATGCAAGGGCTGTGTAGATGCAGACAGAGGCAGGAAACAACGACGTCCAGTGCATGGAGCAGCGTCGCCTGGGTGACGGAGGGCGCACACTGTCCAAGGAGCGGGCAGCCCATCGTGGCAGGAGGGCGCTGGGCAGTCGCTCGCCTGCAGCGCCGCCACGACAGGCTGATGTGGTGCCACAGGTCGGGGCAGGCCTCGGCGGCCGCACGCCAGGAACGGGACACGCACATGGCTGCAGGGGGGGGGGGGGAGGGAGGAGGCGGGCAGGGGTGGAGCCACGAGCGAGTGGCAGCGCTCATTGCGGGGACACCCCACACACAGGGCGTGGGCCAGCCACGGGGCGATCAGCCGCACGCTCCCTCGTCTTTCTCCCTGACACACGCACCGACGGCGGCGGTGGGGATGGCACCGCCGGCTTCGGGGCGGCAGGCCAGCCGCAGGATGTGGCACAGCACCTCCTCGGGGAGGTCGGGGCAGGGCGTCGAGGGACCAGTGACTGCTGCAGATGCTCCGGCTCCCGAGGCCGCAGCCTGCTGCTTCCCGCTGCCGTGCACCAGCTGGCGGCGGCGCTGCGCGAGCGGTACCTGCGCGGCAGAGAGGGGGTGGGGCGGGGCGGAGGGTATCGAGGGCCAGGTTGAGCGCAGGAAAGTCTTGTTGGGAGCGGGCATGAGCATCAAATGCCAGCAAGGCAGAGCGTTGCACCAGGGCACACATCAGAGCGGCGGCGCACTACTGTAATCAACTAACGTCTTCGGCCGTGCGCTCCGCCGCTGCCGCCGCAGCTGCCACCCGCCGTGCAGCGCCGCTGCTGGCTCCTGGGGGTCTGTAATCGTCATCATCGGAGCTGTTTGCTAGTTCCAAGCCCAGCAGGCCAACTTTGCGGGAGCGCTGGCCTCGCTTCGGCGCCATTCGCTCCCTCGGCGCGGTGAGGACGACGCTGGGGAGCGTGGATCGCTTTGTAGCACCAACGTGGGCGGCAGGGGTGCTCAGAGAGTTGTGCATTTGGGCTGAGCTGGCCCCGGGCGTGCCTCTCTTATCCCTCCTCCCCTCTCGTCGCACGTCATTCTCCCCGCCCGCCCTTAATACCCGCTGCGCCCCTTACGTTAGCCACCCCCGCTCTCCCCGCCAGACGACAGCAGGTGGACCGCGGCGCAGGCACCATGGTGAGGCGCGGGCCGCTGGGGTGGTGGCCAGCACGCTGCAGGATGGCATGGCGCGGCGGACGGGCGTGGCAGTGCCCCAGTTTTCAAGCGCCCATCTCGGGCCTCACGGGGCGCGCCCAAGCAGCAGCCGAGCCCCTGCTACGCGCCGCGAGTGCTGTGGCAAACAACAGTCCGACGGCGCGGTGGAGGCGCGGGACGCCGCGGGGCGCTTGCCGCCGCCGCCGCCGCCGCCCGCGCCGCAGCTCGTTTGACCGCCGCTTCCGACGCCGCCGCGCTGCACCCGCCTGCGCTCCGCTCACCCTCCCTTCCCCCCTGCCCCGCCTCCTGTTTCCCAGGCCACCGGTCTGACGGCGCAGAGCTACCGCAAGGCGGTGACCACCGCGCGGCGCGACAAGAAGGCGGGCACCGGCCCCAAGGGCCTGACCGAGGAGCAGAAGCAGGAGATCCGCGAGGCGTTCGACCTCTTCGACACCGACGGCTCGGGCACCATCGATGCCAAGGCAAGCGGGGGGCAGGCGTTTGAGCAGTAGGGAGAGGGGTCTGGCAGGTATTGCGGGCTGCAGGAGGCGCCGCCGCGCAGCACCCAGGTGGTACAGCTGTCGACAGCCGGCGCCTGGTGCACCACCCGACAGGCGCTCCCCAGCCTGCCTGCGCATCCAGCCAGCACGCAGTGTCACGTGAAACCAACATGCACCTTCCTGTGGTGCCTCCCTTCCCGCCTCGCTCCCCTCCCACCTTCTCAACCCGCTCCCCTGCCGCTCCTCACCTCTCCCCCTGCAGGAGCTCAAGGTGGCGATGCGCGCGCTGGGCTTTGAGCCCAAGAAGGAGGAGATCAAGAAGATGATTGCGGACATCGACAAGGACGGCTCCGGCACCATCGACTTTGACGAGTTCCTGCAGGTGGGTGCTGCGCGGTGTGTGCTGGGCAGGGCAGCCGAGGCGCAAGACGGGGAGGTGGCGCAGGGAGCCAACGCGCGCTCGCAGCTGCACGCGCCCTGCGCGCCAGCCTCTCTGCTCACACTCCGTCTTGCAAACCATCCCACTCCCTGCGTGCCTGCAGATGATGACCGCCAAGATGGGGGAGCGCGACAGCCGCGAGGAGATCCTCAAGGCCTTCCGGTGAGGGGCGCGGTGGTGGTTGAGATGGGGAAGGCCACGCCTGGCAGCAGGGCACAGCTGCTGCGGCTGCGGGACGTACTTTGTGCGCGTGTCTTAGCAGCGCGGTCTGCTGCCGAACCCTCTCCTCTTTCTGGCTCATTTCCGGCCTCCCCTGCTTCGCCCCCTCCTGCTGCAGCCTGTTCGACGACGACGAGACGGGCAAGATCAGCTTCAAGAACCTGAAGCGCGTGGCCAAGGAGCTGGGAGAGAACATCACCGACGAGGAGCTGCAGGAGATGATCGACGGTGGGTGCTGGAGGGGAGTGATGGGGGGTGAGGGGATAGGGGGGGCTGCCAGCGGGCCCGGCAATGCGTGCAAGAGGCAGCAGGCATGCAGCGCGACCTGACTAAGTGTCGCCCTCCCCACCCCCACCTCTTCAGAGGCTGACCGCGACGGCGACGGCGAAGTCAACGAGGAGGAATTTTTCAGGATCATGGTGCGAAGGCGGGGGGGACGGTTCAAGGGACGGGAAATTTTGATGACCCGGGGAGCGGGGAGCGGTTGTGCCCATGCGTGCGAGGGGGCGGCCTTCCCCCCCATGTCCTACGCGAGTCTGCCCTCACTGCCTGGCCTCCTTTCTCCTTCCCTCCTTGACGCTCCGCAGAAGAAGACCAGCCTGTTTGGCTGAGCAGCTTTGCTGCCAGGGTGATGCGCGGCCGCAAGCGCCGCTGCAGCGCGGCCGCCTGCGCCACGCGCCCTCCACGTGCTCACCTGCTGTCCGTCCCTGTACGTACTTTTTTGTATCCCCTAATCTGTTCCCGTCCTGCTCCCGCCCTCCTGCTCAACCGTCCTCGCTCGCCTCTCCCCGCACCTCCCCTCCCTTCCCGCCGACACGGACACCACCGCCGCCAGTTCCCCTGCTGCTCCCTGAGGTCAACGACCCCCCTGTGAACACAACGTCAACCTGTGAATCCACACGACTGGGAGGGAGGGGAATGACGAGAGCACAGAGGAAAGAAGAGAGAGGCGAGGCCTGTGCGGCGGCTGCATGGACGAGGAAGGTCGGCAAATGAGCGGCGGCCATCCCGCAGGCAAGAGCGCCACAAGGCAAGAAGCTGGGAGCATCTGGCACGCTCCCTCAATCTGCACATACAGTCCCAGTGCAGAATGCTGGGCCGCACAGCCAGCTCGCTGCCTCGCGCGGCTTCCGGTGCCCTGGGGGGCGTCCTGGCTAGCTCTCTGCAGCGCCATGGCCTGGCAGGCGGCATGAGAGCAGAGGGTGGCGCAGGTGGGCGAGAGGCAGCAAACAGGGCAGCCGCTCCAAGGGTCCGCGATGGGCGGCGGGCGACGGCAGCGTTGGCTGGCGCCCCGTTCTCGCCTGCTTCCCGATTTTAACGCACAGCACTGTCCCTGCTCCGGCTTTGTTTCAACTGCCTCAGATGCTCGCTGGAGCCTGCGGCCCTTCAGCGGCAGCAGCAGCGGCAAATACGCCGGCGCGCCGGCTCACCCAGCGGCGCCGGCCCAACCGAGCGGCGGCGGCGCGGTGCGGACCGTGGCGCCAGAAATGGCACCCGAAGAGTCTTTCGCAGGGGGCATGGAGCAGAGGGAGATCGAGGCGCCAGGTGGGATGGTTGTGCGGCGATTTGGTATGTGTGCAGTTGTGAGCGGTGGGCATGCATCTCTCGAGGTGTACGGGGCGAGGCCAGGTGTCGCGACGTTCCAGCAACGCGACGCTCCTCCCCTTGCCCGCCGCCCTTGGGCCGCACGCCTCCGATCCCCATCTCTGGCAGATCTGGAGGGTTTGGACGCAGCCCACCTGCGCACCTACCGCGAAGCAGGTGCCAAGGGGTGGGTGGCGAGAGGTCAGACGGCGTGGGTGGTAGAATGGCATGTGTGCTCCCCCCAACGTCCTCCCTCTGCATTCCCCCTTGTTCCTCTCAGACCATTCGAAGGCAGCCGAGGTGCCGCTGCAGCCGTACGGCCTTGAAGCAGAGTTTGGTGGGTGGGCGGGTTGCTGCGCCGCTCAGGTTTTGCCTGCTGGATTGCGCGCGGCGCCGGCGCCCGCCTGCTTCCCCCTCATCCGCCCGCAAGGGCCCACAGCCGTGCCGCCTGCATCGTGCACAAAGCCTTGGCGCGTGCAGCAAAGGCACCGGGAGGGCGCGGCAACGCTCAGACACTGGGGCTGACTGCGTGGATCGCCCCCAACCCCTTTGCATGCAGAGGACGAGAGCTTCAAAGGGGTGTGAGCCAGCAAGGAGCATTTGCAGGGACCGTTGGCCTGGCAGGCAGCACACATGCACAGCCAGAGGCTGCAGCGCAGCCAGGCGCGGCGGCGGCCCGCAGCAGTCGCGCAACCTGGCACCTTTCCGGCCCGGCAACGGCCCCCCCCTCACGCTTCCCTGCTTGGTGTCGACTCCCTGGTCCCGCCAACTGCTGCCTGCCTGGTACGCGCAGCTAACGCTGGCACCGAGCACTGCCTCTTTCAAACTTCACTGTTGTGGCATCACGAGTGCAATCTTACACAGCAGAAAGACAGCTGCAGAGGAAGCAGGCAGAGGGAAGCCTGCCGTGGGGCGCACTGCGCGCCCTGCCTTGCCGCCTGCCTCACATGAGCCGCCCAGCGTAGGCGGCACGAGGGTACCGCTGCTGCAGGTCCTCCCACTGCACGTGGCCAGACAGGGAGAAACAGGGTGACAGCCGTCACAGGCCGATGGCACGGCGAGAAGGGCATGTGCCGAGCGGTGCGCGCGCATCTGGTCCTCCCTCCTTCCTCCGTCTGCCCCGACTTGCCCCCTCCCGCGCCTCGCCCCGCCTGCAGCCCCCCTCCCTGCCTCCCGCGCCTCCCGCGCCTCCCAGCCCCGCCCCCGCCTGCAGCCCCCCAAGTCTCGGCGCAGGTATTTCCTTCCCGCGCGCGCCCCCCCCCCCCCCCCCCCCCCTGCTTGCCTGCACGAAGAAAGGGCTGGCCAGGCGGGAGTGGTACAAAATCTTGCCTGCGCAGGATGGGCATGAGAAGAAGAAACAAGCAGCAGTCGGGCAGTGGAGGTGGCCCAGGCGTAATGGTACCTTTGCGGGCTTACCATAGCGAAGCGGCACGGCCAGGCGCTCAAGCGTCGGCACCGTTTGTCCGTTGGCGACAGCGACACGACTGCCGGCTGTTGTCTTCTGTCACGCAGCGACACGTGACCACACCGCCCCCCAAACTCTGGTGCGGGCCCGATGAGGGCTGCAGCCTGACCTGACAGGGAGAGGCGGCAGACGCGCGCGATGCTCTCCACGTACACGACACGCGCGCTGCCCAGCCCCAGCAGCCTGCACGGGGGCGCCGTGCGTGAGGGAGCACAAACTGTTGTGGGCAAGCAGCGGGGCATCGGACCACAACGGGCGCTGGCAAGGTGCGCTGCTACGCCAACCCACCCAGCCTACCTCTGCCCGTCGTCCCTGCCCTGCTGCCCAGCCCCACTAGCCCACCTCAGCGCCGCGGCGGCGACGGCCACGGGGATGCAGGTGCCGGGGCCGTTGCACAGGACGAGTTCAGGCGCATGGTCGAGCACCACAGAGACTGCAGGGGGGCGGGAAGCGCGGTCAGAAAACGCTGTTCAGGGCGAAGGTGCGTAGTCAAGCACCGCAGGCACTGCAGGGGTGGGAGGGCAGTAAGCGGGAGATGTATGGCCAGCCAGAAACCCACAACATGCCGCACAGATGAGCGGCCGGTTTTCGCCACCGCTTGGCTTGTGCTGCTGCTCGCCGCACTTCCCCGGCAGGTGCCCCTGCCCCTGTGCGCACCTGCCGCCCACAGCGCACGCAGCGTGCTGGGCACGCTGCTGCTCCAGCTCTGCCCTACCTCCCGGCTGCGTGGAATCACCGCCACGCTGTACTGCTGCAGCTGCTGCTGGATTGCCGCTGCCTGCGCCGCAGCACGCCGCTTGGCGGGGCTTTCGGGAGAACGAGCGCCAGGCAGGTGCTTGCGCCCCCCAGGCATGGCGGCTGCTGCTGCTGTGCGGCTCGCCACGCGCGGCGAGCGGCGCACCGCCGCTGGCGGCTGCCGCCCCGGCGATGCCGCCCCCTTGGCCGGCGTGCGCTTCTGTGCCGACCCAGGTGCCTCCTCGTCTGCCGTCGCTGCAGCAGACACGATTGGGTGCAGGTGGGATGCAGGCTGGGATTCGGTCACATGCAGGGCATGAACAGGGCAGGCCACGCCCTCGCAGCTAGTGCCAATCTCCCTTCCCGCCGCTATCAGCGGCCCCACCTGCCGCGGCCGCCGCCGCGGCTGCCGTCGCCTCAAATGCCGCTGCCTTCCGCGGCCCCATGGCGTCGGTGGCTGCCACGACGTAGCAGCGGGGGGTGTAGATGGACAGGTCGAAGCCGCCCAGCAGGGCCAGCATCTCTGCTGTGTGGCCACCTGCGAGTGTGCGGGTGCGGTGCACGGTTGCGGGGGGCGTTTGCTCGGCGTGATGCAGAGTGCAGTGACCTTGCAAGCGGCTGCAGACAGTCGCTGCGTTTCTCCCTGCAATATGCGCTCAGCTGTGTCAAGCCGGCCCCTTTACTCCTTCCACAGACAACCCCAAGTCCCTCCCCCCCCCCCCCCCCCCCCCACCCACACCTGAACCCAGCACCACAAGGGTGCGCACGGTCTTGCGCCTGCGCGCCGCCACCGCCGCCACCACCGCCAGTACCAGGCGAAGCAGCAGCAGCGCCGCTGCTGCGCCCGCCACAAACGGCAAAGCCGACATTAGATAAATCGACCAGGGGCGGTGCCTGCAAGAAAGGACGCCCGCCGGCAGTCGACGCGCGGGCGGCCGGCAGGCGGGCGGCGGCAGGCGGCGACAGCCAGAAGCCTCGCGCGTTGACCGCTGATCTGCAGGCGTGCTAGAGGGCGTGGGCACGGCCCGGAGGATGCCCTCGCCGGCTCCTGCCGACTGGTGCGAGGCGCCCCCCCTGCTCACTGGTGCGAGGCGCCCAATCGCGGAGGGCTACAAAACGCCTGCGATGCAAGCCAGAGGAGCGATCAAACGCCGTTGAAGGGTGTAGAGGGAGACAGGCGGGCCAAAGCAGCAAAAGGGTTCAGCACTCGCAGCACTCGCATGTTGTGCCAGCATCAAAGCTGGAGTGGTGCACTTTCCCCTGTCTGCACATGCTAGGAAATCTTGCAGCTCGACCAGCTCTGCACAGCGCCTGTACACAATCGCCGCTGCTTCCTACCTTGCTCCCTGCCTGTCCCAGCCACGCTAGCGGGCGGTAGGGAGCATGGGATGGGCGGGTTACGGTAGCCCCGCTGTAGGCGGCGCAGCAGCGGCAGGCGGCGGCCGTGCCGCTTTACCGCCAGGCGCCGTCCGCCTCCTGTTCGGCGGCGCCCGGCGCCTGGCGGGCTGCGTGGCGTGGGACAGCGCAAGCGGCCTGTTGGCAGTGGAGCTGCAGCCGGATGCTGGGGAGGATGAGAGCGGTGGAGCCACCAGGGGCGGCATGACGATACCAGTGGCCATTTTAGACCCGCAGGCCCCAGAGGTACCAGAGGGCTGCTGCATGGGCAGGCTGTGCCCTTGGTGCCAGAGTCCCTTGGCTCTCGGCACTGCTTGTGCGTCGTCTACAGCGGGTGGCTGCACCAGCAGCCCCTGAGTAACCACCTTGCAAACATTCACCACCTGTTGCCGTGCAGTCGCACTTTGTCGCTCGCGTGCCGACGGCTGCTCCCACCGAGCCGCTCGCCGCCCTCTGCTGGTCGCCGCCCGGCTGCCGCCGCGTGCTGCTGGCGGTCACCGCGCGTGGCCGCGCTTACCAATGGACAATGGAGGCCTCGCCGCCGCCTGCTGCCAGCAGTGGAGCAGCAGGCAGTGGAGCAGCAGCAGCAGCAGCAGCAGCAGGCAGCGGTGGCGGCGGCGGCGCCGCCGCGGCCCCGCCCTCAACATTAGACTGCGTGCCGTGCGTCAACGTGTGGCACGGTCGACACGCGTTCGACCTGCCGCTGGCGCCACCAGAGCTCCGACCAGAGTCGTCACTTATGCTTCACGACGCGCTGCCGCCTGCAGCCGCCGACCCGCCGCCGAGCCTGGTGTGCTGCCGCTTCCTGACGCCGCCCACGCCCGCGGCGGCGGCCTGGGACGTGGCGGCCGCGCCGCCACACGCCGACAGCGACAGGCAAGCAGCAGGCAGCACAGGTCGGGCGGGAGCTTCTAAAGCCAAGGATGCTTCATTTCTGCCGGCATGCATGCATGCCTGCCTACCTACCCTCCAATCCACGGCTTCCTGACACACGCCAACTCCCCTTGTGCTGCCTGCCCTTCTCTCCAAGCGCAGGGGTGCACCAGCAGCGTCGCCAAAACAGGGTTGGCCGTGTGCATACGATCACACTCCCCACCTCTCCCACTTCCTGTGCCCTCCCCTGCCATCATCCTTATCCTTGTGTGCAGGCGGGCGAGGGTGGCAGACGTGGTAGATTTGTATCGGCAGCGGGGCCTGGAGGGGGCGTTTGCGCCGCGGCCCCCCGCCGCTGCTCCGCCGCAGGAGCATCCGGGCGTGCTGCCGCTGCACTGGCTGCGGCCGGGGCTGCTCTGCCTGGCGGCAGTTACCAGCTCAGGCCAGCTGCTGCTGGCGTGCTGCGGGCACGGCGGGCCCTGGGTGCTTTCCCCCGCGGTGCAGCTGCCTGGTGCAGCTGCGCCGCAGCTGCGGCTGGCAGACGTCGCGGCAGCGGGCGGCGGCGGCGGCGGGGGTGTGCTGCTCGTGGCGGCGGTGGCGTGGCGGGCAGAGGTGGCGGCAAGCGAGCCTGAGCTGCAGCTATTTGAAGTCAGGGGCGTGCCGCCGGCGCTGCTGCCACCCGCTGCCGCCGGCCAGCCCGCGGCGCAGCAGCACGTCTCACGGGTGGCGCTGCCGCAGGCGACGGCCGGCCCGCCTGCTCCCGCCATCCCTCCCGGGACCTCGGTCCTCGCCATGGCCTTCCTGCCCGGCCAGCCTGCCCTAGGCGGCACCCGGCTGCTGGTGGCCTGCAGCCGGAATAGCATGTCGAGCGTAGCTCTGCTGACCTGCAGCAGCAGCAGTGGCGGCGGCGCTCCGGGCGGCGGCGGCGGCGGCCTGCACAGCTGGCAGGTCAAATTTGGTGTGGGTTTGGTCCTGGATCCGGGGCAGCAGAGGGCTGTGGCTGTGACAGCGCACGCCAACGGCGCCACCGCGGCTGTGCTGCTGCCAGGCACGCGGCAGCCGCTGGGGCTGAATGTTGGCGTGGACACGGCGGGCCGCGCCAGCGTTTGGGCGGCGCCAGAATGCTCCTCGCATTTTGACATCGCTGCTGAAGCACGTGCGGCAGAGGCGGCAGCGGCGGCGGCGGCGCCCCCCTGCCTGGCCCTCTCCCCCAACGGCCTGTATGCTGCGGTGGGCGCAGCGGGCGCCTCCTCTCTCCTCCTCGTCCCCCTGCTGGAGCTGCCTAGAGCGGAGGAGGATGTAGAGCAGTACATGCTGCAGCTTGGCAAGCGGTGAGGCCGTGCATTGCCTCTCGAGTGGCCGGTGGCTGCTGACGCGGCGCTGCGCCTTGTGTACCGCTGAAGGCGTCGTGTCTGCTGGCGCAGGCGCTGCAGGCAACAGAGCACGGGGAGGCGCCAGCAGTGCCCGCCGCAGCCAAGCGAGCAGTTCGTGCTTCCGCTGCCGTTCAACGGGTGCAGAGGCACCCCCGCGCGAGTCGTCTCTGCAATGGGTTGCGTGCGCTCCTCCCTGCCCCCAACCCCTGTCGCTGCTGCTCCCCCCCCACCCCCCCACCCCCCCCACCCCCCACACACACAGCTGTGCCTACTGGCTGCTCACTGGCATCGGCAGCGGCCCAGCATGCTGGGACTTGCGCGCCGCGGCGGGCGCGGTGTGCGGCCGGTGGGGCCACCACCACCTGCTGACTGTGCAGCAGCTGGTGGACGCAGCTGTGCTCAACGCGCGCCCAGAAGCCAGGTGATTGATTATGTGTTTATAACGAGTTGCAACAGCAGTGTTATTCTCATGCGTCAGGAGAACATCGTAGATGCGCGTGCCAGCGAGGAGGCCAGGGGGGGTCGAGGGGGCTCTTCTTGAGGCGAGCAGGGCAGCAGCTCTGCCAGCTGCGCAGCGAGTGTGGTGGGTGGAGAGACGCTGGGGGGTTGATCAGGGTGCTGTGCGCTGCCAACACTTTGGTGACTGCCAGTAGGGTTGCAGAGATGCCGGAGGTCCGGTCGGCATCTACCTGGCAGCACCGCCCGGCCCTGCCAAGGCTGTTCCACCCGTGCCACGCTCACGCCCCAACCCCGTGCCTGCCCCCCCTGCAGGGCGCACCTTGTGCCTGCCTGGGGCCGCCTCAAAGCCACCCTGCTGGCGTCCGCCGCTGCGGCGCACACGGCCGCCGCCGCAGACCTCGCAGCGGCGGCTGTGCGCGCGGACGCGGCAGCGCGCGAGTGGGTGGACACCGCAGCAGACATTTTCGAGCATCACGTGACCAGCAAGGCAGCCCTCGCGGCGGCAGCCAGCAAGGCAAGTGGGGCACCAGCGGGCGGGGGCAGCAGGGAGGGGTGCCTGGAAGGTGGGGTTGGTGGGCAAAAATGTGCGGGTAGCACCCCATGTCCGTCGTGAAGGTGCGCCCCTCTGCTCCCTTGACGTCCCCGCCTCCCTCTGCCAACTCGAGCCGCCCTCCCCTCCCCTCCTCTCCAACGCGACGTCCTGAGCCCAGAGCCACGCAATTGCGCGCGTCGCTCGTCGAGGCGCTGACTTGCTCTCCCTCGTCTCCCCATGCATTTGCCTGCCAAGAATCCCTTGCTTTCGCTGCCTTGTCCCTGTGCAGGGCGGCGCCGCTCTGGACCTGGAGATGCGCATGGCCCTGGCCAAGGTGCTGCCGGCGCGGTACTGGGCCCAGTGGGCCGCCGACTTTTCCTGCTACCTTGCACGGTGCGCCTCCCTCCCCGCTGTTCTCTTTGCACGCGTCTTTGCTGCCCTGCACGGTGCGCCCTCTGCCCCTCTGTTCATGTGCCTTGTTCCCTTGCACGGTGTGCCCCCCCTCTCGCCCTCCCCTCCTGGCTGCCTTTGTCGTTCTGCCCCCGCCCCCCCACCACCACCACCACACACGCACGCACGCACGCGCGCGCATGCGCCCACAAACGTCCCCCCCCACCCACCCAACCACCCACCCACACACCACACACACACACACGCACGCACGCACGCACGCACGCACGCACGCACGCACGCACGCACGCACGCACGCACGCACGCACGCACGCACGCACGCACGCACGCACGCACGCACGCACGCACGCACGCACGCACGCACGCACACACGCACACACGCACCACCCCCACCACCCCCCACCCCCACCCACAACCACCCACCCACCCACCCCACCCACCCACCCACCCCCTCCTGCAGCTGCCTGCTGTACTGGGTCAACCCCAAGCAGCGGGCCGCGGCGGGGCAGCGGGCCGGCGAGCTGGTCAGCGGGACCATGTCCCTGGCAGAGCGCTTTGCCGCAGAGCAGAACGCCAGCGTGGACAGCGTGCCGGGTGTGCGCCTCTTGTCGGGTGAGGCAGGCCTGAAGAAGGCAGTGGGTGGGGGGTGGAGGGTGGGTGGGTGGTGGGGCGGGGTGGGTGGTGGGGAGGGGAGCCAGGCTTGCTTGTGAGGCTGCAGGACCGTGGCACAGTGGCTGGCAGGCGCCTGCTCACTCATTCATTCCCGGCATCCATCCCCAGAGCGCCCCCCCCCCCCCCACCCCCCCCCACACACACACCCAGACATGCAATTCTATCGCTCCTTTGGCCGCCTCATCACCGCCGTGCAACACCTGTCTCGCGTGCTGAGTCAGACACACCGCAGGCTCAACGCCGCCTCCCAGTTCACGCAGCTGATGCAGGTGTGGTGTGCTGTGCCATGCTGTGCCGTGCCGTGCTGAGGCGCACCTTTAAAGGGTTTGGGGCACGCTCTGGCTGGCGTGCCCGCCCCCACCTGCCTTGCAACCGTGCAAGACCCACCTGCCCACCGCCTTGCGGCAACTGCAGCAGGGGCCAGGTGCCGGTGCCTTCTGCCTGCCTGCCTGCCTGCCTGCACGCCTGCCTGCCTGCCTGCCTGCACGCCTGCCTCGCGACTGTAACTGGCTACCTGCCTGCCTGCTTGGCATCGACCGTTTTCCACTAACTGCAGCAAGTGCAGCAGCTGGCGGACGCAGCAAAGATGATCAAGCACTTGAGTGAGTGCCTGCTGCGCCCGCTGTGCCAGCTGTGTTGGCTGTGTGGCAATGCTACGCCTGCTGGGGCTGCTCGGCCTTGGGCGTGCCGGCCTGGTGCTGTGCTTGCTGCCACCACTGCTTTGCATGGTGTTGTGCTGAGGGTTGCGCCACCATCGTCACACTGCTGCTGGATCCCGCCCGCCATCATGATGTCCCAAGTCATACCCACCCCTGCCCCCGCCCTGTTCTCTTCAGACGAAGCATTCGCAAAAGCCAGGCTGGCAGCGAGCGAGGCGGGCGACGGCGCTGGCGGCGGCGGAGTCGAGGTGCGGGGCCGGGAGGGGAGGGGCGGAGCGTGTGAGCGAGAGAGGGCAGGTTGGAGGAGGCGCACGCACGCGAGGAGGGCTGGTCGGGCAGCGCGAGTGGCGCTCCTTGCGGTCACACGCAAATGCCTTGGCGGTCGAGGGTCGAGCCTGAACAAGCGGTCATGGCTGTGGCTGTAGCGCTCGCTTGGTCACACAGTGAAGCCTTCCGTGCCATGCAGGCGACGGCGCGCGGCACGCCGGCGGCGCCAGCTGCCTTTTCAGGTGTGCGTTGTTGTGTTGTGTGCGTTGCGGCGCTTACTGCAGCCCCTGCCTCGGGGAAGCCTGGGGGGCGGTTGGACCTGCTGGAAGATACCATGTCTGGCCCCGGGGGGGGCTTCCATCATCTCCCTGCCTCCCTGCCGCAGGAGCTTGGACGCTCACCAGCGTGCCGCCCGCGCCGGCGCTGACACGCGCCCAGGTCACAGGTGAGCGCCTCTACTCGTGCTGCGCCATGCTGTGCTGCGTTTCATTGTGCCCAGGTGGCCTCCGCCACCTGTGCCATGCTGTGCTCCTGCTGGGGCCATTGCTGCCGTGCTTGATTGCGCAGGATAAGGTCACTGCCTCCATCCCCACATCCACGGCAAACACTTGCTTCCCCCCTGGGCAGCCTCCACATGTACCTTGTGACCCCAGCCCATTCACCCTCCCATCGCCCACGCCTCGCCTCCAGGCGCGCTGTCCGCGCTGCGGCAGCAGCAGGGCGGCACCGCGCTTCTGTCAGCGGTGACGCGACTGTGGGAGCAGCAGAAGGTGGAGGAGCAGGCAGCAGAGGCGGGCGACACCCCGGCCTCACTCCTGAAAGCAGCAGCCGCGCTCGGCCTGCTGCCGGCAGAGCGAGGCGGCGGCGGCGGCGGCGGCGACGCCGCGCTGCTCGAGCTGCTGCGGCAGCGGCAGGTGGCGCTGGGTGCGGCGGAAGCGGGCGACTGGCCGGACGGCGTGCCGCTGCCGCCGCCCGCTGCTGCGCTGGGCTGGTCTGCGTGGGGAACCGGCGACGAGAGCAGCGGGGCGGATGCGGCGCCGTGGGGCGGCAGCGAGGCAGCATGGGAGGCGGAGCGGAACGCGGCGCTGGGGCTGCCGCGGCCGGCGGGCGGGGGAGACACGCCTGAGAGCTTCAAAGGCGGCATTGACGTGCTGACAGGTGGGTTGCGTTGCCGTGGGCGTGATGATTCCCCATCCAGTCACCCATGTATCAACCGCGCTGCAGCAGCGGGGGAGTGTGGCCACGTGTGTCAAAGCAACGAGGGACGGCTTTGTGAGTGCAGCGCAGGTTTTGCATTGTCCCACGGCAAGGGGCTCGTCTGCCTTGCTGCCTGCGCGTGGCGTGTGCCGGCGTACCTTGCTTGGCCCATGCAAGCAGCCGCCCACACCGCCCCTCCCGCCCCCCCTCCCCCGCCCCAGGCCGCCCCATTTCTTGGGAGCACCGCGTGCGGTATGCCGCCGCCGACGGCAGCTGCGCCACGGCAGAATTCCTTCCCACCGCGCTACTCCCAGGCAGCATGTCGGTCTGGCAGGCGGGGTACGTCGTGGCAACGCCGGTGGGCAGGCAGACCTGGAAGCGCCTGCGGGTGGCCTGAGCCCCTGCCTCACTGCCCCCGCTGCCCTGTGTGCGCGCGTGCAAGCAGTGCAACACAGAGGCAACAGCTGTGCCTGCACTTTGAGGCAGAATCAACGGGAGGGTCGTGCAACCCCGGAACGGGCAAGCTGCGCCGAGAGCCGCCTGCGGTCGGAGGCCTGCCCCACGCCGCTTGCACGCCCAGCCAGTTGCATGCACATGTCAGCCCAGAGCCTCTTGCACTCAGCCCAGCCAGCCAGCCGCGCCTTCAGCCCAGCCAGGCCTCCGACTTGTGGTCGCCGCCGCCCACCTGCAGCGGCAGGCACACACACAGGGTAGTGGTAGGGGAGGGGGGTGGGGTAGGGGAAAGGGGAAGTGATAAGGGTAGTGGTAGTGGCAGGGTCGTGGTAGGGTAGGGTAGGGGAAGGGGTAGGGGAAGGGGGGGTAGTGATAAGGATGTGTGGCGTCGGCTGGCATGCCACTGCCACATGCTTGGCGTCCCCCAGCAGGCAGCGAAGCCGCCGCTCCCCGCTCTTCCACTGCTTCCAGCAGTCCGCTGCCCGCCTGCCACTCCCAAGGCGGGCTACCCTCGCTCCACCGCCTCTCTCCCACCCGTTCTTCACACCCCGGTTTCGACCATTGCCACCTCCCGACCCGAGCACCCGCGCACCTTGCCGCGGTGGCTGACGGTGGCGCGGCTCCAGTCGGCGCTCGCTCGCTCGAACGAGGTGCTGTCCCTGTTGACTTCGCGCGCCGACGGGCCCTGCATTGGATGGAAGAGAGGCAGGCGGGCGATGGGTGACAGCGTGAGGGCGGAGTGTAGAGGAGGGTGCTGTCTCGGTTCATCTCCACCCGACAGGCCTGCCGCTGCCGCTGCTGCTGCTGCGGTACGTCCTTGCTATGAGCCAACCGGAGGAGATCCCCAGGCACCGACGCTGCCCTGCGCTCACCAGCTTGCGCAGGCGGCGCTGGTCGCGCACAAAGCTCATCAGCTCGGAGAGGCGCTCTGCCTGGCTGGGCGCAAACCTGTGAGCGGGTGAATAGAAAGTGATGACAGGCTGAGGCTGAGGTGCAGGGGGCAAGGCGAGGTGGTGCGAGGCTGTGAGGCGTGGCACGCGGCTGGGGGAAAGGTGCAAGGGGTGGTCAGGCCAGGCAGAAAGGCCAGAAGGTCACCTGTGCTTGAGCAGGTCCCAAGCGGCTCGTGCTGGTGGCGGGTGCCAAGCGGTGCTCGACCAACAGGCCCCATGCAGTCTCCCAGTCTCCCCTCCAGATCCCTGCTCCCCAGCCCTCTGCAGGCCACGTCGCCCCACCTGTGCGTGTGCTGGTGGCAGTGCTCGATGAGCAGGTCGACAGACGTGCGCGCCCAGGCGTGGCTGCAGGCGCAGGAGGAGGACGTGCAGGGTGGCTCTGTTGCAGAGGCACCCTGTCTGGACCCCCCCACCCTCCACCCGCTAGTTCTCTGGTGTGCACACGCTCAAGGTGCCCCTGCAGCACGCTCTGCCACTCGTCGACCCGGGGCAAGCATTTGCAGCCATCAACCACGCGTCCTCCATCTCACCGGTAGCACGCCTTTGCAGCGTCCAAACAGTCGAGCAGCGCCGCCCGCCGCTGCGACACCACCTCCGCCGCGCTCCACGTGGCAGACTTGGGGCCCACCTGCGCCCTGGCGGCGGCCGCCGCCTCCCGCGCCCGCCGCTCCTCCTCCTCCTGCTGCTCTATCAGGGCATCCAGGCCAAAGGGGTCTGCCTCCGCCTCCTCCGCCGACGTCGCCGCCTGCTGCTGCGCCTGCTGCTGCTGCTGCTGCGCCTGCGCCTGCTGCCCGCCCTGCTGGCGCGCGTCGTAGGCCTGCAGCACCGGGTCGGGGGCGCCGGCGGCGGCCGCCAGCCCAGCCACCACCCCCTCTGCGGCTTCCTCAGCCTCCGGCAGCTCTCCCACCATGGCCTTCAGCTGAGTGACGACCTGGGGGTGGGGGGAGGGGCAGGCGGGGAGGGCAAGGTCTGAGATTGAGGAGGGCGGACCGGGCAACCACAACAGGCACGGCATGCGCGGGCGCCAGACTGAGACCACAACACAAACGTGTGTGCGCACCTTGTTGAACTGGAAGGAGTCGTCGGTGGCCAGCTGGTTGCGCAGCACCGCCCAGGTGCCGTACACGTCCAGCTGGGTCTTCTCCCTGGTGGTGAACAACTGCACACGGGAAGAGGCACGGGATGGCACGGTTGCAGCACTTGCAGGTGGTGCAACAGGGGGGAACTCCAGAGGCGACGCATCCACGGTGCCGCACGCATCTACCCGCACCCTCTCTGCCGTGGAAGCCTCGTACCCTTCAAACGCGACTCCGCTGCTTTGGCTGCCGCCATGAACAGCTCGCCTCCAGCTCCCTCCTACTCCCGTCTCTTTCCCTTCTAGCGGTGCAAACACACACACGCGCCTCTGCCGCTTTCGAGGCCGCCGTGAAGAGCTTGGAATATTCGCGCGCCAGCAGCGGGTCCCCGCACTGCGCCGGGTCCCCCATCGCCGCCTTGAGGGCAGAAAAGAGGAGCGGGCCGTGGGCTTGCCGCACCGCCCCCTGCGGCCGTCCATGGCAAGGCAGGAAGACGGGGAGGCAGGTGAGGAGGCGGTGGTGGTGCAAGGACAGGCATGAAAGCTAGCGAGCTGGTGTCTGTCGATGAGAGACAGACAAGCGGGCCTTGCTTCGAGGTTGCCCGGCCAACTGCCAGACCACCCAACATGCATGCGCACGCCACACGTCTCCCGCTGCCTGCGCCCCCTCATCCTCAGCGCACCTGCGCCAGCAGCTCCCGCAGCAGCTGCGAGGCTTTGGCAAACTTTTTGGGGCTGCCAATGTGGGAGGAGATTTTGCGCAGCGCGGCAGCTACCTGCAACGGGGGGGCGTGCGTGGCGGTGACGCAGAGTGTGCCGCGGGTCTGTGCCAGGTCTGCCATGCATGCACAGGAATACTGCTGCGTTTACGGTGTGGCGATTGGATCAGTAGGCCCTCGATTCCAAGCACACAGGCGAGCTTTGGGTTGATTAAACAAGGCGGAGACAGACCTGGTCGTCGGCGCCGCCGGCACCTGCGGTGGTCGGCTCCGCAGCCGGCGGCGGCGGCGGCGGCGCCTCCTCCTCCTCCTCCATGTCCGACTCGGCACGCGATGGCTGATAACCTTGCTCAGCGTCGCCGCCAGCACCCTGGTCCTCCCCTTCGTTCAGGTCTTCGAGGTCGGCGGCGCTGGGCGCAGGCGGCGCCGCCGCCGGCCCTGCAACCGGTGACAGCGGGAGCGGCGCGCCATTAATCAATCGATGTCAATCCGTCTGCTGTGTTTGTTTGTTTGTTCCAGGGCAGCGAGGAGGGCGCTCTGCTTGCCTGTGCGCGCTGCCTTGGCGCGCGTCGCCTCTCCCTCGCCGTTTCCGTCGGCCGGCCGCTTAGTGGGTGCGGGTAGGTTGGAGAAGAGCCCCATGGGGGTTGTCCACTCTCGAGGCGCCGGCGGGAGCGCAAGAGCGGAGGGCTGTGGGACACGCTTGGCCGTCTGGTGGGGCACTGAGCGTCTCTGAAAGTGAAGGAAGCGTTCATAGAGAGCGCAGCGAGCGCGAAGCAACACGCAGTATGCGAGCACTGCAGTATGCGAGCACTGCCATCAGGCGGTGCGTGAGAGCAGCGGGCCGAGCGCCGCTGCGTTCTCTGTGAACAAACCGACCTGTTGACATTGTTTCCAGCACTCATCTATGCTGTAAGCTACCGAAGCAGACATAACACAACTGCAATACGTGACAATTTGAACAGACAAGCAGCACATGCACGCACGCGCGGGGCGGACGAGCACAAAGGCATTACTCGTTCCGCGCCTGCTCGCACAGCAGGCGGCACAGCTTGCGGTGGCGCTTCCAGTCTGCCTTGCAGCAGTCGGTGCTGCAGTAGCGGGCTTTGCGGCAGTCGCCGCACGGCCGCCTGGGCAGGGCTGCCTCGCTCGCTCCGGCAGCGTTGGTGCACGCCGCATTTGAGCATCCCATGTGGCGCCGCCCCCGCTCCGTCATCAACAGCAGCTCCTCCTCCTGCTGCTGCTGCTGCTGCTGCTGCTGGTCATTGATGCTGCTGCTGCCGCGTTGGCGCGCCCGCTCAGCGTCGCTGGATTCGATTGCGGTCGCGAGTGACAGCTCCTTGTGAAGCTTCATGAAGGCGTTCGTCAGCTCAGGCTGCACCAGCTGCCACACCTGCGCGCGGGGGGAGGGATGTGCGGCTAGCCCATGGGAGCGCGGACGAGTGCTGCTGCGTGGGAGGGTGTTGATGGGGAGGGCGGGCGTCAAGCTCCCAGGCGGCAAGGCACTTCGCTCGGGGCCTCGGCGGGAGCCTTCAGCATGCCAGCATGCCCATGCACGCTAGCGCTCGCCCCAGCAGCACCCACCTCGTCATCTATGCTGTCCGGCTCTGGCAGCCAGGGCCGCAGCACCGCCAGCCTGCCCCTGCCAAACTGCAGCTGCCTGCTGTTGAGTGCCGCGGCCGCCGCCGTCCGCAGCTCGTCGCCGCTGCCGCTGCTGCACTTCATGAGTGTGAATTCAACCTGGTATGCAAGCTCCCACGCTGCAGCTAGCACACTCAACCGCTGCACCTGCAACACCAGTTGAGGAGGGGCGCGGCGTGGGTCGCACCAGGTTGCGGTAGAGCATGCCAGTTAGGTGATCCAAGGCAGTGCAGGCGCTCCTGCGTGCATCGGGCTGTGCATGCCACGCCATGCCAAGCCATGCAGAGGCGATGACCACAGCACCGGGCACCCACGTCGCTGCGACAATGGGCGGACGGGTTATTGTATGCGAAGCACAGCGCTGCCGACAGCGCGCCATCTGCGCCCAGCAGCAGCGCCGCCCTGCAGCAAAGGGGCAGCATGGGCGGGACACAGAGTCTGAGGCCGGCCGGCAGAGGGAGGGCGCCAGGCAACAGCCATGCTCAACTTGTGCCCTAGTTTTGGTGTGAGCTGTGGCCGCGCACGTGCCCCAAGCAACAGTGGAGCAGCCTCACTTGCGGCTGTGGCTGGCCAGTTGTGCTAGGCCCAGCAGCCAGAGCGCTACCCGCATGGGAACCATATCCTGCAGCACAGTCGATAGGGCGGCACACAGAAAAACTACCGACTGCGGCACACACGGCAGCGGAAAGCCACTGCATGCATGCATGCATTTCACCAGAAAGGGCAGTGGAGGACACGCAGCAAAGAGTTGGAGGTCAGGGTTGGGCAAGCCGGCTGCATGGGCAAGGCTGCACAAAACAACAAACCCCATGAGGATGGTGCGACGGCCCGGCGCCAGCAACAGCTTTCAGCCCACCTGCGCCTCCAACTTCATCACTGCTGATGCTGCAGACTGCAGCGCAGCCTGCCCCGCTGGCAGATCGACGGCTGCCGGCCAGAGTGCTAGCAGCCAACTGAATGCAACAGGTATGACCCGCGCAGGGGCAAGGTCGTCGTCTCCTGAAGGAGAGGAATGAGCGGGGCAAGTGGAGGTTGTGTGATGCAAGTGTCGGGGAAGTTGAGGAGGAGGCCAAGCAGCATGGCACTGCGGATTGCTTTGCCCACCCAATATGCTTGCCCCACCCTTCCAAGCCTGCGACGCACCCTCTCCCCCCTCTTCAGCTCCTGCGTCTGCACCCTCCTCGACACTCCTGCTGCCTTCGCCGCTGCCTTCGCCGCCGCCGCCCGTGCCGCTGCCGCCGCCGCCGCCGCCCGTGCCGCTGCCTCGGCTGCCATCGGCGCTGAGCTCGCCCTGCACATACTCTGCTGTGGCATGCAGCACCTCGAGGCACACCAGCACGGTGCCAGCCAGGGCGCGGCTGCAAGCAGGACGATAAGGCAGAAGGTGTCGATCGGCAGCATGCAGCATGTCGCCACCACCTGCTTGCTGGTGCAGTGCAGCGCCCACTGGGTCCCGAGCACACCACCTGCAACACATCATCTGATCGCACAGTACAATACACACCAACAACAACGATCACGCCACCACAAAACACAAGGGGGAGAGGAGGGGTCACCCACCTCGGCGGCTGCTCTTGCGGCGACTCTTCGGTGGGCAAGGGCCGGTCAAGGTCCACAGCACACGCCAGCGCGGCCAGCAGGTCTACCGCGGCGCCCAGCTCACCCGACCCATCAAGTCCAGCCAGCATGCAGCGCAGCAGCTTGGCGGTGCTGCGCATGCTGCTGAGCAGCGCGGGGCGGGCACGGCCGAGCGCATCCCTCGCCGCACGGTCATGGCTGAGCCCGCACGCAGCCTCTGCGCCTTGCCAAATGTAGTGCTGCAGCCGGAAGACCAGTGACCTGCATTCCAGCAGCACGCTGCAGCGGGATAGGAAGGCTCTTGCCGCTGGGCTGCGTGCGCGCTGCTGCCAGGCGGTGGCGGTGACCCTTATGGCCGCCTCCAATGCTGTGCAGGCCGGCGGCACGAGGCTAAGCACTGCTGCTGCCGAAAGCTTGCCAATCACCGCAAGCCCAATGCGCAGGCAAGAAGTCGCATTGGCCACAGCTGCACTGCACACTGCGGCGTCGCTGGTTGCACTGCTGCCACTACGGCTGGTGCAGCCCTCACCACCGCTGGAGGTGCTGTTGCCTGGCGCGGCCTCGCTGCTGCCCACGCTGCTGTCGACGCCGCGATCGCCACTGGCAAGAGCGGCGCTAAGGCACGCCGACATGAGCACTGCCAACGCTTCGGAAGACAGCCGCACTTGAGCTACAACAGAAGCATCGCTGACCTCCTCGTGCTCATCGGCGCCCCCGTGGTTGTAAATCCACAGCGCCTGCAGCCATGTAAGAGCCAAAAATGTGAGCGACTGGAGGGTTGGGTTGGCAGAGCCAGTTGATGCACTGCACAAGTGGGCGGCTAGTCTGCCTTGAAAGCGAATACCAAGCTGCCATGTCCTCGAAAATGGTCCGCAGCATGGCAGCAGCGCCCACCGCACCAGCAGGTGCTGCGACGCCAGACTGAGCGCGCGTGCTTGCATCTGCGCTGCTGAGCCGTGCAGCGATGCCACATATGCAGGGGGTGCGGAGCCGGCTGCTGCCGCCAGCCGTGTCACAAGCCGTCCAAGAGCCACGACGGCGGCGCAGGGGCGCCAGGCCGGCACCAGGACGCCTGCCCCCTCCACCAGCGGTGGGGCATCCCATGCCTGCACCAGCAAACAGTAGAAAAACAACCTTTCGTAGGCATGTCTCTGTCGAGCACCCGTGTTTGCCCCATGTAGGCTGCCCCTGTCCCAGCACCCGCATCACCCACAGCGATGTGCAGCCCCAGGCAGGCCACAGGCAGGCCACCGCCACAGGCACAGACACAGACAGGCCACCGCTACAGGCACAGACACCGACAGGCCACAGGCGCCACGTCACGCACCTCTGCCATCACTTCAAGCGCCTCAGTCACCCACTGCAATCCCTCCTCCTGTGCACCAGGAAGCAGGTGAGGCAATCAACGTCGCGTGCGGGCGGGGGGAGGGGGGGGGGGGCATTGCGCTTTGCAGCCGACAAGAAATGTGCTTCCCAGCGGCTCTCGCCCTAGCATGCAAGCACGCACCTCCAACTCCAACGCTGCAACAAACAGGTCTTTGCTAAACACAAGCTCTATGCACCGCAGGCAGGTGGCGAGGCCGCGGCCAGCCTCGTCACTGAGCTCTGCCTGTTGCTGCTGCTGCTGCTGCCGCCGCTGCTGCGTATGCAAGTGCTGCACAACCGGTGCCAGCTTGGGCAGGAGGCGTGACACGCGCTGTGCGGTGCTGTGCAGAATCGCGATCAACAGCTGCAAAAAGACAGGGCGAGCCTCGGGCTGCAGCGCCAGCATCTTTGCCCTGCACACACGCGACATCAGCGCCGCCACCGCGTCTACGCAGCGTTCCAGCATGTGGAGCGGCCAGGCTGCAAGGCACAAGAGGTTGGAAGGCGGGCAGAGGCTTGTGCGGCAGGCCCGCAGCAGAGGCATGCAGGCAACAGCATGCGCGTCGAGCATCGGCGCGCATGCCGGCTGCGTCACCACGCGCTGGAAGTGTGTACGCGTGTCTGGACGCGCAGGCATGTCTGCACCCCGACCCTCTACCCAGCGCAGCCCACACGCCTTCCATGACTACCAGGTCGGCAGCGTTGGTTGCCAAGCACAAACACTTGGTCCAAGTATGGTCGCTGGCAGCGGTGGTCGCACTCAGCAGCGGGCTCAGGCTGCGTGCTTGTGCGGGGCTCTCCTCGCACTGCAGGGCAGGACGCAAGGCGCGCATGAGAGGGGAAATTGTGGCGAGGTTCCTGTTGTCGTCAAGCAGGACAGGCAGGTGCCGAGCAGCACAACAAAAGGGAGGCTTGCATCAGCCCGTGCAGCTAGAGTGCAGGTGCTGCATACTGTATGCAGGCAGGCACAGAGGAGAGGCAGGCAGCAGCCCGAGAGGTACGGCAGCGTGGGCGTAGAAGAGGCGCGGCCCCCTGGCAACCCTCCCACAGATCATCCCCCTCCCAACGGGCTCTCAAGGACGCGCGGGGCTCTGTTGAGCCGCACTCCCACTGGTTATTCTGGCAGGGGCCTGTTCCTGCGTGTGCACTGACTGACTGAGAGCACGCAAGCCTCACCAATCTGTCCACAGACAGCACGACGGCAAGCACGGCAGGGAGGGCCTGCGCAAGGAGGGGGGGGGGGGGAGACCCTTGCAGTGCAAGAGCGGCGCACGTGTGACGCAAGGACTGCCCCTGGGGGCTGCCAGCGAAGGCCAGGGCTGCCATGGACGGCCGCGGACAGCGGTGCCACAGCCTAGCAAAGAATCGCGGTGGCAACGAATTGTTGTTTGCATCACTGCCGCACCTTCAGGTACGCGCTTGCCACCTCGTGGCGCTCGCGCCGCGGGAAGGCCGGCAGGGGCACAGCCAGCCAGCGGAGCAGCTGCGCCGCCGCATGAGCCGCGCCCGCAGCTGCTGCTGCCAGCCGGAACCGCTGCTGCACCGGCCACTCCCTGTGCTGCTCCACGAGGCGGCAGGTGTGCAAGGCCAGCGCACAGACCGACGGTAGGGCAGGTATGAGCTTGAGAGCCTGTGGCCACGCATCGCGGATGAACACCTGCCGCAGCGGGTCAGCATGCCGCCCGCTCGTGCTGCCCTGCGCAAAGCTGCGCACAGCGGGCAGCAGAGGCGTGACCACCCTCTGATGCTGCGAAAGGAAGGCCTCGCAGCGCTGCAGCAGCCTGCACGAAGGGAGCGTGGATGCCGGGTGGTCCGCCAACGGCGGCGGCAGTCGGTGGCGGGGGGGAGCGGCAGGCGGCAGCGGCGGGCGGCGGGGCAGCAGAACCAGGAGCGCGGAAGTCGGCTCACTCGGCAGCAAATTGCCCGTCGCCTGCATCCTGCAGCTCGCCGAGCAGCCGCTCCGCCTCACGGGCGGTCATCGTGTAACCGACGCGGGGGCTGCCCAGCGCCCGGAGCGTCTTTCCGACCGCCCCAGGAGACGTTCGATGTGCTGCCGCGAAACTCTCGGGAGCTGCGGGGGTAAATGAACAGGGGACGGGGCCACTGCAAGATGCAGCGGCAAGTTGCGCCGGCAACGCGTTGCTAGCGGAGGCATCGCACGATGCCTCCGCGAGATGTCGCTGCGGCCAGCACAGACCTTGCCGTGGACGAAGCCGAGATTTGCATGAGTGTGCATGTCCGATGGCATTGCAGGTAAGCATTAACGGATGCAGCTCTCCGCCGGCAGACGGAGACGGCATCAGAGAGGGGGGGGGATCAAGCGACTCCCGTGTGCCGTGGCTCCCATATCTGATATGGCTGCCACGAGTCCGCTACACCGAATTGAGGCTCGCCAAGCGTCCCAGCCCGCACTGTTCTAGACTTACATTTATACTGTCACCACCATCTTTGACACGGGCAGAACGACCAGAGCGCAGGTGGGAAGGGGCGCAGCGGGGCGGGCCCACCTGAGCGCCGCGCTGCCCGCTCGCGCAAATCACGGGTCATGTCGAACTGCCTGGTGTGTATAGGAGCCGAGCGACGCCGCTAATCCCCGCTCTCCCCGCTGCAGCAGCCAACTTTGGCTCCTCCACGCTCGGCACGCCGCAAGCAGCCGCTTTCAACCACACTGGCACCGTTCGAAGCTTTGACGGCGACAGCGCCGGTGTGAATGCAGAGCAATGGTGCCCCCGCCGCCGCGGCGCCGCCGCCGGCCGGCGGCAGCCTGGCGCAGCAGCAAGCGGTGGCCCTCAAACGCCTGAGGGACGGCGTGTTACGTGACGCAGCGGGCATCGAGCTTGCGGAGGATTTCCTGGCCAAGCGGCAGCACCTGGATTTGGCAGCCGCTGGCGTCCCATGCTCGCCCTCCCCTGGCCTCGCTCAGCAGCAGCTCTTGCACCAGGCGGAGGCACCTGCAGCGCAGCAGCCGGCCGAGCAGCAGCCCCAGGAGCAGCAGCCGCCGGCGCACGCCACTGGCGGCGCCGGCACCACCACGAAGGTCGCGGTGGGCAGCGGCAGCGGCAGCGGCAGCGACGAGGCAGACGCGGCCCACTGCGGCGGGGCGGCAGGCAGCGCTCCGCCGCAGGCAGCACCCGGAAGCGGCACACCGCAGCCGCAGGGCATGCACCGCGCGGCCTCCCTCGAAAGCCTTGTGCCCTCGTCCGGCCCAGCGCTTGCCCAGATCACAGCGGTGGAGCCGGCGCCCGGCCAGCACCACTCGCACCAACACCAACACCAACACCACCACCACCACCCGCCGGCAGCGCCAGCACAGGTGCAGGCGCCGGCGCCGGCGCCGGCCCATGCGGCGCAGCAAGCGGCTCCGCAGCAAATGCCGCAGACGCAGCGTGAGCTGCAAGACTGCGGCGGCCAGCCCAGCAGCCGGCTTGGCACGCTGAAGCGGGATCGCAGCCCCAGCCCCAGCAATGGTGCGTGCGGGGGTTGCTTACGGGGGTTGCGGCTGCCAGCCGGCTGCTGCTGCTGCAGCTGCTGCCACCAACGCTGCCGCCCGGCATTCACCCTGCCTCGTTCATCCTCCCCCCCTACCCACCCGTGTGCAGGCACCATGCGCAGCGCCAGCAGCGGCAGCCTCATGCAAGGCGGCAGGCGGCGCAAGCACGTGCGCGCCTCCGCCGCCGCGCAGCCCGCGTCGGCGTCGCCTGGCGCCGCCGCCGCCGCCGCCGCTGCCGAGGAGGCTGCGCAGGATGGCAGCGGCGGCGAAGGTCAGGAGACCAGCGGCGGCGACGGCAGCGGCGGGCGGGGCAGTGGCTCTGGCGAGGGGTCCAACCTGGAGCAGCTGGCGGCTGCCGCGCTGGGCGCTGTGATGACCACTGCATGCGGGCAGCAAAAGCACGGTGGCAGCCGGGCCTCCATCGGCGCCACCAGCGGAGGCAAGAGCAGCGGCGACAACAGCAGCCAGGCGGACAGTGGGTATCACCCCACAGGGGGCCAGCAGGCAGAGGCGCGGCAGCAGGCCGCCGCCGCCGTGTTTGCTGCGCAGCACACCGCGTGCATCAAGCACCAGCACGCCCAGGCGCTGCTGAGCGCGCGGCACGAGCAGCAGCGGCAGGCCACGCACGCAGCGGGCTCGGCGCCCGCTGCTCGCGCCGCGCCCAACGACGACGACGCGCCGCGCGTGATGCTGCCGCCCCCGCCGCGCCCCACCGGCCCGCAGCTGCTGGCAGCGGGGCAGGGCGCACCGGCAGCGCAGCCGGCCACGGCGGCACGGCAGCAGCGCAGCACGGCTCCCAGCGCGGCCCCCGCCGACGGCGGCGCCACCGTCGCCGCGGCAGGCGGTGCCGCCGCGGCCGACGGCCCCCCGGGCGGCCCGCCCGCCGGCGCGTTTGCCGTGCCGCCCTGGCTCCCGCTGCTTGATCCCAGCAGCGTGTCGCTGGCGGATCAGGCGGCGGCGGCACGGGCCACCGGCCTGGCCAACGCGCGCCCCCTGCTGGAGCCCATTGGCAGCTTCTATGCGGAAGCTCGCGACAACTTTGTGGGGCAGGCAAGCACTGGGAGGGCGAGAGGTTCAACACACTTCTTGGGGTTGGCTGTGGTGTCCGCCATCCGCCAGCACCCGGCCTGCAGCGTGGGCTTGTGCCGCCGGCAAGGCGCAGGCTGCTCCTGTGACGGGCTGCCAGAGCCAGGCAAGCGCAGCAGGCAGTGGGCGCTCACCTGGTGTGCTGCCGTTCCCCTGTGTCCCTCCGTTGCGCAGGTGCAACAAATCATGCAGACGGTGGCGGGCATGCAGCGCCAGCCGGCCGGCAGCAGGCAGCACACGTGCAACACCGAGGCCGTGCTCTCTGCCTGCTTCAAGGCATTCGAAATCATTCAGTCGTTCAGCGTGGCCGCGGTGGCGGTGGCGCCGCCCACGCCGCCCCCCGCGCTGTCCGCGGCTGCGGCGGCGTTCTTCGGCGTGCCGCCCTCGCTCTTGGCCGCGCAGCAGCAGCAGCCCGCAGCGCTGGCGCCCCTGCTGCCGAGCCTGCTGCCGGCCACGCTGCCTGCTGCAGCGCCGCCGCCGCCCCTCGACATGAATGCCACGGTTGCCACGTTTTACGGGCTGCCGTCGCAGCAGGCGGCGGCAGTGCAGGCGGCGGCGATGCAGGCGGCTGCAATCACCTCCGCCCCAGGCAACCCTGCCGCTGCAGCTGCTTTCTATCAGAAGGTGAGGTGTTCGCAGCGGGGAGGGGGGCAGGTAGTGGTACGGTGGGTGGCCGGTGGGGTGGGGCCAAACCAGGGGGCAGACTGTGTTTGGTCGCACAGCGAAGTGGCGCCCGACTTGCCTGGGGCGTCGCCGCTGCAAGCGACCGCGCTGTTGCTCACCCCAAGGTGCTGCCACGCTTGGTGCGCTGCCAACACGGTGGGCAGCCCTCTCGCATAGCCCCTGATCGTGCCCCTCGTACCCCCTGCCTTTCTCACAGGTCATGGCAGCTGCCGCGCACCAGCAGGTGGCGGCCGCTGCGGCGCTGCCGCCCATGCCCGTCCCGTCAACGCCCGCAGCCGCGACGCGGGGCTGTGGCATGCAGGCCGCTGCGCCTCTGCTCGCGCCGCCGCTCGTGCCCCCGTTGGCGCCTGTCGCGCGGCCGGCCCCCCCGCCGGCTGCCCGCCGCAGCAGCGCCGCAACGTGATGCCCCCCTGCCAAGCCTCGCTCCCGCCTGCGCTGCAGCTGCGTGCTGCGGCTGCCGCGCGCAGCGCCCGTGTGACCACATCCGGCATGCCGCACCGCCCTTCTTGTCCTTATACCCCATGCACTGATTAGCGATTTATTTCGTTTTGCCTCTCTCTCAACCTGAAGCCCCCTTTCATCCACTGCCCCTCGCCCGCTGCCCCTTGTCCTCTGCATTTCAATGGCCACTTGCCCTGCCACGTGCAAGCGCCGGCATGCATGCTCCTGCGTGGCCGCTCCTGCCGCCCTGCTCCCCCACCACCCCCCCACCCCCCCACCCCACCCACCCCACCCACCCTGGCTGCTTAATGGTGTGGACGATCCTCTCTCTGCCCTGCCTGCACTCTTTTTCGCATCCGCCCGCCTCCCGCGTTTGTGCTCCACCTGCATGTCGCCCCTCTGCACTTGCCCCCCCACCTGCCGGCACTGTCCGCCTGTCCAAGGTTGCTGCAGGGAGGCGGCCGCCCAGAGGCCAGCCCTCTGGCCTGCCCCTCCCCTCCGTCCCCCTCCCAAATTCTCATACTGGCCTCTCGTCCCACCATCATCCCCACCTCCACATCCCCCGCCAGCAGCCCCTGCCCCTCCTGCTTCCACCCTCTCTCCCCCTGCCTCTCCCCTGCCTCTCTCGTCCCCCGCACCCTGCTCCCGCGCACCCCGCAGCGGCCCAAATCAAACCAACGAACGCCCGAGCCACCCTGCCGCCCTCCCCGGCCTGCACCACGCGCCCCGGCCGTGCAGCGCACCCCCCCCTTCCCCCCCCGTGCTCGCCCCAGTCGCAAGCGCGCCGCCACAGCAGTGCCTTGCGGCCCTCTGCCTGAAGAGCCACGGGGGTGCTGGCCCTGAGAGACCGTCTCCCCCCTCCGATCTCCCCTGCCCTGCCGTCCTTTACTCGCTGCCAGCACAGCAGCATGTACCTCGACTGTAGAACACGCTCCATCAACACTCGCTACAGAGCTGCAACACCAGCGCGGCGCTGGTCGGAAGGCGGGCATGAAAAGAACAATTGGCAAAGGGGGTTAGGCTGGCAGTGGGGGGGCACGGTGCAGAAGCGAGCGGGGCATGCAAGCAGGGAGGGCAAGCAGGGTGTGCTGGAAACGGGACGGGGCGGTCGCGGCACGGGGTGGCGGGAAGGCGACGGCAATGCACGCCCCTGGCCAGCAAGCAAGGGCGGGCGGGGCAGGGCGCCCAGCCCCCCCAGCGAGACGTTTTAAATGTTGAAAAACGCTTGGAGACAGAGGGGCACACCGTAGGGGCCACAGCAGGCGGGTGGTGCTAGCTGCTGGCGGCAACCTCGGGCGGCGCGTGGCCAGCAGGCCCTGCTGCCGCTGCTCCTGCCTGAGTCTCGGGCAGCGGCGAGCCCTCCTGCTGCGCCTCGTACTGGGGCAACGCAGCACGCGCAGCGTGCTCCTCCTGCTCCTGCTGACCTGGCGCTCTCTCCGGTTGCTGCGGCGGCTCCTGCCGCTGGTGCTCGGGCGGCGGCAGACCCGGCGGTGCCGACGCCGGCGCCGCTGCCTGCACCCTTGCCGGCTGCTCCGGCGCCCACACGCCGCTGCCGGCCTGCCTGGCCAGCAGGAAGCCGCTGCCGTGGCGGTTAGCCGCAGCCGGCAGCACCCCCGTCGCCGCCGCAGCCGCCTCCCCGCTGTTTTGGCGGCGCGGCGGGGCCCCGCTGGGCGCGCGGCGCAGCGCCGTCCCTCGGGAACCCGAGCGGGGCAGCGGGATGGCGGGGCGTGGGCGGCCGGGGGGCTGCTGCCTCTTGACCTCCCTGGCAATGCCCCTGAGCTCCTCTTCCACGACTGCGGTGCAAAGGGGAGGGCAGGCAAAACATACTTAGTGGTCCATCCTTGGCGCTGAATGCAAGCACGACTCGGTCACGCGCGTGCTTGGCCTCGCCGGAGTCGGTGCCCCGCACCCACCCACACACACACACGCCCGCCCACCTGCAAAGTCGGGCCGCTGCTCTGGGTCCTGCGCCCAGCAGCGCTCCAGCAGGGCACGCCAGCCGGGGCCTGTGCGGGGGAATGGAAGGGGCAAGGTGAAGTGAGAAGTGGCACAGAGTGGCGCAGGGACCGGGAACGCAACGCGCCCCAGGCAGCAGCAGGGCGCGTGCAGGACCCGGTGGGCAGGGTTGCCCAGGTTGCACGTGCCAGACTTGGTTCAGCACCTGCAGTACCACACCTGGCTCCTCTGCTGGCGGCTCCTCGTCGGTGCCGGGCAGGGCGGGGCGCACCACCTCGCCTGCGAGGGGCAGACACACGGAGACGGAGCAGTGCGGAGCAAGGTCGGGGGGTGGCGCACGAGCGGCGCTGCGGCGCACAAGCACCTGCACAGCATCAGCCACTCCAGCAAGATACACATGCAAGGTTCGAGGCTCGATGGCGGGGTGCCCCGCCCCGGCTGCGCTTCAACACTGGTCATGGCGCATGCTCCCACACGACCCGCCCTGCTGCATATGCATGCGGGTCGACAACAATGGACCTCAAGGTTTGCCCTGCCGTGCACCTCTTCACCCACCCTGCCGGATACGGGTCAACAACTCCATGGGGTCTTGGCCCTCGTAAGGCTGGCAGGCAGGGGTGGGCAGGTGGTTTGAGGGAGGGGGGGGAGCGTCAGACCATGGGGAGGCGGCGGGGCCAGCCCCCGGCGCTGGGAGCACCACACGGTGGCAGCTCTACCTCTAGGCAGGCTGCGCTGCTGCGCATGCTAGGAACCTTTACGGTTACTAACTGCTGCTGTCGCCCGCCCCCCCGCCCCCCGCCCCCCCGCCCCCCCCGCCCCCCCCCCCCCCCCCCCGCGGCGCCCTCGCCTGCTTCAGCGCCCACAGCTCCCACATCACCACGGCAAACGAAAACACGTCGGCCTGGAGGGAGAAGGGTGCACGGGCAGCGTGAGTGGGGCTTGCCTTGGCGAGACGTCAGCCGGCAGCGCTGAGGCAGAAGTAATGTAGGCAGACGACGCACCGCAGACCTAGGTAGATGAAACACTGCACACTGCTTGCATGCTTTGAGACACCCAGCCGCACGCGCTTGCCTTGCCGGTCACCAGCTCTGGGGTGCGCAGCACCTCGGGCGCGGTCCAGGGCAGCATGCTCGCCGCGCTGGTCACGCCCTGCGCGGCGCAGCGCACCATGCTGACCTGCCGGCAGTACATGGGAGGCAGTACCAAAGGGGGAGGCTTGGGTTTGAGTGTTGGAGCTGCGTACGGAACTGCTCACACCGTGGGCGGCACAGCGCTGCGAGCTGACCTGTGTGTGTGTGTGTGTGTGTGTGTGTGGTGGGGGGCAGGCCAGGGTAGGAGGGAGCCGGCCAAACGGTTCGAAGACGGGAAGGGCCGGCGCTGGCAGCCCATGCCGCACACTCGCTACCCTCCCTGCATGCCCCCTAACTGCTCACCTTGCGCCCAGTCAACCCGTATCCCACAACCTTGGCAGACGGCCGGCGGTCCCGCCAGCCCAGCAGGATCTGACGCAGCATGGGGGGATGGGGAGAGCGAGGGTGCACCTGAGGTCAGAAAAAGGTCGTGCAGGGTGGCGCAGCGGCTGCCTTCAGACCAGGGACCTCCAGCTGGGGCCTGTCGGGCCCCCGATGCAACATCGAACAAGGCAGGCACGCACGTTGCCACTCTTGATGTCGAGGTGGGCCACCCGCCGGGAGTGGAGGTAGGAGAGGGCCTGCGGGTGGATGGGTGGGTGGGTGGGTGGGTGGGTGAGGGGCGGGGGGCGGGACGCTCGTGGAGGCGCAGCGCACGCACACGCACGAACAAGCCCAACATGCTGCGGCGCATGTGCATTGGCCCGCCGCAGCATGCACCCGATCCAGCACGCGATCACCTTGACGGCATCCTGAGAATGCACCACATGTCGAGAGGCAGGAGGTGACCCCTGCACCCTGCGCATGCGTCCCCCGCCCCAACATCCACGCAGCCGCCCACCCACACCCACCCACCTCCACCGTCCACTGTCCCCTGTCCACCCACCCATACCGATCCCGCACCCCCCGCCTTGCATGTGATGCGCTTGATTCACAGGCGTATGCGCACCTTGGCAGTGTCCAGCGCGTAGACCACACGCGACAGGCGGGAGAAGACCAGATCGGAGCGAGAGGCGATCGCGTTGCTGCAGGGTGACAGGAAGGGGCTTCAAGCTGCAGCTGGAAGTTCCGTCGTCGCTGATGCTTTCGGACAGCTAGCCCTCGCCTGCCCAATCATGTCCCGCCACTCATTCAGCAGCCAACAGCGGAGAGGCAGAGAAGAGGGAGGTGGGTGGAGTCGGCCCGGCTGCCGGGGTGCACGCCGGCCCTGCCACCTGCAGCCAGGTGTCCACCCGCCCCCGCCTAGCCCCCCTGTCGCCGCGCCCGCCCCTCACTCACTGGAGGGATTTCCCGCCCACAAACTCCATCACGGTGGCCGGAGGGTTGGCTACAGGGCCCGGCAGCGCCTGCAGGGGTGGGTGGGTGGGTGGGTGGGGGGGGGGGGGCGGCGGATGCAAGCCAGAAATTGTGAAAGGGCACAGCAGCTGGTGGCGCACAGCGCGCAGCGTGTGCACGCGGAGCAACACACGGCCAAGCCGGCGCTGCCTCGTGCCTCCACCACCCCTGCTACGCAGCATGCCGCCCAGTCCCTTGTTCTCGCCGCCCGAACCCAACTTCCAGCTCACCTGGGGCAGGGTGCCAGCCACCACCGGCAGCGTCGACTCGCGCTGCAGCATGAGCCCCGCTGCTCCGCTGGCAGGGGGGCTGCCCGCCCGCGGTCCCCCCTCCGCTTGCGACGCCGCCGGCAGCATGCCCGCAAACTGAGGCATCGCAGACGCAGGCAGGCTGCCAGGGGTCGGCGGCCCCGCAGGCGGCGCCACCAGCCCAACCGGAAGGGGCCCCGGCAGGCCGAGCGGGGTGTGCAGCGCCTGCTGCGCCTGCTGCGCCGGCGCCGGCGCAGACACGCTGGCGGGCAGCGTGGCGGGGGCTGTTGGCTCGGAGCGGCTGCGGGGCGCAGCCAGTCGAGGGTCGGTGTCGTGAGGCAGCACCACGCCGTACACCTGGCGGGGGCCGAGGGTGGGGGAGAGGAGGGGCGGAGGTGAGCAGACCTGTGGGCGCGCTGCTGTGTGGGTCAAGGGCTCTGCTGCCCGTGCAGGTGGCCACTCCGCGCAGGCGGCGGTAAAACCCTCGCTGCACTCCCGCTCGCACCTCGCACAGCGACGGGTGCCGCAGCTTGCCCATCTGGTTTGCATCTGGGGCAGGGGCAGGGGCAGGGCAAGGCGGGAACAAGCGTGCGTGCAGGGAGCCAGGAGAGGGTGTCCCCTCGCCAGTCTCTGCCCCGGGCCGCGGTGCTGCGCGTCCAACACCCAGCAGTGCAGGGGTGCACCGCCCCGCCAGCGGCGCACTGTTCCTCCCAGGGCAGCAGCGCAGTGCACCCCGGCCAGCCAGCAGCAGGGGGAGCCACAGCCCGCCAGCCCACCCACCCCGCAGGAAGTCTATCCAGGCTTGACGGCTGGCGTACTGCACGCCAATCTGCATGCGGGGAATGAGCACGAGGAGGACCACGAAGGTCGATGCGCTTGATGGCCCCCACCCACCCACCGCACCCAATCCCCGCCCAGCCCCGCCCCCGCGGCGGCGCCCAAACCATCGAGACCGACTGCACCACAGCACGCGGCCTCACCATGAGGGGATTGATGCACTTGACGGCCACCAGGCTTTCGTGCCAGTTGCCGCGGTAGGTGTCGCCTGCTTGGGGTTGGCGGTTGGGGGGGGGCCCGCTGGGAATGACGGACACGTTGCTGGTTGTTCACCGATGGCTGGATGTGCACATGCTCAACCGACTAACCGTCCCCCACCGCGCCCCACCCACCCACCCACCCACCCACCGAATGTGCCCGCCCCCAGCAGCGCTGTGAGCTGCACGTCGTCCCCCGGTATCACTTCGATCTTGGTGCTCCTGCACAGCAACGGGGGGGAAGGAGCCTCTTCCCTTGTTACAAACAGCCTGGGGTGGGGCGCACTACACTGTAAGCGTATAGCGAATAGCTTGCCAGAGCACACAGTGCCTCATAGCGTGCCCGCCCCGCCGCCGCCGCCCCCCCGTCACCCATCACCGACACCTGCCCTCCCACCGCCTGCCCCCCTGCCCCCTCACGTCAGGTCCGACAGCTTTGGGGGCGGAGACGGCGCGGCAGGCGGGGCTTGATCTGCAGCATGGGAGGTCGGGCGCAGGTGGGAGGGGGGCGGTGGGCGCAGCACGGGTCGAACCGCGGTCCGCACGTCTGTTCATGGCTGCTGCTGTGCGCCGCCTGCCTGGTGCAGCCTGCTGCTCTACTACCTGCCCACCTGGCACCTCCATGCTGCTGTCCGAGGGCGTGAGCGCGCCGGGCGGCCCGACCGGGCGCAAGTCAAAATCCGCTGCAGAAGGGGGGAGCACAGCGAGTGGTGCGCCGCCCAGGGCAACCAATCAGGCCAATCTTTCTCTTCTCGATTGTGCATTTCTGCTCTCGTGCTGCAGCCCCCTCATGTGCCCCCCCCCCTCCCCCCCCTCCCCCCCCCCCCCTCCCCCCCTCCCCCCCCCTCCCCCCCCCTCCCCCCCCCCTCCCCCCCACCCACCCCCCCACCCACCCCCCCACCCCCCACACACACACCACCCCCACCCCGCCCCACACACACACCCACCAGACGCATCGCTGACCCCGGCTCCAGCCGCCTGCAGCGGCGCCCATTCCACAAAGATGTGCAGCTTGCGGCCCCCAGTGTTGCCGCCAGAACCTGCTGGCCAGGAAAGGGCAGGGTGGGGAGCACACCATTGCTGGCTGGCCATGGAATGTAGCCGGGAAGTAGCTAGCACCAAGCTAGACTCGCATGACATGTTGCGCGCAGGCAGCAGGTGAGTGCCTTCAGGCGCCTTGCTTCCTGCACCGGTGACGGGCGCCGCTGCCAGGGCACCAACCCACCCACCTGGCAGGCCCTCGCCCGCCCATGTGCACGTTACTTCAGTTTAAAACAGTGTTTGTTTGATGTCGTGCATTGAGTGTTTGTTTGCTGTCGTGCCTTGCGCTCCCACCCACCTGGCAGGCCCTCCTCCACCCAGTCGTGGTACTCCTCAAACATCAGCCTGCGGCGAAAGGAACAACGAAATGTGTCCAAGGCACCAACAACATTGAACGGCAACAAGTGAGGTCCTTGCATGCAAGCGGTGAGCTATGCCAGTGAGCACCTGTGGCATGGCAGAAGGGCGAGGCCGATCCCCACCAATGCTGGCTTGGATTGCATCGGCAGCACACAGTGCGCAACAACGACCCCCCCCCCCCCCCCCCCCCTGATTTGGGGTGGGTAAGGAGCGGGGGAGAGGGAGCGCCTCCCTCACCTCACGTCCTCCTCATCCACAATGTCCACAAACATGTCCGGCTCGGACGGCAGGCGGTACCGTACGATGCACAGCTGCAGTACCGTGGGCGCAGGGTGGGGCGTGGAGGCGGTTGTGCATGAGAGGGAGCAAGTGCGGGGTCGGAGGGCGGGCAGGCGGTGGCGCACGGCGCGACGAGAAGGCAGGCGTTGTGCGCATGGCTGTTGATCAGGGCGACATTCGTTGCACACGAGCCGGCGCCCGCACACCTTCCTGCTGATCCGCCTCCATGCTCCCACCTTTTGAAGGCCACTCGAGCTGCGCGCGGCGGCGGCGACGGCCGCAGCGGCGGCCTCGAGGCCGCTGGTCGCGACTGATTCGGCCACGCCGGTGAGGGAGGCAGGGGTTTGAAGGGGTGTGGCAAACCCGGCCGGGCCTTGGTCCCCGGCAGTGGCGCCGCTGCCCTGCGTGCTGGGTGCCTGGCTGGCGCCAGGTGGGCTGCCTAGGGCGGGCGTGTAGTAAGTGATGCCGGCTGAGAGGCTGGCAGAGCCGCGGCCGGCGCCTGCCGCCGGCTGCCGTCCGGCGGGCGGCGGCTGCGCTGCGGGGCTGGGCACGCGGGGGGACAGGAGGGCGGCGGTGGCGAGGCCGCGCTGCTGCTTGCTGCCCAGCACCGCCAGCAGCTCCAGCAGGGAGCAGCCGTCTGGCAGGGAGACCTGGGGTGAGGCAAGGAGAGGAATGCAGGGGCGATCGGCGGTCAGCAGGGCAGGCAGAGGTCAGGCGATGCAGTGGTTCCAACATTGTGGCTGGGGCATTATATGCCGGCACTCCCGTCTCTCTCGCTTCCTGCTATTCTCAGTGTGCAGTGCTCACCAGGCGCGTCTCGCCTCCCTCGTACAGCCAGCTGCCGGGGGCGGAGGGCAGGAAGGCGGCGGCGCCACTCGCCCGCCCCGCCAGCGCCGGCGGGCGGAAGCGGCCCCCTGCAGGTGGTAGAAGGGGAGGAGGAGGAATGCGCCTTTCTAGGGGAAGAGGAGGATTGCGCTTTTTTACGGGAAGCAAGAGGGACAAGGGCAAGACAGCGGCGGCGCCGGCGCGCAGAGGCGACCCCTCCCAACAAGATAGATGCGGCCTTGTGCGTTTCACAAGGTAGCCTACGGTTGACCCTCCTGCCTGCAGGCTCTTATTGATACGCCGGCCCAGGGCCTCTGCGTTTGCATGGGCGCTGGGCATGACCCCACTACCCCACCACCCCATGCCAACCTGAAGAGACCACCGCCTTGACGCGCGCGCGCCGTTGGCCGGCGGCCGCCGCCGCAAACGCTGAGGGGCTGACCGCCATGCCCACTGCCTCTGCCGCACTCATGGGGTGCAGCGAGCGGTGGCGGAGCGGCTGCGGCGAGGGGCTGTAGCGCAGCGGCGGCTCGCCAGAAGGGAAAAAGGGGAGCTGCCCTGGCCCCGCCTCGCTGCCGCCTCCGCTGAAGCCGGACAGGGCCTGCGACACCTGCCGCTGCATCAGCGCCGCCACGTGGGGCGTCAGCTGGAGCTGCTGCTGCAGCTGCGGGGCCGGAGCGTACCCAGGCAGCGCAGGCAGGTAGCCGACAGGCAGGTAGGCTGGGGGAGCGACTGACGCTTGCATCGGGGGCACCGCCGCCTGCGCCACGGCCTGCTGCTGCGCGGCGGCCGCCTGCTGCGCCGCCTGCTGCGCAGCCAGCAGCGCCCCAGCCTGCTGCTGCGCCAGGAGCAGCGCCTGCTGTTGCCTGTGGTCGACAGCCGCAGCTGCCAGCGCCGCCTGCTGCTGCGCCTCGAAAAGCGCCTGCTGCTGCTGCTGGTCGGCGACAGCGGCCGCCCACGCTGCCTGCTGCTGCGCTGCCTGCATCGCGGTCTGCTGCTCCTGCTGCTGGGCAGCCATCAGCGCAGCTTGCTGCTGCTGCACTGCCAGCAACGCATTATGCTCCCGCTGAGCCGCCGCTGCAGCAGCGGCGGCGTCCTGCTGCTGCTGTGCCGCCAGCAGTGCGGCCTGCTGCTGCTCAGCTTCTGCAGCGGCGGCGGACGCTGCCTCCTGTTGCGCTTGTCGCTGCTGCGCCTGATGCTGCGCTGCGAGCAAGGCCGCCTGCTGCTGCTCGGCAGCTGCGGCTGCAGCGGCCGCCCGCTGCTGCTGTTCTGCCAGCAGCGAGGCTTGCTGCTGCTGCTGTGCTGCCAGCTGTTCGGCCTGCTGCTGCTGCATGGCCGCCAAGCCTGCGTCCTGCTGCTGCTGCTGCTGCTGCTGAATGGCAGCCAGGATGGCGGCTTGGGTGGCTGGGTCCGCGGCTGCCAGCGTGGCCGCGACTGCAGGGATCACGCCGGGCATGGGCTGGGCAGGCACGGCAGGCGGCGAAGGCGGCTGCTGCAGCTGTGCTGCCTGCGCCGGCGCACGGGCCTGCTGGGGGGGGATCACCAGTGCCACATGCATGGGTGGAGGGGATACCACCGTCGGCCGCGCCGCCGCCGCCGCTGATGCAGGCGAAGCTGCAGCCGGCATGGTGGGAGCTGCAGCTGCCGGCTGCGGTGGGGTGCCTGGCGCAGAGGGCAGCTGTATCGGCCCCCACATGGCAGGGAGGCTGGCGGGTGCAGGGTATGGCGACGGCACATGGGGCTGTGCACCTGCCTCCGCTGCCGCCTGCTGTAGGCCTGCCACGCCTGCGCTTGCTGGGTGCGCTGCAGATGTCGGCGGTACCTGCGCAGCCAGCTGCTGCGGCGCCTGCGGGTGCTCGGGGATTGCTGGCTGGGTGGCAGTCGAAGGTGGTCCGGCGGGGTGCGCCGGGATCGCGCCTGTGGGCGCATGCGCGGCGTGCGCGCTGCCCCCGCTGCTGCTCTTGCTGCCGCCCCTGCTGCTCTCGGCGCTCGCACTGCCGGGGCTGGTGCGGGGGGAGGCCGTGGCGCTGCCGGCGGG
Source organism: Micractinium conductrix (assembly GCA_002245815.2). Classification (NCBI taxonomy): domain Eukaryota; kingdom Viridiplantae; phylum Chlorophyta; class Trebouxiophyceae; order Chlorellales; family Chlorellaceae; genus Micractinium; species Micractinium conductrix. The sequence goes on from LHPF02000004.1 coordinate 2,596,906, forward strand.
CCGGTGGCGCTGCTGGCGGTGCGTCGGGCTGTGCTGGTGCTTGTGAGGGTGGTGGGGGTGCAGCATGGCAGCGTGTGCTGCCTCGGGAAGCACGCCAGCCGGGGGCCCCGCCTGGGCATGCTGCGCGGCGCCCTCGGCCGCCAGTGCTGGCTGAAAGGGCTGCTTGTCTGGAGGCATGAGGGGGGTAGTGCTGGCGATGGGACCCCAGTCACTACTGCCCAGCACAGGCACCGTGCCGAGCGGCGGCGCTGCCCCGGCCAACGGCGCCGCTGCAGCCGGCGCCGCGGCAGCTGCTGCGGCCGGCGCCTGCACAGGCGCAGCCGCCTCCTCGACTGACGCCTCCTCCACGGCCGCCAGCGCTGGCGTTGGGCCGTTGCTGCCCGGCGCCGAGGGCGGGCCGCTGCCGAAGCCTGCGCCGCTGAGCCAGCGTGGGCCTCCCTCTTCGCTGCCCAGCACCGAAGATATCTGCTGCTGCATGAAGGGGCTGGCGATGCTGATGCTGCTGGCGCCGCCCAGCAGCACCGCCGAGGGCAGGCGCGCAGCTGGCGGCGACGGCGGCCTGGCCTGTGGGGGGCGAGGCGGGCGGTGAGGCGGGCTGGCCGCTGTGGCACGGGCGGCGCCGCCGCCGCCGGTTGGGCTGGCGGTTCCGCCGGCCTCCTCCGCCAGCGTGGCCAACCGGCGGGACAGCGTGCTGGCAGGGCTAGGGCTGGAGCCACTCGTGCTGGTGCTGCTGAGAGGCTGCAGTGACCGCTGCTGGAAGGCGCTCGCCGGCGGGTGCAGCGACGTCGATGGTGCGGGGATGCTACTGTTGCCGTCGCCGCCACCTCCCCCGGCTGCACTGCTATGCTGCTCGCTCGGTGAGCGAATTTGCGCCGCAGCGGGAGACGCGGCGGCTGCGGCGTCAGCGCCGCGGGCGTCACCCTGCCGCTCGCCTGCCACAACCTCCCCCTCGGCGCCGCCGCCATCAGCAGGCATTATGAGCGCCCTAGGGCTGTTGGGAGGTGCGTTGGACTTGGGTAGCGTGGAGGGGCATCCTACGCTCTGGACTCGGGCGCCTGGCGCTTTAGGCACAGTCGCTATGCCCTGAATCTTATGGATAAGCGTTTTGAGCGCGCGATGGCAGCCTTGGAGATGCACGTGGGCGCAACATGAGGGCGGCGGCGGCCAGTCGGCTCATGCGCGCCTCCTGGCGACCCTGCTCTGCTCTCGCCCTGCCTCCATCCACGCCTCCAAGCCTTCACACAAGTTGCACGGGGCATGGCCTGCCGACTGACCGTCTGAAAGAGCCTCCACGCCGCCTTCGAAGCCTGCCACTCGCGGGCCTTGGAGCAGGGGCACTGCCTTCGCTCACCGCCTGCCCGCTCGCCTGCCTGCTCGCGCGCCACAGCAGGCCCCTGCGCGAGGGGGCGGCTGCGCGATGTCTAACAACCCGCTGCTGACGCCGCTGCCTGCCGCCTTGTCGGCGGCGGTGCTGCGGTCGACGGGCGCTCAGGCGGACGCCATGGCGGGGGAGCAGGCGGCGCAGCTCACGGGCCTCGCCGTCGTGCCGCCGCTGACCCCTCCCACTCTCTCGGAGGCGGTGCTGTGTGTGAGTGTGGCACGCGGGGGGCCGAGCTGTGCGCTGCCATGCCGTGCGCTTACATTAATCGGGATTGTCCGACCGTGCGCGCCTCGTTTAACCGTGTTCCCACCCCCACTTCCCCTGCAGGAGCACCGCTCCACGCTGTCGCTCTTCTCCCAGTGCTTTGCTGCCGCCGCAGCGGTGGAGGGCCCCTCGCCCGCTGGCGCCGCCGGCGTCGCATCGCCTGGCGCACATCTGTTCATGCTGCATGTGTCGGCGGGAGCGCTGGCGCTGGATCTGCACTTGCACTGCAAGGTGGGGGGAGGGTGAAACGAGGTGTGCTGCACGAAGAGGAGGGGAGGGTGGCAGCCGCAGCCGCAGGCGGCTTCCCTTCAGATTCTGATGTGTGAGATGCTGCTTGTTGGCGGCAAGCCGCCTCCCCTGTGCCTGCCCCTGCACCCCCACCCCTCCCTGCTGCCCCTGCCCTCTGACAGGCCGAGGCGCGCGTGGTGCACGACGCTCTGGAGCGCAGCTGCGGCAGGGAGGGGGCGATGGCGGCAGCACAGGGGCGGCGCGAGTGCGAGGAGATGGGGGCAGGTCGGTGAGGGGTCGGGAGACAGACGGAGCTGGCTTGGCGTCCTGCAATATGTAAGCTGGTAGGGCTGCCCTGCCTGCCTGCCACGACTGCCTGCATGGCTGCCTGCCTGCCTGCTGGCAGCGCAGCAGCTGCGTGCTGCCCACGTCTCACCCTGCCTCCGCCTGCCTGCCTGCTAGCTACCAGATGCCGTCATCTCGCCCGCAGCGCTGCCCCTGCCTTCCCTGCAACTCCAGAGGTGGACGCTCTCCTGCAAGCCCTGATGGAGGCTCGACAGCTGGGGAGCGGGACGCAGGGCGGCGCCAAGCTTGGCGACGCTGGCTCAGAGGCTGCCCAAGTTGGGCAAGGGGGCAGCAACGTTGGCAGGGACGGCGAGGCAGGGGCGGGCGCGCTGGTGGCCCGCCTGCGCCGCCTGGAGGCACTTTTCGAGGCGCACCAGGCGGAGGCGGAGTGCCGCATGCTGCCTCGCCTGGCGACCGCGCTGCCAGGTGAGAGGCAGGGGGCTGTTGGGCTGTGGGAGACGAGGGCGGCGGGCGAGTGCGGCGCTGCCTTGCGTAGCGCTGCGACACCGAGCCAATCCAGGCCACACCCCTGGCCCTGGCCTGCCGCGGCCGCTGCATGCTCTCCTCCAACCCCGCTGCAGTGTCGGAGCAACGCGCCCTGGCAGCCTCCTTTTACGAAGCCCAGCGCAACGCTGCGCTGCTGCTGCCCGGCGTTGAGGCGGCAGGCGCGCCAGCTGCCGGCGAGCCAGCGAGGCCCGGCGGCGGCGCCGGCGAGGCTGCCACAGGCGAACCAGAGCCTGCTGACAGCAGCGGCGACCCGGCTCGTGAGATGAGGTTGGGGGAGCAGGCATGAAGGACCGCCGGCGCCGGCGGTAGCGGCGAGGCAGCTGCAGGGAAGCCGGCAAGGCGGGTCCACCGCTGAGACGGCGGGCAGCGAGATGGGCCTGGCTGGATGGCAGGCGTGGAGCAGCGCAGCATTACAGGGTTGCATTCGAGGCAGGCCGCATGGCTTCTTGTTGTAACCTGCCCCAGGGCAGGGAGCATGAAACAGGCGCTAGGTTGGGCAATCAGAAGGCAACAACAGCCGTCTGCTTGACACAGGGACGCACAGATGGTTGGGAGGCAGGCTGGGAGCCCGCACATCCTTGCAGCCAGACGGGAGGGCAGCAACATGAAGCCGCCAGGCAGCAGATGGGGAATGCATCAGAAGGTTGGCAAGGAGAGGGCAGCAGCCTCCGCTGGAGGGTTTCAGGATCAACACACACGACAGCTGCCTGCGCCAGGCCGCCCCTAAACGAGGGCGGAGGAGAAGCTGAACGCCGCTGGCCTCACGCAGCGCCCACTGCAAACGTCGACTCATGCGCGCCAGCCCCAGGCGGCGCGCTCATGCGCTGTCGGCAAGGGAGCGTGGCAGCTGTTTGGCGCCAGCCGTGGAGGCAGCATTGACGCCGGCCGTGGCCGGCTCCAGCGCATCGCCAGCAGCCGCAGGCAGCTGCGCGGTGGCAGGGCGGCCCCGCTGGCTGCCGGCGTAACTGTCGGCCCCGGTTGCCGCTTGAAGCGCGCCGGTCGGCTTTTCCGGCTGCTGCTGCTGCTGTTGCTGCTGCAGAGCGGCGAGTGCGGCACGCGGCGGGCCCAGCAGCACGCGGCCTGCCAGGCGCAGGCAGGCCAGGGAGCACACCACCGCGGCGTACACTGCAGAGGACGGCGGGCGGCGGCGTAGATGCCAGGTCAGGTGCATGTGGGTGGCGCAGCCAGCTGTGTGCGTGAGCGGATGCCTGCGAATTGGCAAGCTTGGCCAGGCAGGCACATGTAGGCGTGACCTCAAAGCGGCGACCGCCACGCACGACAGGCACTGGTGCTGACACAAGACCAACAGCCGGCACTCACGGCTGAAGGCGCCGAAAGCCATGGTGCCAGACACCAGCGCCGCCACGCACAGCGAGGCGGCGAGCATCGTCAGCACGCAGGCAAGGAAGAGGCCTGATGGAGGGGGAAGCGGTGGGGAACGCAGGAGCGTGAGGGAGAAGGAGTGGGGCGGGGGGGTTGGATGGACGGGAGTAAGTGGCAGTACGGCGTAAACGGGCACACAGGCGGCCGCCTCTACGTCCCCCAAACAGGCACTGCCCCCAGCCCCGGCCCCCGACCCCTTCCAAGGTAGCTCGCCTGCACAGACCGCCAGGCCCGCAGACGCCCACACGCCCGCCAGGCCCAGCAGCGCTGTGGTGCAGGCCAGCGCAACGGCTCCTGAGAACCCAAAGCCCAGGGCAGAGGCCAGGGCCTGCAGGCGGTCGAGGGGAGGGCAAGGCAGGGAGTGAAAGGACAAGTAGACTAGAGCGCGCGGCAGCAGCTGCTGCTCGGCGTGGGCATCAGCAGGCAAGCATGCGCGCGAGCGCCGGGCGGGCGGGGGGTGGGGCTCGCACCAGCCAGCCGGGGGCGGTACGAGGAGCCAGCGCGTGCGAGTGGCGGCGCAGGAAGGCTCCATCCTTTGGGGTGTTGGCGCGCATGTCACACACCAGCTGCAGGGTGGGGCATTGAGGGGGGAGGGGTGGTGAGGCAATGTGGGAAGCAGCCGGCCGCTGAGGGGCACACCAGGTGCGGGTCGGAATCGGCGCCACTGCACTTGCCCAGCTTGCACGCCTGGTGGCCACGACAAGCAGGGCCGCACCTGAAACAGCGCGTCGCGTGTGTGCTCCGGCACCACGAGCGCCACCGCGCCTGCAATGCAAAGGGTCCGGCATGCGTGGCGCGGTTGGGCGGCGGGCGGTGGGTGGGCGGTGAGCAGGCGGCGGGGGACTGCACGCCAGGAGATGCAGGCAGCGGCGTGCTCGCCCTACCAACCCCTCTTCACTGCGCACCCGACATGTGGGAGGTCCGCCAGAGGGACTGCAGGGCTGTGGGAGAGAGAGCGGAGGCAGAGCCCGTCGTCGACACGTGCTTCTCCATAGCAATGTGCAGGGGCTGCGATCAGTGGACACCAGGCGTGCAACAAGCCGGGGGGAAGAGGGGCGCAATTGGCTGCACGAGGGTGCCTTGGGTTCTTGGGCAGGCAGGACCTCGCCAGATTGTATGGAGAGCTGTCGGTGATAGACCGACGCCACGGGCATCACGGTAGTGCCACAAAGTGCCGTAGTGGCGCTCTGTCGCCATCTGAGCTGGCCATTTATGCGAGCCAAGCTGCTCGCGCGGTTCTCTGCATCGCCCCGCCTCCTACGCGTCGCAGCTTCCTTGCCCGACACTGCTGGCACCTGCCGAGGGCTTCCCGCCGCGCGTATTCGAACTGCGAGCGGCCTCCCCCGCCGAGCACAGCTCTCGATGCGCTTGCGCCCCTGGCAGATTGCCCTGGCGATATGCAGCGCCTGGCTGCTGCTCGGCGTGTCGCCGGCCGTGGGTGCGTGCTGGCAGCTGCCGCCCGCGCCGCCGCCGCCGCCGTCAGCAAACCGCTCGCCTCCCGCCGCCGCCCAGGGCTTCTCCCCGCGTTGCCCCCGCCCTGCGTTTCATCCAAGTCGTTCCCTTTGCTTCTCAAACTTACGGCTCCGGTTCGAACCCTGCAGTGTATCACACCACCCTGGCGCTGCTGGGCAGCTCGTGCAGCCGGCTGTGGTTGACGGTGCGCGCGCTGCCGGGCGCCGCGCCGCAGCCGCCCCTCAAGCAGGCCATCCTCAACGTGACCAGCGACTTTGACCAGGTGGGCTGGTGGGATGCATACGGCTTGCTGCCATGTGCTAGGGCTGCGTCGGCGGCGGGGCTGGGGCGCCTTGTGCCAAGGTGGAGAAACGAGGGCGGCGGATGTGGGGGACGAGGGCGTGACAGGGTGGGCAGGCTGTGAGCAAAGCGAGCAGGTGGCAGAAGGCAGGGGGTCGTGTTGACTTGCAGCGCGGCCTGTGCGGAGGCGTCACTTGCTGCTGCTGCGGCCGCCGACACAGTCGCAAACCCTCCCTCCCCTCCCCCCTCTCCCCCTCCTCGGCAGCTGTCCACCCTACTTGTGGAATTCCTGCAGCAGCCCGGAGTTGACCCCAGCATCGAGCCCCGGCTCATGAGCTTCCTGGAGGCACGCGCCGCAAAGTGCGAGGGGGGCAGCAATGCGCGGCAGCGGCGGGCCGAGGCTGGGGCAGCTGCCCAGGCAGCCAGCCAGCGGCGTTGCGGCGCAGCGTGCGCGTCGCGGTCCCCCCCGTACAGAGTGTCTAGTACCCTGTAGCACACCCCGGCCTGATACTTTCTTGTTTGCCTGCAGGAGCTACCCCCGTTTAGAGTCCCTGCTTGACTGGCTGCTGGCCATCTACAAATTTCTCTTCCCCTTCCTGGTGAGGCGGCCGCTAGAGGGCAGCTCTGGGGGCGCGACTGCAGGCGCCGCCAGCAGCACAGCCCGCGTGGCATCCTGTCGGGGCAGCCCGCGTGTTGCTGCCGCCTCGCGCCCGTGCACCCTTCGGCGCCGCCCATCCCTCTTCAGCATCCCCCTAGCTCCCTCCCCCTTGCTCCCCACAGGTCATCAGCCTGGTGGCACGGCTGCAGGGGGGGGGCAGCGACGATCAGGGGGCAGCGGCAGCGGAGGAGGAGCCTCGGTTTGAGCCACGCAGCTCCGTGGAGCAGGCGGCCATGCTCAACTCGCAACTGTCGCGCCAGCTGTCGCGCCGCAGCAGCCAGCAGCAGCAGCAGCGTGCGCTGGTGCCCGCGATGCTCAACGGCGCCTCGCCATTTGACCGGCAGCCGTCCCTGGCGTTGAGCCAGGGCCAGGTGGGCAGCGGCGGCGACCACCGGGCGGGCAGCCACAGCCCTCCTGGGCCGGAGACGCCCATCGAGGGAGCGCGCATGCTGCCGCCGCACCCCGCCTCGCTGCAACCCGCCGTACCTGCAGGTGGGAAGCCGGAGGAGTCTAGGGCCCACGCTGCCGCTTACACGTTGTCCGCACCCGCCGTGGGGTGCAGCCGAACCGCCACCGCCTGCTGCCACGCTTTGCGCCCCTCCCCTCCCGGCCCCCGAACACGCTTTTTGAGCGCCTCCTCCCCCCCCCCTGCAGCCCGCACCCCCCGCGCGCCGCCCCAGCGCACCATCAGTGAAATATCTGTGGAGGGTTTCTAGCGGGGCACCGGATGCGGCGCTGCCGCACGCTTGTGCTGCCGCCGCCGCTGCCGCTCCGCCCACGTGCTGCGCCATTGCACCTGCGGCACCGCACCTCCACGACTGCATGTACAGCGACTGCCTTGATAGATGTTGCGTTGATGTTAACCCCCTTCCTTGATTGCCACATGTTTAGCGTGTACAGCGATTTTGCGTTGCTGACTGCCCGCCCCCCAGCCGCCGACCCTACCCCTCCTTGCCCAGCACTCTTCTTCTGCTATGCCCTCTGCTACGCTCCGTTGCCCACCCCTTCCCATGCGCTTGCCCCTGAGCGCTTGCCCCTGAGCACACCACACACACTGAATGAATGCCTTACACACACGAAGCACCTGGCGCGGAGCCGTCGAGCGTTCTTTGAAACTTGACAAACGCGCAAGCACGGAGGCGGGGGGGGGGGGGGACGCACAAACTGGGAAGAATAGGAGCAGCAGGAAGCGGAGAAAATCAAACAAGGTTGCTAGTGAAAGGGAGTATTGGGCAGGCAGGAGGAGATGGTGCAGCGCTTCTAGGTGAGGTCGTCTCCGAATCCTCCCCACCCCTCGGCCTCCTGCTGCTGCTGCTGCTGCTGCTGCCCCTGCCGGGGCTGCTGCTGCGCCGCGCTGCCGGCCTCGCCCCAGACAAAGCCACCAGCATCCGAAGCCGCGCCGTCGTCCCACCCTCCAAAGGGAGCGCCGCTGCCCGTCTCCCAGCCGCCCGTGGCGGCGGCATGCGCGCTGCCGCTCAAGCTGACGTCTTCGAACGCCGCCGATGGCTGGCGCTCGCCGATGGCTGCCGGCACCTCTGCGGCTGCCGGCGCATCCACGGGCCAGCCCGCCTCGTCATCGAACGCATCCTCCCAGCCACTGGCAGCGCCGCCGGCCTCGGCAAAAGGCTGCGCCACCGCGGGCGCCCAGCCGCCGGGTGCAGCCTGCTCGTCAGCGTGCCACTCGGCCGCCAACTGCTCGGCGCTCTCAGACTCGGCGGTGGGCAGCGCCGCAGGGCTGGGCAGCGCCTGCGACTCTTCAGGCTGCTCCCAGCCGGCCGCCGCTGCAGCTGCGTCGTTAGGCTGCTCCCAGCCGGCCGCCGCTGCAGCTGCGTCGTCTGGCTGCTCCCAGCCGGCCGCCTCTGCCGCGGCGCCGCCGGCCCAGCCCTGCTCCTCCCAGCCCGTGGCCTCGTCGCCAGCCTGCTGCGGCGGCGGCTGCTCCTCCCAGGCAGCCGCCTCGCCCGCCGCTGCGCCTGCGCCTGGCTGCTCCCAAGCGTCAGCCTCGTCAGCCGCCGCCGTCGCATCACCACCCCAGGCCGGCTCGGGCTGCTCCCAGGCAGATGGTCCCTCGTCGCCAGCCTCCCACCCGGCCACCTCTGCTGCCGCTGCAGCCGCATCAGCTGGCGGCAGCTGCTGCTCCTGCTGCCAGGCCGCAACTTCGGCAGCTGCTGTCGCTGCCGCTGCAGCCTCGTGTTCTGCAGGGTGCTGCCAGCCAGCTGCCTGCGTCGCAGGCTCCTGCTGCTGCTCCTGCTGCCAGGCTGCGGCTTCAGCTGCAGGCTGCGGCTGCTGCCAGCGGGCCGCCTCCTCTGCCGCAGGCTGCTCTTGCTCCCACGCAGCTGCCTCGCCCGCAGCGGGCACCGCCCCGCCAGCCCACTCTGCCTCGGCGGCCCGCCCTGCCGGCTGACCCCAGCCAGCCTCTGCCTCCTCTGCAGGCTCCTCCCAGCCAGCCACTTCAGCCGTCGCTGCTGCAGCATCCGCGGGCCACTCCGGCTGCTGCGGCTCTGCCACAGGCGCGTCGTAGGCTGCCGCCGGCTGCGCCACCAGCTGCTCCTCTGCTGTTGCTGGCGCAGGGGCCTCCCAGGCGCCTTCCCCCTCCGGGGCACCCTCCTCCCCCTCCTCCCCCTCCTCCCCCTCCTCCCCCTCCTCCTCCTCCTCGGCAGCGTCATCGCCCCAGCCAGCCTCCTCCTCCACCTGCGGAACGAAAAAACGAGTGGGCAAGCAGGCGCAGGTGGATGTGTGAGCACCGCAGTTAACACCAAGTCGCGGGCAAGTGCAGGCGTGCAGCCGCATGGGCAGTCACATCCGTCTCCTGCTTTTAAAAGCACGGTGCTGGTGCCAGCACCAAGGCCCACTCGCCCCCACCCGCTTCAGGCCCCTCCCCCACCTGCGCCAGCACCGCTGCGACCGCGTCCTCGCTCTCGCCCTTCTCCATCAGCAGCTCCATCAGGCGGGCGACCTGAAGGGTGGGTGGTGGGGTGGGGTGGGGTGTGGGGAAGGGAATGCGAGTGAGAAATAGATGGGAGATCAGGGAGGGAGGGAAGGTGCTCCATCAGGCGGGCCACTTGAGCGAGGGGTTGAGGGAGAAACAGAAAAAATTGCATGAGAAGGAGGGATGGTGCAGCAAACAAATGGGGTGGCATGCGCTGTCGCGCCGTCCATGCCCTCACGCTCCGCCTTTGTTACCCACAGCTGTACCCACTGCGCCGCCCTCGCCTGCGCCTGTTCTTGCCCCAGGCTCGCCACCCTGCCACGCCCTCACCATGTAGCAAGCTCAATCCATAATGTAGCGAGCTTGATGTTGTGGCTGCCGACCAAGCAACCACCCAGCATTCAACGACATCGAACGACTCCTCACCTTTGCCTCCTCCTGGCCCAGGCTGGCCAGGCAGTCGTTGAGCGTCTCCTCCCCTGCCTCCACCTCGCCACGCAGCTCCTCCACCTGCTCCGCCAGGGGCTCCAGGGCCTGCCGGTGGCGGGGGAGGAGAGAGCCGGAGAAGGGTAAAAGGAGTGTCGGAGATGCCACGAATTCGAGGGAGGGAGCAGGCAGGCTTGCGAGCAGGCAGGCTGCAAGGGGGCAGACGAATAATGCAGGAGCACGTGCGATTGGCACGCTGCATCCCGTCCGCACGTGCAGCCGCTCTCGCAGTGCGTGCAGCTCGGCGCGCAGGGCTGCCACGTCAGCCTCGCCGCCGCCGGCGGCACCCTCGCCGCCGCTCGCTGCCACGGCGTCCAGCTGCTGCTGCTGCTGATCCAGCAGGTCGAGCATCTCTGCTTGCTGCTCCCCCAGCTCAGCCTCGCGCTGCGCCGCTGCCTCCAACTCCGCACGGAGCGCCGCCTCAGCGGCGGCGCGCTGCTCGGCGGCCGCCTGCGCCGCCGCCGCCGCGGCGCGCGCCGCCTCCACCTGCGCCTGCAGCGCGCTGATCTGCTGCTCGTCTGCCGCCACAGCAGAGTAGGCTCGGTCCATGTCCACCAGCCGAGCCTCGTTAAGCTCCAGCAGCTGCTGCTCCGCAGCGGTGGCCGCCTCGGCGGACGCCGCCGCCTGTGCGCGCGCCGCGTCGGCCTCGGCACGCGCCGCCGCCAGCTCGGCATGCAGCAGCGCCACCTGGGCGTCGCCCGCCGCCGCAGCCTCGCCGGCACGCTGCTCTGCCGCCGCCAGCTCGAGCTGCTGCTCCTCTGCCGCCACCGCTGTCTCAAACGCAGCGGCAGCTTCCGCCTTGGCGGTCGCCAGCTCGTGCTGCAGCAGCTGGCGCTCACGGTGCGCCTCGTCCAGCTGGCGCGCCACCTCTGCCGCCTCTGCGGCAGCGGCCTCGGCAGCCTGTGCGGCCGCCGACTGCGCCGCCGCCAGCTTGCCGCGCACCGCCTCCAGCTGTGCGGCCACAGCTGCTGCGTGCTCCTGCTCGGCGGGCGCCGGCAGCGCGGACGCCACCGCCAGCAGCTGGTCGCGCTCTGCCTCCAGGGCGGCGATGCTGGAGAAGGACAAGGACACAGGGAGGGAGGAATGGCGGCGTGAGTTGGGAAAAGGTACAGGGAGTGTGGAGGCCACCGCCAGAAGCTGGTCGCGCTCTGCCTCCAGGGCGGCGATGCTGGAGAAGGACAAGGACACAGGGAGGGAGGAATGGCGGCGTGAGTTGGGAAAAGGTACAGGGAGTGTGGAGGCCACCGCCAGAAGCTGGTCGCGCTCTGCCTCCAGGGCGGCGATGCTGGAGAGGCGAGCGCGGGAGTGGGCAGGCACGAGGCGAGGGCGAGGCGGGAGCAGGCAGGCAGACGGACGTTTCCGAGGGCACGCACATCACGGGGCAACCGCATGCGTGCCTCGAGCGCTACACTCTGATGCAACCCTCAATCTTGCCAACACTTCCGAACCCACGCACCGCTCTGCATCCGCTGCCCTCAGCTTTTTGGCCTTGAGCACCTGCAGGGAGGGGGCAAGGAGGGGCAGGTGGGCCAGCATGGGTGTCCGCGCAGAGATGTCTGCGGCGAAAACACACAACCTGCATCAATCATTCACTTATTCACTCATACACGTGTGGACGCTGCATTCGGCAGTGCGATACAGAGAAAAACACCGCCCACCTGCAGCTTGAACTTTTTGAGCTCCTCCTCCCGAGCCGCCGCCGCTGCGTCCGCCTCACCGGCCGCAGCTGATGCGGCCTGCTGCGCTGCCGCGGCCGCAGCCTCCTGCGCCGCGACTGCGGCGGCCAGGTCTTCGCGCAGGGAAGCAATCATGTCTTGGTGTGCAGCTAGCTCCTGCACCGTGCGGGTGAAGAGGTGGGGCAGAAGGGCAGGTCGAGCTGAGACGGAGGGAGGGGCAGCCGCAGAGGCTTGTGTGCAGTGAGGCAGTCGTCTCCTGCTGGCAGGCCTGCTCCTGCAGAGGGCAGGCGCACTGGAAGGAGGACGCCTGCCACGTGGGTGGGCAGTGAAAAAACGGCCCGGCAACTGCCCATAGCACCCAGTCCCGCCAGTCGCCGCCAGCCCCGCCCACCTCGCGCAGCGCAGCAGCCTCCTGCGCAGCAGCAGCCACGGCTGCCTCACGCCCTGCTGCCGCAGCCGCCAGCTCGCCCGCCAGCCGGTGCATTTCAGCCTCGCGCAGCAGCAGCTGCTCCTGGTTGTCCGCCAGCGCCGCCTGCTGCTGCTCACACGCCTCGCGGGCAGCCGTCACAGCGTGCGCCGCTGCCTCGTGCTTGCCCTGCAGCTCCTCCAGCTGTGCCAGGCGGGCCGCCAGCTCAGCATCCAGCTCGCCTGCCCGCTGCAGCTGCTGCTGCGCCAGCGCCGCTGCGTCAGCCGCGCGCTGCTCCGCTTCGACGGCGGCATCGGCCGCCGCCTGCGCCTGCGCCTGCGCCGCCGCCAGCTGTTCGCGCAGCGCCGCAGCCTCGGCGGCCACGCCGCTGCTGGACTCTGCGGCGGCACGCAGCTCTGCCAGCTCTTCGGTCATGGCCTCCACATCCTCCTGCATGCATGCCCACCAGGAACAGCAGGTCGATGCCACAGGCAGCGAAGCACGCCGCTGGAGGCACGGCAAGCAGGGGCACGGGCAGCCCCAGGCGCTGCATCGACGTGCGGGGCCTGGAAGCTGTGCCCCTGATCACCCCTTGCGTCCGAAGCTCACCGTCTTTGCCTGCAGCATGTCCATCAGCTTTAGGTTTTCGTCGCCCAGGGCAGACAGCTCCTGCAGCGGGAACATGAGGCGACAGAGCGTGGGCAGGCAGGGAGGGAGGGACTTGCTGTCATGGGTTGTAAGCAAGCCCCCGGCCGGGCAGTGGCGCAGGGCCCGCTGCCACTAGGAGGCAGCAAGCACGGCAAGGCAGCAGCTGTGGGCTTGCGGGCAGCTGGGCAGGGCAGCAGACGACGAAGCAGCCAGCGCCGGGCACGCCACAGGGCGACTTGCCTCGCGGTGCAAGGCATCCATCCCCTCCAGCTGCTGCTGCAGCGCGGTCGCCTCGCCGCCAAGCTGCTGCTGCAGGCCCTGCGCGGCCTGCAGCTGCTCCCGAAGCGCCGCCAGCTCAGCCTCGGCGGCAGCAGCGGCGTCAGCCACCGCCGCCTCCTGCACTGCCGCGGCGTCTGCCAGCTGCACGCGCAGCTCGGCAGCGGCGGCCTCGCTGGCAGCGGCGGCCTCTGCTGCCGCCGCGTGCTCCTGCTGCACCATCTGCAGGAGAGCAGGGCAAAGCGGGCACGTCATGCACCACAGCTACCGCTGCGCTGTCCAGCTTGCGGCATGACAGCTGCGGCGCACCCATGCGCTGCGTGCGACTTGCTTCACATGCCCCCGACTATGGATACGGCATCTCGCCTGTGCTCGCCACCCCATGCACCCTGGATGTTGGCCGTGCTTGCCACGCACCCACCCACCTGAATCTTCTTGCGCGCCACCGCAAACTTCTTCTCCAGCTCCTTGCACCGAGCCTGCAGCGCCGCGTGCTCCTCTGCAGCCACGCCGCTTGCGGCGGTAGACGCCTCGGCGGCTGCGGCGGCTGCGGCGGCGGCCTGAAAGGACAGGGCGGGAGCAAGGGAGTGTTGGTCAGATGCGCACGTCCACACGCAGGTGCGCGGGCAAGTAGTGGCGGCAACAGCCAAAACGCATGCGACTGTACACACAGGCTGCATGCAACAGCCCTCCTCCCCCCTTCCACCTGCGCGCGGGCCTGCGCCTCCTCCAGGTGTCCACGCAGCGCCGCCAGCTCAGCATCCTTGCGCTCCACTGTGGCGGTCACGGTGTGCTGCAGGGGCAAGGCATGCGGTGCACAGTGGGTGGAGGTGAGCAGGGCGGCGGGAGAGGGAGGGAGGGAGGGGCCGAGAAGCAAGCGGGGCAGGACCACATGCTGCAGGCTGCCTAGTAGGCAGCTGCAAGTTGTGAGGCGGTTTCCGGAAACCGTGGGTCTCCAGGCAACACCCTCTTTCCCCTTGGCTCTTCTCCCTCCCCTTGAACCCACCTCCAGCTCCGCCTCTGCCTGCTGCAGCTGCAGCTGCAGCTCGTGCCTGACCGCCTCCTGTGCGGCATGCAGCTGCGCATCCTTCTCCGCGACCGCTGCTGCCACCGCGATCTGCACGGGCAGGGGAGGGAAGGGGTGCCAGGGGATGGCTGGGTGACGATTCAAGTGGCGTGTGCCGCAGAGCCATGAGCGATGTGCTGCAAGCAGGAGGCAAACTGCGCGAGCCGGCAGCTTTGCTGCGACTGCCTCAAGGATAATCGTTTGTTCCAACTGCCATGCGCCCCTCGCGCACCTGCACGCGCTCCTTGGCGTCAGCCAGCGCCGCCGCAGCAGTCTCTTCTGCTTGCGCCGCCGTCTCGGCCATGCTATCCTGCAGCTCCTGCAACAAACAACAGGGGGTGCAACGCAAAATGAGGCAGGGCAGCCGCGGAGCAGGCCTCTGTACATCGCCTCCCTCCCTGGCTCGCACCACTCAGGTTCCCCCCTGGCATTGCATGGGCGCGCCCTGCAACACCCGATGGTTTGCTCACCTGCAGGCGCTGCTCCAGCGAGGCGATGTGGGCGTCCTTGGCAGAAGACGCGGCCTCCAGCTCCCTGCAGCACAGGGGTGCACGCACGAGGGCAGCGACGCTTGGCAGCAGGGATCACAAGTCGAAACGCTAGCTGGTACGCAGGTGCTCACGGCTGCGAAACGCGGTGCTCGTCTTGCCGGACAGGCCGGGTGTACCAACACCCACCTGCAGCGCTGCTCGTACTGGCGCAGCACCTCAATGGCTTCGTCCTTCATTTCTATGGCCAGCTGCGGGCAGGCAGGGGAACGAGGGAAGGCAGCATTTGCAACACAAAAGAGGAGCTCCAAAGGCGCACAGCACTTGCAGCTGGCGCCGCCAGTCTTCCCTTCCCGAGCCTGCCCACCGCAACACAGAGACACAGACGCCTGCGGCCCTACCTTTGCGTCGTCCAGCTCCTGCTCACGCTGCTGCAGCGCCTCCTGGGCCATGTCCAGGTCCATCTGTGGAGGAGGCAGACACACGGCGAAAGAATGGTGAGCGTGACTGCGGGGAGATGCCATGTAATATGATGCACGAGGTGATGGGAGAGGCGCCCCCCTGGGCCGTTTCCAGGTCCAACTGCACAGCACGCGAACGCGGTAGAGGGGACGCGCACTGAAAGGCGAGAAAGCAAATGTCGGAGACATGGCTGCGGGAAACCGGCCTGCGAGGGAACTCCCTGCTGCCAATCTGCTCTCCCCAGCCGCACCTGCAGCGTGGCCATGGAGGCCTGCGCCTCCACGGCAGCCGTCTCAGCCACAGAGGTGCCGCCCTGCAGCTCCTGCAGGCGCGCATCGCGCTCCGCCGCCGCTGCCTGGAGCGCCGCCACCTCAGCGGCAGCCGCCGCCAGCTCAGACTCGCGCTGCGCCAGCGCCTGCTGCAGCGCCGCCGCCACGTTTTCCTTCTTTTCCAGGGCAGCGTCGCGAGTGGCTAGCGCCTGGGGGGCGGCGATGCAGTGGCAGGAGGATCCATGGGTGAGCACGCAGCTGGCCTCGCTCCACAGGCAGCAAGCTGACGCGCGTGCATTGCGGTTCTCGAAGCAGGCCCCCCCCGCGCCTGAACCCACGCACGCAGCCACCCTTCCCACTTGCCTGTTTGAGCGCCTCCTGCTCTGCCGCGGCGCCCACCAGCTGCCGCTGCTCGCCGTCTGCCAGCGCCGCCGCGGCAGAGGCGTGCTCCTGAAGCTGCGCCTGCAGCGCGAGCAGCTGCCGCTCCTTGGCCGCTGCTGCCGCCGCCTGCGCCTCCAGCTGCGCCTGCTGCTGCGCGCACTGGCCGGCGAGCGCCTGCACCTGCTGCTGCAGCTCCGCGACAGCCGCGTCGCCGGTGCTTGCACCTGGCTGCCCTGCAGGCATGCCTGGCTGCTCTGCCGGCAGGGGCACAAGGTCGGCGAGGCCGTCGTCGCCCCAGCCCTCTGCATCCTCCTCGGGCCACGGCGCCGCTGGCTCCGCCGCAGGCGCCGCTGGCTCGCTCGCAGCGAACGCAGCGGTTCCCGTAGCAGCTACCGGGGCCGGGTCACCCGCGAGGAGCGCAGCTGCCGCCTCTGACGCAGGCTGCGGGGCAGGCGGCGCCGGCACCTCCTCCATTGCTTCCCACCCCTCATCCTCCACGTCTCCCCAGCCCTCTGACGCAGGCTCGGTCGACGCCTGTGCTGCTGCTGCTGCGGCGGGTGCGTGTGCCTCCTCCTCGCGTGCCCAGCTGGCCTGCTGGTGCACCGGCGGCTCCTCCTCTGCCTGCCGCTGCTGCTCGCGCAGCGCCGCCGCCTGCGCCGAGGGCGAAAGCGGCTCGCCCGTCCAGCTGTCCTGCTGGTGCACCGGCGGCTCCTCCTCTGCCTGCCGCTGCTGATCGCGCAGCGCCGCCGCCTGCGCTGCCGGCGAAAGCGGCTTGCCCGTCCAGCTGTCCTGCTGGTGCACCGGCGGCTCCTCAGCCAGCCAGCCGCTCGGCTGCTGCTGCTGCTGCATCACCGCAGCCGCCTGCGCCGTAGGCGACAGCGGCTCGCCCATCCAGCTGTGGGGCTGGTGCACGGGTGGCTCCTCAGCTGCCCATTCGCTGCTGGGAACGCGCTGCTGCTGCAGCGCAGCCGCTTTGTCAGCAGCTTCAAATTTGGCAGCTAGGCTCTGCTGCGCCGCGCCGCTGCTGCCGGCATCAGCAGGCAGAGCCGGTGGCGCCTCCTCGTGCGCTGCCAGATCTCCGGCATGAGGCGGGTAGAAGTGCGGCGGCGGCGGGGGGCCTTCGCTGCCCATGGGGCCGTAGCCTGGCAGCGGGCTCTGCAGATAGATGCGTGGGTGCAGGGGAGGTGGCGGCACTGGTGAGGGGCGTGCATGCACAAACTTTCCGAGCACGCACCAGCAGCCCGCGTCGGCGCAGCATGTGCACAGGCTCGCCGCTGCTTCTCAGCCATACACACCCGTCAAGCCGGCGCCCACCCACCTGGTACACAGACTGCGCTCCAAACATGGTGCTGTGCATGCTCTGCACCTCCGACGCCTCGTCGTCCAAGTCGCCTGCGGGGGCGGTGTGTGTGTGGGGGGGGGGGGGCAGAGGTCAGGCAGGTGCAGCACTCAAGTGGGCATGCAGTCGGGGGAGCAGCGCAAACGGCTGGTATGCCAGAAGCAATGGCAGCGGCAACAGCGGCCGCGCGTTGCCAACACTCGACCCCAAGCCCCCTCACGCACCCTCGCTCCAGCCGTCGTCCCGGCTGCTCAGCGTGTCGGCGTCGCTGCCGCCTGCGTAATAGGCCGCCGCGTTGCGAGCAGCGGCGGCGCGCGGGATGCCCAGCTGGGAGGCCAGCGCGCCTGGGCGAGGCAACGAAGAAGCAGGGCGGGGGGAGGGGAGTCGAGGGCCGGACACTTCGGTGCTGCCTGGGACTGCCGCAGCGCTGCATCGTGCTGCAGCTTCAGGTGCTGCGTCGGCCGTGCGTCTCGCCCTCCCTCACAACAACCCTGCCTGATGCCCCCACTGCTGGCGCTCCACCTGGGGACAGCACGTCTGCAGTGGAGTCCTCTCCCTCCTCCAGCTCCATGCCCTCCCATCCATTGAGCCCAGCAGGCGGCTTGGCGGGGGTGGCGCCCGTGGCGGGCGTGTCGTAGCCGCCGCCCAAGGCGGCCACCGCGGCGGTGGCATAGTCTGCCAGCGTGGCGCCGCCAGCTGCCGGAGACGGCGAGGCCGCGTGCTCGCCCCGGTGGTGGCCGTTGGCGGTGGGGCCGGCGGCGGCGTGCGCAGCGTCGCCCTCGCGCTGCGGCGGCGCCGGCGCTGCTGGCGCCGCTGGGATGCCGTCTTCTTCTGCGCCGGAGTCGCCCGCGGGCTGGTCCCAGGGAAGGTGCTTCTCCAGCTTGCCGGGCTTGCGCTTGCGGGCGCCTTGCGGGAAGAGCGTTGGGGGTGAAGAGCAGGAGAGAGCAGGAGGAGTTATGAAGCGAGTGGGATGGGCAGGTGCCGGGCCCAGGCTCTGCACATGTCGAAATGGACGCATGGTGCTGGAGTGGCAGGCGGCACGCACGGCGGCCGCTGGCCCCAGCCCCAGCCTCCTCAACCACCTCACCTGCCGCCGCAGTATACAGGCCGCCAGCCACCGCCGCCACCGTATCGCCCGCCGCCTCCAGCTCGCCGCCGCCGCCACCGCCGTGGTGGCGAACCTGCGCCTGCACCGCCGTCAGGTGGTGCTGCGCCGCAGTGGCGGCGGCCCCCACGGTGGCCCGCAGCTGCTGCGTCACCGACTGAAACTGGGGGCGCAGGTAGGAGGCAAACACCTGGCCCAGCGTTGGGTCTGCAAACTCCCCCGGCGCAGGCACCTCCACACCGTCCTCTGCCGCCGCCGCCGCCACGTCAGCCGCGGCAACGTACAGCGGCCGCTCCTTGGGGGAGGGCGGCAGCGAGCCGGAGGGCGCGTGGTGCGTGGGCGACAGTGCCGCGCGGGGCGACAGCGTCGCCGCCGCGTCCGACATGGTGGGAGGGGACTCTGGGTGCGCCGCCTCGGTGGCGGGCCAGGGTGCAACCGCGTCTGCCTCCATGGGGGCTGCCTCTTCGACAGCTGGCTGCTCACCAGCAGCCTGCTGCAGCTGCATGGCCGCTACCGCCGCATCTGATGCTTCGGTAGCTGCCTGCTCGAGTGCCGCCTGCTGCTGCTGCTGCTGCTGCTGCTGCGCCGCTTCCTCGCCTTGCGCGGCGGTGGGCGTGGCAGGACGCGAGGCAGCGCGCGAGCTGGCGCGCGAGGCGTTGGCGGCCATGTGCTCCGCTGCAGCCGCTGCCACTGTGGGGTGCTGCAGCAGCGAGTCGTAATCGTACGTGGCATAACCAGCGGGGTAGTTCTGCAGAGGGGGAGGGTGGGGAGGGCGGGACGGATGAATACCGGTTCAGAGCATTTGAGGCAGGGGAGCAGATGCGCGGATGCGCTGTGCAACAGGCAGGCGACGGGCACAGCCACGCTGCGCCCCTCGGGCTCGCGCCGCCTGCCTGGCTGACGCACCCTGCCCTGCTGCGCACCTGCGCCACCCACTGCGCCATCGCGTCCCGCTCATAGCCGCAGCCGCGGTAGTAGGACCAAAAGGTGAGCACCTGTGTGTGTTGAAGAGAAGCGCAACGGCAGGTGGTTGTGCAGGGGCGCAGAGGCAGGTGGGGGGCACACACGCAGGGGAGCCCCGTGCAGCACAGCCCGGTGTCTGCATTGCGGCAGCAGCTAGCATGCAGCAGCCCAGTGGCGCAGCCTCACCTCCCGGACCACCGGGTCGTGCAGCAGCGCCGCAGTGTCGGTGTCCAGGCCTGCCGAGCCGCCCGCGCAGACGCCGCCGTCGTGCTGCGCCGCGTGCGAGGGACCGGCGGCAACCGTGGCCTCAGAGTAAGCCACAGCCTCGACCTGCACACAGCGCAGCCGGGGCATGTGGGGCTGCTGTGGTAGGTGCGGCTGGGTTGCGCGAGGCAGCGGGCATATGCACACAGAGATGCCCAGTGGGCCCATGCTGTGCACAACGCTGCGTCGCCGTCTGCCCAGCACGTACCTCCATTGCAGCGGTACCGTCGCCTGCCTGCGCCACTGCAGTGTACTGCTCTGCAGAGTAGGCAACGCTGGCACCGTTGGCACCCACAAACTGGCCCTCCACGGCGGCGTAGGCGGCGCTGTAGCCCCAGCCGCCCGCCTGCGCGGCATCGACATCAAGCGAGTCGGCACGCTGCGCAGGAGGCGCAGCAGCCACTGCCTCGGCGTAGCCCCCCATCGCCTGGTGCTGCAGCTGCTGCACCTGCGCGGCGGTGGGCGTAGTGCCACGAGAGCCGGCCCTGCTGCCTGCCGCCTCGCCGCCCGCCGGTGCGGCAGCTTCGGTCGCGCTGCCGACGGCCGCCACGCCGCCGCCAGGTGATTCTGCCACCGCTTCCTCTGGCACCGCCGTAGCAGGTGTGAAGACCCCCGAAGGAGGCTTGAACATGGCGGGCGCGCCGCCGGCCGCCGCTGCCGCCGCGCCGCCAAACATGCCGGTTGGGCGCAGACCGCCCATCACGCTGCTGGCAGCCTCCCCGGAGCTGTCGGCGGGCTGCGCCGCCGCCCCTCCAAACACGCCGGCGGCGGCGTAGCGCCCAGACACGCCCAGGCGGCTGCCGCTGCTGGGGCCCAGCGGCGGGCGGCCGCCGGGCTCGGCGGCTTTGGAGGCCAGGGAGGCGGAGGAGGTGGCTGCAGACATTGTGGGCGGCGCCGCGGTCTTCTTCTCCTCTTCGATCTGGCGGCGCCGCTCATCCTCCTCTCCCGGCATCAGCCAGCACTTGAGCTGCAGCAGACGAGAGGGCATGAGAGAAGAGGGCACCGTCGCTGCGCGCGCGCACCAACAGCTCGCCACGCCCGCGAACCGCTGCCAAACAGCCGCTGCCAAACAGCCTCGCGTACCACCCCGAGCGCTCGCCTCCTCGTTGTAGTACATCTGCAGCTTGTCGCCCAGCTTCATGCGCACGCCCTTCTTCTTGCCGGGCTGCACAGAAAGCGGAGTGTTTGAGCAGCGGCGGGTGGGCGGCGGGTGGCGGCAGCGGCGGCGGGTGCTGGTCAGGCAGGCGAGCGGCGGCTCCTTCAGCTCTCGGGATCGAGCTGCCACATGTAATGCGGTCGGCGGGGCAGGAGGCTGCGAGTGGGCGCTGGAGAGAGTGCAGCCGGGGCTACTCAACACCGGCCAGCCCTGGCCACCTGACTCACAAACAGTCGGCCGAACAGGCCACCGGGCGCCTCCTGCGCGCCCTCGGCGCCCTTCTGCCCAGAGTCTGTCATTGGCGCAGCTCGATCGCTGCGCCCTGGCTCCTTCACCAGCAGGTTCGATCAAAGGACGCGACGTCTGGTGCTACAGTGCGCCGGCAGGAGCTGCCGGCGCGCTGCTGTGTTTGGCTGCCGGCTGCCCCAAGAGAGAGGCGCGCCGGCTGGGACGCTCCAGGATTGATGGGTCTGAGCGTGTGTTGCATCCTATTGCGCGATCGAGCCAGAAGGCTCCCCACAGCGGTGGCACTGCCGCCGCCCGCCACGTGGCCGCGCACGACGCCGCCCGCCTCGTCATCCATCCGTCCGTCAGCACAGCTTGGTCCGACTTGTCCACCCTTGGTCAGCAACACGCCGGCACGTTGTGTCACCTAGCATTGTTGCATGGCAGGCCCACTGTACCGCACTGCCCAATGGCTCCTCGCTTGATTCACACTAGAGGCAGGCACAGCATGGTGCGTCGCAACGCTGGCGCAGGCCTTGTTGCACCGCAGCACAGCGCAGCACAATGAAACAGATCAGATCAGCACAGCACAACGAGACAGCTGCAGCTACTTTGCAGGCCTCATGCGCCCGCCCCTTTCTGCGGATCCTGCACTTGCACGTAGCCATGGGGGGTGAGGTGCAGGCCTGCAGGGGAGCAGGGCGGTAGAGGAAAAGGGTGGGCTGCTGATTTTGATGAGTAAGGTGTTAGGGCTTATAAGAAGGTAAGTAAAGTGGGTAGGTTAGTAATCACTGCGAGAAATGCCAGGCCCCTGCACCGCTTTCCCAACAGTTTGGCACAGCACGACCTTGCCGCGTCGCCACCACCGGCGCCGGCGCTCTTCTCCCTTGCTGCATGCCTGCATGCTGCGCCACCCCCACCGCTGCACCAACCCCACCCTTACTTCCGAAGCAGGGGGGGGGGGGGGGGAGTTGTAATTACCACACCCCGGCTCACTCTTGTCCTTGCGCTTCACTGCATTTGGGTCTTTGGGGCCAAAAGGCGAGGCGTTCATCCCGTCGGCCTGGCCCGGGCCTGAAAGGGGGGGCGCACGCAGCAATGAGTGTCCTTTCCACCTTTGGCAGGACTCCGCAGAGCACGGAAGCAAGCACAGCAGCCTGGCTCGGGGCGGCCGGCGGGCGACGGCCTTCACCGGTGCGGGCGGGCTGGGCACCTGGCTGCAGTGACAGCCAGCTACTGCTTGGGCGACAAACAGAAGGGGCGGCAGCACGAAGTGGGGCGCGTTGCGGCAAAGCAGGCAGCCAAGCAGGCACTCCGCCGCCGGCCTCGAGCCACCCACTCGTCGGCCCCCGAACTCCACGGATGCTCCAGCCGAGCAAGTACCTTCCGCCAACCAGCAACATGATTAGTCCCTAGTCCATACCTTGTGGGAACCTTTCGTCGTAGTCATCCTTGCCGCCGCCCCACACGCCCAGCCCCTCGCGGCTGCCGGTCGCAGCAGTCGAGGGGCCTGCCAGGGTAGGGGGACAGCAGCTGGCGGCGAGCGGTGAGCGGCGAGCGGCGTTGGTGGTGCGCCGAGCACTGGTGGCGGCGTTGGCCTTTTTTGTTTGGCCTGTACACCCAGCATCACTGCGCCCTGACCAGCCGCTCGCCTGAGGGGCGCCCTAGGCCCATTTCGCGCGTCGTCTTCGCCAGGCCGCGCGCCAGCAGCGGGCGAGCCGCCATGCTGCCCCGCAGCAATGACAGTGACATGGTGGGCGGGCGGGCGTGAAAAAATGCAGCATGAAGGCGCAGGGTTTGAGTGAGCAGCGGCGGGGCCTCGGCGCATCGTGCTCATCGCTTGAAGCTGGCTGTGTGCCGTTCCTCCAAGGCATTTCTCTGCACGTGCGTCACCCCTGCGTTGCCCCGACTGATTCAAGATGCTAGCTGCCCGCCTGCTTCGCTCTGGCGCCGCAGGCACGCCCGCGGCGGCCCTCGGTGAGTCCTGTGGCGGCACCCGGCAGCGTGGCAGCCTCGCGAGAGGTAGTGTGGGCAGGGTTGGGGCAGCCAAGGCACACGAGCAGGCCTGCCGCCCGCCGCCCGCCGCCCGCCGCACCCGCCGTCGCTCGCCACCGCCCCTCGTCCGCCGCTCCGCCTGCCTGCCCCCTGCAGGCGTGGTGCAGCCGCGCGCGTGGTTGGCCACCCAGCACACCACCGGGCCGGGCCTGCCCAGTAACCCTGTGGACTCACAGGAGTTCGAGGACGAGTCCAGGGGCGACCGGCAGTTTGCAGGTGTGTGTGTGTGTGTGTGGTGGTGTGTGTGTGTGTGGGGGGGGGGGGGGGGGGGGGGGGGGGGGCTGTCGTGATTGTGGGCAGATGGAAGCGCGTTGTGCCCTCTCCCAACGAGGGGCCGTTGTTGAGCTGCCTCCACTCTCTGCACTCCCCGCAGCAGCTCTCCGCAGCAGCTCCGGAGCAGCTCTCCGCACTCCCCGGTGCAGAGATGTTTTCTCCCCTCTGCACCACAAGCACCCGCCAGCCCACCCGCCTTTAACGATGCTCGCACAGCCCCATGCCCACCAGTGCAGGCGACAGGTCGAGCGCACCGCCTCGCCCGAGAGGCGGTGGCAGCCAAGCGGGCACTCCATCCACCCGGCTCTCTCCGACAGCATCCATTCCCCGCTCCCTTTCCTTTGCCAGGCGACAAGGTTGAGGACGCCCCCAAGCCCAAGAGCTTCAAGCCTGAGAAGCAGCAGCCCGCCGCAGAGGACATGAACCAGGGTGAGCACGCTGGTTCAGGCCAGCCGTAGTACCGGCCTGTCATCACGATGTCATCGATGGCAAGTGTGCACGTGCCGAGTGCGCTGCCAATCGGGAGCCGCCCAGCATGCTGCCGGCACGTCGCACGGACCGGCGCGCACCGACCATGCCCGCCTGCCTGGCCCTCCCCCCCCCCAATGCAACACGCAGGCAGGAGCGAGGAGCGTGTGCGTACCCCCACCAGCCCCGGGAGGGAGCAGGACGCGAACGAACCCATCGGCGGGCCCATGTGAAGCAAGGGAGCCGACAGAGTTCCCCCTGCTTCAGCGTCAGCGCTGTCCCGGGCCGGCCTGGCGGCAGTGGGCCCACGTGAAGCAAGGGGGATCGCTGGCGGAGGGGACGGCCTGCGGCGCGCAGCGCGGCCACGAGGCGGCCCGCCAGCGGCCCGCCAGCTGCTGCATGAAGCAGGAAGCTGGAGCAAGCCTTGCCTCGAACCCCCGCCTGCCTGCCTGCCTGCCTGCCTGCCTGCCTGCCTGCCTGATCTCCCTGGGCCTCTAAAGGCCCATGGCCCTGGCCAGTTGTTACAGCTCCCGGCTGCGTCCATGTAACCACGCTCAGCTGCCCGCCTCCCGCTGCCGCCGCTGCTGCTCCGCGCCGACGGGCGCGTCGCGCCGCCGCACCGCCGTCACCACCGCCCAGCGGTCTTCCGTGGCCACCTGGAAGGCCTCGAACCAGGGGGAGTAGGCTTGGATGACGGCGGGGGTCTGGTCCTGCAGGACGCCTGCAGCGGCGGCAAAGGGTGGGCACGTGTGGGTGCACGTGGGCACGGCAGCAGGCACCATCCAACCAGGGAGCAGACGCAGCGGGGCGCCTGTTCTTGCGGGACGCCGCAGCAGGAGGCGGTCCGTTGGTTTGTTGTGGGGCAGCGTGATGAGAGTGGGGCAGGTGGCAAGCGAGCAGCCAAGTGGGGTGCACGGACCTCCGCACCACACGCCTCTGGCCCGCTTTCCACCGGTCGACACTACACACACACACACACCTGACAGGCCCAGCAGGCCGCCGGGCGCAGTGTAGGCAGCCAGCCGCGGCGCCAGCCCCACCAGCGGGCCCTGCAGGATGTTGGCGACGGTCACGCCAAACAGGCGCTGCTCGGGGGGCACGCCCGCAGCCTCCAGCGGCTCCCCCGCTGCCAGGTCGGCTGCAAGTTGGCGAGGGTCAGTGGCGGGACGGGGGGCGATGAACAACAGGGCATCAACGTCGGGCTGACTCACGCCCGCCACGGCCAGGGGGACCCCCGCTGCCAGGTCGGCTGCTGGTTGGGAGGGGCCGGCAGCGTGTCGCAGCATGCCTGCAGGCGCCCTCCCACAAGCGTTCACTGGCGCATTCCGCGTGGCCTCCGTCGACGTGCCAGCAGTCAACCCGCACGCACGCCACCCCGACCGCGCTGCGCCTCCCCACCTGCGCATTTGTAGGCATCCAAGCGGTCCCCCACGCCGTTGAGCGCCGCGTTGGCCCGCGTGGACTTGATTGACAGCGGGTCGATGTCGGTGCCCACCTGCCGTGGTGACAGCGGGGCAAGGGGCGGACAGGGCAGGGCGTCAGCGACAGAGCGGCGGTGTGCAGCAGGGAAGGGGGTGGGGGGTGGGGCAGCCGAGTGTGTCGACCTGATCGAAACCCCAGGTCGATGTGAGCGCCCACCCTGGCCGGGACGAACAGGAGGAGGGGAGGGGAGCAGCAAGATGGCACGGCGGTAGCAGCAGGGTGGGTGGGCAGGCAGCACAGACATGTGCAGGTCATTGCCGCGAAAGAGGGAGCGTGGCAGGACGGCAGGGTAAATACAAACTGGCGTCACCAGTGGCAGGGTGCCAGCCACAGATGATTGACAAACACCGGCACGCACCGCTTGCGCCGCGCCGAGCAGCAGCGCCGCCACCGCCAGCACGCCCGAGCCTGCCCCGTAGTCCATGCATCTCGCGCCCGCCAGCGCGCCTCCTGCCGCCAGGCCCTGAAGCCAGCGCAGGCAGAGGCGGGTGGTGGGGTGGTCTCCAGTGCCAAAGGCGAGGCCTGGAGGGGAGGGGCATGAGGGCGGATGTCGAAAGGGTTGTCGAGGGAGCGAGGGAGGGAGAGCGGGAGCGTGTGTGCAGCGGACAGCAGTGCCTCCGCCCCCACATGCTGCCTGCCTCGGCTGCCCCCACGCCGCCCTATGCACCTGGCTCCAGTATGATGTTTGTGGCGGCGGGTTCTGGGGGCTGGGCCCACACCGGCACGATCCACAGCCCAGGGGCCACCTGCGCCGGCTGGTAGCTGTCCTGCAGGGGGGCACATGTGTTTTGAGGGCAAACGCATTGTCATATGTTGAAGTTGGTGAAGTTGGGTTGTAGCTGAGCGGGTCGGGACGAGCCACGCTTGCTGGAGCTGTCAAGCGGCAGAGGGCCAAGACGGCCTGCCGCAAAGAGCCCTCCCTCGAGGGTGAGTGCCATTGGCAATCCACCGGTGCAAGGGGAGGCGGTGGCAGCACCCACCCCCCCACCCACCCTGATGCTCTGCTCCCAGTCCTGCGTGCGCACTTCCTCCACGCTGCGCCAGCAGGCGTCCAGCCCAAAGTCTGCCGCGGTGCTGGCCAGGATGCCGCCGCCGTCCTCCTGAGGCGGGAAAGAAAGACGGATCGAGGGCAGGGAAGGTCGGGGCGGCGTGCGGGAGCTGGCATCCCTCTGTGCAAGGTGCGGCATCAACTGCCCAGCGCCCGCCCGCCTGTCACTTCCCTCTCCCCAGGCAGCTTGTTTTGGGCGATGCGCCTGCTGGGCGATGCGCCTGCGGCACCACAGCGTGCTGCCAGGCTGCAACACATCAACACATCAACCACAGTCGTCACCCCACGCCAACCCAGGCGAGCCCACCCCCAAACTGACGTCTGGCGGGAAGTAGGCAACGACGGTGCAGCGGTCCCACACCCGCAGTTCCGCATGCTGGTCGGCAAAGATCTCCTGCACAGGAGCAAAGGGGTGAGAGGGGGAGCAGGCAAAGGTGGGGGCGAGGGGGAGCTTGACGGTGGAGAGGGGACGCGGCGTACGAGTGCCCAGTAGAGGGAGGGGAGGGGGTCCAGGAGATGCAGGCTGCACGGTGGGAGGCGGCACCCCTCTGACACCCGCCAGCGACATGCAATTTACAGACAAGTGGCAGGGGCAGGCAGGTGGAAGGCTTGCCGGCGGTCCGTCGGCGATAGCCAGCCGCCCAGGGCCGGCTCATTGCAGTACGGACGCACGCACCGCTGCCGGTATTGCACGGCTTTACTACCAGTGCCTGTGTGCCCTTGCCCTTCGATCCCCCTACCCGCACCCGCACCAACCTGCTCCTCCTCCCCCTGCACCCTGAACTCCTCCACCGCCACCGACTGGGCCCCGTAGGCCAGCAGCACCTCGGCAATCTCCTCTGCGCGAGCCGGAGGACAGGCAGGGGATGGCTGGGAAGACCCCAGCCAGTCCCCCAACCCACCTCCCTCCAACCTGGCCCATGCCAGCTGCCCTGTTGAGATGGCGTGTTCGAGGCGCCGTCCCAAACTTCCAGCCACAAACCCGGCCCCACCCACCAGCCAGCGGCCCCGGCACGTCCAGCAGCTGGCACTTGAGGCTGCACACCTCGCCCGCCACGCCGCCGCCTGCCGCAGCAGCGTTGGAGCTGTATGCCACAGCAGAGGTGACGACGGAGCGCCACGTGCCTGTCGCAGCAAGGGGGTGTGCACACAACGGTGAAGCAGCGGCTTGTGTGCTCGTCACGCAGTAGCCAGGCGGCGGCGGAACAACCTTGCCGGGCTGACGACGGGCCCCCGCTCGCACCTGCTACAGCTCCGCTGCTGCCGAATGTTCCGCTGCTGCTGCCACTGCTGCTGCTCGCGCCCTGCCAGCGTGCGCCGCCGGGCTGGCTGGCATGCTGCATGCCCCGCGCCAGCAGCACCAGCTGCCGTGCATGTCGGGCCGCTGCGGCCGCGCGCAGCCCGCCTCGCAGCGTAGCCGTGCACACGCTCATCGGCATTGAAATCCTGGGTGCGCCTTGCCCGGGCAATGAGTGATGGTGGAGCGAAAGCAGGCCGTGAAGGGCGCTGTGAGGCGGGCAAACAGGCTGGGGCGGGGCTCGACCTGCAGGGAGCGGCGGCCGGCGGCGGTGGGGGTGGGCACGGCACGAGCGGCCCAGCGTTGTGGCCTGCTCAATGCTTCTGCGATACATGCTAGTCCACGCGGCATTGGCGACAAGCTGGGCAGCGGCTGCAAGCGGTGGGTGCCGGAGGAGAGTGCCCGAGGAGAGTGCCGGACGCGACGCGTGCTAGCGCACCATGCAACTAGATCAGAGTGTGTCTTTGAGCGGGAGGACAGACATGCACCTGAGGCGACGGTGCCATACGAGGTGCAAAGCCTTTGCGGGAGGCTTCTGTCCGCTTGTGCAGTTCGCGGACAAGCTAGCCGGGCCCTACAGAACGGGGCGAATATACCGATGCAGCAGCGCGCGAGCACAGGCAGCAGCAGCGGCGACGGGCGCTTTTTGGTGCCGTGGGCGTAAGGCGTGCGGCTTGCCCGCAGGTGGCTGGCAAGTGCGCACTTACCGTCTGCTGTCGTAATATCCAAGCATTAGTCAAGGGTTGTTTGTGCGATGCGAAGCAGGGCAGAAGTGCAAGTCATTGCCACTGCTGCCGGGTTCAGCGCTCGGCGTCAACGGCCGGCCGGCTGTAGTGCGCTCGCAGCGCGAACGTTACCCTTGACACCAACGCAAACACATGGGTCACCAGCTGCTGTGGTGCAACATGATTCACGAGCGCTCGACAATTGATGTGCGAATGCAGCTGCACAAAGCATGCGCCGCCGCCGCAGCTGCCGCAGCGCGCACGGCACGCCGCCGCCGCCGCCGTCAGTGCAAGTAGACCGCTGCGCTCATTTGATCGTCGCCCCGATCGCTCCGCAGCGCGCGTCGAGCTAGTGGCCGGCTCAGAGAACGCCAGTCTCGCGCCCTCCGCTCTTCGCTTGCGCGCTCTCCAGCCACCACTCTGGCTCACCATCAGGCAACCGCTGCCGGCTTGCAGCACCGCACAGCGCCGCCATTCGATGGCGCCGCCGACTGGGCTGCCGCCGCGGGCGGTGGCGGCGGCGCCGCCTGCCGCTGCCTTGCAAGCGGCGGTGGCGGACGTGGAGGCCAAAAAGCACAAGCGCGACCCCTTTGGGGAGCGGTTCGTGGCGCTGGCCACTTCCAGCTTCGGAGGGGCCGCAGAGGACCAGGTGGGTGCTGGCAGGAACGATCAACTTGCAGTGTGACCGGCTTTCCTGCGACGGGTGTGCGACGGGTTCTCCCCGACACATTCCTGTCCCCGCTTTGCCCTGAAGGAGAACCTGCCGCAGCAGCAACAACAGGATAAAGGGCGCGATGCGGTGGCGGCGGCCGCAGCCAACATGCACGTTCGCACCGAGGTGAGGCGTCTGCAGGTGGCGCCCGGTCTCCAGCACCCGCGACAGCCTGCTGCGCTTCCCCAGCCGGCTCCCCTCTGCCTTGCCTGCTGCCCCCGCCACTCTGCTGCAGCTCATCCGTTCGATGAAGAACGCCCTGGTGCGGCAGACGGCAGAAGCGGTGAAGCGTGCGGCGCCCGCGGCGCGCCCCCGCTTGGGCAGCCGGGCGCGGCAGGCTGCTGCGGCGCCCGGCGGCGCCCGGCCGGGCGGCGAGCAGGAGGAAGGCGAGGACGGGGGTGCCGCCACCGCTGCTGCTCCTTTCTGCGATGCAGCACTCCTCGGGCAGCTGGAGCTGCTGCTGCAGGGAGGGCTGCACCTGGACCTGGGGGGCGTGGTGCAGGTGGGTGGGTGGGGCGCCTGCAGCGGGAGACCAGCGGACTCTGCGGCATCCGCGTCGGCAACAGCCCCAACACGTCCCTGGCACGCCCGCGTGGAGCTCGCCTGCAGGAACTCAACGACAGCGTTCAGCTCTGCCAGTCCATCGTAAACATGACAGGGCGCCCTCCACCCCCGACCTCTCCCTTCAGGGCCTGCTGTGCCGCGAGGGAGACCCCTCCAGGCTGCCCGAGAGTGAGCGGGGTGCCGTCTGCTGGGTGGTGCCTGGGAGAAAGCACCCGTTTCCCTCCTCCCGAAAGCTGCGCTGCCCATAGGGCTTCACTGCCAATATCACAACTGCTGCAAAAGAATTAATCAAGCGGTGGGTGGGTGCGGGGGAGCTGGTCAACGTTTGACCGACATGTGGGTGCTGTGCGCTGCAGGTGAGCTGGCGCTTGAGCTCAGCGGCGAGCTGGCGCCGCCGCCGTTTGAGGAGCTGGTGCACAGGTAGGTGCTGGGAGGGCGAGGGAGGCGGGCGGAGGGAGGGGCAGGCACAGAACCGAGTCAGAGGGGCTGCCCCATGTGGCGCGTGCACGGAAACGCGAAGGCAAACTTCGAGGAGACTCTCAACCACACCCACTTCTCTATCCTGCCCCGCCTGCAGCCTGCTGGGAGAGGAGGAGACAGCGGCAGGAGGGGAGCAGCGGCCCGCCATGCCCAGCGAGGCGGCAGCACTCGAGGCGGCGCTGGAAGCGCTGCGCCAGCACACAGCACTGCTGGAGGGCCAGAGCGTGTTGCCGGCAGCTGACGAGGAGGCGGCAGGCGGCTGGGCAAACGCCGCTGGCTGGACGCCAGAGGAACCGGCGCCACAGCACGCGGCCCCGCCAGCCCTGCCGGCCTACCTGCTGCCAGGGCAGCAGCGGCAGCAGCAGCTGGGCGGCAGCAACGGCGCGGCGGCACCGGCTGGCCAGGCCGGCTTTCAGACCTGGCCTGCCTGGCAGGCGGGGGCTCAGAGCGACGCCATCCAGGAGGCGGATGAGGGTGCGTCGGACGTTGAGTTGTTGTTAGCTTGCGGCACAGCGCGTCTTATTGCAACTTGCCGCTGCAACCTGCCCTGCTTGCCGTGCGCCTGTGACGCCTAGTTGCCTGACGGCTATCCTCACCTGTGTTCCTTGCCCTCTGTTTCTGGCTGGCTCAGACGGGGGTGGCTGGAATGCGCTCGAGGCGGCCGCAGCCGCTGCGGCGCAGCAGGCAGCGGGCACGCACCAGCGCGCCGCGCCGCGCCTGGGTCTGCAGCGCAGCCAGCTCGTGGCCGGCGCGGTTGCGGTGTCGTTTGACGACGATGAGCAGGCAAGGCGTTTTGCGCGCTTCATAAATCACGTGTAGTTTGCGTTTACCAGCGTGCATGTTCCAGGCCCACCATTGCAGGTGACTGCGTAACACTCCCCAGCCCCGCCCTGCCCCACCCGCAGGATTGCCCGTTCAGCAGCGGCGGCGGTGCAGCCGGGCGCCAGCACCAGACTGCAGCAGCGCCTGGCGGCCAGGCCAGGCTGAGCGAGTTGTGGGAGGGGGGCGGCGCAGCGGTGGACGCTGCCGACCCTTGGGACGCGCTGGAGGATGCGCGGTGGCTGCAGCAGCGCCCACAGGCGTGCCACCACCAGCAGCAGCAGCACGTGCAGCAGCAGCAGCAGCACCAGCAGCACCAGCACCAGCAGCAGCACGGGCAGCAGCCTGGCGCAGCCCTGCGGGTGCCGACGTTTGCCCGCAGGGGGCAGCCGGCGCAGCAGCAGGGAGAGGCGGACCGCGTGGAGGAGACGGATGAGGTGGGTGGGTGGGTGGGCAGAGGCAGGGGTAAATACTTGGAACATGGAATAGGTGCCATGACTGCTTTGCGTCTCCAGTTCTGGCAGCCAGCACCTTCAGCCCCTTCAATCATATTCAATCTTCACGGCCCGGCATGTGAACGCCTACAGGAGGAGGAGTGGGACGAGGGCATGCTGGCAGAGGTGGCGGCGCTGGAGCAGCAGGCGATGGCGCAGCATGCACAGCTGGCGCAGCAGCAGGCGCAGCGCCGCGTGCCCGTGTTCCGCAGCCGCGTGCATACCCAGGCGGCTGGCAGCGCCGGCACTGACGCCATTGAGGATGCTTCTTCTAACGAGGAGCAGCCAGCCATGACGGGGCCCGCAGCAACCGCAGGGGGGCTGGGGGTTGTTGGGGGGCCACGTCGGCCTGGCGCTGTGCCGCAGCTGGGCGGCCGGCGTGCGGCGTTGCCTCTGGCTGCTGCGGCAGCAGCTGCGGCGGCGGATGCAGGAGCAGACGAGCTTGATGGCCGTCAGGCCCCATCAGCAGCCGTGCAGCAGACTCGGCCAGCGCTGCGGCAGCCTGCTGGTCGCCAGGCCTTTGCGGTGCCAGCACCTCCCGAGACCCAGCTGCTGTGCATCGACTTTACTGCCGTCGACGTGGAGTCCCTGCGGCCCAGCGTGCTGCTCGGGTACGAGGGGTTAGAGCGTGCTGCAGACGGATGTGCACCTTGGCAGCTGCTGCAGAAGCTTTTTGGCGCAACTCTCTCCCTTCCCGTGACTACCAGCCCTTCCCGTACGAATGTGAACACCCGGCGACACGCTGCCCCTGATGCCTGGGCACCCTCCCACGCTGTGTAGGCGGCTGGCAAGCGGCAAGCAGCGGTGGAAGCCTGCATACGATCCAGAGGTTGGTGCTGGCATTTGATGAAGCCCTGACCGATTGCGGTGGTTTAACCCTGGTCCAGCCCCTCCCACCCTTCTTGTTCTGCGTTCGTGCTGGTTTGTGGGCAGGCGCCGAGTGGCAAGGCGGTGTAACCTCCATTACCCTTCCTGCACCTGCTCCCCCCCGACTGTGCTAACATGTGTTGAACCGACCCCCCCCCCCCCACACACACACACACACACACATTCTGCAGGCCCTCATGCTGCCACACCTGCGGGCGGGTCTGCCAGTGCCCGCTGCCGCGCAGCCGCAGGCAGCGCAGCAGGCACCTCGTCAGCTCGTACCAGGGGCAGGAGGCACCGCCGCCACAGCAGCAGTCGCAGCAGCAGAGCTGGCAGGCCTGACGGCAGAGGAGCTGGCCGGCTGGGACGACTGGGGAGATGAGGAAGAGCAGGGAGACGGCAGCGCCTGGCACCACGACCCACAGCAGCAGCAGCAGCAGCAGCAGCAGCAGCAGCGGCAGCAGCAGCGGCGGTCCCGGTGGCAGGCTGACGGGGAGCAGGAGGCAGCAGTGGAGGTGCAGTGGGACGCGCCAGAGGATGCTGCACCACCAGCCGAGCACTCGGCGCGGTCGCAGCAGCACTGGCAGGCCTTCGGCAGTTCGGCGGCATGGCAGCCAGGCGCAGCGCAGCTGTCGGCGGCGCTGCCAGGTGCCCGACCGGCAGCCAGCGCTGGTGGTGCCGGCGGCATGCAGCTGGAGGTCAGCTTCGACTATGACTGTGGTGACGAGTGCAACGCAGGCGCGGAGGCGGCTGTTGATGACAGCGAGCAGCAGACACACGGAGGCTGGGGTGGTGGCGGCGCTCCCAGCTGCAGCCAACATGCCGCAGAGCAGCAGCGGCAGCAGCAGCAGCAGCAATGCGGCGGCGCTTTTGCCTGGGAGGCGGCCGAGCAGGCACATCCATCGCCAGCTGCAGCAGGCTATCTGGCGGGCAGCTGGGGGCAGCCGTCAGCAGCGGCAGGGGAGGCAGGCACGGAGGCGGCGTGCGTGTGGGCAGCGCTGGGTGATGGTGGCGAGCAGGAGGAGGAAAGCATGCAGGAGGGCGAGCAGCAGCCAATGGCCGTCGTGTGGGAGGCAGATGAGGAGGCGGCATGTGACGGGCCGGCAGCAGCAAGCGGAGCAGCAGGTGCAGGCCCAGAGCACGACCCCTGGGCAGCGTTTGAGCCAGAGACTGCAGCACGGCCAGGCACTGGCTGGGCAGCACCCTGGGCGAGCCCCACCAGCCACGCCGCCTCGCCTCCAGCGGCACCTGCCTGCAGCGCGGCTGCCGGCGTGGCAGCACTGGGATGGGGCTGTGACCTTCAGTGGGAAGAGGAGGAGCAGGAGGCTGCGGCGGCTGATGGCGGCAGCGCAAGCCTGATGCAGCTGGGAAGCCCTGGCGGCGTCGGCACGCAGGCGGCGGCGCCGCAGCAGCCTGTAGTGGCATTTGAGTGGGAGTTCGATGATGGCGTTGCCGAACCGGCGCCTGCTGCAGGCGGCGGCGCTGCGGGTGCCGCTCAGCGCCTAGCACAGGGACTGGGCCTGGCCGGCAGTCGGGCAGCAGCACCGGTGCCTGCGCACAAGCGGCGGCATGCAGAGATCGGCGCCCAGATCATTCGCTCGCTGCTGGAGGAGCGGCGGCGCGGCCGCGTGGACTTGCAGCCGCTGCTGCTGCAGCTGAGCCGCCAGCTCGCGGCGGCGCTGGCGGGAGGTGGCACCGTTGCGCTGTCCGCGCTGCGCCAGCGGTGCATGTCGGGCGGCGAGCCGGGCACGCAGGCCAGCCTGCAGGTGGGCTGGCATGCTTGGTGGCAACTGACAGTGCTGTTATTCACTCTGCAATTGTGTTGCACTCTCCCACCCTCCTCACGCTCCCATCCCCTTCCCCTTCCTTCCTCTCCCCTGCACTGCAGCGCTACATGCTGGCCCTGCTCACTGCGGCCCACCAGCACAACTCTGGCGCCGCCGGCCGCGCACAGCAGGCAGATCAGGGCGGCGAGGCAGGCAAGGGCGGCGCTGCTGCAGTGGCTGCCGCTGTCGCCCCGCTGGCATCGGCGCTGGGTGCGCAGCAGCTGCACCTCACTGCGGCGCCTGGTGGCGGCAGGGACGTGCTGATCTGTGCTGCCTTTTGAACCGTCACGCTGCCCTTGCTGCCTCAGCTTCCCTTCAAAGGCTACTAGCTTTGCACCACGATCTAGGCAGGCGGTAATGCGAAGGACCCAAATATAGGCAGGGGGGATGCCGGCTGTGCGGCGGGGGGGGGGGTCTTGCTGGTCGACAGACAGCAAGGAAGGGTAACCAGGTGCAAACCGGGTTCGGCACCACTGAATGCAAGGGGAGGCATGCGTCCCTCCTATGCACTGCTTTAAACGACCGGGAGGGATGGCAGAGGGCGTGGAGGCTGCAACCATACGCTACTTCTTCATCTACCCAATCACTCTCACCAGGCTCATCAGCTGCCCAGCAGGCCAGGTCGGCAGGCGGCCTGCCGGCCGGGGGAGCCAGTCCCTGGCAGACAGCAGGGAGGCGGCCAGGCGCAGGATGGCAAGCAGATGGCAATGCAGTGGTATCGTGGAATCGGGGAGTGCTGTAGCAGGCAAAGCCCCGGGTCGAGCTTGCCGGAGGCGCCGCACCTGCCGCCGGCAGCGGCGCCACTGCGGCTGGAAAGCCATACCAGCGCCAAGAGGTGCAAGCCGTTCGCATTCATGCAGTGCAGCACAGGTGCTTCGCTGCCTGGCTGCGGCTGCAGAAGGCGCTTGAGGGCTGGGAGGTCGCGGCGCGCCACAGCCTGAAGGAGCGGCAGGCGGCGGCGGTGGCGGTGGCGGCGCGGACGGCTCAGCCGGCGCCTGCCGGCCGCCTGCAGGCTTCATGGGCGGTCGCTGGGCCACGAGGGCTCGGGTTTGGGAGTCGGTGGGAAGGACTGGCAGCGTGTTTGGGGCTGCCAGGGCGGGCTGACCTCTGGGAGACGACCAGGCACTTCGGCCTGGCTGTGAATGTGCGCAGGAAGCAGCGGGGGTGACAGAGCAAAGGCGGCAGAGGAGCGCCGACGCCACCGCTGCATGACGGCAGCCGCTGGCGATGCGCTGCGCATCGTGGCGGCACATTCGCATCCGCACATTCGTATCCAGCACATTCCCATGCTGCCGACTGTTTTACGTTTTATCACATACGGTTCACGTCCGACACGCCAGGCATGCAACCTTAACATCCATCCACTGCTTCATCAGGCTGCTATGGGCATGCGCGGCGATACTGCGCGCGCGCACGCCTCCTCCGTCGCTTGGCGCCGAGCGCAGGCGCCGCTCAGTCGATGCGGATCCCCGGCTCCACCGCCCCGCCCTGCAGCGAGTCGTCTGCCTCCTTCCTGAGGCCAGAACAGGGTGGGCAAGCGAGGGTTTGGGTGCACGGTGAGGTAGCACACCGCGGTACGCTCTGCATGGGAAGCACCATGCTGTCGACGGACGGAGCAGGACCCTGCGGCCTCCGCATGCGCCACCGGACTTTATTTGCACCTGGCCTCCCCTTGTGCCAACTTCCAGAGGTGTCACTCACTTCCAGCGGGGCCAGCCTGGCATGGCGTGGCCGCTGGTGTCGGGGGCCTCCCCACGTGCCGCCACGTTGCCGGCGTCGCCGCCGTCGGGGCCGGGCTCTTCCACGTCAGAGTAGCCAGACCCCATGTCGGAAGTGACTGCAGGCAGGGCAACAGGGCGGCGCCCACGCCAGTATGAGAGTCAACCCGGCAGTCGCGCACGTGTGTTGATGCGCGGAGAAGCAGTTGAACGAAAGAAGCAAAGGCTCGGGTGGGGAGGGAGTGCAGGCAAGCCTGCTGCTGCGCCCACCCATGGGAGTGCTCCTGCCACACGGCTTCTGCCACGCAGCCAGCCCGCACCACCATTGACTG
Organism: Micractinium conductrix; assembly: GCA_002245815.2. Taxonomy (NCBI): domain Eukaryota; kingdom Viridiplantae; phylum Chlorophyta; class Trebouxiophyceae; order Chlorellales; family Chlorellaceae; genus Micractinium; species Micractinium conductrix. The sequence goes on from LHPF02000004.1 coordinate 2,632,720, forward strand.
ATTGATTGACCACCCAGCTGCAGCGCACACGACTTGGCGGCGGCGTGCACGCCGCCGCGTGCCATCTCCGCCGCTGCGCCAGGGCCGCCGCGCATGGTTTCGTAGGTGTCACCCATAGCGCCAGAGACGGCGTCGGCAGCCTCGCTCATGGCACCCTGCAAAAAGAGGGGCAGGCATGCGTGAGCGATTCCAGCACACACCGGCGCCCACCCCTGATAGCCACCACTGCTGCTGCGATGCACGCCTCACTCACAGCGCCCGCCACTGTAGCGTGACAGCAGGCCGGCCAGCCGCGGCACGCGCTGCGCCCACCCACCTCTGCCGCGCTGTGCGCCTCGCCCACGGCGCCCTTTGCGCCCACTGCGACCACCTCCAGCACAGCGGCCACCGGATCCTCGCCAAGCCCTCCGATGGGGGGCAGGTCAGGCAGCTCGTTCTGCAGGGGGACAGGACAGAAGCCGTACACGTCAACGTCAGCGCGGTGCGTTATTAGCCGACGTGAGGTGAAAGGGCGAGGCCACGCTAGGAGATGGGCAGGCACAGCAGGCGACGTGACCACCGACCTGCCGCCCGGCATGGTGGTGCCCTCCAATCCTCCCCGCCGTCCCACCGCTGGTTGCCATCACCTGTGCATGGTGGATCTTCATGCCACCCTCATCCTCCCCCGGCTGCTTGCCGCCTCCACAAGGGGTGACGTGGCAGCAGTCACTGCCAGTGGCAGCGCTCAACGGCGGTGGCGGCGGCACCGGCTGCAGCCCGCACAGGCAAGCGCGACGCAAGCCTGCATCCTTCCCACACCTTGGCTACCACACCCAAGCGCAGCGCCCCTCACCGGCGGCCGCCAAATCAACCAGGCGGTCGGCGGCACTGCCCGAGGCCAGGCGGGCGCCGAGCGCCACGGCGGGCGCCACCACCACACGAGAACGAAGCAGGCGGGCGGCCAGCATCTTGAAGCAGCGGCTCAGAGTCTGGGAGAGGAGGGCAAGCTCAGGCTTGAGGTCCTGAGCGCGGGCGTCCGATGCGCCGATGCCTCCAGCCACGAACAGGCCTCGTTTCCTGCCCTCGCCGTTGTGTCTCTGCCCCTCGTTCTACCTCCAGCACCTGCCGCCATGTCGCTCGCCCTGCTACGAGGCAGCAGGGTGGCCCGCCCACTGGTGGGCCGAGCCCTGGCGGCGCAAAACTACCACCGAGCTGCAGCAGGGCCTGGGGCGCTGTGAAGGTGAGGAAAGGGCAGGCAGGCTGGGGGTGCCTTGTGGACGATGGCTTGCCAGCAGTGGAGTTGACCGGAACCGCCGACGAGGCTCACCGCTCGCCGGCGTCCACCCGCCCTGCCGCAGGCGGCGTTGATGCACCTGCCACGCCCTTCAGCGGCATGCGCGGCCTGCACTCAAGCGGCCCGAGCCAGACGTTTGGCCGCGCCAACAGCGAAGCCGAGGCTGCCGCTCGCCAGGCGGCCGAAGAGCTGGGGCGGGCGGCCCGCGACTCGGTGAGCATCGCTGCTGCGTGCAGGCAGCAGCTTTCTGCTGGCCGCTGCCAACCGCCAGTGCTCCACTTGGGCATTGGCACCCAGTTGCTAGCCCGCCGTTCCATGTAGCAGGCTCATCGTGGTCCCCTGAGTGATGTGCCCCCTCCCCTCCCACAACCCCCTGGTCCCTTGCAGGCCAAGCTTGCGGCGGAGGGCGACGTGGGCGGGGTCGTGCACGGCAGCGTGCACATGGCGCAGGCGGCGGTGTGGGGCTGCGCCGAAAGTGCCCGCCTGGTGGTGGAGAAGGCGATGGGCGTCGTCGGTGGCGCCGGCGGCGGGCAGGGTGCGCTGCAGGAGGGTGGGGCGAGGCATTGGACCATGCATGCATGCACGCATGCAGGTCGCACGCGCTTAACATTCGGATGGCATGGTGGTGCCCTGCCGCAGGCAGAGCAGGCCACGCGGCACAGAGTGCCTACGACGCTGCCTCTGCTGCGGCGGACAGCATGGCAGAGGGCACCGCCGCCGCGTACTCACAGGCACGCTACTTGGCGGGGGTGGGAGACAGGTCACGGGCTGGAGGTGTGCCATGGCGTGCCTGCTGGACTTCTCGAGGCGCCGGCGCCGGCCCTCCCTCGACGCCGGCATCACCCCCCCTCATAAGCCCCTCGTCATTACTCCCCGTTGCGCGTGTGCACCGCAGAGTGTTGGTTCCATGACCGGCAGCACCACCCCATCGGGCACCAAGGGCAAGCAGGGGCTGACTTGGGATGGGTGCCTGCAACGCCGCATGCATGCCGCTGCCGCTGCTGCCTCCACTCTCGACGGTGCTCGTGTGCCTGCCCCTGTCGAGCGCTGCCTTCACCGCCTCACGCTTTCCTGCCGTCGCTTTCTGCCCCATTCTTCGGCAGGCCCAGAGTCAACCTACAAAGAAAACGTGCTGCAGGGCGCGGGGGTGAAGGGAATGAGCGACGCTTCGGGTGGGGGGGCGGGGAGGGCGCTGGCAGTGCGGTTGCAGTGCGGCAGCGCCGAAGGGTGCGCAGGCTGCATGCGCTGCATGGGACGCATCTGCGCACCCCAGCGGTCCCGACACCACCGCTGCAGTTACCGTGTGTGGTGTAGGTGACTGGGCGGGCGTGATGGTGCAGTCTGCTGCCGATGGTGAGGCGCGGGGCTTCCAGGGTTGCTGCAGCAGACAGTGCACAGGTGCAGCTGGGGCGCACGCTCCGCCACACGCCGCTCGCTGTGCAGCCTGTTGTGCCGCGATTGTGCCCCTGTACATGTGCCGCCACGCTCTCCAGCCTGCCCTGCCTGATGCTTGCTGCACCACAGAATCTGGTGGTGGCAGCGGTGCTGCGGTGGGCGGCGAGGACCTGGCGTCCAGCCCCAAGGGTAGCGGCGCGGGAGGCGCCGGTTTCGCAGCGCCTGCAAGCACCGCAAGCGGCGGCGGTGCTGGCGGCGCGCCTGCCGGCCCCAGCGATCAGGCAAGATGGGCGCTGGAGTGGTTGGGCTGTGGGCCTACACTCGCAGCCTATAGATCAGGAAGAAGAGAACAACGGAGACGTCATCTTTCCGTGCTCCTTTTTAGCAGGCAATGGCTGACGACGAGTTTGCCATCGAGCACGGGTGAGGCTGTGTGCAGCGGTGAGGTGTGGCTCTGGCGCTGGGCAGCGGGGGCAGCAGCGGTAGTAGCGAGCTTCAAGCGATCGATTCACAGGCGCAGGCTTACCACTGCCCCACGCTCAATGTGCTGACATCCATACCGCTGACCCTCCTCTGTCGTGGCATGCAGCCCTCCCTCTGGCCAAGGCGGCGCCGGCATCGGCGGCGCTAGCGAGTGCGCAAGCGAGGAGCGCGGCGCTGCGGGCGGCGGTGTGAGCGAGCGCAGCGCCAAGGACGATGAGTTTGGCGTGACTCACAGCTGAGCTGTGCCTGGTGATGCTCAGCTGCGGCGCCCCCGCTGAGCTGGAGTCGCTGCTGAGCAGCGTCGGCGCGCGGCGGCGGCGGCTGCCAGCAGCAGCAGCAGTGGCTGCTGGTGGCGAGGCCGCCTGGCAGCTCTCCCGATTGATGTGTTGTATCATAGAACCCCCCCTGGCCAGGCAGAACAGTAGTGCATGTGCTGTGTTGCACAAGCAAACAAGACGTGTGTGAAAGATTGTTGGCTCGGCGAACCTGGGATGCGCTGAACCGGCAGCCTGCATCATGCCGCACGATGCCGCATGGCGCCGCTTGGCATGCTCAGCATAGCCGCTGGCGGTGCACTTGATAGGTCAGGGGTCGTGGGGTGGCACGGCCTGCCGCCGCTCAACCGGCATGCCGAGCGCGCTGCCCGCATGGCGATGAGTGAAGAGGGCGAGCGCCGCTACCGCGCGAGGCCGAAAGCAGTATGCTATGTAGGCAGGCAAGCCATGCACAGTTGGGCCAACCAGTGCCCCCCCACTCATGTCTGGATTCCCCCAGTCACCCAGTGCAGGCCTTTGCATCACTCCTGCATGCCGCCATGCAGCCACCCCTCGCCTGTAGCTGCCCAAACCTGGGTGATGGTCATGTACACTTCTCGCGATATCGATTGATCAAGGGAAGGGCGCAGCAGCAAAAGGAAGCAGCTGTGCCGCCAGTGCAGATGTTACAGCAGCGGTGGCTGCTGGCAGGTAGCAGCGGCCTGGCAGCTCTCTCTCTCGATCATGATGCGTTGTTGTTGCACAGAGGTCCCCCCTGGACAGCAGAATAGTAGAATAGTAGTCGTGTATTGCGTTCCATGCACGCACGTCGTGTTCAAAAGAATGATGGCTTGGCACGACCCCCAGGGGTGCACCAGCCTGGCAGCAGCCCTCGTGCCGCCGCTGCTTGCCGCACCTGCATGCGGTTGCTCTGCTCAGCATGGCTGCACGCGGTAGTGAATCTGCAGCAGAAGAACGCGAGGTGGAGGCCGGAAGGGGGAGCAGTGAGGTTGGGAGGCAGTCGAGGCTCAAGCCGCCGGCTAGCAAGACCTGCGCACGGTCGCCGCCTGCTGGCACGCACACTGGGCACATGCAGCAAGAAAGCACGCTTTCAGGCACCTGCCCGTTGCAAGCGCGGTGTACCTGATACGTCAGGGTGCCGTGCTTTGCATGATCTGCCAGCACGCAGGGCGGCAGCGCGGCGGCCACCGCAGGCCCAACGCCCGCCCCAGCGGCAGCGGCCGCAGCGATCTCCGCCTCCTGCTCCGCCTCTTGCTGCTGTTTGGACCTGGCGGGGGGGGGGGGGGGCAGCAGGGCGACGAATCTAGACGAATCTCGCTGGTGCTGGATGACCTTCGCACACAGCAAGGCAGCATGGCATGCTGAGCAGGTGGGATGAGGCGGGCCTGAGGTATAGCAGCTGCAGCAAACTATGTGGGTGTGTACGACTCACTTGAGGCCTGAGCTCTCCACCGCATACAGCAAGCAGTGGCGCATGTGGGCGGGCAGCGCTGCCGCCAGCTCCGCCGCACGCTTGCCCTCCTTGGCCGCGGTCTGCAGGAGGGGGGGGGGGGAGAAGGATGGAGGGGGTGGTGGGGCGGTGGGCGCCTCCCAGGCAGGGAGTTGGTAGGGGCATGCAAGGAGGGGGGCGCTGCGAGGCAGGGGTGGCACCAGCAGAGGTCGTGATGAACGGCCAGCCGTTGTTCCATGCCGCAGGTTAACTCCCGTCCCGTTCCAACTCGCCGCTGCACCGGCGTGTAGCGGCCCGCCCAGCAGCGTTTGCAGGCGTGTGGACACTCATCTGGGCCAGCGCACGCCTGCAACAACACCTCTGCTGGTGCGCCGTAAGCTCTTCAACCCTGACCTCCCTCCTCACCGTTGCATCCACGTACACCGCCGCCTCCAGGATTGCCGTCCACAGGCGCGTGAAGGCACGGGGGCCGGGCTGGGCCAGGTTGACTGTCGCCGGCGGCAGCGACTGCGCGGCGGCGTCCCACAGGACGCCTGCGAGGGGGGAGGGGGCAGGGCGGGGGAGTGACCGGGGGAAGCGGGGTGTGGGAGGCACACAGGGCCGGCAGGCAGCTGCGGCGCTGAGCAACCTGCACTGGCCGCCGGCGGGCGGGGCAAGCCAGCGCCGCCAGTCAACCCAGCATGATGATGCGGCCGGCGCGGCGGCCCAGCGCCCTCCCCTCCACACAAGCATCACACCCCCTCCACTCGGCGGCGTGCACGTGTGAACACGGCGGGGCAGCGAGCCTCGCCTTACGCCTCTCGCCAGACCCCTCCTTTCAGCTTGCAGGCGGCCCCCTCCCCCCCTTTCCGCTCTCTCACCCGACCCCTCCTCTGAGTCTGCGGTGACGGTGCCCAGCCAGCTCCCGCCGATGGAGGCCACCTCCTTGTGGCCTGGGGGTGGGCGAGGCAAGGGGAGGGAAGCAGGGGAGACGTCAGTTCGGTACAGGGCTGGCCGGGCAGGGGAGGGAGCTCCAGCTGGTGTGGAAAACAACCTGCCGGGCCAGGTGCCATGAGAGAGCTCGAGGCGACTTCTTTTGAGGTGTGCGCAGGGAGCAGCCCAACGTACCAACCCCCGGCACCCACCTCCCCCCAGCAGTGTGGCCACGCTGCCCGTGACACGGCCACCCTTGAAAGGCGCAAAGCGCAGGGTGGCGGCCAGGCCGGTGCCCTCGCAGAGGATGACGGCGGCGCCGCTGAAGTCGAGAGGGCAGGCCTGCAGGGCGATGGAGGGTGGGTTGTAAAGCGCAGCCATCGTTGGCGCTGCAGCATGCGCTGCCAGTGCACACCGCACCTGCTGCCTGCCCGCCGCCCGTGCCAGCCCCCAGTGCAGCACAGAGCCACCAAGCCACGCCAGCCTCTCACCTCTGCCAGCGGCGCCGTCAGCACCAGGGAGGGCAGCGTGATGCGATACTCCTCAGCGTGGCGCAGCAGCGTGACCACAGCGTGGCCCTGCGGTTCACAGTTGGGTGTGCGGCTGTGTTTGGTTCGTGTGTGCAGTAGGGGCTTGCAGAGCAGAGTCCGATGTTGTCAGCACGAGCACAGGCGGCGTGGGCTGGTGACGGCCGCTTCCGCAACTAGTCCCTGCAGCACCGCTCCCCACCCGCCCACCCGCCCTGCCCCCCGCCAACCTCGAAAGAACACTCTAGCCAGGCAGGCGGCGCGCCATCAGCGCCGCCCCCGCCGCCGCCGCCGCTCTTGCCGACCTTGCTGCCGCCGCCCAGCTGGGCCAGCAGGCCGGTGGGCTGCTGGCGGGCAGCCACCGTCGGGCGCACCCGCAGCGACAGCGTGGCTGCCACAGGGGCAGGCAGTGCAGTGCCAGGGGGCGCGCTGCTGGCTGGTGCCGTGTACTTGGGGTGCTGGGTGGGGCCCAGTGGCTCGTGTGAGGCCAGCTCCTGCAGGAAGAGCTGCATGGTGTCGCCGCGGTGGCGCTCGCCTGCAAGCAGCAGTGAAATGTGTAGAGTTGGTGGTGTGTGCAGTGGGTGCATGCGCCATTACATGCCAAGCACGTGCTTCCACTGCCTGCTCCTCTCCCGCCCGCTCCCAACACAGTCTGCCCCTGCCCCCTGACCCCTCCTGCAGCTGCCCACTGACCCAGCTGGCGGCGCGACAGGTAGTGCTGGCCCAGCACCACAGTGGGAGTGTCGCCAAACCCACGGCCGGGGCGCACCAGGTCGGTGGCCAGGCACAGAACCACCCTGCAGGGCAGGCATCGTTCGCATGAAGGGGTGGGGAGGATGGGGCGGCTGGCAGATAGCGCCACTGACGCCCATTCAGCTCGCTTCGCTTCAGACGCTTGCAAGACAATTGCGCAACCAGTTGCGCGCCTCCAGCCCGACCGCCGCCGCTGACAGTCATGTCGATCCCTTGCTAGGAATGCATGCCGCGCATGGATGTACTCCCGTTGGGTGTCGCAACGGAGGTGGGTGCTACCCGCCCACCTGCACACAGCCAGCATGCGCTCCAGAGGGTCGGGTGCGCGCTCCGCCCGCAGCATCAGCCCGCCCAACACCGCGTGACGGTCTTGCTGCAGGCGGGGAGGTCGTCGGGTGGAAGCGTCGCGTGAGATGGCATTGTGGGAAAGTAGTTTAGTGTGCGCGTGTGAGGTCGCCAGTGCAGCCTCCGCTCCTCCGCTCCCACCTGTTTGGTCGGGTCGGGCGGCGGCGCCGCCTTTCGCCCGCCCAGCCGCGGCGCCGCCTGGCGGGGCGGCGCCGAGGCCGGGCCGCCCTGCGCTGCCTGCGAAACCCCTGGGACTTGCATTTGAGCGGCTCTGGCGAGGCTGGGAGCGCAGGGAGGGACGAGGAGAGCTCGAGGCGGTGGTCCTGCGCCTGCAACCAGCGCCGGCGCGGCAATCGTACGTGAGCTCTGAACGTGTGCTGTTGTTGGAAAGGCGGTCAGATGAGCGATCGAGACACTGGGCTGCACAAACGACCTTGCCTCGACCGGGTCCCTGCTGCGCTCCTGCCTCACTTGCGACGGCTTCTCTGCCCTTGCCTGGAATGATGCCATCCTCGAGCTTCAAGGGAAGCTCGCTCGCGGCCTGACGCTGCTCCTGCGTTTCTCTCGGCGCTCTCCCCGCGCTGGCCTCCCCGGTTCGCCATGAGCTTGCCAGTCAAGCAAAAGAATCCCTGGATCCTGCTACCTCCGCCCAAGCGGCCGTCGGCGAATGCCGTCGGCGGCGCCGCGGCTGCCGCCGCCGCTCCCGCCGCCGCCGAGGCACAGCCCCGCCTGTCGCTCGTCTGCTTCCCGCCCGCGGGCGCCGGAGCCTCCGTGTTCCACGGCTGGGAAAAGGTGCTGCCAGCAGACGTGCAGCTGCTGCCGGTGGAGCTGCCCGGGCGGGGCACGCGGCTGCGGGAGCTCGCCCTCGGCAACATGGCCATGCTGCAGCGGTGAGGGGGCGGGGCGTAGGGTGGGCAGGACGCGGCTGCAGCAGCAGCACAGGGGCCTCTCGTGTGCGTTCGCCAGGCAAGCAAGATCGTATCGCAGATTCATGCGAGGAAGAAGAGACCACACCCGTGTGACACTGCGTTCGTTCCATCACCCAATTTCCCCGGCGCAAGGGAACTGCTGGCGGCGCTGCTGCCCGAGCTGACGGCACGCCCCTTTGCGTTGTTCGGGCACAGCATGGGCGCGTGGGTGGCGTATCAGCTGACGCAAGTACGTTGGTGGGTGGGGTGGGGGCCAGCCCGGCTGATGGGGCGTCGCGTCGTGGTGTTTGGGGAATGCTTGCCTGCCCCGTCACCCCCCCCGACTCCCCCCCCCGGGGACACCCGCCCCCATCACCCCACCCCAGTAACCGCTCCAGTCTCCGCTGGCTGCTAAGTTTTCATGGGTTGAAACCCATGCTGTGCCATCTTCAAATTGACTGAAGCATGCTCGAGCCGCCGCCACTGCTGACTTCATGCTGGCTTCGTCCTGGCAATCACCACCAAACGCAGGAGCTGAAGCGGCGCGGCGGCCCGGTGCCCCTCAAGGTGTATGCCTCCGCCAACCGCTCCCCACTGCTGGCAGGTGCGTGGCAGAGGGCGGGGGTGGGCATGCTGGCGCGGCTCCCTCCCTGCCGATGATGCCTCCCTAGTGCTTGATGCTCAGCAACTGCTTCCTGGTGTGGTGTAGGAACAGGCGGCAGCAGTTGGCGAGCCCATGCACGCCCCACCGCAGCCTTCCTGTCTGCCCACACCCGCCCTGCGCTGCCCTGCCTCCCGGCCCCGTTTGTCACCAGGCGTGAAGCACGACGTGCACCCTGTGGTGATGCACCAGCTGCTGCCAGAACCCTTCTGGGCGGCCATGGAGCACCGCTACGGCCCCAACACCTCTCTGGTGAGTCTGTGCGATAACAACAGTGGACATTTGGGATAGGGAATCTCATGGCGAGGGAGCAGCGAGTTCGTCGTCAGCGGCGGCGCATGGCTGTGTGTACGTGCAATGTGACACTGTACCCTCCCACCTTGCCTGCGCTGCAGGCCCACCCCGCCATGCGCCGCCTGATGCTGCCCGCCCTGCAAGCCGACTTTCAACTTGTGGAGACCTGGCGGCCACAGGCTGGCACGGACTCGGGCTGCGGCTGCGCGCCCTTGTGCGGCCCGCGGCCTGGCAGCGCCGCGCGTCGCAGCAGCAGTGACGGCAGCAGCAGCGCCGCGCGTCGCAGCAGCAGTGGCGGCAGCAGCAGCCAAGAGGGCAGTGGCAGCGCACCAGGCAGCGCGGCGCGGCGCAGCAGCAGCCAAGAAGGGGGCGGCGGCGACGGCGCTGCTGCCCACACGGCACCAGGAAGCGGCCAGCCGCTGGATGGCGCTGACCTGGATGCCTGCCTGCACGCTCACCCCCTGGCGCTGCCCTGCCCGCTGGCGGCGATAGGTGCCACCCAGGACTCGCGGTACACCAGGCAGCAGCTGGGGGCCTGGGCGGCGTGCGCGCCTCCTGGGCGCTACGAGGAGCTGTGGTTGGAGGGAGGCCACAAGTGGGTGGAGGGGCCAAGGATGGGGGTGTGCTGTGTGGAAGTGGAGGGCCGGCAGGTTGGAAGCGTCATCATCACCGCCGCGTGCACAGCATGCGCCGCGTCGACCGCTTGCCGGAATGCCTTGCACTGACCACTGGCCCTTCTGCCCCCTTCCCCCTCTCGTCCCAACAGCTACATCTTCCCGGACGCGCCCTCCCCTGGCCGCCAGCAGCTGCTTGACTGGCTCGCCGCTGATCTGGAGGGCCTGCTCCCAGGGGCAGTTGGGCGCGGCCGGCCGATGGTCGACGGTGCCGCTGCTGCCGCTTCTGGCGACGGCCTGCCCCTCGAGAATGGCGCGTGCGATGCCCGCGCTGCCGACGGCAGTCCAGCGTTGCGGCAGTCGATGGGCCAGCAGACGGCAGAGGAGGCGGTGCAGGAGGCGGCGCCGTGGGCGGTTCAGGAGCTGCAGGCAGCAGGGCAGGAGCAGGCGGCAGCGGAGCAGCAGGCGGCGGCAGCAGAGATGCGCAGCGGCGAGCTGCCTGCAGCGCCTGCAGTGGTAACACGGCGGCCCACAGAGCAGCAGGTAGTGATACAGCAGGATGGCTCTGCACTTGGCACGCAGCAGCAGCAGCAGCAGGAGACGGGGCATGCAAGCCCCGCTGCGCGCCGGCGAGCCGGCTGCTGCTTCTTCTGTTTCGGGTGACGCCCCTGCCTGCCTGCGGACCAGCGGGTGCACCCCGCACAAGCCTCAACTGACCCCTGACTGACTGACACAAGATTTGTCAAGCTCCGAAGCACGTAAGCCTTACACAAGCAGTACACCCTGGAGAGAGGGGGGGCATCACTCGTAGCCGTGCCGCCGCTGCTTGAACCGCGACACCCGCTGCGGCTGCTCAGCCTCTGCCTGCAGCGAAGGGTGCTGCTGCGGCTCCAGGGGAGGCGCCGCTGCAGCCGCACCCTGAGCAACGGGGGAGGAAGGGTCGTCCGCAGCGCCACTGCCCGCCCGCTCCACGACCCTTCCGGAGAAGGCTGCGTCGCGCCGTGCCGCCGCGTCCACGTCCTCCTTCCACCGCGGCGGTGCTGGCGCCCGCTGCTGCCCGTCGGCGGCACCGCCTGCTGCCCCTGCTGCGTCGCTGCTGCCGGCCGTCGCTGCCTCTGGGTCCAACTGCTTGCCCAGAAGGAATCCTGGCCTGAAGCCGCTGCCGCCGGGCTTGCGTGCTGCGGTTTTGGCCGCATGCGCAGCGGCGGCGCCGCCGGCTGCCGAGGTTTCCCTCGCTGCAGCTGCCGCCGCTGTGGCAGGCGGAGCTGCCTTGTGCCGTGCCGCCGTGGCCGCAGCCGCAGCTGCCTCGTCCATTTCAAGCTCCTCCATGCGCCGCATGAGGGCCTCAAACGAATCAGCAGACTCTCCTCCCTCCGATGCTGCATCATCATCGTCACCGGAGTCAGCAGCAGCAGCGCCGCCTGCGGCCCCACTGCCGGCTGCTGCTGCCGCCTGTTGCCGGCAGGCTGGCGCGGGTGCAGCGGCGGTAGCAGGCGCGGCGGCAGGGCCGGGCCCATACCCGTGCAGGTCCTCACTGAACTCCTCCCTGATGTCCACCACCTCCTTGCCCTGCCAAAGAAGGGGTGCAGGCCACGACAGGTTGAGGGGAGGGGGGGGGGGGCATATTGGGAGGTGGCAGGAGGGCCGTGGTGGGCCTTCACACGATGTCCACCACCTGCTTGCCCACCGGCCAACTGTCAGGCACGTGGTGAGGAGGGGCGGTGGGAGGCGGCAGAAGGACAGGGCTGTGGCCCGGCTGGCAGGAGGACAGGGCTGTGGCGCGGCTGGCAGCAACACGGGCAGCAACGCAGAGAGGACGACTGGGCAACGACGGAAAGACCGAAGCCCCTTCTCCCCTGGCGCCCACCTCTGTGCCGGCCGCGCCAGCCTCTGCGACCGCCTGCGTGTCCAACCGAGCCCCCAGCTGCTGCAGCGCCGCCCTCAGCGCGGCCAGCTGCTCAGGTGTCTGGCCCTCGACCAGCTGCTCCAGCTGCGGCGCCGCCACCTGCTGCGCTGGCACAGCGGCAGCCGGCGGCTTGCTGCTGGAGGCGCAGGCACCCACCGGCTCCTGCTGCTGCTGCGGTGGCTGCTGCTGCTGCTGTGCTGGCTGCGCCGCGGGCTTTGCCGGTGCTGCCAGCACCTGCGCCAGTCGCTGCGCTGCCTCTACCGTCGGCAGCTGCACCAGCAAGCCGTCGCCGCTGCCGAGCTGCTGCGCCGCAGAGCTGGCGGGTGCGGCATCGCCTGCAAGCCGCCGATCAACCCACACCTTCCCGGTGTCCTGCAGCTGCCCGGGGAAGAAGGCGGTAGAGCCAAAGGGCACCTGCACGCAATGTAGGGTTCATGGGGCAGCCCAGGATGACGTGCAGTGTGACGGAAGCACGCAGCATGACACGCCACAGCCATGTCTTATGTATTTACGCTTGCTGCTGGCAGCGGCGCGCGGCACAGCGCACCATGATTGGGTGGCCTTCGCGCTGCGGCAGCTCCTTCAGCAGCGTAGCCACCTCCCTCATCTCATCCTGGGGCGGGAGCTGCACAGGTGGAGAGAAGTGACTTGCAGACAGTCGCAGAGCGCAGGCAGGCGGCAGGCGGCGGCGGCGGCAACAAGGGGAGCTGGGATGAACCGCAGCGCGGCGCTGCTCAGCGGGTCTCCAACGCGTCTCTGCAGGGTTTGCTGGCGCCGCGATCCGCCTGGCAAGCCGCACGAGCAAAGCGACAGGCGCGCGCCAAAGCGGGCACTCTGTGCGGCGACGTAACGCCGATCTACGGTCGCATGCGAGTCAGGATCGTGTGGCAAGCTGCCGCCCGCGCCGTCCCGCACCTGCGGACGCGCCGCCATCCTGCGCAGGATGAGAGCACTCTCCGAGAGCCTCCCAACGCGATGACCCAGCAGGCTCCCTGGGAGAAACGACGTGCAATGCGATGTTGAAATTGCGATTGGCAAGTGCCAAAGAATGCAATGGCGGTGGCGGCGCTGGCGGTGTGCACGAGCACAGCGGCAGGAAGTTGATCTGAGGAGAGGAGGGCGTTCGGTCGGCCACGGCATACGAAAAGGTGTTAGCAGGTAGGTGTAGTTGAGGTGCGCGAGGGGGCAGCAGTGTGGCATGACAGACGGGGAGGGGTACGTGTGGCGGGAGGGTACATGAGATGATGAGCAAGGGGGTATGCGCAAAGCGACGTGAACCGCCGCAACGAGGCGTGCCAAAGATAGTCTGATGGGGCGTACGTCGAGTGCAAGGCAAGGGGGCAGAGTACAGCATCAAGTGCAGGTGTTGGTGCCTCGAGGCAGGGGCGGCGCTTGACGCAGCGCAGGGGTCATGCCTTCATGTTGACGCAGCGCGTCTGGCGCAGCCTGTACCCGGGCCGGCACTTGCTGCATTCGGTCGGGAAGTTGGTGAAGCACCGCAGGCAGTTTTTGGCGCAGCACTCGGCGCCGCACTCGCGCTTGTCGGGTGAGATGAACCAGCCGGCGTTGCACTTGTCGCACACCAGCTCCTTGCCAACCTTGCAGAGGGCGCAGTTCTGGGGGCAGAGGGGGGAGGGGGGCAGGGGTGGGTAGGATCAGCAGGGGGCGGCGTGCCGGGTGCGGCGGCGGGGTGGGCTCGAAGACAAGATTGCGGCTCGGAGGGGCGCCTTGGCCTGTCTGCCTTCACAACGCCACAACGGCCCCCTCCCCTCCACTGCCAATGCATGTTGGCTCCCCGCGACAAGTGTCGTGCTCTTCCCATCTGCCGGGCGCACGATGAATCTGCGCATGCTGTGCCGCCAGGCTGCAGCGGCAGCCACTGACCTCCACTAAGCACCAGGGGACGCACTTGCCCCCTTCCACCACGTAACCAAGGGTGCACATGTTGCAGAAGTTGCGCCCCACGGCGGCGCAAATGTTGCACAGCTGGCCGTAGGGGGGGCGGATGGGGGGAGAGACTCGCCATCACGCATGGCATGTTGCCGGGCCTGCTGCAGCAGCACTGCCCACGCCTCTACATCACAGGGGCCCCACGATCGCAGATCTCCCCGCCCCCCTCCCCTCGAATACACATGCGTGTGCGCTTGCCTTGTCGGCGCAGTTCATGCGGCAGCCGGCGCCGTTTTGAACGTAGCCGCGCGCGCACTCGGCGCACCCCCCGTCGGCGCCGCAGCGGTCGCAATTGGGTCGGGTGCACTGCGAAGAGTGTGAGAGGCAGCAGCGGGCGGTTGATGGGAGCGCCGGCGGGCTGCCTGCGCACCACATGACTGCGTGCTCGAGGTATGCGCTACCATGCACCCAGCAGCCACCAACCCGACTGCCCCTCCCTGTCTCACCTTGGCGCACTTGCCAAGGCTGCTGCGGTACACGGTCACGTAATGCGACGTGTTTGCCTCGCCCACGCCCTCCTTGCACAAATCACAGGTGCCTGCGAGCGGCGCGCCAGGCGCCGAGGGGTTGCACGCCGTGCACAGCGGGTCGCTGCACGCACGCTCACACTGCCCTGCAGGCAGACGAGGACAGGGTGGGCAGCAGGCGGCAGCACTGTTAGTTTATGGTGAGGTCAGAGCGGGGCGGGTGAAAGCGCTGCGGCGGGGAGGAGTGGGGGTGGGTGGCGCCCCGAGGGTCGACGCCCGCCTGCTTGCAATGCCGTGCCACAGACCAGGTGCAAGCCCAGGTGTGAGCGGGGAGCGGGGACCCGCCTGGCCTTCAACAACATTTTACCCACCCACTCACCCACCAACCTGCCTGCCTGCCTGCATAGTTGCCCCTCCTGCCTCATGCGACCCGGTGCAGTACCCGAGCAGGCACCCACTGACACCCGAGTCGCCCTGGCAATGATGGTACTGCACCCGCACCTGCACCATTCACCCGGAACCCCGCGTCGCAGGAGGCGCATGCCCCGCTGGGCCCGCACCGCCGGCAGTTGGCCAGGCGGCAGGCGAAGCAGGCTCCCAGCGGCGTTTTAAACACCGAAAAGTATGCGGCGGTGCCTGGGGTGCCGGTGCTGGGCGTGCACTGCGTGCACACGCTGGGCGTGACGTGGCTGCACGTGTTGCACAGCGGGTCAATGCATGCGCTGCCGGGCAGGGCGGGCAGGGAGGAGACAGGACGGGGTAGTTGAGGACACAGTGCAGCGAGCTCAATCCGAGGGGCATGCCTCGGTCGGGTGGCATGCTGGTCGCACCACACGCCGTCGTGCCACCCCACGCGCACGTCCCACACCAGGCTCCCACCCGCCCGCACTTCTCCACCTCGCCCACGCTGCTGCCGGCCCCGTAGAAGTCCAGCCAAGGTGCTTGCGGCCCAGGAGACACCAGCAGCAAGTCTGCCAGCCGCTACAGCGCGCTGTGCGCCCCAGCTTTCAACGCCACCAGCGTGCGCACGCGCAGCCCGACACCTGGCGCCTCCTCTGCGCTGAGCAGCACCACAGGGACGGGCCCTGTAGCGCCCGCGGCACGCGCCCGCTCCACCACCATCGCAACGAACTGCTTCTTTGAAGAAGGGCCAAACGTCTTGAGTGATCTGCCGGCCAGAGTGGCGGTGAAGTTGAGGTGGAGGCCGTCGGGCAGCGGCGGCGGCGGCGGCGGCGGCGGCGGCGGCGGCGGCCGGGGGCTGGGCGGTGGCGGCGACGGGCGAGGTGGAGGAGGCGAGGGGCCGGGCAGCGGGGGTGGTGATGGGCCGGGGGGCGGCGGAGAGGTTCTGGGCGGCGAAGGTCTGGGCGGCGGCGGCGAGGGGTGCGGAGGAGGCGGCGAGGGGCTTGGGGGTGGAGGGGAGGGGCTGGGCGGCAGAGGGGGTGCAGGGGGTGGGGGAGAAGGGCGTGGTGGAGGTGGCGACGGTGACGGGGCGGGGGGGGGAGGGGAGGGGCGGGGCGGGGGAGGTGAAGGGCTGGGGGGAAGGGGCGGTGGGGGGCTGGGGGGCGGCGGCGAGGGGCGAGGCGGGGGCGGCGAAGGGGATGGAGGCGGGGAGGGCGGAGGAGGGGAGGGGCTGGGTGGTGGCGGGGAGGGCTTGGGCGGGGGTGGAGGCGAGGGGGACGGCGGGGGAGGCGAGGGAGAAGGGGGTGGGGGAGGAGGGCTTGGTGGCAGAGGGGGTGGAGGCGGGTTTGGTGGCGGAGGCGAAGGGCTGGGAGGGGGAGGCGAGGGCCTGGGTGGGGGCGGCGACGGCTTTGGAGGCGGTGGCGAGCAGGGGCTGGGCGGCGGTCGTGGGGGCTTTGGTGGAGGGGGCGAGGGGCGTGGAGGAGGGGGGGAGGGCTTTGGTGGGCGCGGGCTGGGCGGCAAAGGGGGAGGCCGTGGTGGCGGCGGTGATGGGTGGGGCGGGCGCGGGGATGGCGGCGGCGGGCGTGGGCTGGCACAGGAAAGGGGAGAAAGACAGGGGGAGCAGGTCGGCCGGCGGGCATGTTGTGCTGTGGGACCACGCCCCTAACTAACACCTGGCCAAACCGCCATGCGTGATTGCACATACACTGACAGAAAGGAGCTCGCAAGTTCCGCATGCCTCCCCTCAGCACTGCTTGCAAAACAAACCACTAGTCACCTGGGCGGCGGCCGGGGCGACGGTGGCGGCGGCCGAGGTGATGGAGGCGGCCGGGGCGAGGGAGGAGGTGGCCGGGGTGGCGGCGGCCGGGGCGGCGAGGGAGGCGAAGGCCGGGGGGGAGGCGGCGAGGGCCTGGGCGGGGGCGGCGACGGCGAGGGTGGGACTGGGGGCGGCGAAGGGCTGGGCGGAGGGGGCGACGGGGAGGGTGGGGATGGCGGCACAGGGCTGGGCGGCGGAGGGGGAGAGGGGAGGGGTGGTGGCGGGGAGGGCAAGGGAGGGAGCAGAGACGGGCCGGGGGCAGCGGGGGGGATGGGAAGGGCGGCGGCGGAGAGGGAGAGGGCGGTGGGGGCGAGGGAGGGGGCGGCGGAGAGGGAGAGGGCGGTGGGGGCGAGGGAGGGGGCGGCGGAGAGGGAGAGGGCGGTGGGGGCGAGGGAGGGGGCGGCGGAGAGGGAGAGGGCGGTGGGGGCGAGGGAGGGGGCGGCGGAGAGGGAGAGGGCGGTGGGGGCGAGGGAGGGGGCGGCGGAGAGGGAGAGGGCGGTGGGGGCGAGGGAGGGGGCGGCGGAGAGGGAGAGGGCGGTGGGGGCGAGGGAGGGGGCGGCGGCGGAGAGGGAGTGGGTGGTGACGGCGAGGGCGGAGGGGGCGATGGTGAGGGCGGAGGGTGCGAGGGCGAAGGAGGCAACGGCAAGGGCCAGGGCGGCGGGCTGACTGCCGGGGCCTCCTCCTGTGTTGCCAGCAGCCTGCGGCGCGCTGCAGCAGTGCTCAGCAGAGGCGCCTTGCCTCCTCCATGCCGCTGTTGCGGCAAACCGCCGCGCTGCTGCCGACGGCGCTCCGGTTGCAGCAGCAAGCCTGCATACAGAAGGCATAGTGCGTTGGACACTTCGACAGGAAGCAGCTTCCAAATCAGGGAGCTCTCAACACCATCTTTGCTCGTGCGGCTAAGCTGCCAGCAGCCGCACCGCCAGCACGCGGCGCCGGCGCCGCCGGGCGGGCACACTGCCGGGGCGCTCACCGCGTTGCTTGCCTTCTTCGAGACGCGCCGCATGTACTCTGAAAGTAGTCAGAGAGCGAGGGGGAGGGCATGAGCAGACCGGAAGCGAGCGACCGGCGGCCTCCGCGGCATCCTCAGCCCCTCAGCGAGGCCCTCGAGCTACTCACGCTCCATCCCTACAGCGTGCTAGAAGAACCAGCAGCAGCGGCAAGCACGACATCGGCCGCCAGAAGCTCCACGGCATGAGGCCGGTCCCACCGGACTCCCGCCGTGCCCTGAGTGCCGCTACGATGATAAGACTGTATAACAGGTCAACGGTACGCGGAACGAATGACCAGGGCGCGTATGAAGATGGAAGCACGTTCTGCCAGTGGGCGGCACCACCGGCAGCATGCTCCTGCTGCCCCAGCGCAGGCCATTCAGAGTCGTCTCCGCCAGCACGCGGTTTGAAGGTATTGTTCAACAAGAGTGTTTCATTTTGACAGGATGCTCGTGCACCTTAATCTGCCGACAAGTGCCGACCAGCAGCCCTGCAACGCCGCGCGCGCCGCAGACCACCCTGGGCAATGTAGCCGCCTGCGAACTATAGGAGTGAGTAGTTTCCACATTTTACGAAGCAGCAGATGCGCTGTCGCACTACGGGCTCAGCTGCTGCCTGGGCGTGCGCTGCCGTCCCACTGCAAGCATTGGCGACGGCACCGCCGCCAGTTCGGGTGTCGTTCCCGCCTGCTGCAAGCCGGACCTGCACAAAACGTCTGAATGCACGCCAGGGATTGTCAATTTCTCTCGGCATGGATCCACCATCAACCTGCAGTGGCCTACAGGAAGGGACAAAGCCTGTCCTGACGCCCACGGCACAGCGCGGCTCAGCGGGCCGCCACCACCGCGGCGTCGCGGCGCAAAGTCAGCGGGGCGCGTTTTCGCCCACTTGGCCAATTATTCACATAACTAAATCGTCCAATTGGCGCCCTGCTTTGTGTCAGCGCGCGCGCCGTTTCACACGCGCGTTCTCCCTTCCCACGCCCGCCCAACTGCTGGACCGCCATGTGGGCCGGTGCGCAGCAGCCGCTCGCGTTTGGAGGCCCGCCTGCCACCGGCGCCCTGACTGGGATGTTGCCGCCGGCGGCGCCACGCCCACGCGGAGGGCTGCCCCTGGTTGGCGGCGGCGCGCCGGGCAGTCCCTGGCCGCACGCGCCGCCAGCACAGCAGCATCAGTGGCAGCAGCCTGTGTGGGCACAGGCGGCTGCCTCTCCGCATTTTGCAAGCACGCCGCAGGTGCAGGCAAGCCCGCAGGGTGGCCCGCCGCCTCCCCGCAGCACCCCTGCTGGCAGCCCGCTTCCCTGGAGCGCTCTTGTGTACCGCGACCCAGAGCCGACAGCGCAACTGCCGCGTACGCCACAGCTGGCGCAGCAGCAGCAACAGCCACACCAAGTGGCGCCCACTGCCGGCGGCAGCAGCTACGCTCGGCAAATGGCTGCGTTTAAGCAGCGCATGGCAGCGGCAGCAGAGGCGGCTGGCCCAGCGGGCGAAGCGCACAGCGCAATTTATGACAGGCAGCCAGGGGAGGGTGCTGCGCCTGCTGCAGCTGCGGCAGCGGTCGCACCAGCGCCGGCAGCAGGAGCACCAGCGGCGTCGGCAGATGCCGAGACCGAGCCAGGCTGCAGCGCCGCCACGGCACCACCGGCAGCCACCCTTCCTGCACCAGCAGCACCCGCCCCTGCACTTGTAGCGGCACCTCCGGATGCCACGAGTGCTGCTCCATCCACCGCTGCAGTGCTCGTTCTGCCAACGCCCCAACCGCCTCACCCGCCGGCTCAGCAGGCTCAGCAGGAGAGCGCCCCACCACTGCCTGAAGACCCCACAGACCCGCAGCTGCTGCGCATCCGGGTGGTCGCACAGAGCGTGTCTTCCTGCGCTCGCCAGCTGGCGGCGGCGGAGCGTCGCAGCGCCGAGATTCTGGCAGAGCTTGGGCTGGCCCAGGTGGCGGCAGCCGCGGCGGCGGCGCAGGGCGGCGACCCGCTGGCCCTGCGCATGGCGACGGTCACGGACGCGCTGGCGGGCTGTCGGAGCGTTTTTTCCAGCAGCAGCCGGGCATAGGTCGAGTTTGGCTTGTCCCGGCCCTGGTGCATGTGGCACCAGGCCGCTTACTGGTGCCTCATGTGTGCCCTGCGCCGCCGGCCGCCCCCACTGCTGGCACTCATGTAGCGGCGGCCTTTGCGTCCGGCCAGCAGGCTGATCAATCCTAATGCAACCACATTAAAGCTGCACGTGCCCCTCAGGCCGTGTCAGAGCAACAACAGCAGCACATTCGAGTTGCATGCCGCGGCGTGGGGAGACTACGGCGGGCGCACAGCGGCAGCATATCAGCGCGAGACCGGAAGGCAGCGTCCTGGCGTCGCGGAGCGCTTGTGTTCGCGCTCACGTGTCGATTGCAGCCTTTGGCGCGCGCTGCAAGCGCACCTGGGCCCTCAACAGAGTGGCGGAAACCCTTCTCTCGCCCACCGCTTCGCGTCCTGCCTGCCCACCGCTTGCGCATGGCGGTCTGTGGCCTGGGGGCGGCGCTGTGCCGCCCCCACAGGGCCGGGGCCGACAGGGCGGCGAGGCGCGCTCTACAGACCTCTGCCAGCGCTCAGGCGCCCATCTCTGTCGCTCGTGGAGTTGCGCTGAAGAGCGGACTAGCGAAAGGACCCTGGCCGGCGCTTTGGCACCTTGCCGCAGGTGGGTCCGGGGCGGCGCCGGCGGCAACGGGGTCTTCCCCTGCCAGGCCCGCTGCACCGTCGCCCTGCTTCCCTCTGTGCCCGAGACACGCGCCCTCAAACTTCCACGCACCTCCCGATGCACCGGTTGCTCTGCAGCCACCCAGCTTACGGGCTACCCGGCGGCAGCGGGGCTAACGCCGCCGCTGCTGGGCCAAGGGTATGGCGAAGCCGCGTGGCTCACCATGGCCTCGCTCTTCACCGTGGCCGCCAGCATGAGTGAGTGGGTAGTTGGGAAAAGAGAGAGGGTGTGTGTGCAGGGAGACGTGGGGACGTGGTGGACTGGGGCTGGCCAGCGATCAGGCCTGGCTGAGCGCGGCGCTGGCAGCTGCGCAGCAAGGGGAGCATGTGTGTGTGGTGCCTCCCTGCAAACGCCGCCGCTGGCGGCGCAGGCGCTGCTCCACCCAGACCAATTGTCAATCAAACCTGCTGGTCCCCCGCCTCGTCCAGGCGGCGTGCTGTACTACTTTGCCCGCACCACCTGGGAGGGCATGGAGCCGTACGTCTTCCAGCAGCATCGCTCAAGGGCGCAGGTGCGCGGGGGGGACGGCGCCGTGCGCGGGGGCGTGTGGCGTGCGTGGCGGGCCGGTGGAGCCGCGGCTGCCGGCGCGCTGCTGGGCTGCAGGGCTGCACGTTTCCCTGCGAGTGTGTCGCTCGTATTGGAAAGATTTCCCGCCGCCCTTGCCCCGCCCACCTGCCCGCAGGCCCCGCTGGTGCTGCACGGCGTGGATGTGGGCGGATCCCGCTTCTTCCGCCGTCCGGTGGTGCAGCGGGCAGCAGACTTTGCGGCGATGGCGCACAGGTGCGGGCGTGCTGACTGAAGGGCTGCAGGGGGTGCTGCAGTTGTGGGGGGTGCTGGGGGGCGGTGAGGCCTGGTTGGTGCAGCAAGGCGGCCACAGGCGCGGTCATCATTCACACCACCGACGCCTGTCTGCGCCCCGGCTGCTCCGCCCCTCCCCCCTGCAGCGGCCAAGTGCGCAAGACGCGGCAGCCGTACGTGACGCACTGCATAGAGACCGCCCTCATTGTTGAAGGCCTGCTGTCACCCACAGAGGAGGATCAACGGTGGGTGGGTGGGCGGCGGCGGTGGCGGCTGGTGGCAGCCAGGTCCCTGCTGGGTGGAGGCTGGCTGGAGGGCGGCGTGCAGCGCTGCACAGCCTGTCTGTCGGCCTTGCGGTGTCCTACTGCCTTGCTGTGTTAGTTTGCACGTGCAGCGGCCCTGCTGCATGCAGCCGCTCCCTGCCGCGACGCCCCCAGCCCCCTCCTCCTCTCGACCACTCGCGCGCAGCGCTGAGGCTGCTGTGGTGGCTGCCCTGCTGCACGACGTGCTTGATGACACTGATGTGGATGTGGCTGAAGTGGAGGAGGAGTTTGGGGAGCAGGTGGGAGTGCGCTGGGGTGTGTGCGGGCAGGGAGGGCACCGCTGGGGGCCTCACGTTCGCGTCCTGCCGCTGTTGCCGGCCGCCAAGCGCGCCTCTGGCTTGCCGCGCTCTGTCCCTCGCCCTCGCCCGCTGCCTGCGTTCCTCTCTTCTGCACAACATGTTGCCGCCTGCTTGGTGAGCCAGCTGTCCCTCTCTCCAACCCCTGCCCCGCCTCCGTCCCACCCGCCGCCTCCCCTGCCCCTGCGCCGCCGCCCGCCCCTTGTGTTGCCTGCCTGCCTGCAGGTTGCCTCCATGGTGTCCAAGGTCAGCCAGCTGTCGACCACCAACCAGATTGTGCGGCGCCGCCTGCGGGTGGAGAGCGCGCAGCCAACCAAGGAGGAGGAGCTGCAGCTGCGGTGTGTGGGCGGCCGGGTGTTGTGGAGGATGCCAGGGGTGGTGGGTGGTCCTGAGGAGGTGGGTGGGTGGTCCGAAGAGGTGGTGGGTGGTCCCGAGGACGTGATGGTGGTCCCGAGGAGGTGGGTGGGTGGGGCAGGCAGCAGGTGGCGTGGGTGGTAGGGCAGCAGCTGGCGCCAGCCTGGCCTTCCCTACACACCGGCCTGGCTGGCGGCAGCGCCGCAACCCGTCGGCAGTTTTGAGCAAAATCTCCCGGGCTGATCTGTGCCAACCGCCGCCAACCATCCCCCCTTTTTGCAGCACCATGATCCTGACCATGGTGGGCGAGCCGCTGGTCATCGCAATCAAGCTGGCAGACCGGCTGCACAACATGCGCACTGTGTGAGCGGGGGCTGGATTGAACCAACCAACCAGATGAGACCGCGCCATGTGCAGCAGCCAGCAGCGGCGGTGGTGGTGGCAGACGGCCCCCCCCCCCCCCCGCCCCCCCCCCCCCCCCCGCCCCCCCCCCCCCCCCGCCCCCCCCCCCCCCCCCGCCCCCCCCGCCCCCCCCCCCCCCACCCACCCCCCCCCACCCCCACCCCCACACCACTGCCTGCCTGCCTGCCTGCCCGCCCGCCTGCTTGTGTGCAGGTACGCGCTGTCGCCCGAAAAGGCGCAGGCGGTGGCCAGCGAGACGCGGCGCGTGTGGTGCTCGCTGGCGGAGCGCCTGGGCATTTTCGCCCTCAAGGTGGGCAGGCCGCAAAGGGGGGCCCGGCGCTGTGCGGTGCCGCCGGCAGACTGAAACTGTGGTGGGCCGGCCGGCAGAGCCGAAGGGCTGCCCCCCACCCCCACCCCCCTGCTGTCAGTTGTTGCGCATAATGTTACTCCCCTGGTTTCCCCCTCCCCCCTCGCAGTCTGAGCTGGAGGACCTGTGCTTTGCGGTGCTGCAGCCGGGCGAGTACCGAGCGCTGCGGCGGGAGCTGGACGCGTTGTGGGGCGTGCCCACCATCCCACCGCAGGTGGGCAGCAGGCTGGCTGGGGTTATTTTGGGAGTGGGGGGACTGGGGGACGTGTGTCGGATGTGTGGAGGCTCTGGGGGCCTGGAGTGCCGCCTCGCAGCAGGCGCCAGTTCTCACGTGCTGCCGTCCTTCCACGTGCTGCCATCCTTCCTCACCACAAACATCACAACGTGTGCCCGCACTCCCTGCCGCCCCACAGGCCGCCGACTCCATGGAGGTCTGCCTGTCGTCGGGCGAGGAGTGCGAGTGCGTTATTGACGAAGCGGGCACGCTGCACCTCACCACCGTCAGCAAGGGCGGCACCAGCATTTCCAGCAGCACCAGCACCAGCGGCGGCGGCGGGGGCAGCGTCGATGCGGCGGCGGCGTTGCGGGAGCGCCAGCTGTCGCACGCCGCGGCCAGCACCAGCACCAGCGCATCAACCAGTAGCGCCGCGACAGATGCTGCGACGGCATCAACGGCTGCCTCTGATGGCTGCGGCGGCGGGTGGGAGTGGCTGACAGAGCAGCAGCAGGAGGTGAGTGGCGATGCCAGAAAGGCGTTGTGGCGGGCCAGCGCCCCTCTCTGCATCCTTGCGGGCCACGCCAGGTGCACGTGTGCGTGCCGCTGCCTGCCTGCCCTGTTGCCCTGCCGTGGCACTGTGGGCATGAAGCCACGCCTGGCGCTGACGCCGTGGTGCGCCCCCTCCAGACCAAGGAGCTGATCGAGACGGTGCTGCCCTTTGACGCCACCACCTTCAACATCGCAAAGCTGCGCAGCGGGGCAGCGTGAGTGGCCTGGTCTCAGCGTGGGGCAGCAGCAGCGCGGGGTCGGCCTCTCTTCGTGCCTGCAGCGACGACGGCCACGCTTGTGTGTGTGTGCGTGCGTGCTGCCTCTCGTGATGCCTCTCTAGCTATTTGCCGCCTTTGGTCCTGCTGACCCCCAGGTGGGGGGGCCGGTGGGTGGGAAACTATGCAGCCCCGCATGCCTTGCCTTCTTGTGCACCCGACACTCCCGCATCCACCACCAAACAAGCACTCTCCCGTTCCTCTGTTTGCTGTGCAGTGGGCGGCGAGGGCTGGAGGTGCTGCAGGCGTGCGCGCAGCTGCTGATGCGTGAGATTGGCACGGAGAGCCTGGCGTCGGGGCTGGAGGTCACGGTGCAGGTGGGGGGCGGGTGGGGGTGTGGGGTGTGTGTTGGTGGTGGTGGGGGGGGGGGGGTGGGGGGGGGTGGGGGGGACTGGCAGAGGGGCTGCTGCTGTGCCAGGGGACTCGTCTGGTTCACGACACCCCGGGCGTCATGCAGCCGGCACATGTACGCCCGTTCGCACCCTCAGCCTGCGCGCTCCTTGGGCGTGACGCCTCCCCTCCCCTCCCCGCCCCTCCCCCTCCCATGCCCCTCCACTTGCAGGGCCGCCTCAAGTCGCTCTACTCCACTTTCAAGAAGATGGCGCGCAAGGGGGTGCCGCTCAGCGAGGTGCGCTTGTGGGCGCTGCTGCTGCTGGGTTGTGGGAGGCAGGGAGGGAAGGGGCCGGTCATGGCACGAGACAGCGCGTGTGCCTGAGGTTGGCGGCGGCGCTGCCACTGCAGCCGCCGTGCGCCGCAGGCAGTGGAGTGCCTCGGCCCAAAACCAACCATCTCCCTCCCCCCTTCCCCTGTTCGGCCCTGGGGCAGGTGTATGATGCGCGTGCGCTGCGGGTCGTTGTGGATGACGAGGGCGGCAGGTGGGGCTGGCACCTGCAGGGCGCACGGCATGAAGTACGGCTAGGAGCGACGTGCAGAACAAGCAGCAGCGCTGTTACGCAAGTGCCGGCATCCTGCGTATCTCACGACGCTGTTGCTCACCGCAGCGCTGCCTCCCAGCGGGCCTGAGACAGCTGCATCCCTGTACCTTTCCCTCACCCGCTCTGCCGCCTGTGTGCCACCTGTGTGCAGGCGGCAAGGCGAGGCGATCGCGGCGTGCTACAAGCTGCTGCCGGCGGTGCACCGCCTGTTCCGGCGCGTGGCGGGGGAGGAAGATGATTACATCGCGCAGCCAAAGGTGGGCAGCATTCATTCAGCAACCTTGCGCGCCCCACCAGCGAACGGCCCGTTGCTGTGCATGCCGTGGCCCCATCCAGGCCGCAGTCGTCCCCTCCGCCCACGACTCCGCCGCGGGCACGCCCTCCCCTGCCACCGCCACCCCTCGCTGCTGACGTACCGCTCGCTGGCGCAGGATGCAGCACATGTCCCCCCTGTCACCCTCCCTCCCCCCCTGTCACCCTCCCTCCCCCCCTGTCACCCTCCCTCCCCCCCTGTCACCCTCCCTCCCCCCCTGTCACCCTCCCTCCCCCCCTGTCACCCTCCCTCCCCCCCTGTCACCCTCCCTCCCCCCCTGTCACCCTCCCTCCCCCCCCCCCACCAGGCCTCCGGCTACCAGAGCCTGCACACCGCTGTCGTAGGTCCCGGCGGCGTGCCCATGGAGGTGCAGATGCGCACCACATCCATGCACAGCGATGCAGAGTACGGTGCGTGGTGGTGGGCGTTTATAGTAGCTGCTGGATGCGGGCAGGTGGGGGAGGCGGCAGGGAAGTGAGGCCTTGCTGGTGCGGCTGGTGTGGCTGCCACTTGCCGTCACCCACCACCAGTGCCACTCCCGGACACCCCCGTCCGCAGGCAAGGCGGCGCACTGGGCTTACAAGGAAACCCCCGGAACCGGCGGCGCCGCCGCGGTGCTTGCAGCTGCCAGCGGCAGCACCAGCGGCAGCGGCAGCAGCTTGGACGAGGGCATGGGCATTGAGACGGGCCACGCCATCCTGCACATTGGGCCAGGTGGGTGGCGCTCTCGACGACTGGCAGGGAGGTGGCGTGCACGCCGGCAGCGCATGCTGCTGCCACGTCCTCCTGCTGCTGATTTGGGCACGTCATCACATGCTACCCGTCTCTTTTTTTTTGCGCTCACATCACCACCTACTCACTTCCAACCACCCCTGCAGGCGGCCGCCTGCGCGACGCCGTAGTGCTGCAGTCGGACTATGGAGGCAAGCGGCTGCTGTGCGCTGTCAGCCTCAAGCCGCGCGCCGCCCCGGACGCGCGCCCCGCACCCGCAGCAGAGTACAGGTAGGGTAGGGGGCGCGGGTGCTGGCTTGCCTGGTGGTTTGGGTTTAGGGTTTAGGGTCCAGCCCGCGTTGAGGAGCTGGGGCAGCAAGATGGCCACGGCGTGAGACGCGCGCCCGCGCCGCAGCAGAGGCGCAGGCGTGAAGCAGGGCGCTGCGGGAGTTTCTGGTGAGCAGGCCTTGTCTGCCTGCCAGTGGAGGGCCATGTGGCTGTGGCATCCCAGGCACGCCTTCACTGTCCCGCCCCTCTCCACCGCCCACACGCACCGCCCCCCTTCCCCTCCATGTCCCCCTGCCTGCCCGCCTGCTGCAGCCGCCTGGTGCGCTACACCGAGGAGCGCGGCTACTTCCAGCCTGGTCAGGGCGACGCCGATGTGGTGGTGGAGCTGTTCACGCTGTGCAGCGGTGAGGCGGGGCCAGAGGGGTGACACCGGGCAGGGGGAGGCAGGGGCGGGCGGCAGGGGCCAGCAGGGCAGCGCATCGGTGCCTCCCAGCGCGGCCCGCCACCCGCTGGCCCCTCCCTCTCGTCTGCTTGTCTTTCGTCCTGCTCCCGTCGACGTTAGATGGATGATGTGATGCTACATCCCCCCCCCCCCCCCCCTTGTGTTGCCAGACGGCAAGTTCCACCGCCTCGACCGCTTTGGCCACAAGCTGTCCACTGTGGCGGTGCCCCTGGCAACCGAGCCCGAGGCAGCAGACGTTGCCATCTGCGGCGCTGGCGGCGAGGCCGAGGGCACGCCTGATCCCGCGCCGGAGCATGCAGTGGCGGCGAGCACCGCTGGCAGCGAAATGGAGTACATGAACAACAGGGTGAGCGCATGTGCACCCCCCGGCTCCGCCTGCCGCCAACAATAACAAAGACGTGTGTGCTGCGCTGGCTGCACTGGCATCTGCACAAGCGCAGACCCCCTCCTGGCAGCGCTGCGGGAGGGAATGGCGCACGACGCTGCACGCCGTGCCTTCTCCACAGCACCACCTCATGACACCCGGCCCCTCCCCTCCCCTCCTCCCTTCCCTCCCTCCCAACGCACGGCTGCAGATCCGGCTGCTGCGTTCCATGCTGGAATGGGGCCGAGAGCTGGGCGCCAGCATCGCAGCAGAAAACACGGCTGGCGAGGGGTCGGCGCTGCCGGATGCCGGCGACACAGCTGCCATCGCGGCCTGGACAGAAACGCAGCTGGCACTGCCGGCGGTGCAGGTGCGTGCGCGCGTGCTGCGCTCCCCCTGCACCTGTTTGGCACGCCAGGACGGGCTGTGGGCGAAGGCGCCGCCGCCGCCAGTTCAGGCAACAGCGCTGCCAGCGCACACCGCACCTGCCTCTCGAGTGTGCTGAGCCGGGTTGCGCCCTTGCTTCCCTTACTGTGCAGGGTGGTCAAGGCAGCGACGTGATGGTGGTTGTCTGGCCGGGCGGCCGCATCATGCGTGTCCCGCGTGGCACCACAGCGGGTGGGCACCAGTCCAGGGTGGAGCCGGTGGCCCGCGGGCAGGGCAGGGTTGCGAGCCTGCAGCGTCGCCCGCCGCATGTGTCCCACCCCTGCCTCACAGCCAACAGCCAGCCTCTGATTGCGTGCTTCCTCCGCCTGGTCCCCACTTACCTCCCACAGGCACCCTGATCCAGGACATGGGCCTCATCGAGATCCAAAAAGAACTGGTCCCCGCCGCCGGCGACGGCGCTGCACGCCTGGCAGCAGCCATCGCGCGCGACGCCGCCCCCGGCATGCTTCTGTCCGGCGCTTTCGGCACCGGTCGGCTGGTGAACGTGAACAACAGGTGCGTTGCTGAGGTGGAGTAGGCAGGGCGTGACTCGGGGATGTTGGCACAGCGGGCGGTGTGGGCCCGCATCGGTGGCTTGTGCAGCGATGCCCGCCCCCTTGTGCCCTGCAGGTCGGTGCGTGATGAGCCCCTGCTGGCGCCTGGTCTCAAGCCGTTGCCCAACGTGCCTGCCTGCTGCGCCTGCTGTGCTGTGCAGGCTTGTGCCCGAGGACACCCCCTTGGCTGACGGCGACTACGTGGTCCTGTCACGGGACCGCGTGCGCATCTAGCCGCCACGCCACGTCTGTACCCGCACGCGTACCACCGCCCAAGGCAGGCTGCATGCGAGTGCTGGGCGTGCTGGCGTAGTTCCCTGTGCCTGGCACCCAACCAACGCCGCCCCCCTGCAGCACGCAGCGCTCAACGTAGCGCCGCCCCCGCATCCCTTCCCTCCCTGATTGCCCTCCCTTCCCCCTCCCTCTCTTAACCACCATTATTGCTGTTCCCTCTGCCCCACTCTTCCCTACCTTACTAACCCGTCCCTGTATGTCATTTGGTCGGTTAGTTGACCCACTACCGTCGATTCCCGGACAACCCTCCGCCGCGTTGCCGGCCGCGCCGCGCCCCTGTACTTGCCCTGCTGCCCCGCCAGCACCCCTCTGCACGCGTGGCGCTCTTGCGCCCCGCCTTCCTGCTAGCTGCGCTGCTGTATAATAAGCCATGCGCCCGTAATCAGCCCTCGACTCTTGCACCAGAGTTCGGAACCTGTGCATAGCTTGCCCTTGCAGGTGTAATCTCTCGGTCAATCACAGCACTCGACCAGTCAGTCAGTCGGCCTGGTCGCATGAGCAGGAGAGGCGGTGCCCACACGCGCCATCAATGCACATCGATCGCAATGAATGATGGCAGGAGGAACATGCAGCATGCAGTGAACGCCAAGCCCGGCTTGCGCACGCATAACCGCCGGCGCCCGCAGAAAGCGCCCGCCAGCGTGGCGCCGCTCGGGCGGCGCCACCAGGGCAGAACAGCAATCGCTCATCGCGCAGATCCACCGGCAGGTCTTTGCTTTTGCAGCACCCCTGGCGCTCGTATTTGCTCTCCAGAGCCTCGCGTCAGACGCGGGAGTTGCCGCCCGCCCTCGGCCACTCGGAGGCGCCGCCCGCACTCCTTACAGCTCTTGCCCGATGGTTGTGGGTTCGCGCTGAGGCAGCAGGCGGGCGCTATGGCCTCCGCTCTAGGAGCTCCTCTCTCCTCGCTCCTCTCGGAACGGAGGGTGTCTCACTTTGCGGCTAGCAGCTCAGGCGAGTGACGGGACGCACGATGGGCGCGCCGGGGCGTGAGCAGCAAGGGCCAACACCCGCTCACCCCTCCCGTTCACCCTCACGCCGCTTGCAGAGCCCGCAACAGCCGGCAGCGGATGCTCTCGCATCTGGCGCGAGTCACGTCGCACCCGGCTGCAGGTGCCCTGGTGTATGCCTGTGGAGAAATGGTGATCGCCCTGCACGTTGCCTGGCTGCTCCTCTCGCCGTCCCCCCCCGCAGAATCTGCCCTCACAAGCTGTCCGAACCGTCTCCCGGCCCCGTTGCAGGCGGTGGGCGTGGGAGCGAGCGGCCATGTGGCCGCGGCGGGGCGGCGCGCTGCACTGCGCACCACCTGCCAGGCTCTGCAGGCTGCAGACTACTCGGTGTGTAGGCTGGCGGCAAGACAGCGCAGCTGGGGATGCGGCGGTGGTGTAGCAGGCGCCGGAGCGATGAATGCATCTCTGCAGCTGGAGGAGGTGCACGCCGGTGCGTCGTATGCGCGCTCACGCAGCAAGCTGCACCCCCGCCCTCGCGCCGCCCCCCACCGCAGTTCTACCAGCGCCTGCGTGAGGGCGACGTGACGGAACAGTTTTTGTGGGAGACGCGGCTGCTGCCCATGCTGGGCTACCTGTCGGCTGACGAAGCCACGGCGGTGCGTGGCATGCGTGATGTGTGCTTGCCGTCTGGCCGGCGGCGGCTTGCAGGCCCTGCCGCCGTGTGCCGCTCGACTGCACGGCACCTTTATTCCTCTGAACAGCAGCAGCAGCAGCATGCAGTGAAAGGCACAGGGGTTGTGGATTGCCTGCCTGTGCAACCGCGCCCGCTCTGTTCCGTGCCGCCTGCAGGTGCGGGAGGCGCTGTCTCTGGCATTCGACGCGCACTCGGGGCAGCTGCGCAAGAGCGGCGAGCCGTTCATCACCCACCCGGTGGGTGTCTGGGTAGGCCAGCGCAGAGCCTGAGGCACTCGGCCGTGCAGGCTTGTGGGCATGCGACGCGGTGCATCCCTGCCTGCGCCGCTCTCCTGCCTGCGCCGCTGGCCGCACGCTAGGCTCCCCGCCTGCTCAGCATGTGCTGGGTTTAATTCCCATGCGCCCCCTTCCCAATGCACAGGTTGAGGTGACCCGCATCCTGGCTGAGCTGCGCATGGACTATGAGAGCCTGGTGGCAGGTGGGCAGGCAGGGGTGGCGGCAGGGCAGCTCATGCAGGCAGGCATGCCGGGGCGGTGCGCTCGGCGGCGGCACGCTGTTTCTCATCTTGCACCTGCTTACCACCCGTCCCCCGCCTTGCCTCCCTTTGTGCGCCAGGCTTGTTGCACGACACCGTGGAAGACTGCGGCGACGTGGTGGGGCTGGAAGAAATCGATTTTGCTTTTGGGCCGGCGGTGCGGCGCATTGTGGAGGGAGAAACCAAGTTCAGGTGCGCGCAGGGGCGGAGGGTGGGAGGGAGGGAGGACCGGCGGGGGCGATGAGGGAACATCCGCATGTGTGCAGGCTCAGGCGTGCGCTGTGTGGGTCGGCGCTGAGGGGAGAGCGCCAGGGAGAGGCAGCACAGAGCAGCGCACGCTCGTTGCTTGCAGCGCTCTTCGGTCCGACCTTGCCGGCCTTGCGTCTCCCTGCCCGTCCCCGCCCCCCCCGCAGCAAGCTGCCCACCCACCACCCCGAGGACCGCAACAGCCTGTCTGCCCGCAACGGCGCCGAGAGCGGCGGCGCTGCGGCCATGGCGGCGGCCAGCTGTGCGGCAGAGGGCGGAGAGGTCATTGACCCCAAGGCGCAGGACCTGCAGTTCCTGTTTCTGGCAATGACGGAGGAGGTGGGCGCTGGTGGGGCGGCGAGGGGCAAGGCAGGCAGGCAGGCACGCATGGCTGTTCAGGCTGTGCAGCACGGGCGCTTGTGCACCCCTGGCATGTGCGCTCACACCCGCCTGCCCGCCCGTTGCCCTCCACCCCCACACTCCCGCAGGTGCGCATCATCATTGTGAAGCTGGCGGACCGGCTGCACAACATGCGCACCATGGGGTCAATGCCCCCCGGCAAGCAGCGCCGCATCGCGCAGGAGACGCTGCAGGTGGGGTGGGGTGGGTGGGTGGGTGCTGAGGGAGTGTGCGGCCGGGGGGGCAGGGACAGTAGCGGGGCGGTGCACATCAACAACAAATGCAGCGCACGCCGCGTACGTCGGCAGGCCATGCCATCGGACCAGCCGGCCACCCATGCACTCATCCCTGCGCCTGCCGCCACCCCGCCGCTGCCCCCGCCAGGTGTTTGCCCCCCTGGCGCGCTTGCTGGGCCTCTACTCCATCAAGGAGGAGCTGGAGGAGCTGAGCTTCAAGTAAGGGTCTGCCCCCGCCCCCCTGTGCCGCCGCGCCTGGTGGCCTGCGCGCTGAAGGTCACTTCCTCACCTCGTCACGAAAGCCGCTTGCACGCATTGTGTGCTCGCGCTCTGTCTGCTGTGCGCTCCGCTGGTATGGTCAGCTGCGCACCCCGTCGGCCTGCCCACACCACGCCTGCCGCTGCGGGCTCAGCACACACCCCTGCCTCATTGCTCCCCTTGCACTCCCTGCAGGTACGCGCTGCCAGCGCAGTACGACGCCATGCGGCGAACAGTGGCGCGGACATGGGAGGCGCAGCGGCCGGTGGTGGACGCAGCACGGAGGGAGCTGGAGGTGAGAGGAGGCGGGCTGGCAGCGGCAGGGGCAGGCAGCTGGCGGTGTGAATGGGGACGTTTGCTGTGCTGCTGCGACGAACTGGCGCTCGGCTGGCTCAGGCTGTGCTCTGCATCCCCTCCCATGTCAGCCCACCAACCGCCACCGGTCCTCCCACCACCCACCGCTGTCAGGAGCGGCTTGACTCCGACCCCTACCTGCTGGCACGGGTGGAGAGCGTGCGGGTGGAGGCGTGCCGCAAGGCTCTCTACAGGTGTGTGGCTGTGTGGGAGGGTGGGTGTGGCAGGTGGTGGGCGCTTGGAGGGGTGCCTTGAGACGAGGCTGGGGCAGGTGCACGCGCCGGCCACACGCTTCAGCCTCCTTTCTTTTGCCGCCATGCCACCCCGTCTTTGGCTCTCAACCCTTCGCCTCACGTGCACCTCCTCTGCACATCCTGCCCACCGCGCCCCGCAGCACGTGGCGCAAGTTGAATGACGCGGGCAAGAGCACCAAGGAAATTGCAGACATTGCGCAGCTGCGGGTGGTGCTCACACCGCGCCCCACCGCCGCCGCTGCCAGCGCTGCCCCCACCAACGGCGCCTATGCCAACGGCGCCAGCAACGGCGCGGCTGCCGCCTCCAACGGCAGCGCAGGGCGGGGCTTTGCTGCGGTGGGCGCCCCGCCGGCGCTTGACTACGGGTCTGAGAAGCAGCTGTGCTATCACGTGATGGGGCTGGTGCACACCTTTTGGGCTCCCATCCCTGGTGAGCCGCGCCTGCTGTCAGGCCCGTGCCAGCCACCACCCATCATCTGTATGCTTGTGTGTGCATGTCCGCCCGCATTTACTGCAGCGCCCCTTCCAGCTCTGAACACCCAGCTGGCCTACACAACCTGCGGCAGTCGTGCCTGCAACAGCCCCAGCTTGGCAGCACCTCCAGGCCGCCAGCGCAGAGCAGTGTTGCCAGCCTACCTGCACACGGCTCCCTCCCCCCTGCAGGCAGCATGAAGGATTACATTGCCACGCCGAAGCCCAACAACTACCAGAGCCTGCACACAACGGTGGGTGGGCCGTTCCGGCCTGCTGGAGGGTGTTGATACAGGAGGTGCCGGTTTTTGACATGCTGTGCGTGGCGTGCTGGAAGCAATGTCGGCAGCGCAGGTGTGCGGGCAGAGCTAGGCGCTTGGCCTGCTAGCAGGCATCTGCCTGCTCACTCCTCACTGCTTCCCTCCCCCTCCCCTGCCTGCCTCAGGTGGTGCCCACCGGCCTGGACTTGGCTGCAGCGCTGGAGGGCGGCGACGGCAACGGTGGCACCAGGCTGCGCAAGGGCCCGGTGTCGCTGCTGTTCCCCATCGAAGTGCAGATCCGGACAGGTGTGTGCGCTGCTGTGATGGGGGGCCCGCTTGAGATGTGGACGGGGGTGCAGGCGTAGTCTGCCGCGCTTGGCCTGAGCATGTTCCACGGCTGACGCACCCCTGCTGCCGCCGTGCCGCCTGCCCACCGCCCTGCCACCGTCCCGGTCCTGCCTGCTGCAGAGGGCATGGACAGGCTGGCTGAGAACGGCATCGCGGTGGAGTCGTGGAGCAGCGCCGACCGGGGGCGGCGGCCCGACGGCGGCGCCGCCGAGGAGACGTACCTCAGCTCCACCTACGGCTCGGTGTCCGCCTCGAATGGGTCGTCAAGCAGCGACAGCAGCTGGGAGGAGGAAGCGCAGGCGGACGCTGCGGCACAGCGGAACGGCAGCAGCAGCAACGGTAGCAGCGAGCGCCGCTTCCCCTTCAACCTGGGCATGCTTGTGTCCAGCCTGGCGGGGGGCGGCCTCAGCAACGGCAGCAGCAACGGCAGTAGCAGCAATGGGGCCTCCTCGTCCAACAGCGCTGCCGCGGTCAATGGCTCTGGTCGTGCCAACGGCGCCGCTGCCGCGGCCAACGGCGCAGCAGCAAACGGCGCCGCACGGCCGGCGTTGAGCAGCAGCGAGCCTGGCGGCAGCGCGCTCGACCCTCAGGTTCTGTCCCGGCGCATCAACTGGCTCAAGTCCATCCGCGAATGGCAGAGCGAGTTTGTGGGCACGCTGACGGGTGGGTGGGTGGGTGGGTGTGGTGTGCGAGAGGGGGTGTGAGGCAGAATGAGCAGAGGCTGGGGAGCGGCTGCAATGAGCAGGCGTCGGTGGCCTGCGCCTGCTGGCCTGCGTCCGCCGTGCGCCCTGCTTGCCGTCCTGCCATCGTGCCTCCGCTCCCAGCACATCTGCCCCGTCTGCACAGCCTGCAACCTGCTTGGCCATGTCTCATGCCTTTCCCCTTCCCCCCCCCCCCCCCCCCCCCCTGTGCAGCGTCTGAGTTTGTCGAGTGTGTGACCGACGACCTGCTGGGTCAGAGCGTGTTTGTGTTCACACCCTCGGGGGAGGTGGTGCGCCTGCCAAAGGTGAGCAGACCGGGGCCAAGTGTGGGGCGGGATGGAGTGGCCTAAACCGTCGGTGAAGCACGGCAGCGGCAGGCCAAACAGCTTAGACACTCGTTGCTGGTGGGCGGCGGTGCTGCGCCGCTTACAGCCCTGTCGGCACCTCAACGCTACCACGCACTCATCTCACCCTTACGCGTTCTCCCCCTCGTTTCGCTGTTGCCAAGGGCGCCACCGTCGTTGATTTTGCGTACCACATCCACACTGAGATGGGCAACACAATGGTGGCAGCAAAGGTGGGGCCACTGCTGCCATCGCGCTGCGGCTGCTTAGCAGAAGCGGCTGCCTGCAGCTGCCTCTGCCACCGCTCTGCTGCTGCTGCCGCTGCTGTTATGTCGCCGCTGTTGCTGTCGCTGCTGCTACCGGCGGTGTGACGCTGCCGCAACTGCCTACCATTCTGCTGCTGCTGACGCTCGCTCCCCCCACCATTGCCTTCATCTCCGGTTGCTGCAGGTCAACGGCA
Organism: Micractinium conductrix; assembly: GCA_002245815.2. Classification (NCBI taxonomy): domain Eukaryota; kingdom Viridiplantae; phylum Chlorophyta; class Trebouxiophyceae; order Chlorellales; family Chlorellaceae; genus Micractinium; species Micractinium conductrix. The sequence continues at coordinate 2,667,311 of LHPF02000004.1, forward strand.
AGGTTGTGAATGCGGACCACGAGCTGGCCAACGCAGAGGTGGTGGAGGTGGTGCGGTACCGCGGCCCTGTCAACGCCACCATCATCAAGCGGCACCAGCAGTGGCTGGACGCAGCGCAGGTGCGGCCGGGGAGGGCGGGCCGGCCTCTGGGGGAAGAGGGCGCGGCGTGCGAGGCATGGATGCACAGAGCGTGGTGCACGCCACGGCGCCCTACCCTCGTCCCAGCCTCCCACCAGCCACACCCGTCGCTGCTATCCCACGGGCGCAGACCCGCACCGCCCGTCACAAGATTGCAAAGTTCCTGCGGCAGCATGCAGCGCTGGCGGTCAGCAAGGGGCTGCTGCCTCCAGGTGGGGACGGGGCACGCGGCGGCGGGGGCCGGCCGTACATGCAGGGGTCTGCAGCACGGTTGCGCGCTGAGCAGTGTGCGGCCTGCCTGCCTGCTGTCAGCATGCGCTGCACTTCCTCCGCACCCTCCGGACCGCCGCGTCACCATGTGCGCTGCGCTACCTCCTGCTGCCCACCCTTGCAGGCGACAGCAGCCTGGCGGCGCAGCCAGGCGCCTCTGCCCCCGGCGCCGACGCCGACAGCCGCCAGGTCACGTGGCTCATCATTGAGTGCGATGACAGGCCTGGGCTGCTGGCTGAGGTGGCCAACTGCATTGCGCGGCATGATCACAACATTTCGGTGGGTGGGGCTGGGCCGGAAGCAAAGCAGGGAGATTGTTTGGTAGGCTGCGGGTGGCAGGCAAGCCCTGCTCACTCGGCGCCCTCCACCAGCGGCCCTCACACGCGCTCATGCACGCCTGCAACTGTAGGGCCAGGCCAAGTCTCCCGCCTGCACTCACCCCTACATGCATATCCCCACACCATGCCCTCTTGCCTGCAGGCCTACAGCGGCAGCGCCGACGTTGACGCCGGCCTGTTCATCATGGAGTACGAACTGGAAGGTGGGCGCTGGGGTTGCCTCCTGTCATGTTGTGTGACGCGCTGATTCCGCCAACGGGGAAGGAGCGCACGGCACAGCAGGATGTCACAACACTTGTGCTGCTGCCGGGCATTCCGTGGCCATGCATGCGGTGTGCCTCCTGCCCATGGTCTCCCACCTGCAGCTCCCCCCCCCCGCTCCCCCCGCAGGTCGACCCTCCTCGCTGGCCACGCTGTGTGAGGAGCTGAGCTGCATCGAGTCTGTGGCCTCGTGGTCAGCGGGTTGCGTGCTGCCGGAGCAGGCGTGGCGAACGAGCGGCATCTGACGTGTTGGCGCGGCGTGAGCAGGCGCGGGCGGCCAGCGCACGCCTGCGCACGCGCACCGCTGCGGCAGCGCGGCTGCCTCGCTCCTGCCTCATCGTGTCCGCCTGTGCACTCTTTTTGACTCCCCCCCTCCCCCGCATACTGGGTTTTGCTCGAGTAGAGAGATGGGCCTGCTGCCGGTGTGCGGGCTGATGCCCTTCGCCCGACCGGTGTGCCCACCCCCCGCCCACCCACCCTCAGTGCCTCTGGTGTGTCGACATTGCACTCTCCAACCCTGCTCCCCGCTGCCGCACCGCCGCCACTCACTGCAGCGCCCCACTGTGCTGTGCTGTACCAATAAATTTTCCAGGCGGGGGCTGCCTACCCAGGCTCCTGCTGCTCCTTGGCTTGGCCCTGCCGCCGCCCCCGCCGCCACTCGCTGCAGCAGCCCTCACACACTGCAATCCGTTCCCCTGCCCCCCACCGACCCCTTTGCTCCCGGCCCGTCTATTCGTCCTCCCTCCCTGCCTTCCTCCACTCCCTCCCCCTGTCTAGCCTACTTCTCTGGCTGTCTTCCCCAACTGACGACCCCGACACACACCGCCTGTGCCGCGACGCGCGTCCCGCCGGCACCGCCGCGACGCGCTCGACAGCGCACCTTTTCCGATGCAACACGACCACTGACCGATTGCAGCGCACACACATGCATGTGCGTGGATGTGACATCATTGGGGTGGTCAGTTATGGGCTGTGGTTATGTAAAAGCTGCACACACGTGCACGTGGTGCTACGCATGCCTGGCGGCGGCAAGCTTGAGCGGTGTGCTAATGCGGCGGCCGTTGGAAACTTTAGAGAAAGAGGGGGCTGGAAGCGAGTGTTGATTGGTGTGCAGCCGATCAATCATTGCAGGAAGTGTCACAACGGGTGGGAAGGACAACGAACAGCACACCCACTGCAGTGACAGCGACCGCGGCGTGCGGGGCGGCGGCGGCATTTAAGCGGCGGCGGGGGGCAGCGGTACTCGCCACCGGGACATGCACAGGCACCCTGTGAAACCAGTCGCATGCGCCAGGTAAGCGTGGGAGAAGATTCAGAACGGAGTGTTAGACGCGGAAACGGGGAAACGAGTGCGCTGCAGGCGGACGATAAAGGCAGTAAAGGCCGGCGTGCGGGCGTGCGGGCGTGCTGGCAGCGGCGGCACGCCGGCGGCGGCGGTGGGCGGCGGCGGCAGTGATGCGCCATCGGCCGCGCGCGATGATGGCGGCGCTCATTGTGGTCGCGTATGCAACACTTCAACGGTCGCGCGTCGTGCGGAACGCAAGCCCGCGCGCGGATAGCCCGGCGGGCCGGCGCGGGCGATTCGCGCGATCCCGCGCGCCGCCGCCGGCTTCGTCTTAGGGTTTAGGGTTTAGGGTTTAGGGTTTAGGGTTTAGGGTTTAGGGTTTAGGGTTTAGGGTTTAGGGTTTAGGGTTTAGGGTTTAGGGTTTAGGGTTTAGGGTTTTTTAGGGTTTAGGGTTTAGGGTTTAGGGGGGTTTAGGGTTTAGGGTTTAGGGTTTAGGGGGTTTAGGGGGGTTTAGGGTTTAGGGTTTAGGGTTTAGGGTTTAGGGTTTAGGGGTTTAGGGTTTAGGGTTTAGGGTTTAGGGTTTAGGGTTTAGGGTTTAGGGGTTTAGGGTTTAGGGTTTAGGGTTTAGGGTTTAGGGTTTAGGGTTTAGGGTTTAGGGTTTAGGGTTTAGGGTTTAGGGTTTAGGGTTTAGGGTTTAGGGTTTAGGGTTTAGGGTTTAGGGTTTAGGGTTTAGGGTTTAGGGTTTAGGGTTTAGGGTTAGGGTTAGGGTTTAGGGTTTAGGGTTTAGGGTTTAGGGTTTAGGGTTTAGGGTTTAGGGTTAGGGTTTAGGGTTTAGGGTTTAGGGTTTAGGGGTTTAGGGTTTAGGGTTAGGGTTTAGGGTTTAGGGTTTAGGGTTTAGGGTTTAGGGTTTAGGGTTTAGGGTTTAGGGTTTAGGGTTTAGGGTTTAGGGTTTAGGGTTTAGGGTTTAGGGTTTAGGGTTTAGGGTTTAGGG